>JAKOOJ010000006.1:42959045-44194045 GCA_022577455.1 Arizona elegans
AAATCAATGTTCATGCTTTATAATATGTTTCCTAGTCCGGTAATGCAAGTCCTCCTCTTTCTCTTGAATCTTGTAGATATTTGATTTTAATTCTTGCTTCCTTGCCTTGCCAGATGTAATCCGCTATTAATTTATTAAGGTCTTTGAAGAAATTCTTTCCCGGCTTTATTGGAATCACTTGGAATAGGTATAACATTCTGGGAAGGACGTTCATTTTAATTGAAGCGATTTTTCCCAATAGAGATAATTGTAATTTTTTCCAGGTTTCTAAGTCCTTTTTGATTTTGATTTTTGATAAGTTTATCGTAATTGTCTTCTCTAACTGATGTAGTTTTGTTGGTGAACCATATTCCTAGATATTTTATCTTCTTTGTAGTTTGTATACCTAATTTGTCCTCTAATTCTTTTTCTTGCTGGTTAGTAAGGTTCTTCGTTAGTATCTTTGTCTTTTGTTTATTAATTTTAAGTCCCGTTACTCTCCCGTATTTCTCTGTTTTGTCTAATATTTTAGTGCCCGTTATTATTGGTTGTTCTATGATAAGTACAATATCGTCAGCGAAGGCTTGGAGTTTGTATTCCTCCTTCTTGATCTTCAGACCTTGTATTTCCTTATCTCTTCGAATTTCCCTTAAGAGAATTCCCAATGTTAATATGAATAGCAGGGGAGACAGAGGACATCCTTGTCTTACTCCTTTTGTTATTTGAAATTGTTCTGTCAGATCACCGTTTATTGTTATTTTTGCTGTTTGGGAAGAATAGATTTTCTTTATCATATTAGTGAATTTATTGCCGAATTTCATAGCTTCTAACTGTAACGTGAGGAATTTCCAATTTAGGTTATCGAAGGCCTTCTGCACATCTAAAAAAATTAAGGCCATTTGTTTGTCTGAATTTGTTCCGTAGTATTCTAATATGTCTATTATTTGTCTCAGGTTGTTCTTTATCTGTCTCATTGGGATAAAACCATTCTGGTCCGGATGGATATATTTGTTGATTATTTTCTTGATTCTTTCTGTAATTATTGATGTAAATAATTTGTAGTCCACGTTTAAGAGCAATATCGGTCTATAGTTTTTGATATGGGTATGGTCTGTCTCTTCCTTCGGTATCAATGTTATGATGGCCTCTGTCCAGGAATCAGGAATCGTGGCTTCCAGAAGTGCGTCATTGAATACTCCGAGTAAAATTTCGTCTATTGGATGCTGGCAAGACTTAAAGAACTCTGCGGGTATGCCATCCAGCCCTGGGGTTTTATTTACTTTCAATTTCTTCCCCGCCTCTATCAGTTCTGTCATCGTAATCTGCCTGTCCAGAAGATCCCTGTGTGATTCTTCTAGTTCTTGGATATCGACTTCATTAAGGTAATGTTTGATATCCTCTTCTGGAGATTCTTTCTGTTCGTATAGTTTCTGAAAAAAAAATCTTGCTATTTCTTTTCTGTCCTTGTTCCTATAGTGTATCTCTCCTGCATCATCCTTAGTTCATGGATTGTCCTTCTCTCTTTTTCTTGCTTCAATTTATAAGCCAGCCATCGCCCTGTCTTATTTGCATATTCAAAGTGATTTTGCTTTACAAATTTGATTTTCCTCGCAATTTCTGTTTGTGTGATCAAATTTATTTTATGTTTAGCCAAATTTACTTTTTCTTTAATCCTCTTATTTAGAGGCTCATTCTGTAGCTTGAATTCATACTTTTTGAGTTCCTTCAGTAAATTATCTTTTTCCTGTTATTTTGCTTTGGTTTTTTTTTCCGCCAGATACGATATCGTTAAGCCTCTTATGTAGGCTTTTGCTGTGTCCCATAAATTTTGGAGGGAAGTTTGTTCTTTGGTGTTGGTGTTTGTTCTGGTGGCCCCCAGGGGGAGGGCCTTCTCTGTGGGGGCACCAACCATCTGGAACGAGCTCCCCCCAGAGATACGGAGGATCCCGGACCTGCGCACATTTCATCATGCTCTCAAAACTTTTTTATTTCAGCAGGGTGGCCTGGCCTAAGTCTCCTTTTTAAATTTTTAATTTGTGATTTTATAAATTGGGTGTTTTAATCTGTGTTTCGGGCAAAATATTTAATAATTTTAAGGGATTTTTTAATATTTGTATTATTTGTATTTTATCTTGGCTGTTCACCACCCTGAGTCCTTCAGGAGTAGGGCGGTATAGAAATTTGATTAATAAATAAATAAATAAATAATTTTATATATATAATTGCTTAGTACTGTTTATATGCTATAATATTTTGTTGCTTTCTTATATATGTTTTTTTTTTTTAAATTTGATTTATATGCCGCCCTTCTCCGGAGACTCAGGGCGGCTTACAATGTGCTCAGCAATAGCCTTCATCCTTTTGTATATTTATACAAAGTCAGCTTATTGCCCCCACAACTGGGTCCTCAATTTACCTACCTTAGAAAGGATGGAAGGCTGAGTCAACCTTCAGCCTTGGCGAGATTCGAACCTGCAGTAATTGCAGGCAGCTGGTCTTAATAACCAGCTTAATAACAGGGTGCCTTAGACCACTGATTTGATTAAGATTTTATCAATATTAAGCTAGTTAGGAAATTAATTAATTAATTTGTCTAGAGATATCATACTATAGTACAAGTTAGTATAATCCTAAAGTATTTACTGCATTTATAGCATTTTATACTATTTATAGTCTATTTAATAGGAGGGCTTTTATTATACAGTTTGTGTGAGAATCAATTAGAGTGATATATAATAATACCCTAGTTAAAATACAACTTGTAAGTTATAGATTGAGATTTCATATTTAAATAATAGAATAAACTTAGACCTATTCAAGAATATTAGAAATAGTAGTTCATAAAACTGAGCTAGAAGCTAATGTTGATTTGGGAAAGAATAGACAGAATCTTAGAAAAACAATACAAAATTTTGAAGGAAATGACATCCACCACAGTAACTACAGTAAAAGCAGGAAAGAAGGTCACTTCAACACCAATTGGGTTAACAGCCTCTCCAGCAACACAAAAGACCTTAGAAGGGATGTTAAGCAATCTTCCACCATGAGTATGCAGACTGTCCAGGCTACATTAGCGACAATACAAGAGACTATGTTAAAAATGCAAGAGTGCTTTTCTAAAAATCACGAGGAAGCTAGGAGAGATCTGGATGAATTCAAAAAGTCGGTCAAAGAAGATATACAAAAATTAGATGAAAAAATGGACTCTATTCAAGAGATAATACAAAAAAATGATCAAAGGATTACAGCCATAAAAACAAAACAAAACAGAGCAAACAGAAGAAAAGCTAGAACTTTTGGATGAGAAAATGACAGGCCTCAATAAAGATCTTGAGAATACGGTGGCACAGTTAGAGATGGAGAGCGGCATTCTATCTAAGGTTCCAAAATGTGAGAGAAGAAAGAGATGAGGACCTAATCCTAATAATGGCCGAAATGATCGCAGAAGCTCTACAACGAGACAAAGACGAGATTATCAATGAACTGGATTAAGTATTTAGATTACATACGAACTACGCGAGACAACACAAATTGCCAAGGGAGGTCCATGTACGTTTTGTGCAGAGGAAAGTTAGAGACATTGTCTTTAGAATAACAAAAGAAGAACCAATGTACTATAAACAGAAAGAAATCATAACATTAAAACAAATACCAAAAAGAATCAGAGAATGGAGAAAAGACTGTGGATTCCTCACGGCATTACTAAACAGAAAACAAATACTATTTCAATGGATAATACTGGAGGGAGTGTTGGTCACGTGGCAGGGGAAAAAGATAAAAGTCAATTCTTTAGAGAAGGCACAAACCCTACACAACCAGGTGATAGAATTAGAAAGAACAAATGGCAGAAGTGAAGAATTGGAAAAGAGAAACAAACCAAAGCAAAGACAAGAAGACCAAGAAACTCTGTGTGAGGAGAGTATTAAGGAAAAAGAAAAAGAAGAAGAGGGGGAAATTCGAGAAGAAGGAGTAACGACAAGAGCACAAAACCAGGCTAAGAAAAAGGACAGGAAGTAAAGGAACAAAAAAGGAAAAGACTAATTTTAAAGAATGGACCAGAATCTTAAAATTATATCATTAAATATAAACGGACTTAATTCGCCAGTTAAAAGAAATCAAATATTTAGGAAGTTAATTAAACAAAAAATAGACATTGTATGCCTTCAAGAAACCCATATCAGAAAACAAGATGAAAAATTTTTGCAATGTAAAAAATTAGGGAAATTATTTGTATCCTTAGCAGACGAAAAGAGGAATAGCAGCTTTTGTTAATGAAGAGATAGAAAGTAATTTAAAATATGCAGATAAGATAGGAAGAATTCTGATGATCGAAGTAAAGGTTAAAGGTAAAAGTGTGTTATTAGTGGTTATATATGCGCCAAATAGTGAACAAAAAGAATTTTATCAAAAACTGCATGAAAAGATTATAGAACAAAATATAGAAAATGTATGTCTGTTGGGAGACCTCAATGCAATTGTGGATCCAAAAAAGGATTATAAGAGCGATCAGAATAATAAAAAGAAAAGAAAAATTTGCTGCCAAAAACATTCTTTAATTTAACAGAAGAGCTAAATTTAATAGATATATGGAGATTATATAACCCAGAAGAGGAAAGGTACACATATTATTCCAATCCCCACAAATCCTGGTCAAGGATAGACGTGGCATGGGCTACAAAGAGTTTAATACAGGAGATAGAAGCAGTAGAGATTGTGACAAATGACTGGGCTGATCATAACCCAATAATGATAGAATGGAGAGGGCAAAGAAAGAGAAGGAGCAGATGGATGATGAATGTTCAGATAATGAAAGAAAAGGAGTATACTGAAAGGATAGAAAAAGAATTGAAGGGGTTTTTTAAAGATAACAATAAATATCAGACATCCCTCCAAAACCTGTGGGATACAACAAAGGCTTACATTAGAGGCTTAACAATAGCCTATAATAGTAAACGGAAAAAGGAGAAGGAAAATGAATATAACAAAATTCGAGAAGAGATCCAAAATTGGGAAGGGAAATTACAGGAAAGGCCAGGGGATGAACAAATAAGAACTAATTGGATGGCAGCTAAACACAAATTGAATTTATTCGAGCAAGAAAAATATGTTAATACAATGAAATTTTTAAAACAAAATCGATTTGAACAAGCGAACAAACCAGGGAGGTGGATGGCTTACAAATTAAGAAAAGAAAGAGAGAAATGAACAATTCACCAACTGCAGGATAAGGATGGCAAGTTATGTCAGATCCTAGAAAAGAAGAAAGAGATAGTAACCCAATTCTTTCAAGATTTGTACACACAGGATAAGATGCCAACAGAAGAAATAGATCAATATTTAAAAGAGGAGAGAATGCCAGTAGTAACTGAAGAAGAGGAAGAGATACTCAATAGAGAGATTACTATAGAGGAACTACAGGCAACAATTAGGAAACAAAAAAACAATAAAACCCCGGGAACGGATGGGTTACAGTAGAACTATATAAAGGGTTAGGGGAATCACTAAATTGGATACTATTAGAGGTCTACAATGAGGCATTGAAAGAGGCAAAGCTACCAGAATCTTGGAGGGAGGCATATATTTTGCTAATCCCGAACGAGGGGGCAGATACAACACAGATAAAAAATTATAGGCCGATTTCTCTAATAAATTCGGATTATAAGATTTTTATGAATTTGATGGCAAACAGATTAAAGACAATATTAAATCATAGAATACATTCGGATCAGAACGGATTCCTGCCGGCAAGACAAATTAAAAACAATATAAGGACAGTGATGAATGTAATAGAATACTATGAGGTGCATCCAAAGAAACAGGTAGCCCTGATCTTCCTGGATGCACAAAAGGCGTTTGATCAGGTCAACTGGAGATTCATGACACAACAAATAAAGAATATGAAATTCGGGGAGAAATTCGAAAAGATGATAGTTTCAATATACACAAAACAGAGAGGAATGATACTAGTCAATGGGGAACTACCAAATTTTTTTGAAATAAGTAGACGAGTATGACAAGGGTGCCCACTTTCACCACTACTCTTTATTCTAACCCTAGAAAACCTACTTAGAAGAATTAGACTCAACAAAAATATAAAGGGACTCAAGGTTAAAGGTGAAGAATACAAGGTCCAAGCGTTTGCTGATGACCTTGTATTCTTCATAGAGGATCCATTAGAAACGGAATTAAAATTAACAGAGGAAATAGAGAAATTTGGTAAGGTGGCAGGTTTAAAAGTCAATAAGGATAAGACTAAAATATTAACTAAAAATTTAACAGCAAAACAAATAGAAGAGTTAGAAAAACAATCAGGATTACAAGTAGTTAAGAGAATAAAAGATTTAGGTATTAATCTGACAACTAGGAATGTGGCTATAAAAGATAATAATTATGGAGAGTTAGTACAACAAATCAAAAATGATTTAGAAAGATGGGGGAAATTAAAGTTATCATTGTTAGGAAGAATTGGGGTGATTAAGATGAATATACTCCTGATGCTCCTCTACTTATTTCAAACTATTCCAGTTAAATTAGAGAAAAACTTTTTTACAAATTTGAATAAAATAACATCAAAATTCTTATGGGAGGGGAAAAAACCAAGAATAAATTTAAATATATTACAGGATGACAGATCTAGAGGGGTTTTTGGCCTACCAGCGTGGGAAAAATATTATAAGGCAGCGGGTTTAATATGGATTAAGGAATGGGTTAACTTGGAGAATTACAGACTATTAAAATTAGAAGGCCACGATTTATTAAAGGGGTGGCATGCCTTCTTGTGGAACGCTGGGAACAAACCTATAAACATTTTAAAAACCACATAAGAAATTCACTGATTGGCATCTGGTTCGAAATTAAAAACAAACATTATATGAAGGTTCCTGGCTGGATATCTGCATTGGAGGCGGCAATGCACCCCAACACACTAGCCCCCCATAAATTAATCAGATACAAAGAATTACTGGACCCCCAAGGAAGATTAAAAACACGGCAGGAACTAAGGGAACAAGGCATAGAAATAGATTGGTGGCCCTACCTACAAATACAAACTAGATACAATAAAGACAATGAGGAAGGAGGAATCGACATAAATCCCAACCGACTAGAGAAATTACTAGGAACTAAAGATGGAAATTTGATTTCAAAGATTTATAAATACTTATTAGAATTTGACATAGCAGAAAATTTAGTTAAAGGACAAATGATAGCTTGGGCAAGGAATATTGGCAAAAATATACAATTGGAAGAGTGGGAAATGGTATGGGAAACCAACTATAGAATAACAAAATCCGTAGCATATAAAGTGAACCACTACAAGATGTGGTACAGATGGTATCTAGCCCCTGCGAGATTAGCGAGATGTATGCAAATCTTAATCCAACGTGTTGGAAATGCAAGCAAGCACAGGGAACCTTCTTTCATGTCTGGTGGCTTTGCCCCAAAATTAAGAAATATTGGATAAAAATAAAAATTTGGATTTCAGAAATAATTGCGGAGGATATTGAATTAGAACCAGAATTTTTTTTGTTAGGAATGCTCAAACAAAACATTAGAAAGGAAAAAAAAAGTACCTAATATTACATATAATTACGGCAGCTAGGGTTGCCAGGTGTCCACTATTTGAGCGGACAGTCCACTTTTTTCACATTATGTTCACTATTTTTTTTCACAAAATAGTGGACATTTTTTTTTCTTCAAAAGCTTTATGATGAAATGGTACGTAATCTAAAGCTGTACAGTCTACGAGAATAAGGATAGGAGAATCGCGTTTTGTCTTTTTTTTCATAAATTAGAATGAGACAAAGATCAAATGCTCATTGCAATAATCACATTTTACACAACAGAGCAAAAAATGCATTAAAGCAGTTATCTTTTGATATCAAAAATGTAGTGCTGAAGGTTTTTGCCGAATTTTTGAATTCGGCGAAGAAATGAGAAGAGTTGAAATCATTTTTTTGAGTTTTGTGAGTCAGAATTCCATGAAGTTTTGCACCATGTTCCAACACGTTGGTTAAGTTTGTTTAAAGCGGTTGAAAGACTTCTTTTAAACTGGATACCTCTAAAATTGTATTTTATTTCTCTTGGATCTGATGAGTGCCATCTGGAACCTTATTTCGGATCAGGAAAATGAACTCGCAAAGGACGATGAACCAACAATTTCAGAATTGTATTTATATTTCACGCACTTCTTCATGTCAATAATGTAAGACACCCTACTGAAGCTGGAAAGCAAGAAAATTCTTGCATGTGATCTTTACATTATCATGTGTAAGCTGCGTGATTCTTTGCAAAAAAAAATACGATGAGCAGTTTTTTGGAATGAAAGTTTTATTTGCCTTACATAAAAAACATTTGCCTGAGAATGCCGTGCAAAAGTTCAAGAAAGAAGCCATCAACGTGTATCAAAGAGCCATTGTGTACCTAGAAAAGTGGTATAATTTCACCGATTCAGTATATGAGATGCTAAATTGTTTCAATCTAATTGATCGCAATAATCCTCCAACTTTAGAAGAAATGACGAACATCTAGTTATTATCACCATGGCGAGAAGAACTTCCACCCAACACTCTCTTCGATGAAATTTCTGCCTTAGACGAAGCTTATGTTCATCTGCAGGGCGATTCATCCCTTAATAAGTGGACGTACTTTTTCAAGAAAGAGCCAGCTCCGAGTTTACTGAAACTGTTCCAGTATTGTGCATCAATTCCGGTATCAAATGCAAATGTTGAACGAATTTTCAGCGTCATGGGAAATTTGTGGACTGACGAACGTAACCGACTGCTTGTACCATCAGTTCGAAGTGAACTTTGTATATTTTTTAATATTTCTCAATGTTGTACTGAAATTAAAGAATTATTCCTTAAACACAAAGAATTGATCAAAGCTGCGCAGTCAAATAAAAAATACACATGACAGCAAAGTAAAATGTAATTTAATATTATTGTAATGTAATGTATTACATGTATTAATGTAATTTTACATATTATAATATATTTGATGTTTTGAATTTTAAGTAAAGTTTTGAAGTGATTATTTTATTATTTTATTATTTTTATATATACTTTATTAGTTTTATAGTTACAAAAAACATCAAATCTCTGCTAAAATCAGAAGTGCAATGTTTGTACATATTTACAAAATATACATCAGGTATACTTCAAATTTAAATTGCAGGAAATAAGCATACCCTAAAATCATGATTTTATCCTGTTGTTTAACCATTTGTACCACTTTTCCCATTCTACATGGTGTTTTGATTCCTCATTGTTATTTAGCTCATTCGTTAATTTTGACATTTCTGCGCACTCTAAAATTTTGTTTATTAATGTTTCCTCTGGTGGTATGGTTTTATCTTTCCAAAATTTCACATAAACTAATCTGGCCACTGTTGTTATATGAATTATAAGTTGAATTTTATCTTTCATAAACCCATCCTTGATTATTCCCAAAAGAAATATTTCAGGGGATAAATCTAATTTCTCTTCAGTTATTTCCTGTAACCAATTTCGAATTCTAGACCAAAACCTTTTTGTCTTTGGGCAGGTCCACCACATATGATAGAAGGTGCCGACATCCTTACCACACTTCCAACAAATTGCTGAAGCATTAGAGAACATTTTCGCTAATCTGGCTGGCGCTAGGTGCCACCTGTGGAGCATCTTATAATGATTTTCCCTGTACGTTGCTGCTTTAGTCATTTTATAATTTCTGTTCCAGGCCTCTTCCCAATCGTTAAAATTTAAATTATATCTGATGTTTTTTTCCCAGATATTTAACTGGTTTCTGGCTATATCCTCTGCCCTGTCCTCGTCTAATAGAAGGTTGTATATTTTTGCTAACATTTTCTTTTCCACCCCCAACATAATTTTATCTAAATTTCTATACTTTACTTCTATACCATATTGACCCCTATCCTACTGGTACCTTGAATTTATCTGTAAATAATTCCACCAGTCAAGGTTAAAGCCTTGGTCTCTCAGTGTGTCCAGGGATTTAAGATTCCCGTTTTCATCTAATATATCCTTGTATGTGCCAAATTTTAGAATATCTCTTCTATTTGGAGAGGTCAGGGCCTCCATAACAGAAAGCCAATTTAGTACTTTGGCGTAAAACCACTGCCTAATTTCCTCCCACATTTGTATAAGAGTCTCCCTTACTTTATGTTTGTGGAAATAGGATTTTTTTATTATTATTTCTTGGGTCCCACAAATGGGCGTGCCATCCTTCTTGTAAATCGTGACCTTCTAAGGTCAGGATTCTCCTCTTTTTCAATGTGACCCACTCCTTAATCCAGACTAATTTAGCTGCCTTTTGGTATGCTTCCCAATCAGGGAGTCCAAAGCCGCCCATATTTCTTTTCCCTTGCAATATCTTATATGAGATCCTCGCCTTCTTTCCCTCCCATAGAAAGTTCCTAACACTTTTATTCAAATCTAAAAAGAATTTTTTATCTAGACTCACCGGTATACTTTGGTATAAAAATATAATTTTGGGGAGAATATTCATCTTGATTGCTGCTATTTTGCCCGTAAAAGACAATTTTAGCTTTTTCCATCTATCTAAATCCTGGTGTATATTTTGTAATAATGGGGTATAATTATCTTCTTTTAATGATGAATACCTCGAAGTTATCCATATTCCTAAGTATTTTGTTTTCTTCACTACCTAGAGACCTAAAGATTCTTCCAACTCTTTCTTATATGCTTCTGTTACGTTTTTCACTATTATTTTGGTTTTTGTTTTATTAAGTTTAAAGCCGGCAACTTCTCCATACTTCTGTATTTCCTGTAGTAATTTTGGGCCAGTTTCTAATGGGTCTTCTGTTATTAGGGCCACATCATCTGCAAAAGCTTGCGTTTTGAAAGTTTCTTTCCTAATCTTTAGTCCTTTGATTTCTTTATTGGATCTAATCTTAATAAGTAGCACTTCTAATGCCAAGATGAAAAGTAGAGGGGACAGGGGGCATCCCTGCCTTACTCCCTTTCGAATCTGGAATGTTCGGGTCTTGTCTCCATTTATTAGTATACTCGCCCTCTGTTTGTGATAAATATTCTCAATCATTTTCCTAAAAATTGCCCCAAACCCCATTAAATTAATTTGATTGACCATAAAGCTCCAATTCAGGTTATCGAACGCCTTTTGGGCGTCCACAAACACTAGCGCCAACTGCTTTTCAGGATGTTGCTCATAAAACTTTATAACATTTATTACTGTTCTCTGATTGTCCCTGATTTGTCTCCCTGGAAGGAATCCGTTCTGGTCTTTGTGGATCCAAAGGTTTAAAAAAATTTTCACCCTCTCCGCTATTATACTCATAAACAATTTATAATCTGAATTTAGTAAGGAGATGGGTCTATAATTTGCAATTTGTTTTGGATCGGCACCTTCTTTCAATATGAGTGTGTGATACGCTTCCCTCCATGTGTCCGGGATTCTTGTACCAACCAGAACCTCATTGAAAATTTCTAATAATTCTAATTGCAATGCTTCATCAAATTTTATATAAATTTCCCCTGGGAGTCCATCTGGACCTGGGGTTTTATTCTTTTTAATTTTGGTAAGGGCAATTTTGAGTTCCTCTATTGTAATTTTGTTATTCAACATTTCCCTCTCTTCTTCTGTTATGTGAGGTAGACTAGCTTCCATCAGATATTGTTCCACCTTATCTGGCTCAATCTCTTCATCTTTGTATAGAGCTTCATAGAATTCTATTGTTCTTTCTAATTTATCCTCTTCCTTCGTCAGGAGGTTACCCTTAGAATCTTCTAATGCAAGGATTTGACTTTTTTCATTTTCTTTTTTTATATGCAAGCCACCTTCCGGACTTATTAGCGTTCTCGAAGTAGTAATGCTTTGTTCTTTTTATTTTTTGCACTATCTCCTCCTGATCCAAGATATTAAGCCTATGTCTCGCCATTGTCCACTTTTGTTTAGCCACCTCGTCTCCCGGGTTTTGCTGTAATTTATTTTTCATTTCTTCTAACCTTTTGGTGTGGGCCTCCCTAGCCTTCCTTTTTTCTTTATTTTTAAACGCCATATACAATATAGCTACTCCTCTCACATAAGCTTTCATAGTATCCCAAACAATTTCTCTAGCCGTACCTTGATTTCCATTTTCTGTAAAAAAGCGCTTAACTTCTTCATTCAGTTTAATTATAAACTCTTTTTCATTCAGTAGGTTCGTCTTTAATCTCCATCTCTGTTGTTTTCTCTTATTCATATAATGCCAATTTATTTCGAGGAGCTTCTGATCTGCCCAGGCGTTTGTGCTCATATCGACCTTCTTAATTTCCAATCCTAATTTCCTGGTGGCCCATACCATACCTATTCTAGACCAGGAATTCTGCGGGTTCGAGTAAAAAGTATATTGTCTGTCAGAAGGATGCAATGTTCGCCACATGTCAATTAGGTTTAATTCATCCACCAAATCAAAAAAACTTTTTGGCAAAGGTGTCCTTTTATTTTTTTTAATTTTTTCACTTTTATAATCTCTGTCTGGGTCTACAATACCGTTAAAGTTGCCTAACATACATATTTCATTATGCGCCCATTTTCCTAACTGTTCATGTAGTTTTTGGTAGAATTGTCCCTGTTTTTTATTCGGAGCATATACCCCCACCAGCATCATTTTAGAGTTACCACTCGTTACCTCTATCATTAGGATTCTCCCTTTAGCATCTTTATATTTTAATTCTGCCTCTATTCCTCTTCTGACATACATAGCAACCCCCCCCCCTTTTTTTTTCTCTGCTAAGGACACAAATACTTTGCCGAATTTAGTATATTCTAGATAGTTGGCCTCTTCTTTTTTTATGTGGACCTCCTGTATGCATATTATATCCGGATTTTGTTTTACCAATTTTAACAGTATTAACTTCCTCTTTTTATGATCATTTAAGCCGTTGACATTTAGAGATAGAATTTTTATACCATTCATTCCTAATGTTTGTGTCTAATTCCTAGTTCTTGTTTGTTTTTAAAGTTACTGCTCTTACCGGTCTAGTTTTTTTTTCCTTTTCCTTCTTCTTCTTCTCTTTTCTTCTCCTCTTCTATATCTTCCTTTGTACTTTGTTCTTGGGAAGTTTCTTCTTCTGTGTTTGCCGTTTCGATTTCCTCCTTGCTATTTTGCTCCTCTTCCCCTCCCCTTAGCTGGTCTAGGAAATCCTGTGCTGCACTTAAGCTGTCAATTTTGATTTTTCTTCCCTGCCATGAGTTTAACATCCCCTCTGGCAGGAGCCATCTAAATAATATGTTTCTTCTATTCAATTGGCTCGTCAGAAATCTATAATTCTTCCTCCCTTCCCTCACTCTTCTTGGTACTTGTTTTAGGATAATCACCTCTTTCCTTCTGAATGTGATTTGTTCCTCTCGCGCTATGTTGTATAAGATGTCCCTCACTTTTTTCCTGGCAAATCTTACATGAACCTCCCTAGGGAGCCTGTTCCTTCTCGCATAATTTGTTTGCACTCTATAGACCTCATCAAGCTCTCTAATGATTTCCTGTTTGTCTTGCTGGAGAGCATCCGCAATCAACTCAGCCATCTTGTCACCCAGGTCTTCTTCTTTATCTTCAAAAATGTTTTTAAAACGGAGGTAGAATGAGGCCTTGTCCATTTCGAGTTGTATCAATGAGTCTTCAATTTCCTTATTCTGCATCGAAAAAGTTTGATCTACCATATCCAGTTTCTTTTCGTTTTGTTCAATCCTTTTTTATACTTTTTTAATTCTTCTTTTATTATTAGCAATTGAAGCTTGAATCTCATTCATTTTTGAGTCTAGCACATGAATATCCAACTTTAATTCAGAGTGGTTATTTAGCAGTTTCTCTTGCATCGCTAACATGGTTTCTTGAATTAGTGACAGAGAGGACTGTACAGTTTGTAATGTTGGGGTTCTTGGAGGTTTATCTATTTTCTGCAAGCCTTCTAATGACTTCTGAGTAGCTGGGGACGACATTGCTAAGGTAGGATTGGATGGTACTTTTTTACCGGTTTTCAGGATTGTTGAGGTCTTTTATTATTTTCTCAATATTTATCCAAATAATCATTCAGTGGCACTTGCCACTGTTTTCCACTATTAGTTATTTCTTGGAATCCTAATTAAGTTACTTCCTTTGTTAGGTATGAGAGGTCTATTTATTTAAAGACTCTTCCTTAGATTCCTATCCTTGACCTTCTTAATCCCATTGACTTTGACCAGCAATGTCACTTTCAGTCGGACTCTCAGCTACATAGCGCTTGAATCACAATATTAATAATATCAATTGATTAATTGTAATTGATTAAATACTAATTACTTATTTATACTTGATTAATTTAACAGCTAGTAAATGATTAATTAATTTTTGAGAATTTATTTTCTTTGTGGGGGATTAGTTCAGGTCCCTTAAATACAAACAATATCTATCGTTTTCTGATGTCTTAAATCACTCTACTTCCTAGAATATACAAATATCCTCTATCTCTTAAGTTCCTATATCTTACTTAATTTTTTAAAATTGATTTCAAGTACAAAATAGTATATAACTATAAGTGTAATAAATTACTATAAAAATAAATTACTACAAATAAATTCTACCGATACAAATAAGTACAGTTAGATGCTTAACAGATTAAATATATAATTAGGCAAATATGTGATAGAATATAGAGAGGTAGAAAGATATCTATTATTGTAAATATTATACTTATAACTTATAACTATTAAAGGTGAAGAAAGCTCAAAGTTTGGTGGATATAAAAATTTACAATATTTGTTGAAGTTAATAATAATATATAAAAATACAGATTACTGCATAAAGCGTATCTGGGATGGAGCAGGATATGTTTCTTTACTGCACAGCCTCCCAATTTCTCCCGGTCTTTCTTCTTTCCAAATTCGGAGGTCTGAGTCTGCACTCTATGGTAGGTCTCAGTGCTAGATTGTCTCAAGCCAGTCCTTCTAATTGTTACTCTGTCCTGTCACTGAGATGGCAGTGTTTCCTGTTCTTCTCCACAGTCAGGTATAAACAAATTTCCACTGCCTTGTTTTCCGCTGGATCAGTGTAGACAACCAAAAAAAAGAAGATTTTTCTGGGTTCCTTTCCCTTCTTGCTCGCTAAACCTGCCAAATCTCTCTCTTTGCGCAGAGGATCACACGCCAGTCTCACGCCAGTCTCTCCATTCACCGCGCTGGCTTGTCAGGCTCCGACTTCTTTAGATCTCCTTCTTTAATTTCAATTGCCGCTTTTTCCCTCGCTGAGCCCTTATCGCCCGACTCCGCCGGCCCCTTCTTCGATACCCTCTTTACTTTAGGCAGGAAAGGTGGGCTCCGATTTCGACACTGCAGCCTCCAAATCTCCTAGCTCCCATCTCGTTGCTGGCTGCTACAGCTTCGGGTCCGCCATTTAAGGCAGACTCACACATGTTAGGTTGACAGAGCCGTGCGGTCTTGCGAGAAGCGTTTGCAATTCGCTTTCTCGCTTGCCTGGCTCTCTCTATTGTCCATGGGGCTCTCCAGGTCCCGCGCCCCCAAAGGGATCCCCAAAACGCGGTGACAGGTGGTGTTGAGGAGTAGCGGTCACTCACTCAGCACCATGTCGCCGCAGCTCACCAACCGGAAGACCTGAAGTGATTATTTTAATACGTGTTAAAATGTTTGTAAGAAAATATATAATTTAATTGTAATTTTTTTTTATTTTTTTACTACTTAACACCCCCCCCCCCCCCGCTTGTCCGCTATTTTTTGGAAGCAGACCTGGCAACCCTAACGGCAGCTAGATTAGCCCTAGCACAAGTATGGAAAACAGATCAATTGCCAACGGAGCAGCAAATAATTCAAAAAATTCACACATGTGCAGAAATGGATACACTAACGTTGAAATTGAAAGATAAGGAAGACTCTCAGTATTTTAAGATATGGGACAGCTGGTATGAGTGGATAAACCAATGGAAAAGAAGGTAAAGTCAAAATTTAGTAAGAAATTAAAAGTAATAATTACACACCATCATTAAAGAAAAAAAGGGAAAATAAGTGTTTGTATATATGTGTACTTATATACATTATATATACTTTATTTGTTGTTTGTTGATATTGTTGACTGTATTTTAAGGTTGTGAATGTTTTTATAAAATTTTATTTATTTTTTTTAAATTTAATAAAGTTTGTTTTTAAAACCAAAAAAAAAAAAGAAAAGAAAGAAAGACTGAGCACCAAAGAATTGAGGCCTTTGAACTATGGAGCTGGAGAAGACTCTTGCGAGTCCCTTGGACTGCAAGGTGATCAAACTGGTCAGTCCTAAAGGCGATCAACCCCGACTGCTCTTTAGAAAGCCAGGTCCTGAAGATGAAACTCAAATACTTTGGCCACCTAATGAGAAGGAAGAACTCACTGGAGAAGTACCTAATGCTGGGAAAGATTGAGGGCAAAAGAAGAACGGGACGACAGAGAACGAGGTGGCTGGATGGAGTCACTGAAGCAGTAGGCATGAGTTTAGGTGGACTCCAGAGGATGGTAGAGGACAGGAAGGGCTGGAGAAATGTTGTCCATGGGGTCGTGATGGGTCAGACACAACTTCGCAACTAACCACAACAAAAAACTAATTGTATTTTCAACATTAATAGTGTGTTAAGTATATTGTGAATTTAAAATATTAAGGATTAGAAATTGTGGGGATTTTGAGATACACTCATGGGATTGATTAAATATTATTAATATTTGGCTGTATTAGTAATCCTACACATTCGGAATATTGAAGTTATGGTGGAATAATGAGTAATTTTTAAAATAATAAATATTAGTAATTTAGTAGAGAATAACAAATACATGGTGCAAAGAAATGTTATTTATCTTTAAATGAATTAAAGGGAAAAATGATAAAGAATTATAAAGTGAGAATAGTATTGTTGAAGTTGGAAGATTAGAATTATACATACTTATTTGTATTATTATTGTTAGCATTGTTTAAAAAAGATTTGACCCAGTCAATACACTGTCCACAAAATATAGTGTAAAAATATTTTAAAAATTAAAAAATTTAAAAAAAGACAGCCAAATTCCAGCCATTCTAATAAATGGTACATTGCTCCCACTAATCAAAGACCACTGCAAAACTAAGGCTGATGCAAAGAATATTGTGACCTCTATGGTTAAGTAAATTGTGCAGTAAGACCATATGATGATTGTACTCTGAGAGGTCCCTGGTAAATTTTCCAGTAAAGGATATAATTAATAAAATCACAGCATCCCATTAGAATTCAGGGAGTTTAAAGAATAACCCGGGTCAGGGACAGTGTTGCTCCTTCTGCTATGTTTCCTTCTGCCTCCTTCTGCTTCCTCTTCTTCCTGCTACCTCTTCTTCTTCCTCCTCTCCCTCTCCTGGCACCCCAACTGGGCTTGCGCTCCCTTCACATATTCTCCAAGTTTGCAAGACAAGCATGCAGCAGCCCAACTCACAACCAGGGGCTCCCCCAAAGCCTCATTGGAGGGAGACCCCCACCCCCAAGGTATGTGTCAGTATTCTGAGTAATGCATCTGCCAAAAACAGAACTTCAAGGCAGGTAGATTCCTCAAAGAACATGTTTATTGGAAACATCATATAGGCACAGCCAGTGAAAACCAACTCCAAATTTCCCGTGGTTTTCCCCCAATTAAAAGAGAAATTTTTTCCCCTCCCAGGTATCGCCAGTCATATTGTCCAATGAGCGTAGCTGGCTGGCTGCTTGGTCACTCCTCTCCTCCTTCAACTGCCACCCAAGATGATCTTGTTTCCCACAAGAAAACTCCTTGCTTTGACTGTTACCCAGTCCATCTACTTCCCCCATCCCAGGGTTTGTGGCAACTATGAGGCAATAAAAGATGGCTTCAGCCAGGTTCGCTTCGGAGTTGACAGTCGGACCTCCCCCCTTAACTTGAGAGAAGTTCTTGGAAAATTCAAATGGAAAATGAACTAGTCTTCCATCAGCCACCTCTCCCATCCCCCCACCCTCCCAGAGGTTCCTTTGGTTTTTGAGGGTATTTATTGTGGAATTTCTTAGTCAGCCTATCTGCTTTTACATCCCAACTTTTTACCCAAGTTTTGGTTTTGTTGTTGTTGTTGTTGTTGTTGTTGTTGTTGTTGTTGTTGTTTTTGCTTTAATTTATATGCCGCCCTTCTCCAGAGACTCAGAGCGGCTTACAATGTGTTAAGCAATAGCCTTCATACTTTTGTATATTTTTATTTTATACAAAGTCATCTTATTGCCCCCACAATCTGGGTCCTCATTTCACCTACCTTTGAAAGGATGGAAGGCCAAGTCAACCTTGAGCCTGGTGAGATTTGAACTTGCAGTAATTGCAAGCAGCAGATGTTAATAACAGTGCTTTAGTCCACTGTTTACCCAAGTGGCCTCAGATAATGGGTACCCCTTCTATTGCCCTAGGTGTTGTAATGTCCCCTTGCACAGTCTTGAGTCTAGGATTCCTTTTATCTCATAATGCATCTCTCCCTGCACTACGATCAGCTTTGGGGCTACCTGGTCCACTGGCCTCAGCCGAGACCCTATTACTGGCTTTAGCATGCTGCTGTGGAAAACCAGATGCACTTTCCCTAGTAGGCATGGGAGTTTCAGTTCCACTGTGACAGGGTTAATAATCTTCACGATGGGGAACAGTCCTATAAATATTGGTCCTAGCTTTTTACAGGGTAGCTTTAACCTTAAATACTTGGTGGAGAGGTAAACCTTGGCCTCTATTTGGAAGAGCATTTGGGAAGACCAAGGCTTACTGGCTTGTGCTTTTTGAGTTTTTGCCATTTCCTGAGGGGCTTGTTTTGCATTTTCCCATGCGTTCCTCAGTCACTCCATCCACTCAGTTAGGGTCATGGAGGAGGTTAGCTCCCTGGGGAGTTCAGGCATGGGGGCGAACTCCATGCCAGTGGTGATTTTAAAGGGGGTTAGCCTGGTACTATTGTGCACTGCATTCTTGTATGCCACCTCAGCAAAAGGTAGGAAGTCTGCCCAATTAGTTTGTTGATAATTTACATTAAGTATTGTTCTACCATTGTGTTTTAGCGCATTCCGTCACCCCATTAGTACTCTGATGAAATGCTGAGCTAAGCCCCTGGGAGAACCCAATAGCCCTGACAAACTCTCTCTCCACAATTTGGCTGTGAATTGGACCCCTGGTCTAAAATGATTGTCCTAGGAACCCCGTGCAACCTGTAAATGTGCTTTACGAATAGCTTGGCTAGCTTATGGGCTGATGGGAGACTGCAGCAGGCTGTAAAGTGGGCTTGCTTGGAGAAGAGGTCAATCACTGTCCAAATGACTGTATTCCCCCCCACTCTCTGGAACCTCTACTACAAAATCCATGCTGATTTCTTCCCATGGATGGACGGATCATCTACTTGTTGGAGCAGTCCTGGGGGTTTCCCTGGTCGCTTCTTCATTGCGGCACGTTGCACAGCTTTTGACATAGTCCTAATGTCTCTTTTCATCTTTGGCCACCAAAATTACCTCCTTGCGAGGTGCAAAGTTTTCAGGAAACCAAAATATCTGGCCTGTTTTGTGTTGTGGCTTCTTTGAAGTACTTGGAGGTGAAGGATGCTGGGGATATATAGTTTAGAAACCTTCCAGGCTAGTCCATCTCTAAGGGTCAGCAGCCCTTTGTTGTCCCTGTACCAGGGATCAGCTGGCAGGTCGGTTTTTAACTTTTGGGTTAAAACCCCTCCCTCTTCGACTCTTTGCCTTTGCATCTATTGCCTGGTGGTGGCTTGCATCACTTTCTGGGAGGGAGGTATCATAGCGTGCACCACTTCCTCACGCTTGTTGCATTGTGGCATCCATGACAAGGCGTCTGCTAAAAGCCCCCCCCCCCGGGATGTATTTCAAAGTGAAAGTGAATTGGTCAAAGTACTGTGTCCACCAAACTTGTTTAGGTGAAAGTTTCCATGGAGTCCTAAGTGCCTCCAGGTTTTGTGGTCAGTCCATATTTCAAAAGGCACTTGGCTCCCCTCAAGGAAGTAGCACCATGTCAGCAGAGCCCAGCGGATCACATATACTTCCTTCTCCCATACTGCCCACCTTCTTTCGGTCTCTGCTAGTTTTTGGGAGGTGTAAGTGCATGGCTGTAAATTCCCCTCCATGTTTTCTTGGAGGAGGACTGCAGCCACCACCACATTGCTGGCATCCATTTGGATGATAAAAGATTGCTCTGGGTCTGGGTCTGGGTGCTTTGCTCTTTGGCAAAGAGTCTTTTGAGCATCTCGAAAGCCTTCTGGCATTCAAAGGTCCATTTTAATGATTGACTTGGCTGGGGTTTCACTCCTCCCCCTGCCTCCAGTCTTTAATAGCTTGGTGATTGGGAGGGCAATTTCAGCAAAGGAGGGAATGAACTGTCTGTAGAAATTAGTGAACCCCAGGAAGCTTTGGAGTTGCTTGCTGTGTGAACTTTTTCCTCTCTTAAGCTACCTTTCCTCTCTTAAGCGCTGCATCTTCAAGGGAATCCCTCTCATTTGCACCTTTTCCAAGACTGCTGGGCTTGTGCAGTGCCAAGTTGATTTGCCCCTCCCCATCTCTCTCCCCCTCCCTCCCTCCTTTTCGTTGGTTTTCTCAGGACTATCTCAACATGCTGGGTCTTCGGTTTGTTTTGCTAGAAGGCTGAGTTACAATTGTCTCTTCACCCCCTCTTTCCTTCCCACTTTCTTAGAAGCAGAAAGTCACAGATGTAATCTGGAAGGGAAACACTGTGCTGAACCATTGAAAAGTGCAGGTGGTGGTCATTCACCCTCTTTCTGCTTCGCTGGGTCTTAATGGGGGTTTCTTCTGGAGCAGAAGCAGAGAACCTTTCAGTGAAGATTTCTGTGCGTCTTCTAATTTTCTTCCAGAGCAGAACAAAAAAGCCTCTTTCCATGATGGCTTTTCCGTGTCTTTATCCTAAATTACCCCTGGAGCAAAGAAAGCCCTTTCTAGGGAAGTCTTCCCTTTGGGTTTATTCTAATTTACCTGTGGAGCAAAATCATCTGGTGGTAGGCCTTAAGTAAGAATCCCACATTTATTTTAGTCCATGTGTGGCCCACCATTTAATTTACCACTTCTGTCTGTGTCTCTTTCCCAAACTGTACACTTCTTTCAGTCACAGTCAGTCACACACACACAAACACACACACACACACACACACACACACACACACACACACACCAGTCCATGGAAAAATTGTCTTCCATGAAACCGGTCCCTGGTGCCAAAAAGGTTGGGGACCTCTGAATTAGACCATGCAGGGTCCCTACAAGAGACCCCTTTTAAGGATTATGTATTAATAGAAAAGCAAATAAATTAGCTCTGTTCCTAAACACTAAAACTGTTGCACACGCACACAAAAAAAAAAAACCACAGAAGCTCTGATAAACTATCACAGCCACCATTTTGATAGTTTTGCTGTACT
Organism: Arizona elegans; assembly: GCA_022577455.1. NCBI lineage: Eukaryota > Metazoa > Chordata > Lepidosauria > Squamata > Colubridae > Arizona > Arizona elegans. The sequence goes on from JAKOOJ010000006.1 coordinate 42,980,425, forward strand.
GTTGTCTATGGATGCCCACACTGTTTAGCATGGGAAAAACTGAGCCTGGTTTGTTCTCAGTAGCCACAAACTACTAGCAAAAGTGGCATTTGATCACAAGGCAAGGAGACATCGATCAATGTTTCCCCTTTTGCATTTTAGCATCCAAAAAGGAACAAGAAAGGAGAAAGAGAAAGAGAAAAGAAAAAGAAAAAAAAGAAGGAAAGAGGGGGAGGAAGAAGAAAGAAAGGAGAATGAAGAGTGAAGGGAAAAGAAGAAAAGGGAAAAAAAATGGAGTGAGGGAGGGAGATTATGAGAGGGAGGGAGGAGGGTCTGAGTGAAGCTCTGCCTTAGCACTTGGCCACCAGCAGCCCTGCTGCCCTTTCGCCATCCCCTTGCTGACCTCTCCTGGTGGTCTCCCATCCTATACCTGAAGATGCTTTGGTTACAAAGCCAGGTCACAAGGAGAGAGAGTGGGTCCCTCTGACCCATATACTTTGCCCTCCTGCACACACCATGACCAACCTGGCCAAGGAAAGCGAGCACAGCAGCAGCAGCCTTGAGGAGGAGGTAAGTGCAGCTGGGAGCCCCCTTGGGAAAGTGGGACTAGGCTGGGCTATGGGATCCCGGTGCCCTGGGAGGTCAACTGGGCACTTGCCCTACACTGCCCAGGGCTTCAGGCAGCCTGCACCACCATCTGGGAGTTCTCTGTATGGCCTGACAGGGACAGTGAAGCTCCTCTGGTGGACAAAGGTTTGGTGCTCGCCCTTCCTCTGCTGGAGAAAATGGATCCTCCCAGCCCCACCAAGACTGCCATAGGCACCCCCGACATAAGTGATGTTGAGCTGGTCACTCCCACCATGGCCACTCCCACCATGGCCACACCCTCCCCGGCCTCCCAAGGTAAAGCACAACACTGATGCAGCCCTCAATGAAACAACGTTTGACACCCCTGTGCTGTATAGTGGATGTAAAACTTTGGCTGGAAGCACAATTCCTACACTGACCAGGAATATGTGCTCAGCATAGTTTATGTATTTTTAAGGCTGTAAAAGTTTACAGCCCCAGAAAATTGAGAGATGGGCTCATTCATTCATTCATTCATCTTTCACAATTTACTTACGTACAAAATTTCATATGTGTATTCCAGGTGTTGGGCTAATTAAGACACATTCTGGTGTTTTTAAGAATATTTAAGAATATTTTAAGAATATTAATACTATTCTTGTTTCAAGTGATTCCAATAAAACCGGGGAAGAACTTCTTCAAGGACTTTAATAAACTAATTGCAGACTACATATGGCAAGGAAAGAAGGCAAGAATTAAACTAAAACACCTACAAGACTCAAGAGAGAGAGGAGGATTGGCATTGCCCGATTGGGAAATATATTACAAAGCATCAGCATTAATTTGGATCAAGGAGTGGATGGAACTCAAAAACCATAGACTATTGAATTTGGAAGGATTCGATCTTCAGCGAGGATGGCATGCCTTCTTATGGGAGGGCACAGACAAAAGGCATGAATATTTTCAGAGACATACAATCAGACACACATTATACCAAACATGGCAGAGTATTAAAAAGGCACATTATTACAAAATCCCGGAGTGGTTGTCAACGATGGAAGCCCAGATCTATCCAAATGCCATGAACTATAACAAAACGAAAACTTATAAAGATCTGTTAAACAATCAGGGAGAACTAAGAACGAGGCAAGAACTAAAAGAGATGGGTACAGACATTGACTGGTGGCCGTATATAAAAATAAAATCAAGATACAATAAAGATTTGGCTCAATTTGAATTTCAAAAAGGTCAAACAGAATTAGATAAAATTTTGCGAGGGACACAGGACAAACTGATCAAAAAAATTTACAATTACTTACGAGGATATAAATTAGAAGAAGAGGTAGTGAAAGAAAATATGATAACCTGGGCAAAAAATTTCGGTTATAGTATTCAATTAGACAAATGGGAAAAACTATGGAAAATAAATTATAAAATGGCAATGTCTGTATCCTATAAAGAAAATCTCTATAAAATGTTTTATAGGTGGCACTTGCCACCAGCCAGATTGGCAAGAATGTTCCCTGGCATGCCATCAACATGTTGGAAATGCAACCACTACAAAGGCACCTATTACCATATGTGGTGGACCTGCCCAATGGCGAAACAATATTGGCAAAGGATCAAAATACAAATAGAGGAAATAACACACCAAAAGATAGAACTAAGACCAGAAAGCTTCTTATTAGGCATAGTGAATGGATACTATGAAAAAGAAATAACCTATTTAATTATACATATGATAACAGCAGCACGAATACTATACGCGCAACACTGGAAGAGTAGTGATATACCAACACCAGATAAAGTAATCAATAAATTATGGAATGTGCGGAATTGGATAGACTCACAAAGGAATTACAAAATAGGGAAGAACATGACATAGGAAGTAAATAAAATGACCAAATATAATATGATGGAAACAAAGAACAGACATAGGTTAACAAAGATCAATATTAGATAGATAAAAGGGAATGACCAAATAAGGAAGAGTCAAAATACAAAGATATATATATATATATATATATATATATATATATATATATATATATATATATATATATATAATAAAAAAATAAAAATAAATAAATTTTAAAAAAAAGAATATTCCGAAGTCCATAGTCACCCTCATCTCACCCAGGTCCTTAGTGTCAGGTCCCAGATATTTCTACAGGGATGCTGGCATTTTGGTGGGAGGGGGGGGAGAAATGGAGTGTATATGAAGTTTCCAGTTTCTGTTTCCTGCATTACTGTGTTAATCTCTATATAAAGTCTCTGTTTTTGTTTCCCTGCAATGATGTAGTGTGGGAGGGGTTTGGTTAGCATTGCTTTAAATAGCTGGTTTTAAATGAGAAGGTTCAGTTCTTGCCTAGATCCAGTGGTGGGATTCAAATAATTTAACAGTTCTCTGCCCTACTGACCGGCTGGATGAGGATAGCCATGATGGGCATGGCCAGGGAGTGTGACAGGCAGCACTCAGCCTCCTGCACTCCCCTAGGAGCAAAAAAAGCCCGGGGGGAGGAAACGCCACCCCCACCCCATTTTCGGCCTAGGAGGCAGCCTCCTGGGAGCAAAAACAGGCCATGCGGGGGCGCCACACACCCTACACCCCATTTTGGTCCTAGGAGGCCTCCCTGCAGCCTCCTGGGAGCAAAAACAGGCTGTGATTTTAGGCCTAGGAGGCCTCCCTGCACTTACCTGGGAGCCAAAATGGGGTTTGTGGGAACTCTTGGAAGGGGCGGGGAGGGGAGGGGCAGAACCAGCCAGCAATTTAACTACCGGTTCTCCCGAACCGGCCTGAACTGGCTGAATCCCACCACTGCCTAGATCTCTTGTTATTACAAACCTTGCAATAAAAGTTCTTTTTGGAACCACTGCAGTTTCAAGAGTTCTGTTCTCTTGGGAAGATTGGAGAGGCAAGACCTTACATTTAGCCTACAAAATTGTGGTATGTATGAGAAAGAAAAGAAGACAACAAATAGACAAGGATGCAGGAAACAGGAATGCATGACAATTAGAGGCAAGCAAAAGAATTATCAGTTTATGTTCTGTGTTTTTTAATTCTTCATATAATTTATCTAACTGTTGTTTCCTCTCTTTGTTTTTCTTCCCTATATATGCAATAGTCAAGCCCCTTATATATGCTTTTGCCGTATCCCAAGTGTTCTGTAAAGTAGTATCCTCTTTTTATTTATTTTAAAAAATAGTTTTAATTCCTTTTCTAACATATGTTTGAATTCTTTTTGTTTACATATCCTTTGATTCATTGTCCACCTCCTAAACCTTTTTTCCCTTTCCAGTTTACAAGAATTGGGTTATTGATTTACTTCTATTTCTATTTTTTCTACCCCAGTTCTAATATTGTCATCCAGGCCATGTCAATCCTGGACCAGGATTGGTGAGGGTGAGAGTAAAAAGTGAACTGGTTCTCATCTTCATGTGTTTCCCTCCAAACATCTCTCAAATTTATTTTCATGGCCATATCAAAAAATTCTTTTGGGAGTATTTCTTTTTTTCTCTTATTCTTTTTGCCACTTTTATAATCTTTATTCACGTCTACTATCGCATTGTAATCTCCAATTAGACAAATATCTTCTTATTCTAATTCTACTATTTTTTAATGTATTCCCTTTAAAAATTCCTGTCGGCTTTGGTTAGGGGCATATATTACTACTAATAATATTTTCTTGTTTTCTAGTACTAACTCAACCATCACGGTTCTGCCTTCCTCATCTGCATATACTAATTTTGAATCTATTCTTTCTTTTACATAAACCACTACTCCTCTTTTCTTTTTTTGAATCAGGAATGTATATAATTTTCCTAATTTTGGATTTTCTAATATTTTTTGATACCCCTTTTTAATGTGTACTTCTTGAAGGCATATCACATCTGTTCCTAATTTTCGCACTTTTGTAAATGTTTGAGATATTTTCTTCGGTGCATTTAGTCTGTTTATATTTACAGAAAAAAGTTTCATTGCCTCCTCCATTACCTAGTGTAGTTGTTTTTTGGTATGTCTTGTTTCCATCCGTGATTTAGTTCTTGCACCTTCTCTTTCCTCCCTTTCTTTCTCTTGGCTTTTCCTTACTTCTTTCTCTTGCACCACTTCTATTTGCTCTTCTTCCTGGCTTCTACTTTCTGTTTCTTCTTTACTTTCCTGTTCTTCCTCCTGGTTAAAGTGCACGTTATAAAATTCCCTCGCTTTTTCTGGTGTGTCTATTTTATATTTTTTGTCTTCCCAGGTGACCAAGATCCCTCCCGAAGTTAACACAGAAAATAAACTGCAACAATATCCCCATAACAAAAAAATTAAAGAGGAATGGAAAACAATTAAACATAACTTAAATCTGATAAATCAAAAAGAACTAGCACAGAAAATAAAAATGGCCAAACAGAATTATTTTGCGTTTGCGAACAAAACAGGAAGATGGCTGGCGTACAGATTGAAAAAAGATAAAGATAAAAGAATGATACATCAACTTAGAGATGAAAAAGGGGAAATTCAATATAGTAGGGAGGCGAAAAAATAAATCATCCAGACATTTTATGCAAACCTATATAAACAAGAAGAAGTAGAGGAATTGGAGAATAGTACACAAATTCAAATAACGAAGAAAATAAAATATTTAGGGATCTGGCTGTCACCAAGAAGCTCGTCAATAAAAGAAAACAATTACGATAAATTAATAGTACAGATAAAGAAAGATTTGGATAATTGGAGAAATTTACAGATCTCATTAATGGGAAGAATCTCCACTATTAAAATGAACATCCTACCAAAACTATTATATTTATTTCAGGTCGCTCCCATAAAACTAGAGAAAAAATTCTTTGAAACATTAATAAGATTATTTCTAAATTCATATGGCAGGGGAAGCGACCACGAATTAAACTTAAGCTACTTCAAGATTCAAAAGATAGAGGAGGAACAGCACTCCCGGATTGGGAACTCTATTATCAAGCGGCGGTGCTATCATGGGTAAAGGATTGGATGGAATTAAAAAACAGCAGGATATTAACAATCGAAGGCCACGAACTACAAGCGGGTTGGCACTCCTTTTTATGAGATGAAAGATATAAAACACATATTTATTTTAAAAGACACACAATTAGGAATATATTACTACTAATTTGGCTTAAAATAAAAAAACAACAGTATACAAAAATTCCGATTTGGCTATCACCATCAGAAGCGGTAAGACACTCAAACTTAACAGAACCTAAAAACATAATTAGATACAAAGACTTAATTGATCATCAAGGGAAATTGAAAACCAAACAACAATTGGAAATAGACTTAAATAGAGAAGTCGACTGGTGGACTTTTACACAGATCCAATCTAAACATAAGGAACATATAAAAACATATGAAATTTACAGAGAGAAACAAGAATTAGATAAAATTATAATAGACTCAGAAGAGAAATTAATTAGCAAAATTTATAAATTTTTACTGCAATACAAGATGGAGGAGGAAATAGTGAAGAGTATGATGATCAAATGGATGGAAAATTTTAAATATACAATAGACTTGGAGAAGTGGGAAGAATTATGGCAAATGAATACAAAATTAACATTAGCGGTGGCATATAAGGAAAACCAGCTGAAGATGTTTTATAGGTGGCATATGTCGCCCACAAGATTGGCAAAAATTCATCCGAAAAACAGTTCATTATGTTGGAAATGTAAAAAATCACAGGGTACCCTTTACCATCTATGGTGGATGTGCCCGGCAGCAAAGAAATTTTGGTCTAATATTAAGAAATGGCTGGAACAAATTACAAAGTTACAAATAGAGAAGAAACCAGAAACTTTCCTGCTAGGAATCTTTACAAAAACATATCCTAAAGATATAAAATACCTGATGATACATATCCTAACTGCAGCTCGGATAACGTATGCAAAGAATTGGAAACAGGAAAAAAACCCAACGGAAGAAGAGTTAATAGATAAAATTGCACAATGCTCTGAAATGGATAGACTAACTAAAGAGATTAAAGAAAAAGAAGAGACAGAGTACTACAGAGTATGGGACGAATGGTACCAATGGCACAACGCATCTACTAAAGATACATAGATATAAAAAGGATAGAATAAAGATGTAAGTATGTATATAAATAACTTCCTATGGACAAATAAACAGGAATAGGAAATCCCCCCCAAAAAATGATGTAATCCAAATATAAAGTTTGTTAAAGGGGTAATCCTAAGGGGGGGGGAGAAAAACAGGGGGGGTGAAAAGGGAAAAGAAAAAACTACTAGGCTAAGAATAAGGGGAATAATTACAATTGCATTAGTTGAAGAACCACTATGAAATATTGCTTTAATAAAAGGGAAATTTACTTATATGTTGTATGTTTTGTAAATGTTTTTATATGTGTTTTATATTTATAAAGTTTATAAATTTTAAAAAAAGAATTATCAGTCAATTGTCAGGACTACAAACTATAGTAAGCAGCCTCTTGTGGTATGATTCCTGCCTGGACCTTACTTCAGAATTTATCCTGGAGCTTGATTGCAACCAGAAGAAGAGCAACCATTCTAGGTATCATACTGTCAGATCCCTAAAAGTGATACTGCCATTCAAGTGGAGGAAGGGGGGACTTGGATTTGATTTACTAGCATGGCCTGTGTCATCAGATATTTTACAACCTATATCCTGGCACCAAGGAAGCCTGAGATTCCTTTTACCTGCAAGAATTTTTATGATAGCCATGTGGGTTGTCTCACTTTAAAGGGTAGTGGTGGGAATGCATGTTTGTTCGGGTTCTCAAAGGAAATAGTAAAGAAAACATCTTCACATTTGTGTATTGGGTGAAATCTGCATTATGACTTAAAGGGAGGGGTCTCTTTAATCCTACTGCTTTGCCTAAGGGCATTCAAATTGTGCTTTAGCTGGATGGTTTTCACTTCTGCTTAATAAAAGAATCCTTTTGAACAACTACGTTTCAAGAGTTCGTACTTTCTTAAGTTGGAAGGAGAGGTGATCCTTACACATACTAGATAGAAGAACCTTTGGAGGCAAATGTTTTATGCCACATTATAAACTAAGACTTTAATTATTTATAAGCACTAATAATCAAAGACCTAGTTATTTACATAATTGCATCAACTTGCAAATCTAGGATGGTGGAGTAACCCAAGGTGACATGAAAAGTGTGTGCTACAATAAAGTATTTTTACAGTTATTTTCTATGCTGTGTTATGTCAGTCCTTGGAACAAAGAACCCTGACAGGATGGATTTTCATCTCAGCTTATTAAGCAAAATGAGAATATTCATACTTTTTCTAGCTGGCATTAGAATTTTAAAGTTTTATATTAATGTTTGTTGATTACTACCTTTTGCTGAGTGTCCTGGTAGACTGCAGATAAAGCATGAGCCAACAGTGTTACATCTGCCAAAAAAGTCAATATAAAGAGGTCAGACAAGGGTGTCCACTATCCCCTTTTTTATTTATTTTATCATTAGAAGTGCTGTTAATTCAGATTAGACAGAAATAGGAGATAAAAGGATTAAGAATTAAAAAAGAAGAATATAAAACACAGGAATTTGCAGATGATCTGGTCTTTTTTATAGAAGAACCATTAGAAACAGGAACCATATTATTGCAGGAAATAGAGGATTTTGGCAATGTAGCAGGACTAAAAATAAACAAGGAGAAAACAAAGATAATTACCAAAAATCTTACACACAATCAGAATGAGAAACTGGAGAGGAAATTGGGAATCCAAATAGTAAAGAAAATGAAATATCTCGGAATTTGGCTGACAGCAAATGTTCTTCTATAAAGGAGGATAATTATATCAAAGTATTACGACTGTCAGCCTCTGCTCTTTCAATGCTTGCTTGCATGGCTGCCATGGTAACAGGGAGGGGGAGCTAGGAGGAAGCTGGGGGGGGAAGCGTGCTGGAGGAGGAGAAACAAAAGTGAATCTTAGCTGTAGTCTTTTCTTTGAAGTGGACATCAGGTTAACGGTTGTGGAATTCCAGATTGATGACACTGCCAGACGTGTGCTTCCACATGACCCCTGGAGGACCTTTGGATTGGATGATTTACGCTGGACTGTGGGGAGGGGATGCTTTCTATATGTGATTTTCGCACCTATGCCTCAGATCTTGCTTTTCCTTGGCTGCATTCAGTTCAATTTCAGTAAAAGTATCTTTATGTATGAAAATGGAGTCGGGGTTATTCTTTCTTGCAATCTGAAAGGAGGCACGCCTGACATTAAGCAAGATCTCATTTTAACAGCCATCCCGGATAACTACTGAGGGGGCTGAAACCAAACGATGTCTGATCAAGTCAGTGATCAGGACCAGATGGGAGCTGCTGGCTCTACAATTTCTTCCCTCCACCCGGGGGAGGGGGGGACCTCAGAATGGATGATAAAATTATGACTGGGAGAGTAACTAGAGCAAGCCAGATAGTCGATGGGAGTGGGGAGGCTACCGGATTTGGAAAGGACCCCTCAAGGAGTAACAAGTACCAGACCCCAAAAGGGAAAATCGGCATGGATGCAAGAGCAGAAAGAAAGCCTCATGGTTGCCCAGGCTATGCAACTTCTCAGAGATGCCGAAGAAAGCCACCGAGCCCGGGAGAGGTATGTTTACCCAACTGGGAAGGGAGGAGACCACCCCGGGGATGAACCTGAGATGGCTGCTTGTGGGGGAGAGGGAGAGCAAGCTGGGGAAGGAGCATCTCAAGCCTCTGAAACTCAGGCGAGAGATGCAGCAGTCCAGGGGCCCCCAGCATTGCAGGCTCCACCCCAGAGGCGAAGAAAGCCAAAATTTCCCCCCCTACCAGACAAGTTCGGAGGAGATCCAAGGACCTTGGGATTTTTCTTGACCCAAGTGTGGAACCATATGCAGGACTGGGGGGAGGACTTCTTGTCGGATGCGGCACGAGTGAGGTGCATTACAAATACCCTAGAGGGAGTGGCAACTGAATGGATGGTGGGCCTTCACAATAACAACTCCCCCCTGCTGAGAAATTACAACCTCTTTATGGGAGCCCTCAGAACGTGCTTTGAGAACCCCCTAGCCGAGTGGAAGGCAAGAATTAGAATGAAGGGCATTCACCAGGGCTGGAGATCAGTGGCAGAGTACACCCAGGAGTTCCACGAGCTGGCACCCCTCATGAGAGGGTGGTCAGAAGTGGCCCTATTAGAAAACTATAAAGATGGATTGAATGAGGACATCTACAAAGATTGCAGAGCATGGGGGGTCCCCAAAGATCTGCAGAGCTGGTACGTGGTAGCAGCGGACATGGAGATCGATCTGGCCTGAAGCCGGATCCGTGGTGGCCATGCCTAGGATCAGTCATCCTCCTCTTTCCACAAAGTGGCACCAAAGAGAGCAGTGGGGAAGACAGAGCCCAAACCCAAGCCAAAATCCTTCGCGTGTTTCAAATGTGGAAAGGAAGGACACCGAGCTGCTGAGTGTTTCTCCAAACCAGCGCCAAAATCAACCGGCCCCAGAGGGAAGAGGACTGACAAAGCGCCCGCAAAAGCCCGCGAGCCTGCCCTGAAAGGAGAAGTCATTGAGTTTGCTCCCCAAAAACAGGGTGAGTTGGGAACTCCGACCATCGCAGACGACAGCGAGACTGACACCGATTCCGATGACAACGACCTGGTGAGTCACAATGGGGGCCCCATGATCATCCCCGTAGAAAAAAGGGTGCCATCCACCGGGGCTCAAGGGCAAATGCCAGCCCTCCTAGACTCTGGATGTACTAGGTGCATAATCAGCCCAAAAGTGGTGGAGAAGATGCACCTAAGGCTAAAAATGTTGAGAAGGCCCATAGCTTTCTGTCAGTTAGACGGATCTGTGGCAGGAGGGGGTCCAGCCAGTTTTGTGACCGAACCCATCAAGATGCAGTTGGGGGATCACCTAGAGACTCTTAGTTTCATTGTGGCCCCTGGCATGGAGCGACCCCTCATACTTGGACTACCTTGGCTCCGTAAATGGAACCCGCACGTTAATTGGAGGACGGGAGTTTTGCGCATTCGCTCTGAGAAAACAGGAAAAGGCAGGGAAGAACCCCTTTTGGAGGATGGAGTGGAAAATGAGGTGGCGGAAATGGCAATAGACCCCATTGAGGGGGAGGAGAAGATTCCAAAGGAGTATTGGGACCTTCGGGAGGTTTTCAGCGAAAAGGCCTCAGATGTGCTACCTCTCCACCAACCAACGGACTGTACCATTGAAATACTTCCTGGAGTAAAACTCCCTAAATCAAAAATCTACCCCATGACCCCTCGGGAGCTGGAGGAATTATGGAATTTTATTAACAAAAACCTAGAATGGGGTTTAGGGTGGCAGCACCAGTACTATTCCAGGAGAAGAAAGATGGGTCTTTTCACCTTGTAGTTGACTACAAAAACCTGAATGCAGGGGGTAAAAAATGTGTACCCCCTGCCGCTTATGAAGGACATGCTGGCCCACTTAGGCAAGGGTAAAATTTTCACCAAACTTGATTTACGAGAGGCTTACTACAGAGTCCGAATTAAGAAAGAAGATGAATGGAAAATGGCTTTTAACTGCCCGCTAGGATGTTTCCAGTTTCGGGTGCTCCCTTTCGGACCACAAGGAGCCCCTGCTGTGTTCATGCAATTAATCAATGAAGTACTGCGTGAACACTTATACAAGGGGGTGCTGGTCTACTTGTGTTCTATCCCCGTCCCCACACACACACAAACAGTCAGCCAGGGGTTAAAGAATTACTTGGCACACACAAGGTTCGTTATCAGGAACTTGGCAGCAATACGATAACCGTCTGCCAAGTGCTTTACTTCAAGAAGAGGGAGTTTTCCTCCACCAGGTAAACACCAACAAATACACACAGTTTTCAAAATAGTCCAGCTCAAACAGAAACCTTCAGCAGATTCAGGCGTTGTACAAAGTTACTAGCCAGAAGTTAGCTTTGTCCGTCACAGAGTCTAAATGGCCACCACACTCTCTTATATAGCCTGTGGGGTGTGGTCCAGTGACTCAGCTTAATCCCTGGCACGCCTCATCTGCTGCAAACGTTTATCTCGCCTTCGTTGGTGTGGATCTAGGAATGACATATCACCATCATCGCTGTCATCGGAGACACCTGGCTCCTGGCCAATCTCCTCTCCCTCGGCAAACACCTGAGGCATAGCCAGAGAGGAGGGGCCTGGAGAGGGAAGCCTGGCCAGCTCCTCTCCTTCATGTTCGGAGCCTTCTCCCTCCAATAAAATGGGCTCAGGGGTCGGAGCCACAACAACTTGGATGACATTCTCATCTATACCGAGAACATGGATGACCATGTGAAATTCCTGAAAAAACTCAGGGCTGCTGAACTATACGCCAAACTCTCAAAGTGCGAATTCCACCAAAACAAAATTGACTATCTCGGGTACCGCATCTCGCATGAGGGAATAGAGATGGATCCGGAAAAGGTCCGGGCAGTGTTGGAATGGAATGCACCCGCAAACAACTACAGAGCTTCTTGGGATTTGCTAACTTCTATAGATAATTCATCTCCTCATTTGCCAAAACGCCTGACAACGACAAATACAAAAGGATTTGGAAAATTAAGCAAATATCATTAATTGGAAGAATTGCGACAATAAAAATGAATATTTTACCTAAAATTTTATTTCTATTGCAAACTGTACCAATAAAACTGGGGGGAAAGTATTTTGTAGAACTTAATAAAACAATCTTAAAATTTATTTGGTTAGGGAAGAATGCCTGAATAAAACTCAAACTCTTACAGGATAGTAGTAGTAGTAGTAGTAGTAGTAGTAGTAGTAGTAGTAGTAGTAGTAGTAATAATAATAATAATAATAATAATAATAATAATAATAATAATGAAGATAAGCAGCAAGAAAAAATCACAAAGTACCGGGATTTGCAAATTGAAGTTGAGCGACTGTGGAAAAAGAAATCGTGTGTTGTCCCAATTGTAATTGGAGCCCTTGGAGCAATACCCAAAGGGCTACCCCGCTATTTAGAAATTGAATTGAATTGACTTGAACATTTTGACTTTACAAAAAACCACCTTACTCGGAACAGCTTACATCCTCCGACGATACCTTAACAGTTCCTAGGTCCTTGGTTAGGACTCGAGCTGCTGAGCTATTAACAGCCTCAAAGGCTGTGAATCTCACTAAAGATTAACCAATTATTATTATTATTATTATTATTATTATTATTATTATTATTATTATTTTATTTCTATACCACCCTTCTCCCGAAGGACTCAGGGCAGTGTACAGCCTATTTAAAAACACAAGACAAAACAGCAGTTAAAAATTAAAATGATTAAATAGATTTGGCTCAATTTAAAACCCCAGAAATTTAAAATACCCCCAATTTAAAATTATTATGTTGATAGGCCAGCCTGGCGGAACAACAGGGTCTTCAGTGCACAGCAAAACACCCGGAGGTCGGAGATCTTACATATTTCCACGGGCAGTTCATTCCACAGGGCTGGGGCTCCCACAGAGAAGGCCCTCCCCCTGGGTGTCGCCAGCCGACATAACTTGGCTGATGGCACCCTGAGGAGACCCTCTCTGTGGGAGCGGACTGGCCGGTGGGAGGCTATTGATGGCAGAAGACGGTCTCGAAGGTACCCGGGTCCTATGCCATGGAGCGCTTTAAAGGTGGTAACCAACACCTTGAAGCGCACCCGGAAGACCACTGGGAGCCAGTGCAGCTTGCGCAAGAGGGGTGTCACGTGGGCACAACGAGTTGCGCCCATAACCACCCGCGCGGCCGCATTCTGGACCAGTTGGAGCCTCCAAGTGCTCTTCAAGGGGAGCCCCATGTAGAGAGCATTACAATAGTCCAACCGGGAGGTAACAAGGGCATGAGTGACCGTGCGCAGGGCATCCCGGTCCAGAAAGGGCTGCAACTGGTGAATCAGGTGAACCTGATAAAAGGCCCCCCTGGCCACAGCCGTCATATGCTTTTCTAAAGACAGCCGTGCGTCCATGAGGACACCCAGATTGTGAGCCCTCTCTGTGGGGGGCAAAGATTCACCCCCAATAGTCAGCGATGGCACCTGCTGACTATATCGGGGCGCCGGAAGCCACAGCCACTCAGTCTTGGAGGGGTTGAGTCTGAGCCTGTTCCTCCCCATCCAGACCCGCACGGCCTCCAGGCAGCGAGACATCACATCAAGGGCATCGTTGGGGTAGTCTGGGGTGGAGATGTACAGCTCAGTATCATCAGCGTAGTAGAAGTAAGGGAGGATTTGGACTCCCAGATTGAGAACTTTACCACCAAACGTCAGATGTAACATGACTTAAGGATTGGATAATGCTTAAAAATAAAAGGGTATTAATAGAAGGCCATGACTTACAACTTGGCTGGCACGCATTCATCTGGGAGGGGAAAAATACATTTCATACATATTTTCATCAGGTAAGAGATGCCTTGTTAGCCGTCTGGGGGAAAATCAACAGAAATTATCATACAAAAATACCGAGGTGGCTATCAATCATGGAAGCAATGATTTACCCCAACATATTAGATTGGAATAAGGTAGTGACATACAAAGAGCTATTAGATGGGCAAGGAAAACTTAAATCTAACCAAGACCTAAAATCTCAAGGAGTAGAAATAGACTGGTGGGGGGACTTCTGGGGTGACATCATGGTATTGCAATCCAAGAAACGGAGCTCCATCTTCTCAGATCAAATTTCCGCGCTTGGAAGCCGGTAATGGCGAGAGCTGACCCTGGTTCTGTAGAGGGGAAATTCTCAGGGTAACGGGGGTGCGCGATCCCTTGTTATGGAAGGAAGAACTCCTAAAATTTCAGTGTGGAAGAAACCGGCTGTAATGGTCGCATTCGGAAGCGTGATGGTCCGCTTGAATAGAGAAGGAAGCAAGAAGTAGAAAAACAGCTAGAAACATAGGTGAATAGAGATGAGACAGAGTGAGTTACTGGGCTACTTCCCTAAATTGGTGAAACTTAAAAGGTGAGACAAGGGAGTCTCTAAAAGGAGGAAAAGCAGCACGTCAGGCGGTGGAGTGGAACAGCGTGAAAAAGGTGGAAGAGAGAAAAGAGGGCGATTGGAGGAGCTGAAAGGAAGAGAAAGGAAGGAATTTGAATTCTGGTAAAGATTAGGACTAATTTGATCGGGATTTGAAAGTGAAAGAAGGTGGATTGTGGATACAACAATCTAAATGATGAGGTTTGGAGTGTGGATTAGAGTGACAGCAACAATGACAGTGCATATTAAGAGGAGCAGACATCTTGGACAAAGAAGTTAGAAAGTAGTGAATGGAAGAGGATTGGACAGTGCAAGGAAGTAGGAGAACAGTGGACTTGTTTAGAATCATTAAGAAAACTTAGGCTGGGGAGATTAGAAGCCAGAGGTATATATTGTGTATATTGTCTATTTAGAGATAAACAATATGGTATATGTCTAGACTTTCTCTATTTTTATTATTGTCATTATTTGTCATCCAACTGACTCTTGAAAATAGTGATATTTACAAGCTAGTGTATATAAATAGATAAATCTAGTTGCAAATAGGGGTAAACAATTTATATTTGGAGTAATTATTATTACTGTTTCGTTTTGCCTTGTCTTTCTGCCTTTCTTTATTTTGAAGTAATATACTCTCTCTCTCTTCTTTTTTTTTTTGAATTTTTTTTTTTTAAATTTAGACATACAACATAAAATACATCTTTTTAGAGCAAGGATTTGATCCGGTATAAAATAGGTACAATTACTTACATTCTCTCAACCAATTTTGTTCCAAATTTTATTCATTTACATCTTTTTAAAAAAAGAAAGAAAAAAAAAGAAAAAATCTTATTCTAAACATTTATCATTCTACTATATCACCCAAAATTCTAAACAATTATTTCCAAATAGACACTATTCCAAATCTGTGTCATTTTAACAATCAATATTTCATATATATTCCTCATTCCTAAGACCCATTACATCAAATCTATATTCTACTTCTCTTAAATGGCAGCTAGTATCCATGATCTTAACAAAGAATATTTTCCTCCTCTCTTAAAGTCATTTCAAAATCAATCAACATTTCCATCTATAATTTATTACTCCCAAAATACTTTATTTTGTTTACTTCAGGTTTGTTCTCTAATACTAGCTGGTTCATAATTTAAGTAGCTATTTCCCAGCAGTGTTTTCCACCACTTCTATCTCTATTTGTTTAACTGGTTCACAGTTTGACTTAACTATTCTCCAGTATTATTTCCTCCACTTCCTCCTAGGTTTATTTTTTGGCTGGTTCACATCTTAATCCGCTGCTTTCCAGTGATGCTTTTCTCCACTTCTAACCTTACTTATTTAGGCTGGTTCACAATATAATTTTAACTACACATCAATGTTATCTCCTTCACTCCTCCTAGATCTATTATGAAACTGGTTCACAATTCAAATAGTTGCTTTCCAGCAATGCTTTCCTCCGCTCCAACCTCTATTTTTAACTGGTTCACAACTTTATTTCAGTTGATTTCCAGATATATTTTCCTCCACTCCTAACTTTTTATTTTTTGGCTAGTTCAGAGTTTTGCTTTAACTGTTACCCAGCGTATGCTTTCCTCCACTCCTAACTCTATTTATTGGTTGGTTCACAGCTTTACTTTAACTGTCTTCCAGCACGTGCTTTCCCTCACTCCTAATTCTTTTTTTTTTATTTTTAACTGGTTCCCAGCTTTAACTGTTCTCCAGTATGATGCTTTCTGATGATTCACCAGTTTCACCCTTTATCAGGTCCGCCTGATTCGCCAGTTTCACCCTTTCTGGATCGAGACTTATTACGTACGGTCACTCATGACCTCGTCACCTCACGCCTGGACTACTGTAATGCTGTCTACATGGGGCTCCCCTTGAGGAGCACCTGGAGGCTCCAACTGGCGCAGAGTGCGGCCGCGCGAGTGGTAATGGGAGTGACTTGGTGTTCCCATGTAACACCCCTCCTGCGCGAGCTGCACTGGCTCCCGGTGGTCTTCCGGGTGCGCTTCAAGGTTTTGGTTACCACCTTTAAAGCGCTCCATGGCTCAGGACCTGGGTACTTGCAGGACCGCCTACTACCACCAATAGCCTCCCACAGGCCGGTACGCTCCCATAGAGAAGGGCTCCTCCGGGTGCCGTTGGCCAAACAATGCCAACTGGCGGCCCCCAGGGGGAGAGCCTTCTCTGTGGGGGCACCTACTATCTGGAACGAGCTCCCTCCGGAGATACGGAGGATCCCGGATCTGCGCACCTTCCGCCGCGCTCTAAAGACCTTTTTATTTCACCAGGCAGGCCAGGCCTAATTTTCTCCCTCTTTTATAAAAGAATTTTTAATTTTTAATATTTTTTAGTATTTTATATATTCAAATTTTAAAATTGGTTTTAAATTGATTGGGGTTTTAATTTGTCTGGGCCAAAACTATTTAATTTGATTTTAATTCTGCTTTTAAATTTTGTATGTATGGATTTTATTGTTGGCTGTTCACCGCCATGAGTCCTTCGGGAGTAGGGCGGTATAGAAATCAAATCAAATAAAAATAAATAAATAAATAAATAAATAAAATTTGTTTAGCTGGTTCATAGCATTTTATTTTAGTTATTGTCCAGCTTTATGTTTTCCTCCATTCCTACATCTCTTATTCAGTTTTTTAACTTTAAATTAATTCACAATGTATTACCCATATTTATTTTTTGATCCATTCTCCTCCATATCTTTTACTAATTTAAAATAAGAATGTATATCAACAAATATCGTAGCTCCTATTCTCTAAGTTTTCTCCCATTTCATGCTTACCATATTTTCCGGCGTATAAGATGACTTTTTAACACATGAAAATCTTCTCAAAAGTCGGGGGTCGTCTTATACGCCAGGTGTCGTTCTCCTGTAACCAGGCAGACCAGTCCGAAAGGCTCTGACGAGCCTTAAATGGCTCTGGCGATCCCAGCTCTGACGATCCCAGCTCTGACAATCCCAGCTGAGTTCCCTGCAACTCAGCTGGGATCGCCAGAAACCATGTAAAAGGAAAAAAGTTTTTTCCCTTTTACTCTGACGATCCAAGCTCTGACAATCCCAGCTGAGTTGCTGCGATCGCCAGAAATCATGTAAAAGGAAAAAAGTTTTTTCCCTTTTACTCTGACGATCCAAACTCTGACAATCCCAGCTGAGTTCCCTGCAACACAGCTGGGATCGCCAGAACCATGGCTCTGACGGTCCCAGCTCTGACAGTCGATCCCATCCCAGCTGAATTCCCTGCAACTCAGCTGGGATGGCCAGAGCCACGTAAAAGGAAAAAAAATTTCCCCCCTCCAGCTTGCTTACCTCAGCTGCTAGTCGCAACGCTTGCCTTGCTTCACTTGCCTGAATTTATTCCATCAGCAAACAACTCCCTGCCTGCAATCAAGCAAGCAGGGAGTTGTGGACTTCAACTCCCAGAATTCCTCAGCCAGCAAAGCAAAGCTGGCTGAGGAATTCTGGGAGTTGAAGTCTACAAGTCTTAAAGTTGCCAAGGTTGGAGACCCCTGTTCTATTGGGTAAGTTTTTTTACCCTTTGGGAGCTTTAAAAAAAATAGTCAATTGGGGTTTTTTTAGTTGTTCTTTTTTAGACCTAGCCATTTAAAGTTTAGGAAGTTTTAAATTTAGCTTTCATATAAAAATAAAAATAAAATAAAATAAAATAATATTTGCGCAGCTTTCTGAGATTTAGTGTATTTCTGTAGTGTTTCACTCTAACTACACAAACATACAAAATCTCACAAATCTGTATGTGGAATTTTGTGTGTGTAAAGTGTGAAAGTTGGTTTTTTGGACTTTTTGTGGCTGTGTGAGGTTCCTGCTTGTTGCAGGGGCCATTTTGGGTCTAGCACAGCTGTTTTTACATTGTGGGTGAGCCAGTTGTGTTGTGTTGTGTGTGTTTAGAATGTGAAAGTTTTTTGGGGGGGCTTTTTGTGGCTGTGTGAGGTTCCTGCTTGTTGCAGAGGCCATTTTGGGTCTAGCACAGCTGCTTTTACATTGTGGGCGAGCCAGTTGTGTTGTGTGTGTGTAGAGTGTAAAAGTTTTTTGGAGGGCTTTTTGTGGCTGTGTGAGGTTCCTGCTTGTTGCAGGGGCCATTTTGGGACTAGCACAGCTGCTTTTACATTGTAGGTGAGCCAGTTGATGTTTTTTAATTTTTATTTGGTGTGCATTGGAAGAGGGGTAGTCTTATATGGCGAGTATAGCCCAAACCCTATATTTTAACAGGAAAAGTTGGGGGTCGTCTTATACGCCCAGTCGTCTTATACGCCGGAAAATACGGTATTTCTTATTTTCTATAAGTAACAACATTTTAAGTCACTTTAAAATCAATTTTCTATAATTATTAAGTCTGTAAATAGTTCTTTTTAATATCCAGCACCTTGAAAAACATTTTTTTCTAAATTATTAGGTCAGTAAATAGAGCTTATTAAAGATTCAAAATTTAAAAAGGCATTAGAACATCCAAAAATCATGTTTTTCAATCATTTGTACTCTTGTTTTCTAGTCAAATTATTTGTATATTTATAAAATCTATTTCAATAAAATAATAGTAAAGAGAGAGAGAATAGTAACAATATTTATAATAGTTAGAATAAAAAACAAAAAAGAAGTAAAACTAAAGAAAGGAAAGAGAATAGAAATATGGCAAAAGAGATTAAAAAAAGAATTAGAAAAAGTAGAGAGGGGAAAAAAGACAAAGGAGGGGGGGGGAAAAAAGAAAATAGAGAAAGAACAAAGAGAAGAAGTATCTCCTAACGTTATTCAAACATCAAACAGCCAGACACCATTACATCCATTATCAAACTATAGTATTACATCCAATAGTATTACATCCAAATCAAACTATAGTATTTTGTTATCTTGTTACATAATATATTCCATTTTTTTTCTTTCTCCAATCTGTCTAAGTATGTTTCTTTTCCATTTCAATGTCATCAAAGTTATAAGTTCTATAAAATTAGTTCTGATTTAGCTATTCCATATATGGTATCATCATGTCTTTCTTTTATTGCTGCACCCTTTTTCTCTTGTTACCACGCTTATTAGTTCAGTTTTCATTATTCCATTTAGTTTCTTCTTTCTGATCTTCAATAAATCCTCCAATAAACAGATTATATATCCAAAGTCAAGCCTCATGAATTTTTTCTTAAAATAATCCACTTTAAGTAACAAGCAACAAAGTTTCTCTTTCAAGTAACAAGCAGTCTGGAATTTACACTTTCACTTCTCAGCTGGCAAGCATTTTGTCCATCTCCGTTTGTTTTTTGTCTTTGCTTTTAAAAGCGTATTTATTTCCTCTTCTCTTTCCTCCCTCTCAAACATAATCCATTCTCATTTAGCCACAAAAAAAGAAAAAAAGAAAAAGAAAAACTAAATCTGTAGTGAGATCGTTTCCAAGAAGTCAGTAATTAACGCTATCCATCAACAGGTCTTTTCCTTCCACCATTCATTTGAGTCTTTTTGCCCCAATAGTTCTCAGCCGCTGTTAAGGCTGGGGTACACTTATTGTAATCCAGCATTTATGGGCAGTTCCCGCCTGGGCAGAAGTCCACTCACACGGCTTTCAAACTCCCTGCTCTGCTCTCCGCTTCTCCTCCTACACATCCTTTTGTTCCGGTTGCCGCGGTCTTTGGGCAGCCACCATGGCTGCTGCATCCACCGCCGCCAGCACAGAGGGCAATCCTTCGGCCCCGAGGAACCAGCCCATTCCTCTCAGCCATCCGAGGGGTCCCTCTCTAACCCCCTGTCCCTGCAGGACAGGGAGGTCCACAGACCTGCCGGCGGCGACTTAACAGATGGGGTTTTTCCCCGTCTGAATCACCGCGGCGCCAACTGGAAGTCCTCTGAAGTAATATACTCTTGTTTACTTAGGTATTGTTAATTGAATTTAAAGTGAAAATTGATATTGATAAGATTGGAAGATAGAATTAATTATTAATTATTCTTTTTTATTATTAATTATACTATTTATTTTATTTTTTTGCTTTAATTTATATGTCGCCCTTCTCCGACATATAAGAGACTCAGGGTGGCTTACAATGCATTAAGCAATAGCCTTCATACTTTTGTATATTTATACAAAGTCAGTTTATTGCCCCACAATCTGGGTCCTCATTTCACCTACCTTTGAAAGGATGGAAGGCTGAGTCAACCTTGAGCCTGGTGAGATTTGAACTTGCAGTAATTGCAAGCAGCAGATGTTAATAACAGTGTTTTACTCCACTGTACACTATACTATTAATTCATTATACTATCTAATTATTTAAGTATTTAATTATTCTAGTTAATGAATTATAAAAGAACTGTAATTGAGGGAATATTTAATACCTAAAAGTAGATAGGAAAGATAAACTACAGGAGGAGGAAGGAAATAGAAGGAAGGTTTTGTGGAAGAAACTTTTTGGGAAATTAGATATGTCGAATACAGCAACAGTAACCAAAACTGCAAAGAAAGTTACACAAATGACTGTCTCTCCAGCAGGACAAAAACTGATAGGAGATATGTTGAGAGGTGAGAAAGCAGGGACCTCAACGAATCTACAAAGCATGCAGACAACTCTGAATATGATTCAGGAGGTACTTCTGAAGACTCAAGAATCGATTGGAAAGAATCATGAGGAATTGAAAAATGACATGGACGAAGTTAAAGACAACATAAGAAAATTAGATGATAAAATAGGAGAAATACAAGAGACAATTGTTAAGAATGAACAGAGGATAAAAATAGTGGAGGAAAGAATGGAACAGACAGAAAAAAACCTGGAGGAGACAGAAAAGAAACTGATGGCAATGAATCAAGAACTCGAGGAGGCAATAACATTTCTGGAAATGGACAACTTCGCATTTTACTTAAAATTTCAGAATATACAAAAAAATAAAGAAGAGACCTCCTGAGTCTTATGATAGAGTTGTTGGCTGGTAGTCTGAAGATGAATAAGAGTGAGTTGCAACATAGTATTGATGAGCTGTATAGGGTGCATACTAATTATGCACGGCGGAATAAATTGCCACAGGAGGTACATATACAATTTACTAAAAGAACAATTAGAGACGAAATTTACAGGAGAACACGAGATACAACATTGACATATAAGGGGAAAGAGATTCTGACTTTTAAACAAATACCCAGGAGGGTAAAGGAGCAAAGATGGAGTTACCACTTTCTCTCCTCCTAATTTATCAAATATAAAATCATGTTTCAGTGGCTTATCCCAGAGGGCTTGCTAGTGACCTGGCAAAACAAAACAAAAAAAATAGACTAGATACAATAGATAAGGCCTGGGAGTTTTACGAACAATGTATAGCAATAGATGAAGAGAGGGAGAGTGGGGAGGAGATAGAGGATAAGAGTCAGGAAGAAGGAAAGGAGTCAGAAATGGAATTACAGGAGAAGACTGAAAAAGAGCAGCAGGAAAGAATAGGGACAAGGTCAAGGACACAAATAGAACCAAATTTAAGGAAAAGAAACTAGGGTCATCAGTAGAAGGTAAATGGACAAAGAAATTAAATTAATTTCGATGAACATCAATGGTTTAAATTCTCTAGCCAAAAGGAGACAAATTCTACTAAATTACAAAAGCATTACACAGATATTACATGCCTACAAGAAACCCACATCAAAAGACAACAAGGACACCTATTGGAAGCCCCTAAATTAGGAAAACTATACTCAGCTCTTGCACCACAAAAAAAGAGAGGAGTAGTTACAGGGGTGAAATGCTCCTGGTTCAGACCGGATCGCCCAATCTGGTAGCAATGGCAGCGGTTGGTTCCGAGAACCGGTAGAAAAAATCTCTGCGGCCTCCACCACCACCATGTCCAGCTGAGCCGCACGAGCTTCAGAGGCTTTTTTTTTTACTTTTAAAAGCATTTTTTCTACAACCTTTTCCGAAGAAAAATGCTTTTAAAAGTTAAAAAAAAAAAAAGCTCTGATGATCGCGCAGCTGGGATCATCAAAGGCTTTTCAAAGCATTTTTCAAAGCATTTTTTTCTGCAACCTCTTGGCCAAAGAGGTGGTAAAAAAAATGCTTTGAAAAGTCTCTGGCAACTCCCAGCTGAGTTGTCTGATCGGCAGAGAGGTATTTTTTAAAATACTTCTCTGACGATCCCAGCTGAGTTGCCTGACTGGCAGAGGCTTTTCAAAGCATTAGAAAAAATGGTTTGAAAAGTTAAAAAAAAAAGTTGGCCACGCCCACCCAGTTACATTAACCCCTCCACCAAGCCACGCCCACAGAACCGGAAGTAACAAATTTTACATTTCACCCCTGAGTAGTTATATATATTAAAGATTGGTTACAACTGAAACAAATTTACACAGATGAGGTAGAATTTTATTAATTGAGATAACAATAAGCAAAAAAAATTATATTGACGGCTATCTATGCGCCAAATACTAGACAAGGGAAATTTTATTATAAACTACATTAAAAAAATAGCAGAACTGGAGAGTGAAAATATTTGTTTATTGGGGGATTTTGATTCGGTCATAGATCCAAAACAAGATTATAGATCGGAGAGGAAAAATAAAAAACAGAGGAAGATACTACTATCTACTTTTTTTGATATGGTGCAAGAGCTGAATCTAAAAAATATCTGGAGAGAACAAAATCCACAAAAAATATATATACTTTTTATTCTAACCCAGATGATTCATGGTTCAGAATAGATATGATTTGGACGGAATTGGAATTAACTAAAAATATAGATGAAGTAGATATAGTCACTAATATATGGGCAGATCATAGTCCATTGATACTAAAATGGAAATGAAGGCCTAAACTAAGAGGAAGATGGATCATGAATCAAAAAGTGATAAAAGAAAAAATGTATATAGAATGGATGGGGAAAGAATTGGACTTCTTCTTGAAGGAGAATTCAAATGAGGACATGACCTTACAGACCCCTGTTGCCCTTTCGCCATCCCCTTGTCTCCTCCTCCTCCTGACCTCTCCTGGTGGTCTCCCATCCTATAGCTGAGGATGCTTTGATTACAAAGCCGGATCTCCTTGCATGGAGAGGGCCTCCCTCTGACCCACACATTTTGCCCTCCCTCACACACCATGAACAACCTGGCCAAGGAGAGCAAGAACAGCAACAGCAGCCTCAAGGAGGAGGTAAGCTCAGCTTACCTCCTTACCTTGGGGAAGCGGGGCTAGGCTGAGCTATAGGGTCCCAGTGCCCTGAGAGCTCGAGGGGTGGGCTGGATGCTTGCCCTCCACTACCTAGGGCTCTGGACAGCCTGCACCGCCATCTGGGGGTCCTCTGCATGGCCTGAGAGGGATGGGGAGGCTCCTCTGGATGACAAAGGTTCGGCGCTCTCCATGGTCTCGCCTTCCACTGGAGACAATGGATTCCCCTAGCCCCACCCAGGCCACCACAGGTGCCCCCAACATGAGTGATGTCAAGCTGACAATGCCCACCCCTGCCATCCCCACCCCAGCAAGGCTCCCACTACCACACACACACCTGCCATGCTCCCCACCACCTCGAGGTCAAACACAACCTGATGCGGCCCCCAATGAAATCAAGTCTGATACCCCTGTCCTAAACATTTTATTTTAATGGATGACCATGATCACCTTTAAAGCGCTCCATGGCTTAGGGCCAGGGTACTTACGGGACCGCCTTCTGCCACCAATAGCCTCCCACCGGCCGGTTCGCTCCCACAGAGAGGGCCTCCTCAGGGTGCCGTCGGCCAGACAATGCAGGCTGACGACCCCCAGGAGGAGAGCCTTCTCTGTGGTGGCACCTACCCTATGGAACAATCTACCCCCAGAGATACGAGTGATCTCCGACCTTCGGATTTTTCGTCAGGCCCTAAAAACTCATTTTTTTCAGTTAGCCGGTCTGTCTTGATTTTAGGATTAGTTTTAATATTTTAATATTGATTTTAATTGACAAGTTTTTAAATTATAGGCCAAATTTTATAAATTATTTTAACTTATTTTTTAACTGATGTTTGTACAGATGTTTTTATCTTGGCTGTTCACCGCCCTGAGTCCGAAAGGAGAAGGGCGGTATAGAAATTTAAATAATAATAAATAAATAAATAAATAACATTTTAAGAGGAGAATACACACATCGCATTTCCCTCTCCACACATGATCTGTCACATCTCCCTTTACTCATCTTTTCCCCCAAGCTAAAAAACCTTAGACACTGTAATTCTTCTTGACAAAAGAAACATTATAGCTCTATGATCATTCTGATCTCTCTTTTGTGTATGTTTACTAGCATCTGCAGCCAATTCATAGGTTCTTGCAAGTTAGAAGTAAAACTATTTATCAACATTGGCAGTGCGATCTAATGAAGGTTCACCTTTGTAATTACAGCTCCCAGAATTCTAGCCAATATTGATTTAGTGCTGTCAAAGAATTTTGGAATTTTAGCCTAAGGCATTAAGAGGGCATCAAGTTTAGAAAACTGATGTAATATGATAAGTGAACATTTTTCAGGTAATCAGGCTTGATGATTATTAGTAAAATCCAGAGAATAAAACTAAAAAGAAAAACATACATTTTTAAAATGGTGTTGTCGTAGCCGATAACTATCAATGCTTTCACATTAATACAATCTTTCTCTGGCACTGAAAGTGTGTGAATTCTGAAGTAACCAGTAAACTATTCATATATTTCTGGTAAGATATAGTCATTCTGTTATCGATGACAAAGCTTTCTGTGACTACAGTATTAAACTCCTGCTTAAAATAAATTACAAGATGATGGGTGTCAATTTAGTGTATACAACATTATTCACACATATTGAAATGTATTAATATATTACAACACTCAGCCAGATTTTACAATTATATTGTAGATAATTAGCCAGCAGACCAAGACAAGCAAGGCAACAGAAAGCATCAGGTGTTTAAAACTGTGGACGATCACTGTTTTTTCTGAATCAGAAGGTTCTGTATTATTAAACTGTACTCAGAAAGACTATATTTATTTCTCATCTGAACATTCATACATGGAAACAGGATCCTCTAATCTTTATCAAAGCACATCCAATCAATAAAGACATTGATTATATCATCATATTACATGTGATCTATTTCTAGTCTAAATTTATTGCACTGCAAAAGTCAAATACATACATAATTGGTAACTATATTGATTTATTCCCACAGAGATATAGTCACCCCAATATACATGGTAGAATTACAAGATTACATGTGTAGGCATAATTTACTAATTTGATTTACTAAAATTTTCTTTCTCTTTTCTTTGATCACTAACATGAGAAATAGCAATCCAATCCAGATTTATAGAGGAATAAAAATCCCGACACAACCCTTATCAGTAGCTATGAAAACAGTATGGTTCTATAGTTGTTCTTCATAATGTGAGTCCCACCCACCAATTTGATTTTTTAAGGGGAAAAAATATTGATCCAAGTTATGTCCTTTGTCATAAAAAAAGTGCTGAGATTGTCTTGGTTACAAACAACAGTTTGAAAAAGAAAGCATTTTATTACAAAGCAGATTTAAAAATCAGACATATTTTCAATAATTAACTGTATTTTATAATAGTGTCAAACTTTTCCTGCACTGTTTCAACAGAACCACAGTTCTGTACAGAACCTTTTAGAAGCCAGTATATTGAGATAAAGAAGGATTCAAGAAAGCAGTTGTGTAGGTGGGGCTAAGATGAATCTATATACAATATATTTGAATAATAAGCTTGATGAACTAACCAGGTATAGAAGTGGATTACATATTACAAATATGTTACTCTTGTATTGGTATTATTTCCAATATAAAGTAACTGATTCTTCTCCATAATCTAATCAGAAATTTATTCAAGGGAATTTTCTATGAATCAGGTAGCTGTGATTTATAGATCAAACTTTATTAACCAAATTAGTTATACATTAGGGAAATAAACTTGCTTATTTTTTAAAAAATCACCAGTTTACTTGGCCTTGAGTTTTCACTCAACGAATGTAAGTTTCAAAATGTGTGTTTGTAAGCCTGAGCAACTAAGATCTCATATAAACATTTGGTGATCAGAACAATAATTTACATTTTATACTAACTTTTTGTAGCAACATAAAGTTGCTACAAATAGAATATATAATAGTATATTGGATTCTTATTACAAATGTAAGAAACAAAATGGATATTGTGATTTAAAGGTAGTTTAATCCACTTCTATATCTAGTTAGTTTATCAACTCCAATGAAATCACCTTAGATTCAAATATACTATATATAGATTCATCCTAGCCCCATCTACAACTGCTCTTTTGAATCCTTCTTCATTTCAATATACAGGCTTCTAAAAGGTTCTGTACAGAACTGTGGTTCTGTTGGAACAGTGCAAGAAAATCCTAAAGTAATTCAAGAATTAGAATATACATAGTGAAGTGTGAAGGAGAAAAATTCTGATGCTAGGAACATTCCTTCAAAATTGCATACTAATCTTTAAGATTTGCCATAGTGTTATTCTGACCCCTGAAGGATAGAAACAGGAGTTAATTTTCTGTGTGTTTGTGTTCTATCGGTTCCAGTCCCTAACCTGTATTCAATGTATTCATGTATTTGTCAGATTGTTCTAGGAAAAAGGGAAGAAAAAAAAAACCAGACCTAGGAAGCCACTTTAAAACAAAGAAGTGCAAAAGACATGTTTAAAGAAACGTGATTCCAGGCTGCTATGAAAATTTATCATTTGCAAAGTTTCTAGAATTGAATATACCATCCTGAGGTGGATGCTGTTTTTCAGTCTCTTGTGCCCGTTGTATATTCTTTAGTCATTTGTTTTGTATAAAGGAGGACATTACAATTAGTCTACATGGGATATTTAGAGACCTCAAACTATGTTGTTAATTAGCTATTTATTTCATGTACTTTCAGATTTATTAACAATTTAGGAGAGCCACTTATCATAATCTTATATTACAAAAGATTCTGTGCTTAACCGCTGCAGAAAGCTTTTAATTAATAACCAACCAAAGCTCTAAAGCATATTTCTTCCCATCAAGACAAACTATGCATGTGCGTGTGTGTGTGTGTGTGTGTGTGTGCGCGCGCATACATGTATAAATGTTAGTTATCAAATTTGTATACCACCACATCAAATAATTGTAGGACACTTTTCTTAACTAGAGTCTTACTTGGTAAGGGGGGTGGAATACCTTTAACTCAAAAAAAAAAAAAAGAGGTTACACCAATTATTCAGTTTCAGTCAACTTGAAGTCTGCTGAAATGTGCAGCACTGATGGATCAGATTATATGTTTCTCTGTGTGTGACTGAACATTCTTATGTACTGCCCTGAGAGGAGGTGTAGTTGAGTTATAAATGTAATGTTCTATTTTTTTATAGCATTACCCCAGATGGAACTCTGATGGGAGAATGGGAGTTATTTACTTCCCTCAATATCAGATTAGCTGTGTTTGTCTTTATCAGTAGTCTTCCAAAATTAACCCAACTAACAGCTAGAATAAAAATGTTATTGGATGCATTGAAGTTACATAATAGTTCATTGTGCTCAGCTATAGCTATCTTCCTTTTCAAGCAGCATATATGTTACACCACATCCATTAAGAGTGAACCATTAACCATACATGGGAGTCTACATTCTAGCACACACTGTATAAGTTTAGCATTGCAGTGCAGTGTATTGTACCA
Source organism: Arizona elegans (assembly GCA_022577455.1). NCBI lineage: Eukaryota > Metazoa > Chordata > Lepidosauria > Squamata > Colubridae > Arizona > Arizona elegans. The sequence continues at coordinate 43,008,580 of JAKOOJ010000006.1, forward strand.
CGTCATCACTATTGATTTCCACAGTCCTTCCTCTCTTCCTCTGATCAAAATGAATTTACATAAAAAGGTTGAGCAATGGATATTGCTTTGCACCAAGGGAATATTAGTTATGATGTCTTTCTGATCTACCAAGGCCCTGGATACATTTGCCCCAGTAAGCTTTGGGCAAAGCTGCTGAGGTCATATCACTTTTTACTGATCTCCAGCTCTCTTGCACATGGGCTGGGAGTCAGGGTATCAAGTCATAACTATTTGGACAAGAAATGACAATGTTTTCCCAGAAAGGGGGACTACAAAGCAGCAGAGAACCATCATAAACAGTATGTGCCTTTTTTAAAGAAAAGAAGCGTTCATTGGTCAAATTTCCCAGCAATGTCAGGCTCCATAGCAGTATTAATTCCCACTACCTCTTAATGCCAATGAATGCAGATTAGGCTCTTTAAACTTCTGCAACTTGATCAAAGCCAGAGCTGTCAATGTCTAGTGCAGTTCTAAGATAACACTGCACAGAGCTTTGGGGGAAAATAAAACAATCCATTTTACATTAAAAAGGGTCCATCACATAGTGCTCCTCTGACTGCTATACATTTTGTTCTATTCCAAAATACGTCACACAGAGAAGATGGAAAGGACTTAAAAGAATGTCTACCCAGACTGCAAACAGGCTGATTTTCCATCTCAGGTGGTGAGTTGGCTTGCCCATGCTTTGATTTATCACAAAATGCACTCTCCAAAATACCTACTGCAGTTCTTTTACTGAACTAATAATAAGAGCATTCTCTCTTTCTCCCTGTGACACACACATAAACACAGACACAAGCAAGTAAAATGCAGCAATCATGAAAGTAGCAATTCAATCACAAGCTGCCAAGTTTAGCAATATCTCTGATTAGTTTTTACATAGGTTTGGGGAAAGCGGGGAAGGAGAAAAGAGAAGGTTATCTTACCCACCACAGTCTTGTAAAAATTTTTCTCCCGGTATCAGTGAGTAAGATTAGTACTGATCATCACAATACGTAGTCACGGAACCCACGGTGTTTAAGAACGCCTCTGGATTCTTTTTTCCTAATTCTAACAATTAAGAAGTGAAAAGAGATGCCCATTTACAAGCGCCAAATTCACCATCCAAGCAGATAATTCCATGTAGAACTAGAGATCCCTTGCAAGATTTGCCTCCTGCTTGTCCTCAAAGTGGCCAGTTGTTCACCAATGGTACAATCCAGGTGAGAACCCCAAATTAAAATTAGCCGAGAAAATAAAAGGCAAAAGAAGGCGGAAAAGCTTGCTAGAAGCAGGTGAAGAGAACGAAAAGATCGATGAGCTAAGAAGTCTACGAGCACAAGAAAGGACAAGAAAGGAAGTCCTGGGTAATGAGCATATGGAGCCTTTTCAAAATTTCTCGAAACACATGTAAAAATTCCAAAGCAACCGCACAGCCATAAGAAGCCCGAATCCCGGATATATTCCAAGTATCCTTCAATAACGAATTCGACGGGGTTTTCCTTGCACTATACAGCTATGTGGAAAGCATGCAGCTCCTACTGTTTCAGAAGATGTCTCCTGGGTCCTAAAATTCTCGATCAGCAGGAGGCTTCTTTTTTTAAAAAAAAAAAAAAGGAAAACGGAAGGGAGGAGAAAACCCACAGTTGTCCGTTTTCCTTGAACGATGATAATATTCGATGAAAATGACAAATCAACAAACCAAAAGAGCAAGCATGAGAAAAAATGTCAATCCACTCTGAATAGTCTATCTAATGCAGGCAACAAAGGAGGGATAAAAAGAGGGAGCAGGAGAGAACGAAAGAGGACGAACAGAAACTGCAATGCAATGCATAAATGATTCCAGTGTTTGTACAAAATCGGCTCATTTGACTGAATGCATTCTCTGCTTTGCTGCAAATCATAAAGAAACTGTTAGTGCCACCCAATGGATAATTCAGTCCTAACTAATCCACACCAAATTGCCTCTGCAAAGCCTTCAGAGAGAAAAGGCAAAAGGGTTGAGGAAAGGGACAGTAAAGAGAGAATCGTTGCTACCCACTTGTTTCGGGGACAGATAATCATAACAGATCCTTTGTCCTCCGTCCCACCCTATCCCATCACATGGAAATGAACACCGAAGATAATACGTCGGGAGGAAACGGTTGATGTAGAAGTTCGACATTGATCAGCTAAACAGCCTTCCTCCAGAAATTTCTCTAGTGAAGGGTTGTTTTAAAAAGCGATGATGCATTATCTATTCTTGGATATGTGTGTTTCTGTATAAAGCGAACTGTAGGACTTGCTGTTGCCATGGGATCTTCTTTGTGTGAACTCTCTGAACGGTGTGGGAGCAAAGTTTTTTTTTTTTTTAAAAAAAGCCCCTTTCCTTCTTTTACAAATTCTAAAAGCAGGTAATAAACTCTTGCTGCATTATTGCCAGTGAAGACATTCAGAAGCTGCAAGGTGTACCTAATTAAGAATTTTAATTACTTCACCAAAATATACTCATTTGCAGATGTTTAGAAAGTTAAACTGTTCTGCTAAATTTTACACTTGAAAATTCACATTCTCCTCTCTATCCTCCACCCTCAATATCTAGATATAGATAGAAAAGCCCGGATGCTTTCTTCATGAGTAAATATATGTGGGAAGTAGACATAAAGGAGAAAGAAAGAAAAGACTGCAGGTTTAAACTTACTGATTTGCAAATATGTATAATAAAGTCAAAGGAATTTCTGGGAAACACAATTATAATCAAATTAGAAGAATTCCTCAGTGATTCTCATTCTTCCCATCAGCGTGCTTTTAATTTCCATTTTATATTTTTTACAATCAGGGTTCCTGTGGTAAATACCATGGCTTGAAATGCAGTGATTGAACTGATGCAGCTTTTGCTTCATACACATAAATTGTCATAATCTCTTCATGTGGTTGGTCCATGTTAAAAACAGGAAAACCCCATTACAAATTACACGGGTTTTATAGTCTTCAGGAACATCAGAATACACGTCAATAAAGTCCCTTGGGAATCAGTTTCAGATCTTATATAACATATGTAGTACATGATCCACCCTGGAAATTCCCCAATTCCCAACAGAAATACCCCTCAAAAACATCAATTGCGTACTTCCCTTTTCCTAGAACAGACAAACCTCAAAACAATCTCATTTCAGTACTTTTCCCAGAACATCAGCTTCCGTCAAAACAACTGCATGATACATATTTCCTTCAAGGTAATCATTTCAGAAAATCCTTATTATGTACTTTTTGTCTAGTTATATAATCAGGTTATACAAGGTAAAATAAGGCACTTAAAATGGCGTAACTCAGGTTATGCTTTTACAGGAATAATTCTTATATCTCTCACAGTCCATTATGTAGCAGATACAAAAATAAAGCTTTTCTCAAAATTAATGACAAGTTTTTTTCTTATTGAATTATTAAGATAAAATAAGGAAATACAAGATCTCTGCTAGGAAAAAAGTTACAACCTTGACCTGGATTGTTCAGAAATTACCATAAGATGTTTAGAATAAAAGCTTTAACCTTCCTTGATTATATTAAAATTTCCTTCCTTCCTTCCTTCCTTCCTTCCTTCCTTCCTTCCTTCCTTCCCCCCTCTCAGAAAGAAAGAAAGAAAGAAAGAAAGAAAGAAAGAAAGAAAGAAAGAAAGAAAGAAAGAAAAAGTGTTTCCTCTGTTATTGACCTTCATGTATAAATGAATCTTCTAAATAAGTTATTTTACAGATGTTATATGAAGGAAGGTCTTTCTTGAAACTAGTGACTTATCTGGATCTTAGCTATCTTAGATCTGGAAGAGATGCTACTTATGGATTGAATGAAAGAACAACTGAATGAAACAAGATTACAAGGGGAAGGGTGAGATGCAAAAATAGGATCACATGCATATAAAGTTATAGCAAATTCTGGGGACCTCCAATGTGAGAGTCTTTTGATGAAATACAGAACGGAAATGTATCTGAAAGAGTGTGCAAATTTTGTTATTGAAAAATTGAGTCAAGACTTGAACTTGGTTTTTTGGGAAAAGTGAAATTTCAGTTTAGACTTGAGCTAGGCTAAGATCCAATATTGGGATAAAACTCAAATATTATAATTCCAAATCTTTGGTCAAGACAGAAGTGCCTCTTCCGTGCCAAGGTGCTAAGATGGCAAAAGGTATTTGAAGTAGGCACAGAATTGTAAAAGGGCAAACTGACCCTAAACAGATACATCCTGTTGTTTATTGTTTATTGCATCCCAAATGTCATGTATATCCTAAGAGAAGAAGCGATGCTTCCTTTATGCCTTGAGGCGTCTTCAAGCCTCTTATCTCCTCTTTATTATGTCTTGAGCTCCGGAGCTGAGAACCTGAGCCTGTGAGAACAGGATTGTTATTCCTTTCCTAGAGATAGATGAAAGGGCAGCTTCTACGTGTGAAATATCTCACTCTCTGTAATAACTCTGCCTTTAAACTGTATAAATACGTGACCAAAAGAAGCCATCAATGTGTTCGACCCCTCGGGACCATCGGGAAGTCGCTCCTGAACATTCTCCAGGCGCCACGGGGGTATATCTCCGGGAGACAGTAGTGGCAGCCCTGTGGGACCGAAGGTGCTCTGATTGAGTCCAAGAACCCTGCGGTGCAGGAAAGGTGATCTGAACAAATTCCTGGCCAGGAATCTATGGAGTGGGAGCATTTTTAAGTGAGTATATTGTAAAGGAATTGTACCTGCCTCATTTGAAGGCAGAAGAAGGGATTTGATCATTCCCTTGGACTCGGGGTGGCTACCCTAACGAAGTCCATGTCAGGTTGTGTGGGTTGGTTAAGCCGTTGCATTTCTCGTTAGTGACCGTGAGTTCTGGGGCTACGAGTCAGCGGCAGTGTGATAGAATGGGAGGAGCTCAGAGCGTGCCAAATACTCCGTTGGCATGCATGTTAAAAGGTTTTGACAATTATTTTAGCAACCCTTCCTATCTGAAAGGATCAAAGGATCGATTAAAATTCTTATGTAAACATGTGTGGCCACAAATGGGGATGGGCTGGCCCCCTCAGAGATCGCTAAGGGAAGAAACGGTGGATAAGTTGTGGGGAGTAATCATAGTGAATCAGGATAAATATCTTGATCAATTTCAATACATTGATCAATGGGCGAGAGTCCTAACAGAAAAAGCTGAGGATTTGTTGCAATGTCAAGCAGAAATGGTTAGGTTATGTGTATCTAGGGCAGGCAGGAAAAGTAAGGGGATGCGGGGTAAGCAAGGAAGGTGTATGTGAATAGGGATAAGGTGGAGAAGAAAGAGCAGGAGGCACGGATGAATAAAAAGGCTGGTTTGTTGGCAGTGGCACTGCAAAGTGGGATGCAAGGGGGTTTTTCTCAAGAATTTACCCCTGGGTCCTAATCAATGTGTAAGGGGGAAGGGCATTGGCAGAGGGAATGCCCAAGATGGACAGTGAGAAGTAGAGGGATGAGAAGACCGGATTTTGGGTCAGGGATGCGTGGGCAGCTCTCTGGGAGAAGGGGAGAACGAGGACAGAGGAGAGGTTTGAGTAGAAGGTTGGACAGACAAGTTCAGGTTGGGGTTTTGGTAGAGGATTTGGAGAGGGCTCAGGGCAGCAGAAAGCGGAAAGTATTGGATTGGCAGACATGACTTGGTCAGATTGAGGGGGATCAGGCTTGGAAGAACCCCCGCCTGAGCTATTGGTTACAATGAAAATAGGGGGTCAGCACAGAACGTTTCTGGTAGATATGGGAGCAGGAAGATCAGTTGTAAATAAGCAGATTGCAGCCCCCGGATCCCATAAAATTCAGGTCCAGGGGGTATCAGGGCAAACCATGGGGCGGCAGGTCTTGAAACCAGAGATGTGTGATTTTAAGGGAGCTGAAATCCAGCATGAATTCTTGTATATCCCTGAATGCCCTATTCTGTTGTTAGGCAGGGATCTGCTGAGTAAATTAGGGGCAACAATTTCCTTTGATGAAGGTAGTCAGAGAATGACCATAAGGCATTCCCCGGAGGAGATTTGGAGGTTGATGATAGGGAGACAGGTTGAAGAGAGAAAAAAGGAGGAGAGGTGGAGGTTGTTTGATGTGCCTGAGGATAACCTGCCAGGTTTTGCAGCTCACCACCCTCCAGTGGTGGTGGAACTAAAACCTGGAGCAGTGCCTGTGAGTATAAGGCAGCGTCCCGTTTCTTGGGAAGCTATTTGTGCTATTTATGAAAGCATTCAGAGATTTGGAAGCGGGGGTTTCGGTGCCTATTCAGTCCCCCTGGAATACTCCAATTATCCCAATTAAACAGTCAGATGGGTCTTACCGCCCGGTGCACGGTAACCTTACACCCGGCCGTGTCGAATCCATATACCCTGTTAAGTTTAATTCCACTCCGGGCTGAGTGGTTTTCTGTTATTGATTTAAAGGATGCATTCTTTACAATTCCCATTCACCCCGTAAGCCAGCCACTGTTTGCATTTTGAGTGGGAGAAGCCTTATACAGGAATGAAAATGCAATATACTTGGACTCAGCTGCCTCAGGGATTTAAGACCCCCCCCCCCATATTGTTTGGAACAGCGGTAGCTAGAGACCTACAGTATTATGTGCCTCAACAACCAGGAGACACAATACTGCAATATGTTGATGATGTTTTGATCAACAGGACTGACAGAGGATTTATGTTGGGATAATACTAAGATGAATGCACGATAATGCTAGATTTGTTATTAGAGTGTGGTTATTGGGTATCAAGGAAGAAAGCTCAATTGGTGAAAAGGAAAGTTAGATATTTGGGATACAATATAAGGGTCGTCGAGCTTTAGGACCAGAGCGGAAAAGGGCGGTCCTAATGCTGGCAGAACCCTGAACAAAAAGTCAACTGAGAAGCTTTTTAGGATTAGCTAGCTTTTGCCGTAATTGGATCCCTAACTTTGCTTTGATGGCAGCACCTTTGTATGCAGCCACCAAAGGAGCCAATGTGGAACCCCTTGAGTGGAGGGGGGGGAACAGAAAAAGGCTTTTAAAGACATAAAACTTGCATTGACTCAGGCTCCAGCTCTGGCTTTACCGAACTTGCAGAAGCCTTTTAATCTGTACGCAAACATTAATAGAAACATTGCTGGGTACTTACCCAGCCTTTGGGAAGTTGGCAACAACCTGTAGCCTATTTGTCAAAACAATTGGATGGAGTGGCCAAAAGCTGGCCCCGCTGTTTGAAGGTGCTGGCTGCAAGTGCAGAACTGATTCAGGATTGTAATAAACTTACTTTTTCTTGTCCTATACTCATGCACTCCCCTCATGAGGTGCAGTCTGTGTTGGATACTAAGGGACATTTGTGGATTAGTGGGCAAAGGTTGACAAAATATCAGGCAATTATGAGTGAGAATCCACAGGTGCGTCTGGTGGTGTCTAACCGATTAAATCCAGCAACTTTGTTGCCTATGGAGTCTGTTTCTGAGCATGATTGTTTACAGGTATTGGAGAAGGTTTATTCCACCCAACCAGATTTAACGGATATTCCGTTGCCAAATGCGCAGCTTAATTGGTATACGGATGGGTTAAGTTATGTTATAGATGAGAGGCGAATATCCGGATATGCTATTGTGGATGATGAAAAAGTGGTGGAAAGCGGTCCTCTGGGGGGTGGACATAGCACATGGGTGGCTGAATTATGGGTATTGATACGGGCTTTGGAAAGGGCCAAGGGAGAAATAAGGGAGAAACATTGGATGTGTAAATATGTAAATATGGTAAAATAAGGTAAATATGTATGTTAGGTGGCCTGATTTAGGCCATAAAGGGGGGGGGGGGGTTGGAATATGGAGATGGTACAAGAACTGAATAAGCAAATTGAGAGACTCCAACGATACGTGATGGAACAAGTACCCCCTAGATTAGTAACCTAATGTCACTCATTTAAACCTGGTTACAAGTGTGGGTCAAACACTGGAGGAAGGAGCCGCTAGAAGGAAGATGGAAGGGACCTTTTATTGTTATTATGACTTCTCCACTTGCTATTAAGATTGCAGAATCAAAATCATGGATCCATCGGACACGAGTCAAGGCAGCAGCTGACACTGGCTGGAAAGTGTCCGTGGACAAACAAAATCCAACAAAACTGACATTTGAACGTGCTTAAAGAAAGCTTTTGTATTTTATATAAGGTTACTTTGATGTATATCTGCCGATGTAACCCGCTGCAAGCTAAAAAGAGGATGGAACACCTGCCCTCTTGAATTATTCCGGAACTCGCATCCTGACGAGAGACTGAGGATCGTTGCGGATCCATGTGGAAGGAAAATTGGGTGTGGGCACTTTGGGTAATTGGGGTAGTAGCTTTATTGATCATTGTGTTTTACAGATATAAGCAATGGTTTTGTGGACAACCAAGACCATTTGATTTCTCAGTCGTTCCGATCCCTAATGGTCCTTACATTTCCCCAACTGGTTGCGGAGTGTGAACCTCTTACAGATGAAAGAAGTCCCTGCTTAGGACACCCTGGAAGCTGCCTTTTGATGCAAAGGAACAGAAAAGAGAATTCTCTTTAAATGTGCTGATTTTGTAATTGTGGGTGTGAGTGTTGTTGTTGCACTCACTGTATATATTGTGTTTTATGTATAGGCTGTAAGATAGAGTGCGCGTGAAAATTATAGAGGATGTGTTAGTACATTATTTGGTAATAGATACTGAAGAGATCCCCTTGTAATCCTTAGCTGGTATGTTACTAAAATTACTAGGACAACACAGGATACGAAAGGATTGTTCTAGTTATATTATCTGGAAATGGAAAAGCTAAATGTACCTGAAATTCCTAGCCATGTAACAAATATCTTTGTCAAATTGGCAGAAGACATAGCCCACACTCTGAATGTATCAAATTATTTTGTATGTGGAGGAACTAATATGGGAGAAAAATGGCCATGGGAAGCCCAGGAATTGAACTATTCCAAAGTATTAGAAATGGAGCAAAAGGGTAACCTTTCATATAATCAGGGAAAAGATGGGGATTGGACACTTACCACCAGTTTGGTAGGGAATGTATGCTTCCAAAGGAGGACTCAAACTGATTGTAAACAGGTAGGAAACCTCATATGCACAGGAAAATGGGAAAGCAAGATATGGTGGTCCGGAAGTAATGTCACAGAGGGTATTGATGAAACGGCTCTGTTTGAGGTAAACAGATTAGCCTTCTTAGGGGATCCAGATAATCAAACCCTTGGATGGCTTGCTCCTGATGGATTGTACTGGATTTGTGGTAAACTGGCATATGGGTATCTACCTAAGGATTGGTGTGGAGTTTGTGTCCTGGGAATAATTAGGCCAGGATTCTTTTTGCTTCCCCTTAAAACTCGACAGGTTTTAGGTGTCCTGGTATATGATGAGGTGGGGAACTTAAGACAAAGGAGACATGTAGACACATCTGCAATAGGAAAGGTTAGGGTCGGAGGCAACCAACGTAGTTGGGGAAGTGAGGAGTGGCCTGCAGAGCGAATTATTGAGGTTTATGGACCAGCTACATGGGCGGAAGATGGCATGTATGGCTATCGGACCCCCGTGTGTATTCTGAACCGTTTAATTTGTCTGCAAGCAGTGGTCGAAATAATCACTAATGAAACCGTGAAAGGTCTTACTCAATTGGCCAGGGAAAGTGTTAAATCAAGGACATATATTATGCAGAATAGATTAGCCTTGGACTACCTATTAGCCAAAGAAGGAGGGGTATGTGGAAAGTTTAATTTGACTAACTGCTGCATAGAAATTGATGAAAGCGGAAAAGTTATTAAGGAAATAATGGATAAAATGGTTAAAATAGCTCATGTGCCAGTCCAGACTTGGAAAGGCCTTAATTTGCAGGATATGTTTTCAGGATGGTGGCCAAAGATACCCGGCCTGCAGGCCATTTTTGGCCTGCTAGGATTAATAGCGGCGGGGTGCATTTTTCTCCCATGTATTCTACCTCTGTTTGTTAAAACTATTTCTGACTTGCTGTTTGTCCCTGCCGGACGCTCCTTCGGGACCGTCGAACCCACTGCCTGTGAAGAGCTGCCTTTATAGCGGAATGGCAGCTCGAAAAAACTCCGTTTCCATGAGGAAACGGAGATAGAGCCGTCTGGGGTGGGTAGAGTCCTCTGCCTAATCCCAAAAGTTTTTTATTTACTTTTGGGATGGAGCGGAAGAGACTCCCCGTATCCCCAGCCGATGCTCCGGGCTCTGGGAGATCTCTGCTACACGCAGAGCTAGGTGGCAAAAGCAAGCCTGTAAATTTGTTAAATTAATTAAAGAAGATGTGAGCTGGACCTCTGATCCTGAAGCGCAAGTATTCTTTTTATTTTAGAAAAGTTACTGAAGTTGTTTAAGAAGTGAAAGGAAAAAAGATTTTTAAAATGGCGATTGCTGAGGCTTGAAGAGAGGCTAAAAGGGAAAGTCCTTCCGTTTTCTATTACAAAGTAGCGGAATGAATACTTCTGGCTGTAATTTAAGGCAAAACCTCACTCTCACTCTTGTTTTTTTTTTTTTTTTTCGTTTTTTTTCCAGGGGATCTGATATTGATCTTGGTTGGAAAAAAGCTTTTTTTTCTCTTTTCCACTAAATCTTGTCTGTGTGGAAAATGGCACTGGGACTTATACAGTTAGACAAACAGGCAGCGGGGGGGAATTCCCCCATTAACAAATTACATGAGCAAGTTCTAACTCTCCAGTCTCAGAAACCTGACTTTAATATAATAGAATTTCTTCTTGAAGAGATTGTAAGAAGGGATGAGATTGTGAACCAGCAACTTGAAAAATTTAAGCAGGAAATTAAAGAAATTGGTGAATTGGTGAAATCAAAGTTTGACTTTTTGGATCGAAAGATTTTAAAAACAGCTAACGGTTTATCAGACTTTATGATTCAGTTGGATGTAAAGACTAAACTATTAGAGTCTAAAATGAAAGAAACTGAGGAGAATTTGGATGACAAGATCCAAAAAATTAAAAAGGATTTGGCAAACACTCAGGATAATAGCCTAGAAGACAAACCTAAAATGGAGATTGACCAAAAGACTGGTAATGAAGAAAATGTGCAACAGAGGATTGAAAGAGAAGTTTTAATGACTCAATATAATTTTACAGAATATGCAATTAGACTGAGAGGTCTGCAGGAAAATAACAGAGATGACTTAAGGAAAATATCTTCTGAAATTCTGGCTGGGATTTTAAAGGTTCAACCTGATGAAGTGTTTTGCAGGATTGACAGAATTTACAGAATAAACTCCTGGTTGGCAAAGCAAAGGCAATTGCCTAGAGATGTGGTGATTTATTTTACAGATAAAGAAATTAGGAATAATATTGTGCAGAACTCTTTTAATTCTACTTTGCAATTTCATGGAAGAAAGATTTGGATTTTTAAGGAGCTCCCACCTAAAATGTTAATGGAAAGGAAGAAATTTGGTTTTCTAGTGACTGAGTTAAAAAAAAGAAATATCCTATTTAGGTGGGATGCCCCAGTTGGTTTAATATTGAGACACCAAGGAGTAAGATACCAACTGAACACTGTTGAAAAAGCAGAAGAATTTTATCAAAAAATTTTAAAAATGAATTTAACATCTTTAGGCACAATACAGGACAAGCAAAAGGAGTTGGAAACAAAAGGAAAATATCAAATTACAGAGGCTGTGGTAGATAAATTGTCTTTGGACTCCCTGAATACCCCAGCTGGACTGTCTATAAATATGAGAGCAGTGTCATCCGACTCCAATGTGATGAATCATCAAGTTACAGACAAGTACGTAAATCAACCAGTTGATATACAAGTGATGGAAAAGAAAGACGAGTTAACAAAACAAAACCAACAAGATCAACTTATAAAGCAGAATGAAAATCGATCATCTGATACACAATTTGTAGGAAGGAAACCAGGATGGAAATTCAACCCGCAAAAGAAAAAGAAAAGAAATAGATCTCATAGAAAAAGCAGTTTCTAAACCAAGCAACAGTGAAGCCAGGGACTTTAAAAAATGAATGAATATGTGAAAAGATAGTCGAGGCGAACAATTGTTTAATACTATCTTGAGGATAGTGGCAGATCTCTGCAATGCCGTGATTTTGGGGTGTGAAAAGAGCCTTACATTCTTGGATTTGAATTATCTACTTTGGATTTTTTCTATTGGTAAATATATTATAACTATTTCGAGTTACAAGGCAAGAGAATTATGCTGGGGCATGCAGAAGATCTGGATGTTACCCACTAGGATGATGGGAATTAATAATCCTGATGAAAACCACAATTACAACTATATGGAATGTAATTATAATGTCACTCGGGTGGTTGTTTTTACTTTCATATATATATGAGGATATATCTATTACTGATGGGGGCAGAAGATGATTGAAGATCTTGAACAAACTGTTGCACTAGTATGTTATCTTACCCTATTATGGATGATGGATTTAACAATCCAGTGGAAAGACATCAAAGAAGATATTACATGGATTATAAATTTAAAGTTATTGTCTTTTTTTTTTATAAAATGGAATGCATATATAGATATATGTATATTTTAGTAGAGTGGGCAGTGGATTATATTTAGAATTGTATTGCATGGTAATTTTGCAGGAATTTGGGTTGAAATAGGTTAGTTTACTGATTGATTAGTTTAAGAAAAAGGATTTTTAAGTTATATATTTAGGGGAGTGGAGGAACTGGATAGTTAAATTTGGATGTAGGGAGAAGGCTGCTTTGAAATGTTATATTAATATTATTAATATTAATATATATAAAAGATTAAATGTTAAATTGTTGTAATAATATACTATAAGTTTGGGGGAGGAGAAAAAGGGCAGATTACTGCGAAAATGGTAGTTATAAGAATATTATGCTAAGGGTCAGTATTTTGAGGAGGGAGTAAGGGAATGGTAAAATTATGTAATTAGTTATGAATTAGCTTATTGTTGTGAAGAAGTCACAGGGGGGGATGGGTGGGGAGGGGGGGTTAGGAAAGAGGGGGGAAAGGGGGAAAAACTTGTATTTGAAAACTTTTTCAATAAAAAAAAAAACTATTTCTAAAAGTCTATCCTTGCTGGTGGAACATAAAACAACTGCTCAGGTGATGGCTATGTGGGATTACAAACGGCTCCAGCAGGAAGAGGACCTGGAGGTATGACTCGTCTGGATAAGACAGATGAGTCACAAAGGGGGGTATGAGCTAGGCTAAGATCCGATATTGGGATAAAACTCAAATATTATAATTCCAAATCTTTGGTCAAGACAGAACTGCCTCTTCCATGCCAAAGTGCTAAAATGGCAAAAGGTATTTGACGTAGGCACAGAATTATAAAAGGGCAAACTGATCCTAAACAGATACAACCTGTTGTTTATTGTTTATTGCATCCCAAATGTCATGTATATCCTAAGAGAAGAAGTGATGCTTCCTTTACTGCCCTTGAGGCGTTTTCAAGCCTCTTATCTCCTCTTTATTATGTCTTGAGCTCCGGAGCTGAGAACCTGAGCCTGTGAGAACAGGATTGTTATTCCTTTCCTAGAGATAGATGAAAGGGCAGCTTCTACATGTGAAATGTCTCACTCTCTGTAATAACTCTGCATTTAAACTGTATAAATACGTGACCAAAAGAAGCCATCAATGTTCAGACCTTTTGTTCGTTTCTGGACTGTTTGAACCGTGCACAATAAACTTTTTCCTGCATCGAAGAGCTTGGCCTGGTTCCATTTCTTGTCCTGCAACAGACTAAAATCTTTTCAACTCTGTAGCCTTAAGTTGCTAAACTCCCATGTGTCAACCAGCTAAAAATAAAGCTGGCTTAACCCATCTTTTCCATTTCACTGTGATGATGATTTGATATTCGATCATGTTTACCATAATCCTGGATTGATTATTTCTCTGTCTTTAATTCTTCTGGGTCACCTTAAAAAAAGAAAAAAGATTACCTGTTTTCTTGGCACTTGTGCTAGTAGCAGAAAGTGACAGAATTTGTCATGCTGGGCTAAGCTGATCATTTGTGCCAGTGTGGCTAGTACAGAGCCAGCTCTATTATCCGTTAGCTTGGCCGTACTTTAAATGATGTTGTGGCCACCAAGCTGAGGTATGTGTTTCTTGCTTAAAGCAAAGGAAGAAAAATTGTCCTCCCATTACTTTTTCTCTTACCCTACAATTTGCTGTTGTTGATGAATAGATTACAAAGGGCCACAGTACATTGCACTGAGAACTTCTGAAAACAATGGGATTTGTAGGCCACTAACTTAAGGTGACCAGACGTCCCGCTTTTGGCGGGACAGTCCCGCTTTTGAGCAATTTGTCCCGCGTCCCACGGCGTTTTAAAAAAGTCCCAATTTTTCATTCTGCCTCCTGGTTCCCGGCTGCCTCCTGAATCCCCGCTGATGGCTAGAGGGAAAAAACCTGTTTAAACTCTTGCCGCGGGGCTTCAAAGGGCCGCCCTACGTTAATTAGCTCGGCTTCCCCCTCTCAGCTGATTTGCACATGGCTCTGCTCTTGCTAAATTGCTCAGTTTTTTTTTCCTCTTTGTGCAAACCAAGCTCAAAACGAAACAGAAAGTAAAACAGGCTGTTGGCTTTGCGGTTTGCTTGCAACATTGGAAAATTAGGCATCAGATTTATTTTCCTTTTCCTCACCAAAAAAGGTAAGTGCAAACAATGGAAAATTATTTAGGGCAAAAGAGGAGATTTTAAAACACAAAAGAAAAAAAAGCTCTTTTTAACTAGGGAATTGTAATAATTGAGATATTATTAATTGTATACTGTGTTGAAAGCAGAAATGGTTAAGTTGTGGTTTGGAGGAATCTATGGGGGAAATTATTTGGTTTATTATTATTGGTAAGTATAATTAATTGATTTGTAAGAAATTGGATTGCATGGAAATAATTGGAATATTCATGTTCATATTGATTAATATACAAAAAAGATAGTTATATAACTAATTGATTTATATTAAAATGTTGAATTTGTATTAAACAACTGTATTACATAATTACATAATTAACCAATGTGAGGATGGATATAAAAATAGATGACAATGGGAAGGGGTATAAAATAGAATAGAAGGGAAAAATTGAATTTGATTAAGATTAGAGATGAGGATGAAGGGTAAAATTGTTTTTTTAAAAAAATAGATGAGGAATAAATATGGCAAAAAGGAAATATAGAAATTGTAAATTTAATTGAAATGACTAAACACTGTTTAAATTTGTGAACCAGCCAAATATTCTGTTCAAAGAAAATACATTGTATGTATGTGTGTTTCTAATTATTGCTATTTATTCATATTTGTTCTCTTTTATTCTTTAAAGTTTAACAATTCATTCTTTATCTTAATATCTTTATATTTGTTTGGGGTTGGCTTTCTTCCCTTTCATCTTTTTTATTGTACAGCAATCTTTCTCCTCAAACCTACCACCTCTCTTTTCTTTCCTTCTTACTTTCTCTTCCCCCCCTCTTCTTCTCCTCCCTACTTCCTCTTCCTTTCTCCTTCTCCTCCTCTCTTCCTCCCTCTCTTAACTGTCACTCCTACTCTAATTTCCCTTCCCTTCCTTCATCCCTCTCTATTACTGTATCCTTTTATGCATATGGACTACTCAGAGGGCTGAAAAAGTTATTTTTGACTGGTCCTCGCACTTTTGACCAGTCCTCGAACTTACGACTGTCCTCACATTTTACATTTTTGCCCTATCTTGTCATCATGGTGAAGAGAAGCAGTTGTGAAATGAGTGACATGGTTGTTAAGAATGCTGCACGGGCATAAATGTGAGGATGGTCATAAGTGTGAGGACCAGTCAAAAGTGTGAGGACCTGTCAGAAATGACTTTTCAGCCCTCTGAGTAGTCCCTATACACACAGCCATGG
The DNA here is from genome assembly GCA_022577455.1 of Arizona elegans. Taxonomy (NCBI): domain Eukaryota; kingdom Metazoa; phylum Chordata; class Lepidosauria; order Squamata; family Colubridae; genus Arizona; species Arizona elegans. The sequence goes on from JAKOOJ010000006.1 coordinate 43,024,406, forward strand.
CCACCCGGTCACATGACCAGCTAGCCACGCCCACCCAGTCACATGGCCTCCAAGCCACGCCCACACAATAAGCCACGCCCACAATGGTGTCCCTCTTACCAATATTAAAATCTGTTCACCTTACCCTATACACATAGCCATGGCCACCCGGTCACATGACCAGCTAGCCACGCCCACCCAGTCACATGACCAGCTAGCCACGCCCACAAAATAAGCCACGCCCACAATGTCCCTCTTTACCAATGTTAAAATCTGGTCACCTTACACTAACTGCATTATGAAATAATAGGATCCTGATACTCATCTTTGGGCATTTTCATCAAAATAATAATGGCATTTCAAGTTTTGAACCTTTGGATATATGTATCCTGAAAGGATCAAATAAAAGCATTGAATTATGTCTTTAGTTCCTGTCCAAAAGTTGACTAATTATAATTTTTAAAGTGAACAAGGGAGAAATTATTTAATACATGAACAATGATGTTAGCTGCATTAATAATTCTACAATAAATAACATTTAAATCAATTTTTTCCTCTTGTCTTCATCCCATCTATTTTTTGATATGCAGCCCCTGGCCCCATGAAGGTAATAATAGCATTTTGTTTATGCAGCTGTCATAATTTATTAGGTTTGTGTATATATATATGTGTGTGTGTGTGTGTATGTATATATATATATATATATATATATATATATATATATATATATATGTATATGTATATGTATATGTATATGTATATGTATATGTATATGTATATGTATATGTATATGTATATGTATATGTATGTATGTATGTATGTATATATACATATACATATACATACATACATACATACATACATATATATATGTATGTATGTATGTACGTATGTATATATATACAGGACTGAACTAAGCAACCAATAGCATGAAGCAGTTTGGAAGACAACAAACACCAACATTTAGTGACTAATATTTCTAGAAGGACACCTGTTAAATTGTGCTTCTTGAGTTCTAGACTGTCCTTCAATATCATGCATCTTTATTCAGAGTGATTTGGCTGGGTCTGGTCATTAGCATTTTCATATTGTATTTGGAGGTTTGTCCCAGAATAACTTTTTCCCCCTTCAATCTCTGAAAGCCATGCAGCAATAGAAGCAGATTGCTGGACTTATTTTTAAAATGTTATTATGTTTGATTGAAAATAAAATAATATATAATGTAAGATAATACTCTTTTCTGTTATTTATGTATTTATCAAACTTAGGTACTGCCCATCTGACTCTCAGAGTGACTGGTCAATATTCAGATAAAAGCATAAAGAACAAAAGCCATAAAAATAAACTATATCAATAAAAGGAGCAAGGTAAAAACCAAGGGTAAGTTAAAAGGCAGGGGGAGGGGCTTCAAGGTATTAACCACCCCAGGTGTCTATGGAGATTCTCAACCATACATGTCATAGTTGCCCCAAATGTGTTTCTCTAAAGGTAACTGGACTTTATTGAAGTTTTTCCCTTGAAAACATTTGAACCGAAGAAGCTTCTTGGATGAGAAGCAAAACATTTTCAAGGGGGAAAAAGAAATCCCAGTTGCCCTTTGAAATCCACCTTTGCGAAAACTATCCCCATGGTTGTGTGCAACTCTACAAGCCCCTTGCGAGTTGGCAGGGCCAGGTCTTCAAACTCTTGAAAGGCCAGGAGAATGTTACTGTTATTGTTTCAGCTAGAAATGATAGGTGATTACTATTCTGTGGGAGCCACCATAGACTTGTATTTGCCTTTTAAAAGAAAAAGCCATGAGAATACAAGCAACTTACTCGAGTGACTTGTGACCTTCTCTGCTGTTTTCCCCATTGACTTTGCTTGTGGAATGCTGGCCTAGAAGTTGCAAATGGTGATTATGTGATTATGAGACAATGCAAATTTTGTAGGTGATACCTGGTTGCCAAGCATCCAGATCTCTATCACATAACTCTGGGGTGCTATGATGATAGGGAACAGAATTAATTACTGTTAACTTAGGACCACTTCTTACTATTTATGGATGTCTTTGCAGCCAAGACTTTCTTAGGATATTTGCATTACATTGCATCTATTGCTTTAACCATAGTTATATCCAAACCTTTAGGGAGTAAGTCCTAGTAAATTTATTAGAACTTGCTGCTAAAAAAGTAGACATAGGCTGGCATATCAGTTATGATAATATCAAGGAAATTATTGCCTTGTTACTAAGCTAATCTAAATTGATTATCCAATACACTATGATTCCCTTTAAAACATTTTTCAGATTTTTCCAGTTTTTCACTTAGGCAAAATAGGAAAACAAAATTTAAATTAAAACGTGATTATAATAAGAATATATAATGGAAATGCCAGCAAACAAACTTTATAACAATCTGTCCCTTCTGATTGAAATTCTCCATATACTTGTGATGGTATGAGTGCTTCATATTGAATAATTTAACCTGGAGAAAATGGTTGTGACAAGTTTAAAATAACCTTGTTATTAATTTCTTTCTCTAATTAATGACTATTGTTTCCTGGCCATCAAAGAATGGAAAATGCAGGTATAGAACAAATATTCGAAACTTTACTTTTCATTTAATATTCTTTTTCTAGAGAACACCAGCATGGATTACAGTAATTCTACCCTGGTTTACAGGATTCAAGAGGCATTTATAAAATACATAATATGGCCTTTTTATGAGATCTACTTTAGGGGTTAACATCATAAAAATAAATGGATAATGGATGGGTAAATTCTGATAAACTGAAGTCATCCTTTTTCCTGATGAAAGCCTTTTGGTTAAATCTTATATTGAAACATAAAAAGTTTGCAAAAGATGAACTTATGGGTAAAATGGCCCTATGTGAAGTATCACAAAAACTTAAAATGAAAAAAAACATTACATATCCCCTGATAATAAGCCCAATCGGGCTTTTGAGCGCATGGTAATAAGGCCAAGTGTTTATTTCAGGGTTCAAAAAAATATAAGACAAGGTCTTATTTTCGAGGAAACATGATATATATACATACATATATATCTGTCTTCTTAAGTTTTCGCAGGTGTGCATATGCAAAAAATTAAAATCTCGGGTGTTTTCCCGCGTCATTGTAAATAAGTTAGTTAAAATGTTTAAAATTCTGGTTAAAATCCCAGCTTAAAATCTTCTAAAAATTCTTACAGAGCACTCTGCAAGGTCCTTTAAAACCTTAGCTAAAATCCTACCAGTATCTTAAAAGTTTTTCTTTCTAGCAACGTTTCTACAGGCTCACAACCCTGTCATCTTCAGGCTCTTGTTTCGTTTAGAAGCTATGGGTTCTATGTTGTGAGGTCGGAGCTGTCGCTTATCTATATTTGCTGCTGCTGACGTATGCTGGCTAGCCTGCAACTCTGTGTCCTGATTGGAGGACAGCAGTTTTTCTTCCTGCTTCCTCATCCTAGCTCCTTGGCTACGTGTTACAGGCCCAGCTTTCTCAGGTTCTCTATTATTATCTGTCTGCTGTAGAGGGGAAAGGATTCTGGTAGGCATCGCAGCACCCTTGATTGTTAGTTGAGATCTCAGCCTGTCTTCTGGCTCGATCCTCTCTCTCTCCCTATTGCTCTTGTGATGCTTACCAGCAGCAAATATAGATAAGCGACAGCTCCGACCTCGCAACATAGAACCCATAGCTTCTAAACGAAACAAGAGCCTTGGAAGGAGTAGTTCAACTGCTACTGGATTGATGACTCTAGTGATGGGGAAAGGTCCAATGAACTTTGGCCCTAGTTTCTTCGATGGTTGTAATGATTTCAGGAATTTTGTAGATAAGTATACTCTGTCTCCAACATGAAAAGGTTTGGGTTCCATCCTTTTCTTGTCAGCTTGAATTTTAAAAGCCTCTCTAGCTTCCTTTAAGGCTAATCTAACTACTGGCCATGTGTTTTGCAAATTATCCATCTACTCCTTAAGTGAGGGGATGGTGGGTTCTTCTGTGGGTAGTTCAGGCATGGGACTGAAATTCTGGCCTGTCGCTACTCTAAAAGCGGTAAAACCAATGCTTGAATGTACAACATTATTAAACGCAACTTCAGCAAAAAACAAAATCCTGTTGAAAATTAATAAAACATCTTAAATATTGTTCTAGCACCGAGTTCAAAATTTCAGAATTTCCATTAGTAGACGGGTGCTGTGAGGAGCTCAACTCCTGTCCAGTACTAAGTAACTCCCAAAATGCCCTCCAAAATTTGGAGGTGAATTGAACCCCTCTGTCAGAGATGATCTTTTGTGGAGCTCCATGAAATCGATAAATGTGTATTAGGAATAATTTGGCTAAACTTTTAGCAGTTGGGATCTTTTGGCAAGGTATAAAATGTGCCTGTTTTGAAAACAGGTCTGTCACAACCCAAATAACAGTATTTCCCTCACTGTTTGGCAATTCTACAATGAAATCCATAGCAATCTCTCTCCATGGCATTGAAGGCTCCGCTACTTTCTGCAATAGACCTGGGATTTTCCCCTGACGTCTTTTTGCTGCTGCAAAAATGGGGCAGCTAGCTACATAGCTTTCTATGTCTTTTTTTAGTGATGGCCATCAAAATTGTCTTTTAATTAGGTGTAAAGTTTTCAGAAACCCAAAATGTCCAGCTAATTTGGAGTCGTGGCACCTTACCATTAAGCATAGTCTTTGGCTGGCTGGAACATAGAACTTCCCAAGCCAAGCCAAGTCTTTCATCAGACAGCTGGATTTATGGTTTAAAAACCATTCATCGGTGGCCAATGCTTGTTTAAAAATTTGGGTGGTGTCATTGTCCATCAATGTTTCTTGTTTTGCCTGGGATCTGGTGATTACTTTAGCGGCTAGTTGATTGTTTTGTACTATGGGTTTGATTACGTCTGAATACCCACTATTGTATTGCTGTTTTCTGGATAGTGCATCTGCCAGAAAGTCCCCCCCCCCAGGAGGTATTTTAAAGTAAAATCAAACCATTTAAAGTACTGAGCCCATCATACTTGTTTTGGGGAGAGTTTCCTTGGGGTCTTTAGGGCTTCTAGATTTTTATGATCAGTCCAGACTTCAAAAGGGGTCTTACTGCCTTCTAGGAAGTGTCTTCAGGTTAATAATGCCCAATGAACTGTATAAGCCTCTTTCTCCCAAATGGCCCACCTTGCTCATTTTTCTGAAGCAGGACTGCTCCTATTGCCACATCGCTGGCATCAGCTTGTATGCTTGTATTTATTTATTTTATGATTAAAATTTATATGCCGCCCTTCTCCCGTAGGACTCGGGGCGGCTCACACAATAAAAACCACAACAATAAAATACTAAAAACCAATCTAAATTTTAAAGCCCCAAAGTTAAAAGCCTCATAGTCAGTCAGGGAATTTGCTGAAAAAGCCATGTCTTCAGGCCAGCGCAGAAAGTGGGGAGATCAGGAGCCGTCCAGAGCTCAGTGGGTAACCCATTCCAGAGGGTCGGTGCGGCCACAGAAAACGCCCTCATGCTAGGGGTCGCCTGCCGACATTGTCTGGCTGACGGCACCCAGAGGAGGGCAGCTCTATGAGACCGCACTGGGTGGTGGGAGGCCAGTAGGAGGTGGTCCTGCAAGTACCTCGGGCCAATGCCATGAAGGCTTTATGTACCAGCACCTTGAAGCGGATCTGGAAGGCCACCGGCAGCCAGTGCAGCTCGCGCAGGAGAGGTGTTACACGGGAGTAATGGGAAGCTCCCGTAACAACCGCGCGGCTGTATTCTGGACCAGCTGGAGCCTCCAGGTGCACCTCAAGGGCAGCCCCATGTAGAGGGCATTGCAGTAATCCAACTGAGAGATGATGAGAGCTTGAGTGACTGTGCGGAGGGCATCCCTGTCTAGGAAAGACCGCAACTGGTGCACTAGGCGAACCTGTGCAAAAGCCCCCTTTGTCACGGCCGTTAGATGATCCACCAAGGACAGCCATGAATCAAGGAGGACGCCAAGATTGCGAGCCCTTTCAGAGGGAGTAAGCAACTCCCCTCCCATCAAAAGTGATGGGGTGACTAGATCAGGAGATGCCGGGATCCACAGCCACTCAGTCTTGGAGGGGTTGAGTTTGAGCCTGTTTCTACCCATCCAGACCCGTACTGCCTTCAGGCACTTAGACATCACGGAAAGGGCATCCCTGGGTTGATCCAGGGTGGAGATGTATAATTGGGTATCATCAGCGTACTGATGATACCTCACCCCGAAACTACGAATGATCTCACCCAGTGGCTTCATGTAGATGTTAAAGAGCAGGGGGGAGAGAATCGACCCCTGTGGTACCCCACAAGTAAGAGGTCTCTGAGAGGATCTCTGACCCCCTGCCCAAACAAACTGCGTATGGCCCGAGAGTTAGAAGGAGAACCACTGTAAAACAGTGCCCCCCACTCCCAACCCCTGGAGCTGTCACACTAGGATACCATGGTCGATGGTATCAAAAGCTGCTGAGAGGTCAAGTAGCACCAGAATGGAGGAACAATCCCCGTCCCGGGCCCGCCAGAGATCATTCACCAGGGCGACCAATGCCGTTTCCATGCTGTGGCCGCGCCTGAAACCCGATTGGTACGGGTCTAGGTAATCAGTTTCCTCCAGGAATTGTGGAAGTTGGTAGGCCACCACGGCCTCAACAACCTTCACCACAAAGTGAAGGTTGGAGACGGGACAAAAATTGTTTAAGGAGGCCGGATCCAGCATTGGCTTCTTGAGGAGGGTATGAACCACCACCTCCTTAAGTATGGTGGAGAAGACCCCATCCCTCAAAGAAGCATTAGTAATCACCCGGATCCAGTCTCCAGTCCCCTCTCTGGTTGCCACAACAAGCCAGGAGGGTCATGGGCCCAACAGACATGTGGAGGCTCCCAATCTACCCACAATCCTGTCCACTTCATCTATGGAAACAGGGTCAAACTCAACCCAGATGTCACTTTCAAGACTTGCTCCCATTTCCTCGTCAGATTCTGCCCAATCAGAATCTAACCCTGTCTGGATCTGAGCGACTTTGTCTTGCAGAAATTGTACAAAATCCTCAGCACCACCTTGTAAAGGGTCCTCCCTCGCTCACTGATTGAGAAGAGAGCGGATCACTCAACCACACAAATTGTTTCTCTGTGTCCAGGTGTTTTAGAATTGGTTCTGCCAAGAACAGCTGTTTAAGTTTTTCAAATGCCGCCTGGCATTCCATAGTCCAGGTCAAAGGCTGCTACAGTTTAGGGTTTCCCTCCCCCTTTGTTTTTAAGAGCTTGGTGATGGGGAGGGCAATCTGAGCGAATGCAGGAATAAACTGGCGGTAAAAGTTGGCAAACCCCAGGAAGCTCTGTAACTGTTTACGTGTGCGTGGAGGGTCCCAATCAAGTACAGCCTGCACTTTTAGAGGATCCATCTCAACCCCCTGGTGTGAAATGTGGTATCCCAAATAGTCAATCTTCTCTTGATGGAATTCACATTTGGAAAGTTTGGCATAAAGTTTGGCAGCGCGGAGTTTGTTTAAAATTGCCCTGACTAACATGTTCTGCTTTGGTCTTGGTATATATTAAAATGTCGTCCAAGTAGACCAGAACCCCCTTATACAAATGCTGATGTAGCACTTCATTTATTAACTGCATAAACACTGCAGGGGCTCCTTGTAACCCAAAGGGGAGCACCTTGAATTGGTAGCACCCGAGGGGGGTGTTAAATGCCATTTTCCACTCGTCCCCCTTCCTAATTCTAACATGGTAGTAAGCCTCCCTTAAGTCCAGCTTTGAAATTTTTTCCCCTTTAGCGAGGTGTGCTAACATATCTTTCATAAGGGGGAGGGGATACATGTTCTCCACACTGATCATATTCAGATTTCGAAAATCAACACAGAGTCGTTTTGAGCCATCTTTTTTTTTCTCAAAATAACACGAGCTGCAATTTTTGGTCGGGCTGACTCGATGAAACCCCTTGCTAAGTTTTTCCCAATAAATGTTCCCAGCTCTTCCAACTCCCTCGGTGACATGCTGTACATCTTGGGTTTAGGGAGTTTAGCACCAGGTAAGATTTCTATTGCACAGTCAGTGGCACAGTGGGGAGGGAGCTCATCTGAGGCTTTTTCACTAAAAACTTCAGCCAAATCCTTGTATTCTATGGGTTTGCCCTCAGTTGGCATGGCATGAAAAGGCATGGCTGTTTCTCGGTTCTCTGTCCCCTCAGTTCCTTTATGTGGATTCTCAGCAAAAGTCACGTGCATCTGAAATTTTATGATGCCTTGTTTCCAATTGATTTTGGGGTTCCATTTTTTCAGCCATGCAAGGCGCAAAACAAATGGCCATTCCATGCCAAGTGCCACTATAAATGTAAGCCTTTCCTCGTGGTTTCTGATGCCTATATGTAGAGGCTTGGTGGCAAAAGAAGCTGGCTTCTCACCTGCTATTGACCCATCTAGTTGGCAGAAAGCAATGGGGTTTTTCAGCTTTCTTACGTTAATCCCCAACTTCCCTACTAGGGTTGGGCTAATCAAACAACGGGTGCACCCTGAGTCCACTAGAGCGGAGATATTTATCTCCCTATCCTGGTTTGGGATAAATAGTCTTAAGGGGAGGGTAAGTGGTTTGATTGGTTTGCTTACCAGTGGTTCATCTTCTGGATCGCTTCCGAATGAGTGTGATACCTCCTGGTGAGATGCCAGGATTTCCTCTCCAAAGCGGGGGGGATGGAAATTCTATGGTCTCCCTGCTCCTCAGGGCAGTCTCCTTCTCATGCCGGCCAGGTTTTGCAAGGTTCCCCCTGGTGGGTGGTTCTGGGCGGGTGTTTGCGAACAACACTGCAGCTCAGTGCTCCTCTTTTCCACACTTGAAACAGGCTGAGGATTTCAGAGAGAATGCAGTTTGTGGTTTGAGGAGCTCTTGCTTCCATTGGGGTGGGGATTTCTTCCATGCTCGCCCCACTCGGCAGGGTGGATTTGATTTAAATCAAACTGATTTAAATCACAATTTAAATCATGATTTAAATCACTAGTCAGTAAGGCTTGATTTAAATCATAGTTTTCTACATAAAGTCTAATTCTTGCTGGTATAACTTTAATATGCAAGTAGATGAAGATTTTTAGAATAACAACTTTTCATATTAGTTTTTTTATCCCCGGTTTAATAGGTTAATCATTCATATTTGGACAACTTTTCTGTTGTACTTAGGAAGGAGAAAAATAATCATTACCTTAATAATAACAATTTAAATAGATTTATTCAACTGAAACAATAACATTACAGCATATGTTATTTGCTTAAACAAACATTCATGCTTGTTAACTAATTTGGCTAAACAATATATATATATTTTAAGAAACTTAGACTGTCAGCCCAGCCTACACATGAAAAACTTAAATACTGTCCTCTGTAACTCACTCGTCATCTTCATCTTCTTCTTTGTTCATAATCTGGAAAAGAAAAACAAGCTTTCCTGCTTTATCGGGTCCCAAACGATTTCTCAATTTAGAATGAATGAGTCCAAAGGAAGAGAATATTCTTTCAATGCCTGCAGAAGAAGCTACTGCTGTTAAAAGTGAAATCATTACTTCAACAGTCTCTAAATCCAAGTGCTTAAGTGACTTCCACCAGTTCATTGGTGTGACTTTCTTTAAAATATCTTCAGCAAACATATTTCTTGAATGGTTCCCCCTTAGCTTTGAAATTTATTATAGTTGGCATTACAGATGGATGATTTCTGGATACCCATATCATAGCTAACCCCTCTTCCTCAGCACTTAAGTTTTGACCCTGATACTGGATATTGACAATATTTGCCAAAAAAAGAGCTGGAGACAGTACTTGTCCCATTCGTTTTTTTAATGCTTGTAATTTAATTCTGTCCATGTGTTTAAGTGTTCACTCAATTCCTTCCAAATTTCAACAGCATCAGCAATAAAACAGCTATTTCTCTGTATTTTGTTTAAAGCTTCAGAGATGGGTTTCAGGATGCTCAGCATATGTTCAACATTTCTCTTAAGCCCAATGTTGAGGATTTTGGCCGTGACAGTGCCATCTATTTTATCTCTATTTTCTTCACAAACTGTCATCAGAATAGGCCAGTTCTTGATACACTGCTCAAAACAGTCCACCACAGAGTTTCATCTAACATCTTGTGGGAGCGTTAGCTTGGTTCCACCCATTCTTTTCAGAGCTGCTGCAGCAAAATGATTGTTACTGAAGTATTTAGCAATTTCAACAACATTAGTCTTTATTTCTGGAACACTTAAGTCTTTGGCTAAGAGGTGCAGCAAATGAGCACTGCAACCATATGTTATTAGCTTTGTATTCCCTTCCTGCTCTTCTAAATTTCTTCTCATCTTGGATACATTTGCAGCATTGTCTGTGACCAAACTGCATACTAGACATTTGAATTTTTGTTCACATGTTATTATAGCTTTTACTGCCACTTCTTGTAAGTATTCTGCTGTGTGTGCATTTCCTGACGTATCAATTGTTTGTGCAAGGAAGACTTTCCCTTCTTCTGTTGTTATACAAGCACATACAATAGGATCATTGTGGACATTACTCCACCCATCAATACTTAGGTTAACAATTCTACCCTCCAGGGCTGTTGCACATTGCTCCATTTCTCTGTCATACACTTTATCCAGCAGTTTCCCTGCAACATCTGCTCTGCTGGATGGACTGTATCCTGGTCTCAGTGACTGAACCATATTAATGAAATGTGGGTTCTCAGTCAGACGGAAAGAAGAGTTCGTTGCATAAACAAACTGGGCAATTTTTTCATCAATTAACTCTTTTTCTAATCTGCTAGTTTTTAATCACAAACTTCTACGGTGGTTCCAGGAGGGAAGGGTTTTTTCTTTCTTTTAGGTGATAGTGATATGTGGCTGTGGGTGTCTGATGATGATGATGCTAATGAAGCACTATCCTGGATGGATAACTCTGAAAATGTAGAACAGGAGGATGGTGATCTTGAAGGTGGATAGTTTCCAGAATCCATGAATTCCCCTAAACAAAAAAGTCAATGCTGTTATTTTATTGTTTATACAATTTCTGCTTATTGTACACAGTACTGGCCCAAAAGGAATATTTGCTTTTCTTCATAACTGTACCAAATGACAGTAACATGCAGTAATAATAAGAAATATAATTTTGCTCAAACATGATAGTTCAAGGCAGTCTTTAGAAATATGATTCAATAAAAATGTTTACCAACCTGAAGATCCTGCCTGTTCAAATGTGTTTCTTTGGTCATCTTCATCACACCACTTCTCATGGTGTTGCCTCATTCGGGCCACCAGGCCTTGCATTTCTTTGTTGCAGTGTTTGCAGTTTGCACATATGCCTGCCTTACCGATAGGTAAAGGAACTTTATTAAAATATTGCCAAACTGGGTCTCTTTTATGGCCTGCTGCCATTATAGGTTTTTTCCTCCACGGAAAGAATGTGATAAACCTCAGGTCATACACACAAAAAGATCCAAAGACTTGTCTGTCTGTGGCTGTGCAGTATTGTGCTCAGAAAGTTTCACTTTCATTTTGCACTGCTTGTCTGCTTGCCCCTTCCTCCTCACACTTAGTTTCACTTTCTTCTTGTGCAGATCTATTCCACTCCAAACAATCAGAAAAGTATTGTTTCTATTCTATTCACTGAACTTCTTGAAACTTAGCACTGAAGGGGTTGATTCTGTATTCATAGGTTTGTAGAACAATAGGATTAAGGTCTTTTTCTCAACTCTGTTCATGTTATAACATTTTTGCTGTGAAGAAGAGGCATGTGATCTCTGCTGAGTCAAATTCAGTTTTGAGAACTGCAAAAGTAAACCAAGCATCTGTGATAATATCTTGTAGGCAGAGAAACTGCCCAATAATCTTACAGAAACCTCTGGAAGAGCATGACATTGTGAATGGATTAATGGAATTTATTTACCAAAAAAATTAAACATATACAGCCTTATTCTACATAATTAAAAAGCTAATCTTTATTTCATGATGGAATAATCTTTGGATGGTAATATATTTTCCTCAAAAAGCATTTTATTTAAAAAAATCTGATTTAAATAAAAAAAAATCTGATTTAAATCAGAAAATCCGATTTAAATAAAAAAAATCTGATTTTTTTTGATTTTTTAAAAAAAATCATTGATTTTTCTCCACCCTGCCACTCGGTACTCGGTCTGGCCATATCGATCTCAGCTTCTTCGGCAGTGACGTACCACTTATGTAGATGATTCGGTGCACCTCGGGCCATGCAGGCATTTTATAGATCATCATTCAGCCCATCCTTGAAACAACTCACCAAAATATGTTCACATGACATGCAAGGTCCCAGAATTCTTCCGTATACTCTGCTACTGGCTGTCGCCCATGCCTCACCACCTTAATGCGGTCATGTGCTTTGTGAACTGCTAGTGGGTCCTCAAACCGTCGTCGCAGGGCCATCATGAAATGGTCGAAATTCCGCAGTTCTGGTGCGTCGGTATTATGCAGGGTCACCATCCATCTGGCAGTGGCACCCTCTAGGGCTAGGGTCACAACTCGCACTTAGGATCCTTGGGTTTCGAAATCACGCCCGTACTCTTTCATGTAGGTGAGCATGTGTGCCACAAAGAATCCTAATTGCTGCGGATTCCCATCAAACTTCACCCCAAGGGAGGGAGTTTCTCTTTCCAGTTGGGGACTCAGGGCTGATTGGGAATGGGTGCCGGTGTATGAGTTGCCTGGGGGGGGGAGGGTTTGCTGGGTCTTCTCCCGCTGCTGCTGTGCCATCTGCTCGATAAGCAGGCTCCAGAAGGGGGGGTGCCTCCCATGGCATCATCCACGACTGCTGCCCTTTCAGCACTCTGGTGGTTGTCCTGGCTCCCCTCGGATGTTGAGATTTTCCAAAGTTTCCATCACCAATTGGGTTATATGCCTCTTCAGACAATGCTCCCTCAGTGGTCCCCCCTGGTCAGCAAGGGCTTCTAGTTCCAGTTTCCACCCCGGTTTTCGGTTGCCACAGTTGAGGGTGAGTCCTCTGGTTCGCTCATCCCAGCTATCTTTCTTCCCAATGCCAATTGACCAGCGGGGCTTTTCAGGATTTTCCGGGGTTATCTCATCCTCTCCAATGCGGTGTACAAAACAGGCATCCGATTGGCTGGCGGCTGATGTCTCCCCCCAGTATTCTGCTTCTCCTAGTTCTCTGCTTCATTCAGACATGGTTTGCAAGGTCCCCTCAGTAGAGCGAAGATTGCTTCTCTGGGTTGACCATTTTGTAGATCTTGCTTTCTGTCTGCCTCTCCTTTCAACTTAAGAAAGTAAAGACTCTTGAAATGTGGTAGTTCAAAAGGATGCTTTTATTAAGCAGAAGTGATAGCAACCAAGTTAAAGCAAGATCTGAATACCCTTAGGCAAGACAAGTAGGATTAAAGCAGTAGAGACCCCTCCCTTTAAGTCAGAATGCAGCTTTTAGCCAATACACAAGTGTCAAGATAATAAGCCCAATCGGGCTTTTGAGCGCATGGTAATAAGGCCAAGTGTTTATTTCAAGGTTCAAAAAAATATAAGACAGTGTCTTATTTTCAGGGAAACACGATATATATACATACATATATATGTACGTAGATAGATAGATACAGTAGATAGACAGACAGACAGACAGACAGATGATAGATATATAGATAGATATATAGATAGATATATATATAGATATATAGATAGATAGATAGATAGATAGATAGATAGATATAGATGTACAAATATAGATATAGATATAATTATAAAGATATAAATATCTATAGGTTTAGATTTAAATATAATTATTTAACATAACTTGCTCAATTAAGGAATTTCTGATGTGAATGAGCTCTCCAGTTGCAGTTTGTTGCCGTAATTTGAGGATCGGACTCAATAAAGAATTCAGAATTATAGTATTCAAACAAAGTACTGTTTATTTACAGAAGGCATTCTATATTCACTGGGTGATTGTAGATAGAAGCAAAGAGAAGGAGCGTACATCCCCTTTTATATCAGTGAGGCGGGATTAGGGAGTAGGAGTGGCTACAGAGGAATACATTAGGAAAGGAAGAATAAATTAACCCTTGGTAATCTATGAGCACATATCTCCTTCATTTAAGAATAAGGCATTTATCCATGACACAGTTAAATTTTACCTATTTGCACATTTGGCCTTTCCACATGCTGATTAAACATCCACTGATACAGCTTCCAATGTACCATTGTAAGGATTGCCTCTCCTTCCAACTTAAGAAAGTAAAGACTCTTGAAACATGGTAGTTCAAAGGGATCCTTTTATTAAGCAGAGGTGCAACCAAGTTAAAGCAAGATCTGAAACCCTTAAGCAAGACAAGTAGGATTAAAGCAGTAGAGACTCCTCCCTTTAAGTCAGAATGCAGATTTTAGCCAATACACAATTGTAAAGATGTTTTCTTTACTAGTTTCCCTGAGAACCCGAACAAACATGAATTCACACCGTTATCCTTTAAAGTGAAACAACCCACATGGCTATCATAAACATTCCTCCATGTTAAGAGGATCTCAGGGCTCTTTGGTGCCAGGATATAGGTTGTAAAATATCTGTTGACACAGGCCAGTGAATCGAATCCAAGTTTCCCCTTCTCCCAATTGATTGGCAGTATCACTTTTAGGGATCTGACAACCATACTTTTCAGAGTATAAGACGCAGCGCCCCCCTAAAAGTGGGTGAAAATTGAAGTGTGTCTTATACACCAAATGTTGCCGAAGCCTCACCCACCCACCGGCCCCCACCCTTCGGCCATTTTCAGCCTTTGCATGTCATGTTTTCGGCCTCTGCATGCTCCATTTTACACCTGTTCCAGGCTGCGGGAATTGCCACAGTACATTGCCTCCAATTGCCGCCTCCATGCATCGCATTTTCGGTCTCTGCACATTGCGTTTTTGGCTTCTACACACCCTGTTTTCAGCCTCCGTGCGATGCGTTTTCGGCCAGTTACAGGCAGCAGGGATCAGTAGCAGTTGTTTCGGATAAGCTTTTATTAACAAAGTAAAACTAACAAACAACGCTTATAAAGCGTCTTCAAAGGCAACACCCAGGAACCGGAAACACCTCATAAAGGCACATAGAGATAAAGATTAAAAGCAACACAACCCCATAACATCTCCCCTTTTCTAATAACAGCAACACTTTCTACAAATTGAGTCTATCAGAGGGGCGTGAGCATCTACCACTCCGAGTAACGACCGGCTCTCTCACACCTGACTCTCTCACGCAGGCCGGATCTCTTTGCTTGCCATTTTCTGAAGCCTCGGATGTTTGGCTATCACCAGACACACCAACTTGCTCAGGACTGTCATCAATGTCAGACGAGCATTCATTATTATCCTTAAGTAGGTTTGGCTTGGCAACTGGCTCTGACCCACCCACTGGATATGAGGAGTCTGGTTGCTCAGCCACACGCAAGTCCACACGGTTCCGCCGATATCAGGTTCCTCCAACCTCCACCAAATAGGAGCGAGGTGCCACTTGTTGTAAACAGGTACCCCTTTCCCAACGGCCAGTCTGATCTCCAGGCAGTGGTCTCATCCGAATTCGTTCTCCCACCTTTAACTCTGGCAAGTCTCTTGCAGATCTATCATATTTGGCCTTCACCACTTGCCTCCTCTGCCGCAGCCTTTCCGGGACCCCTTGTATCACCATGGGCTCAAGCAACTTATTTGCCACGGGTAAGGACGTCTTTAATCTCCGTGACATTAATCTTTGTGCTGGGCTACTGTCTATACCTTTGGTTGGAGTATTCCTCCAATGTAAAATAGCCTTCCACGGATCGCTACATTCGCCATGTACTTTCCTACATAAGTTCTTAGCAATCTTTACAGCTGATTCGGCTTTTCCATTCGCTTGCGGATAACGTGGCAATGAAGTAATATGATCAAACTCCCACTCAGCAGCAAATTTCTTGAATTGCAGACTTACAAATTGAGGACCATTATCTGTAATCACTACATTTGGTTGCCCGTAACGTGCAAACTGAGACTTACATCTCTTGATGGTGGTCTCAGATGAAAGGTCTGGAAGGAGGTCAATTTCCCAATAATCCGAATAATGGTCCACTATTATCAAGTGCTCTTTCCCTGCATAATTAAACAAGTCTATACTAATGATCTGCCAGGGTCAGGATGGTATCTCGTGTGACATCATAGTTTCTTTCTGTTGCCGATATGCATATTCATTACAGATGGTACAATTACTGACAAAATCCTCAATTTCCCTTGCATATTCGGCCACTACAATGTGTCACGGGCTTGTCTATAGCATGCCTCCCCACCAATATGGCTTGAATGGATGCGCAATAACATCTCCGGTCTCAATAACTTTGGCACTATAACTCTTGGACCCTTATACAGAATGCCATCTTGTACAGCGATCTTATCTCTGAAGGACCAGTATTCCCTTACAATCATGGGAACTGCCTCTTTCACATCCGGCCACCCACTCATCACAATATTCTTTAGTGTCTGTAGGGCCACGTCAGCGTATGTATGTTGCCTCAAATGCTGTAACTGCTGATTCGTAACATTAAGATAATCTGCTTGGTTAATTTCAGCAAAACATATTTGTTCCTGTTGCAGCCAATAAACCATCTGATATTCATGTTCTCCTCCTGTAGCTGTCTGATCTACAGTGGCTCTATTCAGAGTATCGCTGATATACATTTCACGTCCTGGCTTAAAAACGACATCAAGATTATAATGCTGTAAACTGAGCATCATGCTTTGCAAGCACTTCGGGGCACACAGAAGAGGCTTTTTGAATATAGTTATTAACGGTTTGTGATCAGTTTCAACTGTAATTATATCTCTACCATAAAGGTAATAATGGAAACGCTGGCAAGCAAATACGATACTTAAACATTCTTTCTCGATCTGAGCATAGTTTAATTCTGCTGGTGAAAGTGCTCTGGACGCGTATGCAACTGGCTGACCTTCTTGTAACAGACAGCATCCCAGACCATTCTTACTTGAGTTGCTTTGAATCGTAACCATCTTTGTGACATCATAGTATTTTAATACTAGAGCAGTAGTAACCAAGCGTTTTATCTCTTGCACTGCCTGGTCATGTTTAGGGAGCCAGTGCCAAACTTCATCTTTATCCAACAGACGTCTCAATGGCTGGCACACCTCAGATAAGTGTGGCAAGAATTTTGCTAAATATGTAACAAAGCCAATAAATCTCTGCACTGCTTTAGCATCAGTAGGCGGTGGCATGTTCACAATAGCTCTGATCTTGTCTGGGTCCGCTTTTAACCCTTGTGATGTTAAAATATGTCCATGAAAGCGGACTTCTCACACCTTAAACTGCAGCTTCTTTATACTGAGCCTCAGCTTCACCTGCTTACACCGCTCCAATAGTGCCATCAATTTCCCGTCATGATCATGCTCCACTTCATCATCAGTGTCGCCACACCCAACTATAAGGATATCGTCAGCTATAGGCTCAATTCCGCTGAGGCCACTCAATAATTCCTGCTGCTTCCTTTGATAGGTCTCTGGTGCTATGAATACACCAAAGGGCAGTTTAAGCCACCTCTTTCTGCCCCAAGGAGTCCAAAAGTAGTCATATAACTGCTCTCTTCGTCCAGTTTACACTGTAGGAAGGCATCCCTGGCAACAACAAGTGTAAAAACCCGTGCCTTAGGCAGCTTGTGCAAAACATCCTCTAATGTTGGCATTGGGTAATGCAATCGTTTCAAAGCCCTATTCAAAAACTTGGGATCGATGCAAATTCAGATCTTTTCCAACTTCCTAATCACCACCATATTACTTATCCAGTCGGTTGGCTCGGCTACTGAAACAATATGTCCCTCTGCTTCATATTTATCCAACTGTGCTTTAACCTGTGCCTTAATGGTTTTAGGGACATTGTGTGGGGCACTTTGTACTGGGGGGACAGCGGGATCAAGTTGAAAGTGAACCTCTCCTGGAACGGATGCAATAAGGCCCTCAAACACCTCCCTATAAACTTGGAGGACTTGATGCTTTATCAATGGTCTCCCCAAGGCTTTGGAGGGATAGGTTTCAACATTATGCAACTCCCTCGGAATGGTAAATCTCATCAGTCCCAAACGCTCACACGTTGAGCCTGACAGTAATGGCTTTTGATCTACATCCACAATTTCAAATTCCAATTTGTGAGTAACCCCATGTATAAAATAAACCTAATGACTCCATCAGTTCCCCCAAATATAACTTTAATGTGGCACTACTAGGCTGAAGGGGTGTCTCAGGTGCCAATTTCCTTTTATCCTTTAGGCTCATCACATCGCATGTTGCCCCCGAGTCCAACTGACAAGATTGAGTTATATTATTAAATTGAAGATTAACAAACCACTTTTTGCCTTTGGAATGTACTGCACCAATGCATTCTTTCGTATAGATCGCATCTGTTGTAAACAGTGATACATCCTCTAAGTCCGGCGTTTGCTCGACCATATGCAACTTCCTTGCTGCCAGACACACCCCAGCAAAATAGTTCAGCCTCCCACACACCCTACAGATTTTACCATATGCTGGACACCAATTTTTCCCATGTGCATGCACATTGTCACAGTATTTACATGGTGTGTGGTTGTCTGCTGACAAATTGCGAGGCTTCTGTTTAAACTGCTACTGTTGCTGATGATTCCTCACATTTGGCTGGTGCCTGGAAGCTACATTAACACAGTAGCTCTGTTTATCTCGCTCCAACGCCATCAGCCATTTATCTGTAAGTTCAGTAGTCCGACATATTTCTATGGCTAATTGCAAAGTTAAACCATGTTCCTTTAATAAACGGCGGCGTGTACTTTCCTTGGCAACACCCAAAACTATTTTGTCTCGGATTAATTCGTCTCTCAGGGAACCGTAATCACAGCTCGCTGCTCTTTCCTTTAAGCGTGTTACAAAGGCGTCTATTATCTCCCCTTCTTCCTGCATGCAGCTGCCAAAAAGATATCTTTCATATATAACATTCTTATGCAGTCAGAAGAAAGCTTCCAAAGCATCCAAAATAGCCTTAGTATCAGTCCTCTGCTCTTCTGTAAGAGTTAAACTATGCTTATAAACATGAAGACATTCTGCACCCATCAATCTTCTTTATGTGGCAGCTTGTACTGCTGCCGGCTTATCATTTAAGCCTGTTGCCAAAGAGTAATCTTCAAATTCTGCCCTAAAGTTTTCCCAATTAGTGCTAGAGTCCTCACTTACTCACATGGGTTGTGGCAGTGGTATATTATCTGCCATGGTGCTATATTTCTTACTTCAAACACTCCACTTTCAGGACCAAACCACTTCTGACACCATGTTTCGGATAAGCTTTTATTAACAAAGTAAAACTAACAAACAACGCTTATAAAGCATCTTCAAAGGCAACACCCAGGAACCAGAAACACCTCATAGAGGCACATAGAGATAAAGATTAAAAGCAACACATGCCGCCGTTTATTAAGGGAACATGGTTTAACTTTGCAATTAGCCATAGAAATATGTCGGACTACTGAACTTACAGATAAACGGCTGATGGCGTTGGAGCGAGATAAACAGAGCTACTGTGTTAATGTAGCTAATGAAACATTCTGAAATGAAAGTAATATCAAAATATTGATGAAGTGTTGGCGAGATAAAAGATCTCTCTTTCTCTCTCTCACTCACTCTCTTTCTCTCTCAATCTCTTCCTCTCTCATTCTCTTTCATTTTTACTGAGTAAAATCTGCCCTGTTGAAGAATGCTTATTCTATTTTTACAGCCCAACCTGGATAAATGGGATTCCTGATCAGCACTGACAGCATGATACCAGTTACAAATTCAAGACTATAGGAAAGGCTAAGTACAGGAACTGCTCTTGTCTTATATCTCTATATATCTCTTTGTAGGTAATTAGGCATATATAATATTTGAAGTTTTTGTATTAAACTTTCATTTCCCCAGAATATAATACAAATTTATATATATTGAGTTCTAAATGAAGCCATATTCATCAAAAAATCATCACTAAGTTAAGACCTGACTATCATGTGATTTTTTTTAAAAAAAGCTTGATATTGGATTTATATTTATTTGATATTTTCAGTAATTTTGGTCTTAAAATGTTGCAAGTCTTGCAAAAAGCCAATTCTTAATCAAATATTTCCTATGGGGTATTCAAAATTCAAGATATTTGCTCTTACCTGTCATCAGAGTGAAAATCTCTTACATTGTTGACTCAGCTCTGGACAACCCAATCTGTAAATTTGCTCTTGCAGTGAAGGAATAAAGAAGACTAGAAATTTCTAGTCTTTAGAAATATTCTAGTCTTTAGAAATATTCTAAAGAACATGGGCCAGGTTTTTAAAGTTTTTTTCTCCTAAAGCAAAAACAAAACAGAATAAAACCACTTTTGCCCCCACATCCCCACCCCAGATCATAATCCTCTTCAAAACTGGCTACAAATATTTGTCACTGTGTCTTCTTTTTTGTTGATTGTCTGTATCCTTTTAGATCTGTAGATCTTTTAAAAACATGTCTTATTTGCCTTATTTTTGCCTTGATTAGTTCTCATGTCTGCTTCTCATTGTCCAAGCAGTATGTCAGTTCTTCTATAAGTTTTCATGATTGAGCAAACTTTAGTTTTAATAATGAACCTCATAATCGACTAATGAAGACATTGTATTATTTATGCTGTATTATAACCAAAAATCACATAGTTTTTGGCTGACTATTGTGTAATAGTTCAAAGCAGAGGTTTATTTGTTACAAATAAGGTAATTGCATACTACGGAGACTTAAGAAGATGCAGGAAAGAAGACTCCACTTAATTGATTCAACTTGTGGAATCATGTGATGATAAGAAAACTGCATTTTTTCCATGGAAGTCTGCATAAGATTGAACAATAAGCCTCTCTGAAAGAAACGTATTAAGTTTTACAAAAATCTGCAGATATTACATGTTGGATAGAGATGGAAATACATTGTGCAACAAGGCACATCCTTTGTTGATGTCATGATCAATGTACGAAAGACATGGAATTGTGTTGTACCATCACATCATTGCTTTTACAAATTGACTAGTTTGACCCTCTCTGTGGATGACACATGTAGGAAGTCATTCTGAATGCTTGAAAAGCTAGGTAAACTTCATTAGATGTTGTAAATTTGATTTGAAACTTCTAAAACTATTTACAATATATCAACAGGAATTATCACTAAATAGAATACATTCATTTGAAGACTTAGTTCTATGGGCATTCAAACTTGAAAAATGAATGTGATTCTAATTCTACTCATTTCTACATTTTAGAACTCATTACATGTCATAATATAGTTAGTTATCAAAGGCAGCAGGCACATTTTTTCCAGTATGATAAAATTTGAATGTATTTAAGGCCACAGTCCATTATCTATTTTTAAGGAATGGAATCTTATACTCCCAAGTGAAGTATAATATGGTAAGTTCTTAGTCATTTGGTCACTATACATTTCTCCTTTTCAGTATCAGATAAAAACAAGAACTGATAAACAAAATATCAAGACTTTGATATTTTGTCATTGCTCTTATATTTGGTCTCAGTTCACAAAGTGCACTTCTGAAGTTGTTTGAGATAATTAAAAAAAAACTTTCAAGTTTTACAGGTATGAAAGCAACTTTCATATCACACCATGCCATCAACAACATTATAAATTACCCTGTTTCCCCCCAAATAAGACATCGGCACCGAATCCAGGCAGAAGGGGAAACAATGTCAATACATGGCAGCTTTAAGAGCGGCTGCCTTGTATTGTGAATTTAGGGACCTAGAGGATATCCTTTTAGACCAATTAATTTGTTGGGTCAGGGACATCCGATTGCAGTGTCTTTTGTTAGCTAAAACAGACGTTATGCTGCAATCTGCTCTAGATGAGGCTCGAGCCTCAGAATTATCCAATAAGTCAGCCACTGAGATAAGGAAGAATCTAAGCCCGCTAGATATCCAGAAAGCTGCCACTGTTCACCAAGATGAAGTTGACTCAGATCATACATCAGAGGATGAGGAATACGTGAGGCACCTTCAAAATAACCCAAAAGAAGGTTTGGGCCACTGAAGGGAAGAAAGCACAAGCCCCTTGTATAGATTGCAGAGGGAATCATCACCGATCCGCATGTAGATTCAAGAATGCTGATTGCAGACAATGTGGGGAAAAAAGGCCACCTCGCAAAGGTCTGTAAAGCAAGCCAGCCAGCTAATAATAACTTAGCAAGATCCCGTCAAGAATACCGACCTAGAAACAGACAAAGTAGGAATGAGGAAGAATATTTCACCATTTACAGGGGTGCCAGCCACTCCAAGACAGTCATAGGCCAGGCCAGTTCAAACTCATTTTTGAATCTTTTCCCAAAATTTCCTGATCTGAGGGCAGGTCCACCACTGGTGAAAGAAGGTACTGTACCCCTGGCCAAATTGCACTTCCAACATTTATCCAAAGATCCAAGAACATTTTTGCTATCCTATCTGGTGGGAGGTACCACCTATAGATCATTTTATAAAAGTTCTCCTTAAATGCCGCTGATAATGTCAATTTCATTGATCTATTCCATATTCCCTGCCATTCTTCGAGCGTATCGGTCTTCCTAAGTTTCTTCCCCAGGCAATCATCGTATCTTTTACTATCTCCTCAGCTGTATAGCTTGATAACAAAAGATTATAGGTCTTAGATATAAATTTTGTTTCAACACCCAGAAGGAGTCTATCTAGCAGTTGTGTCGTTTGGTAAATACCATACTCTTGTTTGTCTTTTCTGAATCTAGCTTGAATTTGGGCATATGTTCACCAATCTATATCTATTCTTTTTATTTGAAGTTCCTTTCTTGATATTAAATTCCCTCCTCCATCTATCAGGATGTTGTAGGTCCAATTTCTTTTTATATTATAAACCGTCGGGTAGGTTGCCATCCCCAATGAGACCACCCATTTAGGAACTTGGGTATACGTTTGTTTCTTCACCTTTTCCCATATTTTTATTAAAATTCTTCTAATATAATGGTTAGTAAAATATTTAGATTGTTTTCCTTGTTGTGCCCACAAAGCTGAGTGCCAGCCTTGGTGAAGATCAAATCCCTTAATCGTTAATATGCGTTTTCTCGAAAGGGATACCCAGTCTCTTATCCAAAGAAGGGACAAGCCTTGGTAATATAACTCCCAATTTGGGAGCCCCAAGCCCCCTCTCGTTTTGTGTTCCTGTAACATTTTTCTCTTAATTCATGGTTTTTTCCCTTGCCAGATAAATTTGCTTATTGCCTGATCCAATTTCCTAAAGAAATTTTTATCCAAATTTACAGGAGCCGTTTGAAATAGAAAAATCCACCATGGGAGGATATGGGCTTTGATTGCAGCAACCCTGCCCAAAAGTGAAAGCTGAATATTCTTCCATCTATCTAGGTCCTCTACTGTATCAGTCAATAGTTTGAAGTAATTGGTCTCTTTAATATTAGAGCATTTGTTTGTCAGCCAAATCCCTAGATATTTTACCTTCTTAGTAAATTTAAGTCCCATGGCTTCCTGCACCTTATTTTTTTGATCCTCTGTTAAGTTTGTTGATATCATTTTAGTTTTATCTTTGTTAATTTTTAATCCCGCTACTTCTCCATATTCTTCAATTCTCCTTAGCAGTATCGGACCTGAAGTTAGAGGGTCTTCCAAGATGAATATAAGATCATCAGTGAATGCTTGGAGCTTGTATTCTTCTCCTCTAATCCTTAGGCCTCTAATATTTATTTTTATTTTATTTTATTTCCAATTTATATACCACCCTTCTCCCTGAGGACTCAGGGCGGTGTACAGCCAGAATTAAGAACATGAAATACAAATATTAAAAAACAATTAATATATATATAAATTTGGCCCAAAAATTAAAAATCACAAACCAATTTAAAACTTTTAAAAATTTATTTTATCCTTGTCTTCTCTGATTATATTGAGAAGTGGTTCTGTTATGTATTGATACTTTTAAGCGGGAGATTCAAACCTGCATACGTTTCTGATTGGCTGACAGTCCCTCCTGGATTGTATATAAGGAGGACTGCAGCCCCTGAGTTTTTGCTGAAGTCTCACTGTATATTAAAGAGCTGTTGTCACTTGCTTGCTTGTGCCTCTCATCATTCCCGAACCACTTCATTGGCGACGAAGGTGGGATTGAGGCTACAAGAAGCCAACCAGTGAGACCACGAGCTTCAGCTAGGCGACGAGGCGAACCACAGGAGACATACCGGACATGTCTGCCTACGTTCCGCCCAAGCCTTTTGATCCGACCCGCGAAAAATGGGTCTCGTACCTAACGAGGTTTGAATGCTCGTTAGAAGCCAGCGACATGCAGGGCCTCTCGGCTAATCGAAAGAGAGCCCTATTCCTAAGCCACTGCGGACCGGACGTGTTTGAGATGGCCGAGTCACTGTGTGAGCCAACGCCGGTTCAAACAGTCTCATGGGACACCCTGATGGCAACTCTCCGGGCTCACTACGCTCCCGTCCCCTCCAAGTTCGTGCAGCGATACCAACTGAGGCAGCGCGTCCAACGAGAGGGAGAGCCGGTCAGCGCGTACATGGCCAGCCTGAGAAAAGCCGCAACTCATTGCGACTACAGAGACTTGGATGATGCGTTGCTTGAGCAGCTGATCTGTGGTGTTCGGGACATTAGGCTGCAACGGCGTCTGCTCGCCAAGCCTGATCTGACGCTTGCCGGGGCCCTTGACGAAGCCAGGGCTCACGAAGCCTCCACAAAGGCCGCTGAAACGCTACAGCGTCCGCTGACCAGCAAGGACAGCCCCAAGTCTGCCCCGGTGCACAGAGAAGACGCCGGATCCAGCTCGGAGTCCGAGTCGGATGAGGACGTCTTCCAAACAGAGCACCGGAGAAAAGACACTGGCAGCCCCCGGCGAAGCTGTCCCAGCTGTGGCGGGCACCATGATAGACTGTCCTGCAAATACAGAGAGGCTATTTGCAGGCGTTGCGAGAAGAAAGGGCACTTGGCGCGAGTCTGCAGAGCCATTCTGCCCAGAAGACTCAAACCACGTGAGCGCCGCAGCCAACCGGAATCAGCGCGCCAGAAGCAGCCAACGAGAGAAGGCGGCGCGAAAAAACGGCGCGAATTTGAACCGCGAGATGGCCGCAGCATACACATCGACCAGGCCAGCACAACGGTCGAGGACAAAGTCAGCACGGTGGTCGAGATCAACGGAAGACCGTGCTCGATGGAGATCGACACCGGATCAGCTCTCTCCATCATGTCGTGGACAACTCTGAAGAGCCTCCTGCCGTCGTTCCGGAAGGATCAACTCTCCAGACAGAGACTGCGCATCCTTGACTACCAGGGGAACCGAGTCCCCCTCGAAGGCGTGGGCACGTTCCGGGTCACCTACGGAGACTACGAAAGAGACCTGCCGCTGACCATCGTCACGAAACAGCTGCCGAGCCTCCTGGGCATGGGGTGGTTCCGAGCCCTTGGCATGGGCTTCACCGGCGTCCACCTGATGTCCAAGTCAACCCTGAAAGACAGCCTCCTGACCGAGTTCCAGGACGTTTTCGGGGACACGTTGGGCAAGTATGTGGGGACCCCTATTTCACTAAACTTAGACCCCAACGTAGCCCAAGTAAGATTGAAGGCCAGACGAGTGCCGTTCGCATTGAAACCAAAGATCGATGCAGAACTGGACAAACTGATTAAGCAAGGGGTGTTGGTTCCCGTTGACCATGCCAAGTGGGAGACCCCCATAGTCACCCCAGTTAAGTCCGACGGCTCAATCAGAATTTGCGCCGACTACAAGTGCACGATCAACAAGGCTTTGCAGCCGAGCGCCTATCCGGTGCCGATCGTGCACCATCTACTACACTCCCTGGGCCCCGGAAAAATTTTTGCTAAATTAGACCTGGCCCAAGCCTACCAACAGTTACCGGTCGACGACGCCACGGCAGAGGCGCAAACGATCGTGACTCATAGGGGTGCATTTAAATGCACCAGGCTCCAATTTGGGGTGAGCGTCGCACCCGGCTTATTCCAAAGCACCATGGAGCGCCTGTTGCAAGGACTTCCGGGAGTAGTCCCATATTTCGATGACGTCTTAGTCAGCGCCCAAGACGAACACCAGCTAGGGGACAGGGTACGGAACGTCCTGTCCAGATTCAGAGAAGCGGGACTAAGACTTAAAAAGAACAAGTGCAGGATAGCGGTCCCCTCGGTAGAATTTCTGGGGTACAGGGTGGACGGCACAGGCATCCACCCTACCGAAAGCAAGGTGAGAGCCATCAAAAGCGCACCAGCCCCCAAATCAAAAGCTGAGCTCCAAGCCTTCCTTGGACTGCTCAATTTCTACTCAATGTTCTTAAGAGATAAGGCCACGGTCGCTGATCCCCTTCACAAACTCCTAGGAAAGAATGTACCATGGGTCTGGGGGAAACCGCAAGCGGCCGCTTTTGAGGCAGTAAAAAAACTCCTATCTGAGGACAGTTTCCTGATCCAGTACAATGCAGAGCTGCCGCTCGTCTTAGTTTGCGACGCCTCCCCCGTAGGAGTTGGTGCAGTCCTAGGCCATAGACTGCCGAACGGCCTAGAGGCGCCCATTGCTTTCTACTCCCGAACTCTGTCCAGCACAGAACGAAACTATAGCCAATTGGACAGAGAAGCTCTGGCTGCGATTGCGGGGGTTAAGAAGTTCCACGAATACCTCTATGGCCGAAAATTTGAACTTGTGACTGACCATAGGCCGTTGCTAGGACTGCTAGCAGGCGACAGGCCAACCCCCGCTGCCCTCTCCCCCCGATTAACTAGATGGGCGATTTTCTTATCGGCATACTCGTACCAGCTCGTCCATCGGCCTGGGCGAACCCTGGGTCATGCGGATGCCCTTAGCCGTTGCCCCCTTCCCGACCTGCTGGACAACCCAACACCGGAAACCTCCGTCCTGTTGTTGGACGCGTTAACTTTGGGGCCCATCTCCTCCGGCGAGGTGGCGAAAGCATCAAATAGAGACCCTGTTATCCGGACTGTTATGGGTTGGGTTTTGAAAGGGTGGCCGGACAAGGTGGTCGGGGAGGAGTACCAAGGTTTTGCCAACAAACGAAATGAACTGTTTATGCAAGGGGGGTGCTTACTGTGGGGTGACAGAGTGGTAATTCCAACAAAACTACGAGGTAGAGTTCTAGAGTTATTGCACGAGGGGCACCCTGGCATCGTCAGGATGAAGTGTTTAGCCCGCAGCTATGTCTGGTGGCCCAACATGGACCAGGTCATTTCCGAGTGGGTGGGGAAGTGCAGACCCTGCCAGGAGTCTCGCCCCGATCCCCCAGTAGCGCCCATCCGAGAGTGGGAGAAACCAAAAGGCCCATGGGGGAGGATCCACATTGATTTTGCCGGCCCGTTCCATGGCCAAACGTTCTTAATAGTAGTGGATGCCTTTTCAAAATGGCTCGAAATTGTATTAATGCCATCCACAACGGCCGAAGCGGTTATCAAGGCCCTAAGAAAGTTGTTTGCCACCCACGGCCTGCCGGATACCTTGGTGTCGGACAATGGGCCCCAATTTACAGCAACCCTGTTTGAAGGTTACTTGGCCGGCCTGGGAATCCGCCATGCCCTATCAGCCCCATTTCACCCGGCTTCCAACGGATTGGCTGAACGATTTGTCAGGACAGCCAAGGAAGCACTATCCAGATTAGACAATGGGGACTGGCAGGCCAGGATAGATCAATTCCTTGCGGTTCAGCATGCATCACCATGCACGGCAACAGGGAGAAGCCCAGCAGAGCTCCTCATGGGGAGAAAGCTCCGGTGTGTGTTGGACAGGCTTCACCCTAACTATTCGCACGAAAACTTTAAGGGAGAGACCTGTGGCTTAAGGCAGTTTCAGGTCGGGTCCCCAGTGTTCGCTCGCAATTATGCCAGCGGTCCTCTGTGGGTCGCAGGAACCATAGTGGGGATAACAGGCCCAAAATCATACACGGTGGACGTGGGGGTAGATAGACTCTGGAAGCGCCACATAGACCAACTGAGGAAACGGGCGGTTGGCGAGGCAAACATCAACGCAGACATGTCCGAGCCTAACTATGACCACTTCTCCAAAACAGCTAACTCAAGCCCGGGGCCGCGAGAATACTTAGCTGACAAGCCCTGGTTCCAGCGCCGCCCCAGCGAGTCGCCACTCCCAGCCGGGGATAACCACGCCCCGGACAAAATCCAGGAGGTTCCATTGGCGGAGCCGGGAGAGACAAAGAGTCCCTCCGACCAGCTCGACGCCCCACCAAACACTGAACTGCGCAGGTCAACTAGGGCGAGAACTCAGCCTAAGCACCTGCGAGATTTTGTTTGTAAATATGTTAATTTTTGAATGTCAGTGCCTTCTGGGAAGGGAGGGGTGTTATGTATTGATACTTTTAAGCGGGAGATTCAAACCTGCATACGTTTCTGATTGGCTGACAGTCCCTCCTGGATTGTATATAAGGAGGACTGCAGCCCCTGAGTTTTTGCTGAAGTCTCACTGTATATTAAAGAGCTGTTGTCACTTGCTTGCTTGTGCCTCTCATCATTCCCGAACCACTTCAGGTTCCAAAGTTAAAACGAATAATAACAGTGAGAGAGGGCAACCCTGTCTAGTACCTTTGGAAATTTTAATCTCATCAGAGATTGTTCCATTAAATAGCAACCTGGTCGACTGTTTAGTATATATAGCCTGAATTGCATTTATAAATTTAGAGCCAAATTCCATAATTTTTAATTGTTGTGTAATAAAACTCCAGTTGATCCTATCAAAGACCTTTTGAGCATCTATGAATACCATTGCCATATCTTTGGCTGAATACCTTTCATAATAATCCATTGCATTTAAAACTACTCTTACGTTGTCTCGAAGTTGTCTAAGGTAGAAAGCCATTTTGGTCCTGATGGATGAAGTGGGAAAGAAATATTTTGAGTCTTTCTGCTAGTACTGTTGTGAAGATCTTATAATCAACATTTAAGAGCGAGATTGGTCTGTAGTTCTGAATTAGTGATTGATCCGAGTTGGGCTTTGAGATCAACGAAATATAAGCTTCCCTCCAGGATTGAGGTATCTTGGCATCTGTTAAGGCCTTGTTAAATACATCTTTTAGTTGAGGACTCAGCAAGTCAATAATACCTTTGTATACTTCACTTCATTAAGAGCCTTGATAGTACAGTGGTTTAGTGCACCCTGTTATTAACACAGCTGCCTGCAATTTCTGCTGGTTCGAATCTCTCCAAGGCTCAAGGTTGACTCAGCCTTCCATCCTTTCTAAGGTAGGTGAAATGAGGACCCAGTTTGTGGGGGCAATAAGCTGACTTTGTATAAAATATACAAAAGAATGAAGGCTATTGCTTAACGCATTGTAAGCCGCCCTGAGTCTCCAGAGAAGGGCGGCATATAAATCAAAATTTAAAAAAAACAAACAAAAAAAAACAAAACTTGGGAGACCATCAGGCCCAGGGGCCTTTCCATCCACTTGCTTCTTAATAGCTCTTTCAATTTCGCCAATAGTAATCTCTTTATTTAAAGTGTGTTTAAAAGAGTCGGGGATTGGTTCCAATTAAAGTCTCTGGAGATATTTCCCAAGTTTATTTTCTTGACATCTTTCTTCTCCATATAGGGCGCCGTAAAATTCCTGGGCTATTTTTACTTTTTGATCCCTATTAACTGCCAAATTTCCATTTTTATCCTGTAGGTATTCTATTTTTCTTGCTTCTGCCTCTTTCTTTAGTCTATAACTTAACCATTTCCCAGCTTTGTCCGCATGTTCAAATTGTCTTTGTTTGCTTTTCCTAATTTTGTCTGCCAACTTCTTTTGGTCTATTAATGAAATCTCGTGTCTAATTAACTCTATTTTCTCTTTGGATTTAAGATTTTGTGGGTCTAATCGCAACACCTCTTCCACTTTTTCTAACTCTGATATTAGCTCCACCCTTTTGACCTTTCTTCTTTCCACTTGCGGGCTAAGTATTTTTTTGCCAATCCTCGCACTATGGCCTTAGCAATGTCTCAAGTATTTTGTAAAGAAGTGTCCTCTCTTTTGTTTTCCATAAAAGAAATGTTCCATTTTTATCATATTAACAAAATCCTCGTCCTTCATTAATTCAGCTCTCATGGACCATTTCGCTCTTTTTTTTTAACCCTTGCCCATTTGATTATTATAGGATGGTGGTCTGCCCATACATTCATACCTATCTCCAATTCTTTAATCGCCTCTTTGATCTCTGATGTTGACCAAAACATGTCAATCCGTGACCACGACCAATGCCTGGGGGAGAAGTAGGTGTATTGTTTTTCTTTAGGGTGTAAATCTCCCCATACATCTGACAGTCCTATTTCAGTTGCCAATTGTCCCAAGTTTTAGGTAGTGTTTTTCTCTGTCCTTTTGCATATTTTTGGGATCCCCTCCCTGGTTCATAATCCTTACCTACATCTGAGATTGCATTAAAATCTCCCAAAATACATACATTTTCATAATCAAGATCAGCTATCTTCTTATACAGTTTTTTTAAAAAGTTTTTTTTATCAATATTGGGAGCATAGATAATTACTAGTAAAGCCAATTTTAAACCTATTTTAATCTCCAAACATAATGTTCTTCCCACTTCATCTGCATGTAATTGTTGAATTTGAGGGAAAATTTTTATAAAATGTTTTATAGATGGCATTTAGACCCAAAAAAATTGTCATGTATGTACCCTAATGTGCAGCCTAAATGTTGGAGATGTGATTGTCTAGATGCTACATATTATCATGTTTGGTGGACTTGTAAGAAAGTTAAGGCTTTTTGGATAAAAATTTGGTGGGTCATGCAGAATGTTCTGAAGAAAAAAATTCAATTTTCTCCACAATTGTTTTTACTGGGTATAGTTAAGGGTTTTACATTGGGTGAAACAAAACTGATATTGCATATGATAACAGCAGCAAGATTGTTGATAGGTAAATACTGGAAAAAAGAAGCGCTGCCCACGATTGAGGAATGGACTTTGAGGATGGCCAGTTTTGCAGAGATGGCGAAGATTTCAGCATATTTAAAAGATTATTCACAAGAGACTTATGAATGGGAATGGAAGAGGTGGATAGATTATGTTCAGAACAAATATAAAACTAGGAAGTATCAAATAGCTTTTATCTGAAAATGTTATATTAAGATAGAAATATTTTAAGGTAATGAGGATGAAAAATTTATTTGAAAATGTTATATTTAGAAATATTTTAAGGTAATGAGGATGAAAATTTATTCGAAAATGTTATATTAAGATAGAAATAGGTTAATGTAAGGAAGATGAAAATTTATAAGGGGGAGGGAGGGGTTCAAGTTTTATATAAGGAGGGTTTTTCCTTTTACTTGATATGAGTATATTGTGTGGAAGTCTGGGGGGGAGGGGAGGGTTAGGGTGGGTTAGGGAGGTTGGGAAGTTTGGGGTGGGATGAGGGGGGGAAAAAGGGGTGAAAATGTAATTGTAAAACTTTTGCAATAATAATAAAAAAATAACGAAACTCAATACCTGTATGACAAAATCGCTCAGATCCAGGGGGATTTGGACTCTGACTGAGTAGATCAGGGCAGGGTGATGAGGAATAGTCTTGAGAATGATATCTGGGAGGAGTTTGATGCTGTGACTCCCGATGATGTGGACAGGATTTTGGGGAGACTTAGTACGGCCACATGTTTATTGGACCCGTGTCCCTCCTGGTTGGTACTGGCTTCCCAGGAGGTTACACGAGGCTGGCTCCAGAGTGTTATCAACGCTTCGTTGAGTGAGGGTTACTTCCCCGCTGCCTTGAAAGAGGCGGTGGTGAGGCCTCTCCTCAAGAAGCCGTCCCTGGATCCGGCAATATTGGCCAACTATCGTCCTGTCTCCAACCTTCGCTTTATGGCGAAGGTTGTTGAGAGTGTGGTCGCGCGACAGTTTCCACAATTCCTGGAGGAAACATCTTATCTAGATCCGTTCCAGTCAGGTTTCAGGTCTGGGCACAGCACGGAAACGGCATTGGTTGCGTTGGTGGATGATCTCTGGAGGGCTTGGGACAGGGGTTGCTCCTCTGTTCTGGTCCTGTTAGATCTCTCAGTGGCTTTTGATACCATCGAGCATGGTATCATGCTGCACTGGCTGGAAGAGTTGGGGGTGGGAGGCACCGTATTGCGGTGATTCTCCTCCTTTCTCTCCGACCGGTCGCAGTTCGTGTTGGCAGGGGGGCAGAGGTCGACCTCGAGGCCTCTCGTCTGTGGAATGCCGCAGGGATCGGTCCTCTCGCCCCTTCTGTTCAACATTTATGTGAAGCCGCTGGGCGAGATCATCCGTGGCTTCGGGGTGAGATACCATCAGTACGCTGATGACACCCAGCTGTACATCTCCACCCCAGGCCACCCCAATGATGCCCTTGAAGTGATGTCTCAGTGCCTGGAGACTGTGCGGATCTGAATGGGGAGGAACAGGCTCAAGCTCAACCCTTCCAAGACTGAGTGGCTGTGGCTCCCGGCATCCCGATATAGTCAGTTGACTCCATCACTGACTATTGGGGCCGAGTCCTTGGCCCCCACAGAAAGGGCTCACAATCTGGGAGTCCTCCTGGATATGCAGCTGTCCTTGGAGGAACATCTGACGGCTGTAACCAGGGGGACTTTTTATCAGGTTCGCCTAATTCGCCAGTTGCGGCCCTTTCTTGATCGGGATTCCCTGTGCACAGTCACTCATGCCCTCGTCACCTCTGGCCTTGACTACTGCAATGCTCTCTACATGAGGCTCCCCTTGAAGGGCACCCGGAGGCTCCAGCTGGTCCAGAATGCAGCAGTGATGGGAGTGATGGGAGCAGCATGGTGCTCCCGTGTAACACCGCTCCTGCACGAACTGCACTGGCTCCCGGTGGTCTTCTGGGTGCGCTTCAAGGTGTTGGTTATCACCTTTAAAGCGCTCCATGGCATAGGGCCTAGCTATCTTCGAGACTGCCTGCTGCTACCGACAACCTCCCACCGACCTGTGCGCTCCCACAGAGAGGGCCTCCTCGGGGTGCCATCAGCCAAACAATGTAGGCTGGTGACCCCCAGGGGGAGAGCCTTCTCTGTGGGGGCACCTACCCTCTGGAATCAGCTGCCCCCAGAGATAAGGAGAATCCAAGACCTCAGTGCCTTCCGCCGTGCCCTTAAAACAAACTTTTTCCAGCAAGCCAGGGTGGCTTAGGAAGAAATTTTTAAAATTTTTAAAAAATTTTAAATGTTTAATTGGTTTGTGGTTTTTTAAATTTTTGGGCCAAATTTATATAGATTTTAATTGTTTTTAATATTTGTATTTCATGTTTTTAATTCTGGCTGTGCACCGCCCTGAGTCCTCAGGGAGAAGGGCGGTATATAAATTGAAAATAAAATAAAATAAAAATAAATAATTTTGTTTTTGTAAGTTAAGCCAAACTTTCTTTCTTTTATTTGGGGCGTTTAGACCATTAATATTCACCAAAAACAGGTTTAGCCCCTCTTCCATATCCTCACTTACCTGTGGCCTTCTGTTTTTGTGATCTAGTTTCCCCTTGCAATCCAAGTCCATCCTTGACCTTTTCTTTTCCGATCATCTTCTTCTCCTGTTCATCATGATTTTCCATCCTTGTCTCCTGTATAATATCCTCCAAGCTCCTGCTCTCTGGTTCCCCTTCACTTTCTCGATCAAAGCAAGTAAATTGAGATTCATAAAATTCCTGTGCGTCTTGTGGAGTTTCAAGTCTAATCTTCTGACTCTGCCATGTGAATTATAATCCCTCTGGCATCAACCAGGAATACTGAATTCCGTATTTTCTTAAGTTAGTTGTAAGAAAGTCAAATTGTCTTCTAGAGTCCCTCACACGTCTTGGTAATTGTGGTAATACTGTAATCCGCTTCCCTTTGTAAGTGAATGTTTGATCCCTAGTTTTCTGAAGTACCTCCTCCCGAACTGCTTTCTTAGAGAAACGAATGTGGATTTCTCTTGGGAGATTATGTTGCCTGGCATAACTAGTGTAAATGCAGTAAATTTCATCAACCTCCCTCGTTGCATCGAGTTGGTCCTGTTTTAGAATTCCCGCAATTATTTCTCCCATCACTTTTTTGAGACATTCCTCTTTTTCCTCCACCACATTCTGGAAACATAAAAAATACCCAGATCTGTCCATCTCAAGCATCACTATCTCGTTTTCCATCTTTTTATTGATCATAGCATAGTGAGAGTCCATTTTTTCTAGTCTGTTATCCGCTTCTTCCAGTAGCTTGCACCTCTACTTCGAAGCTGGAATGCTCCCCTCCCTTTCCCCTTCCTTTCCCCTCCCTTTCCAGCTCGAGAATGGCTTTAATCAGCCACCAGACGCAGCAAACGGAGCTGTCAGTTTCGGGAGAGAAACCGTTGCTTACTCCAGCTGCTATGATGTCACCGGAAGTTCATGCCAATACTTCTGAGGTATTCTCAGACATAATCTGGGAATTCTCAGATGTCTTCAGTGCAGGACTTGACAAATATACCGGTGCACCAATCTCCTTTAATTTGGACCCCAGAATTGCCCGTACATGGCTTAAACTGCGTACAGTGCCTTTTTAACTCCATCCACAGGTAGACAAAGAAATTGACAAGTTATTAGCACAGGGCATTTTGGAGCAGGTGGATCATACCTTCTGGGAGACGCCAATCGTCCTCTTGCTCAAATCCGATGGTACCATCTGTATTTGCATGGATTACAAAGCAACCATCAACAAGGCACTACAGGCTAATCTGTACCCTGTCTCAGTCTGCTGAGGCACAGACGATGGTCACCCACCGCAGCGCCTTCCATTGTTGATGACTGCAATTTGGAGTCTGTGTTGCCCCTGGCATTTTTCAATGCATCATGGAACGACTACTGCATGACTTGCCTGGGGTGATGCCTTACTTTGTCTCGGCCATGAATAAAGCCAAGCTAACTGGCTGTCTCCATGCAGTGCTATCCCGTTTTTGGCAATCAGGACTGAAGCTCAAGCCTGACAAGTGCAAATTAGGGGTGCCACAAGTGGAATTTCTAGGCTATCTTTTTTTTAAAAAAAAGTTTTTTTTATTTTTTAACATACAGACAAACACACAAACAATGTATTTTTTTTTCTGAACAGAGTATTGGCCGAGTCATAAATTTAAACAATTTTTTCAATGCAATTTATATATTCCCTTTTGCCATAATATTTTCCCTTCTTTTCCCTTTTTTCCCTTTTTTTGAATCCGTATTGCCTATTCATCCTAACTCTAATCTTCACCAAATTTCATTTCCCCCCTTCATCTCTATATGAAACCCCTTAAATTTAAAATCTCATTTAACATAATTCCTAATATTACAATCATTCATTTAATATCAAAATAATAAACTAGAACATTTTATGCCATACATTTTCTTAATTCTCATTCCAAGTAATACACTCCAATATCTTAATAATAATCAATTACCTATATAGCAGTTTTCCCTAATTAATCTTATTTATATTTTTAGAACTTTTATAGACTCCAACCGTGCAATTAAAAATATTCCAATTGTTACAATTTCTCTAATTTTAAATAAAGCATATTTGTACAACCTATTTCATTTCATTCATACATCCATTAGTTTCCATTGTTTTAAACTATTTAAAGTGTCATAATTACATCTTGTCTCTATACATTTTCTTAAATCTTATTCCAAATAATAGACTCCCACATCTTTTTTTTTATTGAAAAAGTTTTCAAATACAAGTTTTTCCCCCTTTTCCCCCCCTCTTCCCTAACCCCCCCTCACCACCCATCCCCCCCCGTGACTTCTTCACAACAATAGGCTATTTCATAACTAATTACATACATAATATCTTTCCTTTCCCTTACTCCATCCTCAGAATACTGACCCTTAGCATATTATTCTTATAACTCCCATTTTTACGATAATCTGCCCTTTTTCTCCTCCCCTAAACTTATAGTGTATTATTACAATTTAACATTTAATCTTTTATATATATTAATATAACATTTTAAAGCAGCCTTCTCCCTACATCCAAATTTAACGTTTATTCAGTTCTATCCAATTCCTCCACTCCCCTAAATATATGACTTAAAGATCCTTTTTCTTAGACTAATCAATCAGTAAACTAACCTATTTCAACCCTTCAATTCCTACAAAATCATGCAATACAATTCTAAATATAACCCACTGCCCACTTTACTAAAATATACACATATCTATATATGCATTCCATTTTATATAAAAAAAAAAGACAATAACTTTAAATTTATAATCCATAT
This sequence comes from Arizona elegans, assembly GCA_022577455.1. NCBI lineage: Eukaryota > Metazoa > Chordata > Lepidosauria > Squamata > Colubridae > Arizona > Arizona elegans. Next base: position 43,060,582 of record JAKOOJ010000006.1, read on the forward strand.
AATATCTTCTTTGATGTCTTTCCACTGGATCGTTAAATCCATCACCCATAATAGGGTAAAATAACATGCTGGTGCAACAGTTTGTTCAAAATCTTCAATCATCTTCTGCCCCCATCAGTAGTAGATATCCTCGTATATATATAAAAGTAAAAACAACCACCCGAGTGATATTATAATTATATCCATATAGTTATAGTTGTGGTATTCATCAGGATTGTTGATTCCCATCATCCTAATGGGTAACAACCAGATCTTCTGCATGCCCCAGCGTGACTCTCTTGCCTTGTAACTCAAAATAATCATAATATATTCACCAGTAAAAGAAATCCAGAGTAGATAATTCAAATCCAACAAGGTAAGGCTCTTTTCACATCCCAAAATCATGGCATTACAGAGATCTGCCACAATCCTCAGGATAGTATTAAACAATTGTTCGCCTCCACTATCTTTTCAGATGTTCATTCATTTTTTAAAGTCCCTGGCTTCACTGTTGCTTGGTTTAGAAATTGCTGTTTCTATGAGATCTATTTCTTTTCTTTTTCTTTTGCGGGTTGAATTTCCATCCTCGTTTCGTGCCTACCAATTGTGTATCGGCTGATCGATTTTCATTCTGCTTTGTGAGTTGATCTTGTTGGGTTAGTTTTATCATCTCATCTTTCTTCTCCATCACTTGTATATCAACTGGTTGATTTGCGCACTTGTCTGTGACTTGATGGTTCATCACATTGGAGTCGGATGACACTGCTCTCTTATTTATAGACAGTCCAGCTGGGGTATCCAGAGAGTCCAAAGACAACTTATCCACCACAGCCTCTGTAATTTGATATTTTCCTTTTGTTTCCAACTCCTTTTGCTTATCCTGTATTGTGCCTAAAGATGTTAAGTTCATTTTTAAAATTTTTTGATAAAATTCTTCCGCTTTTTCAACAGTGTTCAGTTGATATCTTACTCCTTGGTGTCTCAATATTAAACCAACTGGGGCATTCCACCTAAATAGGATATTTCTTTTTTTTAACTCAGTCACTAGAAAGCCAAATTTCTTCCTCTCCATTAACATCTTAGTCGGGAGCTCCTTAAAAATCCAAATCTTTCTTCCATGAAATTGCAAAGTAGAATTAAAAGAGTTCTGCACAATATTATTCCTAATTTCTTTATCTGTAAAATAGATCACCACATCTCTAGGCAATTGCCTTTGCTTTGCCAACCAGGAGTTTATTCTGTAAATTCTATCAATCCTGCAATACACTTCATCAGGTTGAACCTTTAAAATCCCAGCCAGAATTTCAGAAGATATTTTCCTTAAGTCATCTCTATTATTTTCCTGCAAACCTCTCAGTCTAATTGCATATTCTGTAAAATTATATTGAATCATTAAAACTTCTCTTTCAATCCTCTGTTGCACATTTTCTTCATTACCAGTCTTTTGGTCAACCTCCATTTTAGGTTTGTCTTCTGAGCTATTATCCTGAATGTTTACCAAATCCTTTTTAATTTTTTGAATCATGTCATCCAAATTCTCCTCAGTTTCCTTCATTTTAGACTCTAATAATTTAGTCTTATTAAATTATTGCTCTGGGCTCTGGGAGATCTCTGCTACATGCAGAGCTAAGGGGCAAAAGCAAGCCTGTAAATTTGTTAAATTAACTCAAGAAGACGTCAGTTGGACCTCTAATCCTGAAGCGCAAGTATTCTTTTTATTGGAAAAGTTATTGAAGTTGTTTAAGAAGTGAAAGGAAAAAAGATTTTTAAAATGGCGATTGCTGCTGCGACTGCTGCGGCTTGAAGAGAGGCTGAAAGGGAAAGTCCTTCCGTTTTCTATTACAAAGTAGTGGAATGAATACTTCTGGCCGTAATTGAGGCAAAACCTCACTCTCATTCTTGCTTTTTTTTTCTTTTTTTTTTCCTTGGGGATCTGATATTGATCTTGGTTGGAAACAAGCTTTTTTTTTTCTCTCTTTTCCACTAAATCTTGTCTGTGTGGGAAATGGCACCGGGACTCACACAGCTAGACAAACAGTGGGGGGGAATCTCCCCCATTAATAAATTACACCAACAAGTTTTAACTCTCCAGTGTCAGAAACCTGATTTTAATATAATAGAATTTCTTCTTGAAGAGATTGTAAGAAGGGATGAGATTGTGAACCAGCAACTCGAAAAATTTAAGCAGGAAATTAAAGAAATTGGTGAACTGGTGAAATCAAAGTTTGACTTTTTGAATCGAAAGATTTTAAAAACAGCTAATGGTTTATCAGACTTTCTGATTCGGGTGGATGCAAAGAATAGACTCCCACATCTTAATAAAAATTACTTGTGTCAGTTTTTCTCTCTTTATATAATAACAATAAACCAAATTGCTTCCTTAGATTTTATCTCTCATTTTCAAATATTTTGTCAAAAATACATATTTCAAACCCCTTAATAATTTCTACTAAAATAATAAACCAAAAACATTTTATACCATACATTTTCTTAAATCTTATTCCAAATAATATAGTCCAACATCTTAATAACAATCAATTACTTATGTAACAGTTTTTCCCTTTTTTATATAATAATAAAAAAAACCAAATTGCTTCCTTAAATTTTATCTCTCATTTTCAAATACTTTGTCAGAGATATATATTTCAAACCACACCTTGATCATTTCTGCTTTTACCACAATCTAATTAATTCATAATACAATATCATTTCCCCTTATTTTTTAAATTAAATTTCAAATAAATAATTAAAATATTCCAATTATTGTAATTTCCATAATTGATCTTAATTATATTTTTAGAACTTGTCCTTTTATAAACTTCAACCATGCAATTGCAATTTGGTTTATCTTACCATGGTTAAACCCAATGGAATCATTTTGTATTTTAAAGACATAAACTCTTCTATTTTGCCTTACTTTTTTTTTTTTAATTTGATTTATATGCTGCCCTTCTCCAGAGACTCAGGGCAGTTTACAGTGTGTTAAGCAATATTTCCCATTATTTTCCATCCCTTTTCCCTCTTTCTTGTATTTTTACTGTTAATTCCAGTGGAATCATTTAAATTTTTTACATTCTTTCCGTTCCACCCTCTTTTCTTTCTTTGTCTCTTTCCCTCTTTTCTCTTTTTTCCATTGTTAATCCCAATGTAATCTTTAAACTTCTCCTTTTTATTATTGCTACCCACATAATTTAATTTTCCATAGTCTCTCTCTTTCTCTTTGTCTTCTTCTTTGTTAACAATCCCTTTTACTTGCTTCCCATTTGTTATTTCCTTGTCAACTTGGATGTACTCTAACTCAGTTTTTGAGTCATCAAATTCCAGTTTTCCCTGCAGTATTGTAGTCATTTCCCTTATGTCCATTTTCAGTGAAAGGTACATAATTTTCATCATTTTCTTAAGTTCCTGCATTTTTTTTCTTTCTAAATTACTATTCTAATTTAAAATTACATTGTAATCCTCCTTTCGAAGTCAAATTGCTTACAAACAGGCAAGTCTTTCTTAATCCTTACAACTGTTATTCCTTTTAAAGTTCAAGGTTTTTTCTCACAGTTATTATCTCTTGCAACAGAAACAAAAAGTCAATGTTACAATGATCTTTTTTCTCCTGAAGATGTCTCTCTACAATCCACAATTTCAATCGGCAACTAGAAAGAGTATCCATTTTGTTTGGGATCCACTTTAACAGATTTTACTAATCTCAATTCTTTTCCCCTTTTCTTCCTCTTTTTTATTTTATATACACCAAATCAGCTTTTAGTCCAATCTAAATTTACAAAGTCCAAATTCCACTTCTGTTCAATCCAATTTAAAATCTTTAGCCAGATTTTTCTGTTACAGGCTTTTCTTCCTCCTTTAATCTTCATTTAAAATTCAAGAATTTCTAAACTGTTTCTATCCAATTCTGTTCCAAAATTTTTTTGGGGATTTCTTTTTCTTGTAATCAAATTAGTCTCTCCAAATTCAATATCTTCAGATAAAATTTAGATAGAAGTTTCCTTTTTGGGCTTTAATGTTTCCACTTTCTCTCTTCTCCATCAATTATGTCCCCTCAATACTGTTTAGCCACTATTTCCATGCCAGGGTAATTTTAAAATTTTCATTTTTTTCCTTTTATACCTGTGAGTTGACCAATCACTCACCTGGTACCAGTACTCCATCAAGATCTTCGCTCCTGCACAATTCTTATTCCGAATGCCCCAGCTTCATGGTGATTCGCAATGACCACCGCCCCCTGTCATCGGATCGAAGAGTTTTCTCTGGCTTTCCAAGGAACTTGCCTGTTCCTCTTTAGCCTACAAGATGCCTCTCCTTCTTCACTGTCCCTACAGGACAGTTCCGGTCTGAAGACCCCCCGACAGCAGTTTATCTGGCTGGGTTTTTGCCGGGCTTGTTAGAGCCTGGTATTTTCCCAACCAGTCTTGCCGTGATCCGAGGCACTACAGGCTAATCCATACCCTGTCCCAGTTGTGCAATACCTGCTCCATTTCTTGGGCCGTGGCACTATCTTCGCAAAGCTTGACATGGCGCAAGCGTATCAGCAGCTGGAGGTGGACGACGCCACTGCTGAAGTGCAAATGATTGTCACCCATCACAGCACCTTCCATTGTCGATGACTGCAATTTGGAGTCTGTGTTGCCCCTGGCATTTTTCAGTGCATCATGGAATGACTACTGCATGACTTGCCTGGGGTGATGTCCTACTTTGTCTCGGCCATGAACGAAGCAAGCTTTCTGTCTCTGTGCACTGCTACCCCTTTTTCAGCAATCAGGACTGAAGCTCAAGCCTGACAAGTGCAAATCAGGGGTGCCACAAGTGGAATTCCTAGGCTATCTTTTGATGCTTCCGGACTTCATCTAACACCTTCAAAGGTGCTAGCTGTCCAGAATGCTCTACCACCTACAAGCAAGTCTGACCTGCAGGCTTTTCTGGGACTTTTGAATTTTTATAATATGTTTCTGCCTCACAAGGCAACAGTAGCTGAGCCTCTCCACTGTCTCCTTGACAACAAGATGCCTTGGAACTGGGGAAGGAAGGAGGCTGCCACTTTCCATGCAGTCAAGGCACTGCTCACATCGGATAACATTTTGGTCCAATATGACAGCGACCTCCCTCTGACTTAGGTTTGTGACACGTCACCTTATGGGGTGTGGGCCGTTCTGAGCCATAGGCTATCTAATGGGACTAGGACCCCCATCGCCTACTTTTTGAGAACTATGTCTGCCACAGAACGGAATTACAAGCACATTGATAAGGAAGTGCTGACAATAGTGGCTGACATTAAACAATTCCATGACTACTTACATAGCCATTTTTTGACCTCTTTACAGATCACTTTTGGGAATCCTGGCTGGCGATTGCCAAACCCTGCAGATTCTATCACTGAGGATTTATTTATTTATTGTCATATTTATATGCCGCCCTTCTCCCAAAGGACTCGGGGCGGCTCACAGAATAAAACAACCCAACAATAAATAGAATTAAAATGTTAAAATCCGATTTAAAAACCCCAAATCCCCCAAATTAAAATGCACGGCAGATCAGGGAATTTGCTGAAAGAGCCATGTCTTTAGGTCGGCGTGGAAGGTGCGAAGATCGGGGGCTGTCCGGAGCCCAGTGGATAAACCATTCCAGAGGGTTGGTGTGACCACAGAGAACACTCTCATCCTGGGGGACGCCAGCTGACACTGTCTGGCCAATGGGACCCAGAGAAGGGCAGTCCTAGGAGGGCACACTGAGCGGTGGGAGGCCAGTAGGTGGTAGTCCTGCAACTACCCCAGGCCCATGCCATGAAGGGATTTATAGGTGAGCACCAGCACCTTGAAGTGGATCCGGAGGACCACCGACAACCAGTGCAGCTCGCGCAACAATGGTGTTATATGGGAGTAATGGAAAGCACCCGTAACTACCCACGTGGCTGCATTCTGGACCAGTTGGAGCCTCCGGGTGCACCCCAAGGGCAGCCCCATGTAGAGGGCATTGCAGTAATTCAGCAGAGAAATAATGAGAGCATGAGTGACCGTACAGAGGGCATCTCTGTCTAGGAAAGGGCACAACTGCTGCACCAGGTGAACCTGTGCAAAAGCCCCCCTTGTCATGGCTGTCAGGTGGTCCACCAAGGACAGCCATGAATCCAGGAGGACGCCAAGATTACGAACCCTTTCCAAGGGAGCCAGACACTCCCCTCCCATCAGAAGTGATGGTGATACTAGATCATGAGATGCCGGCATCCACAGCCACTCTGTCTTGGAGGGGTTGAGTCTGAGTCTGTTCCTACCCACCCAGACCTGTACTGCCTCTAGGCACTTAGACATCACGGAAAGGGCATCCCTGGGTTGATCTGGGGTGGAGATGTAAAGTTGGGTATCATCAGCATACTGATGATACCTCACCCCGAAACTACGAATGATCTCACCCAGCAGCTTCATGTAGATGTTAAAAAGCAGGGGGGAGAGAACCGACCCCTATGGCACCCCACAAGTGAGGGGCCTCAGAGAGGCTCTCTGACCCCCCTACCCAGACAAACTGTGTACGGCCCAAGAGGTAGGAGGAGAACCACTGTAGAACAGTGCCCCCCACCCCTAACCCCCCGAGTCGTCGCAGTAAGATACCATGGTCGATAGTATCAAAAACTGCTGAGAGGTCAAGTAGTACCAGGATGGAGGAATAACCCCCATCCCGGGCCTGCCAGAGATCATTCCCCAGGGCGACCAATGCCATTTCTGTGCTGTGTCCATGCCTGAAGCCTGATTGGCATGGGTCTAGATAATCAGTTTCCTCCAGGAATTGCGGGAATTGGTACGCCACCACAGACCTTGGAGACAGGACGAAAGTTGTTCAGGGAGGCCAGATCCAGGGCAGGCTTCTTGAGGAGGGAACGAACCACCACCTCCTTAAGTAGGGCGGGGAAGACCCCATCTCTCAATGAAGCGTTGATAATCGCCCGGATCCAGTCTCCAGTCACCTCTCTGGTTGCTGCAACAAGCTAAGAGGGACAAGGGTCCAGTAAACATGTGGAGGCCCCCAGTCTACTCACAATCCTGTCCACTTCCTCCATAGAAACAGGATCAAAGTCAACCCAGATGTTACCTCCAAGATCTGCTCTCATCTCCTCATCGGATCCTGCCCAGTCAGAGTCTAAACCCGTCTGGATGACTAGATGGGCTGTATTCTTGGCAGCTTATAACTATAAGCTAACTCATCACCCAGGTAAAGCCTTGAGAAATGCTGATGTGCTCAGCCGAAGTCTCCTCCCTGCCCCTGTGGAAGACCCTGCTCCAGTTCTGTCAATCCTCCAGATCGATGACCAGCAAAGCCCGGTGCCAGCTTTGGACGTTGCCAGGTACATCGCTAAGGATAAGGTCCTATGCTAGGTTCTGGACTGGGTAAGGAGGAGATGGGCCAAGTGGCTGCTGAGTTCCAACCCTATCAGGCAACAGGAGATATCAACCTCAAGGGGCTGCCTGTTGTGGGGCACCAGGTTCATAATTTCCTTAGAGCTAAGATGGCAAGTCCTGAAAACCTTACATGAGGGCCATCCGGGCATTTCCCGGATTAAGGCTTTAGGCCGTAGTTACCTATGGTGGCCCAAATTAGATGAAGGTATCTTGGCTTGGGTTGCAGAGTGCCAGTGGTACCAGCTAACCAGTTCAGTCCCTCCTATAGCACCAGTTAGAGAATGTGAGGTTTTGAGGGCTCCCTGGTCTAGGATACACATGGACTTCGCAGGGCCATTCCAAGGTCACACATTCATAGTCACTGTGGACGCTTACTCTAAGTGGGTTGAGGTGGTATCGATGACCTCAACCACGACTGAAGCCATAGTCTGAGCCATGCAGAAGTTATTCGCAACCCATGGCCTACCTGACATCATAGCGATGCATAATGGCCCTCAACTAACATCGGCCGCCTTCCAAAAGTTCTTGGCAAGGCATGGCATTAGGCATGTCATGATAGCCCCCTTCCACCTGGCAAGCAATGGCCTACTCGAACGAACATTACGATTGGCTAAAGAAGCCCTCACCAAACTAGGGCCCGGGGACTGGCAAACCAAATTAGCCACCTACTTATTAACCCAGCATGCAACACCATGCCCAACAACAAACCGTAGCCCAGCCAAGTTGTTAATGGGCTGCCGGCTGAGAATGGACCTGGACCGTTTACACCCTGACTATTTTCCCAAGAAGCCCCCGGATTTGATCGGTGGGGCCCATTCCTTCTGGGAAGGAGAGTGGGTGTATGCCCAAAATTATGGGGGAGACCTTTGTTGGTTGTCAGGCCAAGTAATTGATGTGACGGGGCCCCGCTCATACAGGGTCCTGTTGGAAGATGGTCGCACTTGGCGGAGGCACATGGACCAACTATGGTGCCGTCGTTTGCCTTCACTAGAAACTATTACAAGTGAGGCCCTACTTGGGCCAATTACTCCAGAGACTGCAGGAGACGAAATAGTCAAAGACAAACAACTTCCTGACTCTCAATCTGGTAATGAGCGGGCTGCAGATTTACCTTTTGTAAGGTAAGTCTGTGCCCACGCTGCCAAATGACTCCCTTGTCGAAGTTGCCAAGCAGTCGCAGGGAGTCCCAGAAGCCCCAAATATAAGTCCACCTACCCTGACTGAAACTATTGGACTGTGCAGATCAGGGAGGAGCCAGAGACACCCAGCTTACCTTGTCAACTATACATGCGCCATCCGGGGAGAAAGGGGTGTTACTTCCGAACAGCGAGCATATGACAGGGAAATAGCAGCCGATTGGTTTGTTGCCGGCAAGTAGCCGGCGGGAAATGGGTACCTCCTGATTGGCCCAGCCACTGACAGCTCAGTATAAAAGAGCTGTCAGTGCCTCAGAAATGCTGCTCACTCTCCAGGGTTGTTAGAAAACTGAGCAAGTCACTATTAGCCTATCGTTGTTAATAAATAAACAGTTTGTAAACTGTTATCCTGCCACGCCTCCTTTTTATGCTTTGTTCAGCGAATCAAACACTTATAATTTTGAAAATCCAGTAGGAAAAGAGAATGAGTAGCAAATGGATCTGTATGTGCTTACCTTAAAGTAATCTGTGGCATAAAAGTACTGTTGTCATAAACCTAATAAAATAGTATACATTGATCAATATGACATAATTGTATGAGAATAACCATTCTCAACACTCTATGTAAAGCATCAAGTCGTTATTTTTAAAATTGTTATTAGTTCTTTGAAAATTTGGCTTTTTTTTTCAAAAAAGTTTTTTATTATTATAAACAAACAAACATACAATACATAATCCATCAGTGTATCATCTGCATACATCTTTTGTGTCTTCTCCCTACTCTTCAATTCTTACTCATATCTTAATATTTATCATTTCATTTGTTATAACATTTCTCCCCTCTTTCTTTACATTATTACTCTATATCTCTCTCTTCTCCAACCAATAATAAAATTGCCCCATATCTGAAAATATTCCGATTCCTCTCTTTCTTTAAGTATCAAAGTCAATCCATTCATTTCTGCACAATCCAATATTTTCTTAATTATTTCTTCCTCCATAGGGATTTTCTCTGCTTTCCATCTTTGCACAAATACTATCCTCGCTGCAGTTATCACATGTACAATCAAATATATATTTTCCTTACTAAATTTCTCTGGTAAGATACTCAGTAGGAACAGTTCAGGTTTTAAATCTATATTTTGTTGTATCATTTCTTCTAACCAAGTTTTAATTTTCATCCAGTAATCTCTCACTTCTGGACCTGTCCAGCACATATGATAATACAATCCTGGTAACTGATGACATTTCCAACATTTTGCAGATTTATCTTTAAACATTCTTGCCAATTTTTCAGGTGACATATGCTATCTATAAAACATTTTATATTGATTCTTCTTATTTGCTGTGGACATTGTTAATTTATAATTTCTTCCCCATAACTGTTGCCATTTGTCTAACTCAATTGAATATACAAAATTCTTTGCCCAAACTATCATTTTCTTTTACCTGTTCTTCTTCTAATTCAACATTAAGTAAATGGTTATAATTTTTTAAAAATTATGTGTTCCTCTGTTCCTGTGAGTATCTTATCCAGTTCCATCATTTCTAAATAAAAACCTTATAATTTAGCATCTTTTTCATATCTTGTTCGAATTTGCATATGAGTATACTAATCTAACTCAATCCCTTGTTTTTCTATTTCTTGTTTCCCTTTCAGTTCCCCCTTATCTGTTAGAATATCCTTTTATCTAAGAATATTTCTGATATTTATAACATTTGGATGTATTAAAGCTTCCATTGTTGATAACCACTCTGATATTTTCAAATAATATTTATCTCTAACCTTCTCCCACACTGATAATAAATAATACATTTCTTACATAATGTCTTTGAAAATAAGTGTGCATCTTGCTTCTGCCAAACCATAAAAAGGCATGCCATCCCAATTGTAAATCATGTCCTTCCAAAGTTAATAGTCTTGTATTTCTTAGTCCAATCCATTCTCTCATCCATGTCAATGTTGCTGCCTGATGATATAGTTCCCAATTCGATAGTGCAAATGCTCCACGTAGTCTTGCATCTTGTAGAAGTTTTATGTTTATTTTCGCTTTTTTCTCTTGCCATATAAATTTCCATACTACTTTATTAAGAGGTTCAAAATACATCTTTTCCAGTTTGATTGGTATCATCTGAAATAGAAACAATAGTCTTGGTAATATATATTCATCTTTATTATCACAATCTTTCCCATTAATGATAACTGTAGATTTTTCCATTTCTCCAAATCTTCATCAGTTTGTTTTTTTTAATTTATAATAATTATCATCCTTTATTGTTACACAACTTGAGGTTAAATATATTCCTAAATATTTTACTTTCTTCACAACTTGAATATTTAATTTCTCCGTCAGTTTTTTTTTCTGTTTTTCTGTGATATTTTTGACCAATATCTTTGTTTTTCCTTATTTATTTTTAAACCTGCAAGCTCTCTATACTCTTCTATTTGTTCTAATAATTTAGGACCCATTGTTTGAGGTTCCTCCAGAATAAAAACTAGGTCATCTGCAAAAGCTTGTAGTTTATATTCTTCTTTCTTAATTTTCTTTTTTTTTTTTACAAACTTTATTAAATTATCAAACAATTATAAAAACAATTAAAACCATAATAAGATATTCATATATATAGATCATATCATATATTTGACATTTCATTTCTATTCTTTTACATATCTATATATATTCTTCTCCTCTACACATTATATATTTCATAACCTAGTCCCATATTCATTCTCCTGACGGTGAAGTCATTGTTGGTATTTATATGAAATAAGCATGGACATACACTCTCAATTATCGGTTCTTAGTTTAAAACTCACTATTGGAGAAAAGTAAAATTTAGTACTCATCAAAATTATCTTTATGCTTTACTAAGTATATCCTTATCCACTTTCTTTTCACTTAATCCAATCGTACCACTTATCCCATACCTTAAAATACTTTGAGTTTTCCTTATCCTTTAATTTCAGTGTTAGTTGATCTGATTCCGCACATGCATATATTTTTTGTATTATCTGCTGGTCAGTTGGCAAATAATCGGTCTTCCAAACTTGTGCAATTGCTATTCTGGCCGCTGTAATTATATGATGTATTAAATATGTCATTTCTTTCTGATATTTTGTTTATATATTCCTAATAAAAAAATCTCTGGGTCTAATTCTATTTCTTCTCCTGTAATTTGTGATATCCAAGTTCTAATTTTCCCCCAGTATACCTTGATTTTGGGACATAGCCACCATACATGATAGAAAGTTCCTCGGGCCTGTTTACATTTCCAACAATTCGGGTCCAGATTAGGGTACATTTGTGCTAGTCTCGCAGGGGCAAGGTGCCACCTATACCACATTTTGTATTGGTTTTCCTTGTAAGTTACTGATTTCATTATTTTAATGTTGTTCTCCCAAATCCTTTCCCACTCTTCTAGTTGAATATTTTTACCTATGTTTCTAGTCCAGGCAATCATTTGTCCTTTAATTATATTCTCATTTAAGTCAATTTCTAGTAAATATTTATATATTTTAGATATTAATTTCCCTTCTTTCACTTCCAGAAATTTATCTAGCCTATTAGGGTTCACTTCAATTCCTCCTTCGTCCCTGTCTTTCCTATATCTATTTTGTACTTGAAGGTAGGGCCACCAATCCAATTCCATTCCCGTGTCTCTGAGGTCCTGGCGTGTTCTTAGTAGTCCATTTGAATCTAGTAGGTCCCTATACCGTATAGTTCTGTGAAAATTTATAGTATTGGGGTGCATAGCCACCTCCACTGTGGAAAACCACCCAGGAACCTTCGTATAGCACTTTTTCTTTATCTCCAACCAGATGCCAATTAATGCTCTCCTAATTATATGATTATTAAAGTGTTGATATGTTTTGTTCCTGGAATTCCACAGGAAGGCGTGCCACCCCATCATTAAATCATGCCCTTCGAGTTTTAATAGTTGTTGATTGTCTAAATTAACCCACTCTTTTATCCATATCCATATCCATAACCCAATCTTTTATCCATATCCATGCTGCCTTATAGTATTTCTTCCATGCCAGGAGACCAAAACCTCCTCTAAGTTTATTATCCTGTAGTGTGTTCAAGCTTATCCTGGGTTTTTTGCCCTCCCATAAAAATTTAGATGTAATTTTATTTAAATTAATAAAGAATTTTTTCTCCAATTTCACTGGGATAGTCTGGAATAGGTAGAGGAGCCTTGGCAAGATGTTCATCTTCAGAGCCGCTATCCTTCCTAAAAATGAAATATTTAAATTTCCCCATCTTTCTAAATCATTTTCGATTTAATGTATCATTCCATCGTAATTGTTTTTCTTTATGTCAATATTCTTATTTGTCAGGTTTATTCCTAAGTATTTTATTTTCTTAACTACTTTTAGCCCAGATTGTTTCTCTAATTCCTCTATTTGTTTTGTTGTTAGGTTTTTGGTTTTATCCTTTTATCCTTATTAATTTTCAAACCTGCGACTTTTCCAAATTTTTCAATTTCCTTCATTAAATTGGGTTCTGTTGATATTGGGTTTTCTAAGAAGAACATAAGGTCATCCGCGAAAGCTTGGACCTTGTATTCTTCTCCTTTTATTTTAAGCCCCCTTATGTCTCCATTTGCTCTAATTTTTTGGAGCAAATTTTCTAGAGTTAATATAAATAATAGCGGCAAGAGAGGGCACCCTTGCCTTACTCCCCTACCTATTCCAAAAGAATTTGTTACTTCTCCATTAATTAGTATTCTTGCCTTTTGTTTGGTATAAATTGACAATATTAATTCTTCAAATTTCTCACCAAATTTCATGTTTTTAATTTGTTGGGTCATAAAATTCCAATTGACTTGGTCAAATGCCTTCTGTGCATCCAGAAAAATCAGGGCTACCTGTTTTTCTGGATGTTTTTCATAATATTCAATTACATTCATAACTGTCCTTAAATTTTTTCTAATTTGCTAACCTGGTAGAAATCCGTTCTGATCTGCATGTATCTTCCAGTTTAATATTATTTTAATTCTGTTAGCCAATAAATTCATAAAAAAATTATAATCCAAATTTAATAACGAGATCGGTCTATAATTTTTAATCTGGGTGGTGTTTGCATCTTCTTTTGGGATCAATGAAATATAAGCTTCTCTCCAAGTATCTGGAATTTTTGCTTCCTTTAAAGCCTCATTATAAACTTCCAAGAGGATTGGGTTCAAGATTTCACCTAAACTTTTATATAATTCTATTGGGATCCCGTCCGTTCCTGGTGTCTTATTATTTTTCTGTCCTTTAATTACCTCCTGCAGTTCTTCTTTGATAATCTCTCTATTTAATATCTCTCTATCCTCTTCCGTAATTACTGGGAGCCCTTCTTCTTCCAAATATTGTTTTATTTTCCCATTCGATACTTCCTCTTGGCTATATAATTCCTGGAAGTATTGAATTGCTATCTCTTTTTTCCTTTCAGTACCATTTTGTAAATTGCCCTGTTTATCTTGTAGTTGGTGTATAGTCCTTTTCTCATTTTCTTTCCTTAATTTGTAGGCCATCCATCTCCCTGGCTTATTCGCCTGCTCGAAATAGTTTTGTTTTATATATTTCAAAGAATTAATAGTCTTTTCCTGTTCAAGCAGATTTAATTTGTGTTTGGCTGTTATCCAATTAGTTTTTATTTTATCGTCTCCTGGATGGATACCTAATTTTTCTTCCCAATTTTTAATTTCATCTTGTATGTTATTATACTCCCTTTCCTTTCCTTTTTTCCTTTTACTATTATAAGCAATAGTTATACCCCTAATATAGGCCTTTGTGGTGTCCTATAGATTCTGTAGGGATGTCTGATCTTTATTGTTGTCTTTGAAAAACCATTTAAGTTCCTTTTCTAATTTTCCAATATATTCTTTCTCTTTGATTGTCTGTACATTCATCATCCATCTGCCTTTTTTTGGTACTTGCCCTTTCCATTCTATTGATATTGGATTATGGTCCACCCACTCATTTATTCCAATATCTACTGCTTCAACTTCCTGGACTAAGCTCTTAGAGATCCAAATCATATCGATCCTTGACCAGGACTTGTGTGGACTAGAATAATAGGTAAATTTCTGCTCCTCTGGATTCTGAAAACTCCAGATATCTATCAAATTTAGTTCTTCTGTTAAATTGAAAAATGTGTTAGGTAGTAAATTTCTCTTCTTTTTGTTGTTTTGATTACTTTTATAGTCTTTTTTCAAATCCGCTATTGCATTCAAATCCCCCAGTAAACAAATAGACTCAGTATTTTGCTCAAGTATTTTCCCATGAACTTTTTGAAAAAATTCTTTTTGACCATTACTTGGCGCATATAATACTACCAACAATACTTTCCTATTCTTAATATTTATTTCTAATAACAAAATTCTTCCATCCGAATCAGCATATATCAATTTACTTTCTACCTTATCCTTAACATACACTACTACTCCTCTTTTTTTCCTCAGCTAAAGATGTATATACCTTTCCTAATTTTTTACATTGCAAATATTTTTCGTCCTGCTTTCTGATATATGTTTCTTGTATACATATTATATCTAATTTTTGTCTAATTAGTTTCTTGAATATCTGATGTCTTTTAACTGTTGAATTGAGTCCATTAACATTTAATGAAATAATTTTTACATTCAAATCCATAGCCTACTCTAGATGTGTTTCCTATTACTATTACTTCTTGTCTTTCTTCTTCGCTTCATTCATTGCTCTCGTTGTTACTCCTTCTTCTTCCAATTTTTCACTTTTTTCCTGCGTCTCTTTTCTACTATTTCTCCCCTCAAAAGATTGATTTTGCTGTTCCGTGGCTTTCCTAGGTTTATTTGTCCCTTCTATTTCTTCTCTTCTGCCATTCTGCCTCGATCACTTGGTCGTGTAAGGTTTGTGCTTTTTCTATGGTGTCCACTTTAATCTTTTTCCCTTGCCATGTTACCAGCATCCCTTCTGGTATAATCCATCTAAACAGGATTTGCTTTTTATTTAATATCGATGATAGAAATCCATACTCTCTCCTCCATTCTCTAATACGTCTCGGGATCTGTTTCAGCATAATTATTTCTTTTTGTTTATAATATATCGTTTCACCTTTTATTATTTTGTAAATTGTGTCTCTCACTTTCTTTCTTGCAAACCTTACGTGGACCTCTCGGGGGAGTTTATGTTGTCTAGCATAGTTGGTGTGCACGCGATATGCCTCTTCAAGTTCCTTCATTATTTCATCCTTATCCCATTGTAGGACATTTGCGAATATTTCTCCCATTACTTCACATAGATCTTCATCTCTCTCTTCTTTAATATTCTGGAACCTCAAGTAAAACTCTGCTTTTTCCATTTCAAGTCATGCCACCGTGCTTTCCAATTCTTTATTGAGACAGTTCATTTTTCCATCTAATAATTCTATTTTTTCCTCTACCTGTCCTGTTTTCCCTTCTATCGCTGTTATCTGTTGTTCGTTCTTTAGAATCAATTCTTAGAATAAATCTACTTTTCCATCCAACTTTTGAATGTCGTCCTTGACGGCATTTTTAACATCGTCTAAGTCCTTTCTGGTTTGTTCATAGTTCTTTGCCATGCATTCCTGCATTTTTAACATTGTTTCCTGTATGGATACTAGAGTTGTCTGCACGGTCTGCATTGTCATGGCAGGGGTTTGTTTTTCAGTTGGAAACATACTATCTAAAGTTTTTTGTGCTATTGGGGAAGCCGTTGTTCCACTTGGTATTGAAATTGTTTTTTTCCCAGTTTTCCCTGTCGTTGTTATAGCTGATGTCATATCGTTCAAAAGTTTATGTTGTTTTTCTAATATTTTATCTGTTCTTTCCCAAATCAGCATCCAATATTATTGTGTGTTGTTAGTATGTATAAATATCAATTTCCACTCCAATCTCGTATATTTTGAACTAATTTGCTATCTGTTATAGTCCTTATTTAACTCTAAAATTTATAGTTTAAAAATATGAATATAAATATAGAAATATAAACTCTAAAATACTAGGTCACCGTCTATTCTAATCTAATCAAATAGTCCTGATAGTTAATTAATTGAAAACTATTAATATTTTAAAGAACTCACTTAATAATTTAACCAATAAATGAAGGGAAAAATAAGAGGGAAGGAGAACAAGAGAGCAATACAGTCTAATCAGTAATCAATTCATTAGTAAAAATTAATACTCTTAATCTTCTATAATTATTCTATTAAAGGTATATATAAATTTATAAGGTTTTTTAAAATATAAAAGTTATGAGGTTATCCAGTTATAAAATATTGCACTTATAAAATTATTCCAGTAATTTCTATTATGTATATTTCAAACAATAGGTTATAGTTGTCACCAGATCCAATCACTGAGTTCAAATATCACTATCCAGTCTTAGCTTATTCAAGTTCACTCCTTATATCCTTAGTAATTTTCAAAGTTTTAAAAGTTTTAAAAGGAGCTCTTCTTTACTTTTGTATTTTCCAATAGTCCAAAATGGCTGCCTCAGTCACAGTATCAATCTATTTCTTCTTATCTGTCACTCTTTGCTTTGTTTTGCCCCAATAATCTTCTCCTTCAGCACAGTTCTCCATTCTTGCTTTATCAATTCAGCCCTCTGTCCTATGTTCTTTTCTCTTCCAACAAAAAAAAAGGAGAGAGCTTTAAACTTACTGTCACAAATCTTAAGAATCCGGTTTCGCTGAGTCACTCTGGCAAGTCTTATTCTTTGCCACTTCCTCCCTTGTTCTTTCTGCTGTGCTTCTGGATTTTAAATCCCGTCCTCTTTTGTTGGCCCCTTGGTGCAAAAAACAATTTATAACACTCAATCTCTGCTCTCGCTGCCAAATTTCACCGGTCTCACTTCCTCGTCTTCCTGTTCTTATACATTCGGGACGTCAGGTCTCTGGATCCGCCGAATCGGCCTCCTTCTTCTACGTCCGAAATAAGGTCTCTCCTAGGTCCGATGAGAGATCGCACCTCTCCACACAGCGCCTCTGAAGTTGCCCTCTTTCTCCCAGTCCTCACCCGGACCGATCGCCCCCTTTACGGGCACCGAAACACAGAAAATCGCCACGAGAAAGCGGAGCTCTCCTTTCTCTCTTTTTTTTTAATTGAAAAAGTTTTTCAAATACAGATTTTTCCCCCATTTCCCCCCCTCCTCCCTAACCCCCCTCCCCCTCCCCTCCCCCTGTGGCTTCTCCAGAATAAAACCCAAATTAATAACAGATTATATAATACTTTACCATCCTTTTTGCTCCACCCCCCATATGCTGACCCTTTCTTTCTAACAATATTATTATATTCCCCTTATACTATACATTTCAAAGCAACATTCAGCTGTAAAATTATATAACAAATCCTAATTTGGCAATTTCAGCTCATAATCTATCCATTTCCTCCTCCCCCATGCATATATCTCTTAATTCAAATCTTTTACGTATATTAATATAGCATAACATCCCTTTTCCTAAACTAAACAATCAGTAAGATAACCTATCTCCACCCTTCTAACAATATTATTATATCCCCCTTACACTATACATTTCAAAGCAACATTCAGATGTAAAATTATATAATAAATCCTAATTTAGCAATTCAACTCATAATCTATCCATTTCCTCCTCCCCCATGCATATATCTCTTAATTCAAATCTTTTACATATATTAATATAACATTAAGCTCTCCTTTCTCGTGCTGCTATGACCTACTCCTCCGCCTGAAGTCCTCCTTCTTTCTTAATTTTCATTCCTTTTATTTCTTCATTTCTTTTTATATTTCTATTCAAAACTTCTAATGTTAATACAAATAACAATGGAGATAATGGGCATCCTTGCCTTGTTCCTTTCATTATATTAACTTTTTCTGTCATTTCTCCATTCATCATTATTTTTGCCAATTGTTTACTATAAATTGTCTTTATCATATTTATAAATCTCTCTCCAAAACCCATCATCTGTAATTGTTCTATCATAAATTGCCAATTAACATTGTCAAACACTTTCTGTGCATCTAAAAACATCATTGCCATTTGTTTTTCTGGATGTACCTCGTAGTATTCCAGAGTATTCAAAATTATCCTCATATTGTCTCTAATTTGTCTCTTAGGTAAAAACCCATTTTGATCCATATGAATAAATTCATTTAACAACCTTTTTAGTCTATTCGCCATTATTGAAGCAAAAATTTTATAGTCCACGTTCAACAATGAGATTGGTCTATAATTTTTGACTTGTTGTAAATCTGTATCTTCTTTAGGTATAAGTGTGACATACGCCTTCATCCATGAGTTTGGTATCTTTGCCTTCACTAAAAGTTCATTAAATAATTCCAACATTATGTTGCTTTACACATCTTGGAATGATTTATATAGTTCTGCTGGTAATCCATCCGGACCTGGTGTTTTCCCATTTTTTTGCTTTTTAATCACTTCTGTCAATTCCATCATCAATATTCTTTCTTCTAAAGCTTCCTTAGATTGTTCAGAAAATTTGGCTTCTGTAGGTATGCATATATTTGGAAATTCTTATTCTGACACCCATGGTATATTCTATTAAAATCAGTCATTTGAATGTGCAATGCTATATGAATAATATTATATGCATATTTAACTTTCTCCTTGGTTAGAACAATATCCATGCCAAAAAGATTAAATATATATTTACAGATATCTAACCAATATTAAGTTCATTATCCAACTTGGTGCATTTTTAATTCAAGGCAACATAGCTATAGACAGTATTTTTTACAGAAAAGGAGTAAATGATTATTTGTCAGAATACTAAGCATTATGGGGATCCTTTTTACACAAGACTGGAACAGCCTAGTATGCACTGTCATGTTTGGGACCAGCCCTCCTAAGACACCCTGTTTGATCACTGTTATCTAGTGAATTTTGTTTTCTACATCTTCTAGAAATGCAAATATTTGGACATTCTGCTTGACACCGATAAATAATACTTGTGGCTATACTATGAAAATCACATGATGACTTTATTATGATAGTTTGTCACACATTCAGTCAGAGGTTCAGACTGGATATGGCATTTATATCTACCTATCGAGACCTTCCCAAGGACCTGGGATAGGCAAGAAACAGACACTATTCTGCCAGAGAGTTTTTGGGCACACTTGCACATAGAACCAGTGGTAGGATTTAGCAGGTTAAGGCCGGTTCAGGCGAACCAGTTGTTAAAATTCTGCACCGCCCCACCCTGCCCAGTCACTCCTCATCTTGTCTGCTTGCCTGGCATAGCTCTGCTGCTTTCCATCTGGCTCCCTTGCTTGCCTTGACCACATGGTCTCTGAGGGCCAGCCAGCTTGTCTGCCTTCGGCTGCATCCCACACGGCACTCTCTGTGCAGCCCAGCTGAGCTGCTCTGATCTGCCTGGCAGCCTGGGTGAGCCTACAAGCATCAAGGCCCCAATTCCAGCCTAGCTGCCTCCCACGTGGTCCAGCCAGCTTGCCTGTCTTCTGCTTGTCTGAATCCCACACAGCACTCCCTGCGCAGCCCAGCTGATCTCCGTATTTCACCCGCTCTTCTCACTGTGACTGCCCGCGAAGATAAGGCGCTCAGCCGAAGGGCCACCTCGTGGTGGACATGGTGAGGTTCAGCCACCTTTTGGGTCTGGCTCTCATCATCCTTTTGCCCACATGCCACCCGCTTGCCCTTTGCCTCAGGTCAGGAGATGTGCCAGTCCCTGGCTCTGGCCTTTCCCGGGGCCACTGCCCACTTGCCCTTTGCCTTGGGTTGGGGGCTGCGCCAATTCCTGCCTTTCTAAAGGGACACTTCCCCCCACTGCCCTGCTTGCTCCTTCTAGTTTCCACTGTGGTCTCACCCTTTGATAAATCGGTTTGCTTACCTCTGCCTCATTTCCACTCCTTCAGAGGCCCCTTACTCATTCTTCCCACTTCTTCCCCATGATCATCTCTTTCTTCATCCTATGACCTTACCTTCCTCCTGCAGCTGGTGGCAGACAGGAAGATGAGCCAGGGCTGAGCTGTCACTGTTCTGGTCCCCACCAGCCTGCATCTTGCACCCCATCTGGATTCTCCACAGCTGCTGGGCCTTCTCTGCCGGGGGGGGGCAGGGGATGACCAGGGAGCATGACACTATGCCACCCGCATTGCCTCTCTGCCTGCCGGCCCTCCTCCCGCTCACTGGCCTGCACGCTTCAGTCGAGTGCGGGCCGACGTTGTGAGAATGGTGCAAGCCCCATGGGCTGGAAAGTAATGCTGATGGCGGGGAAGGAAGATCTGCTCCGGGCATGCTGCACTCAGCTAAAGGGCTACCTCAGTGTGTGTGGGGGGGGGGGGACACAGCTAGACTCGGCTGCTTTTCGGGCCCAGCTTCAGCTTCCATGGGGCCTTCCGGGTGGGAAGTCTGAGATAAAATGCCTCCCCTGAGGGTCAGCTGCTTGCCCATCCATCAGCCGGGCTGGCCTAGAAATAGCATGTCCCCCTGCATGTGGACCCAAGATGGAGCAGAGGTCAAGCAGGTGGCAGCCCAGAGCAGGGCCAGTCAAGCCTCACCAGAAGAGATCCTCCTTCCCTGCTGTCAGCGTTACCTTCCAGCCTATGGGGCTTCCACCATTCTCACAGCTGTGTCCCACACTCAGCCAAAGTGCTCGGCCCGGCGAAGGAGGGGTGGCTGGCAGAGGGGTGATGCAGGTGGCATAGCCTCATGCTCACTGGTTGTCTCCTGCACCCCCCGGCAGGCGAGCCTCAGCAACTGCGGAGAATCTGGGCAGGGGACGAGATGCAGGCTGGTGGGGAGCTGAGTGGCAATGGCTCAGTCCTAACTGGCTTGCCTTCCACTCGGCCACCAGCCGCAGGAAGAAGGTAAGGTCACGGGGAATGCTGAACCACTGCCTAGCCCAAAGCTGCTGGCAGGTTGGGCGAGGCTGCAGTGCCCGCCTCACTTGAAGTTTCCAGCCTTGTGTTTACAAATCTCCCTAAATGAGGGAAGGCAGGAAGTCCCTCCCATGGCCCCTTTGTTGGACCTGGAAGCCTTGCCTGCCGGCCTTTCCAGGCTGGGTGCGATAATCTCTTCATGCCTGGACCCTGGGAGACTGGCCAGGAGTGCTTGGTGGGCTCACGAGGTGGTGGTGGCTGCTGGACCAGTACTGGGATCGCTGCTCGGGATGAAGCCAGGCCTGGATACAGCAAGCTGCTCTCGCCCAGGCGGCTCCAAAATTAAATGCTTCCTTTTCTTGCAAGTACGTACAAACATAATTAAAGGGAGAAATGATGAGTGAAGGAGAATAGGTAGAGAATAGGTGGTGCCTGGCTCAATTGGATCTCTCTTATCTTATAACTTATCAATCTGTCTTATCTTATTATAATTTATCAAACAGATCCAACCTAGAAATAAGAAGAAATTTCCTGACAGTGAGAACAATTAATCAGAGGAATGGGATGCCTTCAAAAATTGTGGGTATACCATCACTGGAGGTTTTTAAGAAGAAATTTGTCCATAATAGTATAGAGTCTCATGCTTGAGCAGGGGTTGGTCTAGAAAACCTCCAAGGTCCCTTCCAACTCTGTTATTCTTTAGAAATCTCTCCAGACTTCAGACTTACCAAGAGAATGGTGATAAACAATACTTGGAAATGTACATCAGGTTTTCTGATTGCAAAATCTCATTGGCTAGTATCAAGGGGAAGATGACTTTGAAAAAGTTTCCTCTCTCACCATAAAATGCAAGATGAGGCGAGGACTGGCTGGGAGGAGAGGGGTGAGGAGAAGCCAGGTGAGGCACCACTCCATGTCCATGCCATGCCCACCCAGTCACATGCCCACCTAGCCATGCCCGCCTAGCCACGCCCACAGAACCTGTTCAATTATTTGAATCCCACCACTGCATAGAGCAACCATAAATGTAATCATAGCTGCCTAACATCCTTTCTGTATGGCAAAAATATTGTGCTCTATAGCAATTACTGTGTATTATTACCTTAGAGATGTTTCAGTTATTGAATTTAAGAAGTTATGCATTGGAGGACAATTTGCATATCAAGTTTTGTGCATATAATTAATAACATATCTTAATTAAATTTCTGTCAAGATCCTGAGCTTTGAGACTTGCAGCATCTGAGCTGTGGACAGATAAATGTGATTGATGGTAATCAAATACATTGTAGTCTTCTGAATAAATAGAATGTTTTTAAGAAGGACTTTAAGTATCAACCAGCTGTTTGACCTTCAAGCCACTTCAGACTGTTTCTGTTGCACAACATTATGTAATCAATGAAGGACATGTACATTAGAGACTGAGATGCTCTGCATGTATCAATAATTGCAAACTATCATTTGCACTTCTTTCAGAGTTATTACTAATGCATAGGATCAAATGGAATAATCTTCTTACATACTGTACATTGATCACTAGGGAAAATATTTTTCAGCTTTAAGTGTTTTTAATTATATCTTCTGAATTTGAGAGGAAAGTTGAAAAAAAGTGTTTTAATTATGAATGGTAAGTTATGAATTTTTGTATGTTGGGTTTTTTTTTGCAAGGAGATGTCTTATACAAGGAGATGTTATTCTGCTATCCTTGAAACTTCAGAAAATGCCACCAAGCATATATGCAGCACTATAAACACTTTTAAAGCTTTCATTTTTAAACTTCCCAACTGGCAATATACCTATCATTATTAAATACGTTTTTTAATAGTTTTATTCATAGTTTTTTCTTTAATATCCATAGGTGGACAAAGTGTTGTCTGGGTATATATTTTACACACAGTAATAATAATAGTAATATTGTTTAGATATACATAATCATAATCTTTCAACTTCTAACATTTGTATATACATAGTTATAATTTAATCCATTCTATATCAGTATACATAATACTATTTTCCCAATTTCTAACTTCTACCTCTTTTTTCTACCTCTTAATAAAATAGCCACCCTATTAAGAAGTATTCTATATCTATCCATCATCTCCTGCCTTTTTTGGAATTTCAACTCTTATTGACTTTTTGGTAAATCTTTCATGCTTCTCCCTTGGGATCTTGTAGCTCCTTACATCACATTTAATCTTAGTATTTCATCTACCACAACACCTATCTGTTGTTGGATCTCTAGAGTTCTTTCTTTCTAGAGATCCATAGTTCTTTCATCATTTTAAAGAGAACATTCTCTTTATTCTCTTCTATATTGTGAACTCTTAGAAGGTATTCTGTCAGTTCTGTTTTAAGAATTATTACTATCGCTTCCATATCTTTCTCCACTTGTGTCATTTTTGGATTTATGTCCTCTATTCTTTCCTCAGCTCCTTCTGATTTCTCATCTATTTTCTGAATTTTTTGCTCATCTTTTATTATCATTTGTGGGGAGTTTCTAGTCTCACATCTTTATCCTGCATCAATTCCATCATCTCCCTATGATTCCTTGTCATATCTTCCTGAATGCATTGAAACATCAATGATATTTCTTTATATACCATATTTGTTTTCCCCTGTTGAAACATCTTATAATCATTTAATGACTTAATAGTAATTCAATATTCCACCAAGATTCCAATATCTCAATTGCCCAGAAACACCAAAAACGGCAATGTTAATAGAATTTACACAGTCCCAGAACTGTTCCTCAAAATCCCCTAAATTTATAGTCCTTAGAATTTTCCAATTTACACCCTCTAAATTTCCCAAATTTTTAAGTCTTGTTTAATTTTTCTTCTGTCTTCTTTCCTTTTCGCTGTGTAGTGTTCTATCAAATAGTCTTAATAATCCAGATTGGCCCACCAAATTTCCCCAAATATCTTTAATCCATAGAATCAAATATTCAATTTCAAAGATGCTTCTTGTTAATTATAATCCACTTTGCCTTAGAAATCTTCAAAAGGTTCACTTAATACTTCCAAGCCACCAAAACACCAGTAGATATGGAACCAAAATAAAAAGGCCTTCCAAGTGTTGTTTGCCTTTCACTATTTCCTTTGTTCTTTTTATTTTTCTTATATTATCACTTAATCCTCACTGTCAAGGTAATTTCCTACTGTGTTCTAGTATAATGTCATCTTTCACCATTAGATGACACCCCCGCTCAAGGTTCCAGCATTAAACAGCTGACTGTCAAAAAAAATTTGAGGAAAAAATATAAAAAAAACCAAGATTCCTTTTTCTTTATATGATTTCTTCCAATAATCAAATGGTGTTATCCACAATTTAAGCCACTTTTCATACTACTACCAATTCCAGTCCAGGCTTTCTATATTTTAAAGCTTCAGAATCAAAACTTTGTTTCATTTTTGGGCATACTTTCTCTGTGTATTAAATCATCGCTTTCTTAGTTTTGGAGAATCTTTTTTTAAAAAAAGCTTTTATTTGGGTTTAAGCCTCTAGTATAGAAGTCATCTCACCCAGTTTCAATCCTCTGTACACAAACCACTCCAGCTTATGATCTTCTTATCCCAGTCATTAGAACTTTGGACTTACCAAAATGGCCATTGTCTCTGCTGCTGATCTGGAGGGTTTCTTTGGATCAAACGAGGAAATTGCTGTTTCCTTGCAATCTACAAAGCATCCTTCCTTTCTTCAGGGTGGCTTTGGTCTTGTAGGATCTCCTGGCAGGCAGGTATCGGCTGGGTTTTGCGAAGCTCCGCAGAGCTCCTCTATCCCATATCCATCCCGCTGCTGGGATGGATATGGGATATTATAGACACCAACTGGTCAGTCTATAAATAAATATGTTTTGTATGTGCAGATTTCTGACAAAATTTATTAGTGATGACAAAAAGATAATGTTCACATTAACATATTTTTGTGAAGCGTCATGTGGACACTTTGCAACTGCTATGAATAAAGATAAATATTAAATGTTCATGTATTGTAGATTCAATACAATAGATTAAATTACCATATTTTTCGGAGTATAAGACGCACCTTTTTACCTCCTAAAAGGGGGTGAAAATTTAGGTGCGTCTTATACACCGAATGTAGCCCTGCCCACCCACTGGCTCCCACCCTTTGGCCTGTGCCTCCAGCACTTACCTCCTTGCAAGCAAACAGCAAGAAAAAACAGCTCCTTTCAGCTTCAGCATAGGTTAATTAGCACAAGTTGATTAGATCAGCCTCCCGACTCTCAGCTGATTTGCTCTCAGCTGTTCTGTGCAGGGCTCTGCTGTTAGCCACTGGAGCAGATTTTTTTTCCCCTAGCTATGCTGAAAAACGAAACTGAAAGTAAAGCAGGCTCTTTGCTCCAACGTATGAGCAATATGAGGCAGAGAGATTTCTTTTTCTTTTTCTCACCAAAAAAGGTAGGTGCAAACAATGGGAAATTTAGGGCAAAAGAGGGGAGTTCAAGATTTTAAAACACAAAAGAAAAAAGGCAAAAATAAAAACGGGAAAGGAGAAAAAGAAAAAGAAATGAAAGAGAAAGATATTATACATATTTAGAATTGAAATATGAATAGTAATAAGAAATAAATGGGAAATCATGATTGTAAAAATGAAATGAATAATATTTGGAATATCTTTCTATATGGGCAAAACTTTGATTATTGAGAGAATTTAAGATGTGAAAATGAGTAACATAAGGGGAAAGCTCTATTTAACTAGGGAATTTATTTATTTATTTATTTGTTTGTTTGTTTATTTATTTATTTATTTATTTATTTACTACTCCCTTCGGGAGTAGGGCGGTATACAAATTTAATAAAATGAAAATGAAAAGAAATGAAATTTATTTATTTATTTAATTTATATACCGTCCTTCTCCCAAAGGGACTCAGGGCGATGTACAGCCAGAATAAAACCCACAGATATAAAATTTAAAAAACAATTTAAAAAATATTAAATAGTTTGGCCCATATCTAATTAAAATAAAAACTACCCATTTTAAACATATAAAATTGATGATTAAAAATTTTTAAAAATTTAAAAAATTAGGCCAGCCCGGCTTGTTGAAATAAAAGCATCTTGAGGGCCTGGCGGAAGGTGCGTAAGTCGGGAATCCTCTGCATCTCGGGGGGCAATTTGTTCCAGAGGGCAGGAGCCCCTACAGAGAAGGCTCTCCCCCTGGGGGTTGCCAGCCGACATTGCTTGGCCAACGGCACCCGGAGGAGTCCCTCTCTGTGGGAGCGAATTGGCCGGTGGAAGGCTATTGGTAGCAGCAGGCAGTCTTGTAGATACCCAGGTCCTAAGCCATGGAGTGCTCTAAAGGTGGTAACCAATACCTTGAATCGCACCCGGAGGACACCGGGAGCCAGTGCAGCTCGCGCAGGAAAGGTGTTACATGGGAGCGCCATGATGCTCCCATAATCACCCGCGCAGCCGCATTCTGGACCAGCTGGAGTCTCCGGGTGCTCTTCAAGGGGAGCCCCATGTAGAGACCATTACAGTAGTCCAGGCGGGAAGTTGTAATAATTGAGATAGTATTAATTGTATATTGTGTTGAAAGCAGAAATGGTTAAGTTGTGGTTTGGAGGAATATATGGGAAAAATTATTTGGTTTATTATTATTGGTAAATATAATTAATTGATTTGTAAGAAATTGGATTGCATGGAAATAATTGGAATATTCATGTTCATATTGATTAATATACAAAAAAGATAGTTATATAACTAATTGATTTATATAAAAATGCTGAATTTGTATTAAACAATTGTAACATTACACAATTAACCTATGTGAGGATGGATATAAAAATAGATGACAATGGGAAGGGGTATAATATAGAATAGAAAGGAAAAATTGAATTTGATTAAGATTAGAGATGAGAATGAAGGGTAATATTGGTTTTTTTAAAAAAATAGATGAGAATACTGTAAATATGGCAAAAAGGAAATATGGAAATTGTAAATTTAATTGAAATGACTAAACACTGTTTAAATTTGTGAACCAGCCAAATACTCTGTTCAAAGAAAATACATTGTATGTTTGTATGTGTGTTTGTCTAAATAATAAAAAAAACCTTTTTTTAAAAAAAAACAACCAAAAAAGGTAGGCGGGTCTTATACTCCGGTGCATCTTATACTCCGAAAAATACGGTTGTCAAACCCCCCGTTCGTTGCTTCACCCAAAAGGAAAAGATGACTCGAATGCCAGTTCTTGTGTGCATGAAGTCTTTAATCCAAGCAGGTCACAACGGCAACGGTAGATGACAATGGTGCGATGTGCACAAAGTCGGCGTTGGGAGCGGCTGCCTCCCAACGCCTTTTAAACATTCGCGCCGTTAAAGCATACGCCCTTCCGGGTTGGGCGGCTACAGTGCATGTGCCGCCGGAGAGGGGAGAGTTAAAGGTATAGCCCTATCCCGACCGCGGGGTGACCGACCGCCTGTGTGCTTGGGATTAACACCCCCCTTCACCCCCGTGAGGATATATTGTCGCTATGCCCCCCCTTCGTGCCGCTACAGAGTCATCGAGAGTCATCGAGTCCAGTTGCGTATTGGGGTTAGGACCGCTGCTTCCCGACGATGTGTTGAGGGCTTTCAACAGGCGGCTCCCCCTACCAGGGCTGCTCCTGGAAAATAGAAACAAACATATTAACATCAGTTTAGGGAGACACCTATCCTCCCTGTTGTGGGCCGGGTTTATGTGGAAAGTGTCTATGAAAGTGCCTAATCAACCGGTTGGCCTGTATATCATCGGCACTGACGCACGAGGCATCCTCGAATGGGTACCCTTTCCACTTGACCAGGTATTGTGTTTTGCCTCTCCTGTGCCGAGAGTCTAGGAGCTCTTCTATTTCATAGTGTTTTCCGTTCACTGGTCCAGGTCTGGGTAAATTGTCCCGGACAGACTCATGTGGTTTTAAGAGGCTACTATGGAACACAGGGTGGACCTTACCTAGTAATGGTGGTAGTTTTAACTCCATGGTTACGGGATTGATAACGCGTACTACAGGAAATGGTCCTAGGTATTTGGGGCCCAGTTTTTTACTAGGTGTATGCGATTTAAGATATTTTGTGGACAGAAAAACTTGATCCCCCATCGTGAAGGGCTTGTGAGCGGTTCTTTTCTTGTCTGCCTGACGTTTGTATGCCTCTGTTGCTTTATTTAGAGCCATTCGTATATGTGGCCACTGTTTCCATATATGATTAGTCCATTTATCTGGCGCCATCTGTTTCTGTTCTTGGACCTCTAGCTCGGGTATTGCGGGAAATTCTTTTCCGGACACTATCTGGAAAGGGGTATACCCGGTACTACCGTGGACAGCGTTATTGTAAGCTATTTCGGCAAAGGGGAGCAATTCAGACCAGTCGGTTTGTTGATATGACACGTAACAATGTAGATATCGCTCTACTAGTGCATTCGCTCTTTCAGCTGCTCCATTGGTACATGGATGAAACCCTGAGCTCAAGCCCTGTGACGACCCTATCATTTTCACAAACATCCGCCAGAATTTCGAGGTGAATTGAACACCCCTATCCGAGATGATACACTGAGGGGCCCCATGTAGCCGATATACGTGCCATATGAACATTCTGGCTAATTTGCAGGCTGATGGCAGCCCAGAGCATGGTATAAAGTGGGCCTGTTTCGAAAAGAGGTCTACGATGGTCCATATCACTGTATTACCATTACTCTCCGGGAGATCGACAATAAAGTCCATCGCGATCTCATCCCAGGGTCGTGTGGGTTCTGCCACAGGTTGTAGGAGGCCAAGAGGTTTTCCTACGCGGGGTTTTTCTGCAACACATGTTTCACAACTCTTTACGTATTGTTCGACGTCTTTCCTAAATTGTGGCTACCAAAATTGACGGCGCACCAGATGTAATGTCTTTTGGAAGCCAAAGTGGCCAGCTGTTTTAGTATCGTGACACCTGTACAACACGGACTGTCGTAGAGCCTCAGGAACATATAGTTTATCCCCCATCCAAGCAAACCCATCCCGTTGGGTTGTCGTTTGTTTATTGTCCCTAAACCAGGCATCCGTGGTTAGCTGCCTTTGCAGCTCCTCTTTCCACGTGGAATCCAATCCAGTGTAGAATGTTTGGCACGCTCGTTGGTTTCCTGGCAGAATCGGTTGTACTACTTCTTCCTTGTTACTGTTATATTGTGGTAGACGAGACAGTGCATCTGCCAGAAAGTTCCATCCCCCCGGAACATATCGCAACCGGAAATCAAAACGTTGGAAGTATTGTGCCCACCGAACCTGTTTCGGGGACAACCGCCTGGGGTTTTGTAAGGCTTCTAGGTTTTTATGGTCCGTCCATACTTCAAACGCGATACCACTACCTTCCAACAAATGTCGCCATGTCAGTAATGCCCACCGTACTGCAAAAGCCTCCTTTTCCCAGATCGCCCAGCGTCTTTCAGTAACGGAAAACTTGCGTGACGTATAGGCGCAAGGATGTAAGTCCCCTTCAGGGGTTTTTTGTAACAGGACCGCGCCAACTGCCACGTCACTTGCATCCGCTTGCACAACAAATGGTAAAGCAGGGTTTGGGTGTCTCAATATAGGCGACTGTGCGAACAACGTTTTCAATGCCTCAAAGGCCTTTTGGCAAGCTGGAGTCCAGCAGAGTACTTGGCCTGGTCTCACCTTTACCCCCGACCCTTTCGTCCGTAGCAGGTCGGTCAATGGGAGAGCTATGTGTGCAAAAGCAGGGATGAACTGCCGGTAGAAATTAGCGAATCCAAGAAAGCTCTGTAACTGCTTTCGTGTCATGGGTGCTTGCCACTCCAAAACTGTGCTCACCTTCTTTGGATCCATTTCCACCCCAGCCTCAGAAATACGATATCCTAAATAATCAAGTTGTCTGCGATGAAATTCGCATTTTGATAGCTTGACAAACAATTTAGCACGGAGCAGTTTGGTCAACACTTGCCGCACCAACGCCACATGTTGTTCCATTGTCTTGGTGTATATAAGGATATCGTCGAGGTAAACGAGAACCCCCCCAATATAAATGTTCATGTAAGACCTCATTTATCACCTGCATAAATACGGCTGGGGCCCCTTGTAAGCCAAAAGGCATGACGCGAAATTTATAGCTCCCCAGTGGGCAGTTGAATGTTGTTTTCCATTCGTCACCAGGCCTTATTCGCACTCTATAGTATGCCTCACGGAGGTCCAGCTTTGTAAATATCCTTCCCGTTGACAGAGTAGCCAGAAGATCCTTCATTAAAGGAAGGGGGTATAAATTCTCGACACAAACGGCGTTCAGACCACGGAAGTCCACACATAATCTTAGTCCCCTGTCCTTCTTCTCCCGAAATAACACGGGTGCGGCCAGGTGGGAATGGCTGGATTGGATAAAGCCTCTGGCCAGATTCTTATCAATGTAGCGCCTTAACTCCTCTAATTCAGGTTTGGTCATGGCATACATAGGGAGTTTGGGTAGAGTAACACCTGGCTTTAACTCTATAGCACAGTCAGTAGGTCTATGGGGTGGCAACACCTCACACTCTTCCTCCCTAAAGACCGCCTCAAGATCTTTGTACACATCCGGGTACGCTGTAGAAGGTGGACTAACTACTCCACCCACTCGGGATCCTCCTTGCCCCACCGGTGCCTCTGGTTCTGGTTCTGGACCCACACTCAACCGGATCCGCCGGAAACCCCCTTCCTACCATATAGTGGGCCTCCATTTATCCAACCATGCCAGGCCTAATATTACAGGTTCTACCATAGTCTCAATGACCACAAATCGAATGGTCTCCCAATGCTCCCCAATGCCCAATGTCACTAATTCGGTAACTCGGGTCGCCGGTTTCCCCCCCAACAGAGACCCGTCCATTTGTTCAAAACGAATAGGGTTGGGCAGGTTTAGTATGCGGAGACCCAGTTCCTTGGCTACAGTCTCCCGGATAAGACACCGAGTACACCCAGAGTCTATTAGGGCGCCCTGTTGGACTGTTTTTCGGGTGTGGGGGTGTCTGAGTATGACCGGGATAACAAAGGGTTGTATTGGATCACTCACCATAGAGTCAACAGGAGCGTCGTTATCGCTGCTTTCGGAGGCTCCCGAGGTGGTGTCGTGCTCATGGGATTTCTCCGTCCCTGCTCGAGGTCCCTTGGACATGGTTGGTGTTGTAGCCCTGGACCAGTCCGATGAAGAACGAGCCCGTTCTCGTCCCCTAGGCCCTGTTGGCGTACTCTTAGTAGGCGTTATTGCTGGGGAGGGACATTTGGCTGCTCGATGGCCCAATCGGTTACAGCGGAAACACCGGATTGAGCCCCGCCCCACTGGGACCAGAGAGCGTGGAGGTGCTACACTGGTTGTCGGGGCACTAGACGGCTTGTCCGTGCTACGCCGGCCTGGTGAGAGATAAGTGGCCACTCCGCGAGTCCAGAATTCCCTCAATCTGACGTCTAAATCCACCGCTGCGTGGAACCAATCTGACAATTTGGGCCCCAATCCCCGATACACACAGGCCTGCCTGAGGTCTCTATCCAGGCCTAATCGGAATTGGTGTACCAATAGCCGTTCTGGCCATGCTCTTAGACGCCCAGCTACAGTACAGAATTCCTTAACGTACTGCCTCGCAGGCCATCCACCCTGACGTAGGGCCACTAGCTCCCCTTCCAACAACTGTGTCCTCGACTGATCCTCAAAGCGTAAGCGCAACGCTTCCAGGAAAAGCCCCACGTCTGTCAGTTCTTTGGCATGGTCGCTGTGCAGGTCAGCGACCCAATCCGCTGCTTCCCCTGTCAAAACAGAAGTAATAGCGACTACGATGGCCCATTGCGATGGGTATAAATGGCCATACAAATCTATGTAACTTAGGACCTGACTTAGAAACAGGGATACTCTGTCTGCACTTCCGTCAAAAGTCGCTTGCAAGGGGGGAGGGCCCCAAAACTGTCGGTGGGGTTGGTTTACTGCCGGTGCCCAGATAGGAGCCGGGGCGTTTTGTTCTGCTCCGAAACTACCTCCCCCTTGGTGTTGCCCCGGTTGGCCACGGCATTCCGCCCGGGTCTGAACTGCCTGGGCTTGTCCCCGCCGTCGAGGTGCTGACTGATCCCCCCCTTGCGAGAACACAGGCTCGGGAACTGAGGAGCCCCTACTACCGAGTCTCAGCTGTGGGCTGGCGAGATGAAACCGGGAGTCAATACTACTCTGGGGCTCGCTCCGCCCATATCGGGTGTCCCGTACAGGTACCCCCGACTGTCTTGGAGGGAAGTCCTTAAAACTTGCCTCGCCAAACTTCTCACGGAGAATGTCCAAAGTGGAAGCCCCCCAGGCCCGTGGAATGGCTCCTCCCCATTTCATCCCCCTCCAGCCACCTTCTCTCCCTCCACAGCTGGAACGAGGGCTCTCTGCTTTGGGGTGGTAGTCGTCCAGCCCCGGTTAGAACAGGGCTTTGCCCCCAATCCCACTTCTCGGGATGTCCAGCTCCGGGTTCAGCCACCTCAGTGTTCACCGTCCCCATCTGCTGTGGCTTCTCCTTGGGTCTAACTGCTGGCGGCCCCGCCACTTCTTCCTGACCGTCCACCGCAGGATCCGCCGCAACGTCCCCTGCCGCCTCGGCGTCTAGTCCCGGCGAACCGGCTGTCGTGCCTTCCGCCATGCTCGACACGCTCCAGCCGCTCGTACCGGATGAAAGCGAACGCCGACTTTTCTGTCAAACCCCCCGTTCGTTGCTTCACCCAAAAGGAAAAGATGACTCGAATGCCAGTTCTTGTGTGCATGAAGTCTTTAATCCAAGCAGGTCACAACGGCAACGGTAGATGACAATGGTGCGATGTGCACAAAGTCGGCGTTGGGAGCGGCTGCCTCCCAACTCCTTTTAAACATTCGCGCCGTTAAAGCATACGCCCTTCCGGGTTGGGCGGCTACAGCGCATGTGCCGCTGGAGAGGGGAGAGTTAAAGGTATAGCCCTATCCCGACCGCGGGGTGACCGACCGCCTGTGTGCTTGGGATTAACACCCCCCTTCACCCCGTGAGGATATATTGTCGCCACGCCCCCCCTTCGTGCCGCTACAGAGTCATCGAGAGTCATCGAGTCCAGTTGCGTATTGGGGTTAGGACCGCTGCTTCCCAACGATGTGTCGAGGGCTCTCGACAACGGTACCCAAACCCTGCTATGGTAATCAACTTCATAAAAAGCAAATTGGAGAAGTTTATTTCACCATCTTAATTAGAAGTTACTATAATTAAATTTTAGAAGTCAGCATGAAGATATTAGTGAAAGACAATATCCAATACTTTAAACAGTACCTTAAAATAAAATAAAAGTGACTTCCACTGAACTGTTGCAAAATTGTTTAAAAATTGTGTGATACTTGAGAAATGGCACTGAAAACTAGCTAATTTGTACCTATCATTTTAATGCCATTGACAAATATACACTGAGGGACACCCCTGTCTTAAAGTACAGCAAATCCCGAAACATATTTTAAAGAAATTCTTACAAAAATCAATCAATAACATAAATCAGAACATAGATTAAACATTCTTAATATAAGCAAGGTTATTATTGTAAAAGAATAATAATTCTTTTGGAGGTATACATAACATGATAGTGATGATAGCTGTATTAATTATTCACTCTAGATGAGTATTTCTCAATCTTGGCAATGTTAAGAGCATAAACTTCAGCTCCTAGAATAGTAATTAGAATGTAATAAAAATTAGCAATACGCATAATTTAGCTTTTATTCCTGAAGCTATTCAATCTTCAAAGACTTTTGGAAAGACAGGGGTTAACTAGTTCTGGAAGGCCATAAAAATGGGGTCCACTCTTACCTTCTAAAACAAGCAGTTCCAAAGGAGGAAATTATCAGCAAGAATGCCCACCTTGTGTCCCTTTTTGGTAGAATTTTTTTTTTACCAGACACCATTAACCTGCACTGAGCAGACAGAATACCTAGGGTAGACAATTTCAAATATAATCAATTCCTGAATCATATAAGGTTTTATAATTATTACCCCATATCTTTAATTGCACTAAGAAATAGCCAATCAGTCACTGGAGCAGTGGTCTTATATAGCAAATGTCAGGTGTGCCTCCATTCAAAACTAAAGAAAGAAAAACCCCAACTCCATGTTTGTAGAGAACGGTAGTTTTACTGAGTATGAACTGAATGCAACAAAAGAAAAGCAAAGTCTGAGGCAATAGACGTCAAAATTACATATTGAAAGCATCCCCAAATCCCTCCCCCCAAGGACCCAAGTTGAGTGTCCAATCCACATCTCCCCAAGGTGTCATGTGGGGTACTTCTTCAGATGGCCCCATCTATCTGATATGCCGGAACGGTTGACCTTGACAGCTATCAGCTCTCTCTTCAGCTGCTATGAAGACAGTGAGAATTTTCCTCTCTTTTTTGAGACATCTCCACCACTTTGCCCTCTCCCAAATACCTGCAATACCTCCCCCCTCCCATTACAATGGCAGCCGAAAGCAAGCAAGCATCATATAGGCTGACATTTGGCCCTCCTGTAGAAGAGACATTAGTCCTACAAAAGAAAACAAATTAAAATAGACAGAGTAGATATTCCCCAATTGATTAAAAACCAAAACATACATATAAAACATACATATAATACATATAGAACCCAATATCAGGGTATTTACTGTGAAATAACTGTAAAGGTTTCGGAGCTCTGATGTCTCACTCATTCACCCATTCAGACTGAGAGGAACAGAAATGTTTCCAAGCCACCAAGTACTGTACTCTACCTCTATGTTTTCTAGAATCAAGGATCTCTTTGACCTCAAAATGTTGTTCTCCTTCAACTAGAAGGGGAACCGGAGGCGGGGTTTCATCCAGATGAATCGAGGAGGTATGTACAGGTTTCAGCAAACTAACATGGAACACCAGGTGGATTCTCCGGAGAGTTTTTGATAGCTGTAACTGTACCGTGACCGGGTTTACGATTCATACAATGGGAAAAGGACCTACATGTTTAGGTCCAAGTTTTTTTGACTTTTGGGTAGTTTGTAAGTACTTAACGGAGAGGAAAACCCTATCCCCACTTGGTAATCCTTTGGCATAGCCCATTTCTTATCAGCCTATTTCCTATGGGCTCTGTGAGCCTCATCTAACGCCTTACGAGTTACAGGCCAGGTAACCTGAAGCTGTTTGATCCAGTCTACCAAGGATTGTATTTGAGGTTTTTCCTGCGGTAATTCTGGAATAGGCACAAAGTCCTGACCCGACACCACCTTGAATGGTGTAAACCCAGTACTACTGTGTATGGAGTTATTATAGGCCACCTCTGCAAACGACAGTCTGCCCAGTTATCTTGCTGGTAATTTACATAATACCTGAGGTATTATTCCAATACCAAGTTAGCCCTTTCACAAGCCCATTGGTCTGAGGATGGTGGGTGGAGCTTAGTCCTTGGGCAGAGCCAAGCAACCTCAGGAACTCCCTCCAGAAGTGGGAGGTGAACTGAACCCCTCTATTGGAAATTATTCATTCTGGAACACCGTGCAATCTATAGACAAGTTGAATGAACAGTTTAGCCAACATCTTTGCTGAGGGAATCTTGGAACAGGGTACAAAGTGTACCTGTTTGGAGAACAAATCCATAATAACCCAAATGACTGTATTTCCATTACTTTCAGGTAGTTCGACAATAAAATCCATGGATATCTCCTTCCAAGGAACCCCAGGTCTGGCCAGGTTCTGGAGTAACCCAGGCAGCTTCCTAGGTGGCCTCTTTGCTGAAGCACATGCAGGGCAGCTAGCAACATATGCCTCTATGTCCTTCTTTAGGGAGGGCCACCAGAATTGTTGTTTAACTAAATGTAAGGTCTTCACGAACCCAAAATGCCCAGCAACTTTTGCACTGTAGGATTGTTGTAACACTGCCTCCCTCAGACTGGCAGGGACATACAACTTGGCCGCCCACCCATATGAGACCATCATGAACAGTACACTCGTTGCTGTGGGACATGAACAAATCATCAGTTTTTAGCACTTCCCTTAACTGCTCGCTTAAACTGCTGGATAGGTCCAGTTCTCCCCTCGCCTGGGCTCTGGTAACAATGGGGGCCATCAGTTGCTTCGAAGGGATAACTGGGCGGATCACCTCCGGCCGTGCACTATTGTATTGAGGCAGTCTCAAGAGGGCATCTGCCATAAAGTTCTTTCCTCCAGGGAGGTAGCGCAGACAGAAATTGAAGCGATTAAAGTGTTGTGCCCACGGGACTTGTTTGGGTGACAACTTCCGAGGGGTTTTTAGGGTTTCTAAGTTCTTATAGTCTGTCCACACCACAAAGGCGTGTTTCACCCCTTCGAGGAAGTGCCTCCAGGTTAACAAGGCCCAACGGACAGCAAAAGCCTCCTTCTCCCAAATTGCCCATCTCTGTTCAGTCCCAGACAATTTATGGGAGTTGTATGCACAGGGTTGTAAAGATCTACCAGCATTGGCTTGAAGTAGCACCACCCCAACGGCCACATCACTTGCATTGGCTTGGACAACAAAAGGGGCTTCCATGTCAGGGTGTTTTAGGACAGGCTTGGTGGCAAACTGTCGCTTCAGTTTCTCAAAAGCAGCCTGAGATTCCACTAGGAGGCTGGGGACAGCAAAAAATGTCACTTCCTGTCCCACCAAGAGTTGGGAAATGGGCCCTTTCAGCCTCCATAGGGCCTCCAAGGGAGTGGGAAAGGCTGTTTTCGCCCTTCCCAGATACACAGAGAGGATCTGGAACCAGGTAAGAAAGAAAAATGGGCCTACCAGGCCATCATGTGCCAGGAGCGGGGGGGAGGGCATTGCGCAAGCATGCGCATGGGCATGTGCACATGACCCTCCCCACCCCCCTCTCCTGGCACGCGATGGCAAAAAGGTTAGCCATCACTGCCCTACACCATTTCTTTTTTTTTTATTGAAAAAGTTTTCAAATACAAGTTTTTCCCCCTTTCCCCCCCTCTTCCCTAACCCCCCCTCACCATCCATCCCCCCTGTGACTTCTTCACAACAATAGGCTATTTCATAACTAATTACATACATAATATCTTTCCTTTCCCTTACTCCCTCCTCAGAATACTGACCCTTAGCATATTATTCTTATAACTCCCATTTTTACGATAATCTGCCCTTTTTCTCCTCCCCTAAACTTATAGTGTATTATTACAATTTAACATTTAATCTTTTATATATATTAATATAACATTTTAAAGCGGCCTTCTCCCTACATCCAAATTTAACATTTATTCAGTTCTATCCAATTCCTCCACTCCCCTAAATATATGACTTAAAGATCCTTTTTCTTAGACTAATCAATCAGTAAACTAACCTATTTCAACCCTTCAATTCCTACAAAATCATGCAATACAATTCTAAATATAATCCACTGCCCACTTTACTAAGATATACACATATCTATATATGCATTCCATTTTGTAAAAAGAAAAAAGACAATAACTTTAAATTTATAATCCATATAATATCTTCTTTGATGTCTTTCCACTGGATTGTTAAATCCATCACCCATAATAGGGTAAAATAACATGCTGGTGCAACAGTTTGTTCAAAATCTTCAATCATCTTCTGCCTCCATCAGTAGTAGATATCCTCGTATATATATAAAAGTAAAAACAACCACCCGAGTGACATTATAATTATATCCATATAGTTATAGTTGTGGTATTCATCAGGATTGTTGATTCCCATCCTCCTAATGGGTAACATCCAGATCTTCTGCATGCCCCAGCGTAACTCTCCTGCCTTGTAACTCAAAATAATTATAATATATTTACCAGTAAAAGAAATCCAGAGTAGATAATTCAAATCCAACAAGGTAAGGCTCTTTTCACATCCCAAAATCACAGCATTACAGAGATCTGCCACAATCCTC
The DNA here is from genome assembly GCA_022577455.1 of Arizona elegans. Lineage (NCBI taxonomy): Eukaryota > Metazoa > Chordata > Lepidosauria > Squamata > Colubridae > Arizona > Arizona elegans. The sequence continues at coordinate 43,098,784 of JAKOOJ010000006.1, forward strand.
AGGATAGTATTAAACAATTGTTCGCCTCCACTATCTTTTCAGATATTCATTCATTTTTTAAAGTCCCTGGCTTCACTGTTGCTTGGTTTAGAAACTACTGTTTCTATGAGATCTATTTCTTTTCTTTTTCTTTTGCGGGTTGAATTTCCATCCTCGTTTCGTGCCTACCAATTGTGTGTCGGCTGATCGATTTTCATTCTGCTTTATGAGTTGATCTTGTTGGGTTAGTTTTGTCATCTCATCTTTCTTCTCCATCACTTGTATATCAACTGGTTGATTTGCGCACTTGTCTGTGACTTGATGGTTCATCACATTGGAGTCGGATGACACTGCTCTCTTATTTATAGACAGTCCAGCTGGGGTATCCAGGGAATCCAAAGACAATTTATCCACCACAGCCTCTGTAAATTGATATTTTCCTTTTGTTTCCAACTCCTTTTGCTTATCCTGTATTGTGCCTAAAGATGTTAAGTTCATTTTTAAAATTTTTTGATAAAATTCTTCTGCTTTTTCAACAGTGTTCAGTTGATATCTTACTCCTTGGTGTCTCAATATTAAACCAACTGGGGCATCCCACCTAAATAGGATATTTCTTTTTTTTAACTCAGTCACTAGAAAGCCAAATTTCTTCCTCTCCATTAGCATCTTAGTCGGGAGCTCCTTAAAAATCCAAATCTTTCTTCCATGAAATTGCAAAGTAGAATTAAAAGAGTTCTGCACAATATTATTCCTAATTTCTTTATCTGTAAAATAGATCACCACATCTCTAGGCAATTGCCTTTGCTTTGCCAACCAGGAGTTTATTCTATAAATTCTATCAATCCTGCAAAACACTTCATCAGGTTGAACCTTTAAAATCCCAGCCAGAATTTCAGAAGATATTTTCCTTAAGTCATCTCTATTATTTTCCTGCAGACCTCTCAGTCTAATTGCATATTCTGTAAAATTATATTGAGTCATTAAAACTTCTCTTTCAATCCTCTGTTGCACATTTTCTTCATTACCAGTCTTTTGGTCAACCTCCATTTTGGGTTTGTCTTCTGAGCTATTATCCTGAATGTTTACCAAATCCTTTTTAATTTTTTGAATCTTGTCATCCAAATTCTCCTCAGTTTCCTTCATTTTAGACTTTAGAAAGATTTAGTTTTTGCATCCAACCGAATCAGAAAGTCTGATAAACCATTAGCTGTATTTAAAATCTTTCGATTCAAAAAGTCAAACTTTGATTTCACCAATTCACCAATTTCTTTAATTTCCTGCTTAAATTTTTCAAGTTGCTGGTTCACAATCTCATCCCTTCTTACAATCTCTTCAAGAAGAAATTCTATTATATTAAAATCAGGTTTCTGACACTGGAGAGTTACAACTTGTTGATGTAATTTATTAATGGGGGAAATCCCCCCCCCTGTTTGTCTAGCTGTGTAAGTCCCGATGCCATTTTCCACACAGACAAGATTTAGTGGAAAAGAGAGGGAAAAAAAAGGCTTGTTTCCAACCAAGATTAATATCAGATCCCCAGGAAAGAAAAAAGAAAAAAAAAGCAAGCGTGAGAGTGAGGTTTTGCCTCAATTACGGCCAGAAGTATTCATTCCGCTACTTTGTAATAGAAAACGGAAGGACTTTCCCTTTTCAGCCTCTCTTCAAGCCTCAGCAATCGCCATTTTAAAAAATCTTTTCTCCTTTCACTTCTTAAACAACTTCAGTATCTTTTCTAAAATAAGAAAAAAAAAATACTTGCGCCTCAGGGTCAGCGGTCCAGCTCACGTCTTCTTTAATTAGTTTAACAAGTTTACAGGCTTGCTTTTGTCACCTAGCTCTGCGTGTAGCAGAGATCTCCCAGAGCCCGGAGCATCGGCTGGGGATACGGGGAGTCTCTTCCGCTCCGTCCCAAAAGTAAAAAAAAAACTTTTGGGATTAGGCAGAGGACTCAACCCACCCCAGCCTGCTCTATCTCCGTTTCCTCATGGAAACAGAGTTTTTTCGAGCCGCCATTCCGCTATAAAGGCGGCTCTTTACAGGCAGTGGGTGCGACGATCCCAAAGGAGCGTCCAGCGGGGACAAACAGCAAACTGGAAGTCACCCTACACCATTTCTGACAAATGGCAGTCCAATCTTTTCTTGAAAGTCTCAGGTGATGAAACTCCCACAACTTCTGAAGGCAAGCTGTTCCATAGGTTTCAAATGTGAATTAGTTATCAGATTTAACAGATTAACAGAGTTGGAATGGACCTTGTAGGTCATCTAATCCAACCCCCTACCCAAGCAGGAGACCCTACACCATTTCTGACAGATGGCAGTCCAGTCTCTTCTTGAAAGCTTCCAGTGATGAAGCTCCCACAATTTCTGAAGGCAAACTGGTCCATTGGTTGATTGCTCTCACTGTCAGAAAGTTTCTCCTCATTTCTAGGTTGAATCTCTCCTTGTTCAGTTTCCTATCTTCTAGGGCAGTGATGGCTAACCTTTTTTGCTGTCGCATGCCAAAAGTGGGGGCAGTGTTGGGGGTCGTGCGCAAATGTGTCCATACCCACAATTCATTGCTCCCTGTGCCCCCCCCACTTTTGGCATGTGATGGCAAAACGACAACCAGTGGGCCTGGTAGGCCCGTTTTTCACCCTCCACAGGCTCTCCAGGCTTTCTTGGAGCCTGGAGAGGGGAAAAATGGCCTCCCCGACCACCCCCCCGAAGCCCTTCAGAGGCCGGAAATGGCCCATTTCCCAACTTCCGGTGGGTCCAGAAGGCTCGAAAATCAGCTGGCTGGCACGCGCACTCGCACTGGAGCTGAGCTAGGGCAATCTCACATACCCACTGATATGGCTTCATGTGCCACCATCACGGTTCTAGGGTGTTAGTTATTCCTGCCCGCTTAGTGTCATCTGCAAATTTGGTGAGTTCCCCTTCTGTTCCCTCATCAAAGTCATTTATGAAGATATTGAAGAGTACTGGGCCGAAGATAAACCTTGTGGCACCCCACTGCTTACTTCTCTCCATATAGACTTAGACCCATTAAGGACTACTCATTGAGTGTGGTTTGTCAGCCAGTTGCGAATCCATCTGGTGGTGAAACTATCTATCCCACTTTTTTCTAGTTTACGAAGAAATAGGTTGTAGTCTACTTTGTTGAATGCCTTGATGAAGTCTAAGTATATTATGTCCACAGCATTTTGCTGGTCTATTAATTTAGTCACTTTGTTGAAGAATGAGATAAGATTAGTTTGGCATGATCTGTTATTAACAAACATGTGCTGACTGCTAGTTATTTCCAGTCTGTTTTTTACAGTTACTGTATGTTTCTGGTAGGTTGGGCTATAGTTTCTTTTTGCGTGAAAACCGATGCAAAGAATGAGTTAAGCAGCTCTGCTTTCTGCTTACTTCCTTGACGTCTTCTCTCTTTAGTGGACCAAATGTTTCCTTGATTTTTTTTCTTGTTATTTATATGTTGGAAGAAACTTTTTTTGTTAGCTTTGACTTTTGTTGCAAATCTTTGTTCATTCTGAGCCTGACTTTCCTGACTTTATCTTTGCAGATTCTGGCTATCTGTCCCTCTTTCCATTTTTTGTACTTGTCCTTTTTGTCTTTAAATTTGTCAGAGAGATTTTTGTGCAGCCATTCTTTTTTTTTCTTGGATTTCTTGTTTTTCTTTCTCAGCGGTATTGCACTGATCTAGGCTTTAATGATAATATTTTTCAGAGTTTCACATGTAGGTGTCCTATTTGTGGCTTTCTGTTGTACATCAACTCGTATGGAGTTTTATCAATCACACTAGACCATAGCCTGTTGAGTGTGTAGTTGGAATACACTAACATCTCTGGATGTCTGGGTCTGTGCTCATGTCTGTCCCTTTCTCTGAAGTTTCTGGGCCTTTTGTAGTGGCTTCTGGACCCACAGTTGTAGCACTCTGCTGTCTCCTGTTGTTTGTCCTGAAAGTCTACTTTCTTTATGGGTCTGTGCTCCCTGCGTAATGTGGGGTGGTTCTTTCTCAGGTTATCTTCTGCTATCAACCTGTTGGTTAGGCTGTCAATAGATATGTGCCCTAGGTTTAGTGAGTCTAAGTGTGTGATAAAGTTATCCTAGGTGGGGTCTAGGGAATTAACTATCACGCTCTTCATGGTTTGATCTGACATAATTTCCCCTCTCAGGTGTAACTCAACCCTGGTAGCATTTAACCCTAGCAGGTGCTTACTCATAGAAGCCCCTGGCCTAATCCTGGCAGAATAGAATTCTTTAGAGATTCTGGTTGTGGTTGCCACGCTCTCACTATAGAAAAGCCCAAACATTTTTTGCATTAGTTCTGACATCGTTAAATAATGCTTAACACTTGGGTATATGGTGGGAGAAATACTGGAGATTAGTAAGTAAAGGGCCTTGTGGTGCAGGCAGTCCGGTTCAAAAGTCCATGGTCTTTCTGGGGGGTTAGTAATAAAGAATAAAATATTTTCTCTAAAAAAAACAACCTGGAGCTGTTGGCTCCAATCCAGGAGGTTAGACCCATCCATTTTTAACTTTGGGAAATCATTTGGCAAATTCCCTGTATTATTTGTTAGGTTACTTACAGCAGGCAGCTGTCCATGGTTCTGAATGTGTCTATGGCCGCAATACGGCATGGGGATACTCGCTGGGAGTTTAAAAGGTCCTCTCTGCACATTTTTTTCTCTTTCTTCCTCTAGGCGAAACTGCGCATGCGCAAAGTCCATTTCAGCTCTGCAGTCGGAGGAGGAGGTTCTTGTTGCTGTAGCTCCCACGTAGAGGTCTCTCTCTGTCGGGTAGGCCTCAGCTTCGACTTTGTGAGTCTAGCGGTGACTCGAGGGTGGTCGAGTCACTGCGAAGTCGTCCGATGGGAGATCCAGTCGGCTCGGGCGGTCCTGCAGCAGCGGTGAGTATCTGGTCCGGTCTTTGCGCTCCGGTGGTGCTGGTCTCGTCGGTGGGTGGTGTCGTGTTCTCGTGGGGTGCAGCAATGTCGGTGGGCTGGCACCGTCGTCTGTGTCCCTCGTGTGGGTGGCTTGGCGCTTTTCCTCCTTGCCCCTGGTTCTCCTTTGCATTTTGGGTTTGTTCTTTTGGATTTTTAGCTCTGAGCCGAGGGTGGCAGTGAGGGTTCTTATGGTCCATTCAATCTGCTGCTTGGTTGGGGATGCTTCGAGGCCCGGGTCAGACCCCTCATCCCCATAGGACTCATCTTCCTCGCTGGTTTGGGGGGTGCATGCTTTTCGCGTGGCCATTTTGAATCTCGGCCTTTGATTGGTTGGTGGTCGGCCATCTTGGCAGGCTGCTTGAACAAAGATGGCTGTCATTCAAAATTTGGCACAAGATCAGGCTCTTCGTTGTCGGTCGCGGCTTCGGCTGGGGGTGAGTCTCTTACTGGGTCGTGGTCATCAGGTTCTGGGCTTTGGTCGCGGTCTTTTCTCGGTGCTCCATGGCCTTGGATTAGGCTCTGGAGGTTCGTGATCAGGTCCTCATCGGCCATAGGTGATTTTAGTAGCTCCAGTATGTCGAGTCGGAGTTTGTTGTTCCCTTGTGCATCGGTTTCTTGGCAGGCCTGGCTTCCGATCCCTTTTCTGTCGTCCATCGTTGCTGTCTCGGGGCTGGCCTTGGCTTCGGCGTTCCCACTGGGAGGTTGCCATGGGGGGTCAGCTATGCCGCCATTCTTTTGGTTCGTGCACGGGTGTTTGGCTTCTTCTTTTCTTCGGTTGCGATTTGTTCCTTTGGCATGTCTTCTTGTTATTGGGTCATTAAACCATCCGCTGCTACCATTTTGTTACAATCTTAAGGATCGGTCCCAATAACAGACATAGGCTCATTACTGTTTAAACAAGTAACCATTTATTGACATCGACCTTCTCGTTACAGTGATCATGTGCGAGAACATCTGGAACAGAATGGGACAACCTTAAGTACCTGGGAGGCGGAGTCTGGGGTAAGGAGTGGTCTAGGGGGGAGGTGGATGTATGGTTTATGTGGGTTAACCCTTGCAGCTCTGAGCTATATGTACCTGCTTGTGTGGGTGAGGCATTTATATGTGACAGTTTTAAGTTAATTTACAAGAAAAAAAATCATTCTTGCATTTATTGTATGTGTTTAAGTGGTTTTATCTGTCTATTTAACATCTACAATGTTAACCTTAATGTTTTTTCCAACTCTGTCTGCAAGCTATCACTCCACCTCTCCATCTCTTATCCTCCAACAATGCCTTTCCTAGGAGGATCACCCACAAAGAGGCAAGGGGGCCCTGTTCTCATATTTTTCAGCCCTGCACAGACAACTCTGCAACCTTTGGAAGCAGAGCATACTGACCCAGATGCTGCCTCCAGAGGAGACCTCCCCATTCATTTGAGCCAGGAATCAGGTTTGGATCCAGCCATCCACTAGAAAGTCATGAAAGAGAGGACCCTGAGATGGACCAGTGAAGACCAACGAGTTTTTTCAATCCCCATAAGACAGTTGGAAAGACTGGGAGGAGGGCAGAAATTCATTGTAAGGTTTTCTTTCTTGCCTCATTTATGTTGTAATCAGTTAAATGGATTTATGGAGGGATGGCATTTGGGAGTGGTTGGCACAGCACCCTAGACTTCTTTTCTGGTGGGAGGGAAATTTGTCCAGCATGTTTGTACTGCCTGTCTTGCATATACACACAGACACAGGATCCAAAATCAGACTGAGGCTATCCCCTTCACCTACTTCCACACAAAGCTTCTCCTAGTTTGGTTTTTCCTCTGTGGTACTAAGGCCCAAGCAGTCATACCTCCCTGCCAATTCCATGGGAGAGGGGGCATACCCCCTCAAGCAATTCCCTCACTGAAGAAGTAGCAGAAAATAGATCTTCAAACCCCAAGTCCTGATTGTAACTCAGAAATGATACTGCACAGTTGCCCAGTAAAGCAGGATATGTTGTACTGATGGTTTTATTAGTAGGAGTCCCAGGCTCATTGTGTGTAATTGGGGAAAAATATTAATAGCCTGGATTACACACTGGCTAATCTCAATTTGGCCTCACAAACCCTGGATGCACTAAACTAAGAGCTAAGGCAGGTTCAGGAACCAACCCTTGGAAATCGGCAGCCTGTAGTTTTTTAAGGCAAAACCATGGCTGTGAAGACTTTTGGGGCTTGTTCTTGCTTCAAACCTGACTGAAAGCTCACAGAAAGTGACATCAAACATGTGCAAATAATTGGCTTTAATCTTTTGCCGGAAAAATGTGTGTGTCACCCACATATACTTTGGTAAAAAGGAGGGATTGAGGGAAGACCCCTTCTCCTAGAACAGTGTTTCCCAAACTTGGGAACTTTAAGAAGTGTGGACTTCAACTCCCAGAATTCCCCATCCAGCATGGCTGGCTGTGGGATTTTGGGAGTTGAAGTCCATACATCTTGAAGTTCCCAAGTTTGGGAAACACTGTCCTAGAAGAATGAAATACTTTGAGAAATATTAAAAAGACAGAATATTATATTTCCCTAAAGGAGGAATGGAGAAACATGCTCTAGGAGACAGAAAGAGGCAGTCACTGCCTTTCTTAACAGCCCCCAGCAGATATTTTTTGCCCATTAAGAAAGACTGGGCCATCCTATCTACAAAACAAAAGACCTCTGCTCCAGGATGATGGGATTAAGGCATCACCCTCCAGGACATAATAGGATTAACCCACTGACAGCAGAATTCACTGCATTGCACAATCTTCTAAGGACATTGCATCAACCAAACTTCAACCAAATCTGAGAGCTCAGACAACCTACTGAGCTAGCCCTACAACAGCCAATAGAATACATGTTATTGCACAGAAACTGGAAGTTCAAGTGCAAAGGCCAAGAGAAGGTATAAATACCCCTCACTCTCAACTCCATGTGGTCAGCTGCTCAGGACCTCAAACCCATGTGGTTCTGCTTTATCATTAAACCATCTTTTCAATCAGTATCCATGTTTCTAATGTCTTTTTCCCAGCTTGGAACTGAACCACGAGTTGATGCGAGGCTGGCTCCAGGGGATTATAAATGCTTCATTGGGCGAGGGTTTCTTTCCCGCCACCTTGAAAGAGGTGGTGGTGAGACCTCTTCTCAAGAAGCCTTCCCTGGACCCAGCAGTATTGGCTAACTATCGTCTAGTCTCCAACCTTCGCTTTGTGGTGAAGGTTGTTGAGAGTGTGGTTGCGCGACAGCTCCCCCAGTACCTGGATGAAACGACGTATCTAGATCTGTTCCAGTCGGGCTTCAGGCCTGGGTACAGCACGGAAACGGCATTGGTTGCGTTGGTGGATGATCTCTGGAGGGCTCGGGATAGGGGGTGCTCCTCTATCCTGGTCCTGTTGGATCTCTCAGCGGCTTTTGATACCATCGACCATGGTACCATGCTGCACCGGTTGGAAGAGTTGGGGGTGGGAGGCACTGTACTATGGTGGTTCTCTTCCTTTCTCTCCGACCGGTCACAGTCTGTGTTGACAGGGGGCAGAGGTCGACCCCGAGGCCCCTTATATGTGGGGTGCCACAAGGATCGGTCCTCTCGCCCCTTTTGTTCAACATTTATGTAAAGCCGCTGGGCAAGATCATCCATGGTTTCGGGATGGAGTACCATCAGTACGCTGACGACACCCAGCTGTACATCTCCACCCCAGACCACCCCAACGATGCCCTCGAAGTGATGTCCCGGTGCCTGGAGGCCGTATGGATCTGGATGGGGAGAAACAGGCTCAGGCTCAACCCATCCAAGACCGAGTGGCTGTGGTTTCCGATGTCCCGATATAGTCAACTGGTGCCATCGCTGACTATTGGGGGTGAATCATTGGCCCCCACGGAAAGGGCTTGCAACTTGGGTGTCCTCCTGGATTCATGGCTGTCTTTAGAAGAGCACTTGATGGCTGTGGCCGGGAGCATTTTTCATCAGGTTCACCTGATCCGCCAGTTGTGTCCCTTTCTAGATCGGGACTCCTTACGCATGGTCACTCATGCCCTCGTCACCTCCCGTCTGGACTACTGTAACACTCTCTCCATGGGACTCCCCTTGAGGAACACTCGGAGGCTCCAACTGGCGCAGAGTGCGGCCGCACGGGTGGTGATGGGAGCGACGTGGCACTCCCATGTAACACCCCTTCTGTGCGAGCTGCACTGGCTCCCTGTGGTCTTCCGAGTGCGCTTCAATGTTTTGGTTATCACCTTTAGAGCGCTCCATGGCTTAGGACCTGGTTATTTACGGGACCACCTGCTACCACCAATAGCCTCCCACCGACCAGTACGCTCCCATAGAGAGGGGCTCCTCTGGGTGCCATCGGCCAAACAATGTTGACTGGCAGCCCCCAGGGGGAGAGCCTTCTCTATGGGGGCACCTACTATCTGGAACGAGCTCCCCCCAGAGATATGGAGGATCCCGGATCTGCGTACCTTCCGTCGCGCGCTCAAGACTTTCTTGTTTCATCACGCTGGCCTGACCTAAGTCTTTCCCCTTTTTAAATGGAAATTTTAAATTTGGTTTTAAAGTATTGGGGTTTTAAATTTGTTCAGCCAAATTATTTAATTCGTTTTATTCTATTTTAAATTTTGTATTTATATTGTTTTATTCTATGGCTGTTCACCTCCCTGAGTCCTTCGGGAGTAGGGCGGTATACAAATTCAATAAAACTAAACTAAACTAAAACTAAACCAGATGGATATTTCTTCCAACAAATTCACATCACATAAGTCCCAGTCTGAATCACAAGTTTCTGTTGTTGTGTTTACTACTCTGACAGGTTTGAAAATCAGGCATAAATATTTTAGATATTTAGGCTGCCATCTCAATAAGGGATGCTCTTAATCAGGGGTGTCAAACTCAATTTCATTGAGGGCTGCATCAGGGTTGTGTTTCACCTCAGGGAGATGGGTTGGCATGGCCAGAGTGGGTGTGGCCAGGGTTGGTGTGGCCAGCTTGATATCACTCATGTTGGGGGTGCCTGTGATGGTCCAGGTAGGGCTGGGATGATCCATTTTTTCCAGTGGAGGAAGGTGAGACCAGGAAGAGGGCCAAAACCTTGTCATGCAGAGAAGCCTCACCATCCCTCTCAGGCCACATGGAGGACCCCTAGATGGGGGGCACAGTCTATCCAGAGCCCTACGCAGTGGAGGGCAAGTGCCCAGCCCAGCCCTTGAGTTCCCAGGGCACTGGGACCCCTCTTGAACTCTGCTTTCTGCTGCAACAGCCTCCTGTTTCAGCACTCTGCCAACAAGAACGGCTGCCACCAGATTGTAGATCAGTGCCCAGTCCAAGGCACCACTGGCTGGTCCTTCACTGTTTCCAAGATGGCCCTGCAGGTGAGATCTAAGCACCTTGCAGGCCAGATCTAGTCCACAGGTCTTGAGTTTGACACCCCTGCTCTTAATAAACACAGACTCATGAAACTAAGTGACATATAAAATGCACAGCAAAAACTACACATTTAAAACTCAGTCCCATATGAAATACTGGGAAAAGTAATGCTATGTGTATATCCATGTTTTAGTAGTTTATTATGCCAAGTTTTGATCCTTCTTTCTGTAAGATCCTACAAATGTTTCACATAAATATGCCTTACAGATTAGAATATTCCGAATGCTTTTTTAAAAAAGACATTTGAAGGTGAGAATCTGAAACAACAAAAACAAAGGTTTATTAAACACTCAAAGGCTTGAAGGATTTCTAGGCATAATTTCCAATTAAGTTTTTCAAATGATTTTAAGCAGCAGGAGTATTTATCCAGTGGCACAGGTTCAGCATCTTCAGTTATAATTAACAATTTTTGTAGGTTTCTTTTCCATGATATCTGAAAAAGCATATTTTAAAGGAAAAGTGTATTTCTCTTCAAGTAAAAAGTCAACATGAAAGCAGTTTCTGACAGTAGTTGATAGGTTCTGAATCTTCAACATGAGCCTGCTGCTGGCATCATAATTTCATCCTATGCCAATCACAGACTCCATGCACCAATAGTTAAATTATTAGTGGAGATTAAAAATGCTAGCATACTAAAAAGTAAAGCAACCATTTTATACATAATCATTATTCCTCATAATCATCCAAATATGTATATAATTTTTTAAAATAAAAAACAAATAAAAACATAATTGCTTGGAATTGCAACACTGTTAATTTTCCCACCTACAGTAAAAAAGCCAGAGATAGTAAGCTGGCAAAAACTGAGAACTGAGTTTGCTGTCTGCTAATAGGACACATCAAGCCCTGTGCTTTAATTTGGTCCCATAGCATGTTCAAAATTCCAAATGTGCCCACTAACTGAAAAAAGCTGGTCACTCAGCATTTCAGCTTGTCCTGTTGGTACTTGTTCCATATTCTGTAGTGCTCATGTAGTTATAAAGATCATTTGGAACTTTAAAGATCTAGGATCTTTAAATCTGCACTCAAAAAAGTTGTAAGACAAAGACTATTTCAAATTATTTCTAGCATTCACATAAAGTGTTAGTCATTTCAGTACCTTGAAGATGTTGTTCATCAAAATATTATTCTTTTTTTGTAAAGTTTTTTTTATTTTTTAAAACACACAAACATACAATGCATCTTTTCTGAACAGAATATTGACCCAGTTTTAAATTTGTACAGATTTTTGTTCATCTTTAACACAATTTTATATATTCAATTTTTCTCATATCTTTTATTTTCTCTAAATGTAAAAAAACAATATTACCCTTCATCTTAACGTCTCATGCTAGTATAATTCCTTTTTTCTTTTCCCTCCTTAAAATTTGAACCCCTAAATTTAAATTCACAGAACATAATACAATCGCCAATTATTTCCTTAAATTCTCTTATTCTACTCATCAATAATTCTTTTATCAACTATTCCAAATAATACATTTCAACAGTTAAACATATTCAATAAAGAAAAAAAAATCAAATAAATATCAATCTTACTTCAATAACCCTATATTTAAATTCATATAACATAATACAATTCCCAATTATTTTCTTAAATTCTTTTATTCTAATCTGAGATAGTTTTTTCTTTACTAATTATTCCAAATAGTACATTTTGACATTATTATCAAGACCAATTAAATATATCTAAGTAATTCATAATCCAATATCATTTAAACTTTCTTTTCTTATTTAGTTAAGTTCCAAATATATAACTAAAAATATTCCATTTGTTACAGTACCCTTCATTAATTAAAAATATTCCAATTCTTACATTCATCATACATCCATATATTTTATACTCACTTCCTTAAAGATACAGTTCATTTCTTCATATTAACTTAAATGGTTTATTATTTACCATTCTTTACTTCATCAATTATTTATACTTTTGTCTCTTATACTCCAGACATCATAGTTTCACTAATTAGTTAAATAATCAATTTAATATCAATCTTACTCCAATGCCCCTAATTTTAAATTCAAATGACATAATACAATTCCCAACTATTTTCTTAAATTCTCTTATTCCAATCTCAAATAGTTTTTTCTTTATCAACTATTCCAAATAATACACTTCAACCTTTTTATAACATTTTTATAAGAACCAGTTATATATATCTAATTAATCCATAATCCAATACTCTAGTAGTCATTTCCTTTACCCCATATTTCTCTTCCATTTCTTTCTCCCTTCCCATCTTTATATTTTATTTTGTTTTTCTTTCCCCTTCTTCTTTTTTGTATTTTAAAATCCTGAACTCTCTTTTCCCTTTTTCTTATCTTTCCACTGTTAGTCCCAATGTAATAATGTTGTTTTTTAAAATCATAAACTCTTTTATTTTGCTATATCTTTCCCGTTATTTTCCATCCCTTTCCCCTTTTTCTTATTTTCTCACTGATAATCCCAGTGTAATCATTTAAGTTTTTTATATTCTTTCTATTCCACCCTCTTTTCTTTTTTTGTTTCTTTCCCCTTTTTCTATTTTTTCCATCGTTAAGCCCCATATAATTTTTAAAGTTCTCCTTTTTATTATTGCTACCCAAATAATCATTTAATTTTCCATAATCAGTCTCGTTGTCTTGTCTTCTTCTTTATTATCAGTCTCTTTTTCTTGCTTCTCATTCATTGTTTCTTTTTCAGCTTGTATATTTCAGGAGTATATCCTAAGTTAATTTTTTGATCATCAAGTTTCAATTTTCCATGCATCATTTTAGTCATTTCCCTTATTTCAATCAGTTTTCAATGATAAGTACATCGTTATCATCATTTCCTTCAGTTCCTGCACCATTTTGTTCTTTTTAAGTTGATATTGTTCCAATTGAAATTACGTTATAGTCCTCTTTTTTTCTCTTTTCTTCAAGCCCAAACACTTGTGAACAAACAAAGCTGCCTTGAACTTTCTCACACGCTGTTATCCTTTTCAAAGTCCAAGTTGTTTTCCTTTTTCCAAAACAAAAATTCAGTGTTGTAATATTTTTTTCTTCCTGAAGATGGCTCTCTACAATCCACAATTACAAGTAGTTACAAGTAACAAACTTGAAAGGCGTCAATTTTAGTTGCAATTCACTGTAACAGTTTTAGCTTGTTTGACTTTTTTCCCTTTCTTCTTTTTCACCTTTATATGCACCAAAATAATTTAAAATTCAGTCCAAATATACATTGTCCAAATTGCACATTGCATTCCAATTCAGTTTCAATTTAAAGTTATTAACCAGTCCTTCTACTACAAATTTTTCTTTATTCTTTTAATCTTCCTCTCTTTAAAGTTTCCAAATTAAAAAGAAACTTTTCAGGTTCTTAATTCTTCTGATTTTTTTTTAAAGGTCTCCAATTACTTAAATCCAAAACAAATTTCTAGTCGGGTTTTATCACTTTATAACTTCCACCTTAATCTTTTTTTCCCCCTCCTTCACGCCTATTAGCTGCTATTATAGCTCCAGGACTTTACAGTTATTTTAAAAGTCTTTTTTTCCTTTCTTTCTGCCTATGAGTTAAATATCACTCACCCAGCTTCAATATTCTGTTCAATTCTCTGCTCCTTTCCATTGCTTAATCCAGTTGCCACAGTTTACTGGCGGTCGTAATGCCCCGCCCCCCGCAAAGTCAGAGAGAAAAACCTCCGACCTCCAAGGAACTTGCCTGTTCCTCTTGGTCTTCCAAGGTGCCTCTCTTTCTTCTCTGTCCCTGCAGGACAGATCTGGTCCAAAGACCTCTCTGCAGCAGTTTGTTAGCCCAGGATTTTGTGGGGCTCATCAGAGCCCACTAATTCCCAACTGTTTTGCCGCGACGCTTCTGGTCGAATCCCCCCATCAAAATATTATTCTTCATTAGCTACAATATGCTTAACTGAATTGCAGTATTTTGCTGGGAAAGCTGGTCACTATTTACCAATAAGAAAATTGATATTTTGAAGACTTTAATTGTATTAAAAATAAGTTTTGAGGAGACTGACTGAAATTTTCTTTGACCGAGAACATTACCATTGTAATCTGCAACCATTGAGATCATCTGCAGTCCTACTTAGGGATTGTGGCATTAATGCTTTAGCTATTGATGACAACAATGTATTCCCATAAAAGACACAGTTGCTTTACAAAGTGTCATGCAGTTGCTATATTTGTGCTGCCTAATGTTATGAATCACTTTGTCAAGCGAAATCAAAGTTATGGCAGTGTTGGCGAACCTTTTTGGCACCAAGTGCGTGTGCACGCGGGGCAGCACTGGAAACCAGAAGAAGCATGCACACGCCAGGAAGCTGAGCTTCTAGTTTTTGGTGTGCATGCGTGTGCGAAGATCAGCTGTGTGCCAGGGAGCTGCTCTTCCGATTTCTGGTATTCCCGCGTACACAGAGACCAGCTGGCCAGAACCTGAAAGAGCAACGGGCAATGGCTGGCATGCCCGGAGAGATGGCTCTACGTGCCACTTTCAGCACACGTGCCATAGGTTTGCCATCACAGATATATGGTGTAAGTAGTTGTGGGGCAGATTATTATTACTTATTGGGAAATAAATTGACACTACTGTGTTTTTCAGTTTATCAAAGGATGATCTGCAGTTAGAGTGAACAATGACATGGCCAAAAAGTCAAACAAAAATGATGTGTAATGATTTGAAAAGGTCCAAAGTAACATTTCACTTTGGCAAGTATTACTCCATGTAAACAAATTAAAGTTAAAATAATCTGTATTTTAAAGACTCACAAATCCATAATCACATGGAATTATAGGTCACCATCATTAATAATGGGCATGATACTAGAGTCGAAAGGCTAAGATCCCTCTCACTTTCTCTGTATGAATATAAGAACAGTTGATTGATGCTGATGAAGTCTTAATCCTGAGTCAGTGGTGAGTGATCAGCAAATGGAATCCTGGGACACTGGGATATAACAAAATAAAAATATTAAACCAATGTGCATTACTATCAATAAATTAAAAAACCATTCAGGCAATTACTGAGAAAAAAGCAAAAATTCCTTCAGCATCTAATATATTTTCTGTATTACTAAATGGGCATAAATATGAATTATTGGGATATAAAGCCATTAAACACTTGGTTAAGCAAGTAACAAAATTAGAAAGTATAGCTTAGGGCAAATATACTTGTATATTTCTGCCCATTTTATTTAGTTCTCCAGATTAGATTCTTGAGGTCCTATTTTACAACTTGTCCTGTCAATTTCTATGCCTGATCTTTTAATATGCTAGTTTTTGGGTCTTCCATCCCACAAATCTATATTCTCTCTTTTCCCAATCCCTTTCCTTTCTGGGAACATTTCTGGAAGCATCTCTGAACCTTGATCAAAGTTTTGGGGACTGATGGAGGATGTTGCAGAGTCTGTATCCTTGTCTCCAGGGATAAACGGAGGGATAGCAATAGTGACCATTAGCTGAGTTGCTTATACCCAGTAGTTCTGCTTTATTTGTATAGGTTGTGGGAACACTTTTCCTTTAGCCCCTTGTGTGGGAAGATCATATGCCATTTTATTAGCCAGTCTTCAATGATTATCAGCAACAATTCCCTTTCAATTTGTCTGTATGAACCTTGACATCCATAATGTCTCTAGCAGTTGTTTGAGCAAATTCCTACAGCTTTTGAAATCTTTGCTACAGCAGTATATCATGTTCTATCAATTTATGAAATAATCTGCACACTTCACAGTAATCTCCAGTTGTCTACTTTTGCATCTTCCATTTATTATTATTAAGCTTTTAACCATCTGAGAGTTAAAAATATAAAGCACAAAATAATGAACAGCAATAGCACTTAGACTTATATACCACTTCATAATGTTTTATAGCCCTCTCTAAGCAGTTTACAGAGTCAGCATATTGTCCCCAACAATCTGAGTCCGCATTTTCCCGAGCTCAGAAGGGTGGAAGGCTGAGTCCACCTTGAGCCGATCAGGATCAAACTGCTGGCAGTTGACAGCGTTAGTCTGCAAGACTGAAGTCTAACCACTGCACCACCATGGCTCAGCTTCCTTGAATAGTCCTGAAAATACAAACATAAAGAAAGATGACCTTTAGGTTTTTTAATGATTGATACAACCCATTTAGATGCTGAATGGTCTGATATAGTATTTGCATAACCCATCATCCAAGATCAAGCTTGTTACTGATTATTTTTCTTTCATTCAAGTGAAGATTCTTTAGAACATTTTAGGAGCATTACATGGTCCATCCTAATAAGTTCTGACTTTACCTCCAAGAGGGTCCAGGTACTATTATTGATCCTTATCAATCTAATTCATGTCTCCTGGACCATTTGTTGAATTGAGATACTCATGCTCTAATATTTGTTCAGCTATGCAAGTTCATGGAAGAAGTGATATAATATGCATTCTTTCAACCTGATAAATATGTTGAAGAACTATAGTATCTAACTCTATATTAATCTTAAGTAACCCTGAACCAATGTTTGTGTTCTTTCTCTATAGCAATCAATTATCAATACAGTGTTCAATAATACCCCTAAGTAATATAATAATATGTAACTAGTTTATGCATAGTACTGCCTATCTCATATTGCCTTTCCAAATTAATAGCATGGTCACAATCATTATATGCATGTATGTACATTTCTAGCTAATACACCTAATAATATAGAACTGAGAAAATACAGGAAGGCAAACCAAATGATCTTAGTTGCAAATTACTCATTTGCAACATTTCTTATCTACAATAAAAGAGTAACAAAACATTCTAAAACTGTATAATATTAAGCCTGGGTGGGAGATGCTTCCAAAACTATTGAAGAAAGCTGAGTGGTAGAAAATTCTCAGCACATCTTTGTTCCATATTCATATTCAATATGTATGGCTTTAGAAAAAGACTAACAAAATCATGGTGGATACAGGTGTGATAATACTATTTCTAGTATTACTTGGAACAAAGAAGAGATTGTTTGCATTCTATCCGTTCTATGGACTATCCAAGGACACTTCATTAAGTAATATGCAAATATCGGCATGCATGTTTTTGCCTGCTTTCAGCTGGTTTTGTCTTGTATTCTGATTCTTTCAATTAATGGTAGAACAAAATGTCCAAAAATTGAATGTATTATTTTATGCTTCCTTAGGTTAGGTGTTTGTCTTCCAGCTCCAGCTGACTCAAATCAGCAGCTTTTTATCCAGCTATACTTAGCAAAAGTCACACTTCCCAGTCCTGTTATGCTTAATTTCCTAGGTTAATGTTTCTTCTTCAGCTGGCATAGTAGCTATCCAGGAATGAGAGAGCTGAGCATTTAAACAAAAACTGAGGCAAAGTGATCAATTTACTATTTTGACTATGGAGAAGCTAGATTTCTCAAAAGCTAGATTCTTTTATATGGATTTACTTTGTCCCCTTTCAGGTTCAAACTATAGGTAACACTTACAGATCCATGGTTCTAAAATAATTTTTCTTTCTAATTACACAATGAAAGATGGGGTTTCAATCATATTATCAAAAGAAGCATTGTTAAATTCACTACTCTCCCCCTCACTTCCCTGCAGCTTTTCATTTGTATGCTAAATATATATCCACACTGAATTCCCTCTAGGGCTGTGGTGGCAAACCTACAGCACGAAAACTACCGGCGCTGTCCTGTGATGTCAGAGCTGCGATGTCAGGTGTCACAGCACTCAGCAGCTGATGTGGGAGGGGGGGAAATTTGAAAGTAGTTCGCCGGATGGTGGTTTGGGAGCCGAAAAGACTATAAAATGTGCTGCACGGTGGTTGCATGCAGCGCTGACTTAAACTCTGTGTTCCGGTTCGTTTTGTTCCTCCTGCTGTGTTGCTGTTCAAATCCCGAATAAACAATTGTTTTTTTTTTGTTTTTTTTTTTATTGCAAAAGTTTTACAGTTACATTTTCACCCCTTTTTCCCCCCCCACAACCCCCCCAACCTTCCCAACCTCCCTAACCCACCCTAACCCTCCCCTCCCCCCAGACTTCCTAGTATACTCATGTCAGATAAAAGGAAAAAACCCTCCTTTGTATATAAAACTTGAACCCTTCCCTCCCCCTTAAATTTTCATCTTCCTTACATTAACATTTATAACATTTTCAAATAAATTTTCATCCTAATTACCTTAAAGATATTTCTATCTTGATATAGCATTTTCTAACAAGTTTTCACCCTCAACCTTAAAAATATTTCTGTCTTAATATAACATCCTCTAGCAAATTTTCACCCTCAATCTTAAAATATTTCTATCTTGATATAACATTTTCAAATAAAAGCTATTTGGTATTTCCTAGTTTGGTATTTATGCTGAACATAATTTATCCACTTCTTCCATTCCCATTCATAAGTCTCTTGAGAACAATCTTTTAAATATGCTGAAATCTTCGCCATCTCTGCAAAACTGGCCATCCTCAAAGTCCATTCCTCAATCGTAGGCAGCGCTTCATTTTTCCAGTATTTACCTATCAACAATCTTGCTGCAGTTATCATATACAATATCAATTTTGTTTCACCCGATGTAAAACCCTTAACTATACCCAATAAAAACAGTTGTGGAGAAAACTGAATTTTTTCCTTTAAAACATTCTGCATGACCCACCAAATTTTTATCCAAAAAGCCTTAACTTTCTTACAGGTCCACCAAACATGATAATATGTAGCGTCTAGGCAATCACATCTCCAACATTTAGGCTGCACATTAGGGTACATACACGACAATTTTTTGGGGTCTAGATGCCATCTGTAAAACATTTTATAAAAATTTTCCCTCAGGTTCTGCGACTGTGTAAATTTAACATTCTGAACCCAAATTTTTTCCCATGTTTCCAACATCACTGGTTCCTCAAAATTTTGTGCCCACTTAATCATGCAGTCTTTAACTAGCTCAGATTCTGAATCCCTTTCTAACAAAACATTATAAAGTCTTTTAATATGCATTGGGCCTTTCTCTTTTATGTGTCTAACTAATTCTTCCTCATACATCATAATACCAGTTTTTTGGTCCTCTTTCCATCTCAATTGCAATTGATTATATTGTAACCAAGTTAAATTGATCCCTTCAGCCAACAATGTCTGTAATGTCTTCAGCTGCCATCTGCCCGCATCTGTAAAAAGAACCTCTTTATATAAACCCCCCCCGAGTGACATTATATTTGTATTCCACAAGGTATGACCAAGATCCAGCCATAGCGGTATTTTATAATTCCATTTGTTTCGGTGCTTCTTCCAAACTCTCAACAAAGAATCTCTAAGTATATGGCTTTTAAAAACTTTATCCACTTTACTGTCATAAAATAAGTAGGCGTGCCATCCAAATTCCAAATCGAAACTTTCTGCGTTTAAACGAATAAACAATTGTTGATGGGCATTGCATCGGGTGTTTCTTGTGGACATGGTCTGGATGACAGACAGAGCCGAGAGAAAGTCAGCGCTGCCTCCTATTCCATTCCCGATTTTGCTGGTCTTGCTTGCTGCTGAGGTGTGAGGATGGTGGAAGGTTTGGTGCCAGAGGAGGTGGAAACAGAGTTGTTAGCCGAGGCGGCGGGGGGGGGGGGAGATGCTGGCAGAGGAGGTTCAGGAGGAGTCCATTGAACAGCTGGTGGTGAGACCCAAGGTACGACAGACCCAGGAAGAGGGCTGCCACGGGGAGAACAGTTCCCAGCTGCAGAAAGGCCATCCTGCCCAGCCAGCCACAGGGGACTGGTGGCATAGTTCTGCTCTCGCCGGACTGAAGCTGCCAACCCCCCCTCCTTTTGGGTCCAGCCTTCCAGGGCTGGAGGGAGAGACGGTGGATAGAGGAAGAAGAGGGGGAATGGGGTTATGACACTGGCCTCAGCACTATGGACACCCTCCGGGACCGCTTTGGGGAGGTGAGTTTCCATGACGCCCCCTCATGGCAACCGTGGGCCACTGGTTTGGATCCTGGACAAGCACCACCCTGGCAGGACACCGGAACGTTTAGTTCAGGGGGTTGTTTCCACCTTGCCAACCCAAAGCTGTGGAAAGAGCAGGCCCCAACTCAGCTGGAAGACCGTACAGCAGCATGGGACAAGGAGTCCTCTCTGGGCAAGGGCGTTATGCGGCGCCAGGAGTACCAACAGGAGCGGCAACCCCGGAGGCAAGAGAGAGCCCCTGCGAGAGGGCTCCAAAGACCACCAGCAGACCAAGCTCGCGTTGAGCGAAGGGGTGTAGAGGCAAGAAGACCACCTGACCAGCTGCAGATGTGGGCCCCAGCTCCCGGAATGTGGATACCACCTACATGGGGCCCTCCTGCTTTGCAGGCCACATTTGATGGGAGTCCAGACCAAGTGGCTTTGTTTCTGAGCCAAGTAATAAGTCATCTGGACCAGTATGGACGTTGGTACCCTTCCCAGTGGGCCATGCTTGTGGCCATAACAGCGGTCTTGACTGGGGATGCTGCTGATTGGGTGGCTAGTTTGCACAGTAACCATGCTAGGGAGCTGATCGATGTTGGGAGGTTCCTGGAGGCCCTCCGGTCTACCTTCGAGAATGAGTCTAGTGTGCAAGTAGCAGAGGGTGACCTGGTTGCGCTTAAACAGAGGGGTGCTCCCACTAAAGACTACATAAGGGACTTCAGGAAGACCGCAAGTCGTTTGGTGGGCTGGCCGGAACGGATGTTGGTCCAACAGTTCAGCATGGGTTTGGACCAAGAACTGCAACAAACTTGTGTCTACAGGGGCCTGGCACCACGTTTGGCAGTATGGTTCAAGGCCGCTATAGAGCTAGACCTTGGCCTCCGAGAGTTCCGGGTTCGGCCCAAAGGTAGTGCAGGTCAGAGGAAAGGGCTGATGGATAGACCGACGGAAAAGCCCCAGGGCGTAAAAGAACCTAGGCCAGTTGTCTTCCCGGAACCATCGGAGAGGCCCCAACGACCGGGATTCCGATGTTTCTGGTGTAAACATGTGGGTCATCGAGCAGCTGAATGCCCCTCGCCAACACCACGGGTACAGCCCCAAAGGCTGGTCACTGGATTGGCATCAAGGGGTCGAACACGACAGCCACCTGAGAGGTCCCGGGCGGCACAGGGCCCCAAAACAGCTACGGAATCTCAGGCCAGGGTTCCTGCATCGGTCCCAGCGGTGGGGAAGTTTCCTGTGGTGTCCGGGGATAGTGACGACGAAGACCTGGAAAACCCAATGGTGAGCAATCCCATTTGTCCTTTTGTAATACTGGTGATGTTACGAGCCCCTCGGGCCACTTCCGGGACTCGTTATGGGGCCCTAGTGGATTCGGAGTGTACCTGGTGTCTCATCTGTCAAGCAGTGGTGGATGACCTGGGATTACAGGTGAGGCGGCTAAGAGCTCCCGTGACATTTGAACAAATGGATGGATCATTGTTAGGGGGGGGGGCACTGGCTACCCATGTGACAGAGAGATTACACTTGGAGATAGAAAACCACCGGGAGATGATCCGCTTTATTGTCATTGAGAAGATGATAGAACCTATTATATTGGGATTAGCCTGGCCTGATAAGTGGCAGCCCACCATCTGGTGGGAAGGGGGATATCGGAAACTGCAGCTCACCGTTGGTCCAGCGCCACCCAACGTGGCTAGGGACCCCCATACATCAGTTACAGAGGGGCATAAAGGGGTGGGATGTGCTATGACAGTGCCCCCTACAGAAAGAAAATTCCCTGATGTGTATGAGGATCTTGCTCTCATGTTCAGCGAAGAGGAGTGTGAGGTGTTGGCCCCTCATCGACCTACAGACTGTGCTATCGAATTGGTGCCTGGGGCCACACTACCAAAACCAAGGATGTATTCTATGATGCAAAAGGAAATAGCAGAGCTATGGCAATACATTGATAAGAATTTGGCTTGAGGATTCATCAAACCCAGTAGGTCATGTATGGCGGCTCCTGTCCTTTTCAGGGAAAAGAAGGATGGGGGGTCACGCTTATGTGTTGATTTTCGGAGCTTAAATGCAGTTTGTGTAGAGCATTTGTACCCACTCCCCTTGATGAAAGATCTCTTAGCCACGTTGGCGACTGGGTGTATTTTCACGAAATTGGATTTGCGAGAGGCATACTATCGAATTCGCATCAAGCCGGGGGATGAGTCGAAAACCACTTTCAACTGTCCCCTCGGCAGTTACCAATTTCAAGTCATGCCATTCGGTCTCCAGGGTGCTCCTGCAGTCTTTATGCAGCTCATCAACGAGGTGCTGCATGAATATCTGTACAAGGGTGTCCTGGTCTACTTGGATGATATTTTAATATATACCCAAACCCTGGAAGAGCACATCGAGTTGGTACGTCAAGTGTTACAAAAGCTGGAGACTTCCGCTTGGCTCCGCAAGCTTTGAAGACGCTTGTCAGGTATGCTTCCTTCAAAATCCAGGAAAGAAAGACCTAAACTCCATATTTTATAGAGATTAGTACTTTTACTGAATATGAAATGATCGCAACCCAGGTAAAGCTGTAAGTGAGCAAAATGCGTGAAATAGCATCTAGATAGCATTCCCTCCCCCTGTGTTCATCGTCCATCATCCAATCCAAAGGTCTCCCAAAGGTCAGGTGGAATCACATCTGGCAACGTCATCCATCAGGAATTTGTGACGGTTGGTCTAACGCCTCCTTTGGAGAATAAGTTTCATTTCCTCCTGCGCTCTTCCCCCCCTCGCCCCCCTGACTGGTTCTCCCCCTCCGTTTCTTATGGCAGCTGAAGCAGTGAAAGCGGAGGCTGACATTCAGCCCCTCTGCAGAAGAGACGTTAGTCCTAAATAGAAGGAAAGAAGAGAAAGAGGAAACAAAATATATACAAGAATTAAGGTTTATCTGGATATTTTGTATAGAATTGCTGTACTTTCTTTGGAGCCCGGACATCCCGTTTATTTACCCATTCAGCTTGAGACAAAGGGTAATGTTTTCAGGCCACCAGATATTGCACTTTACCATGATGTTTCCTAGAGTCTAAGATTTCTTTGACTTCAAAATATTGCTCCCCCTCTATGAGTATGGGAACTGGAGGGGAGCTTTGGTTAGCTCTTAGCGGAGTGTTCAGTTTTAGCAAGCTAACATGGAATACAGGGTGTATACGTCTCAGCGTTTTTGGTAACTCTAATTCCACTGTTACTGGATTAATCAATCTAATTACACGAAATGGACCCACATACTTGGGACCAAGTTTTTTTGATTTTTGGGAAGTTTGTAAATACTTAGTGGAGAGGAAGACGTTATCACCCACTTTATAGACATGTGTTGGGGACCTTTTTTTATCGGCTTGTGCCTTATGGGCTTGGTGTGCCTCATCTAATGCTTTTCAAGTTACTGCCCAAGTGCTCTTTAATTGTTCAATCCAGTCCATCAAAGAAGGGTTTTGGGGATCATCTTGCGATAGTTCGGGGATTGGTACGAAATCTTGGCTCAATGCAACCTTAAATGGAGTGAAGCCGGTACTACTGTGTATAGAGTTATTATATGCCACTTCTGCAAACGGTAATAAGTCTACTCAATTGTCTTGTTGGTAATTTACATAACATCTCAGGTATTGTTCTAAAATCCCATTGGTTCTTTCACAAGCCCCATTTATTTGGGGGTGGTGACTGGAACTTAGCCCTTGGGCGGAGCCTATCAATTTCAAAAACTCCTTCCAGAAGTTGGAAGTAAACTGTACACCCCTGTCCAAGATTATTCTTTTTGGAGCTCCATGTAGTCAGTAAATCTGATGAATAAACAGTTTTGCAAGGGTTTTTGCTGAAGGGATCTTTGAGCAAGGGATGAAATGTACTTGTTTGGAAAACAAATCCATCACCACCCAAATGACAGTACACCCTTCACTCTCTGGCAGGTCTACAATAAAATACATAGATATTTCCTTCCACGGGGCATTCGGTCTAGCCACACTTTGAAGTAATCCAGGTGGCTTCCCTGGAGGTTTTTTAGCCGAGGCGCACACTGGACAACTAGCGACATACGCCTGTATATCCTTCTTGAGTGCAGGCCGCCAAAATTGTCTCTTAACCAAATGTAGTGTTTTAACAAATGCAAAGTGTCCCGCTGCCTTGGAATCATGGGCATATTGCAATACTGTTACTCTTAACTTGGCCGGAACATACAATTTCGCCCCAATCCAAGGTAGTCCATCACGGAGTGTACATTCATTTGAGTGGTTCTTAAACCACTCATCAGTTTCCAGAGCTTCTCTCAATTTTTTAAGTAAGTCTCCCGTGAGTTCTGGTTTGACTTTTGCTTGTGCTCTGGTAGTTACTGGTATTGCCAATTGAGTCAAGGGGATAATAGGCTGAACCACCTCCTTTCTGATGCTGTTGTACTGAGGTAATCTGGAAAGTGCGTCTGCCATGAAGTTCTTTCCACCAGGAAGGTAACGTAGAGTGAAATTGAAACGATTGAAATGTTGGGCCCAACAAGCTTGCTTTGGGGACAATTTATGTGGTGTTTTTAATGCCTCTAAATTTTTGTGATCAGTCCAGACTTCAAAAGGGTGTTTCGCTCCTTCTAGAAATTGTCTCCAGGTTAACAGGGCCCATCTCACTGCAAAAGCCTCCTTCTCCCATATGGCCCATCTCCTTTCCGTTTCCGAGAGTTTACGGGACGTGTAGGCACAAGGTTGTAGTTCCCCTTTTTCATTCTTTTGCAAGAGTATTGCTCCCACAGCTACGTCGCTGGCGTCAGCTTGTACTACAAAAGGCTGTTCCATGTCTGGGTGTTTGAGTACTGGTTCAGCCGCAAACAGCCATTTCAATTTTTCGAAGACGGCTTGACAGTCCATAGTCCATTCCAGTGGTTTCAAGGGTCTGGGCTTTACTTCACCTTTTGTTTTTAGAAGGTCAGTAATTGGCAGTGCAATTTTCGCAAACGATGGGATAAATTGTCTATAAAAATTAGCAAACCCCAGGAAACTCTGTAACTGTTTGCGGGTGCATGGTGCGGCCCATTCCAATACTGCACGAAACTTCTCAGGGTCCATCTCTATCCCCTCATGCGATATGCGATATCCAAGATAGTCAATCTTGTCTTGGTGGAATTCACATTTAGAAAGTTTGGCATATAGTTCAGCAGCCCTGAGTTTTTTCAGGACAGTTCACACCAATTTGACATGGTCGGCCATGTTCTCAGAATAGATAAGAATGTCATTTATTTATTTATTATTTATTTATTAATTAAATTTTTATACCGCCCCCTCTCCCGAAGGACTCGGGGCGGTGAACAGCCAGAATTAAAAACACACAATACAAATATTAAAATACATTAAAACAAAATTAAATTATCTTAGGCTTCTCCAGTTTAAAACCCCTTACCCATAAAATTCACCCAATTAAAAATTTTTAACCCAGCCCGGCTTGCTGAAATAAAAAAGTCTTCAGGGCCCGGCAGAAGGTCCGGAGGTCCGGGATTAGTCGTATCCCTGGGGGTAGCTCATTCCAGAGGGCGGGTGCCCCCACAGAAAAGGCTCTTCCCCGGGGGGTCGCCAGCCGACACTGCCTGACAGACGGCACCCCGAGGAGGCCCTCTCTGTGGGAGCATGTTGGCCGGTGGGAGGTTATCGGAGGCAGAAGGTGGTCTCGTAAATAACCGGGTCCTAAGCCATGGAGCACTTTGAAGATGAGAACCAACACCTTGAAGCGCACCCGGAAGACCACTGGAAGCCAATGCAGCTCGCGCAGGAGAGGTGTCACGTGGGAGCGCCATGTCGCCCCCATAAGTACCCGCGCGGCCGCATTCTGCACCAGTTGGAGCCTCCGAGTGCTCCTCAAGGGGAGCCCCATATAGAGAGCATTGCAGTAGTCGAGGCGGGAAGTAACGAGGGCATGAGTGACCGTGCATAGGGAGTCCCGATCCAGAAAGGAGCGCAACTGGTATATCAGGCAAACCTGATAGAAAGCCCCCCTGGCCACGGCCGTCATATGCTCTTCTAAAGACAGCCGTGCATCCAGGAGGACACCCAAGTTACGCGCCCTCTCCGTGGGGGCCAATGTCTCGCCCCCAATAGTCAGCGATGGCGTCGGCTGACTATATCGGGACGCCGGCAGTCACAGCCACTCAGTCTTGGAGGGATTGAGTCAGAGCCTGTTCCTCCCCATCCAGACCCGCACGGCCTCCAGGCACCGGGACATCACTTCAAGGGCATCATTGGGGTGGTCTGGGGTGGAGATGTACAGCTGGGTGTCATCAGCGTACAGATGGCACTGCACCCCAAAACCACGGATGATCTCGCCCAGCGGCTTCACATAAATGTTGAACAGGAGAGGCGAGAGGACCGACCCTTGTGGCACCCCACAAACCAAGTGCCTTGAGGTCGACCTCTGCCCTCCAGCCAACACAGACTGCGACCGGTCGGAGAGATAGGAGGAGAACCACCGTAAAACAGTGCCTCCCACTCCCAACCCCTCCAACCGGCGCAGCATGATACCATGGTCGATGGTATCAAAAGCCGCTGAGGTCTAATAGGACCAGAACAGAGGAGCAACCTCTGTCCCGAGCCCTCCAGAGATCATCAACCAACGCGACCAATGCCGTTTCCGTGCTGTACCCGGGCCTGAAACCGGACTGGAATGGATCTAGATAGACAGTTTCATCCAGGTACTGCGGGAGCTGTCGCGCAACCACACTCTCAACAACCTTCGCCAAAAAGCGAAGGTTGGAAACTGGACGATAGTTTGCTAAAACAGCTGGGTCCAGAGAGGGCTTCTTGAGGAGGGGCCTCACCACCGCCTCTTTCAAGGCGGGAGGCAAGAACCCCTCACTCAAAGAAGCATTTATAATCCTCTGGAGCCAGCCTCATGTAACCTCCCGGGTAGCCAGCACCAACCAGGAGGGACACGGGTCCAATAAACATGTGGTTGCATTCAACCTCCCCAGCATCCTGTCCACGTCCTCGGGAGTCACAGGGTCAAACTCATCCCAGATAACCGTCTCAAGACAGACCTCGGACAACCCGCCTGTACCTACCCAGTCAGAGACCAAGCCTTCCCGAATCTGAGCGACTTTATCGTGCAGATAATGCGCAAAATCCTCAGCACGACCTTGCAAGGGGTCTTCCCGCGCTCCCAGATGGAGAAGGGAGCGAGTCACCCTAAACAAGGCAGCTGGGCGATTTTCTGCCGACGTGATAAGAGCGGAAAAGTAATTACACTTTATCGCCACTAAGTAGGTCTTGATATAAGACCTCACTAGTGTACGGTCAGATTCGGAGCGACTGGCCCTCCAACTACTCTCTAGGCGTCTTTTCCGGTGTTTCATCCCCCTCAGCTCCTCGGAGAACCAAGGAGCTGGGCAGATTTGGCGCCGGGTCAGAGGCCGCAAAGGCACGACCCGATCTAAAGCACCAGCGGCCGCCCTATCCCAGGCGGCCACCAGGTCTTCCATCGAGTCACGCGCCAGAGTCTCAGGAAATGGCCCAAGCTCCATTCGGAACCTATCAGGATCCATCAGGCGCCTGGGGTGGAACCACCTGATCGGTTCCGCCTCCCTGCGGTGGGGCATAGCGGTCAGGAAGTCAAGTCTAAGGAGAGAATGGTCTGACCATGACAAGGGTTCAATAACTATATCCCCTGTATCTAAGCCATTCAATCACTGACCAGAGACGAAAACCAAGTCCAGCGTGTTTCCTCCTATGTGAGTGGGGCCCTGAATTAACTGGGTCAGGTCCATGGCCATCATGGAAGCCATGAACTCCCGAGCCACCTCAGATGCTTCACCGATGGACAGCAGGTTGAAATCCCCCATGACTAAAAGCCTGGGGGTATCAACCACCACCCCGGCTATAACATTGAGAAGCTCGGGCAGGGTCGCTGCCATGTAGCAAGGAGCCAGGTACGTAACCAGCAGGCCCATCTGCCTCCCATGGCCCCACTTCACAAGGAGACACTCACAACCGGCTATCTGAGGTACAGTGGCCTCCCTAGGTTCAAGACCTTCCTTTACAATAACCGCCACCCCCCCCACCCCTACCCTGGGCCCTCGGCTGATGAAATGCGCAGAAACCCGGTGGGCACATTTCTACGAGGGGGACCCCCCCTCCAGGCCCAACCAGGTCTCAGTAATACCCGCCAGGTCTGCTCCTCCCTCCTGAATCAGTTCACAAATGAGGGGGGCTTTATTAGCCACGGACCTGGCGTTGCACAGCATCAGCCTAAGACCCAGGCTCTGAGACTCCGGACAACCCAGAGAACGAGAAGAGCATTGGGGGCCGGAGCATGTCACCGCTTGGAGACAGCGGATACGTGCCCCCACAACATGATATGGCCGCCTGCTCCCACCATACCTGCCCCTCCCACCCACGGTCCTGATGACATCACCCTCCTCCCTACCAACACCAACCTCCTCCAATCTCTGCTCCGCACCTCCCCTAGCGCGACCCTGTGCCAGGCCTGGTCCCCTCCCCAACAAATCGCCCTCCCTATCCTTTGCCAAACAACCCTCCCCCCTCCCAAAACCCCTTAAAAGATTGGCAAATGACAATTTAAAAAAACCCCTCAACCCCCTCTTCGCCGCATGCCACCTCTCGGGATTCCAAAATCCGTCATCGAGGTAGGCCCTCGATAGAGTGGAAGGCCAATCCTGCGAGGGGGGGAGTCTCGCAGAACAAGAAGATCAGCTGTCGAATACATCTTGCCACAGAGGATAAGTGACCATGTCCCAAGGGTCAGATGGAAAATAAGAGGTCCAAAAGGGAGCAAATAGAGTGGGGGGCATCCAAAATCCGAGGTCCAAAGTCCACTGTCCCCTCACCACAGTGGGAAGGATCTCTTGCCAAGTCGACACAGTTCAAGGGGGATACAATCCAACCACCCTCTCACAGTGATTGGTCTGATGGTCAGTCCCCTCTACTGGTGAGATGGAAGTAGTGAACCTTTGCAATATCAGTTCAGCATAAGGGGTTAATGTCCATAGCCACCCTCTCACAGTGGCTGGTCTAATGGTCCACAACCACCCTCTCACGGTGGTTGGTCTGATGGTCAGTCCCCTCTGCTGGTGAAGTGCAGATAATACCATACCGACTCCGCTCGAGGGGCACAAACAACCAAAACCACCCTCTCACGGTGGCTGGTATGATGGACAGTCCCCTCTGCCAGTGGGATGGAAGAAGTGTACCGGCTCCCATAAGCTCCCAACACAATTTACAGTCCCCCCCCCACGGCAGGGGGAAGGGCTCTGATGAATATGAGCCGGATTTCAGTGCCAGCGAGTCCATAAATGGCAACCAGTCCGAGATAGGTATAATGCCAAGGGGAATGATGGAAAATAGAGGGAGAAAATCTCCCAGCCCCCAAAATTCAACGGAGGCCTCCCAATGACGTGAGGGACTAACCCATCAACTGGGCAGCCCCCCCCCACTGGTCATAGCCTGTCCCGGACGGACGATGTTATAGTTCGCCGTTAAATCCATCAACCACCACAGCAGGGTTGACGGCTGACGCTCTCCTTCCCACCGTCGCCAGACAGCTGCCATTGCAGCCGCAGCCGCCGCTAACGCCGGTTTCACTGCCGCTGCTAAAGAAAAGGACTCTAGCAGCGTCCCCGAGCTCACCAGGGAGTCCGACGGCCCCAAGGCAACTGGGAAACATCCCTGGGCCTGGGGCCATCCCCAGGACCACCGACAACCTCAACGGACCTGTCGCCGCCACTGCTCCAACTTCTGAGCTGGCTCCGGCCCAGAAAAACGCCGCCGCCCAGCTGATGCGCCCGAGCACCGGATCTCGCCGACACCGCCATCCCCCCCAGCCTCGATCTTCTGGGGAGACAAACCCCTCAACCGACTGGTGGGGAGCTCCCACGACAGGGCGGGGGATCAAAATTGCTCAAGGATCCCTGAAACAGACCCGTGGGGCAAAAAGCCCCCATCCTCACGCTCTATCATCCTCATGCTCTCATGCTCAGGCAGATACCGCCATCTTGGACATGCGCAGTAAGTGAACATCCAAGTAGACCAGCACCCCCTTATACAGGTGCTCATGCAATACTTCGTTAATCAACTGCATGAATACAGCAGGAGCTCCCTGTAACCCAAAAGGGAGTACTCTGAACTGGAAACATCCCAGTGGGCAATTAAATGCTGTTTTCCATTCATCCCCCTCTTTAATTCTCACTCGGTAGTACGCTTCTGTTAAATCAAGTTTGGTGAAGAACTTTCCCTTTCCTAAATGGGCTAACATGTCCTTCATGAGTGGGAGGGGGTAAACATTTTCCACGCAAATAGCGTTTATATTTCTATAGTCGATCACAAAATGGAAGGAGCCATCTTTCTTTTCACGGAACATCACTGGCGCCGCCACCTTGGGTTTGGCTCGTTCGATGAATCCCCGTTCCAGGTTCTTATCAATAAAGCTTCACAATTCCCCTAATTCTCGAGGGGACATGGGGTAGATTTTTGGTTTGGGAAGCTTCACCCCAGGGAGTATTTCAATGGTGCAGTCGGTAGCCCAGTGGGGAGGCAGCGTGTCTGAGGCCCTTTCACTAAAAACTTCTCTGAGGTCCCAATATTGTTTTGGAATCTTCTCCTGCCCTTCAATATAGTCTAATGCTACTTCCGCCCTTTCTGGTTGTATATCGTCTTTCACATGTAAATTTTCCTTCTCTGGGATCGGTTTTGCCGTGCAGATGCGCAAGACCCCCGTCTTCCAATTTACCTGTGGGTTCCATTTTCAAAGCCAGGGCAGTCCAAGTATAAGGGGTCTCTCCATCCCAGGGGCCACGATAAATCTGAGATTCTCTACATGGTCTCCCAACTGCAATTCCAGGGATTCAGTCATAAAACTAGCTGGGCCCCCTCCTGCAATCGATCCGTCTAACTGACAGAATGCAATGGGTCTTTTTAATGTTTTTAGTCTTAGTCCTATTTCCTCCACCACTTGGGGGTAATTATGCATCTGGTGCACCCCGAGTCCAACAGGGCTAACATTTTGGCATGGGTCCCTGTGGATGGAACCCTTACTTCTACAGGGATTAATAGGGGTTCTTCCGTATGACTCACCTGATCGTCGGTGTCGGAGTCGGAGTCCGTCTCACTGTCGTCATCGTTGGTCGGAGTTCTCAACTCACCCTGGTTTCGGGGAGCGAACTCAACGACTTCTCCTTTCAGGGTGGTGCCGTGGGTCTTGGCGGGTATTTTGTCGCCTTTCTTGGGCCCGGGGCCAGCAACTTTTGGCACTGGTTTGGAGAAGCATTCGGCAGCTCGGTGTCCCTCCTTCCCACATTTGAAGCAGATGAAGGGCTTTGATTTGGGTTTGAATTCTGCTCTCCCCCCTGTCATCTTGGGTGCTCCCTTACGGTGGAAGGATGATGACTGATCCCCCGTACGCCCTCCTCAGAGTTGGCTTCGGGTCAACTCGATCTCTACATCCTCAGCTACTATGTACCATCTCTGCAAGTCTTCGGGGACCCCTATACTTCTGCAGTCTCGATATATCTCTTCATTCAGCCCATCTTTGAAGCTCTCCAATAGAGCCATTTCTGACCATCCTGTCATATAGGGTGCCAACTCACGAAACTCTTGGATATACTCTGCCACAGGTCTCCGGCCCTGCTGGATTCCCTTCATCCTGAGCCTCGCCTTACGTTCAGCTAAGTGGTCTTCAAACCGCCTTCTAAGGGCCCGCATGAACTGGTTGTAATTTGTCAGTAAGGGGGAGTTGTTATTGTGGAGGACCACCATCCATTCAGCTGCTAATCCCTCTAAGGAGTTCGTGACACATCTCACTCGGGCAGTATCTGATATGTAGTCTTCCCCCCATGTGGTTCCACACTTGGGTCAGGAAAAACCCTAAGGTTTTCTGATTTCCATCATATTTCCCAGGTAGGGGGGGGGAATTTTTGGCTTTTTATGTCTGCGGCGGGGGGGGGTGTCCTGCAAGGCTGGGGGTCCCCGGCCGGCTGCATCCCTCCCTTGAGCAGCAGAAACCTGGGATGTTCTTTCCTCAGCTTCTTCCTCTCCCCCACAGGCTATTTCTTCTGGCTCCCCCCTGGGGTCTTCTCCCTTCTCCTCAGGAAACCCAAAAGACTCATGGCTCTCCTGGCTTTTCCTGCTCTCTTCCACATCATGGATAAGCTGCAAGGCTTGTTCCATCAAGAGGCGTTCCTTCTGTTCCTGCATCCATACTGCCTTTTTCTTATGGGGTCTGGAGCTGGTCACTCCCCGGGGGGGGGGTCTCCCCCAAGTCCAGCAATCTCCCAACTACTTTAGACCATCTGGCTTCCTCAGGTTCTAGCTGGAGTTTTTCCAACCATTCCGCACTTTCTCTCTCTGCTTGGAGGGTAGCTACCGCGGAACTCGCTGCTCCCATCTGGTCTTTGTCACTGCCTCGATCTGACATAATTCCAGTCTCTCGGGTTTTGTTTTTTTTCCCGGGATAACTGGAGTGACTTCCAGCTTAATGTCAGGTATGCTTCCTTCAAAATCCAGGAAAGAAAGACCCAAACTCCATATTTCATAGAGATTAGTACTTTTACTGAATATGAAATGATCACAACCCAGGTAAAGCTGGAAGTGAGCAAAACGCGCGAAATAGCATCTAGATAGCATTCCCCCGCCCCTGTGTTCATCGTCCATCATCCAATCCAAAGGTCTCCCAAAGGTCAGGTGGAATCACATCTGACAACGTCATCCATCAGGAATTTGTGACGGTTGGTCTAACGCCTCCTTTGGAGAATAAGTTTCGTTTCCTCCTGTGCTCTTCCCCCCCCTCGTCCCCCTGACTGGTTCCCCCCCTCCATTTCTTATGGCAGCTGAAACAGTGAAAGCAGAGGCTGACAATGCTCTTTTACGAGCGCCCGATCCCCAGTTCCATAAAAGCCTCAGAACAGCCGAAAAACAGCTGTCTGGAGGCTTGGAACCCTCTCCCCGGGCAAAGGGGAGAGAGAAGAGTCAAGAGGCAGAGGTAGAGGTAGAGCCCCCCAAGTGCGCTAGGAGAAATCCTGGGGCGCAAAGGGTGTGGGCTCCCTATTGAAGCCTGTCAAGCCGCTCTGGACCAGGGACGACTCCGCCAAAGCGGAGCTAGAATCTGCGACCAAAATCTGCTGAAAATCAATGGGGGGACTTTTAACATCTTTACTTTGATAGCAGACAGAGCAAATCAGGAGAAAACAAAAAGGAAAACTTGCAAGTAACGCTTCCATTCAAATGACAGAAAAGCAACAAATAGTTTCTTTATTGCAAGCTGACAATCTTTATGGCAACAAATTTTGGCTATATGGACAAAGAAATGGACTGAATGATTATACAAGCAATAAGAGACAAAATGGGGATTTCAAGTTAGAAAACGCGACCTCAAGAAGAGAGCGAGTATTTCAGAAACATCAACCTCAAATCACCATTTTAAAAGTTTCAAAAATAAAATTGGGGGGACTGTTGAAAGAATTTATAAAAAAAAAGGATTGGAAAAAATATAGAAAGAAGAGAAGAACAGAAGATTAAGAAAGATATCTTCCTGTGGATTTTGAAATTGGCATCGGGCAAATATGTGTTTTAATGGTATTAAGAGATTTTTAAAATGTTTAATATAAAGTTATATTATTTTAAAAGATATATGAGATAAATTGTATAAGCTTTTAAGATGCCTAACCCTTTGAAGCGAAGAGGATTAATGTTAAATTCAGAATTTTATTGCAAAATGATAATTAGTTTTGGATAGTAAAGGGCTGCTCTTTAAAAAGTTAGAGGTATTAAGATGGTTAATAGAAAATTTGAAAGACATCCTCCTGTAGATTCTGAAATTTATATTTGGTAAATAAGTGTTTCAAAGGTATTAAGAGATTTTTTAAATGCTTAACATAAGACTATATTATTTTAAAAGATATATGAGATAAAATGTGTAAGATTTTAAGATGAAAAATTTTTCTTTCTTTTTTTTATTTTCTCTCTTTGAAGGAAAGAGGATTAATGTTAAACTCAGAATTTCACTAGGGAGTAATGTTCAAAAAGAATGATGTTCGAGGGTATAGAAATGGAATTTATTCATGATTTTTACTGTTTGTAAGACTGCTAAAGTATCGGATTATACATCAAGAAGAAGGTTTTTTTTTATAAGTAGGAAGAATGAATTTAATTTAATTGGTTTTGAGAATTTATAAAAGGGAGGTTGATGAATTGGAGCAAAGGGAGTTAAAGAACATGTGGGAGTTTTGAACTTTATAATTTGTTAGTTTATTTTAGCATATGTTTGTTAGATGCTATACCCTGTTTTTGCTCTGGGAAGTCAGGGGGTGTGGGGAGGATGGGATAAGGGATGGGGGGGAAGTGGTGAATAGAGAAATGTTTTAGCAGAAGAAAGTATATTCTATGAGTAGAATACAGGAGTTGCTCAGACACTAAAGGAGGAAAATATTTCACAGCAAAAAAGTTAGAAAGGAGAGCGGAGGAGGGGATAGGAAGAGGAAAGGGAGGATGAGGAATGGAAGAAAGGAGAGGAGGAAGGGAAGGGAAGTGGACAGGAGTAGGAGTGAAGGCGAGAAGGGGGAAAAGAAGAGAGAAGTGGGGGAAAGGGAAAGGAAGTAGGATGAGGTGGGGGAGGAGGCAGGAGAAAGTAGGAGAGAAGAGGAGGGAGGGAAGGGAAAGAAAGGAGGAGAAGAAGAAGGTTTGTTGTGGAATGAGGGAAGAAAGAGAAGAAGAGCAACTCCGAATGTAATTAGAATGTCTTATTTTAATGCTTTCTTTAAGGGAAACATGTATATGTAGGATTTCTTATGTATAAGAAAATGTACAATTTCTATTTTGTGGGGAAGGGGAAAGGGTGGGGGGAAATTGTTTGTATTTCTTATAAAACTTTTCAATAAAAAAAAAGTGTTACAAAAGCTGGTGGCAGCTAAACTGTTTGTGAAATTGTCGAAATGTGAGTTCCACAAAAATAAAGAATAGACTATCTGGGTTACAGGATATCAGCGGACGGTGTGGAAATGGATCCACGAAAGGTCC
Source organism: Arizona elegans (assembly GCA_022577455.1). NCBI lineage: Eukaryota > Metazoa > Chordata > Lepidosauria > Squamata > Colubridae > Arizona > Arizona elegans. Next base: position 43,133,984 of record JAKOOJ010000006.1, read on the forward strand.
AGGCGATTGTGGACTGGCAAGCTCCGGGGACTAGAAGACAGCTCCAGAGTTTCCTCAGTTTTGCCAATTTTTATCGACAATTTATTCCTGCATTTGCCACGATAGCGTTACCTCTAACAGACTTATTGCGTACTAAACCACAAACTACAAAACCAAAGCCCAGGCAGCTGTTACATGTGACCACTGCATGTCAAACAGCATTCGAGCAGTTGAAATACCTGTTCACTAGAGAACCGATCCTTAAACACCCCGATCCAACACAAGCATTCAGGCAGACGCTAGTGACGTAGCTGTAGCAGCTGTTCTCCTACAAAAAGATGGGCAGGGTCATCTGCAACCATGTGCATACACCTCCCGCAAACTAAGTCCCACCAAACAAGGATGGGCTATATGGGAGAAGGTAGGGCATTGACAACATGGCGTCACCTTCTTGAAGGAGCAGCACATCTGTTTGAGGTCTGGACGGATCATAAGAACTTGGAGGCCTTACAAACACCGAGACGGTTGTCCCCTAAACAAGTGTGGTGGTCGCAATATTTCCATAGGTTCTCCTTCTGGTTAAGGTATATACCGGCTGGAAAAAACTTCTTTGCAGACGCCTTGTCCCGAATGCCACAATACCACAGCAAACGGGAGGAGGTCGTAGAAGCTCTTATACCACCCAGTCAGGGTTCACATGATATGTCGATGGTGCTTCGTTCGGAGGGGTCCTTTGTGACTGAACTTAAGGCAGCAATAGACAATGATCAATGGTTGACACAAAACCGAGCCTTACTTACCGTTCATGAGGGTTTGGCATGGAAAGGCGATAAATTGTATATTCCGGAGTCACTGAGAGCGTCTGTTCTTCACCATTGTCATGATTCAAAACCAGCGGGACATTTTGGATATTTGAAAACACTTCATCTTGTCAGACGACAATTCTGGTGGCCGCAGATGCGCGGCCATATTGAGAAATATGTGAGAGGCTGCTCAATATGTGCGGTGGCTAAACCGTGGTCAGGGAAGCCGATTGGACCATTACAGACTGTAGCTGATCCCAGCAAGCCATGGGAAGAGATCGCTATGGACTTTATAGTCGATCTTCCCCCCAGTGATGGATACAATGTGATCTGGACGGTGGTAGATTTGTTTTCGAAGCAAGCCCATTTTGTACCCTGTAAAGGATTACCATCTGCATGACGTCTAACCAACATGTTTCTTCAACACATCTACCGCCTTCATGGAGTTCCTAAACGGATTATTTTGGACCGAGGAGTTCAATTCACTGCTAAATTTTGGAGGTGTTTCATACAACGGATAGGCTCCACCCAGGGATTGAGCTCTGCTTTTCATCCCAGTACTAATGGGGCAGCAGAGCGAGCCAACGCTGCGGTTGAGCGATACCTCCATTGCTATGTCTCTTACCAGCAATCCAATTGGTCTAAGCTCATCCCATTTGCGGAAGTGGCTTACAATAATGTCACTCATCGTAGCACAGGCCTTTCCCCCTTCCAGGTTGTATATGGTTGAGACTTCCCAATCATACTGGAGGTAGAGCCTCCATCAACCAGTGTAGACACTCCTGGTAGTTGGGCAGAGAAGATTCGCCGCATATGGCCAGACGTTAAGATAGCATTACAGAAAGCGGCAGACGAATATAAGACCTACATCGATAAAAAACGGGCAGCCCCAAAGCCATTTCAAGTGGGGGATAAAGTGTACCTATCAACCAAATATCTAAAGCTGAGATTGCCAAGTAGGAAGTTGGGTCCAAAATACCTGGGGCCTTTTCCGATTACCCAAATAATCAACCCTGTGACTATAGTTCTTAAGTTGCCCTCACTTTTGGGTAAAATACATCCTGTGTTTCACAGTAGTTTGTTGAAACCCGTAGTGGTGGATAGGACCACCGATACTTCTGGACCGCCAGGTCCGATACACACGGATCAATATGAAATAGACAAGATATTAGATTCTAGATACCGTCGAGGCAGAATCCAATACTTAGTACGGTGGAAAGGTTATCCCTTAGCACAAGCGTCCTGGGTAGCAGACTCAGACGTATATGCTACACGTCTGGTACGAAGGTTCCACCGCAAATACCCCAACAGACCACAGAATGCAGGGACTGTATCTACTGTGATTAATGCCTTTCCTCTTCCTCCCACAGGTGGACCCCTGGTAGAGGGGTTAGCCACCTGTCAAGCCCTGGCTGGGACTCGTCATCTCCGGGACGCTGGGATGTCTGGAGCCAGACGGAGTGCCTGCCTGACCACCCAGGATGGCGGTATTGGCTCCGCACAGTAGCTGAGCACCGGAGCGAAGCGGCCAGCCGAAAACTACCAGCGCTGTCCTGTGATGTCAGAGCTGCGACGTCGGGGCGTCACAGCACTCAGCAGCTGATGTGGGAGGGGGGAAATTTGAAAGTAGTTCGCTGGATGGTGGTTTGGGAACCTATAAAATGCGCTGCACGGCGGTTGCGTGCAGCGCTGACTTAAACTCCGTGTTCAGGTTCGTTTTGTTCCTCCTGCTGTGTTGCTGTTCAAATCCCGAATAAACGATTGTTGATGGGCATTGCATCGGGTGTTTCTTGTGTACACGGTCTGGATGACAGACAGAGCCGAGAGCTCCCTTTTCAGCACTTGGTGCCGTGTGCATGCATGCTCCCTTTTTGACACTCAGTGCTGAAAAGGTTTGCCATCACTGCTCTAGGGTTAGAAAAGAACTTTCCTGGGAGCAAAATGCTCTGTGAGAAATTGCAGAGAAATAATTGGCAGAATTCATTTTCCCACTTAGTTAGTCTGCAAAATAGTTGTTATCTCTCATCCTGATTACTTTCCACAAAACAACAGAATCCTAACCACCACATTTAAGCTATAGACCAGTGATGGAGAACCTTTTCAGCACCGAGTGCCCAAACCTGAATGAGCGTGCATGCTCATGTATGTGCACGCGCCGGAGCACCAGAAACATGAAGATCAGCTGGCCGGCACGCACATGCCTGTTTTTTGGGCATTTTCAGGCCATTTCCCAGGCAGATTTCAGACCATTTTCCATGCTGTTATCCGGGCCATTTTATGGCTATTTTCAGGCTGTTTTTTGAACTGTTTTTAGGCCATTTTCTGAAAAGCGCCCTGAAAACAGCCCTGAAAACATCCTGAAAACATCCTGAAAACATCCCAAAAAACAGCCCAAACAACGCCCTGAAAACAACTTGAAAACAGCCTGAAAATGCCTCAAAATGGCCTGAAAATGGCCTGAAAATGCCCCCAAAAAACCCCCAAAATTGTCTATTTTTCACCGTTTTTGCCCATCTTTCAGGGCTGTTTTCAGGCTGTTTTCTAGCACTCTGGCACCCTCAAAAACCAGATCCCTAAGAGTGATACTGTCAATCAATTGGGAGAAGGGGGAGGCTTGGATTCGATTTAATAACATTGCCTGTGTCAACAAATATTTTACAACCTATATCCAGGCGCCAAAGAGCCTTGAGATCCTCTTAATGTGGAGGAATGTTTATGATAGCCATGTGGGTTGTTTCATTTTAAAGGATAACAGTGTGAATACATGTTTGTTTGGGTTCTCAGGGAAACTAGTAAAGAAAACATCTTCAAACTTGTGTATTGGCTAAAATCTGCATTCTGACTTAAAGGGAGGGGTCTCTACAGCTTTAATCCTATTTGTCTTGCCTAAGGATATTCAGATCTTGCTTTAACTTGGTTGCTATCACTTCTGCTTAATAAAAGGTTCCTTTTGAACGACCACGTTTCAAGAGTTTCTGTCTATGTGCATGGGCATATAGTGAATGGAGGCGATTGATGTAAGTTATGCGCTGAAGTGCTTCTGCTAACGCAGTCTTGCCCATATGTGTGGTTGAATGAGAGTCTTTTACTACTGGCCAGGCTAAATTGGTGGGCACAAAAATTCTTCCGTCTGGGAGTACATACCACGGGGGACCGGAAGTTGGCATTGTGGCGAGACGCGCAGGGTTTTTGGAAGCTCCTGAAGCCCCGCCAAAAACTCCGCCACTGGATGGTCCGAATCGGACCCCACAGTCTTGTTTTGACTGTGGTTGTGGAGGGCACGTCCTGAGGATCCCAGGGACATCACTAAGTCCCTGGTCGAACCAGGAAAGCCCTTTTTCCAGTGACGGAGCAGCAGCCATAGGCTGTGGAGGCTGTGACAACTCCAGGAAGGCAGAGCGGAATGACAGTGAACAGATTGGTGAGAAACTTTTTTTAAAAAAATAATATTAAGAACACCTTTACTGATAAATTGAGATGGTGATGGAGAGTGAATGAAGAGGAGCGGCGAACTTATTTTGGACTAATTTTATTTTACCCAATATACATTTTAAAAGACTTGAAATTGTTTAATTGATTCATTTCCTTTTTGGATAACCGGACTGGACTGAACAATAATATTGGGACATATTTGAAATTCTGAAATCTGCTGAGTCGGATTGCTGAGTCAGAACATCTGGACTGGTGCCTTTTTTCTTTTTTTGGACTTTTTAAAAGAAAAAATTTCCTTTCTCTTTCTCTTTTTTTTCTTTTTTCCTTAAAAAAAAGGAGAGCGAGGGGAGAGTGCAGTGCTGCCACCCACTGGAAGAGAAATTTTGTTTCCATGTAATTATCCACTTAAGATAAGTGAAGTCAGCAGTGCAATGACTCAACAATACAATTATGATAATTGCAGTCAGCATTCAGTCAGCAGTCATTAGTCATTACAATGACTCAGCAGTACAATTACTCAGCATTACATTTAAAGTTATAGAACACATATATTGCCTGGACAACTTGTTAGGTTTATATCATATCCTAACAACCTTCAAAGAATGGAAGAGCAACAAAAAAGGATGGAACAACAACAACAAAGGACGGAACAGCAACTATTGCAAACAGACAAAAAGGTGGTTAACATACAACAAACAATGACGAAATATGAAGAGAAATTGGTTAAGTTGGAGGAAAAAGAAGGCCAAAAAGAAGAAAAAATAAAGGAAATTAAGAATAGATCGGGAGAGATAGAACAAGGAACATCTGGCTTAATTGGATGGGAAATGGAAAAAGCAGAATTTTTCTTAAGATTCCAAAATGTCAAAGAAGAAAAAGGGGAGAACTTAGCTGAGATCATGAATACAATATTAGTTGAGGCCTTAGAAATACCTAAAGAAAAGATGATGGAAGGAATTGATGAAATTTACCAAGTCGATACTGGATATGTGATGCGTAATAAGCTTCCAAGAGAAGTACACCTAAGATTTACTAAGAAATCAACCAAGACACAAATCCTTCAGGCTGTTCGTGACAAGGCTTTGAAATACAAAGAGAAAGAAGTGACAGTTTTGAGACAAATTCCAAGGAAAGTGAGAGAGCTAAGAAGAAAATACCAATTTCTGACCAAAGTATTATGTTAGGTTTCGATATCGTCTTCAAATAAAATAAATCACATTTCCAAACAGATAGCCTTTGAAGAAATCTTTCATTTTATTAAGCACGACAATCTGGCCCTGATCGTGGCGTAGCCAACTCTGGCTTCCTGACCCCAAACCCTCCCTTTCCATTCCCCAAATCTCTGCGTCTCATTGGCCTTCTTCCAAATCACTCTCCCCATATCTACTACCTAAGCTCCCAGGAATGTCCCCCCTCCCTCTCATCTCCTAGGGGATATTATCTTCAAGGAAAATAAGTAGATGAAATGTCAAGCGTCCTCTTGCCAGCTGCCCCCTCTTCTCCTTCTTATGTCAGCACTAGAGTAAATGCAGGTTGAAGTGTTGACATCTGGCCCCTCCCCCTTCATTTTTCCAGGGTGGCCTGTGTAAGACAAACAACAAGTTAAGTACCATTACCCCGGCTGGGGGTATGTGTCCCGCCCCCTCCCACCTTGCCCGGGTGATCTGCATGGAACTTGGCTATAAGGCGGTCAGCTTGGATGTTTCTGCTTTTCACCAAGGAAGCCCCTGACAAGGGGTAACCCTTCCACTTGATTAAGTATTGGAGGTGACCCCTGTGCCATCTCGAATCGAGAATTCACTGTATCTCATAGTGAGTATGGCCCCCAATGACTAGGTGTCTGGGGGTGGTCACGTGGCACCGGCCTTAAAGTTGACCCCACCACAGGTTTCAGGAGGCTACTGTGGAAAACGGGGTGTACCCTCCCTAGTAGTTGGGGCAGCTGCAGTTGAACTGTAACCGAGTTGATTACTTTTACTATAGGGAATGGTTCTATAAATTTTGGGCCCAGTTTCCTACTCGGGAGTCTGAGTCTCAAATACTTGGTGGAGAGGTAGACCTTTTCTCCCACTCAGAATGGTCTTTGGGGAGTTCGGTGCTTATCTGCTTGCTTCTTATAGGATTGTGTTGCCTTGGCTAAGGCCTTCTTGATGTTCTCCCAGGTTTCTTTCAACATTTCCATCCAATCGGTTAAACTGACTGAGGAAGGGGGCTCTCTTGGGTACTCTGGCATGGGGACGAAATCCATACCACTCACTACCTTAAATTAATTTATTTATTTATTTATTTATTTATTTATTTATTTATTTATTGTGATTTATATGGGGTTAGTCCTGTGCTACTGTGGACAGCATTATTATATGCAACCTCCGCAAAAGATAGGAGGTCCGCCCAATTAGATTGTTGGTAGTCGACGTAGCACCTCAGGTATTGTTCTATCATGGCATTCAGTCTCTCCACCTCCCCATTGGTGCTCGGGTGAAATGCTGAGCTGAGGCCTTGGGATGACCTTATGGACCGTAGGAATTGTCTCCAGAATTTTGCTGTGAACTGGACACCTCGATCGGAGATGATTCTTTTGGGTCCTCCATGCAGGCAATAGATGTGTTTCAGGAACAGTTTGGACAACTGGTGGGCTGAGGGTAGCCCGCTGCAGGGTATGAAATGTGCCTGTTTGGAGAATAAGTCTATTACAGTCCAGATCACTGTGTTTCCACCACTCCTCAGTAGTTCTACTATAAAGTCCATTGCAATCTCCTCCCATGGCCTTGTCGGTTCAGCTACTGGCTGCAGCAGCCTGGGAGGTCTTCCTGGTCATTTTTTCATCGTGGCACAGATGGTACAACTTTTCACATAACTGTCTACATCTTTTCTCATGTGGGGCCACCAAAACTGTCTTCATACTAAGTGCAGAGTCTTTAGGAAACCAAAATGTCCCGCTGGTTTAACGTCGTGGCTTCTCTTGAGGATCATAGAGTCTCTGGGACATAGAGTTTTGTTCCCTTCCATGCTAGATCATCCCTTTTTGTCAAGAGATGTTGGTTGTCTTGGAACCAGGGGTCTGCCGATGTTTCAGTTTTGAGTCTTGTCGTTAAGTCACTTGCAGGTTGGCCTAGCTGGTCGCAACGTTGCTGTCTGGTGGTTACTTGACCTACTCCTTGGGCAGAGGGGATGATGGCATTCACTACCTGCTCCCGCTCGCTGTTGTATTGAGGCATTCGGGAGAGGGCATCGGCTAGAAAGTTTTTCCGCCCTGGGATGTGTTTCAGCTCAAAGTTGAAACAATTGAAGTATTGGGCCCACCGGACTTGCCTGGGCGACAACTTCCATGGGGTCTTGAGGGCCTCCAGATGCTTATGGTCAGTCCAAACTTTGAACACTCTCTGGCCTCCTTCTAATAGATGTTGCCAGGTCAACAGCACCCATCTCACTGTGAACACTTCCTTTTCCCATGCCCCCCATTGTCTTTCTGTGTCGGTGAGTTTGCGGGATGTGTAGCCACAAGGTTGTAGATTCCCTTGGCTGTTCTTTTGAAGCAGCACAGCCCCCACTGCCACATCGCTGGCATCTGCTTGGATGACGAAGGGTTGTTCGGGGTCAGGATGCTTTAGGACCGGTTCTTTTGCAAACATTTCTTTTAGTGTTTCAAATGCTTATTGGCAGGTTAGGTCCCACTGTAGAGGTTGTCCTGGGTGGGGTTTTGTTGCTGGACTCCCTGTTTTTAGGAGGTCCATTAGAGGTTTGGCAATTCTTGCAAAAGAGGGGATGAATTGTCTGTAGAAGTTTGCGAACCCCAGGAAGCCTTGCAGTTGTCTGTGGGTGCGAGGGGGTTGCCAGTTTAAAACTGATTGTACTTTGGCTGGGTCCATTTCTATCCCCTCATTCGACACTTGGTAGCCTAAGTAGTCTAGTTGTGACTGGTGGAACTCGCATTTTGATAATTTGACATATAGGTTCGCCCCCAGCAGTTTTTCCAGCACTTGGCGGACGAGGGGTACGTGTTCGTCTATGATTTCCATGTAAATGAGAATGTCATCTAGGTAGATGAGGATCCCCTTGTAGAGGTGCTCATGTAGAACCTCATTTATTAATTGCATAAACACCGCTGGGGCTCCCTGCAGTCCGAATGGCATCACCTTAAATTGGAAACTCCCTAGGGGGCAGTTGAATGCTGTTTTCCACTCATCTCTTTCCCTGATGCGTACCCGGTAGTAGGCTTCATGGAGGTCTAGTTTGGTGAAAACTTTTCCTTTGGCCAGGTGAGCTAGCATGTCTTTCATGAGGGGAAGGGGATATAAGTTGTGTACACAGACAGCGTTGATAGCTCTAAAATCAACCACCAGGCGCATAGAGCCGTCTTTCTTCTCTTTGAAGAGGACCGGTGCCGCGACCCGAGGTTTGGCCTGCGGGTTCCCTCTTGCCACCAGATGATGGGGCCCCATTTGTCTAACCAAGAGAGTCCCAGTATGACTGGATCTGTCATTTTGGGGGCTATTATGAACTGGATCATTTCCCAGTGATCTGCTAGCTCCAGCTTCACTGGTACAGTCAGCTGTGTGGTGTAAGTTCCCCCCACTAAAGATGCATCAACTTGTTCAAATCGAATTGGGTGGTTGAGCTTTTTGACTCGGATCCCTAATTTTAGGACTGTGGGTAGGTTAATCAGGCACCTCATGCAGCCCGAATCTATTAGGGCTTAGAAAGTCCCTTGGGTCCCTGTTTTTGGGGCCGTTAGGCGTATAGGGAAAAGAAAAGGGTGGATGGGTCCACTCAACATTGGGTCGTCTTCACCCTCGTCCTCGCTGTCATATGATTCGGGGGATTGATTTCCATCATCTGGGATCCCCCTGGTTTCAGTTAGGTGGGCAAAGACCTCTGGACCCTGGGGGATTCTCCATGGCACGTTGGTGGCGCGCTTGGGCCCTTGTTCCAGTCATGCCTTGGGCGGTGGGTCTGATCTTGGCCTTGGGGTTCCACATGCTGCGGCCATGTGACCAATCCCCCCACACCTGTAGCACCTCAGTGGGCTCCGTGGGATGACAGGCCTCTGGGTGGGCTGTGGTGCTGTGGTTTCTCATCTAATGGGTGGTCCCTGGTCCAGTTGGCCCCTCTGCTTGCCATCTGGTTGCTTTGACATATCGTTGGCTCGCAACCCTCTGTCGACTTTTATCGCTACTTGGAACCATTCGGAGAGCTGGTTCGGGATGTCCCGAGAAGTGGTCATTTGGGCGATTCGCTTGTCTAGGCTTGTTCTAAAGAAATACACCAGTAGTTGCTCTGGTAAGGGAGGTAAGGTTCCAATGACTCTCCTGAATTCATGGATATGCTCTCTGATGGGCCTCCCCTTCTGTATTAGGTTCATGAGCTCATCCTCCACATAGGGGTCCTCCTCTGCCTCCTCGAACCGGGCTCGTAGTAGTTGTAAGAACCCATCTGCGTCTTGCAGTTGGGGCCCCCTATTCTTGTAGAGGGCTGCTGACCACCTCCTTGCTTCTCCTTCCAACCCTTCTGAAATGACACTCACTAGGGCTCTGGGAAATTGGTAAAGGTGTCCATAGCACTCGATGTAGATCTCAGCTGTGTTGAGGAATTGGGCTAGCTGGTCTGGATCGCCATCAAATTTCCCTCTGAAACAGGGTGGGTCCTCCCTCGCTGCCCTCTCCTCCCAGCGCGGGGCTCTGTAAGCCTGGCCTCGGTGCCGCTGGTCCTCTTCCTCATCTCTCATTCTAGGGTGGGGAGGTGATGTTCTTTCCAGACTGCTCTACTTGCTGTGTAAGGGGGGGAACCCATGGAATCATCTTTGGGCTTCTTCTCCTTCTGCTAGGGGGGAGGGAAGGGCTGTGCTTCAGTCTACGGCCTCTTGGTTCATCAGCCCAATGGGTTCCCTCTTCTCCTTTGGCCTGCATGATGGCCCCTCCTCCCCAAGGATGGCACGGTCAAATTTCTCTTTCAATTCATCTATGGGGCTCTTGAGTGGCTTTCCTGAAACTTTTTGGTGCCTGGCCTGCTGCCAGTCCCATAGCCAGTCTGCCCTCCCCAATTCATTTAGGGGTTTCCCCTTCCCCTGAACGCTCGGGAGGGGAAACTCGGCTTCTGTGGCTTTTGGCAAAACCCCCAAATACTTTTCTTTTCTTGGGTTGTGGAGCGATCGTCTGATCTTGGCTGTCTGGCAGCTTCGATGGAGGAGTGGGGGGGTTTGAGGCCCCATAATATCTTGAAGTCCCATAGCGTCCAAGCTGGCTGGGATCAGAACTGGCTTTTTTCCAGTTGCCTGAATTAGGCTCTCTTCGGACAGCTTACTTTCTGCCATGACGTCAGGGCTGTGCCTCCATTCACTCCATACATCTGGAAGGGAGCTGGAGGTTTGGCTTGGAAAGGAAAGTTGGCTGTCAGGTTTCGATATCGTCTTCAAATAAAATAAATTGCATTTCCAAACAGATAGTCTTTGAAGAAATTTTTCATTTTATTAAGCATGACAATCTGGCCCCGATCGTGGCATAGCCAACTCTGGCTTCCTGACCCCAAACCCTCCCTTTCCATTCCCCAAATCTCTGCGTCTCATTGGCCTTCTTCCAAATCACTCTCCCCATATCTACTACCTAAGCTCCCAGGAATGTCCCCCCTCCCTCTCATCTCCTAGGGGATATTATCTTCAAGGAAAATAAGTAGGTGAAATGTCAAGCATCCTCTTGCCAGCTGCCCCCTCTTCTCCTTCTTATGTCAGCACTAGAATAAATGCAGGTTGAAGTGCTGACATCTTGCTGCAAAAACGGATTAACTACAGATGGCTGTTTCCAGAAGGAGTAAGCCTAACATGGCAATTCCAAAGATACAGACTGAATACAATCGACAAGACAAGAGCTTTTTATGAGGAAATTCTCAAAGAGAAAGCAAAGATCGAGAAGGGAAGCTAGATCAACTAGAGCAATAAAACCTAATTATAAAGTATGAATATGGAAGAAAGGAAATTAATTTCAATAAATATAAATGGACTCAATTTGGCCAGTAAAAGAATAGTATTTCACAAATTAGAAAAATTAAAATTCGATATAATCTTCTTACAGGAAGTGCATATTTAAAAACAACATGAACAACTATTGATTCAACCAAAACTTGGAAAAACTTTTTTATCATTGTCACAAAGTAAAAAAAGCGGAGTTGCTTTGTATATTAGAAACATATTAACGGCAGAGCAGAAATATGCTGACTCAGAAGGTAGAATTTTGATTGTTGAAATAACTGATAACAATACAGAAATACTTTTGGTAGCAATTTATGCTCCTAATAATAATCAAAGTGACTTTTATAGAAAATTACATAACAAGATAATTGAAATGGAGTATGAAAATGTCTGTATGATGGGAGATTTTAATGGAATTGTGGATGAAAAATTGGACTATAAAACACACAAAATAACAAAACATAGTAGAAAGGTATTGCCGAGAACTTTTTTTAAAATGGTAGAGGAAATAAATCTGAAAGACATATGGAGGGAGAGAAATGGAAAAAATAGACAATAGACTTTCTACTCTGATAGACATTTATCATGGTCCAGATTAGATATGATATGGACAACAATGGAACTGAACATTGAACATTTAAACATTGAACAAGTGAATATAGACACTAATCTATGGGCAGACCATAATCCGGTGATTGCTATCTGGAAAGGTCGAAAAGCCAGATCTAGATGAACATAAAACAACACTATATTAAAAGAGAAAGACTTCATACAGAAAATGAACCAAGAACTGGATTTTTTCTTTAAGGAAAACAGGAGAGAAACATCGACACAAAACCTTTGGGATACAATGAAGGCCTTTGCCAGAGGTTTAATTATTGATTATACAAGGAAAAGAAATGCGAAGAAAAGACAAACTCTTAAAATATTGACAGATGATTATAAAAGATTTGAAAAGGAATTCCAGAAAGATCCATATAAGAAAGATGTAAAAATTAAAATGGATATTATAAAGCACAAAATGGATCTACTGGAGAAGGAATAATTAGCTTAAAAAATAAGAGCTGCCAAACAGAACTACTTTGAAAATGCAAATAAACCAGGCAGATGATTAGCATATAAACTGAAAAAAGAAAGAGAATCAAGAAAAATAATACAACTAATTGATCATCAAGGACAGAGCAGATTTCGAAATAAAGAGATGGGGGAAATAATACAGGAATATTACACACAATTGTACAAGAAAGATATAATACAGGAGGATAAAGTGGCAAGGTATTTACAAAAAGCAAAATTACCACAAATTCCCAAAGACATTGTGGAGCTGTTGGATGGAAATATAATGATGATGGAATTAACTGAGTGTCAGCGTTCCAAATTAGGCTCTCTTCCAGCGCTGACATAGAGAGAACAGTAGCTTGATTTATTGCTGAGATAAACTTTTACCTAGTCTTTGTATGTTACAGATAGGGTTTCCTGGGAGACGAGGAGGGGGGGACATTCCTGTGAAAAGAACGTGCTGGGATGTAGAGATGGATTTGCATGATGGCCAATGAGACATTGGGGTTGGAGTGCGGAAGAGGAGGGGGTTGGAAGGAGGGGCCAGTTTGGCTGCAAAATGAATCAGAAATGTCAGACTCTGCTATTCTTAAAATAAAAGTGATTCATTAGAGAGCTTGCGCTTGAGAATGAAGTTTTTTTCAAGATAGCACTGAAACCTGACAGACAGCCAAACTCTCCCCCAAATCCAGGCTGGCTGAGTTTAAATCATCCCGTTCCCTCCCAGACATCTGGTCGGACGGACTATGGCTGAAGCCAAGCTCTCGGAGGAAAGCCTGCTTCAAGAGACGGGAGGAGCAGAAACGGTCGTGATTCCAGCCAACTTGGAAAATACAAAGGTTCAACTTTCTCCACCTTCCCTCCCCGCAGAACTTCAAGCAAAGAAACGTGAGGCAGATAAGTACCCGGGGACTGTGCCAAAAGCCTTAAAGGCGGAATTTTCTTTTGCAAATGTAAAAGATAAGAAAAAACCCCTAAGTGAATTGAGAAGGGCGAGTTGGGGATGGGAATGGCAGCGAAGCCCAGACAAGGCAGCACCTCCCCACCCCAGGATGAGAGACGAGGCAGAGGACTATCAACACCAAGGCTGGCCCTCCAGAGCTCAGCACAGAGAGGAGAGGGCAGAGAGGGAGGAGCCACCCCAGTTCAGAGGGAAGTTCGATGGTGACCCAGACAACCTCGCCCAATTCCTCGATTCAGCTGAGATATACATAGAGAGGTTCGGACACCTCTACCCTTTCCCCAGAGCCCTAGTGAATGCTATCTCGGAAGGGCTGGAGGGAGAAGCAAAGAGGTGGTCAGCATCACTCTACAAATACAGGGCCCCCCAGCTACGAGATGCAGATGGGTTCTTGCAACTATTGAGAGCCCATTATGAGGAGGAGGAGGAGGACCCCTATGTGGAAGACGAGCTCAGAAACCTAATGCAGAGGGGGAAGCCTATCAGAGAGCATATCCGTGAATTCAGGAGAGTCATTGGGACACTGCCTCCCCTACCAGAGCGATTGCTGGTGTATTTTTTTAGAACAAGCCTAGATAAAAGAATTTCCCAAGTGACTGCCTATCGTGACATCCCAAACCGACTCGCTGAATGGTTCCGGGTAGCGATAAAAGTCGACAGAGGGCTGCGGGCGAGTGACACGTCAAAACCACCAGAGGGAAAGGAGAGAGGCCGACCAGACCAGGGGCCACTCAACAGACGAGAAACCCCAACATCACAGCCCTCCTACAGACCAACTGCCCCACGGAGCCCACTAAAATGCTACCGATGTGGAGGAAGCGGCCACATAGCAGCAAGATGTGGAACGCCTAGACCGGGACCAGCTCCACCACCCAAAGCACGACCGGAACGAGGGCCCAAGCGCGTCACCCACGTACCGCGGGAAGCTCCCCAAATCCCGGAGTTTTTCGCTCATCTGACCGAAACCAGAGGAATCCCAGATGAGGGAGATCAGTCCCCCGAACCCTATGACACAGAGGACGAAGGCGAGGATGACCCGATGGTGAGTGGACCCGTCCATCCTTTTCTTTTCCCCATACGCCTAACAGCCCCCAAAACAGGGGCCCAAGAGACTTTCCAAGCCCTAATAGACTCGGGTAGCACACGGTGCCTAATCAACCTACCCACAGTTCTAAAATTGGGAATCCAAGCTAAACAGCTCAAACAACCAATTTGCTTCGAGCAAGTTGATGGGTCCCTAGTGGGAGGAGCGTACGCCACACACTTGACTGAACCCGTGAGACTAGAACTCACAGATCACTGGGAGACGATCCGCTTCATAATAGCCCCCAAGATGACAGAACCAGTCATATTGGGGCTCTCGTGGCTCGACAAATGGGGCCCAATCATTTGGTGGCAAGAGGGAACCCGCAGGCTGAGAATAGCAAAGGGGCCCCAACCCCTGCGCCCCGACCAGAAGAATTCCCTCCCACGCTGAAACCCCAAAGCAGCCCTCCAATACAGAAGAAAACACCACAAACACAAGGGTCCCTCCCAGAAGGTGCAGCAAAGCAATTGGCAGCCGTACCCACCACCGCTTGTAACGCAAACCAGATCCCAAGGGAGTACCAAGACCTGGCAGGGGTATTCAGCGAGGCCGAGTGTGACATTCTGCCCCCCCACTGCGAGACCGATTGTGCCATCGAAATTATCCCCGGAGCGAAACTACCCAAACCTAAAATGTATGCCATGACGCCCCGAGAAATGCAGGAAATGCGAGACTACATAGACAAAAACTTACAAAGGGGATTTATTGAGCCAGTAAAACCAAGGGTAGTGGCGCCGGTCATGTTTAAAGAGAAAAAGGACGGCTCCATGAGACTGGTGGTCGACTTTCGAAGTTTCAATGCTGTATGCATGCAAAACTTATACCCCCTCCCCCTCATAAAAGACATGCTAGCCCACCTAGCTAAAGGGAAGATTTTCACCAAACTAGACCTTCGAGAAGCTTATTACCGAGTACGCATAAAGGCAGGAGATGAATGGAAAACAGCATTCAACTGCCCCCTGGGTAGTTTCCAGTTTAAAGTAATGCCTTTTGGATTGCAAGGAGCCCCGGCAGTATTCATGCAGTTAATAAACGAAGTCTTACATGAACACCTTTACAAAGGGGTCCTCGTCTATCTGGACAATATTCTTATCTACACGGAGACCATAGATGAACATATACCCCTTGTCCGCCAAGTACTGAAAAAACTGCTACGGGCAAACCTATATGTCAAACTGCCAAAATGCGATTTCCACCAATCACGGCTAGACTACCTGGGCTACCGAGTATCAAATGAGGGGATAGAGATGGACCCAGCCAAGGTCCAATCAGTTCTACAATGGCAGCCCCCTCGCACCCGCAGACAACTGCAAAGTTTTCTAGGCTTTGCGAATTTCTACAGACAATTCATCCCCTCGTTCGCGAAGATTGCCAAACCTTTGATGGACCTCCTAAAGACAGGAAGCCCAGTGATGAAACCTTGCCCGGGACAACCCCTACAGTGGGACCTGACCTGCCAACAGGCATTTGAGACACTAAAAGGACTGTTCGCGAAAGAACCTGTCTTAAAACACCCGGATCTGGAACAGCCTTTTGTCATCCAAGCAGACGCAAGTGATGTGGCAGTAGGAGCCGTGTTACTCCAAAAGAACAACCAAGGTGATCTACAACCCTGCGCCTACACCTCCCGCAAACTCACCGATACAGAGAGGCGATGGGCGGCGTGGGAGAAGGAAGCATTTGCAGTAAGATGGGCCTTGTTGACCTGGCGGCACCTTCTAGAGGGAGGCCAGAAACCATTTGAAGTTTGGACTGATCATAAAAACCTAGAGGCCCTAAAAACCCCACGAAAACTGTCGCCCAGGCAAGTGCGGTGGGCACAATACTTCAATCGTTTCAATTTCGAGCTTAAGCACATCCCAGGAGGGAGAAATTTCCTGGCTGATGCCCTCTCCCGGATGCCCCAATACAATAGTGAACGGGAGCAGGTAGTGAATGCCATCATCCCCTCCACCTAAGCTGCGGCCCAAGTGATCACCAGACGGCAACGACGTGATCAGCAAGGCCAACTTGCAAGTGACTTAACTGCAAAATTAAAAAAATGAAACGCTGACAGACCCCTGGTATCGGGACAATCAACATCTTTTGACAAAAAGAGATGAACTAGCATGGAGGGGGACAAAGCTCTATGTCCCACAGAGTTTACGCATCCTGATTCTCAAGAGGAGCCACGACGTTAAACCAGCAGGACACTTCGGATTCCTAAAGACTCTGCACCTAGTACAAAGGCAGTTCTGGTGGCCACACATGAGAAAGGACATAGACAGTTATGTAAAAAGCTGCACCATTTGTGCCACGATGAAGACAAGGCCAGGGTGCCCGCCTGGATTGCTGCAACCAGTAGCTGAACCAACAAGACCATGGGAGGAGATTGCAATGGACTTTATAGTAGACCTACCGAGGAGCAGTGGAAATACAGTGATCTGGACTGTAATAGACTTATTCTCCAAACAGGCACACTTCATTCCTTGTAGTGGACTGCCTTCAGCTCGTCAGTTATCCAAACTGTTCCTGAAACACATTTACTGCCTACATGGAGTCCCCAGGAGAATCATTTCCGACAGAGGGGTCCAGTTCACAGCAAACTTCTGGAGGGAGTTTCTACGATCCATAGGTTCATCCCAAGGGCTCAGCTCAGCATTTCACCCGAGCACCAATGGGGGGGGGGGCAGAAAGACTGAACGCTATGATAGAACAGTATTTAAGATGCTACGTCGACAACAGCAGTCCAATTGGGCAGACCTCCTATCTTTTGCGGAGGTTGCATATAATAATGCTGTCCACAGCAGCACGGGGCTAACCCCGTTCAAAATAGTGAGTGGCATGGATTTTGTTCCCATGCCAGAATACCCGAGGGAGCCCCCTTCCTCAGTCAGTTTGACCGACTGGATGGCAATGTTGAGACAAACTTGGGAAAATGTTAAGAGGGCGCTGGCAAAGGCGGCTCAATCTTATAAGGAACAAGCAGACAAGCACCGAACTCCCCAAAGACCATTTCAACTGGGAGAGAAAGTTTACCTCTCCACCAAGTACTTGAGACTTAGACTCCCGAGCAGGAAATTGGGTCCAAAATTTATAGGACCATTTCCTATAATAAAAATAATCAACCCCGTTACAGTTCAATTGCAGTTGCCACGGTTTTTGGGGAAAATTCACCCCGTTTTTCACAGTAGCCTTCTAAAACCTGTAGTGGGGTCTACTTTAAGGCCAACGCCACGTGAACCCCCTGGGCCCCTGGTTGTTGGGGGCCAAATGCACTACGAAGTGCAGCGGATTCTTGATTCAAGATGGCACAGGGGGCGCCTCCAGTACTTAATTAAATGGAAGGGTTACCCAGTGTCAGAGGCTTCCTGGGTGAAGAGCGCAAACATTCAAGCTGATTGCCTTATAGCAAAATTCCATGCAGACCACCTGGGAAAGCCGGGAAGGGGGGGTGCACAGCCAGGGAGGGGCTGATGAGACTAATCTTGTTGTGTTTTCCCTATGGGATAGGTGATGTCGCAGAAGTGAAGGGAGAGGGGCCGGATGTCAGCGTTCCAAATTAGGCTCTCTTCCAGCGCTGACATAGAGAGAACAGTAGCTTGATTTATTGCTGAGATGAACTTTTACCTAGTCTTTTTATGTTACAGATAGGGTTTCCTGGGAGACGAGGAGGGGGGCACATTCCTGTGAAAAGAATGTGCTGGGATGTAGAGATGGATTTGCATGATGACCAATGAGACATTGGGGTTGGAGTGCGGAAGAGGAGGGGGTTGGAAGGAGGGGCCAGTTTGGCTGCAAAATGAATCAGAAATGTTGGACTCTGCTATTCTTAAAATAAAAGTGATTCATTAGAGAGCTTGCGCTTGAGAATGAAGTTTTTTTCAAGATAGCACCGAAACCTGACACTGAGGCAATTAAGAAACAGAAGAATGGAAAGGTTCCAGGACCAGATGGACTGCCACCTGAATATTACAGGACGTTACAAGAATTTTTATTGATCCCAATGCTGGAGATTATGAATGAAATAATGATGAAAAAAGAAATACCCAAAACATGGACTGAGGCTTATATTACACTGATACACAAAGAAGAGACAGACCCACAACTAATCAAAAACTACAGACCTATATCCCTGCTAAACACGGACTATAAAATCTTTGCTACAATATTGGCAGAAAGACTCAAGAGATATTTGAATAATTTTATATATTCTGACGAAAATGGATTCCTATCAAAAAGACAAATTAGAGACAATATAAGAATAATTTTGGATACTCTAGAATATTATGAAGCTCATCCTGAAAAGCAGATGGCTTTGATATTTTTAGATGCACAAAAATCCTTTGACAATGTGAATTGGCAATTTATGATGTTACAAATGGAGGAAATGGGCTTTGGTAAGAAATTTCTTCAGGCAATTGAAGCTATATATTCCAAACAAAAAGCTAAGGTTATGACCCTTGTCATGGTCAGAACATTCTCTCCTTAGACTTGACTTCCTGACCGCTATGCCCCACTGCAGGGAGGCGGAACCGATCAGGTGGTTCCGCCCCAGGCGCCTGATGGATCCTGATAGGTACCGAATGGAGCTTGGGCCATTTCCTGAAACTCTGGCGCGCGACTCGACGGAAGACCTGGTGGCCGCCTGGGATAGGGCAGCCGCTGGTGCTTTAGATTGGGTCATGCCTTTGCGGCCTCTGACCCGGCGCCGAATCTGCCCAGCTCCTTGGTTCTCCGAGGAGCTGAGGGGGATGAAACGCCGGAAAAGACACCTAGAGAGTAGTTGGAGGGCCAGTCGCTCCGAATCTGACCGTACACTAGTGAGGTTTTATATCAAGACCTACTTAGTGGCGATAAAGGCGGCGAAGTGTAATTACTTTTCCGCTCTTATCGCGTCGGCAGAAAATCGCCCAGCTGCCTTGTTTAGGGTGACTCGCTCCCTTCTCCATCTGGGAGCGCGGGAAGACCCCTTGCAAGGTCGTGCTGAGGATTTTGCGCATTATCTGCATGATAAAGTCACTCAAATTCGGGAAGGCTTGGACTCTGACTGGGTAGGTACAGGCGGGTTGTCCGAGGTCTGTCTTGAGACGGTTATCTGGGATGAGTTTGACCCTGTGACTCCCGAGGACGTGGACAGGATGCTGGGGAGGTTGAACGCAACCACATGTTTATTGGACCCGTGTCCCTCCTGGTTGGTGCTGGCTACCCGGGAGGTTACGCGAGGCTGGCTCCAGAGGATTATAAATGCTTCTTTGAGTGAGGGGTTCTTGCCTCCCGCCTTGAAAGAGGCGGTGGTGAGGCCCCTCCTCAAGAAGCCCTCTCTGGACCCAGCTGTTTTAGCAAACTATCGTCCAGTTTCCAACCTTCGCTTCTTGGCGAAGGTTGTTGAGAGTGTGGTTGCGCGACAGCTCCCGCAGTACCTGGATGAAACTGTCTATCTAGATCCATTCCAGTCCGGCTTCAGGCCCGGGTACAGCACGGAAACGGCATTGGTCGCGTTGGTTGATGATCTCTGGAGGGCTCGGGACAGAGGTTGCTCCTCTGTTCTGGTCCTATTAGACCTCTCAGCGGCTTTTGATACCATCGACCATGGTATCATGCTGCGCCGGTTGGAGGGGTTGGGAGTGGGAGGCACTGTTTTACGGTGGTTCTCCTCCTATCTCTCCGACCGGTCGCAGTCTGTGTTGGCTGGAGGGCAGAGGTCGACCTCAAGGCACTTGGTTTGTGGGGTGCCACAAGGGTCGGTCCTCTCGCCTCTCCTGTTCAACATTTATGTGAAGCCGCTGGGTGAGATCATCCGTGGTTTTGAGGTGCAGTGCCATCTGTACGCTGATGACACCCAGCTGTACATCTCCACCCCAGACCACCCCAACGATGCCCTTGAAGTGATGTCCCGGTGCCTGGAGGCCGTGCGGGTCTGGATGGGGAGGAACAGGCTCCAACTCAATCCCTCCAAGACTGAGTGGCTGTGGCTGCCGGTGTCCTGATATAGTCAGCTGGTGCCATCGCTGACTATCGGGGGCGAAACATTGGCCCCCACGGAGAGGGCGCGTAACTTGGGTGTCCTCCTGGACGCACGACTGTCTTTAGAAGAGCATATGACGGCCGTGGCCAGGGGGGCTTTCTATCAGGTTCGCCTGATATGCCAGTTGCGCCCCTTTCTGGATCGGGACTCCCTATGCACGATCACTCGTGCCCTCGTTACTTCCCGCCTCGACTACTGCAACGCTCTCTACATGGGCTCCCCTTGAGGAGCACTCGGAGGCTCCAACTGGTGCAGAATGCGGCTTCACGGGTACTTATGGGGGCGACATGGCGCTCCCACGTGACATCTCTCCTGCGTGAGCTGCATTGGCTTCCGGTGGTCTTCCGAGTGCGCTTCAAGGTGTTGGTTCTCATCTTCAAAGCGCTCCATGGCTTAGGACCCAGTTATCTACGAGACCACCTTCTGCCTCCGATAACCTCCCACCGGCCAACACACTCCCACAGAGAGAGTCTCCTCGGGGTGCCGTCTGTCAGGCAATGTCAGCTGGCGACCCCCCGGGGAAGAGCCTTCTGTGTGGGGGCACCCGCCCTCTGGAATGAGCTACCCCCAGGGATACGACTAATCCCGGACCTCCGGACCTTCCGCCGGGCCCTGAAGACTTTTTTATTTCAGCAAGCCGGGCTGGGTTAAAAAAAAAAATTAATTGGGTGAATTTTATGGGTAACGGGGTTTTAAATTGGAGAAGCCTAAGATAATTTAATTTTGTTTTAATGTATTTTAATATTTGTATTGTGTGTTTTTAATTCTGGCTGTTCACCGCCCCGAGTCCTTCAGGAGAGGGGGCGGTATAAAAATTTAATAAATAATAATAATAAATAATAATAATGATAAATTGAGAACTGTCTGACTTTATTGAAATAGAAAAAGGCACTAGACAAGGATGCCTACTCTCACCATTATTGTTTATATTGACACTGGAAGTCTTAAATAGAAATATTAGAGAAGAAAAAGAGATAAAAGGTATGAAAATACGAAAGGAAGAATATAAGCTGCAAGCCTTTGCTGATGACTTGGTTATTATTATTATTATTATTATTATTATTATTATTATTATTATTGAAGAACCACTAATGTCAATAAATAAATTGTTAGAAAGCATTGGAGAGTTTGGGGAAGTAGCTGGTTTGAAAATTAATAAAGAGAAGACAAAGATAATGACTAAAAATATGTTGAAAAAGCAAAAAGAAGAATTGATGGAGATTTCAAATATGCAGATCACGAATAAGGTAAAATATTTGGGGATACAATTGACAACGAGGTGTAGTTCACTTAAAGAAAATAATTATAATAAGCTTAAGCAACAGATAGGACAAGACTTGGAGAACTGGGGAAATTTGCAGTTATCTTTGATTGGCAGGATTGCAACTATTAAGATGAATATTTTACCTAGAATTTTGTATCTCTTTCAGACAATTCTGATAAAGCTGGGTAAGGAATTCTTTGTGGACTTGAATAAAATGATGATGAAATACATTTGGCAGGGAAAGAAGGCAAGAATAAAACTTAAGGTGTTACAAGATGCTAAAATGAGAGGTGGTTTTGGTTTACCTAATTTTGAACTATACTATCAGGCAGCTAGTTTAATGTGGATTAAAGAATGGATAACACTGAAAAACACTAGACTATTCAATTTGGAGGGATATGATTTGTTGATGGGGTGGCATGCTTTTTTATGGTATAAAGGAACCAAAAAACAGGGGTATTTTAGAAGACATCAGATACGTGAAGCACTGTTTTTGAATTGGGAGAGGATTAAAAAATATCATTATATGAAGCTCCCTATCTGGGTATCTACAATTGAAGCTTTTTCATATTCAGTGATATTCAAAAGGGAACAAATTGTTAGATATAATGATATATTGGATGAAAAGGGTGAACTTAAACTAAAACAAGACCTGGAAGAACAGGGATTTAAGATGGATTGGTTTTCCTATATGCAAATATTTTCTAGATACCGAGAAGATTTCAAACAAGAAGGTATTTATAATGTTCTGACTGTTTTGGATAAGATATTAATGGGCTCTGATGACCACATAATTAAAAAGTTATATCGGTACTTGCTAGAGGTAAAATTGGAAGAAGAACAAGTTAAAGAATCAATGATAGCATGGGGGAAAATTTTTGGTTATGGTATTGACTTAGAAAAATGGCAAAAATTGTGGTGGCATAATTATAAAATGACAATGTCTACAGCATATAAGGAGAATTTGTATAAGATGTTTTACAGGTGGCATCTGCCCCCAACGAGGATAGCTAGAATGTTCAAGAACAAATCAGAGAAGTGTTGGAAGTGCCATCAGACCCCAGGATCTTATTACCATATATGGTGAACATGCGTAGACGCAAGGAGATTTTGGACTAAGATACACACGTGGTTGGAAAAAATGACAAAGAGACATATTGACTTTAAACCAGAGATATTTTTATTAGGGATCTTACCAGAGACATTCAATAAAGAACTGCAATATTTAATTGTGAATATTTTAACAGCAGCTAGAATTGTATTTGCAAAAAATTGGAAAGGAGAGAAGCGAATTACTGATGAAGAAATTATTAAGAAATGTTGGACTGTGCTGAAATGAGTAGATTGACACTTGAAATAAGAGAACAGGAAGATAAACAATATTATTTGATATTGGAGCTATTTTACCAATGGGTAGATAATAAAGCATGGGGATGAAATATTATACATGAAATGAAATCTGGATAAAATGTTTAAATATCTATTTTTTGCTAGAGGAAAGAACATTTGTCATATAATGTGACTGAAAATTCTTTGAGAGCACGAAATGATCTTAACCGATCGAAACACTGTTTGTGATTGTTTGGAAGGATGATGTTTTTTAAGTTGTTTTTGTTTAAAAAATAAAAAATCTTTTTGGAAAAAAAAATTCTTCCATCTGGGAGTACATACCACTCCCCTTGCTTATGTCCTTTCAAATCTACAGTTGCCTGGAGTTCCTCTGCTTTAGAATATCTGGGCCTCAGTCCCCTTGGCATTTCCAATGTTACACAAGCTATCATGTCAGGGAGGGCCTGATCATCTCGGGTTGCCGACAGTCTTGCTTCTTTATCGGCAGCCCTGTTCCCTCTGGCTATTTCATCTTGCCCCTTCTGATGTCACTTGCAGTGCATCACCGCTACTGTCTTTGACATTTTGACAGCGCCTGTGAGTCTCTCGATTAGAAAGGGATGTTTAATTTCTTTTTCTGAGGCTGTTAAAAGCCCTCTCTCCTGATAAATGGCTGCATGGACATGTAAAGTGAGGAAAGCATATTTAGAATCAGTCCAAATGTTTACACTTTCATTCTTTGTCCTTTCAAGTGCCTGGATCAAAGCCCATAATTCTGCTACTTGGGCACTAGTGCCCTTTGGAAGTGGTCCACTTTCTATGACTTGGTCAAGTGAGACTACTGCATAACCCGCAGATGAAGCTTGACCCATCTGTAAATAAATTATGGTCTGCTGCTTTATTCAGCATCAGGGAACATCAGTTAGGTCAGGCCTGCATGAGAACTGGCTTTTGATGACCTGCATACAATTGTGTTCAATTTCAGGACCCGGTGCCAGCAAAAGAGTGGCTGGATTGAGGTCATTTGTTTGTCTCAGGGTCACTTGTAGGTTCTGAGTGAGGAGAGCTTGATATTTGTAAATTCTGGGGTTTGTCAGCCATAAATGGCCCTTTGTCTCTAAGACTCCTTGAATTGTGTGGCTGGTGTAAATGGTAGTTGGCTGCCCAAAGGTTAATTTATTAGCTTCCTCCATCAAGAGAGCAGTTGCGGCTAAGATTTTTAAGCAATGCGGCCAGCCCTTCACTACTCCGTCAAGTTGTTTTGACAGATAAACCACAGGCTGTTGCCAACTTCCCTTTTCTTGAGTCAGTACCCCAAGTGCTGTATTATTCTTTGAGTCACCATATAAATTAAAAGGCTTCTTTAGGTTGGGAAGTCCCATGACAGGAGCCTGAGATAATTTTGACTTTAAGGTTCGAATGCCCGTTTTTGTTCCAGGTCCCAAACAAAGGGTTCCTTTTCTCCCCCCTTTGTAGATTCATAGAGTGGTTTAGCTAACAGAGCAAAATTCAGAATCCATATTCTACAATAGCCTGCTGTTCCTAAAAATCCCCGCAACTCTCTCCTATTAGTTGGTTCTGCAATTTGACAGACAGCTTCCTTCCTCTCATGTCCTATCGCTCTCTGCCCTTGTCTTATAATGTAACCTAGGTATTTAACCTGGGGCTTCACCAACTGGGCTTTCTGCTTTGAGGCACAATATCCCTTGTCCATTAACAGATGAAGTAGTTGGTTGGTATTGTCCCAACAGGTTTCCTTCGTTTGGCCAGTTGCTAATACATCATCTACATATTGGAGTAGTACATCTCCATCTTCGCAAGGCTGGAAGTCTTCTAGGTCTGAGGCTAAGGCTTCGCCAAAAAGGGTAGGCTTCCCCAAGGATTTTTAAATCCTTGGGGAAGCCTGGTCCAAGCATACTGCCTTTTTCGACCTTTTACTGGGTCTTCCCATTCAAAAGCAAACAGTTTCTGACTGTCTCTATGTATTGAGATGGTAAAGAAGGCATCCTTCAAATCTACCACTGAGAACCAACTGGCCGAGGCTGGAATCAAACTCAAAAGAGTATATGCGTTGGGCATAATAGCATGGATAGTGACCGTGGCTTCATTCAGAATTCTAAGGTCTTGAACTGGCCTTAGAGTACCATCAGGTTTTGGAATGGGTAGAATTCGGGTGTTCCAAGGGGATTGTATTGTTCTTAGAATGCCTGCTCTTAAGTATTTGGTAATATGATCTTGTATTGCCTTTGTAATGGGGTGAGGATAGCTTTTCTGCCTGAGATGGACAGGCACTGCTAGAGGCTTCATTTGTATAATTATTGAAGCATGGTGTGCAGCATGTCCTGGTGGGTTATCTTCTGCCCATAACTCCAGTACTTCAAACTCCTGCCAGGTATTGGGGACTTGACTCTCTTGAGCCAACATTACTCGCCACATTTCATCTGGGGCGTGCCTCATTATTAATGACATCTTGTCTTCATCAAAGGACAGAATAGCTCCCATTTTACATAGGATGTCACGACCCAGGAGGGAAACTGAACACTCAGGCATATAGAGAAACTGGTGTTCTATATTTCTTCCATCTAGGGAACATTTCAGGGGTTTTAGCACAGGGCGACAATTTATGAAACCATTAACCCCTAGATGCCCCTGTGTCTACTAAGAAGGTTACATTATCGCCCCCTATTTTCATTCGGACCAAGGGTTCAGGAGGGGCTTGACTGAACCCTGGTCCCCTTCAGTCTTCCAGCCTCTCATCCACTGCGGCCAGGCCTATGGCTTCTGTCCATTCTTGACCACAGTCTCTTCCTCTATTTGGTGCACGTCCCAGTCCTTTTATTTCGATCTCAAGTCTTTTGGGACATTCTTGTTGCCAGTGGCCCTTTTCCTTACACCAATTACACCTGCCTCTTTCCCAGGCTTTGGAATTGTTTGACAAAGCAACTGCCAACAACTCAGCCTTGTGTTGCATCCTATCATCCTTTTTCTTTTCCTCCACTTTGAATCTATTCACATAGACTTTACGTGCAATCTCCATTAATTGGCTGATGCTCATCCCTAAGTCTTGCCTCTGGAGTTTCCGCTTTATGTCCGGGGCACTCTGGGATATGAAGGCCAGGGTTAACATGTGGGCATTCTCTGGATCCAGGGGATTGATTGGAGTGTATGTCTTATAAGTCTCAACAAGCCTTTGAAAGAAAGCCTCGGGGCTTTCTTCAGTCTCTTGTATTACCAAGGAAGGCTTGGACATGTTTATTGGAGGTTTAGCAGCCTGTTCTAAATCTTGAAGGATTAATGCCTGGTAATCTTGGAGGTAGACCATGTCATTATAGGGATCCCACTGTGGGTCCCATCTTGGAAACCATTGGTTTAATATAGCCTGGAGGTTTCCCCCATCCATGGGTTTTAAAATCTTACCAATGGCATTACTTAATCTCTCTTTCTCTTCATCATTAAGGAGAGTGGTCATCAATTGTTCCAAGTCTTGCCAGGTAGGATTGTGGGTTTTTATAATGACTTTAAACAGGTCCACAACCTCTTGAGGTTTAGCTGACAGTGGTCCATAATGTTGTTTTCAATTTAATAGGTCTGTTGTAGTAAACGGGATGTACTGGAATAGAGGCTGAATTTCTGCCTGGCCCTGTCCATCTATGATTTTTTGATCTATTTGATGGAGTGGAGTCAAGAACTGGCTTCTGGTTCGGGCAGCAATGGGAGAAGTCTACTGGGGCAACAGAGGAGGGAATTTACGAGAAGCCTTTTCCAAGTTAGGTGTCTCCCTCTGTCCTTCATGCTCTACTGCCTTTTGGACTTGGCTATTACCATCGTTGACATTTGGCTGGTGTCCTGGTTGATAAAGGGGGCATATGGAGGGGGATTCTCCTCTTCATAGGGGGCAGTCTTTAAGATAGGTTTCTTTTCAGGGTGACTCTTTCTGACCTGACATTTGGGATTTCCTCTCACTCGAGCCACACAGACTCGCATGACTTCTACTCGGCATTTGCGAAGCCAGTCAGGGTTCTGTTTCACTACTTTTTGCCACTGGTCAATATATTGGTACTGGTCTGGGTGGCCACTTTCTGGGTCTGTTACGATCTGATGTACTTTTGAAATGATGTCAGGGTTAAAGCTTCCCTCAGGCTTCCAGCCTACAGTAAATGCTGGCCAATCATTTTCACAGAATTTCTTTAAATCACCTGGATTGGCCTTGGGGTCTCCATAATCCCCACTAAAACCTTTCTTAAAATTCTTCAACATATATTGAAGAGGTGTTCGGGGAACACTCCGTTTTCCACCCATTTTCTAAGACACTGCCACTGACCTACGGTGCCGGATGTTCCAACGGTCACCAATAGGAACTGCAATGGCTTAACCACCCACACAATTCTAGAGTCTCATTAGGACATGCCAGTTCCATTAGGAAGGGACATTTCCGGACCCAGGGAGGTGATCAGGCTCCCTCTTCCACTCTCAAGGAGTGGGCCTACAATTCTCACAATACTTGTCTGCAGGCGTCTTCTTTTCTCAGCCGGCATTGTTTATTAGCTTGTCTTGATTTCATCTAGTTCTTGGATCGGTTGGAGCCACCAGGTGTACAGATGGGCCGTCTGCTTCCTTCCAGAGAAAAACTCTCAGTGGTGCCTGAAGGTTGGGCAAGACGGCCCCACCTGAGAATTACTTCATTCCCAGCGTCATTCAACTAAATTAAAGCAAATTCCTCCCAAGACAAATTCCTCAGTCCTATTGCAAATCTTGGTCCAATTAGGCAAACTGCCAAAGGCCTTTCTTGGCAAATGTTCAGAAGTCACAGATACAAAAATAAATACAAGACATAGACAAAGAAGAAGACGAAGCTACCAACGTTGTTTTCTGGCAAAGCCCAAACGCCGTTGCTGGTCTGTTTTAAGCCTTATGGGAGGGGCCAATCATCTCTTGGCCCTACTCCTGAGTTGTCCTCTTTGCTTGAGCTGCTCTTGCCTTCTGGCAACTCTTCTCATGCGTGCATTTGGAACAGGTTCCTCCTGTTCCTCTGCCTAACTCCTATCAGTCTCTGGAGGATCTGGAGTCCGCACCTCACTCCCCGATGGGCCTGGTCCCATCTCTGCCTCTGATGCAGAACCCTCATCTGGGCCTTCCCCAGCCTCCAGGACTGGCCCATGTTCTTCCTCAGCCTCATCACTGTCTGTCTCCACTGCCAGCTCTGCAGGCTGCTGGCGGACCACAACACTAGGCCTGGAAGAAAACATAAGATAACATAGACAAGATAGAAACAATGTAACAACCCAATATACAAGATATTCTACAATAAGAAGACTACAGTTTTTCAGGATACTTAGTGTGAAACAGTTGTAAAAGTTTTGGTGCTCTGACATCTCGCTCATTCACCCATTCAGATTGAGAAGGTGGAAAATGTTTCCAGGCAACTGAATACTGTAGTTTTCCTCTATGTTTCCTTGAGTCGAGGATCTCTTTGACCTCAAAATGCTGCTCACCTTCTATGAGCAGGGGTACAGGAGGGGTAGGTTGATCTGGTCAGAGAGAGGAGGTATGTTCAGGTTTCAATAAACTAACATGAATCACAGGGTGAATCCTTCTAAGGGTTTTTGATAACTAGCTGAACCATGACTGGGTTAACAATCCTGACAATAGGGAAAGGCCCACATACTTAGGCCCCAATATCTTTGACTTCTGGGTAATCTGTAAATACTTAGTTGACAAGAAAATCTTATCCCCACCCTGGTAATCTTTCGGCATAGCTCTTTTCTTGTCAGCATATTTCTTATCTGCTTGATGAGCCTCCTCTAATGCCTTACGAGTAAACTGAAGGCCAGATAAACTGAAGCTGCTCAATCCATTCCACTAATGAAGGGGTGTGTGGCTTCTCTTGCAGCAGCTCTGGAATGGGTACAAAGTCCTGACCAGAAACCACTTTAAATGGGGTGAAACCAGTGCTACTATGGATGGGATTATAAGTGATCTCTGCAAAAGGCAGTAAATCGGGCCAGTTGTCTTGTTGATAATTTACATAACATCTGAGGTACTGTTCTAGAACTGAGTTAGCACGTTCACAGGCTCCGTTAGTTTGAGGGTGATGGGCAGAGCTTAGGCCTTGGGCAGAGCCTAACACCTTCAGGAACTAACCTATGCACATGTTGAATAAACAGTTTAGCTAGCATTTTGGCAGAGGGAATCTTGGAACAGGGTACAAAATGCACTTGCTTGGAAAATAAGTCGGTGAGCACCCAAATGACCATATTTCCCCCACTCTAAGATAGCTCAACAATAAAGTCCATGGATATTTCCTTCCATGGAGCACTAGGGCTAGCAACATTCTGGAATAATCCAGGTGGCCTCTTTGCAGAAGCACACACAGGACAGCTAGTGACATAAGCCTCTGTGTCCTTTTTCAAAGATGGCCACCAGAACTGCTGTTTAACTAAGTATAACATTTTCACAAACCCAAACTGTCCAGTGGCTTTTGAATCGTGGGCCTGTTGTAATACAGCTCCCCTAAGACTGGCGGGGATGTACAACTTAGCTCCCACCCATGCAAGGCCATCACGAACAGTACACTCGTTCGGGTGGGATATGAACTAGTTGTCAGTTTTTTACGCTTCCTTTAGCCATTCACTTAAATTAGTGGACAGATACAGGTCCACCTTTCCCTGGGTTCTGGTGACCACGGGAGCAGCCAATTGCTTGGGGGGGATTACACCCAGCCATGTGCTATTATACTGGGGCAATCTAGATAGAGCATCTGTCATAAAGGTCTTCCCACCCCAAGGAAGGTAGCGTAGAGAGAAATTAAACCAATTAAAGTGTTGCGTCCAATGAACTTGCTTGGGCGACAATTTCTGGGGTGTTTTTAAAGCCTCTAGGTTCTTATGGTCTGTCCACATCTTAGAAGGGTGCTTTGCCCCTTTGAGGAAATGCCTCCAGGTTAGCAGGGTCCATCGGACCACAAAAGCTTCCTTCTCCCAAATTGCCCACCTCCTTTCGGTTTCAATTAATTTACGGGAGGTGTAGATGCAGGGTTGTAGAGTTCCAGCAGCATTTTCTTTTCTTTTTTTTTATTGAAAAGTTTTTATTTTTTATAAACAAACATACATACAATATATAATCAATCAATCAGTGTATCATCTGAATACATCTTTTTTCCCTTTACTCCTCCAGTATTTATCATATCTTAATATTATCATTTCATTTGTTGTAACATTTTCCCCACATTTACTTTTATATTTATACCTTTATCTATCATCTATTATCTATTAAAAATCTCTTAATACATCAATAAGACATTAAGTCATTTCTCAAAATATAAATTTCAAGCCCTTCAGAAAAATATCCCTCAAATTTTTAATTAGCCATTTTAATACCTCGATACCTCTTAAAAAGCTATCATTTTTACCTCAATAACTCTTTAAAAGCTATCATTTTTATATCCAAAACCAATTGTAATAACACAGTATATTATTATCTTAGAATAAACTTTAAAAATACAAATTTAATTAAACTTCTTAACCTATAGCCAAAATCCTCCCCCCCAAAAAAATTAATCTTCAATTCTTCCCTTCTTTCTTAATTCTTTCTTCTTCAGCATTGCTCCTCCTCCTGCTTTTATTTTCGAAAATTTTAAAATTTGGATTTGAGGTTGATGTCTCTTTGAAAATTTCTGTAAAGTTATTTTCAATAATACTTTCTCCTTCATCATTGCTTCTCCCCCTGCTTTTATTTTCGAAAATTTTTGGATGTAGATTTGAGACTGATGCATCTTTGAAGATCACTCTCTCCTAAATGTTATCTCCTTCATTTTGAAACCTCCATTTCGACTCTTCCTGCTTATATAATCAATCACTTCCTCTCTTAAAAGTTGATTCTGTCTGTAAAACCAAGAATTGTCACGATAAAGTTTATCAGTCTGCAGGAAAGAGTCTATTTGCTGCTTTTCAATTAACTGCATAGAAGCCTCTGCCAAAACTTCTGTTTTCAATGTGGTAACTTCCATTGTGTCCCTGACAGACTCTTTTCCCTGCTCCAAAGACAAGTTAATTAGATTTCCTTCCTCTTTTCCAGCCAGCAAATCATTTTTGTTCTCCAGATAATAATTTTGAAAAGTCCTTTCAATTGATTCCAGTATAGCAGAAGTATAGAAATTTAAAAATTCTTGTAAAACCTCCACAGTCACAACGTGTGAATTTGCTGGCTCATATAGTAATAATCCTCCATCCTTGATGTCAGCCATATTTCAATTCCCAGTTTAAGTTTGTTCAGCTATCAGGTCAATAAATCCAATAATTTTCCACTCAATTTAGAGGTGTAAAGTAGTTAAGGTCAATACCATAGTCTTTTTCATTTCACTAACACTTTAAATCTTTTTCTTGCCACGTAATCCGGTAGCTTTTACAATGTTACAGCTTTAATGATCACTTTCACTTATAAGTTTCATTTTAAATGCCCTTAAGCGCCATCTTTTTTTTCCCTTTTTGTTTTAAACGGAGTTAAAGTTTAATACTTGCATTTTTTGTTCTCCTGATTTGCTCTGCCAGTATCCAGGTTCAAATTTTAGTCCTTAAAATTGCGCTGCTGGTGTGGTCGCGACCCCTTGTTCTGCTTAAAGCAGAATTGTCCCAGATCTTGAGCACTGAAGGGCTTTCAGGGAGCTCTCACCCTGCAAACCCCAGGCTTAAAAAAAAAGCCTGGGGGTCTAGGGGAGCTCTACCCAGACCCTTCTGCTCTTCTCTCCCCCATTTTCCCTGGGGGAGAGTTTCAAGCCACTAGAACAGCTGATTTTTGCTGTTCTAGCAGCAAACGGAATTGCAGGGCTGGAACATTTTCTTGAAGTAGTGCTGCCCCCAGAGCCATGTCACTGGCGTCGGCTTGGACTACAAAAGGGGCATCCATGTCGGGATGTTTAAGGATGGGCTCGGCCGCAAACAATTGTTTCAGCTTCTCAAAAGCTGCCTGGCATTCCATGGTCCACTCAAGGGGGCGGCTAGGCCTTGGTTTTGCTTCCCCCTTTGTCTTTAGGAGATTAGTAATAGGCAATGCAATTTTAGCAAACGAGGGAATGAATTGATGATAAAAATTAGCAAAGCCTAGGAAACTTTGCAGTTGCTTGTGGGTGCGTGGGGCCGCCCACTCCATGACTGCCTGGACTTTCTCTGGGTCCATTTCAATACCCTCATGCAATATGCAGTAATCCAAATAGTCAATTTTAGTCTGGTGAAATTTGCATTTTGACAACTTGGCATACAGTTCAGCAGCCCTGAGTTTTTTCAGGACTGAATGAACTATTTTCACAAGTTCTCCCATGGTTTCAGTGTAAATAAGAATGTCATCTAGGTAAACCAGAACACCCTTGTAAAGACATAGCACCTCATTTATCAATTGCATGAACACAGCCGGTGCCCCCTGTAGCCCGAACGGGAGCACCCTAAACTGGAAACAACCCAAAGGCAATTGAAGGCTGTTTTCCACTCATTCCCTTCCTTAATTCAAACTGGTAGTAAGCCTCTCTCAAGTCCAATTTAGTGAAAATCTTCCCCTTGGCCAGGTGAGCTAACATGTCCTTCATCAGGGGTAATGGGTAAACATTTTCTACACAAATGGTGTTCAGGTTTTTGTAATCCACACAAAAGTGAAGAGAGCCATCTTTTTTCTCATGGAACAACACCGGGGTGGCCACTCGTGGCCTAGCTGGTTGGATGAAATCCCGTTTTAGGTTTTTATCAATAAAGTTTTTTTTTTATTTGATTTATATGCCGCCCTTCTCCGGAGACTCAGGGCGGCTTACAATGCGTTAAGCAATAGCCTTCATTCTTTTGTATATTTTATACAAAGTCAGCTTATTGCCCCCACAAACTGGGTCCTCATTTCACCTACCTTAGAAAGGATGGAAGGCTGAGTCAACCTTGAGCCTTGGAGAGATTCGAACCAGCAGAAATTGCAGGCAGCTGTGTTAATAACAGGGTGCATTAAACCACTGTACTATCAAGGCTCTTATAAAAGTTTCTCAATTCCTCCAGCTCACAAGGGGTCATGGAGTAGATCTTTGGTTTAGTGAGTTTCACCCCTGGGAGGATTTCTATACTGCAGGCCATGGGGCAATGGGGTGGGAGCACATCTGAAGCCCTCTCGCTGAACGCCTCCCTGTGGTCCCAATATTCCTTAGGGATTTTTTCCTCCCGAGCAATGTGTTCACTCACTGCCTCTGCCAGCTCCTTCACAGCTTTGGTTATGCAATGGGGTTTCCCCCCTTCCTTCCCCTGCTGGGTGGAGCAGATGCATAACACCCACTTCCTTCAATTCACATGAGGGTTCTATTTCCAGAGCCAGGGTAACCCGAGCAAGAGGGGCAGTTCCATTCCAGGGGCTATGATAAAACTCAAAGTCTCTTGGTGGTCCCCCATCTGCATCTCAACTGGTTCAGTCACAAAATGGGCTGCCCTTCCCCAGCTACTGACCCATCCAACTGGCAAAACGCTATGAGCACTTTCATTGTCCTAAGTCTCAGTCTCATTTTTTCCACCACCTCTGGGCTGATTACGCACCTAGTGCATCCAGAGTCCCATCTTCCCATAGGCGCCAGATGAAGGCACCCTTAACTCCACCGGAATGGTCATGGGGCCTATGTACTGACTTACCAGGGGGTCATCGCTAGACTTGGTTTCACTGTCCCCCAGGGTGGTTGGAGCTCCCAACTCCTCCAGCCCTGGAGGAGCAAACTCTACAACATCCACACCTTTCAGGGTCATTTTGCAGTTCTTTGCTGGCCGCTTCTCTGCTCTCTTCCCTTCGGCAGGAGTTGGCTTGGTACCAGGTTTGGAGAAACAATCAGCAACTCAGAGCCCTTCCTTCCCACATCTGAAGCATGCTGTGGATCTGGGCTTGGATACTGGCCCCCCTTTGGAAGCTCTAGGGGTCTCTTTTGGGGAAGAAGGGGAAGGCTTGTTTCAGCTGCGGCCCTCCCAGTACCAATCTCTGGCCTGGTCAATTTTCACATCAGCTGCCAACACATACCAGTGTTTCAGGTCTCGGGGGGCACCTTGGGAACAACAGCCTTGGTAGACGTCCTCATTGAGGCCATCCTTGTAGCATTCCATCAGGGCCTCTGGGGACCACCTTCTCATGTGGACAACCAGCTGGTGAAATTCCTGGGTGTATTCAGCCACCAATTTCCTCCCCTGGGACTCATCCTGGTTCTAGCCTTTCATTCAACCAGGGGGTCATCAAAAAGCACTTGGAGGGCCATCATAAATGAGTTGTAATCCCTCAGCAGTGGGGAATCCTCATTATGAAGGGCCACCATCCACTCAGCTGCGGTCCCCTCCAGGGCCATGGTGACACATCTCACCCTTGCTGCCTCCGAGATAAAATCCTCCCCGTACTCCTGCATCAGTGGTGGGTTCCTCCCGGTTTGGTCTGGTTCAGAAGAGCCGGTAGCGGTGACAATATGACGTCACTGAACCGGTTCTTCTCCCCCCGCCCTTCCACCCCCCCAACCCCCCACCTACGTTATTCTTACCTTTTATTTGGTTCCACCCCCAATCTATTGCTGCCTCCTGAGTCCCAGCTGATGACTAGAGGGAAAAAAACTGTTTAAACTCTTGCTGCAGGGCTTCAAAGGGCCGTCCTACAGCTGATCAGTGTTAAAAGCAAATAAATGAGTCGGGTCGTAAGTGCGAGGACTGGTCGTAAGTGCGAGGACCTTCCAGAAATGACTCTGACCAGTTAGCCATGCCCACCTAGTCACATGACCTCCAAGCCACACCCACAAAATAAGCCACACCCACAGAACTGGTAGTAAAAATATTTAGAACCCACCCCTGTCCTGCATATGATTCAAAACTTGGGTTAGCCTTGGGATCTCCTCAGTATTTTACTCCTAACTGAGGAACCTTTGGAATTTGGCACCTCCGGGAGATTACCTCCCCCACCGGGGGGACCTGGGCTGCAGCTGCTGCTTGAATACTGGCAAGCTGCATTGGCTTTGGCCGAGCTCTATGAATCTCATCTGGGTTTTCAGGGGCTCTGGCTCCCCCCCCCCAGTTGCTCAGCTTCCTCATGCATGGGCAAGGTATACCTTTCACAGGCTCTCCGACCTTCAAGAGCTTCATACAGGAGATGCAGGGCCTGAGTCAGCAGGAGGTCTTTGTTGGCTTCCTGTCAGGCAGTCTCTCCCTGCCAGCATTTGGCAGCTGTCACCCCAGGGGGGGATCTCCTCCAGAGCCTCCATCCATCCCACGCCCAGTGACCATTTGGCCCGGACTGGCTTTTCTTCAATCTGCAGTTCAGACATCCACTCTGACTCTTCCCACCCGTGATGGGACTGGGGGGGGGATTCGACCCAGCAGCTGCCATTTCCTGATGGTTGCTTCCTTGGTTAGACATTCTTTGCTCAACCCCCATGGTGGAGTTTTCTCCAGGATGGCTGATAAAGCAGATATTGCTTAATGTCAGGTGTGCCTCTGTTCAAAACTCAAGAAAGAAAAACCCCAACTCCATGTTGTAGGGAAAATTACTTTTACCAAGTATGAACTGATGGCAACTAAAGAAAAGCAAGATCTGAAGCAAACGGCACAAAAGTTACATATTGAAAGTATCCCCCAATCCCTCCCCACAAAGACCCAGGGTAAATGTCCAATCCCCATCCCAATTGGGGCAGCATCTTCAGGTGTTTTTGGTCCATTTGGTATTCTCAGACAGTTGACCTTGACTGGGCATAAACAAGTCCATAGAGAGCTGTGCAGTAGAATAGAGGAGCAATCCTCCCTACTTTTTCACACAGGGCAATCTCTCTCCAGCTCACATCCCCCACCCAAATGCCAACCCCCCCCATTACTATGGCAGCTGATAGCAAGCAAGCATCATAGAGACACCCATCATAGAGACACCCAGGCTCTGGAGGCCCTCTGGAGCAGGGCCAGTTTTTCCCCCTCTCCAAGTCTCTGCACGGGCTCTGCACTTACCTTGCATCCAAAATGGGTCATGTGGAGATTCCTGGGAGAGGTGGGGTGGGCGGGGCAGGGCGGGGCCATCCAGGGGTGGGATTTGGAGGTTCTTCAAACTGGCCATAACGTTAGCTATGGGTTCTCCTGAACCCGGGCAAACCCGTAGTAGCCCACCCCTGTCCCAGCTCCTGCCAACTTAGCAGTCTGAAAGCATGCAAATCCTAGTAGACAACTAGGTACCATTTCATTGGGAAGGTAAAGTACTCTGTGTTGTCATGTTGGGCACATGAATGTGGAAATGTCTTCAGACAGTGCTGGCTCAATGGCCTTGAAACAGAAATGAGCACTGCCCCCTAGAGTTGGCAATGATTAACAGAGTAAAATCCACAGGGACTTCTTTACCTTCCCCTCCACCCCCCTTAGCCCAAATCAACTTCTAGAGTTTTTGTGGGAAAAACAGGAGATAGGAAACGTACAAGATAAATGCAGAATAGAAATATGTAGCAATAACAATGAAAAAGAAGTATTGATACCCAAGTCTAGCTATAATAATCATTTATTTTATCCTTTCTGTACTAGTTATCATTACTATTCATCTGACTTCCTTCTTTGCATTTATTTGCTAAATTCTTTGTGATGGTCCAGTTGTTCACAAACATGTGTGGTTCATCCTTCACAAATCCATTAAATATATTTTATGTACCTTTGGCCATGGCTACATAAATCAATAACAGTAGTTACACAAGTAATTTTATGAGTCATCATATTAGGTTTTTTTTTTAAATTTTATCAGTCTCGTGGTTGTTAGGAGGAATTGCCTTTGAAAAACTTCAAGTCTTCTTCCGGGTGGTGAGATTCCTGGGGTATGTGCTCACAGCTTTATCAAAGTCTGTTAAGAAACAAAATCTACACTGAAGGATTGTGTGAAGTTTCAAAAGCCATATTAGAACACTGAACCCTTCCAAGATGCAAGGAGCAAGGTGTCTCCTTGAAGCAAAATTACAAAAACAATCTGGTCCAAAGCCAAGAGTTTTTGAATAGGACAATTTACTTTGCACCATGCATAAGCAAAGCTAGAACATGAGAAAGCTAGACCTTGTGATCAA
Organism: Arizona elegans; assembly: GCA_022577455.1. NCBI lineage: Eukaryota > Metazoa > Chordata > Lepidosauria > Squamata > Colubridae > Arizona > Arizona elegans. The sequence goes on from JAKOOJ010000006.1 coordinate 43,170,922, forward strand.
GCCCATCATTGCATCAGGTTAAGTGAAGCAATGAAGCTGTATAATCTCCACCATCCAAAACGACATCTAGGAATGGTATACCCAATGTTTAATGAATGATACTATCACCATTTATAAAATTAGGTCTTTTAATTTTTTATTCTTACCTTTATTAGCAGCATTTCATCTGACTTTATTAAGTTCTTCTTTCTTCTGAAGTTATGATGAGAAGTTCTGGAGTTCATATTTCCATTAATGAAATATATTTATGTATAATTGTTTGTTTCACTGATCTTACAGTTGATTACACCACTATTGAATGGAAAGCTAAGCAGTGCATAATGTCTACAGATAGTGCTGCTACAAGGATTTTGCGGTGTTCTGCTTTATAGGCAAAATATATTGAGTTCAGATCACACTAAATTATAAAATCAACACAGATGCTTTTCAATTGTACTGATTTTCTCAGTTCCTCTTGAAGGATAATTTGCCCTTCTTATAAAGTAGTTTCTTGATGCCATCATTTTCAGCAAATACTGCTATGCCCTACATTGCATGTAATTCAAGGGGAAAGAGAACATCTGACAACAGCTATTAAATTATCTTCTTCTTTAAAATCTGAGAAATGGCCTAGACCCATGATGGCGAACCTATGGCATGCATGCCAGAGATGGCACACGTAGCCCTCTCTGCTGGCATGCACATTGTCGCCCCAGGTCAGATCTCCATGGCATTTCTGTCATGAGCTTCTGTTTCCCTACAAACGACAAAACAGACGCTTGCAAAAGAAAAAGATCTTACCTCTTGCTATGCTGCCAGTGTTGGGATGCCCCCGCTTCTTGCCAGCCAGCTAATCTTCGGGTCTCTGCTGTGCATGCACGCATGTCTGCGCAGGTGCGCATTTGTGCGCGCACACACCTTTCAGTTTGGGCATGTGCATGCCAGTAATGGGTTCCACTTACCTTCACTACAGGTTTGGAACTCTGCATGCACAGAGCATCCATGATGACATCCGGGTGGGTGGGCAGAGCCTCCCACCGCCATGACTACCAGTTCGCCCGAACTGGGACGAACCAGTAGAAACCCATCACTGGTGCACGCACACTTTGGGCACTTGGTGTCTAAAAGGTTCGCCATCACTGGCCTAGACACACCTAACACTGACCAATATCATGGCATAAAAATGTATTAAATCCACATTCAAAAAGAAACAATGCCCCCTATGATAAAACAACTTTCACTGTGCAGCTGGATATAAATATATTGGGTATTGATATTAATTTGCAAGGGTAGATTGCTAGATTGTTTGGGAAACAGCTTAATTAACTAAGTGAGGTGTAAAGGTTATGTTGAAAGTTGGAAAAAACAGAACACCACAAACTGAGGAGAGATATGTAGTTCTTTCTGTAATGTACAGAATTTAATCCATGAATGGATGGAAAACTAATGCAACTTGAGTTGTTTTCTGATATATTCTGCTATCTGTTATGGCACATCAGCTGTCTATTGTGGAAATCAAAGTTCTAACAAAATTGTGTCATTTATTCATAAAATTTGATTCAAATGTGGCCAGAAGATTATAAGTATTTTTAGATTTTATCTTCCTAATGATTTTACTCACTTCCTTACATTTAGGATCAATATAATGTTTCTCCTTGTACCATATTTTTGCTTTTATGTTCAGATGTACGTTCTCAAGTTCTCAAGGATATTGGGTCATAATGATCCAATCTCATTCCTCAGTGTATTGTTGTCGATTGCTATGTAAACAGAAAAAAGGGAAAGGGAAAAAAAGAACAAAATCCCAAACTGTTGCTTTCTGGAAGAAAAAATAATGATGATGGTTGATAGCTACTTGTTGATTGTGACAAAAAAGGAGGGAGGGAGGAAGGAAGGAAGGAAGGAAGATTCATTGTTTTCTTTAAAAAGTATACACAACAAAATAGTGTCCAAATTTCCAAATTTCATCTCTTTTTAGAAGAGAACTAAAATTAAATTATAATTATTTTGGTGTATTCATGCCATTATAAGTATCCTTTAACAGCAGTGCTGAATTATAAAACAACGAAACTCAGATGGTTTATCATTGAGACAGTTGTAATCTTGTAATGGTATGGGGAATGACTTTGGGAGATAGGCCCAACTCATCAGAATGGCTTTAAACTAAAATTATGGGGGGAGGATGACTAATCTTTAGAATCTCTAGAACACGAAACCAACCATAAATCCTAAGAAAACAAATCAAACAATTGGGTAGGGAGTGATGAAAAAAAAAAAAACAACCCTCAAGCAACAACTAAGAGATGCAAGAACCATACCCAGACACAGAATAAAAGTATTAAATGCTTATATACAAATGCTTAAAGCTTGGGAAACAAACAAGGTGAACTAGGAGCAATAGTACACAAGAGTAGGTACGACATAGCTGCCATTACATGGGACAAAACCCATGACTGGAATATACTGATGGATGGATACAAATTGTTCAAAAGAAACAGATCAACAACAACAAAAAAAGGAGGTGGAGTTGCACTATATGTGAGAGATCACTATATAACTACAGAAGTACACATGATCAAAGATAAAAGCCCTCCAGAATGTATATAAAAGAGGGGGGGTGACATTGCAATAGGTGTATATTACAGGCCACCCAACCAATCAGAAGAAATAGATGAACTCTTTGCCAACCAGTTAACAAATGTATGTAGGAAGCATACCACAGTCGTAATGGGAAACTTTAACTATCAAGTTATCAACTGGGACACAAACTCTGCAGTGAGTGGGAGATCAAACAAATTCCTAACCAACCTAGCTGACAACTTTGTCATCCAAAAGGTAGAGGAGGGAACTAGAAGGAAAGCTATACTGGACCTAATTCTTACTAATATAGAAGAAGTGATAGAGGGAGTTGAAGTTGTGAGAATGGATGGGAAGTTACTCTTTTATAAAATGTATTATGAGAATTATAAAATACTTTAAGTCAATAACTCTTACTGCAAGCCTCAGTAGCAAGGCCAAATAAAGACACAAATGATAAAGAGCTAATCACTGTGTGTCAGCTCGATCTGAATTTTCAAGGAAGTAAGCCCACGCTCTGGACAAATGGTAAAAGACAAGATATGATAGATCCTGTTGTAACAAGGCAGGGGTAATCACATTTGTCATAAACACAGAATGTAAGGGATCTTAGGCATGCTGTATATTGTGTGGAACACGCATATTGTGTGGAAATGTATAAATGCATGGTGTGAAACTTGAAAAGCGTGCTTCATGATCTCAATCCAAATTGGGAAGGGACATGGAGGCCTGCCTTTGCAAATGCAATTCAATAAACCTTCTTTGTTTGTACATCAAAGTTGTCTGTCAAATTAGTGAGCATAAATTTTGGATGTTTTAAAATCTCAAAAAGTTTTTTGAAAAGCTGAATAAAATAATATCTAAATTTATCTGGCAAGGGAAAAGGCCACGAATAAAATTTAAACTGCTTCAGGATACAAAAGATAGAGGAGGAGCTGCACTCCCTGACTGGAAGATATACTATCAAGCAGCAGTACTATCGTGGGTTAAAGACTGGATAGAATTAAAGGACTCTAGAATTTTAACAATTGAGGGACACGAACTTCAAACTGGCTGGCACTCCTTTATGTGGGATGAGAAATACAAAACACATTCATATTTTAAAACACATACAATAAGGAACTCACTATTACAAATTTGGCTTAAAATTAAAAAACAACATTATATGAAGATACCAAATTGGCTAGCACCGGCTGAATCAATTAGGCACCCAAATTTAACAGATAAGACAAAAATAATTAGATATAAAGATATAATTGACTATCAAGGCAAACTAAAGACAAAACAACAATTGGAGACAGATTTACACAGAGGAATAGACTGGTGGACTTACACTCAAATACAATCCAAATATAGAGAGCATATAAAAACATATGAAATTTATAATCAAAAACAAGAAATAGATAAAATTATATTAGACTCAGAAAATAAATTAATTAGTAGAATTTATAAATTTCTCCTACGCTATAAATTGGAAGAAGAGACAGTCAAAGAAACGATGATCAAGTGGGCTCAAAATATCAAACACACAATACCTTTGGAAAAATGGGAAAAGTTCTGGCAGGTAAACCTAAAGTTAACGAAAGCAACAGCATACAAGGAAAACCAACTGAAAATGTTCTATCGGTGGCATATGCCTCCAACCAGATTGGCAAAAATACAACCTAAAAATAGCCCAATTTGTTGGAAGTGCAAAAAGGCACAAGGGACTTTCTATCATTTATGGTGGACGTGCCCGGCAGCAAAGAAATTTTGGTCTAATATCAAAAAATGGTTGGAACAAATAACAAAAACACAGATTGAAAAAGAACCAGAAACATTTTTATTAGGAATATTTAACAAATCATACCCTAAGGATATCAAATATCTTACAATTCACATATTAACTGCTGCAAGAATAACCTATGCAAGAAATTGGAAACAAGAAAAAATACCAAGTGAAACAGAAGTAATAGGGAAAATTTTAGAATGCGCTGAAATGGATAGGTTAACCAAAGAATTACAAGAAAAAGAAGAATCAGACTATTATAAAATATGGAATAATTGGTATAATTGGTTAAAAATTAGAAATATACAAAAAACATAGGGGATATATTACCGATTGATACATATATATGTAATAAAAAATATTATTAGATTAAAGAAAGGTGAAGGAATATATTATAAGTAGAATTGTAGAACGTCACTCTGAAAAAATGCTTAAGAAGATATTATACTCTTTTTGTGTATATGTTGTATAAATGTTCGTTGTGTATATGTTATGTATGTCTTTTTTTAATATTTATATTCAATAAAAACTATTTTAAAAAAAAATAAAATCTCAAAAAGTTGCTGGAATGTTGAGTGAAAGTGACCCCCGTAATACTGGAATTCAATATAATGCAAACACAAGCAATAGAAAATAATCCAACCAGTGATTTTAACAAACTCAGAGAGAGCATAGGAGCTGATTTTAACAAATTCAGAGAGAATCTAAGAAAGATTCCATGGATGAAAATCCTAAAGGGGAAAACAACTCAAGAAATGTGGGAAACACTGAAAAACACAATCATAAAAGCCCAAACCAGCACAATACCACTGAAAAAGAAAAGCAAGAAATCCAAGAAGAAACGAGCATGGCTGCACAAAGATCTCTCTGACAAACTGAAAGACAAAAAGGACAAGCACAAAAATGGAAAGAGGGACACATAACTAAGGCTGATTATCAGCAGATAGCTAGAACATGCAAAGATGAAGTCAGGATAGCAAAGGCTCAGAACGAACAAAGACAAAGAATGAACAAAAGTCAAAGAAAATGAAAACAGTTTATTTCAAAATATTAATAACAAGAAAAAAAATCAAGGAAATAGTAGGTCCACTAAAGAGAGCAGATGGCAAGGAAGTAATTGGCAATAGGAAGAAAGCAGAACTGCTTAATTCTTTGCATCAGTCTTCATGCAAAAAGAAATTTTAGCCCCAAAAAACTACTGTAAAAGACAAACTAGAAATAAAAATTAAAATAAGCAAGAAGATGGCAAGAGAAGATCTATCTGACCTTGATGAATATCAATCCCCAAGACCTGACAGATTACATTCCAGAGTTCTGAAGAAGCTAACATATGTTATCTCAGAACCATTGTACCATATCTTTCAAAAATCCTGGAGCATTGGGGAAGTACCTGAGGATTGGAAAAGGGATGATATGGGTCCCATCTTCAAGAAAGGGAAAAAAAACAGACCCAGGAAAGTACAGACCAATCAGTCTAACATCAATATCTGGGAAGATCCTGGAAAAGATAATAATAAAACAGATCTGCAAACAACTAGAAGCAAATAAAGTTAAAACTAATAGCCAGCATGGGTTTGTTAAAAACAGATCATGCCAAACCAATTTTATTTCATTCTTTGATAAAGTCACTAAATTAGTAGACCAGTGAAATGCTGTGGACATAGTATACTTAGATTTCAGTAAGGCATTTGACAAAGTAGACCACAACCTACTTCTTGGTAAATTAGAAAAATCTGGAATAGACAACATCACCACCAGATCGATTTGTAGCTGGCTGACAAACCATAGTCAATGAGTAGTCCTTAATGGTACCACATCCACATGGAGAGAAGTAAGCAGTGGGGTACCACAGGTTTCCTTTTAGGGCCAGTACTCTTCAAATTTGCAGATGATACTAAACTGGCAGGAATAGCCAACATCCCAGAAGACAAGCTCAGGATCCAAAAAGACTTAAACAATGGGCCTTATCCAACAAAATGAATTTTAATGTGGAGAAAAGCAAAGTTTTACATTTAGGCAGGAAAAATCAAAGGTATAAGTACAGATTTGGCAAGACCTGGCTCAAAAACAGTAACTGTGAAAGGGACCTTGGAGTTCTAGTGAATGATCACTTAAATATGAATGAGCACTGTGCAGCAGCAGCCAAAAAAAGATAATACAATCCTGGGTTGTATAAACAGAGGCATAGAATCAAGATTACATTAAATATTAGCGCCACTTTATAAAACCCTAATAAGACCACACCTGGAGTACTGCAACCAATTTTGTGAGGGATCTCACGAAGAATGATGGTTCATTGAGGGCGCTTCCAAGAAAAGGTCAGCACGCAAGGATGCAATCAAATTAAGTCTTTATTTTGAAGTAAAAGTGGAGTAAAATAAGATCCCAGGCATGGAGGCATCCATGTCTGGATTGAGCCCATGGGTCAGTCCCATAGGAGACTAGAACAAGAGTAGGCAAAAGGGAAAGGGTAAAAAGGGCACAAAAAAAGGGAAGAAGGGAAGAGCAGCCCCTGTGCAGGGGTTCTTATAGGGGCCTCCTGGCCCCTCCCTTACAAGGTGTGTGAGGGGGCCGGAGGGCCATTAACTTTCCCCAATGGGGCTGCAGGGGCTGGAGCCCCTTGACCCACCAGTGGGATCAAAGGTGCCTCTTTGCCCCCATCTGGTGGCCTTTGAAGCGACTGCCATGGCAGGCACAAAACACCTAACAATTCCCCTTCTTGCCAGCCAATGACAGGTGACGGTGAATGTGTGTGAGAGGGCGAGCAGGTGTCATAAACATACAGATGCATCGTTTACAGGATCAAACACAAACGCTTACATAGAAGGTTGTGTCGGTCAATGGGCACAGGTTTTGTAAACAGGTCAGCTAACTGGTCGGTAGTGTTACAATGTTTGATTTGTACAAACCCCATTCTGGCAAGCTGCCTGACATTCTTGTAGCGGATGTCTATGTGGCGAGACCTAGAGCCCACCGCGTATGCCCCGGAGATCCCAATTGCGGCCGTGTTATCTTCCTGAATTTGGATGGGCAGAGTAGGAGGTGCCCAGATGCTCGTTACCAGAGCATTGAACCAAATTAAGTCATTTGCAGTGTCCGATAGGCTGGCATATTCTGCCTCAGCCGTGGAGCAAGAAACAAATTTTTGCTGCCTAATATGCCAATGGATAGGACAGCCATTTAGCAGTATGAGGAAACCAGAGATGCTCCATCTATTCTTGGTGTCACCAGCCCAGTCTGCGTCCGAGTAAGCGGAGAGCTGGGCTGGCTTCCCCTTCTCTGGCTCCAGCATAAGGAGGGCATCAGCCGTGCCCCTGAGGTACCTAAGTACCCTCTTGACAGCATTCCAATGGAATTCCTTTGGGTTTTCCACGTGCCTCGACAATAGATTTACAGCTAAAGCTATGTCAGGCCTGCTCCAATTGCTAATGTATAGCAAGGAGCCAATCACAGATCTATATAATTTGTTGTCTGTGAAGTCAGGGCTGTCTTTGTGATTGTGGCCGTAGTAATCACTTTGCATGGGGCTATGCGTTGGGTTAGACTCCGCCATTTTACACTTGGCCAACAATTCCTCAATTTTTTCTTTCTGAGATAATGCAAATCCCTTCTTAGTGGCCAAGATATGTACACCCAGGTACCTGTCAACCTGCCCCAAGGACTTTAGGGTAATTTTTCCCCCTGGGGCCTTGGCAAATTCGTCACACCTATCCTTGCCAGGCCCTACGTATAGGAGGTCATCCACGTAAACCAACACCCATTCTGTATCACCTTTGGTGTCACGTGTAAAAACACACTCATCTGCATGAGATGCCCTAAAGCCAATTCGCTCTAAACCCTTTTTGAGGCAGTTGTACCAGAGTTTCCCTGACTGCTTGAGGCCATATAAACCCTTTTGGAATAGCCATGTGTTTCCCCCCTCCTGCTGGTAACCAGGAGGGGCTCTCACGTAGATCTGCTGGTCCAAGTTGGCATGGAGGTAGGCCGTCTGGATGTCAAATTGGTAGACTTCCTTCCCCAGAGCGGCTGCAGTTACGAGAGCGGCCATGTAGCATTGGGCGAACCCCTGTGCTACCAAGCGGGCCTTGTACAGGTAGCGGCCATTGGCAAGTGGTTTGGCCTTGAAAACCCACCTTGTGCCAATGACCTTCTTCTCCTTGGGTGGTTGCCCGGGGGTGAAGACCTTGAGTTTTCTCAGGCTCTCCATCTCCTGTTCCATCGCGAGCTGCCACTTCTCCTGTTCTTCGACGGGCAGCTCCTGGATGTCAGAGAAAGTCTTTGGGGTGCCAACGACGCTGTTGACGGATGCGATGTGCCCAATGTCAATTCTCTTAGGTGAGACCCCCTTGTTGGACCGCTTTGACCTTCTGACCTCCTGCCACTCACCACCCTTTTCCTCTGCGGGTTCCTCGCCAACTGGCTGTTCATGACCGGGATGTGAAGGCCCTCGGTCCCAGGCGTTGGGCATCATGGGCCTCTGGAGCATCGCTGGAGGCGAAGAGTCAGGTGGAGATGGCGTGTCTTCCCCCTCAGGACTGGACGGCTCATCCTCCTCATCTGGACCAGGTAGGCTGACCTCTTCGTCCTGTTCCTCGCTCTCGTCAGTGGCAGGGTCTGTGGTTGTCTCAGGCGGTGTCATGGTTGGTGCAGCTTTGCTGGGCCAGTTAATGTATGGACCCAGATCATTTGAGTGGATCTGGGTCCAATTGGAGTCCTCTTCGAAGGAGGCAGATTGGGAGGTCACAATCCTGCCCCCTTCTCCCAGGAATCGGTAGGCCTTGGAGCCAGGGGCATAACCCAAGAACCTCAGTCTCTTGGAGACGGATCTCCCCTTCTTTCGCAGGATGTGCACCCAAGCGTAGGAGCCAAACACACGCAAGTGTCCCAAGTTTGGCTTCCTACCGTGGACCAGGAAATATGGGGTCTGGTTCACAACGCTGCTCCAGGTGCAGTTCAGGGTGTAGTTGGCGTAGTGTACCGCATCCGCCCAGTACGATTCCGCAACCCCAGCATCCGCAATCAGGCTGTGCACCATGGTCTGCAGAATGCCGTTGCGTTTTTCTGACACACTGTTCTGTACAGGTGTAAAAGGCGCTGTACGAAAATGGTGTATGCCCTTGTGCCTTATCCAGTCCTGGAATTTTCAGGACATGAACTCAGCCCCACGGTCGCTCTGCAGCTGCGCGATCTTTGTCTTGTACTGAGTTTCCACATAGTTGTACAATGATTTTATAGCATCAAAGGCTTCAGACTTTTCTGTGAGGGTATACACATGGCCATACCTCGAGAAATCATCGACGGCAGTGAGGAAATACTGTCTTTTTCCTAGGGACGGTGTAAATGGCCCAACCAAATCAACATGTATTAATTGATATGGGTATTGAGTTTTACGCAGTGACACCTTAGGTATTGGGGCGGCCTTCCTCTTTGCCCTCTTACAGATAGCACAGTCCAGAAACACCTCACAATCCTGGAGATGAATCCCCTCAGCGAATTCCCCCATCTTTTTAACCACTGGGAAGCTCGTATGGCCTAACCTCCGATGTAAGAGGTGGGCACATTTAGTATGCAGCGGCTTTCCCACTGACACCCCCTTGGCTCTGGTTGCCTTGGGCGGTGCTGGCACCTTAGGCCCTTCTTTGGGCTTACCTGCCTTAAGTGCCTGCTGAGGCTCGGGTTTCTTGCCCACATTGACCTTGGAAGGCCGTGGTACTGGTTGAGGTGGCGTGGGCACAACTGCCTCAGTCTTGTGCATCTTTGACAACCTGGGAGCTGGCTGTGGAGCCTTTCTCTCTCTCTGCGCGCAGGCCCCTTCTGGGGTGGCACCCTGTGGGCTGTCTCCTGTGGCTGGGTACTTGGGGGAGAAATAGGGCAAACCATTTATAATGATAACATTCCCAATGACCCTTTTGTCTCGAGTGACATGACCTCCCACTTTGCAAAACAATACCTCCACCCTGCCATCATCACCTAACTTGGTTATGCTTAACAGGTTATTGGCTATAGAGGGAGCATGCAATACACCTTCGACATTGCCCAGCCCTGGTACAGAGACAGTGCCCTCCCCAACAACCAAAGCATTGTTACCATTTGCAACCTTAACAGAGGAGTTAATTCTCCTTAACGTCTTAAAGCCTTGTCTCAAGTTAGCAATGTGAGATGAAGCCCCAGAGTCCAGTAACCAGAGGCCAGTAGGGCCATCAGCCTTTGTGGCGGGGGTGAAATAGCTAGTATTCACAAAATTGCCCTTAGCACCACCTTTGCCCCCGCCAGGCCCCCTTCTCTGCCCCCTGCCCCTTCCTTGATTGGAGCCACGCTTAGGTCCTTGCTGGTAATGGGGGCAGTCCTTCTTCAGATGCTCCTCAGAGCCACAGATGAAACACTTGGGTAGAGCATTAACCTGCTCTGAACTCTGGTGCCTTCTGTTCTTGCGATGAGTTGTGGCCCTGGTGTACTCTCCCGCATCTCTACGCCTCCTGTCTTCCTCATTGAGCCTCCCTGTGAGGTAGGACAGAGTCATGGCTTCCTTTCTGGTTCCCTCTAGTGAGACAATAAAATTGCCCCAACTTTTGTCCAGGGATGCCAGAATGACAGCGATCATGTTGGCCTCAGTCATGGGGTAGTCCCTGAGCACCAGCTCTGCCCTGAGTGCCTTCAACTTTCCCAGGTGCTCAGCCATGCTAGCCCCAAATTTTAGCTTGGTGTTATAGAACTCTGTTGTGAGTCTTGTGGTGGAGCCCAAGCTATCACTATTAAATAGGCTATATAACAACCCCCAAATTTCACCAGCTGTGAGCCCATCTGGAATCCTAGGGTACAATTTAGCATTCAGTGAGCTCAGTAGAGTGGTATAGGCTCTCCTGTGGTACCACTCTTCTTGAGGTCCCCAAGGGAAAGGTGGGGGGTCTAAAACCATTTCTAGAGTCCCCTCTTTTAAGAGACATACCTGAATCTCTTTATTCCATATATTATAATTATCCCCTCCCAGATGTAATTTCTGGAAATTATTTGGGAGAACAGACACAGCTGGGGCAGAAAATGCTGATATATTTTGCTGTCCAAGGTATCTTTGCTTTGGTTCCATTGAACTAAATGGGAGAGGGAGCCCTCTGCTGGCTGGTGTAGGTATTTTTCTCTGATTATTCTTTTCTTTTTCAGGTGGAGCCAACTGAGCATGTGTGAACTGCTGAGCATGCTCAGATCTCATTCCAGCCCAGGAGCCGATGGGGGCGGACCTCCCCTCTGTGCTTCAGAGCCAGGCCTGGGCCCAGGCCTGTGGGGCTCTGAAGAGTCTTCTGGAAGCCCCCCTGGTATTGGAACACTTACCAGAGGTGAAGGCTGCAGGATGGGGCCGGAAAAGCCCGAAAATGCTGAGGATCGCCTGGAGGGGCCCACCGCTGGTCCTGAAGACTCCGGAGGAGGCATCCATCTTGGGAGGTGGGAGGCTTGGCTGGAGGCCCCCTGAAGTCATCCAGGTGAGTCCTCCATTGCCTCAGTGGGGGTGTTGGAAAGGCTGGAGCCCCCAGGGGTTCTTCTGGAGCTCTCTGGGGGCCTGGGGCCTGGCTGGGGGGCTCTGGACTGGACGCCCCCCCTCGCTGGTCCCCTGGGGGTGTTGAGGGAGGCTGGCTGCCCCCGAGGTTGAGGCCTTGGTCATCGTGGCCTCCAGGGCTGCAACCAGGACTTGGATTGCAGCCCTGATGCCCGCTGCAGCAGGAGCGGCTGGGCAGACTTCAAGGCTTGCCTGGGGGGGGGGGGGCAAGCAGTTTGCATGCTGCTTCGGCTGGCTGCCATCCATTGCTGGGCCTCGTGGCCTAGCTGAGGCCTACCAAGCCTCGCTGGAGTAGGTGGCCTGGGGGCCGCCATGTTGCTTCCGGTTGGCCCCGGAAGCTGCAGGTCACGATTTGGCGGGAATTTTCCCACCAAAAGCTCCGGGGCCTCGGGGTCCCCCAGGGTGGCCGGCGCCATGTTGGGGAGCCTCCTGGGCACTGGGGAAGGACTTACCCGGTGTCCAGAGGCCCCCTGCGCTGGTGTCCCACATGGCTGGGCTCCTGGCGTCCCTCGGGTTGCTAGGAGCGATCGTAGCAGCTCTCTGCATTCCTCACCAGTGAGCTGGTCTACGCTGGGGGTGGCCTGGTCCCTGGCCACATCCCCGGTGTCCTGGCAGTCCTGGGTGGACTGCTGGTCTTCCATGCCTTCCTCTGTGGCTTGCAGCTGCAAGGAAGCATGCTGTTGTGGCCCCGCCCTCTGAGCCTGTCCCATCAGAGGAAGCAAGCTCCGAGCATGAGGAAGAGGAGTCAGCCAGGCCTCCCTCTCCAGGCCCCTCCCCTCTGGCATTGTCTCAGGTGCCGGCCGAGGGAGAGGAGATTAGCAGGGAGACAGCTGGTTCGGATCAGAGTGACGAAGAAACATCATTCCTGGACGCACGCCTCCGAAGGCGTGATAAACGATTGCAGCAGCTTAGGAGGCATGCTAGGGATTAGAACTGAGTCACTGGACCACACCCCAGAGACTATATAATAGAGGGTAGTGGTCAGTGATCTGTGTGACGAACAAAAGTAAACCTTGGATAGTCACTAAAGCCTCGTCCGGAACTGCTGGGAGAAATATTATTTCTGCTTGGACTTTTTGTACGTTAAGTATCTTATCTTTCTGTTTGTGAAAATAAAGGCATTTGGCAGACGGTGTGTCTATCGCTGCCAAGTGGGAGATAAGACCTGGGTGCGTTCCAAAGTGTTTCCTTAACCCTCGGCTGGCTGTGTTTGTGTGTGTGTGGGGACGGGGACAGATCACATGCAAAGGGGTCCCTTGTGTTCCACTGGGTCCTCTGGGGGCATAGAGATCATCTGTACCCTCTTCTGGATCGAAGCTCGCATCAGGGACTGGATGCAGGGCTGCCAACCTTGCTTGGAGACTCCTGGTCATGACCGGGGAAGTCCTGCCATCCATCTCTTGGGGGTTCTTGCTGGAACCTCCTGGCATCTTGCTTCTGCTGGCTTGGAAGCGTTGCCTCAAACCATCCTCGGCTACCACTTTGTGAGGGATCTCACGAAGAATGATGGTTCGTTGAGGGCGCTTCCAAGAAAAGGTCAGCACGCAAGGATGCAATCAAATTAAGTCTTTATTTAGAAGTAAAAGTGGAGTAAAATAAGGTCCCAGGCATGGAGGCATCCATGCCTGGATTGAGCCCATGGGTCAGTCCCACAGGAGACTAGAACAAGAGTAGGCAAAAGGGAAAGGGTAAAAAGGGCACAAAAAAAGGGAAGAAGGGAAGAGCAGCCCCTGTGCAGGGGTTCTTATAGGGGTCTCCTGGCCCCTCCCTTACAAGGTGTGTGAGGGGGCCGGAGGGCCATTAACTTTCCCCAATGGGGCTGCAGGGGCTGGAGCCCCTTGACCCACCAGTGGGATCAAAGGTGCCTCTTTGCCCCCATCTGGTGGCCTTTGAAGTGACTGCCATGGCTGGCACAAAAGACTTAACAAATTTTGATCACCATAGTACAAAAGTAGATGTTGAAACTTTGGAAAAAGTTCAGAGAAGAGCAACTAAGATGATCAAAGGCCTGGAGACTAAACCATATGAAGAACAGCTGCAGATTTTGGGTTTGGCTAGTCTAAAGAAAAGAAGAATTATGGGTGACATGATAGCAGTATTCCACTATTTGAGGGGCTACCACAAAAAAGTGGGGGTCAAATTATTCTCCAAAGCACTGGAGGGCAGGACAAGAAACAATGGTTGGAAACTAATCAAAGAGAGAAGCAACCCTGTAATTAAGGAGAAACTTCCTAACAGTGAGGACAATTAACTAATGGAACAGCTTGCCTTCAAAAACTATGGGCACTCTATCAATGGAGAGACTAGACAGTCACTTATCTGAAATGGTATAGGTTTTTCTGCTTGAGCAGTGAGCTGCACTATAAGACCTCCAAGGTCCCTTCTAGATTCTATTCTATTCTATTCTATTCTATTCTATTCTATTCTATTCTATTCTATTCTATTCTATTCTATTCTACTCTACTCTACTCTACTCTACTCTACTCTACTCTACTCTACTCTACTCACTTTCCAGAAAACAAGGCAGGCTCCTTTCTGAATGCTTCCCCTTATGCTTCTGTGAACCAAAATACCATTTGCTTTACAGTCATCTAAGCTACAGCTCTTCCTTCTGTCTTCCAAGGCCATTCTCCATACCATTATAAATTCACTCTGAATTGGTTGGATGGTTGAGCTGTTTAAAAGTAAAAGCAGCCAAGGAAGGTGGAGGAGAAAGATAAGATATCTCTGTTCAGCTGAGGAAAATATTTTCTGTGCAGTGTTTATGAGATCTTGTCACCTTTAGAATGCTTTGACTTTCAAGCTGCAATTCATCAGCTTGCCATCAGTTATTGTAATCCTGTAATCAGGCACTAAAGGTGACTGAAGAAAAGTAACTGCCAGGTTTGCCTCCATTCAAAGCTCAAGAAAGAAAAACCCCAACTCCATGTTTGTAGAGAAAGGTACTTTTACTGAGTATAAACTGAATGCAGTGAAAGAAAAGCAAAGTCTGAGGCAATAGGCGCGAAAATTACATATTGAAAGCATCCTCCAAATCCCTCCCCCCACAGTCCCAAGGCAAATGTCCAATCCAAATCTCCCCAAGGTGTCATGTGGGGTACTTCTTTAGGCGGCCCCATCTATCTGATATGCTGGAACGGTTGACCTTGACAGTTATCAGCTCTCTCTTCAGCTGCTAAAAAGACAGCAAGAATTTTCCTCCCTTTTTCAAGACATCTCCACCAGCTCGCTTCCCCCCTCCCAAATACCTACAATACCTCCCCCCTCCTGTTACAATGGCAGCCGAAAGCAAGCAAGCATCATGAGGCTGACATTCTCCTGCTGAAGAGACGTTAGTCCTAAAAAAGAACGAATGGAAATAGACAGAATAGAATCAAATGATAGAAATTCAACATACATATAATACACATAAATTCCAAACTTCTTAAAGCTTATCAGGGTATTTACTGAGAAATCTTTGCAAAAATTTCAGAGCTCTAACATCTCGCTCATTCACCCATTCCAATTGAAAGGAAGGGAAATATTTCCAAGCCACCAAGTACTGTACTCTACCTCTATGTTTTCTGGAATCAAGGATTTTTTTTATGTCAAAATGTTGCTCCCCTTCAATGAGAAGTGGAATTGGAGCGGGGGTCGGGTCCGGATGAATCAAGGAGGCATGTACTGGTTTCAGCAAACTTACATGGAAGACCGGGTGGATTCTCCGGAGGGTTTTGGGTAGCTCTAACTGTACGGTGACCGGGTTTACAACTCGCACAATGGGAAATGGACTAACATATTTAAGCCCAAGTATTTTCGATTTTTGGGTAGTTTGGAAGTACTTAGTGAAGAGGAAAACCCTATCACCTACTTGGTAATCCTGTGGCATAGTCCACTTCTTAATTGCCTGTTTCTTATGGGCTTTATGAATCTTGTCTAATGCCTTATGTGCTACAGGCCAGGTAAACTGTAGTTGTTACTTTTCCTGTGGTAACTCCGGGATAGGCACAAAATAGTTTACATCATTTTGAATGGGGTACCCAGTACTGCTGTGTATGGAGTTATTATAAGCCACCTCTGCACATGGTAGTAAATCTGCGCAATTATCTTGCTGGTAATTTACATAACACCTGAGGTATTGTTCCAACACCGAGTTAGTCCTTTCACAAGCCCCATTAGTCTGAGGATGATGGGCGGAGTTTAGCCCTTGGGCAGAGCCTAACAACCTCAGGAATTCCCTCCTGAGTCAGGTGCGCACCAACCAAGGGCAGCAAAAGTCTTTTTATCCAATAGTCTGCAGGGGATTCCAGCTCATGCCTTAGTGGACTCTGGAGCTACAATGAACTTTATGGACGTGGCTTTTGCAGCCAAATATGCAGTCCCTCAGTGTCCAGTGGATCGTCCAATGCTCATGGAGACCATTGATGGCTGGGTGCTTCTGTCTGGGCCTATTACAGCTGCCACACAACCCTTGTGCCTGACCATCAAGTCTCATGAGGAGGCCATTCCGTTTTATATTACCTCCGGCCTGCATTTTCCCGTAGTTTTGGGCTTGCTTGGCTCCGGACACATGATCCGTAGATCTATTGGTC
This sequence comes from Arizona elegans, assembly GCA_022577455.1. NCBI lineage: Eukaryota > Metazoa > Chordata > Lepidosauria > Squamata > Colubridae > Arizona > Arizona elegans. The sequence goes on from JAKOOJ010000006.1 coordinate 43,187,366, forward strand.
CCAGAGCTTCATCTCTTTTCTGAGCCTGTAATGTGCGGACCACACCTGCCAAGTCTGCGCAGGCCAGCTGCTGAGTCCAACCGGGGTGTCCTTGCCTTCTGACCTCAAGGACTTTATGGATGTTTTCAGCGAGCAGGAGGTGGACCAATTGCTCCTGCACCGGCCATACGACTACCCCATTGATTTGATTCTGGATGCGCCACTCTCAGTGGGGCGTTTGTATTCGATGTCAGATCCTGAGTTGGCCGCATTACAAAAGAAAAAGAAAAAGAAGATTGGAAACTTGTGGCTTTGTTGCGACTACCACAAGTTAAATGCCATCACGGTGCGCAACTGGTATCCTCTGCCTCTTATTCCCAAACTCTTGGAACAGCTTCGGGAGGCTACCGTGTTCACTAAATTGGATTTGCGAGGAGCTTATAATCTTGTTCGGATCCATCCCAGGGATGAATGGAAGACAGCGTTTGGCACATGTTACAGACATTTTGCCATTTGGGCTGACCAATGCTCCTGCTGTCTTCCAACATTTCATGAATGACATTTTTAGGGACCTCTTGGACAAGTTTGTCATCATTTATTTAGACAACATTCTGATCTACTCTTCTTCCCAGGAGAGCCACCAACAGCACCTCCGCCTGGTCCTGCAATGTCTTCAAGAGCATCATCTGTATGCTAAACTGGAGAAATGCCAGTTTTTCCAGTCCACCATCGAGTTCCTGGGACATCACATCTCTCCCAAGGACATTGCCATGGAGCCGAGCAAGGTGGAGTCTTTGCATAGTTGGCAACCTCCTTGACAAGTGAAGGATGTCCAGCGCCTCCTCGGGTTCACCAATTATTATCAGACTTTTATTCCTGGCTTTGAGGCCTTGACCGCACCCCTCACTCCGCTTCTGCAGAAAAAGGTCCCATTGCAGTGGGGTACTCCCGAGCAGCAGGTCTTCCAGGCTTTGAAACAGGCCTTCATGAAGGAGCCTATCTTGAAGCATCCTGACCCCCACCATGTGTTTCTGTTGGAAGCAGATGCATCAGATGTTGCTGTTGGTGCAGTGTTGCTCCAGGCTTGCACGTCCGGCGGTACCCTCTTCCCTTGCGCATATTATTCACAGAAGCTCAACCCTTCTGAGCGCAATTACACCATCTGGGAGAAGGAGTTACTGGCCATTAAGATGGCATTTGAGGCCTGGAGACATCTTCTGGAGGGGGCCCGGCATCAAATTGAAGTCCGGACGGACCATAAAAACTTGGAGTTCCTACAGACCACCTGGAAACTGAACCAACGGCAGATTCTGTGGTCCCTCTTCTTTGCCCGGTTCAATTTCCACGTGACGTAGATCCCCAGTGGTCGCAACCAAAGGGTGGATGCGCTGTCACAGAAACCGGAGTATTGCCACATCGAAGACCTGCTTCCGTTCCGATCAATGTTGCCTGTAGAATCTTTCTCTGTGGTTCAGGAACCAGTGGATTTAAGGGCTCAGATATGGGAAGCACAGCAGCACGATGCTTACGTGAAGCAACAGAAGGAAGAGGTAGGGCCCGCCTCTCCATGGACGTTTCACGAGGAACTCTTGCGGTACCGAGACAGGCTCTACATGCCAGTGGGGCCACTCCAGGGATTTATCTTGTTGCAGTGCCATGATAATCCTATGGCGGGGCACTTTGGCCTCTTTAAGACACTAAATCTAGTTTCCCGCACTTTTTGGTGGCCCCGCTTGCGACACGATGTCCAGGCTTATGTGATGTCCTGTGTTTGCTGCTGACAGCCCAAGTCAGCAACAGGAGCCCCTTCAGGCTGCTCCAGCCATTGCCGACACCAGAGAGACCCCTGGGTGCCATTTCCATGGACTTCTTGATGGATTTGCCTCCATCTTCTGGATTCACGACATGCTGATGAAGATGGCACATTTCATTCCATGTCGGGGGTTACCGACGGCTTGTGCCACCACCTGCTTGTTTATCCAACACACTTCTGGCTGCACGGCCTACCTGATAGGTGTCAAGTTTCCAAAAGATGCCCTAATTAATTCATGAGCCATGATCCAATTTGAAAGCTTTGCAAGTTGACAATAGGGTCGTTTCGGACAGAGGGGCTCAATTTACAGCCCAGTTTTGGAAAGGGCTGATGACGGCCTTGGACATGAAAATCTGCCTGTCAATTAGTGATTGGTTTAACTTAACTGAAGAAAGAATGTTAAACATAGAAGGTTATGATTTGTTATATGGATGGCATGCTTATCTGTTATATGAAAAAAAAGTGGATAAAGTGTTTAAGGGTCATATACTTAGAAATGTGTTGTTGAGGGTTTGGAAAAAGTACCAATATAAGCTAAATTATAAGATACCTATATGGGCAAATCCCAGACATGCAATAGAAAATATAAGTATAGAGCAAAAAACAGAGTGATTACTTATAAAGAGCTTCTTCTTTTGGAAAGGGGTAAGTTGCAACTGAAATCTTTAGATGAATTAAAAGAAGAAGGGATAATTTATACTTGGTTTCAGTATGGTCAGCTTCAAGCTAGATGGAGGGAAGATCAAAAATTTGGTGTTATGCAAAATGAGGAAAATCTGGTGAAACAGATTAGAGATCAAAGTCAGATGCATATTAAAAGGTTGTATAATGCATTATTGGAAATAGATTCAGAAATGGAATTGGTCAAGGATTGTATGATAAAATGGGCACAAAACTTTCAGGAACCAGTGATGATGGAAACGTGGGAAAAGATTTGGGTCAGAAATGTTAAATTTACGCAAGCACAAAATTTGAGAGAGAATTTTTATAAAATGTTTTATAGATGGCACTTAGATCCTAAAATATTATCATGTATGTACTTGAATTTGCAAGCTAAATGTTGGAGATGTGAATGTAATGATGCAACCTATTATCATATATGGTGGACCTGTAAGAAAATCAAGGCATTTTGGATAAAAATTTGGTGGGTGATGCAGAATATTTTGAAAAGAAGGTTGAAATTTACTCCTCAATTGTTCCTATTGGGTATAACGACAGACTGTACAGTATCAGAGACTAAATTGATTTTGAACTTAATATCAGCAGCTAGGCTGTTGGTAGTGCAATATTAGAAGGACTCTTTGCCTACTATTGAAGAGTGGATACTGAAAGTAACGAACTTAGCAGAAATGGCGAAAATCTCAGCATACCTGAAGGACTATACACAAGAAAGATACGAATCGGAATGGAGAAGATGGATTGATTATATTCAAAATAAGTATCAGACAAGAAAATATCAAATAGCTTATGAATGAACATTAAGTATTAGAAGTATTATGTTATCTATAGTGGAGTTAAGGTTTCAGGGGGGGAGTTAGTAGTCTGAGGATAAGTAAATTAATCTAGTTTATAATTGTTAAATGAAATACCTTGTATTTTGCTCTGGGAAGTCTGGGGGGGAGGGTGGGATGAGGGGAGGGAAAGGGTGGGGGGAACATGGGGGGGAAGAAAATTCTTGTTTTTTTGTAAAACTTTTCAATAAAAAAAAAAAGAAAATCTGCCTGTCATCGGCACATCATCCAGAAACCGACGGCGGGACTGAGAAAGTTATCGGCATTCTGGAGCAATACCTGCACTGCTTCGTAAACCAGAAACAAGATAATTGGTCGGACTACTTGGCAGTAGCAGAGTTTGTGTTCAACAAATCGCAGCACGCCTCCATGCAAACAACCCCTTTCCTGGCTAATATGGGATATCATCCTCAGTTCTTTCCCCTCACGCAACTCGACTCCTCAGCACTGGTGGCTGATGTCTATCTGTCCATGTTGCAGGCCATCAGTTGGTGCTACGGTATCTAGAGAAAGCCAAAGAGGACTCTAAGAGAGCCACAGACCGATCTCAGCAGGTGCCATCGCCATTGACTGTGGGGGATTGAGTTTGGTTGTCCACCAGGCACCTTCCATCAGACTGGCCAGTCAAGAAGCTAGGCCACAGATACCTTGGTCCATTCCCTGTGGAGGCAGTCATTAACCCAGTCGCCTGCAACCTGACCTTGCCATGCTTGATGCGTGTCCACCCAGTCTTTCATAGATCCCTCCTTGTCCCATAACGACCAGCCTGTCCACTCCGCCAGCCTGACCATCCCCAACCAGCACCATGAGACAGAGATGAACCACCTGAGTATGAGGTTGCCAGCATTCGGGACTCCCGATGGCTAAAATGACGGTTCCAGTATCTCATTGAGTGGAAAGGATATGGGCCGGAGGACTTCACCTGGGAAGATGTGACCTCTGTGCATGCACCTATCTTGGTGAAAACCTTCCATGACCAATTCCCAGATCATCAGACCCGGGGGAAGGGCCCTGGGGTGAGGGATAGTGTTGTGGTCCACCAGCAGCCTGCGGAGCTGGCAGCGGAGTCGGACAGCGATGAGGCTGAGGAAGAACATGGGCCAGTCCTGGAGGCCGGGGAAGGCCTGGATGAGGGCTCTGCATCAGAGGCAGAGATGGGGCCAGGGCCATCGGGGAGTGATGTGTGGACTTGTTAAGGAATTCACAGAGCAACCCTTGAGTAGCAAGGGTTTGCACATGAAAGCAATTGAGAATAGTTACGAAATAACACAGCCAACACAGAGATACACTGAGTTGTGTTTACTTTCAGGAAATAGTAATAAGGCACAGTTCAATAAACAGTCCAGGTCATACACAGATAAAGCAGTAGATAGTAAAACAATAGTCCAGGAATAATCCAATAATAAAGTCTTCTTACCAGTCATCGTAGTCATACACAATAACAGTTGCAAACAGTAGCAAACATAGCAAAGGGCAATAAAAAGCAGTACAGATCAGCAAAGAGGCAGTAAAGAGAAACAAACCATGTTTCTAGCTCCCTCTTAAGGACAATGGCTACAGAGCTAACCAATCAGGACACAGTATGATGCAATACAGCAATACAGCAGTCTTAAAACTATATTGAGGGTTTATATATTGCCAACCCAATAAGTTAGGTAAAATCATTTCCTAACATTCTCCCCTTTGGGTAGGACGATATATAATATCTTACATTCTTAAACCATAATTATGACAACACAATTTGTGCTTAACTGCACCCTGAGCCTTCGTGAAATGATCTGCAATATTATGTTCAGTCATGCAGTACTCTAACTGAATCAATTTACTTTTTACATACTGTCTAATGTTTAAATATCGCAAATCAGTATGCTTAGACTGTGTTTTTACAGCTAAATTAGTAGCCATATTGATTGCAGATTGATTGTCTTCGTACACTATAAACGGATCCCCCGCCCGTTTCAACGCTTCAGGTGGAATAAGAACTCGAACAGCAGCTCCTCTGTGTGTGAGTCGTTTAATTCTTCCAGCGTAAAACGATACCAGTGGGTGAATTGAGTGCAACATGCACAAAGTCGGCGTTGGGAGCGGCTGCCTCCCAACACCTTTTAAATCCTCACGCCGCTGAAATAAACGCCCTTCCGGCTAGCACAGCCACAGCGCCTGCGCACAGGGCCACGCCTCCTGAAGCGGGCGAGAAGCAGTAGAGGCCAGCGATCCCTAACCCGGCCACTGTGTGACCGGCCGCCTGTGTTAAACTAACACCCCATCACCCGGTGTGTGTTTCCATTGCCCCGGTCCACCCCCCTGGTCTGTGCCGCGTCGCCGCTGACGGGTAGCAAGCCTCCAGGTGACAGGACGTCGGCTGCTACGCGGTGAGTTGTCGAGGGGTCTCGACAGGCGGCTCCCCCTACCAAGGCTGCTCCTGGAAGATAGAAACGGAGAGGTTAAGAGCAGGTTCAACGGTAGTAACAATCCCCTTTATGGCCCGGGTTTATGTGGATTCTGCGCATGGAAACGCCTGACTAACCGATCAGCCCTCATGTTGATAGAGCTAACCCATGAGGCGTCTTCGAACGGGTACCCCTTCCATTTAACTAAATATTGCGTTTTGCCCCTCCTGTATCTAGAATCCAGGAGTTCTTCTATTTCATATTGATTCCCATCCACTGGCCCAGGTTTAGGTAGTGTGCTTCGTACGGCACCGAGTGGTTTCAGGAGGCTGCTATGGAACACTGGGTGAACTTTACCCAATAAAGGGGGTAGTTTTAATTCCACTGTTACTGGATTAATAACCCGTATTATTGGAAAGGGGCCCAGATACTTTGGTCCCAGTTTCCTACTGGGTGTACGCAGTTTTAGGTATTTTGTCGACAAATAAACTTGATCTCCTACTACGAATGGTTTATAGTCAGCTCGTTTTTTATCTGCGTGGTATTTGTATGTCTCTGTTGCTTTATCTAGAGCTTTTCTTATGTGTGGCCATTGTTCCCAGATGTGGGTAGCCCATTGATCGGGTGCTAGTTCTTTCTGTTTTTGTAGATCTAATTCAGGTACTGCGGGGAATTCTTTGCCCGACACAACCTGGAAAGGAGTACACCCAGTACTACTATGAACAGCGTTATTGTATGCTATCTCAGCGAACGGGAGTAATTCCGACCAATCGGACTGCTGATAGGATACGTAACATCGTAGATATCGTTCTACCAGCGCATTCGCTTTTTCGGCCGCTCCATTAGTGCATGGATGGAAGCCTGAACTCAGTCCCTGGGATGACCCTATCATTTTTACGAACAGGCGCCAAAATAGTGAGGTGAACTGGACACCTCTATCCGAAATGATCCGCTGCGGAGGCCCATGCAACCGGTAAACATGCCAAATGAACAGTTTGGCCAACTTGCGAGCTGACGGTAAGCCAGGACATGGGATGAAATGAGCTTGTTTCGAGAAGAGATCCACCACAGTCCATATCACTGTGTTACCACCACTCTCTGGAAGATCCACAATGAAGTCCATGGTGATTTCATCCCAAGGTCGTGTGGGTTCCGCTACACTTTGCAAAAGACCAAGGGGTTTTCCCGTCCGAGGTTTCGCTACTGCACATATTCGACAACTTTTTACGTGCTGTTCAACATCCTTTCGTAAACGTGGCCACCAAAATTGGCGACGTACTAGATGCAAGGTTTTGAGAAACCCGAAGTGACCAGCCGCTTTCGTGTCATGACAACGGTGTAAAACAGATTGTCGCAAGGACTCAGGAATGTACAGCTTGTCCCCTACCCAGTCAAACCCATCTCGTCGGGTCACCTCCAGTCTATGTTCTGTGAGCCAGGGATCAGCAGCTAGTTGGCGGCGTAGCTCTTCTTTCCACGTAGAATCAAGGCTGGTATGGAATGTTTGACAGACCTGTTGTTTTTCTGGTACCATTGCTTGTACCACCTCCTCCTTTTTACTATCGAATTGTGGTAAACGGGATAGCGCATCCACCAGGAAGTTCCGCCCACCTGGGACATACCGCAACGTGAAGTTAAACCGTTGAAAATATTGCGCCCACCGGACTTGTTTCGGGGACAATCGTCTAGGATTCTGTAAAGCCTCTAAATTCTTATGGTCCGTCCACACCTCAAAGGCGATCCCACTACCTTCTAACAGATGGCGCCATGTCAGTAAGGCCCAACGTACTGCAAAGGCCTCTTTTTCCCAGATCGCCCAGCGTCTTTCAGTGACTGTGAATTTGCGTGACGTGTACGCGCACGGATGGAACTCCCCATCCGGGGTTTTTTGTAGTAATACCGCACCGACAGCTACCTCACTCGCGTCTGCCTGTACGATGAAAGGCAAGGTGGGGTTTGGATGTTGCAAGATAGGCGCTTGTGCGAATAGTCCTTTTAACGCCTCGAAAGCTCGCTGGCAATCTGGCGTCCAGCAGAGCACCTGGCCCGGCCGTGCTTTCACCCCCGACGCTTTTGTACGTAACAGGTCGGTCAAGGGAAGGGCTATATGGGCAAAAGCGGGGATGAATTGCCAGTAGAAATTAGCGAACCCCAGAAAGCTCTGTAACTGCTTCCGTGTAGTGGGTGCTTGCCACTCTAACACCGTGCTCACCTTTTTCGGGTCCATCTCTACTCCAGTCCCAGATATGCGGTAACCCAGATAATCCAGTTTTGTACAGTGGAACTCGCACTTTGAAAGTTTGACGAACAATTTTGCACGGAGTAACTTAGACAGCACCTGTCGCACTAACGCAATGTGCTCCTCCAGTGTTTTGGTATAGATAAGGATGTCGTCAAGGTAGACAAGGACTCCTCGATATAAATGTTCATGTAGTACCTCATTTATCACCTGCATGAACACAGCTGGGGCACCTTGTAAGCCGAAAGGCATAACACGGAATTTATAGCTCCCTAGCGGGCAATTAAAGGTTGTTTTCCACTCGTCACCAGGCCTTATTCGTACTTGGTAATACGCCTCCCGAAGATCCAGTTTTGTGAACACCCTCCCAGTTGATAGGGTAGCTAGGAGATCCTTCATTAATGGAAGGGGATAGAGGTGCTCAACACAAACAGCGTTGAGATCACGAAAGTCCACACAAAGACGTAAACCCCCGTCCTTCTTCTCTCAGAATAACACAGGTGCGGCCAAATGGGAATGACTGGGTGCAATAAACCCCCTGGCTAGGTTTCTATCGATATAACGTCTGAGTTCCTCCAACTCGAGCTTCGTCATCGCATACATACGTGGTTTGGGCAAAGTAACCCCCGGTTTCAGTTCTATAGCACAGTCTGTGGGTCTGTGGGGTGGTAATCGTTCACATTCCTCCTCCTTAAACACCGCCTCAAGGTCCTTGTAGACATCGGGATATGTCATCGGGGTTCCGTCAACTAAACCCCCCACCTGTGGTTTCGCCCGACTACTTGGGGTCTCAGGTTCCGGCTCAGGACCCACACTTAGCCGAAGGCGTCGAAACCCCCCTTCCCACCATATGGTGGGCCTCCACTTATCTAACCATGCAAGGCCTAATATCACAGGCTCTACCATAGATTCAACAACCACAAAACGAAGGGCCTCCCAATGCTCGCCAATGCCCAAGGTGGCTAACTCAGTTACTTGGGTTGCAGGTCTACCCCCCAGCAATGACCCATCCATTTGTTCAAAACGTATGGGAGCTTGTAAGTTTAGTATACGAAGACCCATTTCCATTGCAAGGGTTTTTCGCATGAGACACCGGGTGCAATCGGAGTCGATCAGAGCACCCTGTCGAACTGTTTTCAACGTGTGGGGATGCCTAAGCGTAACAGGAATAATGAAGGGTCGTATCAGATCACTCACCATAGAATCAACAGGAGCATCGTCATCACTACTCTCCGAGGCGCCCTGGACGGCATCTTTTCCAAGTGGCTTCTCCGCCTCCAGACGAGGGCCTCGAATTGCTGTTGGTGTAGTCGTTCTGGACCAATCAGATGAGGACCGAGCCCGTTCCCGTCCTCGGGCTACCGTTGGAGTACTCTTGGTGGTCTGGACGGCTGGTAAAGAGCAGTCGGCTGCTCGGTGTCCTAACTGATTACAACGAAAACAGCGGATCGACCCCTGCCCAACCGGCACAACCGAGTGGGGTGGAGACACATTAGGTGTCGGAGGACCTGACGGCTTGTCCGTACCACGCCGGGAAGGTAGGGGATAGTTAACCGTTCCCCGGGTCCGGAACTCTCGTAACCCGACGTCCAGATCCACTGCAGCGCTAAACCAGTCTGCCAATTTAGGAGCTAATCCCCGATACACACAGGCCTGCCTTAGGTCTCTGTCCAATCCTAACCGGAACTGGTATACTAATAGCTGTTCAGGCCAAGCACGTAGCCTCCCAGCCACAGTGCGGAACTCCTTAACATATTGTCTCGCGGGCCTTCCACCCTGTCTAAGTGCTACCAGTTCCCCTTCCAATAGCTGTGTCCTTGAATGATCTTCGAAGCGTGCACGCAATGCTTCCAGGAACAATCCCACACTAGTCAGTTCGTTCGCATGGTCGCTATGGAGGTCAGCGACCCAATCTGCCGCTTCACCCTTCAACACAGTGGTGATAGTGACTACTATGGCCCACTGCGATGGATACAAATGACCATATAGATCCATGTAACTTAGGACCTGACTTAGAAACAGGGATACTCTATCTGCGCTCCCGTCAAATGTTGCCTGTATAGGTGGGGGCCCCCAGGGTTGATGGTGGGGTTGGCCTCCTGCGGGCGTCCAGACAGGGCCCGGGGCCCCAAACCGGATATCCTGGCCAGTCCTGAGGGGGGCCCCTTGTTGTTGGTTCAGTTGACCACGGGTGCCCATCTGACCACCCCTGGTCTGTCCCTGCTGTTGGGGGGCTGACTGATGCCGTCCATGTGAGGACGTTGGGGCTGGTCCAGCTACATGAGAGGCTCTACCGTCAAGCCTCAATTTCGGGCTCGCCAATCGAAAGTGGGACTCAGTGCTGCCCCTAGGCTCCCCCTGCCCCCGCCATGTGTCCTGTGCAGGCACCCAGGGCTGCCATGAATGCGCATCCCGAAAGCTTGCCTCACCAAACTTCTCGCGCAGAACATCCAATGTGGAGGCCCCCAGTCCTGTGGAGTAACTCGGTTCGTCCTCGTCCAGCCAACGCCTCTCCCTCCACCCCTTGAAAGGGGGCTCAGTCGTCTGAGGCGTCAGCTGTTTGGGTTCAGTTATCGCGGGGCTTTGCCACCATTCCCCTTTTAGGTGTCTCCCAGAGCTAGGGCCAGCTGTCTCTCCCTCTGCCGCCGCTGACTGTGGGGGTCTTTCCTTTGGACGAACTGCGTCCACCTCCCCGTGGTCCTCCTCCTGGGCAGCTATCACAGGGCTTGCTTCCGCATCCTCTGCCGTGTCGTCCAGCCCCGGCAACCCGACTGTTGTGCCTTCCGCCATGCCTAGCACACCCAGCCGCTCGTACCGGATTGGTGATCCAACGCCGACTTTCCTATCAAACCCCCGCCCGTTTCAACGCTTCAGGTGAAATAAGAACTCGAACAGCAGCTCCTCTGTGTGTGAGTCGTTTAATTCTTCCAGCGTAAAACGATACCAGTGGGTGAATTGAGTGCAACATGCACAAAGTCGGCGTTGGGAGCGGCTGCCTCCCAACGCCTTTTAAATCCTCGCGCCGCTGAAATAAATGCCCTTCCGGCTAGCGCAGCCACAGCGCCTGCGCACAGGGCCACGCCTCCTGAAGCGGGCGAGAAGCAGTAGAGGCCAGCGATCCCTAACCCGGCCGCTGTGTGACCGGCCGCCTGTGTTAAACTAACACCCCATCACCCGGTGTGTGTTTCCATTGCCCCGGTCCCCCCCCGGTCTGTGCCGCGTCGCCGCTGACGGGTAGCAAGCCTCCAGGTGACAGGACGTCGGCTGCTACGCGGTGAGTTGTCGAGGGGTCTCGACATACTGTCTAATGTTTAAATATCGCAAATCAGTATGCTTAGACTGTGTTTTTACAGCTAAATTAGTAGCCATATTGATTGCAGATTGATTGTCTTCGTACACTATAAACGGATCATTCACATTTAATCCTATATCAATTAACAATTGTTTATAATATATCAATTCAGTACATATCAAGGATAAACATGAAAATTCAGCTTCCATAGTTGATAAACTAAGATGCTTTTGCTTAATTGATTTCCATCCTATCAAAACATTACCCAACATTACCACTATACCTGATGTTGATTTACGACTAGGTAGATCATTTGCAAAACTTGCATCAGCATATGCCATTAAAACTAGGTCACTACTAGGCTCCAAATATAACAAATAATAAATCGTTTGCTTCAGATACCTAAGTATTCGCTTAGCAGCTTGCCAATGCCTTTCAGTAGGTTCAGCATTATATCTAGCCAGTTGGTTCTCACTATAAGATATATCTGGCCTAGAGCAATTACTTAAATATGACAGACTGCCTATTAAGGATTGATATATTTCCTTATCGAATACAGGACTTTGAATATTACTTTGTTTAAAATCCTGACTTATTAGTGTTTTAGCAGGCTTACAGAGTTCCATATTGTAATGTTTCATAATTGGTTCACTTTCTTGGCTTGCAAAATTTTGTAACTTTTACTAGTTTTAACTACATCAAGACCCAGATAATGCTTAATTTCTCCCAAATTCCTAATTCTGAACTTCTTTTGCAACACAGAAACAATTTCGGTTGCTTTGTGTTCAGATTTTGTAATAAGTGCTATATCGTCAGTAAATAGCAACAATAGAGAAACTAAACCATCTTTCTCTTTCTTAAATAAACATGGATCAGTTATACTAGCTACAAAACCCATAACAACTAACTCATTGACAATACATTTGTTCCACTTATAACCTGACTGCTTTAAGCCATAAAGACTTTTCTTCAGTCTCCAGTAATCAGTCTTCCCATCAGTATTTAAACCTAGTGGCTTCTTCATATAGATCATATGTTGTAATGGCACATGCAGATATGCAGTGTCAACATCAATATGATTTATCTTATAACTATTCTTAGCTGCCCAAACTAATGCTGCTCACAAAGTAGTCGCCCTCAGACTTGGTGCAAACCGAGTCCTTATCTGACTGAGCAAATCCTTGAGCAACTAATCTTGCCTTATGGGTAACAGTCCCATCTACACCAGTTTTTAGTTTATAAACCCACTTGCAACCAATTGCATGCTCACCTGGTGGTAACCCAACATTCTCATACACATCTAACTCCTTCAATGATGTCAGCTCTTTGTCCATCACTTTCTTCCAAATTAACTGATCCTTTTCAGGATACAGTCCAATTTCATTAAAGTTAGACGGCTCTATGTTCACCTGACAAACTATACTGGCTTGACACCTATCAGGTGGACATTTATCTCGAGTTGAATGTCTAGGTAACTCAGGACTCGTTACTGGTATTTCCTCTTCTACCTCCCCTATAACCTCCTCCTTTACAGTAATAGAAGGTTCTTCAACTATCTCATTATCAGGGTTATCAGCAAACATTTGAGTATCCACAATAACACTATCATTTACCTTGTCAGATTCCTGCTCAACCTTATGCCAACCAACATGCTCCAGGAACTTAGCACTAGCACTGCAGTACACACTAGTAGTACCTGGTGCCCAAAATCTATATGACCTGTGGTTGGATTCATAACCAACAAAAAACAGTTCTTTGCTCTATGTTGCCCCTTTCGCCTCAATTGCGAAGGAATATGAACCCATGCTCGGGCTCCAAATGTGTGCAAATAACTTAATTCTGGTCTTCTACCATGCCAACATGTGAATGGTAATTCACCAGTTGTTGAATTGACTATGTTATTCAAGACATGGTTAGCACACATTATTGCCTCACCTCAAAGTGTCTCAGAAACCAGAATCAGACAATATGGTTCGAGCCATAGCCTGCAATGTTTGCCCTCTGCATTCAATATATGCATTATGTTGCGGTCTATAAGGGGGAGAATGCTTGTGTTCAATGCCAGCTTTATGTAACATAGTTTCAAACCTGTTATCAGTACCATTGTCAGTTACCAGGCAAAGAATCTTGTGTTTCTTTTTCCTCTCAGCAAACCTCAGCCAGTTTGAAAAATGCTGAAATGTTTCTGCTTTGGTTTAAGGTAACAGAAACCATAACGGGAAAAGTGGTCCATTATACTCAATATATAACAGGCTCCTCCTAAACTAGGTTTTTTAGGACCAATGATATCTGCAAACACTACCTCTAAAGGTTCATTGGTTGTAAACCTATTAACTCTGTTTGCAGGAGTTACCTTACTCTTTTCTTGGCTACAAGAATTGCAGTTTAAATATTTTTTACAAGGTTTTAGTTTTATCCCGTCAGATAATTCCACAGTTTTCTTTAACATCTTAAAGTTTACATGTCCCAAACAGCTATGAAGCAAATGAACACATTCATCATGTGGCTTCGTGTTATTGTAAACTGAGTTAGCATTAGCCATGATTAATGGATCATCATTCAGAACAAACAAATCATTCTCTAACTTTGCAGTAACACTTGTACCATCTTTTTCTATTATACATTTATCTCCCCTAAATGTTACTACAAACCCAGCTTTTAACAATGCTTTCACAGATAGCAGGTGAAATTTTAATTTAGGTACATATAACATATGTTAATGCTCATTTATACATGAAGAATATGCAGTACCTTCTCCAGATACTTTCATTTTCCATCCTTTTGCTAATGATACATGTTGTTTACTCTTGGTCATGTTAACAAACCTCTCTTTACTATTAGTTATAGACTGTGATGCTCCACTGTCAACTACCCACAAATCATGGTTTACAGTTGTAGTTGATTTATTTTATTTTATTTATTTGATTTATAAGCCACCCTATCTCCGTAGGATTCAGTTGAGCTGGATATAGCTAAACTAACATCCTTTTTAGCTCTCAGTTGACTACCAGTATTCAGTTTCTTGCCCTTTTTACAGAATCTAGCTAAATGACCCTTAGCCCCACAAGAAAAACATTTTCTAACAGTATAGGCAGTTGAAGACAGGTTTTCTTCCTGTGGTTGTCTCTTTCTCAGTTGGTCTTTATCTTGCCTTCTTCTGGACTCTTCTAACAATCTCCTGGTTATGCCAGTTAATGTCAGTTCATCTCTGGTCAGAACTTCCAGTGAAGATACATAATCATCATAACTTTCATCCAAAGAGGAAAGAATGATATAGACCTGATGAAGCTCTGAGAAACTCAGCTCCTTTTCATGTAGCTCTTGTAAAGTTCCTTTCATAAACTCCAGATGAGCTAACATATCTCCACCTTTCAGAAGATGAGTTCTAAACAGTTTCCATGTAAGGTGTATGTGTGCACCCACACTATCACGAACATAAATCCTCTTCAGAGTGTCCCAACACTTGGCAGCAGACTCCTCACCATGAATATGGACTAGCTGCTGGTCACTCAATGTCAGTCCAATTATACAAAGAGCCCTTTCATTATCCCGGTTAAAATTGGCTATTTTCTTTGCATCTTCATCATCTGCTGGATTCCAAGCAGTTACGTCTGGTGGATCATGAACTACAGCCCGTAGCCCTTCATTACGCAGAAGTAGGTTGTACTTCATAGACCAGGAAACGAAGTTTGTTCCATCCAACGGGTTATCAGAGATATGCTGGTTAACTGTTCTTGTGCCATCTTCACTTGGACAATAAACCACAAAAACAGCTGTCTGGATATGGTACTGTGTATTCACACTAACTCTCAGTATCCTGGGCCCATAATCAATGTTAAGGAATTCACAGAGCAACCCTTGAGTAGCAAGGGTGTGCACATGAAAGTGATTGAGAATAGTTACGAAATAACACAGCCAACACAGAGATATACACACAGAATTGTGTTTACTTTCAGGAAATAGTAATAAGGCACATTCCAATAAACAGTCTGTCATACACAGATAAAGCAGTAGATAGTAAAACAATAGTCCACAGATAATCCAATAACAAAGTCTTCTTACCAGTCATCGTAGTCATACACAATAACAGTTGCAAACAGTAGTAAATACAGCAAAGAGCAGTAAAAAGCATTTCAGATCAGCAAAGAGGCAGTAAAAAGAAACAAACCATGTTTCTAGCTCCCTCTTAAGGACATTGGCTACAGAGCTAACCATTCAGGACACAGTATGATGCAATACAGCAATACAGCAGTCTTAAAGCTATATTGAGGGTTTATATATTGCCAACCCAATAAGTTAGGTAAAATCATTTCCTAACAGGACTCCAGAGCCTCCAGAGGCTGACAATAGAGAGGCAGAGGAACAGGAGGAGCCTGTTCCTAGTGCATGTATGAGAAGAGCTGCCAGAAGGCAAGAGCAGCTCAAGCAAAGAGGACGACTCAGGAGTAGGGCCAAGAGATGATTGGCCCCTCCCATAAGGCTTAAAAGACCAGCAATGGCTCTTGGGATTTTTTTTATTAAAAAGTTTTACAGAAGGTTTACATATTTATTCCCCCCTTCCCTACCACCCCCACCCCTCCCCTCCCTTGCCCCCCCACCCCTTCCCCTTCCCATCCGCCCACCTCCCCCCCTCTTCCCAGAACAAATTACAGGGTATAACATTCAACAAACATAATCCATCCTAATCTAAATAATTATAACATTCAGCATCTCTTATTCCTTCGATTCCCTAATTACCCTGCTAACTTAATTACCTAAAAACACACCAAATATCTACATATTCATTCATAACCTATCTGCAACTTCTTATTCCGGTATTTACTTTGGATATAATCTATCCATCTTCTCCAGTCCCTTAAGTATCTTTCATTTGAATGTTCCTTCAAGTACGCCGAGATTTTTACCATCTCCACTAGGTTTGTTACTTTCATTGTCCATTTTTGGATTGTAGGTAAATCTTGTTTCTTCCAATATTGTGCCACCAACAATCTTGCTGCAGTTATTAAATTAAAAATCAAATTAGTTTCTATAACCGTACAAGCCATAACTATACCCAGCAGAAACAACTGTGGTGTAAATTTTAACCTCTTTTTAAGAATATTTTGTAAAATCCACCAAATTTTTATCCAGAACGCTTTAACCATTTTACATGTCCACCAAATATGAAAGTATGTAGCATCCTCACAATCACATCTCCAACGTTTTGGTTGTACATTCGGATACATACAAGAAAGTTTTTTTGGATCTAGATGCCATCTATAAAACATTTTATAAAAGTTCTCCCTTAAGCTTTGCGCTTGTGTAAATTTCACATTTCTTACCCATATTTTTTCCCATATTTCCATCATTATTGGTTGTTCAAAATTCTGCGCCCATTTTATCATACAATCTTTAACTAGGTCTGTTTCCGAGTCTATCTCTATCAATATATTATACAATCTTTTTACATGCATTGAACTTTGGTCTCTAGTTTGTTTTATTAAATTTTCATCGCTTTGTATAATACCAATTTTCTGATCTTTTCTCCATCTGGCTTGTAGTTGGGCTCTTGGGATTTTTGTTGGAAAATAACATTGATAAACTTGGTTCTTATCTTGCTCAGCATCCTCTGCTTCTGAACTTTTGCCAAGAGAAGCCTTTGGCAGTTTGCCTAATTATACTAAGGTTGGGGATAAGACTTTATGAAGACTTTGTTTGATTTAGTTTGGACTATGCTGAGAATGAGTTAATTCTCAGCTGTTCTAATAAAGTCTGTTTTTGAACTGTTTGCATTTAATACTACCTACTTGGGCCTTGGTCACAACAAATACCGCTATACAGACATACATTAGCATGCCTTCAGGAGACCAGATGGAAGGGACAGAAATCCGGAGACATTGAAGAAGATTAGAAGTTGGTTTACCAAGGCACTTCCAACGATGGTGTTGCTATTGTTGTGAGCAAAGATCTATGCAGCCACATGCCTGAGGTCCAGAGACACTTCAATGGTCTCATGTCTGTCACCATCAACACACTCACCCATTGACTCCAGGTTTTTCTGCTTATGCCTCACAAACAGGACTTGATGAAGACATCAAGGATCAGTTCTGGAATGAACTGCAGACTAAAATCTGTGCCTGCCCTGAAAAAGATCTGCTGCTCCTCTGTGGTGACTTGAATGGTCACGTGGGAAGCAATCGGGATGGATACCAATGCCATGGGAACAAAGGTTATGGAAACTGCAATGAAGATGGATTTTGAATCCTGGACTTTGCAGAAGCAAATGATCCAGGGATAAAATGCTCCCAGTTCAGACCAGATCGCCCAATCTGGTAGCGATAGCGGCAGGTGGTTCGGAGAACCGATAGCAAAAATCCCTGTGCCCCCCATGCTCAGCTGACCCACGCGATCATCAGAGGCTTTTTAAAAAAAATTTAAAAGCATTTTTTCTACAAACTCTTCAGCCGAAAAAAAAATGTCTTTAAAAGCCTCTGGCGATCCCAGCTGAGTTGCCTGATCGTCAGAGGCTTCTAAAAGCCTTGTAAAGGTTTTTCTACAACCTCTTAAGGTTGTAGAAAAAATGCTTTTAAAAGTAAAAAAAAAAACTTGGCCACGCCCACCCAGTCACATTCCCCCCCACCCCACCAAACCACGCCCACAGAACCGGTAGTAACAAATTTTAGATTTCACCCCTGAAATGATCTCATGATGTGCAACACATTTTTCAAGAAGCATCCAGACCATCTCGTTACGTTCACCAGTGCCAGAAATAGCAGTCAGATTGATTTTATTCTCTTGAGAAGACATGACCTTTCCATGGTATGCAACACCAAGATTATTCCCTCTGATGTTCTTGCCTCACGACACAAATTACTTGTTACAGATCTAAAAATAAAACTCCATAAAAGAATGAACAGCACCACAGGCCCCAAAGAATCAAATGATGGAACTTGCAGGAACACAAAGAAGCAGTGACCAGAAAAATTGTAATCCCATCTATCAGTGCTGCTACAAGTAACATCACCTGGTCAACACTCTGTGTGTCAGCGTTCCAGAAAACCCCACTCCAATTAAAAACTCCGAGACAAGCATTTCTCAAAGTTCCATTTATTAGACTAGGTATACTGGCACATCTAGGAAAACCCGAATCTGAGAGTTCCGGGTTTTCCTTCATTAAATCAAAACCCCAAATCCAGCCCCTCAACCCATCAGTCTGTCACATGGCCCAATCATCATCCATCCCAACTTGAGCCATCCCTGCAACCCAGGAGTGGGTTCTACTTACCTTTACTACCAGTTCGCAATGGGATCGTGTGCGCATGCAAGCGAAGTGAGCGTGTGTGCCTTGCTTCTGCGCATGCACCATCCTTCTGTGCATGCACAGATCGATGACATCCAGGGTGGTGGGCGGGGCTTCCCACTAGTTTTACTACTGGTTCTTGCAAACTGGTCTGAATCGGGGGCAACTCTCCACTGCTGCAACCACTCCTCCTCTAGATGCATAAATACCATGGCCTTGACCGAAGGGAAGAATGCTATTATGTCTAACTACAATCACTCTCCTAAATACCCCCTCCTACTTTCCCAAGTGCAAAGAGTTGGCAGTGTGGAAGCTTCTGGTGCTAATATGGCTTCCAAAGCTGACAGGCATCATCCCCCCCCCCCGATAGAAAAACCATGCTCTGGAAAATAAAATGGACAAAACACAAAAGAAGAGGGTTAAGATGTTATTCATAAAACCACTTAACCCACTCTCCCCCCTCCCAGAGGACCCATTAGCTTGTCAGGGAATTTATCGTGAAATTGTTTCACTAGACTATCAGCTTTCAGATCCCAACTTTTAATCCACATAGCTTCTGACAAAGGGTACCCTTTCCAGTGTACTAAATATTGTAACCAACCCTATTGCAATTTAGAGTCAAGAATCTTCTTGACTTCGTAATGGGTTTCACCTTGTACTATCAAAGCGGAGGGGGAGAGCAGCTGGTAAAGGTCTCAAGGCAGAGCCCACTGCTGGTTTTAAAAGGCTGCTGTGAAACACGGGATGGATTTTCTCCGGATTCGAGGGAGATTAAGCAGGACTGTTACAGGGTTAATCACCTTCACTATAGGGAAAGGACCGATGAATTTTGGTCCGAATTTCTTGCTAGGTAGTCTCAATCTTAGGTACTTAGTTGACAAATAGACCTTATCTCCTATTCAAAAAGGTGGCTGGAGAGACCTGTGTTTGTCTGCCTGGGTTTTATATTTCTCAGCTGCTTCTACTAGAGCTTTTCAACCCTTTTGCAAGGAAGTCATCCATTCTGTTAGGGACATGGAAGTGGGTGGTTCCTAGGCAATTCAGGCATTGGTACAAAATCCATGCCAGTAGTTATTTGAAAAGGAGTCAACCCTGTACTACTGTGTACTGAATTATTATAAGCCACTTCTGCAAAGGGTAATAACTCCGTCCAGTTTTCTTGTTGATAATTTACATAACATCCAATGTATTGTTCCACCATGATGTTCACTTTTTCAATGGATTAGTTAGTAGATGGATGGAATGCTGAGCTAAGTCCCTGTGATGACCCAATGGACCTCAGGAACTCCTTCCAGAACATAGCAGTAAATTGGACCCCTCAATCTGATATTATTCTCCGTGGGACTCCATGTAGCCTGTAGATGTGCTTCAGGAAAAGTTTTGCCACTTTTTGGCAGAGGGTACTCAGTTACAGGCAGTGAAGTGTGCTTGTTTGGAGAACAAATCAATGACAGTCCAAATCACCGTGTTTCCTCCGCTTTCTGGCAGTTCAACGATAAAGTCCATTGCAGTCTCCTCCCACAGTTGCATAGGTTCTGCCACTTGCTGGAGAAGACCAGGGGGCTTCCCCGGTTGGGATTTCATGGCACAGGTAGCGCAGCTTCTAACATAGACCTCTACATCAGTTTTCATCCTTGGCCATCAGAACTGTCTTCTAACCAAATGGAGGGTTTTTAAGAACCCAAAGTGGCCCCCTAGTTGAGAGTTGTGACTACATTTTAGCACTAGCAGTCTCATGCAGCAGGGCACATAAATCTTACTCCCTTTCCAAGCCAGTCCCTCCCACAACGTTAAATCCAGTTGGTTTTCTTTGAACCAGGCATCGTCTGATAGCGCAGCTTTTAACTCTGCTGTCAACTTGTCTTCAGGGAGGTCAGAATGGAATCTGGTTTGTGCCCTAGTGTGTGCTTGGGCAGCTGGCTGATCTTCGGAGATCATGGCATGTACTGCCTCTTCTCGTCGGCTGTCAAATTGAGGCATGGTGGACAAAGCATTGGCCAGTAGGTTTCTCCCCCTGGGATGTATTTTAGCTTGAAATTAAAATACTTTCAAATACATTTGAAATACTGAGCCCAGTGAACTTGCTTGGGGGAAAGCTTCCAAGGAGTCTTTAGTGCCTCAAGGTTTTTATGATCAGTCCATACCTCAAAAGGCTCCTTAACCTCCTCTAGGAAATGTCTCCAGGATAAGAGAGCCCACTGCACCGCAAAAGCTTCCTTTTCCCAAACCGCCCACCTGCATTCCGTGTCCATTAGCTTTTTGGACACATATACACACAAGGCATTAATTCATTTTGAGCATTGCTCTGCAGTAGGACAGCTGCAACTGTATGTCACTGGCATCGGCTTGGACTATGAAGGGCTTGTCTGAGTCAGGGTGTTGGAGGATCAGCTCCGCTGCAAACTGCTGTTTTAATTGTTCAAAGGATTTCTGACTGTTCATTGTCCAAGCTAGGGGCTGGCTAGGCTTTGGCTTGGTTGGAGATGGACCTGTTTTTAGTAATTCCATCAAAGGGAGTGCAATCTCAGCTAAGGAAGGGATGAATTGTCTGTAAAAATTTGCAAACTCCAGGAAGCTTTGAAGTAGCTTACTTGTTCATGGGGGTTGCCAGCCTAGCCTTCACCTTTTCCAGGTCCATTTTGATTCCTTGATTAGACACATGGTAACCCAGGTAGTCCAAGAACTCCTTATGGAACTCGCATTTTGACAGCTTTGCATAAAGTTTGGCTGCTAGGAGTTTTTTCAGTACCTGTCTGACTAGTTTGATGTGTTCTTCCATGTTCTCACTGAATATAAGAATATCATCAAGGTAAACTATTATACAGGTGTTCATGTAGTACTTCATTGATCAGTTGCCTGAAGACTGCGGGGGGCCCTTGAAGTCCAGAAGGCATGACCCAGAATTGGAAACTGCCCAGGAGGCAGTTAAAAGCAGTCTTCCATTCATCTCCCTCCTTTATGCAAATCCAGAGTTTCTGATTGTTCCTTGTATTTTTCTACAAACTGGTAAGAAGATTTTATATCCCTGGATTGATCTTATATTGCATTTTATATGGCTAAAACTTGGATTGTTAAAGGACTATGATTTTGCTTTTCCCTAAAAGTAAAATACTATAAAACCCAGTTTGTCTGTATGTTATTCACAATTACTCCTAAAACGTTTCTGTGCATAAAACTCTAATGGTACTCTGCTTTATAAACCACAACTTCAGGTGTAACTCAACAATATCCTTAACATTGGTTATGGGCCCAGAGCCACCCAGAGCCGCCCAGAGTTACCCAGAAATATCTAGAGCACTGAGAGTTGATGTGAATGATACAGTAATTTATTCAGACAGCTGTGTTTGTTATTAAGTATCCAAGTGAAGATGGCACAAGAGCAGTCATCCAGTATATCCATGATAACCCGGTTGGACGGAATAAACTATGTTTCCTGGTCTATGAAATGCAACCGGCTTTTGTGTAGGGAAGGACTATGGGATGTAGTTAATAATCCACTGGATGTAACTGCATGGAATCCAGATAATGATGAAGATGAGAAGAAATTAGCCAAATTTATTCAAGATAATGAACAAGCTCTTTGCATAATTGGACTGACACTGAGTGACCAGCAGCTAGTCCATATTCGTGGTGAAGATTCTGCTGCTAGGTGTTGGAACAATTTGAAGAGAATATATGTTTGTGATACTGTGGGTGCTCACATACATCTTACACATAAACTGTTTAAAACCCGTCTTCTTAAAAGAGGAGATATGTTAACTCATTTGGAGTTTATGACAAGAACTTTTCAAGAGCTACATGAGAAGGAACTTATTTTTTCAGAATTGCAACAGGTTTACATTCTTCTTTGGATGAAAGTTACGATGATTACGTTTCTTCATTGGAGGTTTTGACCAGAGATGAACTAACATTGACTGGCATAACCGGAAGATTGTTGGAAGAATCCAGAAGAAGGAAAGACAGAGAACAACTAAGAGAGAGACAACCACAGGAAGAAAAATTGTCTTCAACTGCCTATATTGTTAAAAGATGTTTTTCTTGTGGGGCTAAGGGTCATATAGCTAAATATTGTACAAAGGGAAAGGAAATGACTGTTGGTGATCAAAAGAGAACCAAAAAGAATGTTAATTTAGCTATATCAAGTTCTACAAATGTTAACCATGATTTGTGGGTAGTTGATAGTGGTGCATCACAATCCATCACTAGAAATGGAGAAAGGTTTGTTAAACTGAATAATAGCAAACAACATGTTACATTAGTCAATGGATGGAGAATGAAAGTAGCTGGAGAAGGTATTGCACATTGTTCATTTATTACCGAACAATTACCAATGTTGTATATACCTAGACTGAAATTCAACTTGTTATCTGTTAAATCATTATTACAGGTTGGATTTGTAGTAACCTTTAGAGGAGATGAATGTTTAATCGAAAAGGATGGAAAATGTGTTACTGCAATGTTAGAAAATGATTTATTTGTATTAAGAGATAACCCACCAATAGTGGCTAATACTAACTCGGTTTATGATAATAAGAAGCCACATGTGAATTTTAAGGTATTGAAAAAGATAGTAGAATTATCTGAAGGGATAAAGTTAAAACCATGTACTAAATATCTGAACTGTAATGCCTGTAATCAGGAGAAAAGCAAAGTAACTCCAGCAAACTGAGTCAATGGATTCAAAACCAAAAGACCATTAGAAGTGGTGTTTGCTGATCTAATTGGACCTAAACAACCCAGTTTAGGGGGAGCCTGCTATATACTAAGCATTGTTGATCATTTCTCTAGATATGGTTTCTGTTACTTGATGAAAACAAAATCTGAAACATTTCAGTGTTTCAATCTTAGTGGCTAAGATTGTAGAGAGAAAACAGAAACATAAAGTAGTTTGCTTGGTAACAGACAATGGTACCAAGTTTACTAATCTAAGGTTAGAGAATATGTTGCAGGAGGCAGGTATTGAGCATAAATGTTCTGCCCCATATAGACCACAACCCAACACTTATGTAGAATGCAGAGGTCAAACACTGCAAGCTATGGCTAGAGCTATGCTAGCAGATTCTAGTTTGCCAGAAACTCTATGGGGTGAAGCCATAATGTGTGCTAACCATGTTTTAAACAACATAGTCAATTCATCTACTGGTGAATTACCATTTAAACTATGGCATGGGAGAAAACCTAATCTTAATTATTTGCATACATTTGGTGCTCCTGCTTGGATTCATATTCCCTCTCTGTTAAGACAAAAAAGACAACAGAGAGCTAGAAAAATGTTTTTTGTAAGATATGAATTGAACCACAGATCATTTAGATTCTGGGTGCCAGAAACCACTAGTATCTATTATAGCGCTAGTGCAAAATTCCTGGAGCATGTAGGATGGGATAAGCTTGAGCAAGCTGATTACAGAAATGATGATAATGTTATTATTGATAATCAAATGTTCAATAATACCCCTGATGAAGATGATATAGATGATGTAGAATCTACTGTAAAAGAAGAAAAAGGTTTAGAGGCGGAGTCAGATGAAATACCAGTTATGAGTCCTGTATTGCCTAGAAGATCTACTTGGGTAAGAAATCCGCCTGACATGTGGTTTGTCAAGTAAATGTAGAACCTTCCAGTTATAATGATATAAAAATGTATCCTGAAAAGGATCGATTGGCATGGAAGGAGGCTATGAATAGAGAACTCAAATCTTTAATAGAGTTAGATGTATATGAAAATGTTCAGTTACCACCAGGAGAAAGGTTAATAGGTTGTAAATGGGTTTATAAGTTAAAGACAGGTGTTGATGGAACTGTAATCTATAAAGCACGTTTAGTCGCTCAAGGTTTCGCGCAGTCAGAAAGAGATTACGATGAAGTTTTTGCTCCCAGTTTAAGAGCAACTGTGACGTTTCCAAAAGATGCCCTAATTAATTCATGAGCCATGAGCCAAACTTCAAAAGAAATACTGTCATTTATTAGGAGCACCATTTCAGCAATGTTCAGATGCAGTTAGAACTAATCCCATGTAGATTTACGTTCCCCTATGACCCTGTCTCTCCCCTCCTCCCTGGTCATGTCATAAATCACATTCTCCAATTACCCACTTTGGCTGGCTGTGAAATCCAACACCCTTCTTCTGATTGCGGAAGAAAGCATGTATGGAATGTAGCTTCTGTTAGGGAAATCAATTAGCTCTATCAGTTCTCCTTCCCTCCTGCTCATGGCAACTTGAAAGCTTTGCAAGTTAACATTCGGCTCCCCTCACTTCCCGAGGGCGACCCGTGCAAAGCAAAACAATTTGAGTACAGATGTAGAGTTTAGGGACATGACCACCCGCCCTACCTGGCTTGTTTGGATTTTCCGTGTGAAATTTGGCTATCAGGTGATCAGCCTGGATGCTTCGACTCTTTACCCAAGATGCCTCTGATAAGGGGTAACCCTTCCACTTGATTAAATATTGGAGTTGTCTCCTATGCCACCTCGAATTGAGGACTTGCTGAACCTCATAATGGGTCTGGCCCCTATGACCACGGGGTTTGGGGGCTCATGGGGTAGTGGCCTCAGGGTTGATCTGACCATGGGTTTTAAGAGGCTACTATGGAATACCAGGTGTATCTTCCCTAGCAGTCGGGGCAATTTCAATTGCACCGTGACTGGGTTGATTATCTTTACTATGGGGAATGGTCCCATAAACTTTGGCCCCAATTTCTTGCTAGGGAGTTTTAACCTCAAATATTTTGTGGAGAGGCAAATCTCCCCCAATTGAAATGGCCTTTGGGGAGCTCGGTGTTTGTCTGCCTGTTTCTTGTAGGTTTGTGCTGCTTTAGCTAGCACTTTCTTGACATTCTCCCAAGTTGCTTTCAGTGTCGCCATCCAATCGGCCAAGCTGACTGAGGAGGGGGGCTCCCTTAGGTACTCAGGTATTGGGACAAAGTCCATTCTGCTCACTACCTTGAGCGGGGTTAGCCCTGTGCTACTGTGAACAGCATTATTATATGTGACCTCAGCAAAAGACAGGAGGTCCACGCAATTGGACTGCTGATAGTTCATGTAACACCTCAGGTACTGCTCTAGCATGGCATTCAGTCTCTCTGCCCCACAATTGGTGCTTGGATGAAAGACTGAGCTAAGGATCTGGGATGACCCAATGGACTGTAGGAACTCCCTCCAGAACTTAGCTGTGAACTGGACCCCTCTGTCAGAGATAATTCTTCTTGATATTCCATGAAGGCGGTAGATATGTTTCAGGAACAGTTTGGCCAACTAGTGGGCTGAGGGTAGTCCGCTGCAGGGTATGAAGTGTACCTGTTTGGAAAATAAATCTATTACAGTCCAGATCACCGTGTTTCCCCCACTTTTTGGCAACTCCACTATAAAGTCCATTGCAATCTCCTCCCATGGACTTGTTGGCTCTGCTACTGATTGTAGCAGTCTGGGGGTTTTTTCCTGGTCGCTTCTTCATCATGGCGCAGATGGTGCAATTTTTTACATAACTGTCCACATCTTTCTTTATACTGGGCCACCAGAGCTGCCTCTGTGCTAAGTGTAAAGTCTTTAGGAAACCGAAGTTGCCTGGTGGTTTAACATCATGGCTCCTCTGAAGGATCAGGGTGTGTAGGGACTCCATAACATAGAGCTTTGTCCCCTTCCATGCGAGGTCATCCCTTTTTGTCAGGATGTGTTGATTGTCTCAGAACCAAGGGTCTGCCAGCAGTTCAGTTTTGAGTTTCGCCGTTAGATCGCTTGTTGGTTGGTTGTGCCGGTCTCAGCATTGTCATCTGGTGATAACTTGGCCCACTATTTGGGTAAAGGGAACGATGGTGTCTGTTAGGGTGTGTGTAAAAAGTATTTGTTGCTTGTGCAACGAGCAGAGCAGAAACACACAGGGAAGGAGATAAACGTGCGGCTCGTGTGAGAAAAAATAGTTTATCTACAAGTAACAAGCAGTCTCGGTGTAAGTAAAACAGTCCAAGGTCATAAACAGTAATATCAGTCCAGTAAGTATCTTCCCTTACCAAAGCAAACAGACTTTAGTAACTCTTGGTATACAGTACCATATAATAGACCCAGTAAGCAACAGGATACAAACAGGTATCACTCAGGAAGAACTAGGAAGAACCAGGAAGATCCAGAAAGAACCAGGAAGAATGAACGCTTCTCTGTGCTGCTTATTTATGCACTGCAGCCTAATTACAGGGTTCAGCAAACCCTGATTACGTGGCTCAGTTGTTTCTTAAAGAAACAGATGTATTGCCTGACCAACAAGTTAGGAGTAAGCTGCAAGCTGAACCTAACAGTGTCCACTACCTGCTCCCGCTCACATTTGTAGTGGGGCATGCAGGAGAGGGCATCGGCTAGAAATTTCCTCCCCCCTGGAATGTGCTTTAGCAGAATGTCAAAACAGTTGAAGTATTGAGACCAATGAACTTGTTTGGGTGATAGCTTTCGCGGGGTCTTGAGGGCCTCCAGGTTTTTGTGGTCAGTCCAGACTTTGAACGGTGTCTGGCCCCCTTCCAGCAGATTAGCAGTGCCCATCTCACCATGAATGCCTCCTTTTCCCATGCTGCCCATCATCTCTCTGTGTCTGTGAGCTTGTGGGAGGTGTAGGTGCAGGGTTGTAGATTTCCTTGACTATTTCTTTGGAGTAGCACTTCTCCAACTGCCATGTCGCTGGCATCTGCTTGGATGACGAAGGGTTGTTCAGGGTCAGGATGCTTCAACACTGATTCCTTCGCAAACATTTCTTTTAGTGTTTCAAATGCCTCTTGGCAGGTTAGGTTCCACTGTAGAGGTTGTCCTGGGCAGGGTTTTGTTCCTGGGCTCCCTGTCTTTAGGAGGTCTGTCATGGGTTTAGCAACCTTTGCAAAGGAGGGGATGAATTGCCTGTAGACATTCGCAAACCCTAGGAAGCTTTGTAGCTGTCTACCGGTGCGAGGGGCTTGCCAGCCTAGGACGTCTTGCACTTTGGCTGGATCCATCTCTATTCCCTCATTTGACACTTGATAACCCACGTAGCCTAGCCATGCACAGTGGAACTCAAATTTTGACAGCTTGACATATAGGTTGGCAGCCAGAAGTTTTTCCAGTACCTGGCGGACAAGGGATATGTGGTCACCCATAGTCTCGGTGTAAATGAGGATATCATCTACGTAGATGAGAACCCTCTTGTAGAGGTGCTCATGCAGCACCTCATTTATTAATTGCACGAACACCACTGGGGCTCCCTGCAGTCCAAAAGGCATCACTTTGAATTGGAAGCTCCCTAGGGGGCAGTTGAACGCTGTTTTCCACTCCTCTCCCTCTCTGATATGTACTGGGTAGTATGCTTCTCTGAGGTCTAGTTTGGTGAAGACTTTTCCTTTGGCCAGGTGAGATAGCATGTCCTTCATGAGGGGGAGGGGATATAGGTTGTGTACACACATGGCATTGAAATCTCAAAAGTCCACACACAATCTCATAGTTCCATCTTTTTTTTCTTTGAAGAGGACTGGCGCCGCAACCGATGGTTTGGCTGGCTCAATGAACCCCCTTTCTAAGTTTTTGTCTATGTAATTGTGCATTTCTTGCATTTCCCAGAGTGTCATGGCATACAGTTTGGGCTTGGGTAATCTTGCCCCAGAGATGATTTTGATGGCGCAATCTGCTTCGCAGTGGGGAGGCAGGATGTTGCACTCGGCCTTGCTGAATATTTCTGCAAGGTCCTGATATTTCCTTGGGATCTGTTCAGTCTCTGGGGTTTTTGTCAGATGTGGCTGCCAGTTGTTCTGGTGTGCTCTTTTGGAGGGTTCCCTGCATGGGCGGTGTTTCTGCTTGCTGATGTAGGAGGGGTTGGGGCCCTCTTGTTATTCTCAGTCTGCGGGTACCCCCTTGCCACCAGATGGTCGGTCCCCACTTGTCTAGCCAGGAGAGTCCCAATGTGACTGGATCTGTCATTTTGGGGGCTATTACGAATCGAATTACTTCCCAGTGATCCGCTAGCTCTACCCTCACTGGCTCGGTCAGGTGAGTGGCATAGGCTCCCCACATTAGGGACCCATCAACCTGTTCGAACCGGATTGGGTGGGCCAGTCTTTTTGCTCTGATCCCCAGTTTCAGGACTGTGGCTAGATTGATCAAGCATCTAGTGCAGCCTGAGTCTATAAGAGCTTGAAAGGCCCCCTGGGTCCCTGTTTTGGGGGCTGTGAGGTGTATTGGGAAAACAAAAGGGTGGACTGGTCCCCTCACCATTGGGTTGTTTTCCCCCTTGTCCTCACTATCATAGGATTCTGGCAACTGGTCATCATTGCCTGGTGTTCCCCCCCTTCGGCTGGGTGGGGAGGGACCTCTTCAGCCTGGAGGGCCCTCCGGGATGTGTTGGTGGCTCGTTTGGGGCCTCCTTACAGCTGTGCCCTGGGTGGTGGCTCTGGCCTAGGCCTTGGGGCTGGGGTCATGCACACAGATGCCATGTGGCCTTTCCCCCCACATCTGTAGCACTTCAGCAGGCTTCGGGGGAGGGCTGGTTTCAGGGTCTGCCATGGTGCTTTGGTTCCCCATTGGCTGGGTGGTTTCAGGTCGGGTTGCCCCCTCTCTTTAGTGTCTGATTGCTCTCTCATGTTGTTGGTACACAATCCATTGTCGACCTTTATTGCTACTCAGAACCACTCAGAGAGCTGGTTTAGGATGTCCAAGTAAGCAGTTACCTGGGCAATTTGATTGTCCAGGCTTGTTCTGAAAAAGTGCACTAGCAACCGTTCTGGCAAAGGGGGTAGCCTCCCAATGACTCTCCTAAATTCATGGATGTGCTCTTTAATGGGACGGCCCTTCTGCTTTAGGTGGCTGAGCTCATCCTCTGCATATGGGTCTTCCTCTGCCTCCTCAAATCTGGCCTCTAGCAGTCGTAGAAAGTCATCTACGTCTTGCAGTTTGGGGGCTCTCCTCTTGTGGAGGTGCTTCGAGCCATTCCCTTGCTTCCCCCTCTAGCCCCTCTGCGATGGTATTCACCATAGCTCTGGGGGATGGATAGAGGTGTCCATAACATTCTAGGTAGATCTCTGCTGAGTCAAGGAATAGAGCTAGCTGGTCTGAGTCCCCATCAAACTTTCCTTTGAACTGGGGCAGTTCATTCAGCACTGCTCTTCTCTCCCCCTGTTGGCCTCTGTATGCTTGCATTTGATGTAGCTGGCCCTCTTCCTCACCTCTAGTTTGGAGGGAGAGAGGGATTTGTCTGCCCTGGGCAGCCTGCCTGCTGCGTGGAAAAGACACTGGTTGCAGCCGCCTTCTGATGGGTGGAGAAGGGGGGCTGTGTTCCTGTCTGCTTCTCCTCACTTCAAAGGGATCCACTGCTCCTCCCCTCTTCTTTGGCCTGCATGACGGCCCCTCATCGGGAAGGGTGGCCCAGTCAAATTCCTCCCTTGGGTCCTCTCTGGAACTCCCCAGGGGCTTGTTTCCAGTCCAATGTCCACTCCACTCTTCCCAGCTTGCTCAGGGGCCTCCCCTTTTCCCGGGCATTGGGGTGAGGGAACTCAACCTCAGCTGCTTTAGGGATTAACTCCCACCAATACTCATCTTTTCTTGCTTCCACTGCTGGAGCAGGCATCTCAGCTTTGATGTCTGAGGGAGGCTGCACTCTGGCTGCAATTAGGCTCTTTTCAGATAGCCCATCTTCAGCCATGTTTGCCTGATTTTCCCTCCCAGCATCCCAGATATCGGGAAGTGATTGGAGAGTCCAGGATTCAGGAAACCTGATAATCTTGATAGATTTTAAAATTAGTTCTAACTGTCTGTGAAGTTTCCGAAAGATGCCCTAATTAATTCATGAGCCATGAGCGAAACTTCAAAAGAAATACAGTCATTTATTAGGAGCACCATTTCGGCAATGTTCGGATGCAGTTAGAACTAATCCCACATAGATTTACGTTCCCCTATAACCCTGTCTCTCCCCTCCTCCCTGGCCATATCATAAATCACATTCTCCAATTACCCACTTTGGCTGACTGTGAAATCCAAAACCCTTCTTCTGATTGCAGAAGAAATCATGTATGGAATGTAACTTCCGTTAGGGAAATCAATTAGCTCTATCAGTTCTCCCTCCCTCCTGCTCATGGCAACTTGAAAGCTTTGCACATTCAGAACAATGCTAGTGTGGACAGTGAAGAATAACTATCAGATTACTCATATAGATGTTGAGACAGCATATTTACATGCACCTTTACGTCACAACATTTATATGAAGAAGCCGTTAGATGTAAGAACAGATGAGTGAACTGATTGCTGGAAATTAAAAAAGAGTCTTTATGGTTTGAAGCAATCAGGGTTTGAGTGGAATAAGTGTATCGTTAAAGAACTGAATGCTATAGGGTTTTTGGAAGGTGTAGCAGACGAATGTCTCTTTAAACGGGAGAAAGATGGTTTGATTTCATTTTTACTCTTGTTTACAGATGACATTGCTATCGTAATGAAGACTGAACAGGAAGCAATGGAAATTATTAATTTGTTACAGGATAAGTTTAGGATAAGAAATCTAGGTAATATTAAACATTATTTAGGTCTTGATATTATAAGAACTGCTAGAGGGTATAAACTGTCTTAATCTAGCAAGATTAGCCAAGTGTTGAAGCACTATAATATGGAGTTGTGTAAGCCAGCAAGAACACCTATGAGTCAGGATTTCAAACATGGAGATATACAAAGTCCTGTATTTAGCAAAGAGATTTATCAATCTTTAATAGGAAGTCTATCGTATATCAGTAATTGGTCGAGGCCAGATATTTCCTATTGTATTAATCAATTAGCAAGATATAACACAGAACCAACAGAGAGGCATTGGCCAGCTGCAAAGCGAATATTAAGATACTTAAACGTAACAATGCATTATGCGTTATATTTAGAACCTAACTGTGATCTGATACTGTGTGCATATGCTGATGCTAGCTTCACTACTGATTTATCTACAAGAAAATCTACATCAGGTATTGTGATAATGTTAGGGAATTAGTTAATTGGATGGAAATCAATCAGGCAGAAGCATATTAGTTTATCCATCATGGAGGTGGAATTTTCTTGTTTGTTGTTAATGTGAACAGACCTAATATATTACAAACAACTAATGATAGATATCGGCTTAACTGTGAATTATCCAATTGTAGTTTTTTTTTTATTGAAAAGTTTTATAAGAAATACAAACAATTTTCTCCCCCCACCCTTTCCCCCTCCCCACATAATAGAAAATATACATTTTCTTATACATAATAAATCCTACATATATATGTTTCCCTTAAAGAAAGCATTAAAATAAAACATTTTAATTACATTCGGAGTTGCTCTTCTTCTCTTTCTTCCCTCATTCCACAACAAACCTTCTTCTTCTCCTCCTTTCTTTCCCTTCCCTCCCTCCTCTTCTCTCCTACTTTCTCCTACCTCCTCTCCTACCTCATCCTACTTCCTTTTCCTTTCCCCCACTTCTCTCTTCTTTTCCCCCTTCTCACCTTCACTCCTACTCCTGTCCCCTTCCCTTCCTCTTCTCCTTTCTTCCATTCCTCTCCCTCCCTCTCCTCTTCCTACCCTCTCCTCCTCTCTCCTTTCTAACTTCTTTGCTGTGAAATATTCTCCTCCTTTAGTATCTGAGCAACTCCTGTATTCTAATCGTAGATGCTTTCTTCTGTTAAAACATTTCTCTATTCACCACTTTTTTCCCAACCCAACCCTTATCCCACCCTCCCCACCCCCCCTGACTTCCCAGAGCAAAAACAGGGTATAGCATCTAACAAACATATGCTAAAATAAACTAACTAATTATAAAGTTCAAAACTCCCACATGTTCTTTAACTCCCCTTGCTCCAATTCATCAACCTCCCTTTTATAAATTCTCACAACCAATTAAGTTAAACTCATTCTTCCTAATTATAAAAAAACTTTTTCTTGATGTATAATCCAATACTTTAACAGTATTACAAACAGTAAAAATCATGAATAAATTCCATTTCCATACCCTCAAACATCATTCTTTTTGAACATTACTCCCTAACGAAATTCTGAATTTAACATTAATCCTCTTTCCTTCAGAAAAATTGGGCATCTTGAAATCTTACACATTTTATCTCATCTATCTTTTAAAATAATATAATCTTATGATAAACATTCTAAAAATCTCTTAATACCATTAAAACACTTATTTACCAAATATAAATTTCAAAATCTACAGGAGGATATCTTTCAGATTTTCAATTAACCATTTTAATACCGCTAACTTTTTAAAAAGCAGCCCTTTTACTATCCAAAACTAATTATCATTTTGTAATAGGATTCTGAATTTAACATTAATCCTCTTTGCTTCAAAAAGTTGGGCATCCTGAAAGCTTACACAATTTATCTCATATATCTTTTAAAATAATATAATCTTATGTTAAACATTTTAAAAATCTCTTAATACCATTAAAACACATATTTGCCAAATGCAAATTTCAAAATCTACAGGAAGAGATCTTTCTTAATCTTCTGTTCTTCTCTTCTTTCTATATTTTTTCCAATCCTTTTTTTTATAAGTTCTTTCAACAGTCTCCCCAATGTTATTTTTGAAAATTTTAAAATGTTGATTTGAGGTTGATGTTTCTGAAATACTCGCTTTCTTCTTGAGGTCACATTTTCTAATTTGAAATCCCCATTTTGACTCTTCTTGCTTGTATAATCATTCAGTCCATTCCTTTGTCCATATAGCCAAAATTTGTTGCCATAAAGATTGTCAGCTTGCAATAAAGAGTCTATTTGTTGCTTTTCTATCAATTGAATGGAAACGTCCGCCAAAACCTTTGTTTCAACTGTGTCAGCCTGCCTTTCAATCCTGACAGCCTCTTGCTCTTCCAAAAACAAACTCCTCTGAGTAATTTCCTGCTGCCCCTCCAACAACTACTTATGTTTTCCCAAGCTGTTTTTTGAAAAAGCTCTTTCAATTGTATCCAAAAGAGCAGAATTAAAAGAGCCTAGAAGTTCTTGAAAAACCTGAACAGTCACAGCTTGAGAATTTGCTGATCCCTCCAACAACTGCTTATGATTTTCCAAGCTGTTTTTTGAAAAAGCTCTTTCAATTGTATCCAAAAGAGCAGAATTAAAAGAATCTAGAAGTTCTTGAAAAACCTGAACAGTCACAGCTTGAGAATTTGCTGATTCACCAGCCCTGATGTCAGCCATATTTCAGCCACTTTGTATTCATCCAGCTATCAGGACAGCAATTCCAACTATTTTACACACAGTATAAAAGCAAGCTTTTAATTAAAGTCAGTACCAAATTCTTTTCCTCGATACCAAATTCTTTTCCTGGCCGCTTCCACTTTAAAACTTTCTCTTAAGGTGTAATCCAGTAGCTGTATCACTGTTGCAAATGTTAACAAGCGTTAACAAGCACTTTCCCTAGTGGCTTCCTCCTCCCACTCTCAGACGCCATTTTCTGCATTTTAAAATGGAGTTAAAGTGTTACTTGCAATTTTTTCCTTTTTTCTCCTGATTTGCTCTGTCTGCAATCAAAGTGAAGATGTTAAAAGTTCCCCCAGTTATTTTCAGCAGATTTTGGTTGTGGCTTCTAGCTCCGCTTTAGCGGAGTCGTCCCTGGTCCGGAGCAGCTTGACAGGCTTCAATAGGGAGCCCACATCCTTCGCGCCCCAGGATTTCTCCTAGCACACTTGGGGGGGTTCTACCTCTGCCTGTCGGCTCTTCTCTCTCCCCTTTGTCCAGGGAGAGGGTTCCAAGCCTCCAGACAGCTGTTTTTCGGCTGTTCTGGGGCTTTTACGGAACCGGGGCTCGGGCGCTCGTAAAAAAGCATCTTCGAGGCTCGTGGAGCCAACCGGAAGTCTCCAACTGTAGTTTTTGAAGACAACCAAGCTGCTATAAAAATGGCAACTAATTTGGCTGTGAAGATGAGGTCTAAATATATTGACATTAGATATTTAAATGTACGGCAGAATATACAGAGCAATATGATAAAATTGGAATATTGTATGTCAAAGAACAATATTGCTGACAATTTTACCAAAGTGCAGGGTGCGATCAAACATAGGACATGAGAGTTGTGAGAGTTATGGGTTAAGATTGAGAACCATTATATATTATCCTGTCCAAAGGGGAGTATGTTAGGAAATGGTTATTGCCTAATTGGTTGGCCAGGAAATATATAAGCCAACATTGTATGTTTGTATTATGTGAATTGTATTATGTAGCTTTAAGAACTGTGCTGAGTCATTCTACATCCTGATTGACTGAGCTCTGAAGCCAATGTATTTAAGGAGAGCTAAATTATGGTTAGTGTGAACACTACACCATTTTTACCTGCTGCTACGCTGTAACTCTTTTTGATCTCTCTATGGTCAATTGATTGATCATGATTATTTATTTACTGCTTTCTGATATTTATTGAACTATTTTTATATTGTTCCTGATTGTTCCTTGTATTTTTCTACAAACTGGTAAGAAGATTTTATATCCCTGGATTGATCTTATATTGCACTTTTTATGGCTAAGACCTGGATTGTTAAAGGACTATGATTTTGCTTTTCCCTAAAAGTAAAATACTGTAAAACCCAGTTTGTCTGTATGTTATTCACAATTACTCTCAAAACGTTTCTGTGTGTAAAACTCTAATGGTACTCTGCTTTATAAATCACAACTTTGGGTGTAACTCAACAATATCCTTAACACCCAGTAATAGGCTTCCCTTAGATCTGAAGTAATATGTCCTTCTGCCTCATACTTATCCAGTTGTGCTTTAACCTGCAGCTTAATAGCTATAGGCACATTACGTGGAACACATTGTACTGGAGAAATGGTAGAATAAAGTTCAAAATGAATCATTCCTGGAACAGATACTATGGGACCCTCAAATATCTCCTTGTAAACTTGGAGGATTTGCTGTTTTGTCAATGACCTCACCAGAGGTTTGAAGGGGGGGGGGGACTCACAACATTGTGTAACTTGGCCAGAATGGTAAACTGCATCACATGTTGATCCTGACAATAACGGTTTCTGATCAGCTTCCACAATCTCAAATTCAAGTTTATAAATATCCCCATGTATGCTGGATCCTGTTTGAAATAGGCCCAGTGACTCCATTAGTTCCCCTGAATATAACTTCAGTTTAGTACTACTAGGCCAATGAAGTATCTCAGGTGCCAGTTTCATTTTATCCTTTAGACTCATAACTTCACATGTTGCACCCGAGTCCAGCTGGCAGGGTTGAATTATGTTGTTAAACCTGAGGTTTACAAACCATTTTTTCCCCTTAGAGTGTACAGCACCAATACATTCTTTCCTATAAACCACATCAGTGGTAAACAAGGATGCATCCTCTGAGTCTGACATTTGCTCAATTGTGTGCAGTTTCCTCACTTCCATTTTACGTGCCTGACACACTCCTGCAAAGTGATTTAACCTCCCACACACTCTGCAGGTTTTTCCATATGCAGGGCACTGCTCTCTCTTTTGTACATGCACACTGCCACAATACTTGCATGCTACTTGATTATTTGCGAATGAATTATAAAGCAGCATTTTATGCTGGCACTTGTGTTGATAGTTCATCATACTTAGCTGTTGTTTAGAGACTGTATTGACACAATCATTAACCCACTCTAGAGCTCTCAGCCGTTTGTCAGTAAGTTCTATAGTTCTATAGTCCGACAAATCTCAATTGCTGCTTGTAGTCTTAAATTGTAAGACTACAGTCCCTCAAGAGGCGGAGGCATCTGCTTTCACTGGTAATGCCCAAAACTATTTTAACCCGAATAAATTCATCTCTTAAGGGGCCATAGTCACAGCTTGCAGCCTTTTCTCTTAAGCATGAAATGAAGCTGTCTATTGTTTCACCTTCTTCTTGCTTGCAGCTGCCAAATATATATCTGTTATGTATGTATCTATTTTGTGCGGGAAATTCAAATGTTCAGTGAATTCTGATTGGTTCATGGTTGCCTCTGAAAAGTATATAAAGAGGGCTGTTGCCTATGTTTCTTTGCTGAAGTCTCACCCTGAATTAAAGAGCTGTTGTCACTAGCTTGCTTGTGCCTCTCGTTATTCCCGTGCTACAACATTGGCGACAAAGGTGGGATAGAGGCCACAAGAAGCAACTAAAAAGAGCTTGGACTTCCAGCCAGGGTGTCGAGTGGACTACAGAGACATACTGCGATGTCTGCCTACGTCCCGCCTAAACCTTTCGATCTGACCCGAGAGAAGTGGGGATCGTATCTGACCAGGTTCGAGTGCTCCCTGGAAGCAAGCGAGATGCAAGGGCTTTCAGCGAACCGAAAAAGAGCCCTGTTCTTAAGCCAATGCAGGCCAGACGTTTTTGAGATGGCCGAGTCCCTCTGCGAGCCAACCCCAGTCCAGACGGTCTCCTGGGACATCCTTCAAGCAAACCTGAGAGCCCACTACGCTCCAGTTCCTTCGAAATTTGTACAGCGCTACGAACTCCGGCAATGTGTACAAAAAGAAGGAGAACCAGTCAGCGCATATGTGGCCGCACTTCAAAAAGCCGCAATGCATTGTGACTACAGAGACTTAGACAACGTGCTACTTGAGCAATTGATTTGCGGCGTTAGAGACACTCGGTTACAGAGGCGTCTTCTGGCCAAGCCAGACCTAACGCTAGCCGGCATGCTGGACAAAGCCCGAGCACACGAGGCATCAACGAAGGCTTCTGAAGCGCTGCAGCGACCACTACCAAGCAAAGATGGGCCGAAGACAGCCCCCGTCCACAGAGAAGAGGCGCAAACCAGCACAGAGGAAGAGTCAGACGAGGACGTCTTCCATACAGAAAAGAAGGGCGAGCAAAGCCGCCACGACGAGTACTGTTCTAGCTGTGGCGGGGATCACGAGAGACAATCATGTAAATACATTTGCAGGCACTGCGATAGGAAAGGCCACCTAGCACGAGTTTGCAAAGCTCAATTTCCGCGTAGTCACAAGCCACGTGACTACCGCGACCAACCAGAACCGGCTTGTTCAAAACAGCCAATCAAAGATGACGGCGCGAGAAAACGGCGTGAATCTCAAAAGCGAGAGACCTACAGCATGAGAATCGGCCAAGCCAGCACAACTGACGATGAGAAAATATATACAAAAATAGAAATCGAAGGCAGACCGTGCGAAATGGAAATCGACTTCCGGTCTACACTGTCGATAATGTCCTGGACAACACTCAAAGCGCTCCTGCCTAAGTTCCAGAAAGCCCAGCTGTCTCAACAGAAGGTTCGCCTCCTCGATTACCAGGGGAACCGAGTTCCTGTAGAAGGCATGAGCACGTTCCGGGTCACCTACGGCGAGTTCCAGAAACCATCGTAAGCAAGCCACTACCGAGTCTCCTGGGGATGGCATGGTTCCGAGCCCTCGGCATGGGCTTCATGGGCGTTCACAGCATCGGTGGGCCATCCCTCAAAGAAATCCTTCTTCATGAGTTTCGGGACGTTTTCGAAGAGACTCTAGGCAAGTACGTGGCGACCCCTATCTCTTTTAATTTAGACCCCAACATAGCACCAATCAGACTGAAAGCAAGACGGGTTCCATTTGCGTTAAAACCCAAAATTGATGCAGAGGTCAACAAGCTCATTAAGCAAGGGGTGTTAGTTCCCGTAGATCACACTAAGTGGGAAACCCCAATAGTCATGCCAGTTAAATCGGACGGTTCAATTAGAATTTGCGCTGACTATAAGTGTTTGATCAATAAGGCGTTGCAGCAGAGCACCTATCCCGTTCCGATCGTCCACCATCTACTACACTCCCTGGGGCCTGGCAAGCTATTCGCAAAACTAGACCTTGCGCAGGCGTACCAACAGCTGCCAGTAGATGACGCTACGGCAGAATCACAGACCATAGTAACTCACAGAGGTGCCTTTAAATGCACTAGACTACAGTTTGGGGTTAGCATTGCCCCAGGGCTCTTCCAGAGTACCATGGAGCGCCTTCTATAAGGCCTCCCAGGTGTCGTCCCTTATTTCGACCACGTCCTAATTAGTGGCCAAGATGAGAATCAGTTGGGACTTAGGGTTAGACAAGTCCTAACCAGATTCAGAGAAGCGGGACTCAAACTCAAACGAGCAAAATGCAAAATAGCGGTTCCATCAGTGGAATTCTTAGGCTACCAAATCGACGACACAGGCATTCACCCCACAGAAAGCAAAGTCAGGGCCATCCAGAATGCGCCCACCCCTAGATCGAAGCCCGATCTATAGGCCTTCTTGGGGCTTCTTAATTTCTACACCATGTTTTTAAAACACAAAGCCACCATTGCGGAGCCACTGCACAGGCTCCTTGGAGAAAACGTTCCCTGGGGGTGGGGCAAACGAGAAATGGCTGCGTTCAACGCAGTAAAAAACTTTTGTCTGAGGACAGTTTCCTCATCCAATACAATTCAGAACTACCTCTAGTGTTGGTGTGTGATGCTTCCCCTTTTGGCATAGGCGCAGTCTTAAGCTATAGACTGCCAAACGGGTTAGAGGCGCCCATCGCCTATTATTCTCGCACTTAATCTAGTGCTGAAAGGAACTATAGCCAGCTGGACAGGGAGGCATTAGCGGCTGTAGCTCGGGTCAAAAAATTTCACGAGTACTTGTTTGGCCGTACTTTTGAACTCATTATGGACCACCAGCCTCTTTTGGGACTTTTGGCTGGAGATAAACCGACCCCAGCTGCTCTTTCTCCCCGGATGACCAGATGGTCCATTTTCTTAGCCGCCTATTCCTACAGACTGCTCCACCGGCCGGGCAGAACTCTGGGACATGCTGATGCCCTCAGCCGATGCCCCTTGCCCGAACTGTTGGACAACCCGACTCCGGAAGCCCCAGTTTTACTTCTTGATGTTGTATCCCCGGGCCCCATTTCTTCAAGTGAGGTGGCAAAGGCTTCTGCCAAGGACTCTGTTTTACGCACTGTAATGGGCTGGGTAATGCGGGGTTGGCCTACCAAGGTGGACAGTGGGGATTTTCAATTGTACTTTAACAAGAAAAATGAACTGTCAATGTTGGGGGGTTGCTTATTGTGGGGAGACAGGGTGGTCATTCCCTCGCGGTTAAAGCACAGGGTTTTAGAAATGCTGCATGAGGGACACCCTGGTATTGTTCGCATGAAAAGCTTAGGTCGTAGCTATGTTTGGTGGCCACATCTCGACCAAGATGTCACTGAGTGGGTGGGAAAGTGCAGGCCCTGCCAGGAATCCCACCCAGATCCTCCTATAGCTCCCGTTCAGGAATGGGAAAAACCAAAGGGACCGTGGGGGAGGATTCACATCGATTTCGCTGGCCCGTTCCACGGCCAGAACTTCCTAATCATTGTAGATGCATATTCTAAGTGGCTTGAGATTGCCTTAATGCCATCTACCACTTCTGAGGCCGTAATCAAAGTACTCAGAAAACTGTTTGCAACACACAGGTTACCAGACACCCTGGTATCTGACAATGGGCCCCAATTCACGGCAACTCAATTTGAGGGCTACCTAGCCGAGTTAGGCATAAGACATGCATTATCTGCTCCTTTTCATCCGGCTTCGAATGGCCTCGTAGAGAGATTTGTGAGAACGGCCAAAGAAGCTCTTTCCTGGCTCGATGCAGGGGACTGGCAGGCTAGAATAGATGAGTTCTTAGCTGTACAGCACGCCACCCCATGCCCAACCTAGGGTCGCAGCCCAGCCGAGCTCTTAATGGGCCGAAAGCTAAGGTGCATTCTCGATCGATTGCATCCCAATTACTCCCCTGATAACTTCAAGGGGGAAGGGGGAGGACTAAGGAAATTCCAAGTGGGAACACCAGTATTTGCCAGAAACTACACCAACGGGCCCTTGTGGGTAGAGGGAACAATCGTAGGAATTACCGGTCCAAAATCATATACAGTTGATATAGGGCATGGTAAAATTTGGAGGAGACATATAGATCAATTGCGTAAATGATTACAACACGAAAATTCCTTTACTGTAAGTCCTAACTATCAAAGTCTTCCTGACACAGCTACCTCAAGCCCGAGTAAGCCGGAATACTTATCTGGCAACCCAGAGTTCCAGTGCCACCCCAGCGAGTTGACACTCCCAGCCGGAGATAGCCACACCTCCGGAGAAATCCAGGAGGTTCCATTGGCGGAGCCGGGAGAGACGGGAGGTCCCTCCGACCGGCTCGACGCCTCGCCAACAACTGAACTGCGCAGGTCAACCAGGACTAAGACACGCCCTGGTCACCTGCATGATTTTGTATGTAAATATGTAAATAGATAGGATAAGTGCCTTCTGGGAGTGGAGGGGTGTTATGTATGTATCTATTTTGTGCGGGAAATTCAAATGTTCAGTGAATTCTGATTGGTTCATGGTTGCCTCTGAAAAGTATATAAAGAGGGCTGTTGCCTGTGTTTCTTTGCTGAAGTCTCACCCTGAATTAAAGAGCTGTTTTCACTAGCTTGCTTGTGCCTCTCGTTATTCCCGTGCTACAACAATATCTTTCATAAATGACATTTTTAAGAGGTCTAAGATAGACCTCTTGCATCTAAGACAGCTTTGATGTTGCTTTTTTGTTCCTCAGTAAGAGTTAAATTGTGTTTATAAATGTGGAGGCATTCACTGCCCATCAATCTCCTTAATGTGGTGGCTTGTACTGCTGCCGACTTATCATTCAAGATTGTAGCTGAGGAATAGTCTTCAAACTGCGCCCTGAACATATCCTAATTGCTGCTGCAGTCTTCACTCACCCTCATGGCCTCAGGCAGAGGTATGCTGTTAGCAGTTGCCATGCTGGTGAGTTCCTTGCTTCAACTGCTTGGCTTTCGGGCGTATGCCTCAAATGTATCAGGAAGACATGGATTCAGACTTCTGACACCAGCAAGCAGGGGGTGTGGAGCCGCCCTCCATGCCCTGCACTGCCTTACCTGGAGTCCCCGCAGGCAGGCCATCAACATCCTATGATCTGTGACTTCCGGCTGATGTCATGATGATATCGGATGTGAGAATTGGGTCTCTGTGCTCCCACGCTGAATTTTCCACATTAGAATGCTCTGAAAGGAGCTAAAGGTACCCTGGAGGAGTGATGAAGGAAAGAGGAGCTCCCTGCAGGTCGTGGAGAGTTGCAATCTCTCCCACTTGTTCCACGGTTTTTTCCCCCCTTTCCTTCACAATGAGAAGAGGAGCCAAAAATGGCTGCCATGAAGCTGGGATAGCTGAGGCAACAAAGAAAGTGCAGGAGTAGTGTAAATGAACAGTGAATGGAACTGGGTGACATGATTCCTTTTCTTACTCAAAACCTAACCTTAAAAAGAAAAGAGGGGAAAAATCCAAAAGAGACTCTTAACTATTTATTAAAGTGGTGAATAATCACATAGAGAAAAACTACAGACCCAAAAGAAAAGAACTAAGAGAGGAAAAGGTAAAAATTTCAAAGCACAGAAAATTGGATGGCTAAATTGGGTAGGTGTTATTTTGGAAAGGCATTTCATAATGCTGGATCTATCTACTTTAATAATTGACTTTGCTCTTATAAA
The DNA here is from genome assembly GCA_022577455.1 of Arizona elegans. Lineage (NCBI taxonomy): Eukaryota > Metazoa > Chordata > Lepidosauria > Squamata > Colubridae > Arizona > Arizona elegans. The sequence goes on from JAKOOJ010000006.1 coordinate 43,229,320, forward strand.
TCGAATTTAAATTGGATTTAATAGCCATTAGAACTGAGACAACACTGAAACCTAAGCTGAGACCGCCATCTCCTGATAAAGGAAAATATACCATTCTCTACAACCCTGAGAAAATTTTTGATTGTTTTGTTTTGTTTTGTTTTGTTTTGTTTTGTTTTGTTTTGTTTTGTTTTTTTGTTTTGTTTTGTTTTGTTTTGTTTTGTTTGTTATGTTATGTTGTGTTGTGTTGTGTTGTGTTATTTTATTATTTTATTTTATTTTATTTTATTTTATTTTATTAATTTTATTGTTTTGTTTTGTTTTGTTTTGTTTTGTTTTGTTTTGTTTTGTTTTGTTTTGTTTTGTTTTGTTTTGTTTACCACCCTACTCCCGAAGGACTCAGGGCGGTGAACAGCCACAAGATAAAAATACATCATACAAAAGTTAAAAACCATTTAAAAGTACATTAAATAATTTTGGCCCAAAAAACAAATTTAAAAACACCCAATTTGTATAAAACTTAAAAGCAAATTAAAAGGGAGAGTCAAGCCAGACCAGCCTGCTGGAATAAAAATGTTTTGAGGGCGCAGCGGAAAGGGTGTAAATCTAGGATCCTCCGTATCTCCGGGGGGAGCTCATTCCAGATGGCAGATGCCCCCACAGAGAAGGCTCTCCCCCTGGGGGCTGCCAGTTGACACTGTTTGGCCGACGGCACCCTGAGGAGTCCCTCTCTATGGGAGCATACTGGTCGGTGAGAGGCTACTGATGGCAGAAGGCGGTCTCGTAAGTACCCTGGTCCTAAGCCATGGAGCACTCTAAAGGTGGTGACCAAAACCTTGAAGCGCACCCGGAAGACCACCGGGAGCCAGTGCAGCTCGCGCAGGAGGGGGGTCAAATGGGAGCGCCACATCGCTCCCGTCACCACCCGCATGGCCGCATTCTGGACCAATTGGAGCCTCCGGGTGCTCCTCAAGGGGAGCCCCATGTAGACAGCATTACAGTAGTCCAGGCGTGAGGTGACGAGGGCATGAGTGTCCGTACGTAATGAGTCTCGATCCAGAAAGGGTGAAACTGGCGAATCAGGCGGACCTGATAAAAAGTCCTCCCGGCCACAGCTGTCAAATGCTCTTCTAAAGACGGCCGTGAGTCCAGGAGGACACCCAAGTTGCGAGCCCTATCCGTGGGGGCCAACGACTCGCCCTCAATAGTCAGTGATGGCACCAACTGACTATATCGGGATGTCGGAAACCACAGCCACTCGGTCTTGGATGGGTTGAGTCTGAGTCTGTTTCTCCCCATCCAGATCCACACCGCCTCCAGGCACCGGGACATCACTTCAAGGGCATCATTGGGGTGATCCGGGGTGGAGATGTACAGCTGAGTGTCATCAGCGTACTGGTGGTACTTCACCCCAAAACCACAGATGATTTCGCCCAGCGGCTTCACATAAATGTTGAACAGAAGGGGCGAGAGGACCGATCCTTGTGGCACCCCACATACAAGGGGCCTCGGGGTCGACCTCTGTCCCCCTGTCAACACAGACTGCAACCGGTCGGAGAGAAAGGAGGAGAACCACCACAACACAGTGCCTCCCACCCCCAACCCTTCCAATCGGTGCAGCATGATACCATGGTCGATGGTATCAAAAGCCGCTGAGAGATCTAACAGGACGAGGACAGAGGAACAACCCCTGTCCTGAGTCCTCCAGAGATCATCAGCCAATGCGACCAATGCCGTTTCCGTGTTGTACCGAGGCCTGAAGCCCGACTGGAATGGATCTAGATAAGCCGATTCATCCAGGTATTGAGGTAGCTGTTGCGCGACCACACTCTCAACAACCTTCACAATAAAGCGAAGGTTGGAGACTGGACGATAATTAGCCAATACTGCCGGGTCCAGGGAAGGCTTCTTGAGGAGAGGCCTCACCACCGCCTCTTTCAAGGCGGTGGGGAAAACCCCCTCACTCAAAGAAGCATTTATAATCTCCTGGAGCCAGCCTCGTGTAACCTCCCGAGAGGCCAGCACCAACCAGGAGGGACACGGGTCCAATAAACATGTGGCCGCACTCAGTCTGCCCAGTATCCTGTCCATGCCTTCGGGAGTCACAGGATCAAACTCTTCCTAAATAATATTCCCAAGACCTGCCTCCATCATCCCTCCTGGATCTACTCAGTCAGAGTCTAGGTGTTCCCGAATCTGAGCAATTTTGTCATACAGATATTGTACAAAGTCCTCAGCCCTACCCTCCAAGGGGTCCTCCCGTGCCCCCCTGGTGGAGCAGCACCCTAAACAGGGTGGCTGGGTGATTATCTGATGACACAATAAGAGCGGAAAAATAGTTACATTTTGCCACTTTTATCACCACTAGGTAAGTCTTAATATGAAACCTTACTAGTGTTCGGTCGGATTCAGAAAGGCTGGCCCTCCAACTGCTCTCCAGGCATCTTTTCTGGCGCTTCATCTCCCTCAGCTCCTCGGTAAACCAAGGAGCCAGGTGAGACCGGCACCGGGTCAGAGGCCACAAAGGCACAACCCGATCCAAGGCTTCAGCGGCTGCCCTATCCCAGGCCGGGCCACTAGGTCCTCAGTCGAGGTGTGAGCCAGAGCCTCAGGGAATGGCTCAAGCTCCGTCTGGAACCTATCAGGCTCCATCAGGCGCCTGGGGCGGAACCACCTCATCAGTTCCACCTCCCTCTGATGGGGTGTGATGGTTCAAAGGTCAAAGTGAAGAAGGGAGTGGTCCAACCATGACAAGGGCTCAATCGCTATATCCCCTATCTCAAGACCACTCAACCACTGACCAGAGACAAAAACTAGGTCCAGCGTGTTCCCCCCCCCCCCGTGTGAGTAGGGCCATGAACTAACTGGGTCAGGTCCATAGCCGTCATGGAAGCCATGAACTCCTGAGCTGCCTCAGATGCCTCACCGACGGATGGCAAGTTGAAATCCCCCATGACCATAAGTCTGGGGGTATCAACCATCACCGTGGCTATAATGTTGAACAGCTCAGGCAGGGCCGCCACCATGTGGCAGGGAGCCAGGTACGTGATCAGCAAGCCCATCTGGACCCCATGACCCCACTTCACAAGGAGGGACTCACATCCGGCCGTCTGAGGAACAGTGGCCTCCCTCGGCCCAAGACCTTCTTCAATGACAACCGCCACCCCCCGCCCCTCCCCTATGACCTCGGCTGATGAAATGCGTGAAAACTGGGTGGGCACATTTCAACGAGGGGGACCCCCCCCTCCTGGCCCAACCAGGTCTCCGTAATACCCACCAGGTCCGCTTCCCCCCTCCTGAACAAGATCGCAAATGAGGGGGGCTTTATTTACCATGGACCTGGCATTGCATAACATCAGCCGAAGGCCCAGGCCCTGAGGATCTGTGCAGCCCGGGAAACGAGTAGAACATTGGGGGCCCGAGCATGCCAGCACTCGAAGAAAGCGAGTGCGCACTCCCACAACACAATATGGCCCCCTGTTCCTGCCATATCTGCCCCTCCCACCCAAAGTACTGATGGAAAATCCATCATCGGAACAAGCTCTAACCCCCTCCTTGACCCCAAGTCCCACACCCCCCATGCTGCGCCCCTCAGCCGGACCAGGCCCCCTCCTCAGTGGGATATCCCCCACACCCACAACCCTAATTTTAAACCAACCCTCCCCCCCGGAACCCCTTAATAATTTCACTAAAAATTTACATTAAAAACCCCTCAACCCCCTCTTCGCCGCATGCCACCTCTCAGGGGTCCAAAACCCATCATCAAGGTAGGCCCTCAATAGCATGGGGGGGCCAGGCCTGCAAGAGGGGGGAGTCTCGCAACACAAGGAGCTCGGCTGCTGAATACATTTGTGACCAGGAGTGATGATATGGCCATAGGGTCAATGATAGTAATTCATAATCGGTCTAAAAGTTTGAAAATCCTGGAGAAGAAAAAATGCAGGTTCAGGTGCAGGTAGAGTAAATGCCACTGTCCTCTCACAACAGTGGAGGAGTCTAATGTTATTTACGAACACCGAGGAATAACATCCAAAGCCACCTCTCATGGTGGCTGGCCAGAGTGAAAATGGCCATTTTGGAGTCTGATGAACTGTCCCCTCCAGTGGTGCAATAGAGCCATGAACCAGTTCCTACAATACCCGCATCCTAACTGCCAACTCTCCAACCGACTGAAAGAAGCTGATGGAATGTAGAGCCCGGTCCATGGAATCCGGCCAGTGGCGATATTATAGGAAGATAAGATGGAATACAAGCTGGAATACAAGGGAGATGTTTCTGCAGTGGGAAAACCAGTCAGATGGCGAGTGACCGACATGAGTCCTAAAACCAGGTGGGGGCGGGGGGAGGCAACGCAAGGTGACCGGGATAACCACCCCAGAGTCGTCCGCCAGTCCCTCCAAACTACCTCCAGATCTTCTTCCGGGAATCACATGATTCACACCCCCAGCCTGCCGGTCTCAATATAGACCTCTGTGTCGCTGCGGGAGCCACCCCTCCAAAATGAGGCAAATGTCCTGCAGCAGTCCAGGGAGTTCCACAATGGTAAGCCACAAAAACATCCCCTTGTGGCAGACATTAAAGGCCACCCAGGCCGCTACCGGCCTCGCCACCACCGCCGTCCAGCAGTCGCCACAGCATCTGCCGCTGCCATTGCTGCCATCGACTTCAGCGCTCCTGTCACGCCATGGAGGCTCCAGAGACTCCAGAGACTCCCGAGACTCCCGGAGACACCCAGGGCCCCAACGAGAGCCACCTCGTTGCCGCCACCACCGCCACATCACTGCTGACACCCCGGCCATCACCTATCAGCTGATGCAGCAAGCCACTGCACTCCGGGCCACCATTGCCACTGCCGCTGCTGCCAGAAGGAGAAAAAAAGATAATGTTTTTTTTTCACTTTCTCCCACATTGATAACAAGCCATTTCTTACTCAATGCCTTAGGAAATATCCATGTATCCTTTGTTTCCTGTACCTTAATCCATGTTTAGACTGCCGCTTGATAATACAATTCCCAATTCGGTAGGCCAAACCCACCTCCAGTTCTTGCATCTTGAAGCATTTTTATGTTGATTCTTGCTCTCTTTCCTTGCCACACATATTTCCACGTTATTTTCTTCAACTCTTCAAAATATTTTTTCTCCAGTTTTATTGGTATAGTTTGAAATAAAAATAATATTTTTGATAATACATTCATTTTTATTAATGCTATTCTTCCCATTAGTGATAATTGCAAGATGCTTATGTAGCACTTCATTAATGAATTGCATGAACATCACAGGGGCTCCATGCAATCCGAATGGCACTACTATAAATTGGAAACTGCCAAGCAGGCAATTGAAAGCAGTCTTCCACTCATCCCCCTCTCTGATCCTTATGCAATAGAAGGCTTCCCTTAAGTCCAGCTTGGTAAACACCTTGCCCTTTGACAAGTGGTTAAGCATGTCTTTCATGAGGGGGAGGGGGTAGGTGTTTTCCATGCACACAGCATTGTTTCCATGAAAATCAATGCAGAGCCTCATCCTCCCATCTTTTTTCTGTTTGAAGAGCACCGGGGCCGCCACTTTGGATTTTGTGGGCTGGATGAAACCTTGCTCCAGATTAGTATCTATGTACTCCCTCAATTCCTACATCTCTTTTGGAGTCAAGGCGTACATTTTCAGCTTGGGTAATTTAGCCCCTGGCACAAACTCTATTGCACAGTTGGTTGAGTGATGAGGGTGGAGGAAATTGCAGTCCACTTTGCTAACCCTCCCCCCCCCATAAGTCTTGCTACTCCTTGGACACTTGTTGGCTGCCAGGTAGGGCATCTCAGGCCAAGGCTTCAGGTTCTGGCATGGTAGTCTCCTTTGGGGTGGTGACTTTTAGGAGATGGTCCTGCCTTACAGGTGGCAATGGGACAATGCCAATGACTAGTTTCCTATAGCTGCCATCCCAGGAGATTATGGGACTCCACTTATCAAGCCATGAGAGTCCCAACATGACTGAGTTGGTCATCTTTGGGGTGACCATGAACCGATGGAGTTCCTGATGGCACCTCATCTGTAGTCTGACGAGCTCAGTGACCAAGGTGGCAGGGGCCCCACCAATTAGTGTTCTGTCGACTTGCTCAAAGTAATGGGGTGCACCAGGGGCCTTGTGCCTATGCCCAACTGTTCAACTATGGGGAGACTGATTAGGCATTGCGTGCAACCAGTGTCTATGATGGATTCTACTTCCCCTTGGACCCTGTCTCTGGGACTGCTAACATAATTTTGAGGGCAAAGGGGAGAATGGCTCCACTTACCATCAGGTTGTCGTCGCCACTGCTTTCCCCCAAGGAGACTGGAGGAGATCTGCTGGCTGGAGTCCCCTCTGCTTTGATGGGCAGGAGTGGGACTTCTGCAGCCTGTTTGATGTTCCATCCTTTGTCCGGCGGTTTCTGCAGGGCTTTTTTTGCTCCAGCTCAGGCAGGCAACTTGGTTTGGGGAATGGGGGTCAGAGCCAAGCATTCTGAGGCCTGGTGCCCTTGCTGACCACACCGGTAGCATTTGATAGTCTCAGATGGTGTGGGAGAGGGCTCTTTGGGCTTCTTCATCTGTGCCCGGCATCCTAAACAGTCTCCTGGTTGGTATATCCACAGCTGGTTTCCTGTGAGGGTGAAGCTCTAGATCCAGAATGATGGCAGTGTTGTACCATGACTGTATCTGGTCTGGTACTCCCCTTATGCCACAGGCTTGTCTGAGATCTGGGTCCAGGGCTTCTTTGAAGGTGTGCAACATCAAGCACTCTGGCCAGTCTCGCAACTTCCCAGCCAGCCTCCAAAACTGCCATATTAATTATTTTGCAAGTCTTCCAGCTTGCCTCAATGCTTTAATTTGGGTTTCAGCTTCTACTTGCTGGACGACATTATTGAATCTGATGCTTCAGTTGGATGAACTCATCAGCGTCCTCTAACTCAGGAGCCTCCTCATTGTGAAGCTCAGCTATCCATTCCAGAGCCTCTCCTTCGTTCATGCCATCTGAGATGACAGAAATCAATTCCTGGTCAGAATGGTATTGATTTCCATATTGGTCTATGTGGGCCCACAGGTGGTTGAGGAAGTACGCCAACTTCCCAGGGGTCCCATTGTTGGGTGCCCAGCTGGCATTTGGTGTCTGCGGTTTTCATGACTTCCTCCATAGCCGGGGAGGGAGAGTAGAGGGTCTCAGAAGAAGTTGCTGAGCACCTGTTGAAGGATCACAGCTTGGATTTACAGGTGTGGTTGTGGCTGTGGCTGGAGAGCTGGCTGTTGGAACTGCATCAGTGGTTGGATCTGGGCCAGTTTCCACTGGCATTGCAGCCATCCTTGCCCCGGTTAGAAAGCCCACCCAGGAGGGATTTGGCTTGCTGGTGGCAACACAAGCCTGGGTTGGTGCTGTCGAGCAGGTAGACTCCATAATCCCTGCGCAGGCCCTGCATTCCATGGCTAGGCTGGCTGAGTAGGGTTGGTTTCTGGGTCACTTGTGCCTCAGGGTGGAGGGAACCCACAGCTGGGCTGGGCTGGGCTGGAGCATTAGGCTGGGAAGTGAGCCACTTGGACTGAGTGGAAAGAGGCTGATGCTCTGCAACTCCCTGGCTTGGAAAGGTCAATGTTGGCTGTGCCAATGTTCACCGATGTTGGCCGGTGCTGAAGGGCTGGGTCGTCTTGCTCATACTGAGTTGGCTCAACTGCCCTGGGAGACCGGCTAGCGACTGGCTGCGTGACAGTGGCAGGAATCCCCATTCTCCGGAGTGCCTGCAGCATGGCTGCTGTGGCACTTCCCAGCCAAGGGTCGAGGCTTGTCCTGCACTCACTCGTGGTTCCCACAGCAATTCCTGGATCAGGGCAACTCCTGCAGCTTCACCCTGCAGGTCCAGGTCCAGCTGTGACCTCTGCTCTGGCATCGGCACCCAGCTGGCATTTGGCATCTGCGACTTTCATGACTTCTTCCATAGCCGGGGAGGGAGAGTAGAGGGTCTCAGAAGAAGTTGCTGAGCCCGTGCCTGCTGCTCCCTCCATGGGGAGGGAGAAAGGAGGCAATGAAAAACCACTTGAAAAATCTTACCAAGACAACTGCAGGGACACAACCGGGCAATTGCCAAGAGACAACACAGACAAAGGCAGCATCCACTCACCCCCCCACCTCCAGAAAAAAGATATAAAAATAATAAATAGTATAGAGAAGTAATCCTCATGATAGCTTGCTGAGCAAGGACCATGACAGGCTTCTAGGAATATACTTTTAGCCATAACCATTGTTTACGAATGATAAAGGATTCACATATCATGCTAAATTCCAAACCAAGCAACCAAATAACTAGAATCCAGCACTTGGTCATGAAATTCAAATGGATAGTATTTTTATTAGGATGGGAAGGGATGACAAGAAGCATATCCCAAGAATACCCTTTCTGATAATGTAAAATAATGCGGACCTTATTATGGAACCCCTTAGCCTGGCAACCAATGATGCATATATAAACTTTTGTTTAACTAATTATCTTGTAATTTAATCTGCACAGGAAACGAGAGTTAACTGATGCAGTGTAGGACTGCATAAATAGAGCAATTAGAAGCCTTTAAGAGTCAACATGTCTGACCTCCTCTATTATAATATGAATTCTTCAACCATGCTACCAAAGAAACACAATGTAGACAGAACTAAATTGTCTAACATTCCTTAGGTGAGTATTTTGGTTTTACTTGAAATTATTTCCCATCTGTGTTAAAACGAACAACTTGAAAATATGAACATTGTTGAAAATGTCACATTTTACACTTGAGTCACTACTCAATTTAGTAGGTGGTATAAAGTAGTATGTGCACACGAAGTAAAGGTTTTAAACATATATATTTATTGTTTTTTTGTTATATTATTAAAGCTTTAAATGACAGGTAAATTATTGGCCTTAAAATCTTCTCTGACAATTCCTGAAAAGACTTTTTGAAGTGTGTGTTGTGTACTATGGCTCGCCAAGTTAGTGGATAAAACACTATTATCATACAGTACATGACAGCAATTTTGGTGTTTCTTTAATTATATGGAATTCAGGCAGTAAGAAATAAACTATAGTGTGTGAAACAACTTGAATTCTTAATATAAAAATGCCTTTCAAGGAAAAAAAATCTAAAATATCTGAAATTCATAACCATTGTTTCTGGTCCTCTTTATTTTTCTTTCTAGCACAGAATTATGTTTAATTTACTTCTTTAATTTCAATTATATAATCTCTTTGCCTTTTAAAAGAATTACATTCAAATGTAAATTAAAACATAAATTACACTTTTTGTCAGAATATCCATACTGTAGAGCTAAGGAATAAGAAAAACTATTGGTGTGAAATAATTTAATTTTAATTATGGAATAACAATATCCCTAATGTATAACTTCTGTACAATAAAGTTCCATCAGCCATAGAACCAAAACAAATACAGGAACCCTATAGGTACAAAAAACTATTAACCTTTGTGTATCTGCTTACTTATTTGTTCTCCTTCTGCCTTTTTTAAACTAGCTAAAACAGTTTATGTGCAGTTAGTTGCCAAAAGAAATCTACATAATATTGTTGTGTAGGAAGCCCCACCCCTAGAAGAATGAAATAAATAAATAAATAAATAAATAAATAAATAAATAACTTTATTGTCATTGCATGTGTATACACAGTATATCCATACAACGAAATTCACTTAACACCCAAAGACCAGGTCCAACACACATAACAATCCCCAAACACACTCCCACCCACCACAATTCTCCACCCCTAAACCACCCAAACATCCACACAACAGACTAAGTAATACTGTCCAACAGCTCACCGATGGTGGCCCTTTAGTTCATTGTTGAGTGCAATTATAGCTCTGGGATAAAAACTATTCAGAAAACGTGTGGTCCGAGTTTTAACTGTTCTGTATCTTCTGCCAGAAGGCAACAGTCCAAAAAGATTGTAAGCAGGATGGGAAGAGTCTCTGAGAATGTTATGCAACTTTCTCAAACAGCAAGATTTGAAGATGTCATCCAGGGCTGGCACTGGAGTCCAGTGATACTCTAGGCAGTTTTAATGATTCTCTGTAGAGCTTTTTTGTCTGCTACAGAGCTGCTCCCACACCATGAAAGAATGCCGTATGTCAGGACACTCTCAATGGTGCTGCGATAGTAGGACAGAAGTAGATGCTGAAATAGATCTATTTTGGGGGATATTAAAAAATGCAGAATATTATATTTCCCTAAAAGAGAAATATGTTTCGAGAGGCAGAAAGCAGCCCCCAGTCTTTCTTTCTTTCTTTTTTTGAATTGTTTTTCTTAAACATATTTCATCATTTTATATCACATTTACAATTTTTACAGCGTTCCAGCCTCGATAATACTCATACATACATAACATACATAACATTCCTCGTACAGTGTTCCTTGAACACTGTCTTTAAATTTTAGTATTTCTCTTAATACGAAAATCCCAAACTGGTTATCAACAATGGAGGCAATGACACACCCAAATACAATAGACCCCAGTAAAATGGTAAGATATTCAGAAATTTTAGACAAGAAAGGAGAATTAAAATCAGTGCAAATGTTGAAAAAACAAGGAATAAACATAGAATGGTGGCCCTACTTACAAATCAAAACAAGACTAAAAAAGGATCAAGAACAATTCAGCATATATGAGAAACAATTGGAGTTGGACAACATTTTATTAGGAACAAAAGGAAAAATGATTACAAAATTATATAATTTTTTATTAAGATATAAAATGGAGGATGAAGTTGTAAAAGAAACCATGATTAGCTGGGCTAAGAATTTTGGCCACAGCATAGAGTTAGAACAGTGGGACAAACTATGGGAAAGGAATTACAAACACACAACAGCAGTTGCCTACAAAGAAAACCTCATAAAATGTTTTATAGATGGCATTTACCACTAGCGAGATTGGCCAAGATGTACCCAAATTTATCACCTAATTGTAGGAGATGTAACCATAAATCCAGAACATTCTATCATATTGTGGTGGACATGCCCCATCACAAGGAAATATTGGTGTAAAATTCAAAAACAATTGGAACAATTGGAAAAAAATAGATTTGAAACCAGAATTGTTTTTATTAGGAATACTGGACCCGAAAATGAACAAAAACCTTCAATACATTACACTACACATACTCACTGCGGCAAGAATCACATTTGCAAAAAGTTGGAAACAAAACAGTGTACCCTCAGACAAAACAGTAATTAGGAAAATTCTAGAATGCACTGAGATGGATAAAATGCAGGGGTGAAATGCTCCCGGTTCGGACCGGATCACCCGATCTGGTAGCGATGGCGGCGGCTGGTTTGGAGAACCGGTAGCAAAAATCCCTGCGCCCCCCTCCCCACCATGCCCAGCTGAGCCGCACGATCATCAGATGCTTTTTTTAACTTTTAAAAACATTTTTTTCTACAACCTTTTCCAAAGAAAAAATGCTTTTAAAAGTTTTTAAAAAAAGCCTTTGATGATCATGCGGCTCAGCTGGGATCATCAGAGGCTTTTCAAAGCATTTTTTTCTGCAACCTCTTGGCCAAAGAGGTGGTAAAAAATGCTTTGAAAAGTCTCTGGCAACTCCCAGCTGGGTTGCCTGATCGGCAGAGAGGTATTTTTTAAAATGCCTCTCTGATGATCCCAGCTGAGTTGCCTGATAGGCAGAGAGGTATTTTTAAAAATGCCTCTCTGACGATCTCAGCTGAGTTGCCTGATTTGCAGAGGTTTTTCAAAGCATTAGAAAAAAATGCTTTGAAAAGTTAAAAAAAAAAGTTGGCCACGCCCACCCAGTCACATTACCCCTCCACACACACCAAGCCACGCCCACAGAACCAGTAGTAACAAATTTTACATTTCACCCCTGATAAAATGACTATGGAGTTGAAAGAGAGAGAGGGTTCAGACTATTATGGAATATGGAATAAAATGTACAGTTGGCTCGAAAATAGAAATCAGAACAAGAAATGTTTAATTTAATATTGATGAAACTCAAATTGGAGTAACTGAATAATATTAAATATGGGATAAGGAGAATAAATCTCATTTATATTTTTTTAGACATAAAGTAAGAGAAGCTCTGATACAAATATGGCAAGAGACCAAGAGAAAGCATTATATAAAAATTCCTAGTTGGTTATCGACAATGGAAGTGATGATTCACCCTAACACTCTGGATATAGATAAAATGGTCAACTACAATGAAATGCTAGACAGCCAAGGGAACCTAAAAAATAGGCAGGAATTGAAAAAGACAAAGATGAGTATGGAATAGAGATGGTACTGCAACAATTGGACAAATTATTGATTGGCACAGATGAAAAATTAATAACAAAAATTTATAACTATTTATTAGAATTTGATAGAGCTGAAGATATAGTGAAGGGAGTTATGATAGGGTGGGCAAAAAATGTTGGGTATAGTATTGAATTGGAAGATTGGGGGAGAGCTTGGAATAGAAATTATAAAATAACTAAATTGGCAAAGTACAAAGAGAACCAGTATAAAATGTTCTATTGCTGGCACCTGGTACCCTCTAGACTAGTGACGATATACCCAAATCTAAGCCCGAACTGTTGGAAATGTGGCCAAAAACAAGGTACCTTCTATCATACATGGTGGTTGTGCCCTGAATCGTAAAAATACTGGAAGAAAATATACAAGTGGTTACAGGAATTAATGGGACTTCAGATAGAATATACCCCAAAACTATTTTTTCTAGGGATAGTTAAAGAGAAACACAACAAAAGAATAATATATATCATTTTACATATAACAACCGCAGCAAGGATAGTTTTCGCACAATGCTGGAGAAATATAAACATACCTTCCGAAGGTTTAGTAATTAAAAAAAAATATTTGATTGCACAGAAATGGACAAATTGACAATTGAACTGAAAGGACAAAAAGATTTGGAATACTATGCAATATGGGAGAAGTAGTACAACTGGATTGAGAACAGAAAAATGGAAAAGAAATAGACAAAATAGAAGTAGAATTAAAATGTATAGTAAAAATGTATAGAGTATATTTGAATTGGAATGTTATGGTATGTAAATGGTCACAGCTATGCATAAGATGTGAGTAAGGTTTTTTTAATTGTGCAAATTAAAAAAAACATTAAATAAAGAGATGTAAATAAAAATGAATATGTTGAGGGTAAAACTGCCCTCTGCAAAGTGGTACAACGGACCAGACAGCGAATAGATACATTGCTTAGCAAAACACAGAGATACTCACAGACTCTGAACGTTTAGAGAAAAATAAACAGTCTTTACTTGTAGTAGAAACAAACTTGGCTTCTCAAAACAAAGATAACACTTTTCAAATAATCACGGTTCAACACAAAAACATAGTTTGCTTTCAATTCCAGTTCTCTTCAGTAACACAGACACAGTTCCTTTCAGCAGATCAACCTTCTAATAGCAGGAGCAGAAGTGAATGAATTTCCTGCCTTCTTTTATGTCTGCTTAGCACAGCCAAATAGTCATCTTTGTACCAGTTAGTTATAGAACATAGTTTTCTATATATTATCTACCCAACCGTAGGATAAGCATCCAACATTCTCCCCTTTGGGTAGACTAATATATTTACAATCTTAAACCATACTGTTCACATGTATCTATATGTTTCCTACTTCCCTGTGCTTTTGTGAAATGATCAGCCATATTGTCTTCTGACGCACAATATACAAGTTCTATCATCTTGTTCATTATACATTCTCTTACATTGAGATACCGAAGATCTGTATGTTTTGTTCTAGTCTTTACAGCTATATTTATCGCCATTTTTATCGCTGCCTGATTATCTTTATATACTATTATAGGATCTTGTATATCTATTCCTAAATCTAGCATCAGCTGCTTAATACTTATCAAATCCATACATAACAAAGATAAACAAGAAAACTCTGCTTCCATTGTAGACATACTTAAATGCTTCTTTCTTATTGAATGCCACCATATCAAAGATTTTCCCAGAAATACAGCGATTCCTGAGGTTGATTTTCTTGTATTCACATCTGTTGCGAAACTAGCATCTGCATAAGCGGTTACATGCAATTCTTCTGATGGTTGTAGATATAATGCATGATGCATGGTATATTTCAGATATCTAAGAATATGTTTTGCTCCTTGCAAGTGTCTTTCTGTAGGTTCTGTGTTGAATCTAGCTAATTGGTTCATGCTATAAGAAATATCGGGTCTAGACCAATTGCTAATGTATGATAAACTGCCAATCAACGATTGGTATATCCCTTTATCAAACAACAGACTTTCCACATCAGTGTTGCAATAATCTTGAACCATAGGTGTCTTTGATGGTTTACACAATTCCATTCTGAACTATTTTAATAGATTATTAATTTTATCAGTTTGGGATAATTTAAATCCTCCCCTAGTTTTTTTGATCCTTACACCTAGGTATTGTTGTATCTCCCCTAGATATTTAATCCTGACATGAGCTTTTAATTCATCAACAATCCTGTTGGCCTCTTGCTCATTCTTTGTAATCAGAGCTATATCGTCCGTAAAAAGAAGTAATAATGATATTATACCATCCCTTTCCATTTTAAATAAACACGGATCTGCTAATCCTGCTTTAAATCCAATATTCTTCAATGTTTTTACAATGCACTGGTTCCATTCATAACCTGACTGTTTTAACCCATACAGACTTCTTTAATAACCAACAGTCAGCCTTCCCATTTTCCTCAAAACCTGAGGGTTTCTTTAAATAAATTTCATGCTGTAATGGTGCATGCAGATATGCGGTCTCTACATCTAAATGGTTAACTATATATTTATTTCTAGCTGCCCATATCAACGCTGCTCTTAATGTAATGGCTTTTAAGCTTGGAGCGAATACTTCATCATAATCATTAGGAGACTGATTAAATCCTTGAGCTACCAGCCTAGCTTTATATATTGATATCCCATCTATCCCAGTCTTTAATTTATATATCCACTTACTACCGAGTATAATTTTCCCTTTTGGAATTGTTACAGACTCATACACTTTCAAATTCTGCAAAGATTATAGTTCTTTAGTCATTGCACCTCTCCACACTTTCTGGTCTTTAGGTGGAAATGTGGTCAACTCATTAAATGTAGTAGGGACTTTATTTACTTGATAGACTGTAGCTGCCTGATACCTATCAGGTGGTCTTGTTACTCTACGCGACCTTCTTGGGAGTTCAGGACTTACAGATTGCCTCTCCACCTTAACCTCTTCCTGTACTACGTCTTTCTCCACCTCTTCGCTCTGGATCTTTGGCTTTTCATTGGTAGCTTCAGTCTGAGTTTCAATGATAACCTCATTTTCAGTACCTAATTTATTCCATCCTACATGCTCCATAAACCTGGCATTTGCACTGTTAACTACCGTTGCTGTTCCTTTTACCCAAAATCTGTAGGACCTGTGGTTTGAATTATAACCAACAAATATTAATTGTTGTGCCCTACTCTGGCCCTTATGCCTTAATTGCACTGGAATATGTACCCATGCAGGTGATCCAAATGTGCATATGTAGCTCAAATCCGGCTTCCTTCCATGCCATACGGTATATGGAATTTTGTTAGTGGTTGTATTTATGGTGTTGTTTAAGAGTGTATTTGCACACATAATTGCTTCTCCCCATAAATTAGCCGGTAAACCTGCATCAGCTAACATTGATCTCATCATTGCTTGTAGGGTTTGTCCTCTCCTTTCAACATATGAGTTACGTTGTGGTCTATATGGAGCTGAACATTTGTGCTTTATACCAGCATTATCTAACATTGATTTAAACTTTGTGTTTACAAACTCAGTACCATTGTCAGTTACAATGGTAACTATTTTTTTATTTGTTTTTCTCGCCACAAACTTAATTCATTGAACAAAATACCAAAAAGTATCTACCTTAGTCTTCAGTAGGTAGCAAAAACCATACCTGAATAATGGTCAACTATACTGAGAACATAGCAAGCACCCCCTAAACTAGCCTTCATTGGCCCTATTAAATCAGCAAACTTCCAGTGGTCTCTTAGTTTTAAACCCGTCAAACCTATTAGCAGGGATTGTTCTACTTTTCTGCTGATTACAAATATTGCAATTTAAATACTGGTTACATGGTTTCAGCTTCAACCCATCATCTAATTTTACAGTTTTCTGTAACATCTTAAAACTGATATGCCCCATATGTCTCTGAAGCAAGTGAACACATTTATCATGTGGTTTGACATTTGAATATACAACATTTATAACATGGTTACTAGATAATACATATAAACCATCTTTCAGTTTTCCAATAATCTTGGTTTCACCTTTTTCAATTAAACAATCATTGGTTCTAAACATTACTGTATATCCTAGCTTGACCAATACTCTAACCGAAATCAAATTAAAGTTTAGATTTGAAACATATAATATATGCATTTTTTCTTTTACATATGGACATATTGCTGTTTCCTCACCACATGCCTTTAGCTTCCACCCATTTGCTAAAGAAACCTTATTATTACTAGGCAACATTTTCACAAAATAGTTTTGTGTTCTGACAATGCATAGCGACGCCCCACTATCAATAACCCACAAATCGTGGTTAACCGGTTTCTTATCAGACATAGCTACATTACATTGTTTTTTAATCTTTAACTATGGTTTTTTGTTTCAGCCTTCTGCAAAACTTGGCTATATGACCCTTCTTGCCACAATTAAAGCAATGTTTTACAGCATATACATGGTTATTTGCCTTTACATTTACATTAATCGACTTGGGTTCTTCCCTTAGTTGTTTTCTTTCTTCTCTCCTTCTGGCATCTTCTAATAGTCGTGAGGTTACATTGGCCAAAGTTAGTTCCTGCTGTGTGAGAACTTCAAATGATGTTACTACATCGTCATAGCTCTCATCTAGCGATGATAACAGTATATAAACCTGTTGCTGCTCGGAAAAAAACACCTCCTTCTGATGTAGCTCTCGAAAAATACTTTTTATGCAATTCAGGTGTGTTAACATGTCACCACCCTTAAGGAGTCGTGTGCGAAACAACCTTTGTGTAATGTTAATTTGTGCCCCTACAGTGTCACGAACATAAAGATGTTTTAAATTGCCCCAGCATCTTTCAGCAGACTGTTCACCCTCGATGTGAACAAGTTGGGTATCGTCTAGAGACAAACCAATAATACACAATGCACTCTCATTCTTCCTCTGGAACTCGGCTACCTTCCTGGCATCCTCGGCATTGTCAGCATTCCAGGAGGTCACATCTGGTGGATTCTGCACTACATCCCATAGCCCTTCTTTGCGCAACAGGAGACTGCACTTGGTGGACCAGGATTTGTAGTTGGTGCCATCCAGCTGGATAACCAGCAATAAGTTGGGAGCTTGACCTTGTGCCATCCTCACCGGGATATTAAATACGTATCAGAACGTCAGGAGCAATAATGTGTGTCACAACTCTCTTATTGCTGTAACTGGTACACACACTCTGGTACTGGGCCCATAATCAGTGTTGAGGGTAAAACTGCCCTCTGCAAAGTGGTGCAACGGACCAGACAGCGAATAGATATGTTGCTTAGCAAAACACACAGATACTCACAGACTCTGAACGTTTAAAGAAAAATAAACAGTCTTTACTTGTAGTAAAAACAAACTTGGCTTCTCAAAACAAAGATAACACTTCTTCAAATAATCACGGTTCAACACAAAAACATAGTTTGCTTACAATTCCAGTTCTCTTCAGTAACACAGACACAGTTCCTTTCACCAGTTCAACCTTCTAATAGCAGGAGCAGAAGTGAATGAACTTCCTGCCTTCTTTTATGTCTGTTTAGCACAGCCAATTAGTCATCTTTGTAACAGTTAAAGTTACAGAACATAGTTTTCTATATATTACCTACCCAACCGTAGGATAAGCATCCAACAGAATATAAATGTGTAGATAAGAACAATGAATATTGGACTTCCTGTGGCTCCATGATCACCGATGGACGCTCCTTTAGGACCTCCAGCCCCGTGACTCCGTTTGCCGCTAGAACAGCGAAAATCAGCTGTCTAGCAGCTCGAAACTCTCCCCCAGGGAAAAAGAGGGAGAGAAGAGCAGAAGGGTCTGGGTAGAGCTCTCCTAGACCCCCAGGCTTTTCTTTTTAAGCCTGGGGTTTGCAGGGTGAGAGCTCCCTGAAAGCCCTTCAGTTGCTCCGGATCCGAGATGAGTCTGCTTTATGCAGACCGAGATGTGGCAAACAAACCAGCAACGCAATTTTAAGGATTATAAGAAATTTGGACTTTGGATGCTGGCAGAGCACATCAGGAGAACAAAAAATGCAAGTACTGATCTTTAACTCCATTAAAAAAAGGGAAATAATGGTGCCTGAGGGCATGGAATCAAAATTTACTAGTGAAAGTGATTGTTAGTACTTGTAACATTCTTAAAACTACTGGATTACACATTAAGAAAAAGATTTAAAGTGGAAGCGGAATGGAAAAGACTATGGTTTTGACTTCAACTAAATTACATTTCTAAATTGTGCAGAAAATAGCTGGACTTATTGACCTGATAGCTGAATAAATATAAAGTGAAGATTGAAATATGGCTGACATTAGAGCTGGAGGATCATTATCTGGTGAGTCAGCAAACTCACAAGTTGTGACTGTAAAGGTTTTTCAAGAACTTTTAAACTCTTTTACTTCTGCTTTCTTGGAATCAATTGATAGAATTTTTCAAAAACATAACTTGGAGAATAACAATGATTTGCTGGCTGGAAAAGATGATGAAATTCATCAGAATAATCTGATTTTGGAGGATAAAAAAGCAGCTGTCAGGATTGAGATGGAAGTTGGTTCAGCGGAAACAGAGGTTTTGGCAGAGGCTTCCATGCAACTAATTGAAAAGCAACAAGTAGACTCTTTACTGCAAACCGAAAAACTTTATTGTGACAATTCTTGGTCTTACAGACAGAGGAATGAACTGATTGATTATATAAGCAGGAAAAATTGAAATGGGGATTCCAAACCAGAGGAAATAATTCCAAGAAGAGAGCCAGTTTTCAAGATACATCAACCTCAAATTAAAATTCAAAAATTTTCGAAAATAAAAGCAGGGGGAGGAGCAATGCTGAAGAAGAAAGTATTACTGAAGAAGAAGGACTGGAAAAAATATAGAAAGAAAGCAAGAATGGAAGATTAATTTCTTTTGAGGAATAATTATTGTTTTATTGAAGTAAAAAGGCTTAATTAGAATTGGATAGCTTTTTGAAACTTATTGAAGTATTAAAATGGTTAACTTAAAGTTAATGGATAGTTGTTGTTTTTTTTAAAAAAAAAGAGTTTTGAAACTTATATTTTGAAGAATGTCTTATTGATAAGAAGGTAGGGAAAGGATCCTAGCAACAATTGTGAAATGTGATAAGAGAAGATTAATTTCTTTTCAGGAGGATTTTAGTAATAAATCTGAAAAGTTTACTGTTTCATTGAAGTAAAAAGGCTTAATTAAAATTGGATAGCTTTCTAAAAGTTATTGAAGTATTAAAATGGTTAACTCAAAGTTTAATTGATAGTTTTGTTTTGTTTTTTAAAAAAAGAGTTTTGAAATTTATATTTTGAAGAATGTCTTATTGATAAGAAGGTAGGGAAAGGATCCTAGCAACAATTGTGAAATGTGATAAGAGAAGATTAATTTCTTTTGAGGAGGATTTTAGTAATAAATCTGAAAAGTTTACTGTTTCATTGAAGTAAAAAGGCTTAATTAAAATTGGATAGCTTTCTAAAACTTATTGAAGTATTAAAATGGTTAACTCAAAGTTTAATGGATAGTTTTGTTGTTGTTTTTTAAAAAAAGTGTTGAAACTTGTATTTTGTAGAATGTCTTATTGATAAGAAGGTATGTAAAGGATCTTAGTAACAAATGTGAAATGTGATAAGAGAATTTATAAAAGGAAGGTTGATGAATAATCTTTAAAAGGGGAGTTAAAGAGTGTGAGGGAGTTTTGAATCTTGTAGTAAGTTAGCTTATTTTAGCTTATGTTTGTTAAATGTTATACCCTGTTTTTGCTCTGGGAAGTCGGGGGGGGGGGAAGTGGGGAGGGGGGTTGAAGGATGGTTGAGGATAAAATTGTTGGTGAAAAAACTTTTTTTACTAAAATAAAAAGAACAATGAATATTATAATGTATGTATATATATATATATACTTTGGAGTAATGTGATTATTCTACTATTGAAAAGTAAATAGAAATGATAGAGAACTACAAAAGCAAAATATGTATGTTGACACGAAATGCTGCAAAATTACCATTGACGGGATGTAATGTTTAATACGTTATGTCTTGATGTGTTTTGTTTTTATATATGTGTGATTGTTTTTTGTGTTGTTTTTAAAGACAAATTGTTTAATAAAAATTATTTTTTAAAAAAAATAGCTAGAAGTAGGTACAGATAGGCAATGGATTTCCAGTTAGTTGTTCAGCTTTTATATATACATATACATATACATATACATATACATATACATATACATATACATATACATATACATATACATATACATATACATATAAGTGTGTGTGTGTGTGTGTGTGTGTGTGTGTGTGTACAGTTAATATTTCAGGTGTCTTCCCGTGTAATTGTGAACATATCCCTAAAAGGGTAGAAGCGACGTTTCGACAGAATCTCATCTGCCATCATCAGGCTTATGTGAGGGGTCTTTTGCAGTAACTGCAAAAGTTACTGCAAAAGACCCCTCACATAAGCCTGATGATGGCAGATGAGATTCTGTCGAAACGTCGCTTCTACCCTTTTAGGGATATGTTCACAATTACACGGGAAGAAACCCGAAATATTAACTGTACACACATATATACCCGTGAAAACTTACATATATATTTGTTTTCTGAGATTTTCGCGGGTGTTTGTATGTAGGTCTTTGGTTATTCGGGTTTTCTCCCGTGTAAAATTGGAAGTTTTTTGTGCGACGTTTCAACGAAGTTCCATTCGTCATCTTCAGGCTGGTGTTTTTGGCTTCGTGCTTCTAGGAGCAATGTGTGATCGCAGCTGTTTCTTCCTTATAACTGCCAGTGGGGGTGTGAACTGATTGGGTGGGAGCTTGGCTGTGTTCTGATTGGGTGGAGGTGTGTTCTGATTGGTTGGGGGCTTGGCTGTGCACTGATTTGATGGGGGGTTGGCTGTGCTCTGATTGGATGGGGGTGTGTTCTGTTTGGGTGGGGGCTTGGTTGTGCTCGGGTTAGTCTGAGTTGCAGGGGGATTTGAGCTGGTGAGCTGCGTTGCTGTTGTTTGGCTTCGTGGTCGTGCCACATCTTCATGGTGGGTGTCAGTTTGCTTCATGTATGGATTGGAGGGGTTAAAGTGGCTAATGATGCAGCTGTGGTCTGGCTTCTGGTTTGTGGTCATGCCTCATCATTGCTGTGGGTTTGAGTTTGCTTTTTGCATGGATGGGTGGTGGTGTATGGGGCACAACCAAGCCCCCACTCAAACAGAACACCCCCCCATCCAATCAGAGCACAGCCAACTCCCCCATCCAATCAGAGCATAGCCAACCCCCCAACCAATCAGAACACACCTCCACCCAATCAAAACACAGCCAAGGTCCCACCCAATCAGTTCACACCCCCACTGGCAGTTATAAGGAAGAAACAGCTGCGATCACACATTGCTCCTAGAAGCATGAAGCCAAAAACACCAGCCTGAAGATATATATATATATGTAGAAGAAGCGATAGACATCACGATCTCCGGAACGTTTAAAAGTTTAAAAATTTTTTATTTTAAAACTTGTGCTAAGCTTTCGTCGGCCCCTACCGACTTCGACAGAGTATAAAATCACCATTGAAGAGCTGCTTGCTTTTATGTAATGCTGAAAGCTTATGTAATGCTAAAAGCAAGCAGCTCTTCAATGGTGATTTTATACTCTGACGAAGTCGGTAGGGGCCAACGAAAGCTTAGCACAAGTTTTAAAATTAATTTTTTTTAAACTTTTAAACGTTCCGGAGATCATGATGTCTATTGCTTCTTCTACAACTATACCTGGAACTCGCATCTTTAGGACAATATATATATATATATATATATATATATATATATATATATATATATATATATATATATATGCAAAAAATTAAAATCTCGGGTGTTTTCCCGCATCATTATAAATAAGTTGGTTAAAATATTTAAAATCCTGGTTAAAATCCCAGCTTAAAATCTTCTAAAAATCCTTACAGAGCACTCTGCAAGGTCCTTTAAAACCTCAGCTAAAATCCTACCAGTGATTTTAAAAGTTTTTCTTAAAGCAACTTTTCAACGTTTCTTTTCGATAACCAAAGATACCATTTTTCCCAAGAAAGACATGTTGGGGTTTGATCTCTGTCTTTCAATTTTTTCATCAGTCTATCTGCTTCTGCACAGTCCAGGTTCTTTTTTATTATTGCTTCATCCGGCGGGATATATTTATCTTTCCAGAACTGTGCAAATGTTATTCTCGCTGCGGTAATGATATGCAACATAAGATACCACTAATCTTTTTTAATGTTTTCCGGCCTAGAGCCGAGCAAGCATGTCTCTGGTCGCAATTCACACTCCTGATTTAGAATTTCCTTTAGCCACTTTTTAATTTCCCCCCAAAATTTAATTGCTTCTGGGCATGTCCACCATTGATGATAATAAGTACCATGTTCAAATCCACATTTCCAACATTTGGCGGACTGTCCAGCAAACATTTTTGCCAATCTGTCTGGTGGGAGATGCCATCTATATAGCATGTTATAAATATTTTCCTTATATGTAGTGGATACTACCAGTTTCATGTTTCCTCACCAAATCTCTTGCCATTTTTCAAAGTAAATTGGGTAACCAAAATTCTTCCCCCAGGCGATCATCGTGTCCTTTACTACTTCTTCGCCAATCTCTATCCTCATCAACAATTTGTAACATTTAGAGATCATACCCTTTTTCTGACCTATCAAAATTTTATCTAGCTCCTGCAGGTCGACATTTATACCACTTCCATCTCAATCACTTTTGTGTTTTGATTGGACCTGCAGGTAAGCCTACCAGTCTAATTGAAATCCTTGAGAATTTAACTCCTGTCTTGATTTTAACTCTCCTTGCACTTTCAACAGATCTTTGTATGTTGCCTTTTTCACGATATTAAATAGTATAGGGTAGGTCAAGGCTTCTAGAGATGATATCCAACAAGGTACTTTGGTATAATATTTTTTACTAAGCTTCTCCCAACTCTGAATTAAAATATTCTTTATATAGTGCCGAGTGAACCATTTACTTTGGGGGGCGTTGTCCCGCCAGAGTGCTGCATGCCAACCTTGCTATAAATCGTGGCCTTCTATCCTAAGAAGACACTTGTTGCTTAAAATGATCCATTCTTTAACCCAAACTAATAAGGCGGCTAAATAATAATTCTCCCAACACGGTAGACCAAGACCCCCTCTTTCTTTTGTCTCCTGCATCATTTTCTTTTTAATACGGTTTTTTTTTTCCCCTTGCCATACAAATTTGGTTACTATCTGGTTTAGATCTGTAAAAAAATTATTTGATAGATTCGCTGGAGCTGTTTGAAAAAGAAAATTAAATTTCGGTAGAACATAAGATTGTATTGTTGCTACCCTTCCCTAGTGTGATAATTGAATTTTACCCCACTTATCAAGATCTTTCCTTACCTGGGTTAGTATTTTAATATAATTATCCTCCTGGATGCTCGAGCACCTACACATTAACCAAATTCCCAGGTATTTGATTTTACTAACTACTCTAAGTCCTATTGCTTCCTCTAAAACCTGCTTGCCTTTCTCTGAGATATTCTTAGTTAGAATATTCATCTTCTTTTTATTAATTAACAGACCTGCTACAGCCCCAAACTCCTCGATTTTCTCCAGTAAGGATATACCTGCTTTTAAAGGGTCTTCCAAAATAAAGGCCATATAATCTGCAAAAGCCTGGGTCTTGTATGTCTGATCTCTAATTTTAAGGCCTTTTATTCCTTCATCATTTCTTATTTTGCGAAGTAAAATGATAGTATAAAGAGTAAGGGGGAAAGAGGACACCCCTGTCTTGTACCTTTACCAATAAGAAATTCTTCTGATCAATTGCCATTTATCAATAATCTAGCGGTCTGTTTAGAGTAAATAGCTTTGATTGCATTCAAGAATTTTGGTCCAAAGCTCATATATTCTAATTGTGATAATATGAACTCCCAATTAACCCTATCAAATGCTTTCTGTGTCAGGGCATCAATTAATCCCATGTTTGGCTCTGGGAAAAATCACCCTGGTTTAGAGGAGATGGATCGTGGCTTATTCCAAGTTGCAATATTCTGATAAAGAAAACGCGAAGGAAAGTTTCTAATAAAACTCATTTATTTGTTATAAAGAAAATAAAACACCTCACTAACTAAGAAAAGTTAATTGCTACATTTTGGCAAGCGAGATCTCCTGCCGGTCCAGCCGGACCTCTGGCAAGAGAACAAAGGAAAGAGTGTGAAGCAAGTGAAGGAATGCGGACATGCGTAGTAAAACACTGATAAGGAACTTGGCAAACTACAATAAGTCTATTAGTCCAAAAATAATGAAGCTCAGCTGGGAAATAAAAAAAAACGCTGTGACATTCTGGGCATCGATAAAAACTAGAGCAATCTGTTTACCTGGATGGTTTTCATAATATTTGAGTACATTTAACATAACTCTAAGATTATCTCGTTGTTGTCTCGACGGTAAGAACCCATTTTGATCGGTGTGTATAAATTCATTTAAAAAACCTTTTAACCTGTTTGCTAGGATTGCTGTAAATATTTTATAATCTGAGTTCAGGAGGGATATCGGCCTGTAGTTTTTTATATCTTTCGGAGGGGGATCTTCCTTAGGTATTAAACTAATATTAGCCTCCCTCCATGAATGGGAAATTTCAGCTTTCCAAGAACCTCATTAAATAAATCCTGCATATGTTCCCCCATTACTTCTAACAATGCCTTGTATATCTCAGCCAGGAGTCCATCTGTGCCTGGCATTTTAGAGTTCTCCAGTTTCCCTACTGCTTTTTCAATCTCTGTCAAAGTTATTTCCACTTCTAAAATCTGTTTTGTCAAGTTAGATATCCTAGGTAAATCTGAATTCTCTAAGTACTTTTTCATCTTTCCTGCTGAAATCTCCTCCCTCCTATATAGTTCCTTATAAAAATCTACAGAATTCTTTCTTTCTCTCCCTTATCTCTTATTAGATTCCCATCCTTATCTTCCAATTGTTCAATTCTTCTGCTCTGTTTCTCCTTTCTTAATCTAAATGTTAGCCATCTCCCTAATTTATTGGCTGACTCAAAATGCTTCTGTTTTGCTGCCTTTATCTTATCCTCCATCGCATCAAGATCCAAAAGGTTAAGTTGGTGTTTCAATAGAATTATCTGCTCTTTTGCTTCAGTGGCCAATGGATTACGTTGTAATTGCTCCTCAATCTTAGATAATTGACTTAATATCTCACTCCTGTCTTGTTCTTCTCTTTTATGTTTGATAGCAATGTGTTTAATAATTAATCCCCTTATGAAGGCCTTGGCAGCACCCCACACTATTTGGAGGGGCATCCCTGGCGTCCTATTCTCTTGAAAGAAAAAATTCACTTCTGTCTTAAGTGTTTGCACAAATTCAGAATCCTTCAAGATCTCTGGCCCCATCATCCATCTCTTCCTAGTCTTCCTTTCCTTCTTTAAAACAGCTAATACTGGGTTGTGGTCTGCCCAATCATTCAGCATGATCCTAACCTCCATCACTTGAGTACTAAGCTCTTGCGACAACCAAATCATTTCCAGTCTGGACCACGATTTCTGCCTGGGGGAATAATAAGTATATTGCTCAGCCATCGAATTATGTTCACGCCAAATATCCTTCAGTCCAAATTCATCCCTCATTTCATTGCAAATGACTGGTAAGATCCTCTTATCTAATTCTCCATTTTTCCCTTTTTTGTTTTTCCCAGTCCTATAATCCCATGTCCTATCCACCACTGAATTAAATTCGCCAAGAAGACATACTTGTTCGTATTCCAGATCCAGAATTTTCCGACGCACTTTCCGAAAAAAAGTTAGCTGTCTAGTGTTAGGAGCATAAATTCCTATTAATAATACCTTGCTCTGTAATAATTCAACTTCCAATATCAACATTCTTCCTTCGTCGTCTACATTTACTTGTTTCGGGAATAGATATTCTTTTACATAGATTGCTACTCCTCTCTTCCTCTCCTCCATAGCCGCTACGAATAACTTCCCTGCTTTTGGGCATTTCAATAAATTTGATTGAGATAGCTTAATATGGGTTTCTTGCAAGCAAGTTATATCTACTTTAGCTTTAACAATTTTCGATAAAACATACCTTCTCTTTGTCAGGGTATTGAGGCCGTTGACATTCACCGTTATCAGCCTCACCCCGTGATCCATTTTTATCTATTAGTCCCTTTAGCTTTGGATGTCTGGCGAGTCTCTACTCCGTACTCTTCTGTTCCTCCTTCCCCCTTTCTCCCATCCCGTTTTCCTTCCCATAATATGCTCGTGCTCCTCCCTCGGGTTTCCCATCATCCCTCTGATCCCCTTTTACTATCTCATTGTCCCTTTCCTGTTCACTAAATCCAAAACAATTTTCACAAAAATCCTGAGCATCTTGTAAATTCTCAATTTTTATCTTACGGTCCTGCCATGTCACCAGAAGCCCTTCAGGGAGCAGCCATCTGTATGGCTCATTATGTTTCCTTAGTTGCAAAGTTATAAATTGATAGTTCTGTCTCTGCTCCCGTACCCTTCTAGGTATCTGTTTCAAAATTGTAATCTGACAACCTTTATAAGTAACATTCTGGTCTTTAGCTTTGTGGAGAGTTTTGTCTCTAAGCGCCTTTTTAGCAAGTCTCACATGGATTTCCCTAGGTAAATTGTGGCATCTCGCATAGTTAGTATAAATGCGGTAAGCTTCATCTATATCATGATAAACTTCTTCTTTTCCTTTTCCAACTACTTTCGCGATCACTTCCCCCACAATCTCATCTAGACGTTCCTCTTTTTCCTCTACCACGTTCTGGAGTCGTAAAAAAAAGGCAGATTTCTCCATCTCTAAAAATACCACCTCATCTTCCAGCTTTTTGACTGCTTGCACGCATCTACGTTCGCACCTCTCCATCTGGACCTCCACTCTTCCAGTAGTTTTTTCCACTTCTGTCAGGCGGTCTTTGTGTTTAGAGATGTGGTTAAGGTTAACCGCATCTCCCCCAGTGTTTCTTTTATTTGTTTAATCTCTCCTCTTAATTCACTCATTTCAATCTTCAGATCATCAAAAATTTTAGATGTCAATTCTTGATTTTTCTCCATTATTTCCTGGATATTTTGAAACATCACTTGGATTCCCTGTATCGTAACAGGTTTCTCTACTGTTGATAAGCTTTCAGATGATTTTCTTACCCCTGGGGGAGTTGTAATCGGAGAGGATGCTACTATTGAGGTTACATGTTTCTTCGTCGCCTTTGTTGATGTCACTGTAATAGACATGTCAGCCGAACATAGGAAGTTCTTCCAACCTATCATACACTAATAATAAAAAATCTGCTTGGAATTACACAGTTAGACCAACCTTTTCTATTAATTAATTCCCTTACTACTATTCGACCTCAATTATTTAACACTATCCTAAAAATCTAAAATCAGTTCAAGATTAATCTTATGTAATCTTATGTAATATACAAACTATATAATAAATGAGATTATAATAAGTAACAGATAATCAATAACAAATAATACAATAAAATGGTCAACCAATTAATTAATAATGGTTAGTCAGCAAATAGATTAGCTTCAATTAACTGATTTTTACACAATGTATTTTACAGGAAAGCGAAAGAATTGATGGGGGTTCAGAAGGAGATTGAATCCAAACATTAAAAGGGCTAGAAGGGAGAGAGCTCACAGTAAATAATCCTGGTGAGGGAGGGGGATCGGGAAGAGAGTCACCCCCTAATCATCGCCATCAATTTCAAAGTTACTATTTCAAAAAGTCATTACTCTTTTATATAGAGTTCCCCTCAACTATCCGCTCCAAAGGAGGTGGGGGGAAGAAATCTCCTGTCGTGTTCAAATCGTTAGTTCCATAGAATAGGCAACAAAGTAACAAGTACGATAGTTTAGAGGTTTAACAATTCAACATAGAGGGCATCGTTCTTCTGCTTCACCAAGACTTCACAGCAGTGAGAAAGTTGAAAAGCAAATAGATAAAAACTTCTTTCACCTACAATCTTGGCTGCCGCTATTTTGTTTGTTCACTTCACAGTCCCATCAGTGCCAGATCTAATCCCCATTCTTTTCTTCCTTTTCCTTTCCACTCAATCCCATCTCCCCGTGCTGGTCAAAATCGCAGCATCATCAGCTTTGGGGCCATTATTCGTGGTCCTCTTCTTGTCCTCCGGATCCTTGGGGCACAAGCTTTGTTGTGGTGAAGGGTCGCACACCCCCTCCTCACCTCCGAAGAAAGCCCCTCCACTCCCTCAGCCTCTCCAGAGCTGAGAAGAGGCGTTGGTCCTCCCTGATACGCCCTTTCTCATTGGGTGGAGACAGCAGCCAGATGTGGGTTGTGCTCATTGGTCAGAATAAAGGACTGAGCCTGTCAATTGATTTAAATTCCGCCCCTGTTGCCAGGGGATTCCAGCTTTTGTTGAAGGAGGAAGACAGTGTGTGGATAACATATATTTACCCTATTAGAATAACATCTACCTACAATATTAGATTCCAGACTGTTTAAAGGGTGGGATTGGCTGCTGTCTCCACCCAACGAGAAGGGGCGTATCAGGGAGGACCAACGCCCCTTCTCCATTGGATGTGGAGACAGCAGCCACATATGGGACATACCCAAGTTCATTGTCCCAGTTCATGGGAGGGCACAGTCTGGACCAAAGACTCTCCCCACATATCAACACCTTGTAACACTCTCCTGCCAAATTCAGCCTCCTCAAAGGCAAATTTATCTAATTTATAATGTCTAACAAATGTAGAAGGAGATGTCCAAGTAGCTGCCTTACAAATATCAAGCAAGGAAACACTCGATGCCCAGGCAGCTGACATTGCCGCACTTCTCATAGAATGAGCTGTAAGCTTATTCGGAACAGGCAGCGATCTGAGTTCGTATGCAGTAAAAATCGTATTTCGAATCCAGCGATCTATCGTTGATGAAGTCACTCTCTGTCCTAAAGATGCCAGGAGAAAAGAAATGAACAAAGATTCTGTCTTACGAATCTCAGCAGTCCTTTGCAGATATATCTGAAGAGCGCAACGTACATCCAACGTGTGCAACTGGCTCTCGAAAGGCATTGAAGGAGAGGGATAGAAATCTGGAAGGACTAATTTCTGTAAAAGGTGAAAGGGAGAATTAATCTTAGTCACAAATGTCAGATCTACTACATGGTCTGTGTGGAACGTACACAAATCCTCCCTGGTAGATAATGCAGCGATCTCAGAAATTCGTCTCGCCGATGTTATAGCGACCAGAAAGGCTACTTTGCCAGATAATAGTCTTAAACTTGCCGACCCCAACGGTTCCTATGGAGACCCCATAAAAATGTCCAGGACCAGTGTAAGATCCCAATTGGGATACCGATGTAGTACTGGAGAACATAGATTCTTTGCTCCTCGTAAAAATCTTCGAATCAACGGATGTTGAGACAATGAATGAGTGGAATTGTAAGTCAGTATTGAAGATATAGCTACCACTTGTCTCCGTAAGGTGTTGGGAGTAAGACCTTTTTCCAATGCAGTCTAGAGAAACATCAGGACCTGCACCACAGAAGCTCGAAGAGCTGAGAAACCTTGGATATTATACAAAGAGGAAAAGGTCCACCAAGTGGACGAATAAATTCATTCTGTTGACGACCTGCGAGATGCTTGTATAGTACAAATTACTGAGGTCGGGATGTGATCTCGCTGCAGAGCTTCCCACTCAACCACCAAGCAGTCATCTGTAGCCACTGAGGCTCTGAATGTACAATTGCCCTTTGACTGAGGCAATTGGGTGTACACGGAATCCTCCAAGGAGGAGACACTGATAAATTCATAAGGTCCGCAAACCATGACCTCCTCGGCCAATGTGATGCCACCAAAATGATCTCCGCCTGTTCCAGCAGGATCTTTCGAAGTACCCTCGGGATGAGGGGAACTGGTGGAAAAGCGTAAAGCAGGCCTTGTGGCCAAGGGGAGCACAGGGCATCCACAGCTTCTGCCTGTTGACAATAGAAAAGGGTAAAGAAGCATGTTAGCTTGGCATTTTGTTGGGATGCAAACAAGTCTACTTGTGGCATCCTGAAATGATTCGCAAATCTCTGAAATAGGAGAGAATGAATGCTCCACTCTCTGTGATCTATCTTTTGGCGGCTCAGCCAGTCCGCCGCCACATTTGCATCTCCCGATATATGGTCCGCCTTCAACGAGGCTAGATGTTGCTCTGCCCAAAGTCCCAGTCGTTTTGCTTCCTGCATCAGAGACTTAGATCTAGTGCCTCCCTGGCAATTTACATGGGCCTTGGCCCATGTAAGTACCAACACATATGCACCTGTCACTAGCTGTCGAAAAGCCCGAAGAGCCAGATAAATGGCACGTAGCTCCAGCCAGTTTATATTGTGAGCTGCTTCCTTGGCGGACCATATGCCCTGCATTACCTGCGTCCCGCAGTGAGCTCCCCAACCTAATTTGCTGGCATCAGTGGTCACTATCATCCACTGAGGCTCCAGGAACAGGCAGCCTTTGGAAATCACAGGAGAACGCCACCAGCGAAGTGACGCGGTCACCTCCCTTGGAACTGTAATTGTGGCTGATGAAGATCCTCTGCCCGCCTTTTGTAAAGGCAAGAGAAACCATTGCAGGTCTCTAAGGTGTAACCTGGCCCAAGGAACAATGGAAATGGCCGAGACCATCTTGCCCAGCAATTTTGAAAGTAGTAAAGGAGAAGCCCTTCTATCTTTATAACCTTCTCTACCAGATCTCTCAACCTGGCTTTTCTATCCGGGGAGAGGAAAACCTTACCTTCCACTGAATCAATTATAGCTCCTAAATGAAGAATTCTAGTCATTTAGGAACCATAATTCTAGAATAATAGTTCCTAAATGAAGAATTCTAGTCAAGGGTTTCAGATGGCTTTCTCTATATTAACAGAGAAGCTGTGCGAGGCCAGTGTCTGAATAGTAAATTGGAGATGTGAAATGTCCTGCTGAGGGTTAAACAGAAGCGACATAAACAGAGCCTGGGGAAATAGGCCCGTGAATGCAGGTTGATCCGGTGGTAAGCCCTCATCCTCCAACAACTCTGGTTCCTGAGGCTCCATCTCTTCTGATACAAAGTGTCTACTGACATAGGAGATGGATGGAGAATCTGAGCCTGCAAGCGAGAGGGTATCTTCCATATCAACTCTGTCCAGCGAAGCTGAATGTTCCGAATGGACCGAATACACTGTAATCGGTGTGGCAGTCGAGAAAGGATGATCCGACAGGGATCATTGCACCGTTGCTGCAATCATACATTGAATGTCCTCTAGACGTAAAGGGGTAGAATCATGGTCTCGGGCTGGGCCGGCCTCCATAGAAGCTCGGACCAAAGCAGAAAATACAGGTGGATGAACCACCAACCCAGCTGGAATGCTAGACTCCACAGCAATGATACCCCACAGACGGGGGAGATCCCAATAAGTCAGCTGACTCAACTGATACCAGGAAGTCTTGCAGCAACATCTGATCTGAGAGGGGTCACATCTACGTTCCCCTGGAGAAAACCCTGGCTGTTGTAGATGATGTAGGACCACTGTCCTTGGCCTTGACTACAGGCTTCTGTAGAAGCTTTTCCTTGCGTCTAGCAGAAAACTTAGACTGAGGTTTAATGGATACTCCATCCCCTTGCACGTGCTTGGAATCTTTACACTTGGAAGCAACTGACTGCTCCCTTACTGTGGCCTGGTGGCCATGTTTTGACTTGGCCAGAGCCTTAGGCATGATAGACTGTATAACACCCAAGGAGTGAAAAATAGACTCCGTGTTAAGCAAGGCAGTCCTGTATCAGGGGAATGTCAAATTCTAGATGCATATTTATGCAGATAAATATGCGAGGCACCAACAGAGAAAGGAGAAGGCAATTAACCCCAAGCCTATAAGGTACAGCAATGTCTGCCAAAAAGGCTGAAGGCAAGGTTAGGCCAGGGTAGCAGGAACAGCCAGAAAGACTGGAGGCCTGAGAGAAGCTCAACGTGTCACCTTGCCACTAAACAAAATGGTGGTCAGAACTGCCAACTCAGGGATCACAAAGCTTCGTTACTGAGCAGATCAGCAATGTCAAACAGCTGAGATGCGGACTGGTAAGAGATGTCAAAGAGCCAAGCAGGAATAAATCAGGGCGATTTTACAGTTCACCAAGCCCTTGTGATGTGACCACAAGCAGCAA
Organism: Arizona elegans; assembly: GCA_022577455.1. NCBI lineage: Eukaryota > Metazoa > Chordata > Lepidosauria > Squamata > Colubridae > Arizona > Arizona elegans. Next base: position 43,261,736 of record JAKOOJ010000006.1, read on the forward strand.
ACCACAGGGAGCACGAAAACTCCACTTCAAAGCCGGTGGAAAGGTCAATCAGCTGAGAAGCGGCAGAGCTCTGTTCATTTCCGCAGGAGAGAATCAGAGCCTGGAGGAAAAGAACCGACAAGCGGTGATAGTCAGGGAGTGCAAAGACTCCACTCAGAACCTGGCAGCTAGTGTCAAACAGCTGAGAAGCGGCTCTATTGAGTCTGCTGGAGAAAAGCTGCACCTGGGTGTAAAGCCAACAAGTGGCAAGAGGCAGGGAGCGCGAAAAAACTCCACTAACAGTTATGCGGCTGGCAGTGACAAAATGGCTGCCCAAAGACTGTGGGGAGTGCAAGACTCCGCAAAGAGAAGCCACTGTTTAAAACGCAGGGCTCCACCGGCAAAGTCGGCGATTTTGAGCCACCCATGTACAGAAACTTACCAGTTCGATGAAAGGATGGAATGGCAGAATGGCTTCAATGAGACCTCAGAATTGTAATCTGAGGCTTCCTGAGGTAAAAATGTTCACAGAATGTCCAGCAAACAAATGAATAGCCAAATACGATATCCAAGGTCAAATCCAAAGAATCAAGTATGAAAGAAAACAGTCTAATTCTGAAAGCTGTCAGTAGCTAGCTATCCACAAACTGTGCCACCGTAAGGGTGGGAGCGCTAGACTCCACATTATTGTTACTCCGAACAGGAGGAGGAGATCCCCATAAATCAGATGACTCAACTAATAGTGGGAAATCTTGTATTGACATCAGATCCGGGGTCAGAGAGGAGGCATGTCTACATTCTCCTGGAGACCGAACAGTTATAGCCAATGGGGCAGAACCAGTGCCTTTGTCTTTGACAATAAATTTTCTTAGTAGCTTCTCCTTGGGCTTAGGAAGAGCCTCAGAACAAGGCTTAATTGCTACTCCTTCCCCTTGTGTATGCTTGGAAGCTTCCATCTTAGAAGCCACTGACTGCTCTCGCACTGTGGCACTACGGCCATGTTTTGACTTGGCCAGAGCCCTAGGCATGACTGGCCTTAATTAATCAATAGGGTTGAAAGGACACCCCTAAAATTTTATCAGCCCTGTAATAGGGTAATGTAAATTTAAAAGTAGTTTAAAGTAATATAAATGTGTTATAGATGTAAATTATATATCCAACACAATTTCCAGTAGCCAGATGTGGCAGTCTTAGTTTATAAGGGCAGAATATGCTTATAGCCGGCACAGAACTAAGGATTGGAAGCTTGATAGAAAAAAACTGTGCCCTTGCCCTTAAACAAAATGGCCGCCGAGCAGTCACCTAAGAGCTCGAACTGGCGTAACTGTCAAAAACTGAAGCACTGCTCAGTAACAAATGAAGGCAGATCTGTCTTAAACAGTCTAATTTGGCCAATAATCAAAGCACTGTCAGAGTAAAGAGACTATACGCAATTAGTCTCTGTCACTGCGTTCTTTTATTTGCCAGCTGAGCTCTCATTTCTGGACTATCAGACTTTCTGTAGCTTGCCAAGAATCCTTATCAGTAAGCTAGACTACGCATGTCTTTCCACCCACATTCTTTCACCCTTTCCTTTGTTCTCTTGCCAAGAAGTCCAACTGCTGAGAAGCAGCCAGCACAAACTTTTATATAAAATGTAACTAATTAGATCAGTTAGATGTTTTATTTTCTTTATAACAAATAAATGAGTTTATTAGAAGAAATATCTTCGGGTTTTGTTTTCTTAAAGTATGCTTGCAAGGAAAAGCCTTGATCCACTCCTCTTAATCAAGGTGCGATTAATGACTAAAAATATGTTAAAAAAACAAAAAGAAGAATTGAGGGAGATCTCCAAGATGCAGGTCACAAATAAGGTAAAATACTTGGGGATTCAATTAACAGCAAGATGTAGTTCTCTTAAAGAAAATAATTATAATAAGCTTAAGCAAAGATAGGACAGGATCTGGTGAAATGGGGAAACTTGCAGTTATCTTTGATTGGTAGAATTGCAACTATTAAGATGAATATTTTACCTAGAATCTTGTATCTTTTTCAGACAATTCCTGTAAAGCTGGGTAAGGAATTTTTTGCAGATTTAAACAAAATGGTTTTGAAATATGTTTGGCAGGGAAAGAAGGCAAGGATAAAACTCTTACAAGATGCTAAAATGAGGGGTGGTTTTGGATTACCGGATTTTGAATTATACTGTCAAGCGGTTTGCTTAATGTGGATTAAAGAATGGGTGATATTGAAAAATACTAGATTATTAAATTTGGAGGGACATGATTTACTGATGGGATGACATGCTTTCTTATTGTATAAAGGAACTAAAATTCAGGGGTATTTTAGAAGGCACCAGATACTTGAAGCTTTGTTTTTGACATGGGAGAAGATTAAAAAATACCATTATCTGAAGATTCCAGTCTGGGTATCTACAATTGAAGCTTTTTCTTATCCAGTGGTATTTGAAGGGGAACAAATTGTTAGAAATAATGAATTATTGGATGAAAAGGGTGAACTTAAATTGAAACAAAACTTAGAAGATCAGGGAATTAAGATAGATTGGTTTTCATACATGCAAATACTTTCCAGATATCGAGAAGACTTTAAACAAGAAGGTATTTATAGTGTTTCGACTGGTTTAGACAAGATATTAATGGGTTCAGATGACCATATAATTAAAAAGCTATATGGATATTTACTTGAAGCAAAACTGGAAGAAGAACAAGTTAAAGAATCAATGATAGCATGGGGAAAATTTTTGGTTATAGTATTGATTTAGAGAAATGGCAAAAATTGTGGTCACATAATTATAAAATGACAATGTCAACAGCATATAAAGAGAATTTGTGTAAGATGTTTTACAGGTGGCATCTACCCCCCAACGAGAATAGCCAGGATGTTTAAAAATAAATCGGAGAAATGTTGGAAGCGCCATCAAACTCCAGGATCGTATTACCATATGTGGTGAACATGCGTGGAAGCAAGGAGATTTTGGACTAAAATACATATGTGGTTAGAAAAAATGACAAAAACACATATTGACTTTAAACCAGAAATATTTTTATTAAGAATCTTACCAGAGACATTTAATAAAGAATTACAATACTTAATTGTGAACATTTTAACAGCAGCCAGAATTGTATTTGCCAAAAACTGGAAAGGAGAGAAGATAATTACCGATGAAGAAATTATTATGAAAATGTTGGACTGTGCTGAAATGAGTAGATTGACATTTGAAATAAGAGAACAGGAAGATAAACAATACTATTTGATATGGGAGATATTTTATCAATGGTTTGATAAAAAAGTATGGAGATGAGATAGCATATATGAAATGTTTAAATATTTATCTTTAGTTTAAGTAAAGAATAATTGCTATATGAGGAGATTTGGAGAATTGTAAGCACGAAATGATTTTAACCGATTGAGATGCTGCCTATAATTGTTTGTAAGGATGATATTTTTATGTTATTGTTGTTGTGTTTTTTTTGTTTTTTTTATTTTTAATCTAAAATAAAACTTTTTCAAAAAAAAAAAAAAGGTGCGATTATCCCAAAGGCAGAATGGGATTAATCAGCGCCCTCACACCTGTCTTCAACTCATTCAGATATTCAGGCTGCAATGCAAAAACTGTCTCCACAGGCTCAATCTCCAGCATCCCCTGGTGGTGCTGGTGTCCTTTTAGATGGAACACAACGACGCTTAATGCAGCAAAGGCAAATGACTGCGTCTCCAGCAGGTCATGCTAATATTTCAGCTCAAGCACAAATGGCAGCTGGAACACAGCAGATTCCAGTGCAACAGCCTCAACCACGAGCGCATGCACAAGTGCCTTTACTTCCACAGCCAGCACCTCAAATGCACATTCCTCACCAGGCATTTTCTGTTGCTCCACTAGCTGGTGAGTCAAAATTAAAGATGTCAGGACGGAATTATAAGGCCTGGGTCAGTGAGATTGGATTGTTACTTCGCAGAGAAGGCACTCACTGTATGATTTTTAATCCCCCTGCTCAGCCATGGTCCCCTGCAATAAGAGATTTAGAAACTAAAGCTCGCTCAACATTATTGATGTCCATGGATACTGAACTTCAGGTTACATTTTCACCTGATGCAACAGCCCAACAAATTTGGGCCCAATTGGAAAATTGCTACAGGCCTGTTTCAATTGAATCTTCATGTTTGCTCATGTCTGAGTTCCACGGTTTGAGATTGAAACCTAGTGAACAAATTGGAGGACATTTGACCAAACTGAAAGGACTGAAAAAAGAATTAAGAGAAAGAGGCTATAATATTGAAGATATTCAAATGATCAGCATTATCATTAACTCTTTGAACTATGAATGGAAAGATGCCATTGCAAAAATTAATCAAGTCCCTATTGCTCAAAGCACAGTGGACAATGTATGCAGACTTTTAATTGAAGAAGAAGCACTCATGTTAGCTACTCCACACTTGAGAGGACCACCCGCATCAAGAGCTCCAGCTAGGCGCCCCTTCCAAGGAAGGACCTATACTCCAAGGATGCCAAGATGCTACATCTGTGACCCTGTGGGACATGCCACCCGGGATTGTCCCCAACGAGTTCCAGCTCCCGTCACGTACCAGCCCAGAGGAACAGACTCCAGAGGAAGAGGCAGAGGCAGAAGACAAGGTCGCTGTGGTCCCTGGCATGATCCACAAGCTCCACTCGCCACATTGGCTTTAACCAATGATCCACAACCTCAACCAGAGTACGACAGACGACTCCTGTGGACTTTGGACAGTGGTGCAGCATTGCATGTTACCTACAGAAAGGAACTTTTCACAGAGATGCACGAGCCTGAACCTGAACTACGTGAACTTTATTCTTTTTCAAATCATCCCTGTCAGGTCAAAGGAAAAGGAATTGTTTATGTTGAAGAGCTCGATGAATTCATTCCTGATGTTTATTACATACCAACAGCAACCAGTAATTTGCTTAGTCAGTGTCACTTGTCTAGAGCATTAAAGTTCCAGATTCACCACCTTGAAAAAGCAAGTTACAAAGTTGAAGATGGAGATATTGTTGCTGAAATCATATTAATTGGTGGTGTTTATTACTTAAAGCCAAAGCCTAAACCGCAAACACAGGCAAGTATACAAACCCCAAAAAGGGAGAGCACAGGCCCAGAGAGAGATGCCCCAGAGAGAGATCCTGTTGCTATTCCAAAGGCTCCTAAAGCCAACAAAAAGAAAATTGGGAAACAGGTTGCTCAGAGCAAGCCTGAGGTTCCTCATAAAACTGTTTATGTTGAGAATTCACTAACTGGTAAACCTTTGCATTCTAGGTGTATCCATAAATGGCATAGAAGATTGGGGCATGCCAGTTTCCGTGTTCTTAGGAAGATGCCGGAGTTCGCAAAAGGTTTGGATCTAAAGGGGTGTAAGGTGTTTTTGGATTGTGCTGTCTGCAAGAAGGTCAAATCCAAAGCAGCAGCCATTCCCAAACGCGCTACATGCCTGTCAACGCGAATTTTTGATTTGGTTCACACTGACATAGTTGGTCCTTTTCCACCATCATTTGGTGGTAGAAAATATTTTCTAACAATTGTTGATAATTACTCTAGATATGGATATGTATATTCTATGAAAGAAAAATCTGAGACTTTTCAGATCTTTAAAGACTTTGCAGCCCTTGTTTCTACCCAACATCAAGTTCGCATCGCCAGAATCCAGAGTGACTGTGGTGCTGAATTCATGTCTGAGCGTTTCCAGGACTGGATGCGTAAGAATGGAATTCTTCATCAGACTTCGGCCCCTTACACACCGGCTCATAATGTGGTCATAGAGAGAAGACAAGGGGTCCTGCAAACCATGATGCGTTGTCTCCTAGAAGACGCCAACCTTGGTATGATATACTGGGGTGAAGCTATAAAATGTGCAAGTTACATTGTCATCCATACTTGGAGCAGTGTAATGAATCAGACTCCTTTCTTCATGTTATATGGCTACAAGCCCGATCTCAAAAACATCCATATTTTTGGTTCATATGCTATGGTGAAGATTCCCTTAGCTCAAAGAAAAGGAGGTCCAACAGCAAAAAGACTGAGATTTATGGGTATTGATGATAATTCAAAATGGAGCAAATTTATTGACTCTAAACATGTAATTGTGATTTCCCAATCTGCTAATTTTGAGGAAGATGTTGACTGGTCCAGGATTCATTCCAATGACCCTGGAGTTTATTTTCCTAGAGATAATACTGCTGATGCTACGCAGATTGATGATCAAGATTCCACTGGTTCTTCTCAACCCGATGTTCCGTCTTTGCAAGCCGCAGATGCTGACGCTAGCGACGAATGTGAGGATGAGGACGAAGCAGAAGAAGATGATCTTATTCAGGAGGGGGAGGCGGACCTAGCAGGCATTACGGAGACCTGGTTGGGCCAGGAGGGGGGAGTTCCCCTCGTGGATATATGCCCACCAGGCTTCCGTGCATTTCATCAGCCGAGGGCTCAGGGCAGGGGTGGGGGGGTGGCAGTTATTATAAAGGAAGGTCTGGATCCAAGGGAGACCACTGTTCCACAGATAGCCAGATGTGAGTCCCTCTTTGTGAAGTGGGGTCGTGGAGTACAGATGGGCTTGTTGGTCACGTACCTGGCTCCCTGCCACGTGGCAACGGCCCTGCCCGAGCTGCTTAACGTTATAGCCGAGGTGGCGGTGGACACCCCCAGACTTGTTATCATGGGGGATTTCAACCTGCCATCTATCGGTGAAACGTCTGAGGTGGCTCGAGAGTTCATGGCTTCCATGACGGCCATGGACCTTGCTCAGTTAATTCATGACCCTACTCACACAGGGGGACACACTCTGGACTTAGTTTTTGTCTCTGGAAAGTGGTTGAGTGGCCTTGATATAGGGGATATAGCCATTGAACCCTTGTCATGGTCTGACCACTCGCTCCTTCGACTGGACTTTCTAACCGCTGCACCCCGCCGCAGGGAGGCGGGACCGACCAGGTGGTTCCGCCCCAGGCGCCTGATGGACCCTGATAGGTTCCAGATGGAGCTTGGGCCATTTCCTGAGACTCTGGCTCATGACTCGGCTGAAGACCTGGTGGCTGCCTGGGATAGTGTGGCTGCCGGGGCCTTGGACCGTGTCGTGCCTTTGCGGCCTCTGACCCGGCACCGAACTCACCTAGCTCCTTGGTTCTCTGAGGAGCTTAGGGAGATGAAGCACCGGAAAAGACGCCTGGAGAGTAGTTGGAGGACCAGCCGCTCTGAATCCGACCGAACACTGGTGAGGTCTCATATTAAGACCTACCTAGTGGCGATAAAAGCGGCGAAATCTAGCTATTTTGCCGTTCTTATCGCGTCATCAGATAATCGCCCGGCCGCCCTGTTTAGGGTGACCCGCTCCCTCCTACATCTGGAAGTGCAGGATGACCCCTTGCAGGGCCGAGCTGAGGACTTTGTGCAGTATCTGTATGACAAAATCGCTCAGATTCGGGAAGGGCTGGCCTCTGACTGGGTATGTCCGGACGGGATGACTGAGGCAGGTCTTGAGAGTGTTATCTGGGGGGAGTTCGATCCTGTGGCTCCCGAGGACATGGACAGGGTCCTGGGACGGCTGAACGCAACCACATGTTTATTGGACCCGTGCCCCTCCTGGTTGGTACTGGCTTCCCAGGAGGTGACACGAGGCTGGCTCCAGAAGATTGTTAACGCTTCTTTGAGTGAGGGAGTCCTGCTGGCCACTTTGAAAGAAGCAATTGTGAGGCCCCTCCTCAAGAAGCCCTCTCTGGATCCGGCTGTTTTGGCTAACTATCGTCCATCTCCAACCTTCGCGTGGTTGCGAAGATTGTTGAGAGTGTGGTGGCGCAACAGCTTCCCCGGTACCTGGATGAAGCTGTCTATCTAGACCCGCTCCAGTCCGTCTTCCGGCCTGGGCACAGCACGGAAACGGCATTGGTTGCGTTGGTGGAGATCTCTGGAGGGCTCGGGATAGGGGTTGCTCCTCTATCCTGGTCCTGTTAGACCTCTCAGTGGCTTTTGATACCATCGACCATGGTATCATGTTGCACCGGTTGGCGGGGTTGGGGGTGGGGGGCACATTCTGCAGTGGTTCTCCTCCTACCTCTCTGACCGGTCGCAATCTGTGTTGACAGGGGGCAGCGGTCGACCCCGAGGCACCTTGCTTGTGGGGTGCCACAAGAGTCGGTCCTCTCGCCCCTTCTGTTCAACATTTATGTAAAGCCGCTGGGTGAGATCATCCGTGGCTTTGGGGTGGAGTTCCATCAGTACACTGATGACACCCAGCTGTACATCTCCACCCCAGGCCACCCCAACGATGCCCTTGAAGTGATGTCCCAGTGCCTGGAGCATGTGCGGGCCTGGATGGGGAGAAACAGGCTCCGACTCAACCCCTCCAAGACCGAGTGGCTGTGACTTCCGGCGTCCCGATATAGCCAGCTGACGCCATCGTTGGCTATTGGGGGCGAATCACTCGCTCCCACGGAGAGGGCTCGTAACTTGGGCGTCCTCCTGGACGCACGGCTGTCTTTAGAAGATCATTTGACAGCCGTGGCCAGGGGGGCTTTTTATCAGGTCCGCCTGATATGCCAGTTACGCCCTTTCTAGATCGGGACTCCCTACGCACAGTCACTCAGGCACTCGTCACTTCCTGCCTGGACTACTGCAATGCTCTCTACATGGGGCTCCCCCTGGGGTGCACCCGGAGGCTCCAGCTGCTCCAGAACACGGCCACGCGGGGGATTATGGGGGCGACGAGGCACTCCCATGTAACACCTCTCCTGCGCGAGCTGCACTTGCTCCCGGTGGTTTTCCGGGTGCGCTTCAAGGTGTTGGTGACCACCTTTAAAGCGCTCCATGGCTTAGGGCCAGGGTACTTACGAGACCGCCTTCTGCCACCAATAGCCTCCCACCGGCCAGTACGCTCGCACAGAGTGGGCCTCCTCAGGGTGCCGTCCGCCAGACAATGTCGGCTGACGACTCCTAGGAGGAGAGCCTTCTCTGTGGCGGCACCCATCCTCTGGAACAACCTCCCCCCAGAGATACGTACAATAACAGACCTCCGGATTTTTCGTCGGGCCCTAAAAACCTATTTATTTCAACTAGCTGGGCTGGCTTGAGTTAAATTTTAAATTGATTTTAAATTGGGTTGTTTTAATTTACGGCCAAAATATTTAATTATTTTAAACTGCTTTTAAATTTTGTATGTACTGTTTTTTACTTTGGCTGTTCACCGCCCTGAGTCCTATTTGGAGAAGGGCGGTATAGAAATAGGAACAAATAAATAAATAAATAAATAAATAAATAAAATACAAATAAGACTGGACTGTTGTTCCGAGACGTTCCAAGAGGGCCACAAAAGGAAACCCACCACAACGATATTCTTGGCAACTGACAAAAGCACCCTTGCCTTTGATTTGCAATGTTACACTTCTACCTGATAATTTCACGCAAATCAAGCAGCTTCCTGATTCAGAGCAAGACAAATGGTATGAAGCAATGCAGGTTGAAATGGACAGTCTAAAGAAACTTACACCTGCAAAACCTCCAGCAAACAAAAAGGTCATTGGCACTTGATGGGTCTAAAGAATCAAAAAGAAGCCAAATGGTGAGTCATTGTACAAGGCCAGACTAGTAGCTCAGGGTTTCGCTCAACGTTATCCTGAGGACTACACAAATACCTATTCACCGACAGTTCGAACTGAAAGTGTAAAAATTGCTTTAGCAACTGCAACTATCCTTGGTTTAGAAGTTTTCCAGTTCGATGTTGACACGGTTTATCTACATGTAGACCTAGATGAAGAGATTTATTTCTTTATTTCTTTATTTCTTTATTTCTTTCTTTATTTATTTGTTAAATTTTTATACCGCCCCTCTCCCGAAGGACTCGGGGCGGTGAACAGCCAGAATTAAAAACACACAATACAAATATTAAAATACATTAAAACAAAATTAAATTATCTTAGGCTTCTCCAATTTAAAACCCCTTACCCATAAAATTCACCCAATTAAAAATTTTTAACCCAGCCCGGCTTGCTGAAATAAAAAAATCTTCAGGGCCTGGCGGAAGGTCCGGAGGTCCGGGATTAGTCGTATCCCTGGGGGTAGCTCATTCCAGAGGGCGGGTGCCCCCACAGAGAAGGCTCTTCCCCAGGGGGGTCACCAGCCAACACTGCCTGACAGACGGCACCCCGAGGAGACCCTCTCTGTGGGAGCGTGTTGGCCGGTGGGAGGTTATCGGAGGCAGAAGGTGGTCTCGTAAATAACCGGGTCCTAAGCCATGGAGCGCTTTGAAGATGAGAACCAACACCTTGAAGCGCACCCGGAAGACCACTGGAAGCCAATGCAGCTCGCACAGGAGAGGTGTCATGTGGGAGCGCCATGTCGCCCCCATAAGTACCCGCGCGGCCGCATTCTGCACCAGTTGGAGCCTCCGAGTGCTCCTCAAGGGGAGCCCCATGTAGAGAGCATTGCAGTAGTCGAGGAGGGAAGTAACGAGGGCATGAGTGACCATGCATAGGGAGTCCCGATCCAGAAAGGGGCGCAACTGGCGTATCAGGCGAACCTGATAAAAAGCCCCCCTGGCCACGGCCGTCATATGCTCTTCTAAAGACAGCCGTGCATCCAGGAGGACACCCAAGTTACGCGCCCTCTCCGTGGGGGCCAATGTCTCGCCCCCAATAGTCAGCAATGGCACCAGCTGACTATATCGGCACGCCGGCAGCCACAGCCACTCAGTCTTGGAGGGATTGAGTCGGAGCTTGTTCCTCCCCATCAAGACCCGCACGACCTCCAGGCACCGGGACATCACTTCAAGGGCATCGTTGGGGTGGTCTGGGGTGGAGATGTACAGCTGGGTGTCATCAGCATACAGATGGCACTGCACCCCAAAACCACGGATGATCTCGCCCAGTGGCTTCACATAAATGTTGAACAGGAGAGGCGAGAGGACCAACCCTTGTGGCACCCCACAAACCAAGTGCCTTGAGGTCGACCTCTGCCCTCCAGCCAACACAGACTGTGACCGGTCGGAGAGATAGGAGGAGAACCACCGTAAAACAGTGCCTCCCACCAACCCCTCCAACCAGCGCAGCATGATACCATGGTCGATGGTATCAAAAGCCGCTGAGAGGTCTAATAGGACCAGAACAGAGGAGCAACCTCTGTCCCGAGCCCTCCAGAGATCATCAACCAACGCGACCAATGCCGTTTCCGTGCTGTACCCGGGCCTGAAGCCGGACTGGAACGGATCTAGATAGACAGTTTCATCCAGGTACTGCGGGAGCTATGTGAGAAGTCCTCCAGGGTTCCGACAAGAAGAAGGGGATACCTGGTTTCTAAACAAAAATCTTTATGGTCTGAAACAGTCTGGTTTAATGTGGTATTTATTCAATTCCTTTTTTGACATAGATTACCACCCCCCTCTTTTTTCTCTCTGCTAATGAGGTAAACGTTTTTCCAAATTTTTTGTACTCTAAACATTTGCCCTCTTCTTTTTTTATGTGCACCTCCTGTAGACAAATTATATTTGCGTTTTGTTTTGCTAATTTTGTAAGTGTTAGTTTTCTCTTTTTATAATTGTTTGGTCCATTCACATTTACTGATATTAGTTCATTCCTGCTTTTCTCGTCTGGTTTTAGTTTCTGTTCGCTCGTACGGCTCTTAGTTGTCTTGTTTTTTTCCCTTTGGCCTCTTTGTCTTCCTTTTCTTCTGTCCTCTTATCCTCTGAGGGTCCTTCCTTAGTTTTCCATTGGTGTGTGATTTCCTCTTCTAATGCTGTTGCTTCTAATTCTTCTTTACTACTTTGTTCTTCCTCTGTTCCTCTCAGCTGGTCGAGGAAGTCTTGTGCTGTACTCAGGCTATCTATTTTTATTTTTCTCCCCTGCCAGGTGATTAGCATCCCTTCTGGCAGCAGCCATCTGAATAATATATTCCATTTATTTATTTATTTATTTATTTGTTTGTTTGTTTATTTATTTTATTGGATTTATATACCACCCTACTACCGAAGGACTCAGGGTGGTGAACAGCCACAGAATAAAATACATAAATACAAAAATTTGAAATAGAATAAAAACGAATTAAATAATTTGGCTGAGACAAATTTAAAATACCCAATAATTTAAAAAGAAATTTACATTTACATTTAAAAGGGGAGAAGATTTAGGCCAGGCCAGCTTGATGAAATAAGAAAGTCTTGAGTGTGCGACGGAAGGTGCGCAGATCCGGGATCCTCCGTATCTCCGGGGGGAGCTCGTTCCAGATCGTAGGTGCCCCCACAGAGAAGGCTCTCCCCCTAGGGGCCGCCAGTCAACATTGTTTGGCCGACGGCACCTGGAGGAGCCCCTCTCTATGGGAGCATACTGGCCGGTGGGAGGTTATTGGTGGTAGCAGGTGGTCCCGTAGATAACCAGGTCCTAAGCCATGGAGCACTCTAAAGGTGATAACCAAAACCTTGAAGTGCACCCGGAAGACCACCGGGAGCCAGTGCAGCTCAGGCAGGAGAGGTGTTACATGGGAACACCATGTTGTTCCCATAACCACCCGTGTGGCCGCACTCTGCACCAGTTGGAGCCTCCGAGTGCTCCTCAAGGGGAGCCCCATGTAGAGAGCATTACAATAGTCCAACTGGGAGGTAACAAGGGCATGAGTGACTGTGCGTAGGGAGTCCCGATCTAGAAAGGGACGCAACTGGCGGATCAGGCGAACCTGATGAAAAATCCTCCCAGTCACGGCCGTCAAGTGCTCTTCTAAAGACAACCGTGAATCCAGGAGGACGCCCAAGTTGCGAGCCCTTTCTGTGGGGGCCAATGATTCGCCCCCAATAGTCAGCGATGGCACCAGCTGACTATATCGGGACATCGGAAACCACAGCCATTCGGTCTTGGATGGTTTGAGCCTGAACCTGTTTCTTCCCATCCAGATCCGTATGGCCTCCAGGCACCGGGACATCACTTCAAGGGCATCGTTGGGGTGGTCCAGGGTGGAGATGTACAGCTGGGTGTCATCAGCGTAGTGATGATACTTCACCCCGAAACCACGGATGATCTTGCCCAGCGGCTTCACATAAATTTTTTTTTTTATTATAAAAGTTTTACAGTTACATTTTCACCCCATTTTCACCCCCCTAACCCACCCCAAACTCCCCAACCCACCCTCCCAAACCCCCCTAACCCTCCCCTCCCCCCCGGACTTCCATAGAATATCATTATCCCCTATATAAAAACCTTGAACACCCCCAACCCCCATATCATTTTTCATCTTCACATAGTTCAACTATTTCTATCTTAATATAATATAATACTATCAATGAAAAGCTATTTGATACTTCCTAGTTTGATATTTGTTCTGCACATAATCTATCCACTTTTTCCATCCACATTCATAAGTCTCTTGTGAGCGATCTTTTAAGTATGCTGAAATCTTCGCCATCTCCGCGAAACTGGCCATCTTCAAAATCCATTCTTCTACAGTGGGCAGAGCTTCATTTTTCCAATATTTACCTATCAAAAATCTCGCTGCTGTAATCATATACAAAATCAACTTTGTTTCATCCACTGTAAAACCCTTAACTATACCCAATAAAAGCAATTGTGGAGAAAATTGGATTTTTTTCTTTAAAACATTCTGCATGACCCACCAGATTTTTATCCAAAAAGCCTTAACTTTCTTACAAGTCCACCAAATATGATAATATGTAGCATCTATACAATCACACCTCCAACATTTTGGCTGAACATTAGGGTACATACACGACAATTTCTTAGGATCTAAATGCCATCTATAAAACATTTTGTAAAAATTTTCCCTCAAATTCTGCGACTGTGTAAATTTAACATTCTGAACCCAGATTTTTTCCCATGTTTCCAACATCACTGGTTCTTCAAAATTTTGTGCCCACTTAATCATACAATCTTTAACTAATTCAGTTTCTGAATCCCTTTCTAACAAAACATTATAAAGCCTTTTAATATGCATTGGACCTTTCTCTTTTATATGTCTAACCAATTCTTCCTCGTGCAACATAATACCAGTTCTTTGGTCCTCTTTCCATCTCAATTGCAATTGATTATATTGTAGCCAAGTTAAATTAATCCCTTCAGCCAACAGTGTCTGTAGTGTCTTCAGCTGCCATCTGCCCGCATCTGTAAAAAGAACCTCTTTGTATAAAACCCCCCCGAGTGACATTATGCCGCTGCTCCGGGCTTTGGGAGACCTCTGCTTATGCAGAGCCAGGCGTCAAGAGCAAGCCTGCGAACTGAACAGAATAATCAAAGAAGAGGCGAGCTGGACCCTTAATATTGAATCGCAAGTATTTTACCCTTTAAAAAACTATTTAAGAGAAAAGATGAGAGGAAAGGGGGAAGAAGAGTCTTTTAAAATGGCGTCTGCCGTGGCTGGAGAAGGGCTGAAAGCTGCGGCTTGAAGAGAGGCTGAAAGGGAAAGTCCTTCCGTTTTCTATTACAAAGTAGCGGAATGAATACTTTTGGCTGTAATTGAGGCAAAACCTCACTCCCACTCTTGCTTTTTTTTTTCCTTTTTTTGGGGGGGATCTGATATTGATCTTGGTTGGAAACAAGCTTTTTTTCTCTCTCTCTTTTCCACTAAATCTTGTCTGTGTGGGAAATGGCACCGGGACTCACACAGCTAGACAAACAGGGGGGGGGAATCTCCCCCATTAATAAATTACACCAACAAGTTTTAACTCTCCAGTGTCAGAAACCTGATTTTAATATAATAGAATTTCTTCTTGATGAGATTGTAAGAAGGGATGAGATTGTGAACCAGCAACTCGAAAAATTTAAGCAGGAAATTAAAGAAATTGGTGAACTGGTGAAATCAAAGTTTGACTTTTTGAATCAAAAGATTTTAAAAACAGCTAATGGTTTATCAGACTTTCTGATTCGGGTGGATGCAAAGACTAAATTATTAGAGTCTAAAATGAAGGAAACTGAGGAGAATTTGGATGACATGACTCAAAAAATTAAAAAGGATTTGGTAAACATTCAGGATAATAGCTCAGAAGACAAACCTAAAATGGAGGTTGACCAAAAGATTGGTAATGAAGAAAATGTGCAACAGAGGATTGAAAGAGAAGTTTTAATGATTCAATATAATTTTACAGAATATCCAATTAGACTGAGAGGTTTGCAGGAAAATAATAGAGATGACCTAAGGAAAATATCTTCTGAAATTCTGGCTGGGATTTTAAAGGTTCAACCTGATGAAGTGTTTTGCAGGATTGATAGAATTTATAGAATAAACTCCTGGTTGGCAAAACAAAGGCAATTGCCTAGAGATGTGGTGATCTATTTTACAGATAAAGAAATTAGGAATAATATTGTGCAGAACTCTTTTAATTCTACTTTGCAATTTCATGGAAGAAAGATTTGGATTTTTAAGGAGCTCCCGACTAAGATGTTAATGGAGAGGAAGAAATTTGGCTTTTTAGTGACTGAGTTAAAAAAAAGAAATATCTTATTTAGGTGGAATGTCCCAGTTGGTTTAATATTGAGACACCAAGGAGTAAGATATCAACTGAACACTGTTGAAAAAGCGGAAGAATTTTATCAAAAAATTTTAAAAATGAATTTAACATCTTTAGGCATAATACAGGATAAGCAAAAGGAGTTGGAAACAAAAAGCAAATACCAAATTACAGAGGCTGTGGTGGATAAGTTGTCTTTGGATTCTCTGGATACCCCAGCTGGACTGTCTATAAATAAGAGAGCAGTGTCATCCGACTCCAATGTGATGAACCATCAAGTCACAGACAAGTGCGCAAATCAACCAGTTGATATACAAGTGATGGAGAAGAAAGATGAGATGATAAAACTAACCCAACAAGATCAACTCACAAAGCAGAATGAAAATCGATCAGCCGATACACAATTGGTAGGTACGAAACGAGGATGGAAATTCAACCCGCAAAAGAAAAAGAAAAGAAATAGATCTCATAGAAACAGCAATTTTTAAACCAAGCAACAGTGAAGCCAGGGACTTTAAAAAATGAATGAACATCTGAAAAGATAGTGGAGGCGAGCAATTGTTTAATACTATCCTGAGGATTGAGGCAGATCTCTGTAATGCCGTGATTTTGGGATGTGAAAAGAGCCTTACCTTGTTGGATTTGAATTATCTACTCTGGATTTCTTTTACTGGTGAATATATTATGATTATTTTGAGTTACAAGGCAAGAGAGTCACGCTGGGGCATGCAGAAGATCTGGTTGTTACCCATTAGGATGATGGGAATCAACAATCCTGATGAATACCACAACTATAACTATATGGATATAATTATAATGTCACTCGGGTGGTTGTTTTTACTTTTATATATATACGAGGATATCTACTACTGATGGGGGCAGAAGACGATTGAAGATTTTGAACAAACTGTTGCACCAGCATGTTATTTTACCCTATTATGGGTGATGGATTTAACGATCCAGTGGAAAGACATCAAAGAAGATATTATATGGATTATAAATTTAAAGTTATTGTCTTTTTTATATATATATATAAAATGGAATGCATATATAGATATGTGTATATTTTAGTAAAGTGGGCAGTGGGTTATATTTAGAATTGTATTGCATGATTTTGTAGGAATTGAAGGGTTGAAATAGGTTAGTTTACTGATTGATTAGTCTAAGAAAAAGGATCCTTAAGTCATATATTTAGGGGAGTGGAGGAATTGGATAGAACCGAATAAACGTTAAATCTGGATGTAGGGAGAAGGCTGCTTTAAAATGTTATATTAATATATATAAAAGATTAAATGTTAAATTGTAATAATACATTATAAGTTTAGGGGAGGAGAAAAAGGGCAGATTATCGTAAAAATGGGAGTTATAAGAATAATATGTTAAGGGTCAGTATTCTGAGGAGGGAGTAAGGGAAAGGAAAGATATTATGAATGTAATGTCATTATAAAGCCTTTTAATATGCATTGGACCTTTCTCTTTTATATGTCTAACCAATTCTTCCTCGTGCAACATAATACCAGTTCTTTGGTCCTCTTTCCATCTCAATTGCAATTGATTATATTGTAGCCAAGTTAAATTAATCCCTTCAGCCAACAGTGTCTGTAGTGTCTTCAGCTGCCATCTGCCCGCATCTGTAAAAAGAACCTCTTTGTATAAAACCCCCCCGAGTGACATTATATTTGTATTCCACATGATATGACCAAGATCCAGCCATAACGGTATTTTGTAATCCCATTTGAGTCGGTGCTTCTTCCATACTCTCATCAAAGAATCTCTGAATATATGGCTTTTAAATACTTTATCCACTTTATTATCATAAAATAAGTAAGCATGCCATCCAAATTCCAAATCAAAACTTTCTGCGTTCAATATTCCAGTCTTTTTCCCTCCAAACCAATCACTTGTTAAAGTCAAAGCTGCTGCATCATAATATAGTTGTAGGTTTGGAAGTTTAAGGCCTCCCCTTTCTGGAGCATCTTGCATGATTTTCAATTTCACTCTCGGTTTTTTCTCATTCCAGACAAACTTATTCACTCCAGTTTGCCAAACTTTTAATTGTTTATCACTTTTAAGCACCGGAATCATTTGAAACAAAAAAAGAAATCTTGGCAAAATGTTCATCTTAACTGCTGCTATTCTTCCAAGTAAAGACAGCTGCAGTTTTTTCCATGTTTCCATATCTTTCTGCGCCTCTCGCCACAACACCTCATAATTATTTTGAAACAGTTTCATGTTTGATTCTGCAACCTGAACTCCTAGATATTTAACCTTTGATACAATCTCAAAACCTGCCTTATTTTCAAGTTTGTGTCGTTGATCTTGTGTCATATTTTTAACTATCATCTTAGTTTTTTTCCGATTCAATCTAAAACCTGATACTGTACCATAATCTTGGATAATGTCTTTCATCTGGATTATTGATTCCATCGGCTGTGCTAGGGTAACAACCAGATCATCTGCAAATGCCCTTATTATGTAATCCTCCTGCCTTATCACTATACCTTTCAAGTTATTCGAATCCCGTATTATATTCAGCAAGACTTCTAGTGTTAAAATAAATAACAGTGGGGATAACGGACAGCCTTGTCTGGTTCCTTTTTCAATATTAAACTCTGATGTCAAACTTCCATTAATAATAATCTGTGCCTTTTGCTCTTGGTAGATTGCTGAAACCGCCTGTATAAATTGGTCTCCAAATTTTTTTTAAAGTCTTTAGTAGAAAATTCCAGTCCACTCTATCAAAGGCCTTCTCCGCATCCAAAAAAACCAGCACTGCAGAGATCTGTTTATTCTTCTCAAGATATTCCAGTAAATCTATAACTTGCCTTACATTGTCCTTCATGTGTCTACCCTCTATGAATCCCGCTTGGTCATCATTAATCACCTCTTGAATTACTGGCATCAGTCTGTTGGCTAATACTTTTGCATAAATTTTATAGTCATTATTTAAAAGAGATATTGGTCTATAATTTTCCGGTTTTTTAGGACCTACTTGTTCTTTTGGTATCAAAGTAATATATGCTGATTTCCATGATGGGGGTATTTTACCCCCTTGTTGTATATTGCAAAATAAGTCTCTAAGTTGTTCCACCATTTCTGCTTGTAAGGTTTTATAATACACTGCTGTCAATCCATCTGTTCCAGGAGCTTTAGCTGTTTTCAATTGTTTAATTGCTGCGATTATTTCCTCGACTGTTATAGGGTAATTCATTCTTTCTTTTTGTTGGCTAGTAATTTTTGAGACTCTTTTCTCTTCTAAATATTTTTCTATAAGTCCATTCTGTATATCATGTTTAGCATATAATTTAACGTAGTAATCTACAAAGGCTTCTTTAATCAGTTTTTGTTGGGAAATTTCTTTCCCCCCAATATCAATACTCTCAATAGTCCGTATACTCTGCTTTTTCCTTAAAGTATAAGCCAACCATCTCCCCGGTTTGTTAGCATTACAAAACGTATTATGCTTCGCATATTGTAGATTTGTTGCAGCTTGCTCCGCCAAAAGCATTTGAAACTGATCTTTCAAAAGTTTTATAGCACCACGTATTCTTTCATCTGTTGGGTTTTTAATAAGTAACTGTTCCTTATTCTTTATTTCTGCTTCCAATTCGAGTCTTTTCCTTTGTCGATTCTGTTTATGTTTAAAGTTCATATAAATGAGTACCCCTCTCATATAAGCTTTGCTCGCCTCCCATACTATTTCAATTGGGCTACCCTTATTCAAATTCATTTCAAAAAATTCTTTCATCTGTTTTTTAAGTTCTATTATATTTTTTTCCTATCTGAACAAATTTTCATTTAGTCTCCATGACCTTCTCTCAGACTTTCCCATCTCAATTTCTATCCATACAGAGCTATGATCAGTTAAAGTTCTGGGAAATATCTTTGTTCTTTTTGTTTTAACAAGTAAATCATCTGATAACAAGATAAAGTCAATCCTGGAGAAAGATCTGTGTCTGTCAGAGAAAAAAGTATAGTCCAGTTCTTTTGGGTTATGTATTCTCCAGATATCTTTTAATTCCAAATCTTCTTTCATATCAAAAAAAGTCTGTGGCAGTCTGATCCTTGATTTCACCAAACTCTTTTTATCTAATTTAGAATCAATTATCCATTCCAGTCTCCCATTATTAGAATAGATCTATAGTCCCGTTGCAATATTTTATTATGTAGAGTCTTATAAAAATGATCCTGTTGTTGGTTCGGAGCATAAATTCCAATCAAAAGAATTTGGCCATTTGCTGTGTGCAATTCAATTGCGATAAACCTACCATCTTCATCTGCTTCTATAATTTTAGCGGACAGTCTTTTATTCACATAAATAACCACACCATTCTTTTTTTCCGAGGTTGAAGCTATAAAATGTGTTCCTAATTTAGAATTTATCAGATATTTATGATCTTGAGTTCGAATATGAGTTTCTTGTAAACAAATTATATCATTATTAAATTGTCTCAAATATGTAAATAATTTCTTCCTTTTTTGTGGTGAATTTAGTCCATTAACATTCCAGGATAAGAGCCTAATTGTCATCTTGACCTTTCTGAAGCGATGAGCTGCTTTGCCTAACTTCTTCTGAAGTCTTCGGCCTTGCTCCTCCCATGGCTTCACTTTGTGTAGTACTTTTAGCTCCTCCTTTATATTGTTTTTCTTTTATTTGCTTGGAAATTGCACGAGTTATACGCTGGTCTTTAACTTCAGGCATCCCAGCTAAATCCAAAGCAGCACCAGTTGACAGAATTGGGGAAGGTTCTAACAGTGATTCCTCCATAAGGCCTCCTCCTCGTACAGCACCCTGCATTTCCACTAGTTCCATCTGCTTAGACTGTTGTTCCCTCTCATGCTGAGATTGCTTTTCCTTATCACTTTTTATCTCCAACAATGTAGATGTACGTGGGGATGATGATCTTTCTTTAAGGATATTATAATAAAAATATTCCGCCTTCTGAAAAGTATTCAATCGATGTCTCTCTCCATTATATTTCAAAATTATACCAGTTGGGGCATCCCACCGAAATGGTATTTCTTGCTTTTGCAATTCATTCACTAAGAACCTATACTCTTTTCGATCTTTTAACATCTTAGGTGGTAATTCCTTATAAATTCCAATTTGAACTCCCTCCACTTGCACAGAGGAAAGAAAGGATCTTTGCAAAATATCATTTCTTATTCTTCTATCAGTAAAGTATATCACCACATCTCTGGGCAATTTTCTTTGTCTAGCAACCCATGAATTCACTCTGTAAATTGGTCTGCTGGATCAATTGGTCTGCTGGATCAATTGGTCTGCTGGATCAATTTTTAGCAATACAGCCAGGGCATCAGAACAAATCTGTCTCAGATCTTGCCTATCATTCTCTTTAATTCCTCGAAGCCTAATAGCAAATTCCATGGATCAGAACTGTATCATTGTAATTTCGTTTTCGACTCTCTCCACTTTGTTATCCACATCAGCAATTTTAAAATCAGTATCCTTCATTTTAACATTAACTTCTGATTTGAATTCTTCCAGTTTGGAATCCACTTTAGTAATGGATTCTGCCAAGTCAGAAACCACATTTGACAATTTATCAGACACCTTATCATAATTTTCTTTCATTGCCTCTTTAAATTCATTAATTTCCCTCTTCATTTCCTGTTGTGATTTTTGAAATTTATCCAGAGCCTGGGTAATAAAATCTTTTAAACTTTGAATATGGGAGGGGGCTGCTGTTCCCTACAACCTTTCCTTCCTGTTTCTTTGAAGCCATTTTGCCACGTAAATTAACTTTTCTGAAAAAAGAAAATCTTTTTTTTCTTTTCCTTTGCACCTCCACAATATCCTTTGAAAAAGTCCCCCAGATTTAGATAGACTGAAGCAAGCTCAGATTTATTTTTTTAAAAAAAGAAATTTTTCTTTTCTTTTCCACTCTTCTCCGTTCGCTTGCAACAAGCACTGCTACAATGTAGCTTATTAGAATAGTTTTGCGTAATCACTCTCCCTTTCAGCTCATTAACGCTGGAACGGCGCCATTTTTTCAAGCCGTTTCCACTCGCTCTAACTTTTTCCCAAATCAAAAGTTCAAAAGAGAAGAAATACTTGCAGTTTCTTGGTTTGGGGGTTGAGGTTGTTTTATGACAAAATTATTTTCCCATCAGTTTAAATGTTTGCTGCAACTGGCTTGCTCTGACGAACAGAGTCGTCCCACACCATCCAGAGTCTCCGCAAGTTAAAAGGGAGTCACACCCGTTTCCTCCCCAGTAGCAAGCTTCTGGGGGTTCACGGGGGCTCAACCTGCCTCTTGCTTCACTCTTCTCCTCAAATCCTCAGGATTTTGGAGTTTTCAAGCCGCTTCCCTCACTCGGGGCGGCTCTACAGGCGGCGGGGCTGGCGGCCCTTCAAAAGCGACAGTCTTCGCCGGTGGCTGTCCGCTTCACATAAATGTTGAACAGGAGGGGTGAGAGGACCGATCCTTGCGGCACCCCACATATGAGGGGTCTCGGAGTTGACCTCTGCCCCCCTGCAACACAGACTGCAACCGGTCAGAGAGAAAGGAGGAGAACCACCGTAGTACAGTGTCTCCCACCCCCAACTCTTCCAACCGGTGCAGCATGATACCATGGTCGATGGTATCAAAAGCCGCTGAGAGGGGGGCAGGGCTGGTGTCATAATGGGACGGCAGGAAGTTTTCGGGGCTCCGGAACTACCGCCAATATCTCCACTGTGGGATGATCCAAATTGGATCTCACTGTCCTGTCGAGACAGTGATAGAGGAGGGCACATTCTGTTGATCCCAGGGACATCGCAAAGTCCCTGGTTGATCCAGCAGAAACTCTTTTTTCCAGCACTGAAGAAGCAGCCATTAAGCTGCTGAAGTTGGGACAGCCCCGAACGGAAGAGAATGAGTGAAAGTGTTACGATGTGGTGAGAGTTTTTTCTATTTAAAACATCCTGAAGAGCAAATGCAATTAGGATTCATGTGAGAAATAAAGAAATTAGGGTTATTCCTGTAAAATCATATAGCCTGAGTTACGCCATTTTAAAAGCATGTCAAGGCTTTTATTTTACTCTGTATAACCTGATTGTGACCTGATTATATATTTTAGCTGACTGTTTAAGGAACATGAGAACCTAATTATATGTTTCCTGTGTTCTGGAGGAAGTTATGTTCTTGAGAAAGTGTTTATTCAACAGGATATATGCTTCAGGTCAACTTGACGTCGTTAAGAAGGGGAAGTACGTGACATGTATAAGCAATATTTTAAGTAGGGTATTTTTATATTGGGATTGTGGGGACTTCCCATAATGTGAATATCATGTGTTTGTCTATTATATAAGGTTTGAAATTGTACTCAAGGGACATGCTTGTATCCTGTAAAATGTAACCTGAAATTGTATAAAAGATGGCGAGAACGAATGGTAAATTGCTCTCTCACTTTGAGGGAGACCTTTGCAAAGAAATAATTAATAAATTGTATTCTTGTCTTATCACTCAACTCTCTGTCGGTTATTTTCTGGGTGGCAGGCATTTCCTGTGTATCACAATTCAATATAGAAGTAACTCAGTGGCGGAATTGAGCCTGAATTTAAGTTAATTTTCCTAAAATATAAACTATTCCTATGTGTGCATATTAGTGGAAAGCTTTACCTTAAACTTGACTGGAATGGACTGGAAAGGAGACTTACTTTTTTATCTGCTTAAATATTAAACATTTGATGTTGACTTATATTCTTAATTTTGGAATTAGATTTGTCATTTTTGTTTTTGGTAGACTTTTATTTTTTTAACATTCTTTCTGCTTTATTGCTAATTGAAAGGAGAAGTGGAAGTGGAAGAAATAAGAGACATTGCCATCTAGTGGATTGAAACATTGTATTTTCCTTTTGTTTTGTTTTTTAACTGAGGGGAAAGGGAAAAAAGTAGCAACTGTGTTATTTTTCAAGGTCAATTGGCTAACTTACAGATAAAATTTAAAAAGGACATCAAAGAGTGTCTACAAGTCTGTTTATACAGGTGTCTTGCTGAGAAAAGCATTGTTGAAAGGCGATTAAAACTGGAAAGAAGAAAATAACAGCAGCTCTGGAAAAGAGAACTGTTAGATTAAGTGTGTACACAAGAGAGAGATTCTGAATGTTACACAGTTGTGGACTTTCCCTTTCTAGTTCTACCTTTCCACTTCACTAATATTTTCATTTTTAAAACATTGGAACAGATATATACATATATTTTTTTCTCCCTTTCTCCCTTTTTTCTTTTTTTCTTATTCTTTTATTCCTTCACAATAAGTGTTTACTTAATTGGATTAAGACATATAAGAGCCTGAAGAATTACTTTTTTTTTTTTTGATCTTTTTAATTTACTGATTGGAGATTGTTTTTTAAATTTGTTTTTGGCTACGTTATACAATTGGATTAAGACATACTAGAGTCTGAAGAAACTTTTCCTTTTTCTCTTTTGGCCCTTTTTCTTTTCCTTTTTTTCTTTTTTTATCTGCTGATCGGAGATTCTTACCTGAACTTGTTTTTGGCTATCCCAGATGATTGGATTAGGGCACACAAGAGCCTGAAGAGTGTTGTTTTTTTTGGGGTACTTTTTTTTTCTTTGCATTGTTTCTTTTTCCTTTTTTCCCTTTTTTGGTCTCTTTTCTGCTTTTGCTTTTTTCTGTTTATCCTTTTGTAATCTCCTGCCATCTACAAAACGGATTAGGGTTGAGAAGAACCTGAAGATACACTATTTTACTGTGTCGAGTTGGATTACTTATAGAAATGAGCAAAAAAGCAGCAGTTATGGATCAACCCCCTCTTCATCACCAGCGGGAGAACAACGATCAATACAGACAATGATTCAGCAGGAAAAAGAGAAAGAACATGAGAAAGAAAAGGATGCGACAATGCAGATGATTTTGCAAGGAATACAAGGTATAAAATCCAAAATAGAGAAAACAGATGAAAAAATGGAGAATATACAACAGATGATGAAGAAATATGAAGACATACTTGAAAAAATTGAAAAAAAAGAAGAGATAAAAAAATCAGAGATATGGATTATAGATTAGAAGAAGTTTATTTATTTATTTATTTATTTATTTATTTATTTATTTATTTATATTTCTATACCGCCTTTCTCCCGTAGGACTCAAGGCGGTGTACAGTCAAGAAACATATAGACACACAAACATCATAAAATTGCTAATTAAAATTATTACTTAGTTTGGTCAATTAAATAAAACCCAGAATTAGATAACATTTAAAAAATCATTGACATGTTCGTATGTTTAGCCCCGCCTGTAGGAACATCAGGGTCTTGAGGGCATGGCGGAAAGCATGGAGATCAGGGATATTCCGTATCTCTGGGGGCAGTTCATTCCAAAGGATTGGAGCCCCCACAGAGAAGGCCCTCCCCCTGGGAGTTGCCAGTCGACATAATTTGACTGACAGTACCCTGAGTAGTCCCTCCCTGTGAGAACGAACTGGTCGGTGGGAGGCTATTGGTGGCAAAAGACGGTCTCGTAGGTACCCAGGTCCTAAGCCATGGAGCGCTTTAAAGGTGATAACTAACACCTTGAATCGCACCCAGAAGACCACCGGGAGCCAGTGCAGCTCGCGTAGGAGAGGTGTTACATGGGCGTAACGAGCTGCGCCCATAATCACCCGTGCGGCTACATTCTGGACCAGTTGGAGCCTCCGAGTGCTTTTCAAGGGGAGCCCCATGTAGAGAGCATTACAGTAGTCCATACGGGAGGTAACTAGGGCATGAGTGACCGTGCGCAAGGCATCCCAATCCAGAAAGGGACGCAACTGGCAGATCAGGCAAACCTGATAAAAGGCACCCCTGGCCACGGCCGTCAAATGATCTTCTAAAGATAACCGTGAATCCAGGAGGACACCCAAGTTGCGGGCCCTCTCTGTGGGGAGCAAGATCTCATCCCCTATTGTCAGTGATGGTACTAGCTGACTATACCGGGACGCCGGAAACCACAGCCACTCGGTCTTGGAGGGGTTGAGTCTGAGCTTGTTTCTCCCCATCCAGATCCGCACGGCCTCCAGGCAACGGGACATCACAGCAAGGGCATCATTGGGGTGGTCTGGGGTGGAGATGTATAGCTGTGTGTCATCAGCATACTGATGAACACTCACCCCAAAACCATGGATGATCTCGCCTAGCGGTTTTACATAAATGTTGAACAGAAGGGGTGAGAGGACTGACCCTTGCGGCACCCCACAAATAAGGTGCCTCGAGGTCGACCTCTGCCCCCCTGCCAACACAAACTGCGAACGGTCAGAGAGGAAGGAGGAGAACCACCGAAGCACAGTGCCCCCTATTCCTAACCCCTCCAGCTGGTGCAGTAAGATACCATGGTCGATGGTATCAAAAGCCGCTGAGAGGTCTAATAGGACCAGGATAGAGGAGCAACCTCTGTCCCGAGCCCTCCAGAGATCATCCACCAATGCGACCAATGCCGTTTCTGTGCTGTATCGTGACCTGAAGCCTGACTGGAACGGATCCAGATAGACAACTTCATCCAGGTATCGGGGTAGTTGTCGCGCCACCACACTCTCAACAACCTTCGCAACAAAGCGAAGATTGGAGACTGGACGATAATTTGATAATATAGCTGGGTCCAGGGAAGGCTTCTTGAGGAGGGGCTTCACAACCACCTCTTTCAAGGCGGCAGGAAAGACACCCTCACTCAGAGAAGCATTTATAATCCCCTGGAGCCAGCCTCGTGTAACCTCCCGGGAGGCCAGTACCAACCAGGAGAGACACGGGTCCAATAAACATGTGGCAGCGTTAAGCTTGCCCAGAATCCTGTCCACGTCCTCAGGAGCCACAGAGTCAAACTCTTCCCAGATAACGCTCTCAAGATCTGCCCCTGTCTCCTCCCCTGGATCTACTCAATCGGAGTCCAGGCCTTCCCGAATCTGAGCAACTTTATCATGCAGGAATTGTACAAAATCCTCAGCTCGACCCTTTAAGGGATCTTCCCGTACCCCCACCTGAAGTAGGGAGCGGGTCACCCTAAACAGCGCAGCTGGGCGGTTCTCTGCAGATGCAATAAGAGCGGAGAAGTAGCTAGACTTCGCCGCTCTTATCGCCACTAGGTAGGTCTTAATATAAGATCTCACCTGTGTTCGGTCAGATTCAGATCGGCTTGTCCTCCAATTGCTCTCCAGGTGTCTTTTCCGACGCTTCATCTCTCTCAGCTCCTCGGAAAACCAAGGAGCTAGACGAGATCGGCATCGGGTCAGAGGCCGCAAAGGCACAACGCGGTCCAAGGCCCCAGTAGCTGCCCTGTCCCAGGCGACCACCAGGTCCTCAGTCGAGTTGTGAGCCAGAGCCTCAGGAAATGGCCCAAGTTCCATCAGGAACCTTTCGGGGTCCATCAGGCGCCTGGGACGGAACCATTTGGTTGGTTCCATCTCCCTGCGGTGGGTGGAAGTGACTTGAAAGTCCATGTGAAGGAGAGAATGATCAGACCATGACAAGGGCTTGATGTCTATATCCCCTATTCTTAGATCATTCAGCCACTGATCAGAGACAAAAATCAAGTCCAGAGTGTGATTCCCCAAGTGGGTGGGGCCTTGAACTACCTGGGTCAGGTCCATGGCCGTCATGGAAGCCATGAACTCCCGAGCCATCTCCGACATCTCACCAGCGGATGGCAGGTTAAAATCCCCCATAACAATAAGTCTGCAGGTTTCCACCGCCACCCCGGCTATAATGTCGAGCAGCTCAGGCAGGACCGCTGTTACGTGGCAGGGAGCCAGGTATGCAATCAGTAGGCCCATCTGAATCCCCCGACCCCACTTCACAAGGAGGGACTCACACCCGGCTATCTGAGGAACAGTGGCCTCCCTCGGGCAAAGACTTTCTCTAATGATTGCTGCCACTCCCCCACCCCTTCCCTGAGTCCTTGGCTGATGGAATGCATGGAAACCTGGTGGGCACATTTCCACAAGGGGAACTCCTCCCTCCTGGCCTAACCAGGTCTCCGTAATCCCTGCCAGGTCAGCACCCCGCTCTGAAATAAGAACATGAATGAGGGGGGCTTTATTTACCACTGACCTGGCATTACATAACATCAGCCGTAGACCCAGGGTCTGAGACTCTGAACAACCCGGGAAACGAGCAGTGCTTTGGGGGCCGGAGTGGGCAATCGCTCGTAAACAACGAGTGCGCACTCCCGAAACATAATATGGCCCCCTGCAGCCATCATATCTGCCCCTCCCACTTACTATATTAATGCCCATCGCTTCATCCCCCTGCATCCTTGTCAGATTTCTGTCCCCATCCTCCCCACCATGATTATCAGACCCATTACCCCTTTCAGTGGATTTATGGATCCCCCCCAGATCCATTCCCACAATCCCTCCCAGAACCCCTTAAAATAGAACTTAAAGATTTATCTAAAAAACCCCAAAGCCGTCGGTTTTTTGCAAACCACCTCTCAGGGTTCCACGTTCCAAGTTGAATGTGATAGAAGCGGCTTAGGATGGGAGATGGATAAATCAGAATTTTACTTAAGATTCCAAAATGTGGAGGAAGGAAAAGGAGAAAATTTGGCGGAAAAAATGATAGAAATTCTTGCAGGAGTTCTAGAAATTTCTAAAGAAAAAATGTTTGATGGCGTTGATGAAATATACCGAGTATATACTAGATATGCAATGAGAAATAAACTATCAAGAGAAGTCCACATAAGATTTACCAAAAAATCAATTAAAACACAAATATTGCAGATAGCAAAAGAGAAGGCATTGCAATACAAGGGCAAGGAAATTATGGTGCTGAAGCAAATACCGAGAAGAGTAAGAGAGCTGAGAAGAGAGTATCAATTTTTGACAAAAATATTGCTCCAGAAAGGAGTGAACTACAGATGGCTGATACCAGAAGGATTGGTGTTTACATGGCAAACGCAAAGATTTAAAATAGATTCAATTGATAATGCTAAAGCATTCCTTGTGGAATATATAAGAGAAAAAGATGCTGAGCCAAGAAGGGAAGAGACACTGCTCCAACTACAAGAAGAGGATCTCCTGATGATGGGAAAGGAGGAAAGCGCATTAGAAGATGCAGTAGGAGGTGCTATAGAATACAAAGAACAATGTGAATTGAGACCTAATAGATCAACAAAACCAACACACAAAGTATAAATATGGAGGAGAAAAAGTTAATTACAATAAATATAAATGGACTTAATATAGCAACTAAAAGAAGAAAAATATTTCACAAATTGGAGAAATTGAAAATGGATATAATCTGTTTACAAAAAGAGCCTTGGTAGTACAGTGGTCTAAAGCACCCTGTTATTAAGAACAGCTGCCTGCAATTACTGCAGGTTCGAATCTCGCCAAGGCTCAAGGTTGACTCAGCCTTCCATCCTTTCTAAGGTAGGTAAATTGAGGACCCAGTTTGTGGGGCAATAAGCTGACTTTGTATAAATATACAAAAGAATGAAGGCTATTGCTTAGCGCATTGTAAGCCGTCCTGAGTCTCAGAAGAAGGGCGGCATATAAATCAAATTTTAAAAAAAAGTGCATATTAAAAAGCAGCATGAATTACTTTTGGTACAGCCTAAACTAGAGAAATTATTTGCTTCACTGCCACAATGTAAGAAAAGAGGAGTGGTTTTGTATATCAAAGATACAATATTAGCAGAAAAAAATCTATGAAGATGGAGAAGGACAAATTTTGATGGTGGAAATGACAGACAACAACAGGAAAATATTGCTAACAGCGATATATGCTCCTAGTGACAATCAAGAAAACTTTTATAGAAAATTACATTTGAAATTAATAGAGCTGGACTACGACAACATCTGTATGATGGGAGATTTCAATGGAATAGTAGATGAGAAAATGGACTATAATACACAAAAGACAACAAAACAAAGTAGGAAAACTTTGCCGAAATCTTTTTTTAAGATGATAGAGGAAATAAATTTAAAAGATATATGGAGAGAAAGAAATGCAAAAAATAGACAATATACTTTTTATTCCAATAGACATTTATCATGGTCCAGAATAGATATGATATAGTTGACAATGGACTTGACCTTGAACATAGAAGAAATAGCCATACTTGGGCAGATCATAATCCAATGATGATGAGCTGGAAAGGACAAAGGAGAAGGTCTAGATGGACTTTAAACACTACAATATTAAAAGAAAAGGATTTCCTACAGAACATGGAGAAAGAATTAGCTTTTTTTCCCAAAGAAAATAGAAAAGAGGATACATCACTGCAGAATCGATGGGACACCATGAAAGCTTATGCCAGAGGCCTGATTATTAACTATACAAGGAAAAGAAATATTAAGAAAAGGCAAGCATATAAAATTCTAGAGGATGATTATAAGACATTGGAAAAAGAACTGCAGAAGTTCCCCCCCAAAAAAGACATTAAAATGAAAATGGACACGATTAAACATAAAATGGGATTACTACAGAAAGAAGAGCTAGCACAAAAAATCAGGAACGCTAAACAGAAATATTTTGAAGATGCTAATAAACCAGGCAGATGGCTAACATATAAATTGAAAAAAGAAAGGAACTCAAGGAAAATAACACAGTTAATAGATGATCAAGGACAAATTAGATTTGGAAATGAGGAGAAGAAGAACATTGTACAAGACTATTATAAAAAGCTATATGAAAAAAAAAAGATAGAAGAGGAAAATATTAAACAATATTTACATAAGGTGAATTTACCTCAGATTCCAAAAGATGTTGAGATGATGTTAAAAGGGAATATAACAATGATGGAGTTGACAGAAGCAATTAAAAAATAAAAAAGTGGGAAAGCACCAGATCCAGATGGATTACCAGCGGAATATTATAAGGCTTTGCAGGAATCACTGAGTCTCCCATTACTAGAAATTATGAATGAAGTAATGTTACTGAAGGAAATACCCAACTCATGGTTAGAAGCATATATTACACTTATTCTAAAAGAAGATACCGACCTACAATAAGTTAAAAACTATAGGCCAATATCCTTGCTAAACTCAGACTATAAGATCTTCGCTACAATACTAGCAGAAACACTTAAAAGATATTTGAATAATTTTATACACCCGGATCAAAATGGATTTCTGCCAAAAAGGCAGATTAGAGACAATTTGAGGATAATTTTGGATACATTGGAATATTATGATGCGCACCCAGAAAAGCAAATGG
Organism: Arizona elegans; assembly: GCA_022577455.1. NCBI lineage: Eukaryota > Metazoa > Chordata > Lepidosauria > Squamata > Colubridae > Arizona > Arizona elegans. The sequence continues at coordinate 43,292,329 of JAKOOJ010000006.1, forward strand.
CTTTGATGTTTTTAGATGCACAGAAAGCCTTTGACTATGTGAATTGGCGATTTATGATGCTACAATTGAAACAGATGGGCTGTGGAGAGAAATTTGTCCAAGCTATAGAAGCTATATATTATAAACAAACAGCAAAAATAATGATGAATGGAGAGTTGACAGAATTTATTTTTTTTTATTAAAAAGTTTTACAAAAAAACCACAAAGATTTTCTCCCCCCCCATGTTCCCCCCACCCTTTCCCTCCCCTCATCCCACCCTCCCCCCCAGACTTCCCAGAGCAAAATACAAGGTATTTCATTTAACAATCATAAACTAGATTAACCTACTTATCCTCAGACAACTAACTCCCCCCCTGAAACCTTAACTCCACTATAGATAACATAATACTTCTAATACTTAACGTTCATTCATAAGCTATTTGATATTTTCTTGTCTGATACTTATTTTGAATATAATCAATCCATCTTCTCCATTCCGATACGTATCTTTCTTGTGTATAGTCCTTCAGGTATGCTGAGATTTTCGCCATTTCTGCTAAATTTGTTACTTTCAGTATTCACTCTTCAATAGTAGGCAAAGAGTCTTTCTTCCAATATTGCGCTACCAACAGCCAAGCTGCTGATATTAAGTTCAAAATCAATTTAGTCTCTGATACCGTACAGTCCGTCGTTATACCCAATAGGAACAATTGAGGAGTAAATTTCAACCTTCTTTTCAGAATATTCTGCATCACCCACCAGATTTTTATCCAAAATGCCTTGATTTTCTTACAGGTCCATCATATATGATAATAGGTTGCATCATTACATTCACATCTCCAACATTTAGCTTGCAAATTCGAGTACATACATGATAATTTTTTAGGATCTAAGTGCCATCTATAAAACATTTTATAAAAATTCTCTCTCAAATTTTGTGCTTGCGTAAATTTAACATTTCTGACCCAAATCTTTTCCCATGTTTCCATCATCCTGAAAGTTTTGTGCCCATTTTATCATACAATCCTTAACCAATTCCTTCTGAATCTATTTCCAATAATGCATTATACAACCTTTTAATATGCATCTGACTTTGATCTCTAATCTGTTTCACCAGATTTTCCTCATTTGTATAACACCAAATTTTTGATCTTTCCTCCATCAAGCTTGAAGCTGACCATACTGAAACCAAGTATAAATTATCCCTTCTTCTTTTAATTTATCTAAAGATTTCAGTTGCAATTTACCCCTTTCCAAAAAAAGAAGCTCTTTATAAGTAATCACCTCTGTTTTTTGCTCTATACTTATATTTTCTATTGCATGTCTGGGATTTGCCCAAATGGGTATCTTATAATTTAGCTTATATTGGTACTTTTTCCAAACCCTCAACAACGTATTTCTAAGTATATGACCCTTAAACACTTTGTCCACTTTTTTTTTCATATAACAGATAAGCATGCCATCCATATAACAAATCATAACCTTCTATGTTTAACATTCTTTCTTCAGTTAAGTTAAACCAATCACTAATTTGTGATAAAGCAGCTGCTTCATAATACAATCTTAAGTTAGGCATTTTAAGACCTCCTCTCTCAAGTATATCCTGTATAATTTTCAGTTTCACTCTTGGTTTCTTCCCAGCCCAGATGAAAGTATTAACCCCTTTCTGCCATTCCATCAAATTTCCATCTTTCTTAAGCACTGGTATCATTTGAAACAAAAATAAAAACCTAGGTAGTGCATTCATTTTTATTGCTGCTATCCTTCCCAGTAATGATAGTTGTAACTTTTTCCAATTTTCCATTTCTTTCTGTACTTTTTGCCAAAGAATTTCATAATTATTTTTAAACAATTTCGTGTTTGAGGCTGCAATATATACTCCTAGATACTTAACCTTTTTAACTATTTCAAACCCCGTTATTCTCCCTAAATCTTCTCTTTGAGTTATGGACATATTTTTAGTTATCATCTTTGTCTTATGTAGATTTACTTTAAATCCAGATACCTTACCATAATGGCCTATTATGTCCAACATATGTGGAGCTGCTTCTATAGGTTGAGATAAAGTAACAACCAGGTCATCTGCAAACGCTCTTAATCTATAATCCTGCTGTCTAATTACAATTTCTTTTATTTTATCAGAGTCACGTAACTTATTCAACAAAACTTCTAAAGTTAAAATAAACAACAATGGCGACAAGGGACAACCCTGCCTAGTACCTTTCTCAATTTTAAACACATCTGTTAAACCTCCATTAACTATTATTTGTGCTGTTTGTTCTTGGTATATTGCTCTAATTGAATGTATAAAATACTCCCCAAAATGCATTTTTTCTATGACATCTAAAAAGATTACATCACCCACCCAGCAAGATTCAACCAAGCCTGCGACTCAAGACAACCTACAAAGTTACCCCTGCATGGCCCCATGGGAGTTTGACAACCAATCAGGATACATTTCTTGCCACAGGAACAAGAAGCAAGTTCAAAGCCCAAACAGAGGGTATAAATCTCTCTCCCTCTCTCACCCATGTGCTCACTTTGCCCAGAACCTCAAGCCATGTGGTCCTGTCCAACATTAAACCATCTCTTCAAATAGCCTCCATGTTTCCAGTGTCTTTCTCCCCACTTGGAACTGAAGCCAACATTACTTTTCTTCCAACATTGCTTTTTTCCAAGAACTGTTTTATTTAATGAACATGAATGCATGAAGATTATAAATATATATATATATGTGTGTGTGTGTGTGTGTGTGTGGAACACACACACATACCCCTCTGCTTTTATCCTTCAGTTTACGATTACTTATTGCTCAAGAGTTCTGCCCCAATTATGTATTCAATCAGTTTCTTCCTGTCTTGCAAATGAATTGCCATGCTATTGGCATGCTATTGCCATGTATTTCTTTCTCCCTGCCAACAAAAGTTTTTGTTATCATTTATGAAAAATCAATGTGTTTCATGTTGTTCGGAAAAGAATGCTGTTCAGTCCAATAGCTGTAAATGAGAGGCTATTTAAGCTACAAATCTTTGTCACTCAAGCATGAAAACAGCATTGGTGTTCCTGCTGGCAAACAGCATGGTTTCTAAAGGATAAAGTTACCTCATTGTAGGTCCACAACAAATTATTTACCTGGGAGGAAAACCAGAGGGAAAACCAGAGGGGAAAAAACTTTTCACATAATCACTTAAAAGTATAATGTGGTTTATAAAGAAAATAATGATATTAATTGTATTGTATTGGGATTAGGGATAGCTTTGTCTAAAAGGGATATTACTTTTTTCCTAATTTAAGCTTTTTTCTTAAAGAATACTCTAATTACATTATTTTTATTCATCTAAAATTAGTGAAGTATATGATAACATGTAGTGCTATACATTTCTTTGTGTAGGTGCCAATTTTTATTGGCCACATAAATAGACCTTCTCTGCAGGGGTGAAATGCTCCCGGTTCAGACTGGCTCGGGCGAGTAGGTAGCGATGGCGGCGGGCAGTTCGGAGAACTGGTAGCAAAAATCCCTGCCCCCGCCCCCCATGCCCAGCTAAGCTGCGCGATCATCAGAGCCTTTTTTTTCTTTTAAATGGCTCTGACCAGCCAAACTCTGAGATCCCAGCTGAATTGCCTGCTAATCAGGCAACTCAGCTTGGATCGCCAGAGCCATGTAAAAGAAAAAAACTCTTTTCCTTTTAAATGGCTCTGCCTGCTAATCGATAGCAAAAATCCCTCCCTTCCCCCCCCCCATCTTGCTTACTTTAGCTGCTGGCCACAACACCTTGCTGTAATCCCTGAAATTGATTGCATCAGCAAGCAACTGAATCTCCCTGCCTGCAATCAAGCAGGCAGGGAGTTGTGGACTTCAACTCCCAGAATTCCTCAGCCAGCAAAACAAAGCTGGCTGAGGAATTCTGGGAGTTGAAGTCTACAAGTCTTAAAGTTGCCAAGGTTGGAGACCCCTGTTCAATTGGGTAAGTTTTTTCCCCCTTTGGGAGCTTTAAAAAAATAGTTAATTGGACGACTTCTGATGGCTCCGCAGGACGTTGCAGATGCTCCTTTGTGGAGCGCTAGCCCTGCAACTTTGTTAGCCGCTAGAACAGTGAAAAAACAGCTGTCTAGCGGCGAAGAACCTTCCCCCTCCCCAGGAGAAGAGGGGGAAGAGAGCAGCCAGGCATAGGGTAGACTCCCTAAGAGCCCTAGAATTAATTCTGGGGCTCGAAAGGTGAGAGCTCCCCAGGAGCCTGGGAAAGCTCCAAAGCCGGGATGTCTCTGCCAAAAGGCAGAGCAAAACACCATGACCGCCCCTGCTACGAAATTGAAACAAATTGAGAATTGAAGCAGGCAGAACAGAGACAGGAGGCTACATAATTGCAAGTATTTATACCTCAATTCCATTGAACATTGCTTCTTTCTGAGTCTACAAGAGCGGAGCTGAAGCGGAAAAGGGGGGGGGAAGATGGCACTGGCTTGTTAATACAAAGAGACGAAAATGAAAGTTAAGAAGAAAGTTTTTACTGACTCATTAACTCATTAGCACCTTTCAGCTATCAGCCCCGCTAAAAAATTTTTGGACTTAATTCTGTATTTTAGACTTTGGGATTAAAAATTTAAAGATTTTCTGGATTTTCTTCACTGGCTTTATGAATTGATTCTGAGACTGTGTGATTTTAAAATGGCTTCAAAGCAGATAAAATCTGGGTTGCCTAAAGCAGGGAGTGCAGGAAGTTCCCCCGCCCAGACTACCAAGCTGCAAGCTTTATTGCCCCCAGCAGATACACAAGCTCAATCACAACCACAACCACAAGCACAAACATTAACACTCGAGATGTTTCAGGAAGCCATGAAAGAAATTAAAAAAGGATTTAAAGAAGATATTGCATGTGCATTTAAAGGAGTCTCAGATCAATTGGAAGAAATGAAGGACTTAATTAAGACAAGAAATAAATATATAAGGAAAGACATAGTTGTTGCACTCCAGGGACTGGCAAAGCATGTTAATTATGTAGAGGATAGAGTTGAAGAGATTGCTCAAGCTAATGAGATTCTGGACAGTAAATTTGAGGAAACACAAATCAAGATTGATAAAACAGAAGCTGAAGTAATGTTGACACAATATAAGATGATGGAATTTGCTGTAAGAATAAGAGGCTTGAAAGAAGATCCTAAAGAGAACTTGAAAGAGATCTTTATGGAAGCCCTGGCACAGTTTACAGGAGAGTCCAGAGGAGAACTTGAATGGCAAATTGATCGGACCTATCGTGTTAACTCATGGATAGCCAGACAAAGGAAATTACCAAGAGATGTTGTAATCTACTTTGTTACCGAAAGGTTAGAAATGAGATTTTACAAGCCTCCTACAAAAACAAGTTGCAAGTGGCAGGACAAGAAGTGGCAGTATTCAAAGAAATACCACCTAAAATGTTGAAATCCAAGAAAGAGTATGCATTTCTGGCAGATGAATTTAGAAATCGACAGATACAATACAGATGGGAAGTTCCAGTCGGATTAGTGGTGAATTATGCAGGAGAGTGATATCACCTTAATACAATTTGGAAAGCAAGAGATTTCTACACTAACATATTAAAGGCTGGATACCTACCATCTGTGGGAGTTAAAAAAATAAGAGATGTAACAGAGGGGAGGAAAGAGGATCTGCAGAAGCAAGCAGAAGGTGGAGCTATGAGTATGCAGGATGAATCACTGCAACTTTCAAGTGCTGTCCAAGCATGGGATATAGTTGAAAAACAAGAAGTTAAAGATCAAAGACAAACCAGAGCAGTTACTAAACGTAAAGAACAAGAATTAAAAATGTTACAAGCGCAGGCTTTATTACAAGAAAATGTGAATACCGGTACAGAAGCTGTGGGAGGGGCAAGACCGAAAAAGAAATTCCAAGAGGATTACCAAGTGGCTCTTGCCAAGCTTCAAGACTCTGAAGATGGCTTCTAGGTTTTTACCTGGAATGTCAATGGTTTAAATTCACCACAAAAAGGAAGAAAATATTTCACCATCTGAGGCAAGTTAAAAATGATATAATATGCCTGCAGGAAACACATATAAGGATAACTGATCAAAAATATTTAATAAATGCAAAATTGGGAACACATTTTGTTGCATCTGCCCCAGAAAAAAAGAATGGAATAGTGATCTATCTGAAAAGAGACTTGATGGCTAAATTAGTTGAAGCAGATCAACAAGGAAGATATTTGGCAATTGAGTTACTAATAGAAGGGAAGAAGACACTTTTAATGGGGATATATGCACCCAACCAACAACAAGAAACGTTTTATAAGTTGATACATACAAAATTATTACACTGGGACTATAATTCATGCATGCTGATGGGGGATTGGAATGGAGTAATAGACCCCAATATTGATAAGAAAAGACTTTTACAATCTACTAAATTGCGAGCGAGACTGCCTAAATCTTTTTTCAATATGATGGAGGATATGGAATTAAGAGATATTTGGCATGAACGGAATCACAAAGAACAAGGTTTTACATTTTTTTCAGATAGACATCAATCTTTTTCGAGAATTGATTTTATATTAATTACAAATGATTTTTTTTCCAGGGTAAAGAAGACAAAGATTTGCCCCAGAATTTTAACGGATCATAGTCCAGTTTGGATGGAACTGGAGTGTGGGGAAAGGTCTAGGAGATCTTGGCAGTTAAATGAAAATCTTTTTAGATATGAGAAAAATGTAATAGAATGTAAAAAATTAATGAAGGAATTTTTTCTTCTTAATATGAATAAGGGAACATCTATGGATATGGTATGGGATGCTAGTAAAGCATACATGAGAGGAGTTTTGATAAATATGAACAATACATATAGGCGTAGACAGACGGAAAAAAGGAGGGAATTAGAAGAAGAGATTAAGAAAAAAGAAAAAGTGTTAATACATAACCCAGGGGATAAGAAAACTAAAGAGGAGATTACCCTATTACAAGGGCAGTTTAATATGATGCTCTCAGATCAAGTGGCAACTAATTTACAATATGCTAAACACAATACCTTTTGTAATGCAAATAAACCAGGTAGATGGTTGGCATACATGTTGAGAAAAAAACAAAAATCTCGTACCATAGAGAAAATAGATTATAAAGATAAAGAGGTTTATCACCAAAATATGATTTAAAAGGCATTTTTAGAATTTTACACAAGATTGTATACTGCAGTTAAAATACAAGGTGTAGATAAAGAGAGATATTAGGATAGACAGAATATTCCTATAGTCACAGAGGAACAAAGAGAACGGTTGAACCAATTAATAACAGAGGAGGAGATCCTCTTAGCAATTAAACAATTAAAAACTGGCAAGGCTCCTGGTACGGATGGATTAACGGCTGTGTATTATAAATATCTATAACTGGAAATGGTTGTACCTTTTAAAGAATTATTTAACAGAATACAGTTGGGAGAAGGGGTACCACCTTCATGGAAAACACCCTTTATTTCATTAATTCCAAAAGAAGATCAAGATTTGACATACCCAAAGAATTATAGACCTATATCATTATTGAATACAGATTATAAGATATTTGCTAAAATATTGGCAAATAGGTTAATGTCAGTAATGCAAAAAATGATTCATGCTGATCAATCTGGTTTTATACAAGGGAGGCAAATGAAAAATAATGTAAGACAAATTGTTGATATATTGGAATATTTGGAAAGGAACAACCAAATCCCTGCGGTGCTTATATTTTTAGATGCGGAAAAAGCTTTTGATCGATTGGATTGGCAATTTTTATTGAGAGTAGTTTACAGGATGCAATTTGGGAATTGCTTTATGCAATCTATAAAAGCAATATATCAAGAACAGACAGCTCAGATAATTGTTAATGGCAGTTTAACAGAAACTTTCAAAATTGAAAAAGGTACGAGGCAGGGATGCCCCTTATCGCCATTATTATTTATATTAACTTTAGAACTGTTGTTGAATAGAATACGTAATATAGATGAGATAGAGGGAATTAAAGTTAGAGATTATGAATATAAGGTACGGGCATTTGCAGACGATTTGGTTGTGACCTTAACTCAACCAGTGGAATCAGCAAAGGTTCTGATGGATGTAATTAAACAGTATGGTCAAGTGTCTGGGTTTAAAATAAATGTTGGAAAAACAAAGATGATAGTTAAAAACATGACAATAAATTAAAAAGAGGAGCTACAAAGGGTAACGGGATGTGAAATAGTTAAAAAAGTTAAATACCTAGGTGTTCATATTGCACCTTCTAATGGGAAATTGTATAAATATAATTATGAGTTGTTATGGCATAAAATACAAATTGAAATGGATAAATGGAAAAAATTACAATTGTCCTTGTTAGGTAGAATAGCAGTTATAAAAATGAATGTTTTACCTAAGTTTTTATTCCTCTTTCAAATGATATCAATACTAAAAAAGGATGCCAACCTGGAAGAATGGCAGAAAGGTATTAATAAGTTTGTATGGCAAGGTAAGAAACCAAGGATAAAATTGAAAATAATGCAGGATGTACGAGAAAGAGGGGGGCTGAAAATGCCCAATTTAAAATTATTTTATGAAGCAGCTGTCTTATCAGCAATTAGTGATTGGATTAATTTAACAAATGGAAGGATTCTGAACATTGAAGGGCATGATTTGGTTTACAGTTGGCATGCTTACTTAGTGTATGATAAAAAGGTGGATAGAGCATTTAAGAGCCATATTTTGAGGAATGCTTTACTGCATGTCTGGAAGAAATATCAACATAAATTAAATGAAAAGATACCTATATGGACAGTACCCAGGCACGCAATAGAGAACACGAGTATAGAAAGCAGACAGGATGTAATTACATATACAGATATTCTTAATATGGAGGGAGGTATACTAAAATTAAAACCTTTGAATGTGTTGAAAGAGGAGAAAATAATTCAAACTTGGTTTCAGTATGTACAACTTAAAGCCAGATGGAGAAAAGATCAGAAAATTGGTATTATACAAAGCGATGAAAATTTAATAAAACAAACTAGAGACCAAAGTTCAATACATATAAAAAGATTGTATAATATATTGATAGAGATAGACTTGGAAACAGAGCTAGTTAAAGATTGTATGATAAAATGGGCACAGAATTTTGAACAACCAATAATGGTGGAAACATGGGAAAAAATATGGGTAAGAAATGTGAAATTTACAAAAGCAGTGGCTGTTGGTGCTCTGGATCAGGTTGTGCCTTTGCGGCCTCTGACCCGGCGCCAATCTCAATTGGCTCCTTGGTTTACCGAGGAGCTGAGGGAGTTGAAGCGCCGGAAAAGACACCTAGAGAGTAGTTGGAGGGCCAGTCTTTCTGAATCTGACCGGACACTAGTAAGATCCCACATTAGGAATTACTTAGTGGCAATAAAAGCAGCGAAATGTAGTTATTTTGCTGCTCTTATTGTGTCATCAGATAATCGCCCGGCTGCCCTCTTTAGGGTGACCCGCTCCCTGCTCCATCAGGAAGCACGGGAGGACCCGTTGGAGGATAGAGCTGAGGATTTTGTTCAGTATCTGTATGACAAAATCACTCAGATTCGGGAAGATTTGGACTCTGACTGGGTAGTCTCAGGGGGAGAGACAGGGGCAGGTCTTGAGACTGTTATCTGGGATGAGTTTGATCCTGTGACCCCTGAGGACGTGGACAGGATTCTGGGTAGACTGAACGCGACCACTTGTTTATTGGACCCATGTCCTTCCTGGTTAGTACTGGCTTCCTGGGAAGTGACACGAGGCTGGCTCCAGTGGATTATAAACGCTTCACTGGGTGAGGGTGACTTTCCTGCTGCCTTGAAAGAGGCAGTGGTGAGGCCTCTCCTCAAGAAGCCTTCCCTGGACCCGGCAATGTTGGTAAATTATCGTCCGGTCTCCAACCTTCGCTTTGTTGCGAAGGTTGTTGAGAGTGTGGTCGCGCAACAGCTCCCCCAGCACCTGGATGAAACAACGTATCTGGATCCATTCCAGTCGGGCTTCAGGCCTGGGTACAGCATGGAAATGGCATTTGTTGCGTTGGTTGATGATCTCTGGAGGGCTCGGGACAGGGGGTGCTCCTCTGTCCTGGTCCTGTTAGATCTCTCAGCGGCTTTTGATACCATCGACCATGGTATCATGCTGCACCGGTTGGAAGAGTTGGGGGTGGGAGGCACTGTGTTGCGGTGGTTCTCCTCCTTTCTCTCTGACCGGTCGCAGTCTGTGTTGACAGGGGGACAGAGGTCGACCCTGAGGCCCCTCATATGTGGGGTGCCGCAAGGGTTGGTCCTCTCACCCCTCCTGTTCAACATTTATGTGAAGCCGCTGGGCAAGATCATCCGTGTTTCGGGGTGGAGTACCATCAGTACGCTGACGACACCCAGCTGTACATCTCCACCCCAGATCACCCCAAAGATGCCCTTGAAGTGATGTCCCGGTGCCTGGAGGCCGTACGGATCTGGATGGGGAGAAACAGGCTCAGACTCAACCCATCCAAGACCAAGTGGCTGTGGTTTCCGATGTCCCAATATAGTCAGTTGACGCCATCACTGACTATCGGGGGCGAATCATTGGCCCCCACGGAGAGGGCTCGCAACTTGGGCGTCCTCCTGGATTCACGGCTGTCTTTAGAAGAGCACTTGACGGCCGTGACCGGGAGGATTTTTCATCAGGTTCGCCTGATTCGCCAGTTGCGTCCCTTTCAGGATCGGGACTCGTTACGCACGGTCACTCATGCCCTTGTCACCTCCCGCCTGGACTATTGCAACGCTCTCTGCATGGGGCTCCCCTTGAGGAGCACCCGGAGGCTCCAACTGGCGCAGAGTGCGGCTGCGCGGGTGGTAATGGGAGCGACATGGTGTTCCCATGTAACACCCCTCCTGCGTGAGCTGCACTGGCTCCCAGTGGTCTTCCGTGTGCGCTTCAAGGTTCTGGTTACCACCTTTAAAGTGCTCCATGGCTGGGTCCTTGACCCACACCTGGGTCCTTGCGGGACCGCCTACTACCACCAATAGCCTCCCACTGGCCGGTACGCTCCCATAGAGAGGGGCTCCTCTGGGTGCCATCAGCCAAACAATGCTGACTGGTGGCCCCTAGGGGGAGAGCCTTCTCTGTGGGGGCACCTACTATCTGGAACGAGCTCCCCCCAGAGATATGGAGGATCCCAGATCTGCGCACCTTCCGCCGCGCCTTAAAGACCTTACTATTTCACCCGGCAAGCCTGGCCTAATTTTCCCCCTCTTTTATAAAAGATTTTTAAAATTTTAAATATCTTTTAGTATTTTATATATTCAATTTTAAATTGGTTTTAAAAGTTTGGGGTTTTAAATTTGTCGGGGCCAAAATTATTTAATTTGATTTTATTCTATTTTTAAATTTTGTATGTATGTGTTTTTATTGTTTGGCTGTGCACCGCCCTGAGTCCTTCGGGAGTAGGGCGGTATAGAAATCTAATAAAATAAATAAATAAATAAATAAGCGCAAAACTTAAAGGAGAATTTTTATAAAATGTTTTATAGATGGCATCTAGATCCAAAAAAACTATCTTGTATGTACCCGAATGTACAACCAAAATGTTGGAAATGTGATTGTGAGGATGCTACATACTTCCATATTTGGTGGACATGTAAAAAGGTTAAAGTGTTCTGGATAAAAATTTGGTGGATTTTACAAACATTCTTAAAAAGAGGTTAAAATTTACACCACAGTTGTTTCTGCTGGGTATAGTTACGGATTGTATGGTTATAGAGACTAATTTGATTTTGAATTTAATAACTGCAGCAAGATTATTGGTGGCACAATATTGGAAGAAGCAAGATCTACCCACAATCCAAGAATGGACAATGAAAGTAACAAACCTAGCGGAGATGGCAAAAATTACGGCGTACTTGAAGGAACATTCAAATGAAAGATATTTAAGGGACTGGAGAAGATGGATAGATTATATCCAAAGCAAACACTGGAATAAGAAGTTGCAGATAGGTTATGAATAAATATGTAGATATTTGGTGTGTTTTTAGGTAATTAAGTTAGCAGGGTAATTAGGGAATTGAAGGAATAAGAGATGCTGAATGTTATAATTACTTAGATTAGGGTGGATTATGTTTGTTGAATGTTATACCCTGTAATTTGTTCTGGGAAGAGGGCGGGGGAGGTTGGCGGATGGGAAGAGGAAGGGGTGGGGGAGGGGTGGTGGGGGTAAGGTAGGGGAGAGGGTGGGGGTGGTAGGGAAGGGGGGGAATATGTAAACCTTCTGTAAAACTTTTTAATAAAAAAAATAGTTAATTGGGGTTTTTTTTAGTTGTTCCTTTTTTAGACCTAGCAATTTAAAGTTTAGGAAGTTTTAAATTTAGCTGCTTTTATATAAAAATAAAAATAAAATAAAATAATATTTGTGCAGCTTTCTGAGATTTAGTGTGTTTCTGTAGTGTTTCACTCTAACTACACAATCACACAAAATCTCACAAAGCTGTATGTGGAATTTTGTGTGTGTAAAGTGTGAAAGTTGGTTTTTTGGGCTTTTTGTGGCTGTGTGAGGTTCCTGCTTGTTGCACAGCTGCTTTTATATTGTGGGTGAGCCAGTTGTGTTGTGTTGTGTTTTGTAGGTTAAAAAATGGCAAAGAAGTGACATTGACTTGGCCACGCCCACCTGACCAACAAGCCATGCCCTTCCAGTCACCTTACCACCAAGCCACGCCCACTAATTAAGCCACACCCCCAGAACCGGTAGCAAAAAATTTTACATTTCACCCCTGCTTCTCTGATGATCTACCCCCAATTTATTTCTCCAGGTCTTCTAAAAATGCATTCATTACCATTACCATTCATCTAATTGTATATTATAAATTGAAGGAAGAAAGAAGCAAGGGGGGGGGGCAGGAGAAGGAAGGCTATTCCAAAACCTAGAAAGTTGAGAGTTATGAAGTAATTTTAAATAGCTATCTTTTCAAAGTAACTCTACACAACACCCACAACTTCTTTAACAGCTAACTTGAAATATTTTTTATCCAATTATTCTGTAACTGTTTAATATATTTGTAAATAATTATGTATTCTAGTTTGTTAATCTAAAATAATGTAGGTGTAGTCATAAGAGGGGAGCATAAATTAAAATTAATATGTCAGATAGATAGACAGACAGACAGACACACACACACACACACACACACACACACACATACACACACACACACACACATACAAAGAGAGAGAGAGAGAGAGAGGATAATGTAATAGAATGTATTTTGGCCTCTGTTCACCCCCCCAAAAATGAGCCGTTTTTGCCTGGTTTTGGCCTGCAGAATGCTTCTGGAGGTGGGGGAGTGAAAGGAGGCCAAAAAAAGGCAAAAACAGCCCGTTTTTGGCCAAAACATGAGCTGCTTTGGCCTGGTCTTAGCCTGCAGAATGCTTCTGGGAGGGGGGGAGTGAAAGGAGGCCAAAAACCAGGCAAAAACAGCCCGTTTTTGGCCAAAAAACAAGCTGTTTTTGCCTGGTTTTAGCCTGCAGAATGCTTCTGGAGGTGTGTGTGTATGTGTGTGAAAGGAGACCAAAAAATGGCTCATTTTTGGCCCAAAACAGGCCATTTATGCCTGGTTTTTGGCCTCCTTTAACACCCCCCCCCCACCTCCAGAAGCATTCTGCAGGCTAAAACCAGGCAAAAACAATTTGTTTTGTTTTTTGGCCAGAAACAGGCCATTTTTGCCTGTTTTTTGGCCTCCTTTCACCACCACCCCACTTCCAAAAGCATTCTGAGGCTAAAATTGTTGAGCTTACCTTTTGGTTCCAGCCCGCAGGGCTCTGGAAGTCAAGCCCTGCGCTCTGCCGAAGGGTGGGTGTGCCGATGTGGATGGGGCAACCTCGTGGTGCTCCGTGGGTTGGATTAATTGCTTCAGTGGCCCACATACAGCCCCCAGGCCATAGTTTGAGGACCCATGATCTAGAACATCACAAAAACAACAGAATAAGATTGTTTGAGTTGAAACTTGTTCCAAGGAAACAGCCAGCACATATGTTAAAAGATGACATTGTAATATCAAATATAAGCAGCACTTTACTGCAAGGAATGAACAGACTAATATACAGCACAGCTTTAGCTATAACTGAACATCTTGAAAGCAAAATCAACAAACAAGAAAAAACCCAAATAGTGCACTACCAAAATGGAAGATCAGGTTGGAAAATAAGATCAGCATGCAAGATCAGATGCAAGCAAGTTAACACATATGAAAGAAAGAAGATATCAAAATCAAAACTACTGAAAAAGTAAAAGAATTCTTAGGTAGATATAACAATGGAATTTGACCTAGAGAAATGTATAACAGTGACAACTTCCAGCAGGATCCTCACCTTTGATGGCAAGGCAACTTTTAGCTCTCCTACAGACTCTCCACAGTTCAAGGCTTAGAGTGCTTTCTGAGCCAGAAGAAACCCCTCTGGGATAGGGGGAGGTTTTGGAAATTGACCCCTTTGCCCACTGACTTCTTTTCTATACCCATTTTTCAATATGGATCTGGAATTAATTTATATCTGATTGAAAAATCCTTAGCTTTCTCTATGGAATTTAGCCTAAATCTTTGCTCATGGTAAGTATCACCCTTTCTGGGATAGGGGGAGGTTTTGGAAATTGACCCCTTTGCTTCTTTGGGAAGCCAGGCACTCTCAGACTGTTTCTTGAAGAAAAAGAAGAAGTAATCAGGTGAGTCCCTGGCTGGGGCAGGGTAACCAAGCAAGTTCACTGTGGAAGAATCAGCTGTTCTAATGAACAATAAAAGATGCCACCGCTTCTTAGGCACTAGGGTTTTTTGCATATTTACCTTTCATGCTGAAACTTTCTCTAGTTGCAGGCTGCTTTTTTCTTTTTTGTGGAATTTCCATCATTTTTGAGGCTTTGTGAGAGATGATGAGAGAGAGGAGCTGAGATAGCTGAGGTGGAATAAGAAGCCTGATACAGTCTGAAACTAAAGCACTAAAACTAAAGCATGTGGAAACTATTTCTGAAACTATTTTTGTAATTTTGAGCTTAAGCTTTTCAGTGAATTTTATATTATTAGCTGAGTTGACAGATTTGGCTTTCAGAGTTTAAAGAAGAACCTTTTGTCTGAAGTGTGGAAACAGCTGTGAGGAGAGGTGAACAGTTTCGTTTTTAACAACTTTTGATTGGTCATTTGTGATCATATGCTGTAAAAAACTGGGTTTTTTTCAGGCTTTTTCAGATAGTAGTGCTGATTCACCACAAGAGGGAGCCAAAAGTCTATAATATTGCTGAGTCTCCTTAAGAATAATCCTTAAGAATAGTGTTATTAAACCCAATGAAATATAGGTTTCAAGCCTATAAATCTGTAATTTTTAATTTTTAATTTTTCCAGTTTTAAACCCAAAGAGATGGCCACAAGAAAGAAGACAGAGAAGACAGAGAAATTAGAACATTTATCAGGAGACATAGAACTTTTAAAGCCATTTATCGATGAGTACATGTTATTCAAGATCACATCCAAAATGTCAGATTAAAGCTGCAAACCAAGTTTGATTCACTCACAAGGTGAAAGCCAGAGTAGATTGTATGGAGAATGGATTGGAGAATACAAACGCTTTATGTGAAGCTGAACTGGATGAGATAACAATTCTGGAAGCTCAAATTAAAGAATT
Organism: Arizona elegans; assembly: GCA_022577455.1. NCBI lineage: Eukaryota > Metazoa > Chordata > Lepidosauria > Squamata > Colubridae > Arizona > Arizona elegans. The sequence continues at coordinate 43,307,929 of JAKOOJ010000006.1, forward strand.
TCAATTAAGATTTCATGGAATACCTGAACAACTAGATGATGATATCAGATTTAAAGGCTTTGGCCCAGTTAATTAATCAAGAGGAAAATGAAATAGAATTTGATCTTGATAATACATACAGAAAAAACTCCAGATTTGCCACTACGAGAAAGTTACCAAGGGATGTTCTAAGTTCATTTTGCAAGAAGAATAACAAGGGATCAGGTTTTGGATTACCATTTTAAACACAGGCTGAAAATGGAAAATATAGATATTATTGTTCTGAAGGAAATTCTGGTCAGAATTTTGATATCCTTACTGATATCCTGAAGCAGAGAAAAATTTTATTCCATTGGGATAAATTGGAAAGGGTGATACTTATTTACATGAGCAAATATTTAGGCTGAATTCCATAGAGAAAGCTAAGGATTTTTCAATCTGATATAAATTAATTCCAGATCCATGTGGAGAAATGGGAATAGAAAAGATGTCAGTGGGTGAGCAAGACCCAAAAGCATTGAATAAGAAGATGTGGCAGAAAGAAGTAAAAAGAAAGATGTGGACAAGATCGTTGTATAGAAATCTATTATGGTACTTAAAGATGGAGAATAAGTCTATCATGTGGAATACTAATGGAGCAAATATCCCATCTAAGTGTAAAAAAATTATTTCACTATTTGAGGAAACTTAATTTCGATATAGTCTATCTTCAAGAAACACATAATGTCAGTCTCCGCTTTTATATTGCTTGCTTGCTATGGCTACCATTGAAACGGGGGGAGGGGGAGCTGTCTGGATAGTTGGGAGGGGAAAGTGAGCTGGTGGAGTAAATTGGAGAAAGTTTTCCTCAGCGTTTCTCTGCAGCTGGGAGGCGCGCGGATAACCAGTCAAGGTCAACCTTCCTGGCATACCAGGAGGATGGAGCCATCAGAAGCTGCACCCCACATGATCCCTTGGGGGATGTGGATTAGATAATCCTGACTAGACCATTGGGGGGAAGGTTTTAAGGATGCTTTCTATATGTAATTTTCGCGCCTATTGCCTCAGACCTTGCTTTTCTTTGGTTGCATTCAGTTCATACTCAGTAAAAGTACCTTTCTCTATGAAAATGGAATCAGAGTTTTTCTTTCTTGAGTACTGAAAGACAGCGACCAGGAGAACATGGGAGCTGCTGGTTCCACTACCTCCCAGTCACACCCCAGCTGGGAGGCTTCAGAATGGATGGCTGATTTACAGCTTGAGGAAAAGCCGGAGAGAGTCAAATGGTCGCTGGGTGTGGGGAGGTTGCCGGAGCTGGAGAAGTTCCCCCAAGGAATAACAACTACCAGACGCAGAGATGCTGCCTGGCAGGAAGAACAGAAAGAAAATCTCCTGATGACCCAGGCTTTGCAACTACTGAGAGAGGCTTGTGAGAGTCAAAGAGCCCATGAAAGGTATGGATTGCCTGCCCATGGGTTGCCTGTCTGGGGGGGAGGCTGAACGCCCCAGGGGTGAAACTGAGGCTGCGCTTGCATAGAAGAGAGAGCCCAAGCCTAGGAAAAGACAACTCAGGCCTCTGGAACTCAAGCGGCTGCTGCAATCCAGGGGCCCCCTGCTGGGCAGCCATTGCCACAGGGGTGAAAAAAGCCCCAAATTCCGTTGCTATCAGTAAGATACAGGGGAGATCCAAAACAACTGGGATTCTTCTTAACCCAAGTGTGGAACCACATGAAAGACTGGGGGAAGGATTTCTCCTCAGATGCCGCATGTGTGAGGTGCATTACCAGGGCCCTGGAGGGGGTGGCAGCTGAGTGAATGGTGTGTCTCCAAAATGAAGTTTCCCCTCTGATGAGAAATGATGACCAGTTCATGGCAGCCCTCAGAACATGCTTTCAGGACCCATTAGCTGAGCAAAGGCGAGAATCAGAATGAAGTCCATACATCGGGGCAGAGATCGATGGTGGAGTACACCCAGGAGTTCTGTGAGCTGGTGTACTACATGAGAGGGTGGTCAGTAGTATCCCTGCTGGAAAGCTATAAGGATGGCCTCAATGAGGATGTCTACAAGGATTGCTGCTCCTGAGTGGCCCCTAGGGATTTGAAAAGTTGGTATATGCTGGCTGCTGATGTGGAGATCAACTTGGCCGGAGATCGCTACTGCGGTGGATGCACCTGGAGCAAACCACCCTCCTCACCCCACAAGGAGGCTCCAAAGGCCACAAGGGGACCCACAGGCTCCAAGCCAAAGTCCACCGCATGCTTCAGATGTGGAAAGGAGGGGCACTGAGTGGCTGAGTGTTTCTCTAAGCCTGGATCCAAGGTGACCCCTACTGGAGGGAAGAGAGCTGACAAACCCGCAAAACCCTGTGAGACCGCCCTAAAAGGGGTGGAAGTTGTTGAGTTCGCTCTCCTGCAACAGGGTGAGTTGGTAATTTCAACCCCTGCCAATGACAGCGAAACCAAAACTGATTCCAACGAGGACCTCCTGGTAAGTCAGAGTGGGGGACCCATGACTATCCCAGTGGAACTATAGGTACCATCCACCGGGGCCCATGGGAAGATGTTAGCCCTTCTAGATTCAAGATGCACAAGGTGTGTCATCAGCCCTGAGATTGTGGAAAAGATGGGTCTAAGACTAAAAATGATGAAAAGGCCCATCGCATTCTGTCAGCTAGATGGGTCAGTAGCGGGGGGGGCAGCCCATTTTGTAACTGAACCGATTGAGATGAGGATGGGGGATCACCAAGAAACTCTGAACTTTATTGTGGCCCCTGGCATGGAACGATCCTCCTACTCAGGCTGCCCTGGCTCTGAAAATGGAACCCGTGCATAAATTGGAGGACGGGCATGCTGCGCATCCGCTCTAGCCACCAAGGAAAGGGGGGGAGCCCCTATTGTGTGGTCAAAGTGGCAAGTGAATTGGCGGCGGCCACAATGGAACACATTGTGGGGGAGGAAATGATCCCAAAAAAGTACCGGGACCTATGGGAGGTGTTTAGTGAGAAGGCGTCAGATGTGCTGCCCCCTCACCAGCCTACAGACTGTAGTATAGAAATCCTTCCTGGGGTGAAACTCCCTAAACCAAAGATCTACCCCATGACCCCCCGGGAGTTGGGGGAACTATGAGACTTTATTGATAAAAACCTAAAATGCTGCTTCATCCAACCGGCTAGGCTGCATGTAGCCGCCCTGTTGCTATTCCGGAAGAAGAAGAATGGGTCTTTTCGTCTGGTAGTTGATTATAAAAATTTAAACGCTATCTGCGTGGAAAATGTATACCCAGTGCCCCTCATGAAGGACATGCTGGCCCACCTGGCCAAAGGGAAGATTTTTACTAAACTGGATTTGCGGGAGGCGTATTATAGAGTTCAGATTAAGGAAGGTGATGAATGGAAAACTGCTTTCAACTGCCCGCTGGGATGTTTCCAGTTTAGGGTGCTCCCTTTCGGACTACAAGGAGCCCCTGCAGTGTTCATGCAACTGATCAATGAAGTACTGCACGAGCACCTTTACAAGGGGGTCCTGGTCTACCTGGGTGACATTCTTATTTACACCGAGACCATGGACAACCACGTAAAACTGGTGAGAGCAGTCCTGAAAAAACTTAGAGCTGCTGAGCTGTATGCCAAGTTGTCAAAATACGAATTCCACCAGACTAGAATTGACTATCTGGTATACCACATCTCACATGAGGGGACAGAAATGGACCCAGAAAAGGTCCGGGCAGTATTGGAATGGGCTCCCCCATGTACCCGCAAACAACTACAAAGCTTCCTGGGATTTGCTAACTTCTATCGGCAGTTCATCCCCTCATTCGCAAAAATTGCCTTACAATTACTAACCTCCTGAAAACAAAAGGAGAGGTGAAGCCAAAACCCTCCTGGCCTCTCGAATGGACTATGGAATGTCAGACGGCTTTTGAAAAACTGAAATGACTGTTTGCCGCCAAACCATCCTTAAACATCCTGACATGGAGGCCCCGTTTGTCGTTCAGGCCAACACCAATGATGTGGCCATCAGAGCAGTGTTACTTCAAGCCAATGCCGAGGGGAATTTGCAACCCTGTGTCTATACCTCTCAGAAATTATCTGAGACCGAGAAGAGATGGGCCATCTGGGAGAAGGAGGCATTTGCTGTTCGTTGGGCGCTGTTAACATGGAGGCATTTCCTGGAAGGAGTGAAACACCCTTTTGAGGGGTGGACTGATCACAAAAACTTAAAGGCCTTAAAAACACCCCAAAAATTGTCACCTAAGCAAGTCCGCTGGGCCCAACACTTTAACTGATTTAATTTCTCTCTGCGCTACCTTCCTGGAGGAAAGAACTTTATGGCAGATGCTCTCTCGAGACTGCCTCAATACAATAGTGTTTGAGTGAAGGGGGTAATGTATTTGAAATCTTTAGATACATTGAGAGAAGAAGGTATAATTTATACATGGTTTCAGTACGGTCAACTTCAAGCTAGATGGAAGGAAGATAAAAAAAACTGGCTTTGTGCAAAATGAGGAGAATTTGGTAAAACAAATTAGAGATCAAAAACAAATGCATATTAAAAGATTGTATAATGCTTTATTGGAAATAGACTCTGAGACGGAACTGGTTAAAGACTGTATGATTAAATGGGCACAAAACTTTCAAGAGCCAGTAATGATGGAGACTTGGGAAAAGATTTGAATTAGAAATGTGAAATTTACACAAGCACAAAATTTAAGAGAAAACCTTTATAAAATGTTTTATAGATGGCACTTAGATCCCAAAAAATTATCATGTATGTATCCCAATGTGCAAGCTAAATGTTGGAGATGTGACTGTGATGATGCAACTTATTATCATATATGGTGGACTTGTAGAAAAATCAAAGCATTTTGGATAAAGATTTGGTGGGTGATGCAGAATATTCTTAAAAAGAGACTGAAATTTACTCCACAGTTGTTCTTATTGGGTATAACTACGGACTGTACAGTTGCAGAGACTAAACTGATTTTGAACTTGATAACAGCAGCAAGATTGTTGGTAGCACAACATTGGAAGAAGGACTTTTTGCCTACTATTGATGACTGGATATTGAAAGTAACTAACTTAGCTGAAATGGCTAAAATAGGGTTGTGGGGAAATTGTGTTTGTTTTAAAACTTTTTCAATAAAAAAAAAATAGTGTTTGAGTGGAAGTGATTCATCTGGTTATCCCCTCGAAACAGCTGGCAGCTCCAATGGTTGCCAGAGCCCAGCCGAAAGGGGACCTAACCTTGTCCGATGACTTGAGCAAGCAATTAAAAGAAGCATTAAAAACTGGTTTTTTTTTTTATTGCAAAAGTTTTACAATTACATTTTCACCCCTTTCCCCCCCCCCCTCAAACCACCCCAAACTTCCCAACCTCCCTAACCCACCCTAACCCTCCCCTCCCCCCGGACTTCCTCACAGTATACTCATGTCAAATAAAAGGAAAAACCCTCCTTTATATATAAAACTTGAACCCCTCCCTCCCCCTTACAAGTTTTCATCTTCATTACATTAACCTATTTCTATCTTAATATAACATTTTCAAATAGATTTTCATCCTGATTACCTTAAAAATATTTCTATCTTAATATAACATTTTCTAATAAATTTTCATCCTTAACCTTAAAAAATTTCTATCTTAATATAACATTTTCAAATAAAAGCTATTTGATACTTCCTAGTTTGATATTTGTTCTGAACATAATCTATCCACTTCTTCCATTCCCATTCATAAGTCTCTTGAGAACTATCTTTTAGATATGCTGAAATCTTCGCCATCTCTGCAAAACTGGCCATCTTCAAAGTCCATTCCTCAATCGTAGGCAGCGCTTCATTTTTCCAATATTTACCTATCAACAATCTTGCTGCTGTTATCATATACAATATCAATTTTGTTTCACCCGATGTAAAACCCTTAACTATACCCAATAAAAACAGTTGTGGAGAAAATTGAATTTTTTTCTTCAAAACATTCTGCATGACCCACCAAATTTTTATCCAAAAAGCCTTAACTTTCTTACAGGTCCACCAAACATGATAATATGTAGCGTCTAAACAATCACATCTCCAACATTTAGGCTGCACATTAGGGTACATACACGACAATTTTTTGGGGTCTAGATGCCATCTGTAAAACATTTTATAAAAATTTTCCCTCAGATTCTGCGACTGTGTAAATTTAACATTCTGAACCCAAATTTTTTCCCATGTTTCCAACATCACTGGTTCCTCAAAATTTTGTGCCCACTTAATCATGCAGTCTTTAACTAGTTCAGTTTCTGAATCCCTTTCTAACAAAACATTATAAAGTCTTTTGATATGCATTGGGCCTTTCTCTTTTATGTGTCTAACTAATTCTTCCTCATACATCATAATATCAGTTTTTTGGTCCTCTTTCCATCTCAATTGCAATTGATTATATTGTAACCAAGTTAGATTAATCCCTTCAGCCAACAATGTCTGTAATGTCTTCAGCTGCCATCTGCCCGCATCTGTAAAAAGAACCTCTTTGTATAAAAACCCCCCGAGTGACATTATATTTGTATTCCACAAAGTATGACCAAGATCCAGCCATAGCGGTATTTTATAATCCCAATTGTTTCGGTGCTTCTTCCAAACTCTCAACAAAGAATCTCTAAGTATATGGCTTTTGAATACTTTATCCACTTTACTGTCATAAAATAAGTAAGCGTGCCATCCAAATTCCAAATCAAAACTTTCTGCGTTTAGTATTCCAGTCTTTTTTCCTCCAAACCAGTCACTTAGTAAAGTCAAAGCTGCTGCATCATAATATAACTGTAGGTTTGGAAGTTTAAGACCTCCCCTTTCTGGAACGTCTTGCATGATTTTCATTTTTACTCTTGGTTTTTCCTCGTTCCAGACAAACTTATTCACACCAGTTTGCCATACTTTTAGTTGTTTATCATTTTTGAGCACCGGAATCATTTGAAACAAAAAAAGAAATCTTGGCAAAATGTTCATCTTAACTGCTGCTATTCTTCCAAGTAGAGACAGCTGCAGTTTTTTCCAAGTCTCCATATCTTTTTGCACCTCTCGCCACAACACCTCATAGTTATTTTGAAACAATTTCATATTTGATTCTGCAACCTGAACTCCTAGATATTTTACCTTTGGTACAATCTCAAAACCTGCCCTCCTTTCAAGCTCAAGTTTACGATCTTGTGTCATATTTTTAACTACCATCTTAGTTTTTTTCTGGTTCAATCTAAAACCTGAAACTTTACCATAGTCTTGTATAATGTCCTTCATCTGGATTATTGATTCCATTGGCTGTGTTAGGGTAACAACCAGATCGTCTGCAAATGCCTTTATTCTGTAATCCTCTTGCCTTATCATTATACCTTTCAAAGTATTAGAGTCCCTTATTGTGTTTAACAAGACTTCTAGTGTTAAAATAAACAACAATGGGGACAACGGACATCCCTGTCTTGTTCCTTTTTCGATTTTAAACTCTGTTGTCAAACTTCCATTAATAATAATCTGTGCCTTTTGTTCTTGATAGATTGCTGAGACTGCCTGAATAAATTGGTCCCCAAAGTCCATCCTTTTTAAAGTCTTTAATAGAAAATTCCAGTCCACTTTATCAAAGGCCTTCTCTGCATCCAGAAAAACCAGCACTGCAGGGATCTGTTTATTCTTCTCAAGATATTCCAATAAATCTATTACTTGCCTTACATTATCATTCATGTGCCTAACCTCAATAAATCCCGCTTGATCATCATGAATCACCTTTTGAATTACTGGCATCAATCTGTTGGCTAATACTTTTGCGTAAATTTTATAATCCGTATTCAAGAGAGATATCGGTCTGTAGTTCTCTCGTTTTTTGGGACCTGCTTGTTCTTTTGGTATCAAAGAAATATAAGCTGTAGTCCATGATGGGGGTACTTTTCCCCCTTGTTGTATATTACAAAATAAGTCTCTAAGTTGTTCCACCATTTCTGCCTGCAGAGTTTTATAATACACTGCAGTCAGACCATCCGTTCCAGGAGCTTTAGCTGTTTTTAATTGTTTTATTGCTGCTATTATCTCGTCCTCTGTTATAGGATAATTCATTCTTTCCTTTTGTTTTATTTTTTTTTTATTGAAAAAGTTTTCAAATACAAGTTTTTCCCCCTTTCCCCCCCCCTCTTCCCTAACCCACCCTTTCCATCCAACCCCCCCTGTGACTTCTTCACAACAATAGGCTATTTCATAACTAGTTACATACATAATATCTTCCCTTTCCCTTAATCCCTTCTCGGAATACTGACCCTTAACTTGTTAATCTTATAACTCCCATTTTTACGGTAATCTGCCCTTTTTCTCCTCCCCTAAACTTATTGAGTATTATTACAAATTAACCTTTAATCTTTTATATATATTAATATAACATTTTAAATCGGCCTTCTCCCTGCAACCAAATTTATTCAATTCTGTCCACTTCCTCCACTCCTCTAAATATATGACTTGAAATCAGACAATACAATTCTAAATATAATCCACTACCCACTTTACTAAAATATACACATTTCTATATATGCATCCCATTTTATAACAATCAGTAAACTAACCTATTTCAACCCTTCAATTCCTACAAAATCATGCAGTACAATTCTAAATATAATCAACTGCCCACATTACTAAGATATACACATATCTATATATGCATTTCATTATGTAAAAAGAGAAAAGACAATAACTTTAAGTTTATGATCCATATAATATCTTCTTTGATGTCTTTCCACTAGATTGTTAAATCCATCACCCATAATAGGGTAAAATAACATGCTGGTGCAACAGTTTATTCAAAATCTTCAGTCATCTTCTGCCCCCATCAGTAGTAGATATCCTCACACCTGTATAAAAGTAAAAACAACCACCCGAGTGACATTATAATTATGAATATATCCGTATGGTTATAGTTGTGGTATTCATCAGGATTGTTAATTCCCATCATCCTACTGAGTAACATCCAGATCTTCTGCATGCCCCGGCAAAACTCTCCTGCCTTATAACTCAAAGTAGTTATAATATATTTCCAAGAGAAAAAAAAGGTAAATAAGAAAAAATTAGATGATTCAAATCCAACAAAGTGAGGCTCTTTCCACATCCCAAAATCATGGCCTTGCAGAGATCTGCCACAATCCTCAGGATAGTATCAGACAATTGTTCGCCGCCACTATCTTTTCTAATATTCATTCATTTTTTAAAGCGCCTGGCTTCACTGTTGCTTAGTTTAGAAATTGCTGTTTCTATAAGATCTGTTTCTTTTCTTTTTCTTTTTCGGGTTGAATTTCCATCCTCTTTTCTTGCCTACCAATTGTATATCTGCTGGTTGATTTTCATTCTGCTTTGTGGATTGTTCTTGTTGGGTTAATTTTATCATCTCATCTTTCTTCTCCGTCACTTGTATATCAACTGATTGATTTGCGCACTTGTCTGTGACTTGATGATTCATCACCTTGGGTTCGGATGATACTGCTCTCTTATTTATAAACAGTCCAGCTGGGGTCTCCAGGGAGTCCAAAGACAATTTATCCATCACAGCCTCTGTAATTTGATGTTTTCCTTTTATTTCCAACTCCTTTTGCTTATCCTGTATTATGCCTAAAGGTGTTAAATTCATTTTTAGAATTTTTTGATAAAAATCTTCCGCTTTTTCAACAGTGTGCAATTGATATCTTACGCCTTGATATCTCAATATTAAACCAACTGGGATGTCCCACCTGAATAGGATATTTCTTTTTTTTAATTCAGTCACTAAAAAGCCAAATTTCTTCCTCTCCATTAACATCTTGGGCGGGAGCTCCTTGAAAATCCAAATCTTTCTTCCATGAAATTGCAAATTGGAATTAAAAGAGTTCTGCACAATATTATTCCTAATTTCTTTATCTGTAAAATAGATCACCACATCTCTAGGCAATTGCCTTTGCTTTGCCCACCAGAAGTTTATTCTATAAGTTCTATCAATCCTGCAATACACTTCATCAGGTTGAACCTTTAAGATCCCAGCCAGAATTTCAGAAGATACTTTCCTTAAATCATCTCTATTATTTTCCTGCAGACCTCTCAATCTAATTGCATATTCTGTAAAATTATATTGAGTCATTAAAACTTCTCTTTCAATCCTCTGTTGTACATTTTCCTCATTACCAATCTTTTGGTCAGTCTCCATTTTAAATTTGTCTTCCAAGCTATTATCCTGAATGTTTATCAAATCCTTTTTAATTTTTTGAGTCATGTCATCCAAATTCTCCTCGATTTCCTTCATTTTAGTCTCTAATAATTCAGTCTTTGCCTCCACCCGAATCAGAAAGCCTGATAAACCATTAGCAGCTTTTGAAATCTTTTTATTCAAGAAGTCAGACTTTGATTTCACCAATTCACCAATTTCTTTAATTTCCTGCTTAAATTTTTCAAGTTGCTGATTCACAATCTCATCCCTTCTTACAATCTCTTCAAGGATAAATTCTAATATATTAAAATCGGGTTTCTGACGCTGGAGAGTTGAAATTTGTTGGCGCAATTTCTTAAGGGGGGAAATTCCCCCCCCCTGTTTGTCCAGCTGTGTAAGTCCTGATGCCATTTCCCACACAGACAAGATTTAGCAAAAATGAGAGAAGAAATAGAAAGCAAAAAGACTTTCCCTCATTAAAAAAAACTTCTAAGCAGCACAGGAGCGAGGTTTTCTCTAGAAATGTAGCCAGTGATATTTATTCCGCTACATTGTAATAATGAGAAACGGAAGGACTTTCCCTTTTAGCCCTTCTCCAGCCACAGCAGACGCCATTTTAGAAGGCTCTTTTTCCCTCTTTTCCTCTGCTCTTTTCTTTTAAATAGTTTTTGAAAGGGTGAGATACTTGCGGTTCAGTATTAAGGGTCCAGTTCTTCATTTCTTTAATTATTCTTTTAGATTCACAGGCTTGCTCTTGACGCCTGGCTCTGCATAAGCAGAGGTCTCCCAAAGCCCGGAGCAGCGGCAGGGGATATGGGGCTTCTCATCCGCTCCGTCCCAAAAGTTAAAAAAAAACTTTTGGGACTCTGCGGAGAGTTCTACCCACCCCTGCTGGCTCTATCTCCGTTTCCTCTTGGAAACGGAGTTTTTTCGAGCCGCCATCCACTGTAACGGCGGCTCTATACAGGCAGAGGGAGCTGACGATCCCAGAGGAACGTCTGGCGGCGGCCAGCAGCAAACCGGAAGCCGTTCTTTCCTTTTGTTGCTCAGTGATTTTTGTAACTCTTTTGTTGTCTAAATATTTTTCTATAAGTCCATTCTGCACCTCCTCTCTGGCATATAATTTAGTGTAATATTCAAGAAAAGCTTCTTTTATTAATTTCTGTTGAAAAACTTCTTTCCCTCCAATATCAATACTATCAATAGTCTGTATGCTCTGTTTCTTCCTTAATGTGTAAGCCAACCACCTGCCCGGTTTATTGGCGTTGCAGAATGTATTATGCTTCGCGTATTGTAAATTTGTTGCAACTTGTTCCGCTATAAGCATTTGGAATTGGTCTTTCAAAAGTTTTATGACACCAAGTATTCTTTCATCTGTTGGGTTTTTAATAAGTAACTGTTCTTTGTTCTTTATTTCTGCTTCCAATTCAAGTCTTTTCTTTTGTCGAATCAACCTATGTTTAGAGTTCATATATATAAGCACCCCTCTCATATAAGCTTTGCTTGCGTCCCACACAATTTCCATTGGGGTGCCTTTATTCAAATTCATTTCAAAAAACTCTTTCAAATACTTTTTAAGTTCTATTATATTTTTTTCATATCTGAACAAGTTTTCATTTAATCTCCAAGAGCATCTCTCAGTCTTGCGTGTCTCAATTTCTATCCACACTGGGCTATGATCAGTCAAAATTCTTGGCAGAATCTTTGTTCTTTTTGTCCTGACAAGTAAATCATCAGACAACAAGATGAAGTCAATCCTGGAAAAGGATCTATGTCTGTCAGAGAAGAAAGTATAATCCAATTCTTTTGGGTTATGTATTCTCCAAATATCTTTTAATTCCAGATCTTCTTTCATATCAAAAAAAGTCTGTGGTAATCTAATCCTTGACTTCGCCAAAGTCTTTTTGTCTAATTTAGAATCAATTACTCCATTCCAATCTCCCATAATTAAAATAGATCTGTAATCCCATTGAAGTATTTTCGTATGCAGCATTTTATAAAAATAGTCCTGTTGTTGGTTAGGAGCATAAATTCCTATCAAAAGAATTTGATTATTAGCAGAAAGTAATTCAATTGCTACAAACCTGCCATCTTGATCAGCTTCTATAAGTTTGGCTGTTAATTTTTTATTTACGTAAATAACCACACCATTCTTTTTTTGGTTAGTTGAAGATATAAAATGTGTTCCTAGTTTGGAATTTTTCAAATAGTTTTGATCTTGAGCTGTAATATGCATTTCTTGTAAACAAATTATATCATTATTATGTTGTTTTAAATATGCAAATACTTTCTTCCTTTTTTGTGTTACATTCAACCCATTCACATTCCAAGATAAACATTTAATCATCATTATTCTCCTTCTGGAGCAAAGAACAGAACATTCGGATTTCATCCGAAATCTTCTGTCCTGCATTCCCCACGGCCCCAGCCTTTTCATCTTGTCTTTCCTGCTGTAACTTTTCTTTAAGTTGCTTGGCTTTTGCTCGGGTTATACGCTAGTCCTTAACTTCAGCCATCCAAGCCGGCTCCAAGATTGGAGAAGGTTCCAGCAAAGGCTCATCCAGAAAACCTCCTTCAGCGCCCTTCAACTCCTCTGATTCCTGCTTAGATTGTTGTTGCGATTCTTGAAGTTGCTTCTTATCACTCTCTTTAGTCTCCAAAACTGTAGATGTACGTGGGGATGGTGTTCTTTCTTTAAAGATATGAGTATAAAATTGCTCCGCCTTCTCCACAGTATTCAAACGGTGTTTCTCTCCCTTATATCTCAAAATTATGCCAGTTGGAGCGTCCCAACGAAATGGGATTTGATTATTCTGCAGTTCTTTAACAAGAAAGCCAAAATCTTTTCTGGATTTCAACATCTTAGGTGGAAGCTCCTTGTAGACTGTAATCTTGGATCCGCTCACTTGCACAGAAGTAAGAAAAGATTTTTGCAGGATATCATTTCTTATTGCTCTGTCTGTAAAATATATGACCACATCTCTAGGCAATTGTCTTTGTCTGGCCACCCAAGAGTTGACTCTGTAAATTTTGTCTATTTTACAAAAGACCATATCAGGATTAATTTTTAAGATCACAGCTAGGGCTTCAGCACAAATCTGTCTCAAATCTTGTCTCTCCTCTTCTCTAATTCCTCGAAGCCGTATAGCAAATTCCATTGCCCGGAATTGCATCATAACAATCTCGTTCTCAACTCTCTGCATCTTGTCATCAACATCAAAAAATTTATGATAATTATTTTTCATCTTAGCATTAACTTCTAATTTAAATTCATCCACTTTTGACTCAACTTTCATAATAAATCCTGCCAGGCTAGACGCCACATGTTATTTTTTTGGTCACCTTCTTTTGGTTCTGCTGCATTTCCTGCATAATTTCCTGTTGAGACTTTTGAATTTTATCATCTATTTTATTTATTTTATCATCTATTTCCTGTTGAGCTTTTTGAAATTTGTCATCCAGGATATTTGAAATAAATTCTTTTAAATCTCCCATATCAAAATCTTTTTTCTGGGCTTGTGACTGCGTGTCTTGTTTGCATGTGGGGGATCCCCCCCCCTGTTTTGCCTTCCTGCTTCTTTGAAGCCATCCTGCCACGTAGGCTAGCTTTTCTAAAAAGGGAGGTTCCGCTTCTTCTGCCACCTCCACAAAGCCTTCTAAAAAGGTCCCCCAGATTTATTCAAGGCAAAGCTATAATGCAGCAAAATCAAGTAAAAGGGAGAGATTTTCTTCTTGTTTCTGTTACAGCCGGAGCAACTTTATAGCAACTTTTTAACTTTGTAACAAAGCAAGATGACTTCACCAATCCACACCCGCTGATACATTTACTCTAATGCTGAGCGCCATATTTTTTCCAGTCACTTTCACTCATTCATAAACTTTCACTTCAGTATAAAAAATCAGCAAAGAGCTAATACTTGCAGTTCAAAATTTCAGGGTTCAAGTAGATTTCAAGTGTTTATTTGGGTTATTTCCTCGCTCTTTAAAAGTTTCCTGCAGCCGGCTTGTTCTGCGGAAGCAGAGACGTCCCACGCCGCCCGGAGTCTCAGCAGGTTGAAAGGGAGCCGCCCTGTTTCCTCCCCAGAAACAATTCCCTGGGGGGGTTTCAGGGGCTCAACCTGTACCCTGCTGCCTCTTCTTCATAAATCCTAAGGATTTTGAAGGTTTCAAGCCGCTTCGCAATCGAGAAGCGGCTCTACGAGTGGCTGGGCTGGCGGTGCCTAAAAGAGCACCGTCGCCGCCGAAGACGAGGAAACCGGAAGCCTGTGCCTTTTGTTCTTGATAGATTGCTGAGACCGCCTGAATAAACTGGTCCCCAAAGTCCATCCTTTTTAAAGTCTTTAATAGAAAATTCCAGTCCACTTTATCAAAGGCCTTCTCTGCATCCAGAAAAACCAGCACTGCAGGGATCTGTTTATTCTTCTCAAGATATTCCAATAAATCTATTACTTGCCTTACATTATCATTCATGTGCCTACCCTCAATAAATCCCGCTTGATCATCATGAATCACCTTTTGAATTACTGGCATCAATCTGTTGGCTAATACTTTTGCGTAAATTTTATAATCCGTATTCAAGAGAGATATCGGTTTGTAGTTCTCTGGTTTTTTGGGACCTGCTTGTTCTTTTGGTATCAAAGAAATATAAGCTGTAGTCCATGATGGGGGTACTTTTCCCCCTTGTTGTATATTACAAAATAAGTCTCTAAGTTGTTCCACCATTTCTGCCTGCAGAGTTTTATATTACACTGCAGTCAGACCATCCGTTCCAGGAGCTTTAGCTGTTTTTAATTGTTTTATTGCTGCTATTATCTCGTCCTCTGTTATAGGATAATTCATTCTTTCCTTTTGTTGCTCAGTGATTTTTATAACTCTTTTGTTGTCTAAATATTTTTCTATAAGTCCATTCTGCACCTCCTCTCTGGCATATAGTTTAGTGTAATATTCAAGAAAAGCTTCTTTTATTAATTTCTGTTGAAAAATTTCTTTCCTTCCAATATCAATACTATCAATAGTCCGTATGCTCTGTTTCTTCCTTAATGTGTAAGCCAACCACCTGCCCGGTTTATTGGCGTTGCAGAATGTATTATGCTTCGCGTATTGTAAATTTGTTGCAACTTGTTCCGCTATAAGCATTTGGAATTGGTCTTTCAAAAGTTTTATGACACCAAGTATTCTTTCATCTGTTGGGTTTTTAATAAGTAACTGTTCTTTGTTCTTTATTTCTGCTTCCAATTCAAGTCTTTTCTTTTGTCGAATCAACCTATGTTTAGAGTTCATATATATAAGCACCCCTCTCATATAAGCTTTGCTTGCGTCCCACACAATTTCCATTGGGGTGCCTTTATTCAAATTCATTTCAAAAAACTCTTTCAAATACTTTTTAAGTTCTATTATATTTTTTTCATATCTGAACAAGTTTTCATTTAATCTCCAAGAGCGTCTCTCAGTCTTGCGTGTCTCAATTTCTATCCACACTGGGCTATGATCAGTCAAAATTCTTGGCAGAATCTTTGTTCTTTTTGTCCTGACAAGTAAATCATCAGACAACAAGATGAAGTCAATCCTGGAAAAGGATCTATGTCTGTCAGAGAAGAAAGTATAATCCAATTCTTTTGGGTTATGTATTCTCCAAATATCTTTTAATTCCAGATCTTCTTTCATATCAAAAAAAGTCTGTGGTAATCTAATCCTTGACTTCGCCAAAGTCTTTTTGTCTAATTTAGAATCAATTACTCCATTCCAATCTCCCATAATTAAAATAGATCTGTAATCCCATTGAAGTATTTTCGTATGCAGCATTTTATAAAAATAGTCCTGTTGTTGGTTAGGAGCATAAATTCCTATCAAAAGAATTTGATTATTAGCAGAAAGTAATTCAATTGCTACAAACCTGCCATCTTGATCAGCTTCTATAAGTTTGGCTGTTAATTTTTTATTTACGTAAATAACCACACCATTCTTTTTTTGGTTAGTTGAAGATATAAAATGTGTTCCTAGTTTGGAATTTTTCAAATAGTTTTGATCTTGAGCTGTAATATGCGTTTCTTGTAAACAAATTATATCATTATTATGTTGTTTTAAATATGCAAATACTTTCTTCCTTTTTTGTGTTACATTCAACCCATTCACATTCCAAGATAAACATTTAATCATCATTATTCTCCTTCTGGAGCAAAGAGCAGAACATTCGGATTTCATCCGAAATCTTCTGTCCTGCATTCCCCACGGCCCCAGCCTTTTCATCTTGTCTTTCCTGCTGTAACTTTTCTTTAAGTTGCTTGGCTTTTGCTCGGGTTATACGCTGGTCCTTGACTTCAGCCATCCAAGCCGGCTCCAAGATTGGAGAAGGTTCCAGCAAAGGCTCATCCAGAAAACCTCCTTCAGCACCCTTCAACTCCTCTGATTCCTGCTTAGATTGTTGTTGCGATTCTTGAAGTTGCTTCTTATCACTCTCTTTAGTCTCCAAAACTGTAGATGTACGTGGGGATGGTGTTCTTTCTTTAAAGATATGAGTATAAAATTGCTCCGCCTTCTCCACAGTATTCAAACGGTGTTTCTCTCCCTTATATCTCAAAATTATGCCAGTTGGAGCGTCCCAACGAAATGGGATTTGATTATTCTGCAGTTCTTTAACAAGAAAGCCAAAATCTTTTCTGGATTTCAACATCTTAGGTGGAAGCTCCTTGTAGACTGTAATCTTGGATCCGCTCACTTTCACAGAAGTAAGAAAAGATTTTTGCAGGATATCATTTCTTATTGCTCTGTCTGTAAAATATATGACCACATCTCTAGGCAATTGTCTTTGTCTGGCCACCCAAGAGTTGACTCTGTAAATTTTGTCTATTTTACAAAAGACCATATCAGGATTAATTTTTAAGATCACAGCTAGGGCTTCAGCACAGATCTGTCTCAAATCTTGTCTCTCCTCTTCTCTAATTCCTCGAAGCCGTATAGCAAATTCCATTGCCCGGAATTGCATCATAACAATCTCGTTCTCAACTCTCTGCATCTTGTCATCAACATCAAAAAATTTATGATAATTATTTTTCATCTTAGCATTAACTTCTAATTTAAATTCATCCACTTTTGACTCAACTTTCATAATAAATCCTGCCAGGCTAGACGCCACATCTGTTATTTTTTTGGTCACCTTCTTTTGGTTCTGCTGCATTTCCTGCATAATTTCCTGTTGAGACTTTTGAATTTTATCATCTATTTTATTTATTTTATCATCTATTTCCTGTTGAGCTTTTTGAAATTTGTCATCCAGGATATTTGAAATAAATTCTTTTAAATCTCCCATATCAAAATCTTTTTTCTGGGCTTGTGACTGCGTGTTCTGTTTGCGTGTGGGGGATCCCCCCCCCTGTTTTGCCT
Organism: Arizona elegans; assembly: GCA_022577455.1. Taxonomy (NCBI): domain Eukaryota; kingdom Metazoa; phylum Chordata; class Lepidosauria; order Squamata; family Colubridae; genus Arizona; species Arizona elegans. The sequence continues at coordinate 43,325,443 of JAKOOJ010000006.1, forward strand.
TCCTGCTTCTTTGAAGCCATCCTGCCACGTAGGCTAGCTTTTCTAAAAAGGGAGGTTCCGCTTCTTCTGCCACCTCCACAAAGCCTTCTAAAAAGGTCCCCCAGATTTATTCAAGGCAAAGCTATAATGCAGCAAAGTCAAGTAAAAGGGAGAGATTTTCTTCTTGTTTCTGTTACAGCCGGAGCAACTTTATAGCAACTTTTTAACTTTGTAACAAAGCAAGATGACTTCACCAATCCACACCCGCTGATACATTTACTCTAATGCTGAGCGCCATATTTTTTCCAGTCACTTTCACTCATTCAGAAACTTTCACTTCAGTATAAAAAATCAGCAAAGAGCTAATACTTGCAGTTCAAAATTTCAGGGTTCAAGTAGATTTCAAGTGTTTATTTGGGTTATTTCCTCGCTCTTTAAAAGTTTCCTGCAGCCGGCTTGTTCTGCGGAAGCAGAGACGTCCCACGCCGCCCGGAGTCTCAGCAGGTTGAAAGGGAGCCGCCCTGTTTCCTCCCCAGAAACAATTCCCTGGGGGGGTTTCAGGGGCTCAACCTGTACCCTGCTGCCTCTTCTTCATAAATCCTAAGGATTTTGAAGGTTTCAAGCCGCTTCGCAATCGAGAAGCGGCTCTACGAGTGGCTGGGCTGGCGGTGCCTAAAAGAGCACCGTCGCCGCCAAAGACGAGGAAACCGGAAGTCCATTAAAAACTGTTGAGTGGTTTTTAGCCCACTCCAATGAGTGTACACTTCGTGAGGGTCTCGCCTGGGTGGGAGCAAAGCTGTATATCCCTGCCAGCCTGAGGGGGGCAGCATTACAATACACCCATGATGCTAAAATCGCTGGGCATTTTGGATTCATGAAGACATTGCATTTAGTTAAACAACAATTCTGGTGGCCAGCACTGAAGAAAAACATAGAAGCCTACGTGGTGAGCTGCCCTATATGTGCGTCAGCAAAGAAGCCTGCTGGGAAACCCCCCTGGGTTGCTTCAGAGTGTAGCCAGGCCGGGAGCCCTATGGAAAGAGATATCCATGGATTTTATTGTTGAATTGCCCAAAAGTGGAGGAAATATGGTCATTTGGGTGGTCACTGATTTGTTTTCTAAGCAAGTGCATTTTATCCCATGTCCCAAGATCCCTTTGGCTAAAACTCTGGCTAAACTGTTTGTCCAGCATGTGTATAGATTACATGGGGCTCCAGAGTGAATAATCTCAGACAGAGGAGTTCAATTCACCTCCCACTTCTGGAAGGAGTTCCTGGGGTTGTTAGGCTCCACCCAGGGATTAAGCTCTGCCCACGAACCTCAGACCAATGGGGCTTGTGAAAGAACTAACTCAGTGTTGGAACAGTACCTTAGATGCTACATAAATTATCAGCAAGATAACTGGGCGGACTTGTTGCCGTTTGTGGAGGTCACCTATAATAACTCTATACACAGCAGTACTGGTTTTACCCCATTTAAGGTAGCCTCAGGCCAAGACTTTGTGCCCATCTCAGAGTTGCCTCAGGAAAACCCACAGATACCTTCCTTGGCTGACTGGATTGAACAGCTACGTGGTACCTGGACTGTAACACATAAGATCCTGGACAAGGCTCACTGAGCTCATAAAAACCAAGCTGAAAAGAAAAGAATTCAGGGTAGGGATTACAAAGTAGGAGATAGTGTTTTCCTTTCCACCAAGTACTTGCAAACTACCCAAAAGTCGAAAAGTCTTGGGCCCAAATATGTGGGTCCTTTCCCTATTTTATGCATAGTTAACCCAGTTACGGTGCAATTAAAGTTGCCAAAAACCTTGCAGAGAATTCATCCTGTGTTTCATGTTAGTTTGCTGAAACCCGAGCGTACGTCCCCCCTGCGTCCGCACCAAGAACCTCCTCCTGACCTCCTCCTACTCATTGAAGGGGAACAGCATTTTAAGGCCAATGATGCCCTTAAAGTGATGTCCCAGTGCCTGGAGGCCATACGGATCTGGATGGGGAGGAACAGACTCAGGCTCAATCCATCCAAGACCGAGTGGCTGTGGTTTCCGACGTTCCGATATAGTCAATTGGTGCCATCACTGACTATTGGGGATGACTCATTGCCCCCCACGGAGAGGGTTCGCAACTTAGGCGTCCTCTTGGACTCACAGCTGTCTTTAGAAGAACACTTGACGGCTGTGGCTGGGAGGTCTTTTTATCAGGTTCTCCTGATTCGCCAGTTGCGTCCCTTTCTGGATCGGGACTCGTTAAATACGGTCACTCATGCCCTCGTCACTTCACGCCTGGACTACTGTAATGCTCTCTACATGGGGCTCCCCTTGAGGAGCACCCGGAGGCACCAGCTGGTCCAGAATGCGGCCGCGCGGGTAGTTATGGGAGCAGCATGGCGCTCCCATGTGGCTCCCCTCCTGCGCGAGCTGCACTGGCTCCCTGTGGTCTTCCGGGTGCGCTTCAAGGTCTTAGTTACCACCTTTAGAGCGCTCCATGGCTTAGGACCGGGGTACTTACGAGACCGCCTTCTGCCACCAATAGCCTCTCACCGCCCAGTACGCTCCCATAGAGAGGGGCTTCTCAGGGTGCCGTCAGCCAAACAATGTCGACTGGCGGCCCCCAGGGGGAGAGCCTTTTCTGTGGGGGCACCCACCATCTGGAACGAGCTCCCCCCAGAGATACAGAAGATTCCGGACCTGCGCACTTTCCGCCGTGCCCTCAAAACATTCCTGTTTCAGCAGGCCGGCCTGGCCTAACTTTCCCTTTATATTGCTTTTTTTGATTTTATTTTAAACTGGGATGTATTAAATGTATTTTTATCGTTCGCTGTTCACCGCCCTGAGTCCCTTAGGAATAGGGCGGTATATAAATTTAATAAATAAATAAATAAATAAATAAATAAATAGAGATTGGATTCTAGGAAAAATCGAGGTAAGGTGCAGTACTTGGTGGCCTGGAAACACCTCCCATTAGCTCAGTCTGAATGGGTAAATGAGCGAGGTGTTAGGGCTCCGAAGCAGCTGCAATTGTTTTATTCCAAATATCCTGAGAAACCTTAGTTATGGAGCTGTACATATGTTACCTGTTTATGTAATTTTCTATTTTACCTTATTCTGTTCTTTTTCTAGGACTAACATCTCTTCTGAAGGGGGGGGGGCGAATGTCAGCCTCCGCTTTTATATTGCTTGCTTGCTACGGCTGCCATTGGAACAGGGGGAGAGGAGAGCTGTCTGGATAGTTGGGAGGGCGGAAGTGAGCTAGTAGAGTAAATTGTTTTCCTCAGCGTTTCTCTGCTGCTGGGAGGCGCGCGGATAACCAGTCAAGGTCAACCTTCCTGGCATACCAAGAGGCTGGAGCCATCGGAAGCTGCACCCCACATGATCCCTTGGGGGGATGTGGATTGGATAATCCTGACTGGACCATTGGGGAGAGGGTTTTAAGGATGCTTTCTATATGTGATTTTCGTGCCTATTGCCTCAGACCTTGTTTTTCTTTGGTTGCATTCAATTCATACTCAGTAAAAGTACTTTTCTCTATGAAAATGGAGTCAGAGTTTTTCTTTCTTGAGTACTGAAAGGAGGCATACCTGACACATATTAAGAAACAAGACAAGAAATATTTGATTTATAAATGACTAGGAGATGAATTTATATCAGCTGGTGTAAAAAAGATGAATGAAGTTGTTTTATATATAAAATCCTAATTCAAACCAAAGTTACTTATAGCAGATGAATATGGTGGATTTGTAGCAGTGGAAATTGAACTTAATGGAATAAAATCAATAGTGGTGGCATGTATAAGCAAAATGATGATAGATGCACATTTTTAAATTATTTAATGGATCAGTTACTGCCTTTCTCATATGGAAACTGGTTTATGTTGGGAGATTGGAATGGAGTGAATACACCTGCTTTGGATAGAACATCCATCAAAGGAGGGTTTTTTTTTTTTTTTTTTTTTTTTTTTTTTGCTTTAATTTATATGCTGCCCTTCTCCGGAGACTCAGGGCGGCTTACAATGCGTTAAGCAATAGCCTTCATACTTTTTTATATTTATACAAAATCAGTTTATTGCCCCCACAATCTGGGTCCTCATTTCACCTACCTTTGACAGGATGGAAGGCTGAGTCAACCTTGAGCCTGGTGAGATTTGAACTTGCAGTAATTGCAAGCAGCAGATGTTAATAACAGTGCTTTAGTCCACTGTACTACAGGCTCTTAATTTACCCCACAGTGTAAATTAACTAACACTTTCTTTAAGATGATGGATCATTATTATTAATAGATTCATGGAGATATAAAAATGGAGATGCCAGAGAATATACTTTCTTTTCTGAAAGATATAAATCTTTTTCAAGGATTGACATGATATTGATATCTAAAAATCTTGCAAATGTAATTCTGAACGTGGATATTCTGCCTAAATCTTTCTCTGACCATAATCCTGTGCTTTTGGCTTTAAGAGGAAAGAGCTCACATTTCAGATGGAGTTTAAATGAAGCTATTTTACAAAAGGAAAAGTTTGTAAAAGACTGTAAAATAAAACCACAGGAATACTTTGAGAATAATTTGGGGACAAGCTTAATGACAGTATGGGAGGATAGTAAAGTGATTATGAGAGGCTGTTTTATATGGTATAATTACTTAGAGAAGAAAAAGTCCCAGGAAAAGATGCAAAGGATATTGGACAAAATTAAACAGAAAGAAATTCAGCTGCAAAAGACACCTAGGGATCCTCAAATTTTATATTGTATTAAATTGTTACTGCAACAATGATCTACGTTAACTGTACAGGAAATAGAAACAAAATTGAACTATGCAAAACAAAGGCATTTTGAATTTGGAAATAAACCAGGCAAATGGTTGGCATATAAATTAAGAAAAGAAAGAGAAAAGGCAATGATTAGAGAAATTTGCGAAGGCAATAATATAATAACAGACAATGAACTCATTACAAAATCCTTTCATAATTTTTATTCAAATTTGCATAAAATATAGGAGATTGATATGTTAAAAATGGATGAATACCTTTTAAGACAACAGTTACCTAAACTATCACAAACCCAGAGACAACTTATGAACAATCTGATAACTGCTTTTGAGATATTAGAAGCTATTAAAAAAAATGAGGCCAGGGAAAACCCAGATGGTCTCACAAGCCAATATTATAAGTGCTTCAAGGATGAACTTCTTCAGCACTAATGGACACAATGAATGATATACTACAGGAGGAAATATATCCCAGACATGGAAAGAAACCAATATTGTGTTGCTCCCAAAGGAGGGTCAAGATATTACAAAGAATTATAGACTAATTTCATTATTAAATAAAGATTACAAACGCTTCACTGCCATTCTGGCAGAAAGACTAAAGAAGATTCTACAGGTATATATACATAATGACCAAACAGGCTTTCTGCCAAAAAGACAGCTAAGAGATAATGTGAGGACTGTCCTAAACATTATTGAATACTTACAATATCATAATGAGAAACAGGCTGTCTTAATATTTTTAGATGCAGAGAAGGCCTTTGACAATCTAAATTGGGCCTTCATGTTTAAGGTGCTGGAAGAAATGGACTTTGGAGTGAATTTTATTTAAGGAATTAAAGTGATCTACATGTCACAGGATGCAAAAAATTGTTATAAATGGTGACTTAACTCATATGAAATTCAAAAGGGTACAAGACAAGGATGTCCTTTGTCCCCTCTGTTGTTTAACTTGGTTTTGGAAGTCCTGAATAGAAGTATTAGACAATAAGGGGTATGAATATTAAGAAATACATTTATAAAATGAGGGCCTTTGCTGATGATTTGGTTATATTTTTACAGGACCTAAAAATAATATAGAATACTTGATGAGGAAATTGAATGAGTTTGGGGTTTTGGCAGGTTTCAAAATAACTAAACAAAAGACAACAATGCTGATCAAGGACATGTCTTCTCAGGATAGTGATATATTGAATAAAAAGTTGGATTTTAGGGTTGAGAAAAAGATGAAATATTTAAGGGTTATGTTCACAAATACAAATATAAACTGTTTCAAAACAACTATGTCTCTCTTTGGAGGGATATTAAATAGGATTTACAAAGATGGGATAAATTACATTTATCACTATTGGGTAGAATTTCTGTAATCAAGATGAATATCTTTCCAAAGATGCTTTTTTAAAATTTCAGACATTACCAATACTTACAATTTATAATCCATTTAAACAATGGCAGAAGGATATTTCTTTTTTTTTTTTAAAAAAAGTTTTTTTTTATTTTGAATACATTAAACAAGACACAAATACACAACATTTATATCAGTGGTGGGTTCCTCCCGGTTTGGCCCGGTTCGGCCGAGCCGGTAGCGGTGACATTATGACATCACCAAACCGGTTCTCTTTGTTCGGGAGCTGCCCGCCCCCAAATTAGTCTTACCTTTTATTTGGTCCCGCCCCCAATCTATTTGCTGCCTCCTGAGTCCCAGCTGATCAGCTAGAAGGAAAAAAACTGTTTAAAATCTTGCTGCGGGGCTTCAAAGGGCCGCCCTACAGCTAATCAGTGTTAAAAGGCAGTGTGGTGGTAGACCAGTGCGCTCCAAAAACAAATGGGTAGACCGGTGCCTCCAAAAACAAATGGGTAGACCGGTGCCTCCAAAACAAATTGGTAGACCGGAATGCTCCAAGAACAAATGGGTAGAGCTCTGCAAGCAGTTAAAAGCCTGGTAGACCAGTACCTCTGCTAAATCCTAAAGAATTGCCACATGACCATCAAACCACGCCCACAAAATAAGCCATGCCTACAGAACTGGTAGTAAAAATTTTTAGAACCCACCCCTGATTTATATACATATCACTTTTTCCTACAGCTGCTTTGAAGTGATCCTTTCTTGCTATTTACATCTATTTACACGTATTTTAATTTTGTCTTATTCAACAATTGTTTTCCATCTTTCTTTATTTTGTCTACATTGTACCTTGATCTTCAACATTTTTTCTCCCCTCTCTCCTTTATTCCTCTTTCTCATTTTTCCTATTCTCCAACCATTCATACCATCTACACCACACTTTGTAATATTCTGTATCCTCTTTCTGCTTGAGTTCTTTTGTTAGTTTGTCCTTCTCTGCGCATTCTAAAATTTTTCTAATTAAAACTTCTTCTGATGGTGGATTTTCCTTCTTCCAATTTTGTTCATAGACTATGCGGGCTGCTGTCAGTATATGTAATATTAAATAATGCATTTTCTTGGTATCGTTTTCTATGGAAATCCCTAGTAAAAACTGCTCAGGTTCTCCCTTTATTGAATTCTGAATTATGTCCTCTATCCACTTTTTAACTTTAGCCCAGGATTTTTTTGCCACTGGGCAGGTCCACCAGAGGTGATAGTATGTTCCATAGTTAATCTTACATTTCCAGCATTTCGGTGAATTACTAGGGAACATCTTTGCTATTCTAGCTGGTGGAAAGTGCCATCTATGAAACATTTTCATCTGGTTTTCCTTGTATGCCGTTGATACTGTCAATTTCATATTTGTTCTCCACATCTTTTCCCACTTCTCTAATTCTATTACGCGATTGAAATTCCTTGCCCATTTGATCATAGTATCTTTCACTATTTCCTCTTCCATTTTATACCGTAATAAAAATTTATATATTTTACTAATTAGTTTTTTTCCTTCCCATATAAAATTTTATCCAGTTCGTTTTGATCTAATTGTACCTGATCTGTCTTTATATCTTCTATATATTTTGATCTTATTTGTAAGTACGTCCACCATTCAACTTCCCTATTCAAATCCTGTTCCAGTTCTTGTTTTGTTTTTAATTTTCCCAAATCATTTAATATATCCCTGTATCTAATTATTTTGGTCTAGTCTACTAAATTTGGGTGCGTTAATGTTTCGTTGGGAGAAATCCAAAGCGGTATTCTTATATAGTGTTGCTTTTTGATTTTATTTCAAATTAATAATAATGAATTTCTAATTATATGCCTTCTAAAATATCCATAGGTTTTATGTTTTTCACCCCATAGGAATGCATGTCATCCTGTCTGTAAATCATGTCCTTCTATTGTTAAAATTCTTTTATTTCCCAACTCTATCCATTCCTTTAACCATGTTAGGCATGCTGCTTGGTAATAAATCTCCCAATCCGGAAATGCTACTCCTCCTCTATCCCTGGTATCTTGTAATGTTCTTAATCTAATTCTAGGTTTTCTCCCTTGCCATATAAATTTTGAGGTCAATCTGTTTAATAAATCAAAAAAACTTTTTTCTATTTTTATTGGTATAACCTGGAAGAGGAATAGAATTTTGGGCAGGATATTCATTTTTATTGCCGCCACTCTTTCCATCCATGAAATTTGTAGATTTTTCCAATTTTCCAAATCTTTTCCAATTTGCAGTATTAATTTATCATAATTTTCCTTTTTGATTGAGGAGCCTCTTGCTGTTAGCCAAATCCCTAAATATTTTTTTTTTTTTTGGTTATCTGAATATTTATACTATTTTCTAATTCTATCTCTTGATTTTTTGTAAGGTTTTTTGTTAACAATTTAGATTTGTTTCTGTTAATTTTTAAACCTGCCACTACACCAAATTCTTCTACTTTTTCAATCAATTTGGGGCCTGATTTTAGAGGTTCCTCAATGATAAAGATCATATCGTCTGCAAAGGCTTGCAATTTGTACTCCTCATTTTTTATTGTCAATCCTTTTATCTCTCGATCTTTCCTAATTTTTTTCAGGAGTGGCTCCAATGATAGTATAAAGAGAAGCGGGGAAAGTGGGCATCCTTATCTCACTCCTTTTGTTATCTTAAATCCATCTATCATATCTTGGTTCATAATTACTCTTGCAGTTTGTTTTGAATATATTTTCTCAATCATTTTTTCAAATTTTGACCCAAATTCCATTTTTTAATTTTGTTGTATCATAAATCTCCAATTCAAATTATTGAAAGCTTTTTGAGCATCAAGGAAAACCAGTGAAGCTTGTTTCTCTGGGTGTGCTTCATAAAACTCTAATATATTGATTATGGTGTGTGTTTTATTTTTAATTTGTCGTCCTGGCAAAAAACATTTTGATCCGAATGTATATGTTTATTTAGAATCATTTTTAACCTTTTAGCAATTATTGACATATATGTTTTATAATCAGAATTCAATAAAGAGATAGGCCTGTAATTTTGTACTTCTGTCCATGTTTTGGGTATATTTGTCTCCTGTAGTGCTTCATTGAATATTTCTAGCATTAATCCTCCTATCTGTTCTTGTATACTCCTGTATAATTCAATAGGTATTCCATCTGGTCCTGGCATCTTTTTTTTTTTTTTTTTTTTTTTTGCCTTTTTATTGCAATTCCAAATTCTGTTTCAGAGATTGGTCTATTCAGTACTTCTTTCTGTTCCTCCGTAAGTTTACATACATTTGTTTCCTCTAGGTATTCTTTAATTTCTGCTTCTATGGTTTCTTCCTGCGTATATAATTTAGAGAAAAATGTATGTATTATTCATTTCTTGTCTTCTCTTTTATATCGGATTTTCCCCTCCGCATCTTTCAAATGTTGTATTGTTCTTTTATCTTTTTCCGTTTTTAATTTATAAGCTAACCACCTCCTCACCTAGTTTGCATGCTCGAAATAATTTTGTTTTGCCATCTTTTTTTTCAATGGCACTTCTTGTGTTATCAGATTTAGTTTGTGTTTAATTATTCTCCTTTCCTCTTTTACTTTTTTATTTTGCGGGTCTTTCTGTAGATCTTCTTCTAATTTTTTAAGCTCTTCCTGTAGTTTGTTTTGCTAGAACCTTTTCTCTTTTCTTTTCTTTTCCGTATCATCATCACCCCTCTAATATAGGCTTTTAGCGTGTCCCAAAGGTTTTGAGCCAATGTGTCTTCCTTTTTGTTTACATTTAAGAAAATCTCTATCTCTTTTTCCAGGAATTGCTTATATTCTTTCTCCTTATATTCTTATATTCTTGTTGATTTTTATTTGGGGCATATACCACTATTAATAAAAAAAATTATATTCCGTATCTAATTTTATCATCAAAATTCTACCCTTGTCGTCTGCATAAACTGATTCTGAATTTATTCTTTCCTTTACATACACTGCAATTCCTCTTTTTTTCTCTTGTGATAATGACACGTGTAATCTTCCTAATTTCTTATTTTCTAATAATTGTTGGAATCCTTTTTTTATATGAATCTCTTGTAAAAAAATAACATCTATATTTAATTTTTTTTAATTTTGTAAATATTTGTGCTCTCTTTTTCTGTGCATTTAAATCATTAATATTCATGGAGAATAAAGATATTGTTTCTTCCATCTCCTACTGTATTTGTTTCTTGGTATTTCTTGTCTCCCTTTTAACTCTTCCTCTTGCTCCTTCTCTTTTTTCTCGTTCCTTTTCTTGGGTTTTCCTTAGCTCTTTCTCTCTTTCTATCTCCTCTTGTTGATCCTCCTCTTGACTTTTACTTTCTGATTAGTCTTTACTTTCTTGTTCTTCTTCCAAGTAATTTTTATAGAACTCTTGAACTTTTTCTATCGAATCAACTTTAACTTTATCCTGCCATGTGATGAGGATACCTTTGGGGATAATCCATCTAAACACTATTTTATGTTTTATAAGGTGTGATGTTAAAAAATGATACTGTTGCCTTTGGTCTCGAATTCTGTGTGGGATTTGTTTTAGAATTATGATCTCTTTCCCTTTATAGGATATGGTCTCTTCTCTTGATTTTTTATAGATTTCATCTCTTATTGTTTTTTTAATAAATCTAATATGCACTTCCCATGCTAAATTGTGTCTTATGTAATTATTATGTTCTCGGTAGATTTCATCTATGGTATCTTTTATTTCCAACTTATCTCTCTGTATTAATTCTGCTATTATTTCTCTCATTTTTTCCTCCAAATCTTCCTCTTTCTCCTCCACGACATTCTGGAAGCACAGGAAATATGAGGCTTTCTCCATTTCCAAAAAAATGATTGAGTCTGACAATTCTTTGTTTGATTGTAATACCTTCTGCTCCGCCATTTCTAATTTAAGGTCTAATTGATCTACTTTGGTTTCTATTTTTTTAACTTTTTGCTCATTTTCTGCAATTGTTTGTTGTATATTCTTTTCTTTCCTTCATATCTTTTCCTTCATATTTTTAAAATCTTTCTTTACTTCCCCTATCTCACTTTTAATTTCTTGATGGTGTTTTCTAGCCGCTTCTTGATTTTCTGCCATTTTTCCTTGTGACTTCATCAATGTCTCTTGAATCATTTGGAGCATGTTTTGCATATTATTCATCGTCGGCTCTGTTTTGTCTTTTTCCTTCCCTAACATATCTTCAATTGACCGTTGAGTTATAGGAGAAGATGTAGCTGTTGGGTTAGAAATAGGCTTTTTTCTGGTTTTTGTTACTGTTGCTGTGGTTGACATTGTTAGATTTCTTGTGAGGTTCTTCCACAGTACCATATAATGTTTTATTTACCTTAGAGAGTTCTTCTATATCAACTACTTATTAATTTAATTGTAATTTCCTACAGGCTTAATTTAAATGTTATCTTTCTTTTTTACTTTAGACCTCTAATAATAATCAAAGTATATATCTCAGTTAGACCTTATGTATATATCAATGTATACCTTTATATGTATATGTACTTTATTCTCGAATTATAACTACAATTTTCTATATCAATATTCTATGTTTAACTTTTACCACTAGTACTTATATAGCAATCCCTTTAATTAATTTATTTATTTACCACCACTCAAGTCAAGTTTTAGCATTCAATTACTCTTTGACAATCATCCCCACTCCCCTTTTTTTCCTCCCAACCCCTCAAAATCGAATTAATTAATTATGTATTATAACAATATCAAATATTTTCACTATAATTATTATGAAATATCAAGTATTCAAGATTTATTTATTTATTTATTTATTTATTATCAGATTTATATACCGCCCTTCTCCCGAAGGACTCAGGGCGGTGCACAGCCAAAGTAAAAACATAAATACAAACATTAAAATACAGTTAAAAAGATATATAGGCGTTTGGTCTCATAGTTAAAAAACAATAACAAACCTATTAAAAACATTTAAAAATGTATTAAGCCAGCCCGGCTTGCTGAAAAAGAAAAGTCTTAAGGGCACGGCGGAAGGCACCAAGGTCTTGGATTCTTCGTATCTGTAAGCCTCAGCTTTGCCTGCTTCAGCTGCCATAAGGAACGGGGGAGGTATTAGTTAAGGGGGGCAAAAGGGCGGGGAAGGTGCAGAAGGTGTTTTATCCATTGTAGGACGTGTCTTCCCAAGAAACGAAAGTGAATCTTCAAAAGGGACTGGCTGACCAACTGCCCTACATTCCTGATGAATGACGTTGCCAGACATGATGCCACCTGACCTTTCGGAGACCTTTGGATTGGCTGATGATCAATGGACACGGGGGGGGGGAGAAGCTTAGTAGATGCTATTTCGCACGTTTTGCTCACTTCCAGCTTTACCTGGGTTGCGATCATTTCATATTCAGTAAAAGTACTAATCTCTTCAAAATGATTGAGTTTGGGTTTTCCTTTCCTGGATATTGAAGGAAGCATACCTGACATTAAGCTGGAAGTCACATCCAGTCATTCCGGACAAAAACCGAGGGGACTGTAAATCCAAAATATGTCAGATCGAGGGAGTGATGGAGAAGAGCAAATGGGGGCAGTGATTTCAACGGCAGCCACCCTCCAAGGGGAGAAAGAGAATGCAGAATGGCTGGAAAGACTCCGTTTAGAGCCGGAGGAAGCTAGATGGTCAAATGGAGTGGGGAGGCTGCCGGACTGGGGAGAGGACCCCCCGGGAGTGACGACTTCCAGACCCCGTAAAAAGGAGGCAGTGTGGATGCAAGAGCAAAAGGAACAGCTCATGATGGAACAAGCCTTGCAGCTTATCCGTGATGTAGAAGAAAGCAGAAAAAACTGTGAGTCTTTTGGAATTCCTGTGGAGAAGGGGGGAAACAGGCCCTAGGGGGGTGCCAGAAGAGACAGCCTGCGGGGGAGAGGAAGAGTTTGAGGAAGAAACATCCCAGGCTTCGGCAGCTCGAGGGAGAGATGCAGCCAGACAGAGAACCCCAGCCTTGCAGCCCCCCCCGCAGACATAAAAAGCCAAAAATCCCCCCCCTTCCTGGGAAGTATGATGGAAATCCTAAAGCATTGGGATTTTTCCTGACCCAAGTGTGGAACCACATGCAGGATTGGGGGGAGGACTATGAATCAGAGGCTGCTAAAGTGAGAAGCATCGCGAACACCCTAGAGGGAGCAGCTGCTGAGTGGATGGTGGTTCGCCACAATAACAACTCCCTCTTGCTGAGAAATTACAACCAGTTCATGGAGGCCCTTAGGAAGAGTTTTGAAGACTATTTAGCTGAACGAAAGGCAAGACACAGAATGAAGAGCATTCAGCAGGGCCGGAGACCGGTGGCAGAGTATATCCAAGAGTTTCGTGAGCTGGCACCCTATATGACAGGCTGGTCAGAAATGGCTCTTTTGGAGAGCTTCAAGGATGGGTTGAATGAAGAGATATATCAAGATTGCAGAAGCATGGGGGTCCCCGAAGATTTGCATAGATGGTACATAGTAGCTGAGGATGTGGAGATCGAGCTGAGATGGAGCGAACTCCGAGGAAGGCATATGGGGGACCAGTCATCCTCTTTTCACCGTAAAGGGACACCAAAGATGACTGGGGGGGAAGGCCGAATTCAAACCCAAGTCAAAGCCTTTCACCTGTTTCAAATGTGGGAAAGAAGGTCACCGGGCTGCCGAATGCTTCTCCAAGCCACCGCCAAAAGCTACCGGGGCCGGCCCGAAGAAAGGCGACAAAATACCCGCCAAAGCCCGCGGCACCACCCTGAAAGGAGAAGTCGTTGAGTTCACTCCCCGAAACCAGGGTGAGTTGGGAACTCTGACCAACGATGATGACAGCGAGATGGACTCCGACTCCAACACCGATGATCGGGTGAGTCACACGGAAGAACCATTACTCATCTCCATAGAAATAAGGGTGCCTTCCACTGGGGCTCACGTGCAATTGTTAGCCCTGTTGGACTCGGGGTGCACTAGGTGCATAATTAGCCCCAAAGTAGTGGAGGAAATGGGACTGAGACTAAAAACTTTAAAAAGACCCATTGCCTTTTGTCAATTAGACGGGTCTGCAGGAGGGGGCCCAGCTAGCTTTATGACCGAACCCCTTGAACTGCAATTGGGGAATCATGTAGAGAATCTCAGATTTATTGTAGCCCCTGGTATGGAAAGACCCCTCATTCTAGGACTGCCCTGGCTTCGAAAATGGAACCCACGGGTAAATTGGAAGATGGGGGTCCTGCGCATCCGCATGGCAGAACCAACTCCGGAAAAGGAAGGGTTCCCCCGAGGGACGACATGAAACCAGAAAGGGTGGCGGTAGCCATTAACTATATTGAGGGAGAAGAGAAAATTCCAAAGGAATATTGGGATCTCAAGGAAGTCTTTAGCGAAAAGGCATTGGATGCTCTGCCTCCCCACAGGGCCACCGACTGCACCATTGAAATACTCCCTGGGGTGAAGCTTCCAAAACCAAAAATTTACCCCATGACACCTCGAGAATTGGGGGAATTGCGAAATTTTATTGACAAAAACTTAGAACGGGGATTCATCGAACGAGCCAAACCCAAGGTGGCGGCGCCAATAATGTTCCGCAAAAAGAAAGATGGATCCTTTCCTCTAATTGTTGATTATAGAAATATGAACGCGATTTGCGTAGAAAATGTCTACCCCCTCCCACTCATGAAGGACATGTTAGCCCATTTGGGGAAGGGAAAGATTTTCACCAAACTTGATTTGAGAGAGGCATACTACCGAGTGAGAATAAAAGAGGGGGATGAATGGAAGACAGCATTTAATTGCCCACTGGGATGTTTCTAGTTTAGAGTACTCCCTTTTGGACTACAGGGAGCCCCGGTTGTATTCATGCAGTTGATCAACGAAGTATTGCATGAGCACCTGTATAAGGGGGTGTTGGTCTATTTGGATGACATTCTGATCTATTCTGACAACATGGCCAACCATGTAAAGTTGGTACGGACGATCTTGAAGAAACTCAGAGCAGCTGAACTCTATGCCAAACTTTCTAAATGTGAATTTCACCAAGACAAAATCGACTATCTTGGATATCGTATATCGCATGAGGGAATAGAGATGGACCCTGAAAAGATCCGGGCAGTGCTGGAATGGGCCGCACCGCGCACCCGTAAACAGTTACAGAGTTTCTTAGGGTTTGCTAACTTTTATAGACAATTTATCCCCTCCTTCACGAAGATCGCATTACCAATTACAGACTTGCTAAAAACGAAAGGGGAAGTAAAACCCAAACCCTCAAAACCACTAGAATGGACTATGGACTGTCAAGCCGCTTTCGAAAAATTGAAACGGCTGTTTGCGGCTGAACCTGTGCTCAAACACCCCGACATGGAACAACCTTTTGTAGTACAAGCTGACGCCAGCGGCATCGCTGTAGGAGCAATACTCTTGCAAAAGAATGAAAACGGGATATTACAACCCTGTGCTTACACGTCCCGTAAGCTATCAGAAACGGAAAGGAGATGGGCCATATGGGAGAAAGAGGCATTTGCAGTTAGATGGGCACTGTTAACATGGAGACAATTTTTGGAAGGAGCAAAACACCCTTTCGAGGTGTGGACTGATCATAAGAATCTAGAAGCATTAAAAACACCACGCAAACTATCACCAAAACAGGCTCATTGGGCCCAACATTTCAAGCGTTTCAATTTCACTCTACGTTACCTTCCTGGTGGAAAAAACCTCATGGCGGACGCACTCTCCAGATTGCCGCAGTACAACAGCATCAAGAAGGAGGTGGTTCAACCAATGATCCCCTTGACACAATTGGCAACACCTGTCACTACCAGAGTGCAGAACACCTGTCACTACCAGAACTCTCGGGGGATTTACTCGAAAAATTGTGAGATGCGCTAAAAACTGACAAGTGGTTTAAGAACCACTCGAATGAATGCACACTTCGTGACGGACTAGCTTGGGTTGGATCGAAATTGTATGTTCCAACCACATTAAGGACAACCATATTGAAATATGCTCATGATGCCAAGGCCGCAGGACACTTTGCGTTTGTAAGACTCTACATCTTGTTAAGAGACAATTTTGGTGGCCTGCACTTAAAAAGGACATAGAGGCATATGCGGCTACTGTTCTGTATGTGCCTCGGCTAAAAGACCTCCAGGAAAATCCCCTGGATTGCTGCAAAGTGTGGCTAGAACGAATGCCCCATGGAAAGAAATATCAATGGATTTTATTGTGGACTTACCAGAGAGTGAGGGCTGCACTGTCATTTGGGTAGTAACTGATTTGTTTTCCAAACAAGTACATTTCATCCCTTGCCCAAAGATCCCTTCAGCAAAAACCCTTGCAAAGCTGTTTATTCAACAGATTTACTGATTACATGGATCTCCGAAAAGAATAATTTCTGACAGGGGTGTGCAATTTACTTCCAGTTTCTGGAAAGAGTTTTTGAAATTGATAGGCTCCGCCCAGGGACTAAGTTCCAGTCACCACCCTCAGACAAATGGGGCCTGTGAAAGAACCAATGGGGTGTTAGAACAATACCTGAGGTGTTACGTTAATTACCAGCAAGACAATTGGGTAGACTTGTTGCCATTTGCAGAAGTGGCATATAATAATTCCGTACACAGTAGCACCAGATTCACCCCTTTTAAGGTCACGTCGGGCCAGGATTTTGTACCCATTCCCGAGCTACCACAAGATGATCCCCAGAATCCCTCCTTGATGGATTGGATTGAACAATTAAAGAGCACATGGGCAGTGACTCGGAAGGCATTGGATGAGGCACACCGGGCCCATAAGGCGCAAGCCGATAAGAAAAGGTCCCCAGCTCACATTTATAAAGTGGGTGATAAAGTCTATTTATCTACTAAATACTTACAGACTACCCAGAAGTCCAAAAAGCTGGGCCTTAAGTATGTGGGACCATTTCGTGTGATTAGACTGATTAATCCAGTAACAGTTGAATTGGAATTGCCAAAAACGTTGAGACGTATACATCCTGTATTTCATGTTAGTTTATTAAAACCTGAACACTCGTCTCCCCTAAGGACTGACCAAAGCACCCCTCCAATTCCCATTCTCATAGAGGGGGAGCAACATTTTGAAGTTAAGGAAATTTTGGACTCTAGGAAACCCCATGGTAAAGTCCAATATCTGATAGCTTGGAAACATTTCCCTTTGTCTCAGGCTGAATGGGTGAATAAACGGGATGTCCGAGCTCCCAAGAAAATACAGCAATTCTATACCAAATACCCTGATAAACCATAATTATTGTATATATTCTATTTCTCTCTCTCTTCCTTTCTCTTATTTAGGACTAACGTCTCTTCTGCAAGAGGGGCCGAATGTCAGCCTCAGCTTTGCCTGCTTCAGCTGCCATAAGGAACGGGGGAGGTATTAGTTAAGGGGGGCGAAAGGGCGGGGAAGGTGCAGGAGGTGTTTTATCCATTGTAGGACGTGTCTTCCCAAGAAACGAAAGTGAATCTTCAAAAGGGACTGGCTGACCAACTGCCCTACATTCCTGATGAATGACGTTGCCAGACGTGATGCCACCTGACCTTTCGGAGACCTTTGGATTGGCTGATGATCAATGGACACGGGGGGGGGGGAGAAGCTTAGTAGATGCTATTTCGCGCGTTTTGCTCACTTCCAGCTTTACCTGGGTTGCGATCATTTCGTATTCAGTAAAAGTACTAATCTCTTCAAAATGATTGAGTTTGCGTTTTCCTTTCCTGGATATTGAAGGAAGCATACCTGACAGTATCTCTGGGGGCAGCTGATTCCAGAGGGCAGATGCCCCCACAGAAAAGGCCCTCCCCCTGGGGGCCACCAGTCTACATTGCTTGGCCGATGGCACCCTGAGGAGGCCCTCTCTGTGGGAGCACACAGGTCGGTGGGAGGCCATTGGTAGCAGCAAGTGGTCTCGAAGATATCCAAGTCCTATGCCATGGAGCACTTTAAAGGTGATAACCAACACCTTGAAGCGCACCTGGAAGACCACTGGAAGCCAGTGCAGCTCACGCAGGAGAGGTGTTATGTGGGAGTGCCATGCGGCTCCCGAAACTACTTGCGCAGTCGCATTCTGGACCAGTTGGAGCCTCCAGGTGCTCTTCACGGGGAGCCCCATGTAGAGAGCATTTCCGTAGTCCAGGCGAGAGGTGATGAGGGCATAAGTGACTGTGCACAAGGAATCCCGATCTAGGAAGGGCCGCAACTCGCGGATCAGGTGAACCTGATAAAAAGTCCCCCTGGCTACAGCCATCAGATGTTCCTCCAAGAACAGCTGCATATCCAGGAGGACACCCAAATTGTGAGCCCTCTCCGTGGGGGCCAAAGACTCACCCCCAATAGTCAGTGATGGTGTCAACTGACTATATCAGGATGCCGGAAACCACAGCCACTCAGTCTTGGATGGGTTGAGCCTGAGCCTGTTCCTCCGCATCCAGATCCACACGGCCTCAAGGCACTGGGACATCACTTCAAGGGCATCATTGGGGTGGCCCGGGGTGGAGATGTACAGATGGGTGTCATCAGCATACTGGTGGTATGTCACCCTGAAGCCACGGATGATCTCACCCAGCGGCTTCACATAGATGGAACAAAAGGGGCGAGAGGACCGACCCCTGAGGCACCCCACATATGAGGGGTCTCGAGGTCGACCTCTGTCCCCCTGCCAACACAAACTGTGACTGGTCCGAGAGAAAGGAGGAGAACCATCGTAACATGGTGCCCCCCATCCCCAACTCTTCCAACCGGTGCAGCATGATACCATGGTCGATGGTATCAAAAGCTGCTGAGAGATCTAACAGGACCAGAACAGAGGAGCAACCCCTATCCCGAGCCCTCCAGAGATCATCTACCAATGTGACCAATGCCGTTTCCATGCTGTACCCGGGCCTGAAACCCGACTGGAATGGATCCAGATAAGACGTTTCCTCCAAGTATTGTGGAAACTGTCATGTGACCACACTCTCAACAACCTTCGCCACAAAGCGAAGGTTGGAGACGGGACGGTAGTTGGCTAATATTGCCAGGTCCAGGGAAGGCTTCTTGAGGAGAGGCCTCACCACTGCCTCTTTCAAGGCCATGGGGAAATAACCCTCACTCAATGAAGCGTTGATAATTCCCTGGAGCCAGTCTCATGTAACCTCTCGGGAAGCCAGTACTAACCAGGAGGGACACGGGTCCAACAAACATGTGGCCACACTAAGTCTCCCCAAAGTCCTGTCCATGTCATCAGGGGTCACAGAGTCAAACTCTTCCCAGATAACATTCTCAAGACTATTCCTCGCCACCCTGCCCGAATCTACCCAGTCAGAGTCCAAATCCCCCCGAATCTGCGTGATTTTGTCATACAGATATTGTCCTAAATCCTCGCCCCTGCCTTCCAGGGGGTCCTTCCACACTCCCGGATGTAGCAGGGAGTGGATCACCCTGAACAGGGCGGCCGGATGATTATCTGATGATGCAATAAGAGCGGAAAAGTAATTAAACTTTGCTGCCTTTATCGCCACTAGGTAAGTCTTAATATGCGACCTTACCAGTGTTTGGTCAGATTCAGCAAGACTGACCCTCCAACCGCTCTCCAGGCATCTTTTCCAGTGCTTCATCTCCCTCAGCTCCTCAGTAAACCATGGAGCCACATGGGATTGGCACCGGGTCAGAGGTCGCAAAGGCACGACTTGATCTAAAGCCCCACCAGCCGCCCGATCCCAGGCAGCTACCAGGTCTTCGGCCGAGTCGTGTGCCAGATCCTCAGGAAATGGCCCAAGCTCCATCTGGAACCTATCAGGATCCATCAGGCGCATGGGGCGGATCCACCTTATATATCTTCCCCTTTGATTCTTTCAACACCTATCCACACAGTTCTTCAACATTAAATTTTTCTTAACAGTATATTCTATAACTTTCCTTTCAAACGTTATCAACAAAACAATTTTCCCCCCTCAAATCACAATCTCTATCAGTATATTAAATTCCAACCAGACTTTTTCCTTTTTTGAGTTCTTTTTTTATTATCTTCTTTCCACTCCTTATTGCATCAGATTATTTCTATCACCTAATTCGAGCTTAGTCACTTTCAATTCCAGCACACAGTCTCTGCGTCCTCCCAATCTTGCACTCTGCTTTCTTCTCAATGTTTATAAATCCACCTTATCCGTGTGTCTATCTATAAATTTCTTTCCAAATCACCTCCTCCTCAGTCCTCCAAGTCCACCAAGTTCATCAATTAAAGGAAGGAAACTCCTTTGATTTTTTAATTCCAAAGTTTATATCTATCTATCTATCTATCTATCTATCTATCTATATCTATCTATCTATCTCTATCTATCTATCTATCTATCTATCTATCTATCTATCTATCTTTCTTCTCATGGTGAAATTACTCCTTTTTAATTTTTTCCCCCTTCTCTTGCAGTAAATCCTTAACTTGGGTCTGAATGTTTCAGTTCAGTTTCAGTTTGTTACTTTGTATCTTCTTCAGTTTATTACTTTGTATCTTCTTTGCTTCTTCCGCTACTTCTATTATCCTGTTTCCTTTGTTTGATCGTCTCCCATTAAACGCTCTCCTTCCCAGTTGTTGCTCTCTTTACCCTCTGCGACTCTCTCGCTCGTGACTGCTTGTTAAAAATCTCACTTTTCTTTTTTCTTCCAATTCTTCACAACCACTGTTGCTGAAACTCACTTTTTGCTTCCTCACTATGCGGCCGCCATCACTCTCAATCTGTCTTGAAGACAGATTTTTTTCTTGCCGGATTTAAGGGGTCCAGCTTTTGTTCTCCTGGACACTAGCATCTCATCTGAAGCTTAAAGCCTTCTCCTTTAGTATTTTGAACCCTCTGGGTTTGGAAATGCCCTTATGGGGCTCCTTTTCAGGAATTAATTGGGTTTTCGGGAGCTATGGATCACACCCTCACCCGCTCCGCTCAGACATCACCGCCGGAAGTCCGGCAGAAGGATATTTCTAAGTTCATATGGCAAGTGAAAAAACAAAGGATTAGATATAAGCTACTGCAAGGTGCTAAGGAAAGAAGGGATTTGGGTCTGTTTGACCTGGGCAAAAGAATGGGTGAGCCTCCAGAATAAGAGGTTACTTGAACTAGAGGGCCATGAATTAAGATTTGGATGGCATGGCTACGTATGACATAAGTAAAGTTAATGTTGATTTTAATAACCATTTTGTTAGACATGCCATACTAAGAGTTTGGAATACATATAAAACAAGGCTCTCTATAAAGTTGCCCCTTTGGGTATCATCACAGATCATATTCTCATTTCATGCAAGAAGATTGCATAAACTGATCATAAAGAGGAACATGACCAAGGCCAGAACTGAAAAATCATCAAATGATTTAAAGCGCAGATTTCAAACATAAGAAACAGTAGCTCAGATTCTCATTTCATGCAAGAAGTTTGCATAAGCTGGTCATAAAGAGGAAAATAACATAGTCACCAAAAAGATTTATAGGAATGTCTGTAAAAATTATCATATACCAGTAACGAAAAATTGGTGGGAATATAGAGTTGAAAAAGTAATCAAATATGAGCATGTTAAAATATTGTGGGGTTTCCAAATACAGACTGATAAAGTCTTAGCTCGTAACATACCAGATTTAACCATGGCTGAAAACAAGAAAGTGTGGATATTGATGTGGCTTTATCAGGGATCATAAAATAGAAGACAAAGATTTGGAGATCACTAAATATTAAGACTTGAAAATTAAAGTTGAAAGATTATAACATTAACCAATATAAAAAAAATTTGGACTTGGAAAATCTGCACATTGACAAAATTTCCATCAGTCAATTTTAAAAGGCCATACTGCTTAGATCTGCACATGAGCTGTGGTGGCACAGTGGTTAGAATGCAGGCTGACTCTGTTCACTGCCAGGAGTTCAATCCTAACTGGCTTGAGCCTAACTGGCTCAAGGTTTCCTCAATCTTCCATCCTTCCGAGGTCAGTAAAATAAGGACCCAAATTGTTGGGGGCAATATGCTTACTCTGTAAACCTGTAAACCTTAGCTTAGAGAGTGCACTATGAAGTGGCATATAAGCCTAAGTGCTATTGCTATATACTACTCTGATACATTAAACATCCTAGGTTCTTGGGAAGTACTTAATTCTTAATTAAAACTTAATTATGTATGAAAGTGAACACATAAAGAACTAACAGCTCTAAGATTTCACATTGTAATAACAATAACAACAACTCCCCAGTGAGGCACTACCTTGACATGGTTGTGGGGCTTGTGTACTTTGAGGAAGATGAGAGCTATGCCAGAGGGTCAACCAGACTGGACAAGTCTCATCAGAGGAGTCAAAGAAAGAGTGTCTCTCCCATAAAAAATATGGTGAGATGTCCGTTTCAGAAAGCCATACTGGCTCGGATGTTGCCTGGGTTAACAAGGTTCGCTCTAGATGTTGGAGTTCCTGGATATCTGGTTAAAAAAATGGCTACAGGACCCAAGACTGTTGGCTGAACAACCAGGGTCAGCAGCTGCAGAACTACTGGAAGAAAAGGTTTTTTTCCTCCTCACAAATATACAGTGATTGAAAACAAAGAAATAATGATCTGTTATTACAAACAAGCCCAACAAGAACAGGATATTTGAAATGAATGCACCAGTCCTGGAAAGAACAACATCCAGAATCAGAAATAACAGAACAGAGGCTAGCAGATCAATGTTGATTTATAATACAAAATCAAGTATTCACAGAAGCAGAATTGGAAGAACTGCAAAGGTTTACCCAGGGCAAAGAAATCAAAGACTTGCCAGAAGTAACTTAGAATGAAGCGGCAAACCAGGGGGAGTTGACAGTAGAGAAATCCAGAGAGATTTACAGCTCATTTGGAAACCAGGAACTCTCTCCTCTGCCTCAGAAAGAACAAAGCCCTCAACTAAAGAAGTAAAAGAATTGAAACAAAGAATAACTGAGCATTTAGAACAGCACAAACACATCATAATAAGGTTGCCTGCATTGAAGCCTGTTCCAAAAAAAAAAAAAACAGGTAGCACAAGCACTAAAAGATGCAAATACTGCAATATCAAGTATAAGCACCAATTCATGGCAAGAAACAAATCAACTAATGTACATTATAGCTGCAGTTATAATGCAGTTGAATACCTCAGAGAAGAAAACAAACAAACAGTGCAGCAAAAAACAAAACAAAAAAAATGGAAGATTAGACTGGAAAATAAGAAGTTGAGATCAGATGCAAGCAAGCTAGAACAGATGAAAGAAAAGAAGCTGAAGAACAAGAAGACCAAAGAATTCTTAATCAATAAATACCACTTAGAAACAAGGAGGATCAAGGAAGCACTAGAAATAATAAATAATAGCTATAGCCAAGAAGATCAGCAGATATGAAGCTCAAATTGCAAAATATAGGCAGAACCTCCAACTTCAATCCAATCAAAAACATTTATACCAACCCATCAGTGGAGAAACTGCAGTGAATCAGTCAGTAGCTGACAAAGAAGAAACAGTTCAGTTCTGGGCGAAGATATGGGATAACCCAAAGAAATATAACAAGGATGCAATCTGGTTAAATGAGGCGGATATGAATAAAACAGAAGTTGAAATGAAAGAAACTAATAATAACAGCAGAAATGTTAGAGAAAAAAGGTAGAGCTCATTTCTTAGTGACTTATATGGATGTCCATCTAGCTGACTTGTGACTACTAGAGAAGTGGTTTGGCATACCTTTGGTTCAGGATATTTGTTCAATGTCTCAGATTAGTGCAATCTCTGAATTTCCTGGTGGCTTCCCATCCGAAATCAACATGGTTTGCTAGGTGTTGTTATGACTACAGATTGAGAACTCCTTAAAAACTCAGTAGTTAAAAAGTATTGCCCTTGAATCTTAGGACCCCACTTTTAAAAGTTTAGTTGCGGCATTCTTCAGTATGCAGGAGAATAAAGAAAGACATATTAATCCCTAAGAAAAGAATTAAAAGGTCACTATATAAGGAGCTGTGGTAGCGCAGAGGTTAAAATGTAGTATTGCAGGCTAACTCTAATCACAGCCAGGAGTTTGGTCCTGACCAGCTCAAGTTGACTCAGCCTTCCATCCTTCAGAGGTTAGTAAAATGAGGAGCCAGATTGTTGGGAGCAAAATACTGACATTTGTAAACTTTTCAGAGAGTGCTATAAAGCACTATGGAGCAGTATATAAGTTTAAGTGCTATTGCTATTGCTATAACCAAATCACAAACAAGGCTATGAATTCTTTAGAACTCATCAAGGTGGTTGTTCAGCAGGATGGAAGGAGGAGAGTGGGGACAATGGTACAATTTCTTAGTTCTTCTGACCTGAATAAAAGTAGTATATATATTCCACAATTCTCTTCTGGGCACAAGACCACAATCTACTTCTTTGTAAGCTAGAAAAAAAATAGGATAGATAGCTTCACCTTCAAATGGATTTGAAACTGGCTGACAAACTGTACTCAATGAGTAGTCCTTAATGGGTCTAAGTCTACATGGAGAGAAGTAAGCAGTAAGCAGTGGGGTGCCACAAAGTTCCGTCTTAGGCCCAGTATTCTTCAATATCTTCATAAACGACTTGGATGAGGGAATAGAAGGGGAACTTACCAAATTTGCAGATGATACTAAGCTGGCAGGAATAGCTAATAGCTAGAAGATGGATCTTGACAGAATTGAATACTGGGCCCTATCTAACAAAATGAAATTCAATGTAGAGAAAAGTAAAGTCCTACACTTAGGTAAGAAAAACCAAAAGTACACATATAAACTGGGTGAAACCAAGCTTAATAGCAGTGACTGTGAGAGGGATCTTGGAGTCTTAGTGGACAACCAGCTAAATATGAGCCAGCAGTGTGCAGTGGCAGCCAAAAAAAGCCAATGCAATCCTAAATTGCATTAAAAGAGGGATACAATCAAGTGATGTACTAATACCACTCTATAAAGCCCTAGTAAGGCCATACCTAGAGTACTGCTTCCAGTTTTGGTCACCACACTATAAAAAAGATATTGAGGCTTTAGAAAAAGTGCAGAGGAGAGCAACCAGGATGATTAGGGGACTGGAGACTAAAACATATGGATGAACGGTTACAGGAACTGGGCATGGCTAGTCTAGTGAAGAGAAGGACCAGGGAGACATGATAGCAGTGTTCCAATATTTGAGGGACTGCCACAGAGAGGAGTGGGTCAAGCTATTTTCCAAAGCACCTGAAGGCCAGACAAGGAATAATGGATGGAAACTGATCAAGGAGAGATTCAACCTAGAAATGAGGAGGAACTTGCTGACAGTGAGAACAATCAACCAATGGAACAGGTACCTTCAGAAGTTGTGGGAGCTTCATCACTTGAGACTTTCAAGAAAAGATTGGACTGCCATTTGTCAGAAATGGTGTAGGTTTTCCTGCTTGAGCAGGGGATTGGACTAGGTCACCTATAAGGTCTCTTCCAACTCTGTTAATCTGTTATATCACACTGCAAAGTCTTGAATGACCTCTCCTAAAATTATAATATAGACATCAAATAAATAAAAAAGAATTAAGTGTATGGTGTGTCACCATTGGCCAAAAAATGGTCCTACCCAGTGCTACTGATTAAAACCTAACAAAAAAGATGAGAAACCTTCCAACAGAGTGACTGGGACCTGTTAGAAAACTACTGCAAACAGATCACCAGAAATATATTAAAATACAAGGGAGGAGACATTTATTAGTCTACATACTATATATATCCTCACTTATCCCTAATGATATCCCACAGTACCTCCAGCAACAACATAGAAGGCAGTGAAGTATTCAAAAATTATGAAGTGTTGAAAAGGAAGTTACCTTTTGCTATAGAACTTCATGTCTGAATATTTCATAAACCACTAATTTAGGCTTCAGCATATTTCTATGTATTCTAAACAGCTGAATATTCAAGAAGCCAGGTAGCATCACTTCAAAGCAGCAGTTTCCTGGAGCAAGAAGCCATTACAAAAAGAAATTATAAAGTACATTTGGTAGGCAAACAAAAAATGTTGTCCTTATCAGCACAGCATCTCAATTTTTTTCAGCTATATGGCAATTCCTAATGATATTGCATTTCAGACAACTAAATTATGAATTTTGAATCTTTCTTATGATTGGGACATCATATATAGTTCAAGGACATAATAATTCATCATTGATTTATATCTTCCTGAAATATGGATGAAATTCTAGTATCTTTGAAGTCAATGGTATAGAAATACAATTTTCTTTTGAGCAGAAAATAGTGCAGTACATTTCAGAAACACTGTTATAACGATTATGTGAAGCATTGTCTTTGCCTTTCAGGGCTATTTGTGCAAACGCAGATGATTTTTGCATGCAAATTTTGACAGATTGCTATAAAGACAGTAGGAATATTCAGTTGTATTACTATTTTGCAAAGTGGAGAGATAAATAAAGTGAAGATTCAGCTGAAGATGGGAATTGATGCCCAGACAAGGAGTGGAAAGTACAGCAGTCAGCCAATTAAAATATTCCCATATGGTCTTGAAGAAATTTGAAAGCACTTCAAGTACAACTTAATGAAGAGTTAAGAATAGAGAAGGAAAAAAAAAACCCAACCCAAATAGGTAGTTATATAATCACCATCACCATTGATAGCTGTGGAGTCATCAAAGCAAGAAATTATAAAGTTTCAGTCTTATGTAAGGAGGCCTCAAAAACTGTTACCTGGTGAAGCCTTAGACATCTCTGCAGCAAACAAACAAAAGCATATCTTAATTCCTGTTGATCAATATCTATTAAAACCTTTGGATTGTTGTGAGAGGACATTCAAGGCAACTGTGAAAGAAAGTTCAGAATGATCCGCTTAGAAAAACAGAAGAAACTTTACACAATCAGTATCTTATCATTGTTTCAAAGAAGGAACACACTAATATATCCAATCACATTATCCTGATAAAAATGGAAGAACCAAACAAATTTTATTAGATTGTGAATAAAATGATTGCAACATTTGCTGGAGGGCAAATGAAGCACATCTCAGAACATCTCAGTACATTAGAAAACATCAACTAAAACGTTTCAAATGTGACAATTGTATTGTGTTTAAAGGTTACAAATGCAGGCATGCAGGCATTAGAATTTAGCTATTAGTACAAAGGAGCTTCTGTTGTATAAAAATACAACAGAAGCTCCTTTCAAAATGCAAAAACAATCATTTGTTATTAAGATTCCATTTACGAGGACAATTAGATCAGGCATGAGTACAGTAGATTATATCTGCCAGAATCACTGTTTCTATATATGATCAATTATATGATGAAATGTGAAGGGTCTAATCAGTGGAACACACAAAAATACAGATTTATCAATCGTACATGAAACTTCTATTGAAGAAGTTAAAATTATTTTAGATATATACTAACAGTGTGAGAAGCACTTTTTAAAAACAAAAGAATGATATTGTCAATTTAATTGCAAATTAAATAATCTAACCATCTAGGCAGTCCTGTTTGCTGGTGGAAGCAGCATAGCAGCGTGACGGACCAGCAAAGAACAAAGAGCAGTGGCAGCACAGCAAGGAGGAGAGCCAGCAGCAAGAGGCAGCACAGCAAACTAGAGCCTGAGAGCAGCGCAGAGAGAGCGGGGAAAGCGACAGTGGAGCAATGGTGGAGCATTGCAGCACAGTGAACCAGTGAATGTGAACGGCAACAGAAGAGCCCTTCGGGGGGTGGGGGGCTATACGTGAACTGAAAAGAAGGGAGAATTGAATATCCAGTAGTGGCAAGCGAAAAGCAAGTAGGAAGTGAGGATAAAAAGAACACAAGTCAAAAAAAAAAAATCAAAGTCAAGTAGACAATACTTGTTCCCCAAGGCAGTATCTTAGGTCCAACACTCTTCATATTTTATATAAATGACCTTTGTGATCATATTAAAAGCAACTGTGTTCTCTTCGCTGATGATGTTAAACTATTCAACACCACCAACAATGCAACTACCCTTCAAAAAGGCCTTGACTATGTGTCAGATTGGTCTAACAAGCGGCAACTCCAAATATCAACCAACAAATGCTCTGTCTTGCACATTGGCAAAAAAAATCAAAACATAAAATACAAATTAGATGGACATGACCTTGTAGATGACCCTCACTCTGTCAAGGACTTTGGAGTACTCATTTCTTTTCTTTTTTTACGTTTTTTATTATATTTTTATTGTTAAAGAATAACAAAAAGGAAAAAAAATCAATACAAAAAATCAATAGTAAGAAAAGGAAAAAAAAAATTTTTTTCCCCCCAACGTGCTATACAAACGGAAAGGAAGTCTTAGGAACTTGAGGTCTTCAATTCTTCCAGAAATCTCTTTGATAAGGTACTGGTGCCGATTCATCCAATCTCCCAAGTGCAAAGTCCACAAATGGTTGCCAAGTGTTCCAAAAAAACATTTTCTTTATATATACCATTTCTAATTTTAATATCACAAGTCAATTTATCATTTAATGCAAATTTCCATGTTTCATTGTACCATTCTTCTAATTTTAAGTCAACATTTAATTTCCAATATCTAGTAATTATAATTCTCCCCATTATAACCAAAATCCTCACCAATTCTCTTTCTCCAGTTGTTAATGTTGTTTCATTCAATATTAATAATAATATGGGGGGCTTCCGGTTTGCTGCTGGCCGCCGCCAGACGTTCCTTTGGGATCGTCAGCTTCCATTCCCTGTCAGAGCCGCCGTTACAGCGGATGGCGGCTCGAAAAAACTCCGTTTCCAAGAGGAAACAGAGATAGAGCCGGCAGGGGTGGGTAGAACTCTCCGCATAGTCCCAAAAGTTTTTTTTTTAACTTTTGGGACGGAGCGGATGAGAAGCCCCATATCCCCTGCCGCTGCTCCGGGCTTTGGGAGACCTCTGCTTATGCAGAGCCAGGCGTCAAGAGCAAGCCTGCGAATTTAACAGAATACTCAAAGAAAATGCGAGCTGGACCCTTAATACTGAACCGCAAGTATTTCACCTTTCCAAAATCTATCTAAGAGAAAAGAGGAGAGGAAAAGAGGGAAAAAGAACCTTTTAAAATGGCGTCTGCTGTGGCTGGAGAAGGGCTAAAAGGGAAAGTCCTTCCGTTTCTTCTTACTACAATGTAGCGGAATAAATATCACTGGCTACATTTGTAGATAAAACCTCGCTCCTGTGCTGTTGATTGAAAAGAAGTTTTTTTTTTCCTTTTTTAAGGGAAAGTTCTTTTGTTTTCTATTTCTTCTCTCTTTTTTGCTAAATCTTGTCTGTGTGGGAAATGGCATCGGGACTTACACAGCTGGACAAATGGGGGAGGGGAACTTCCCCTCTCAAGAAATTGCGCCAACAAATTTCAACTCTCCAGCGTCAGAAACCCGATTTTAATATATTAGAATTTATCCTTGAAGAGATTGTAAGAAGGGATGAGATTGTGAACCAGCAACTTGAAAAATTTAAGCAGGAAATTAAAGAAATTGGTGAATTGGTCAAATCAAAGTTTGACTTTTTGAATCAAAAGATTTTAAAAGCTGCTAATGGTTTATCAGGCTTTCTGATTTGGGTGGATGCAAAGACTAAATTATTAGAGTCTAAAATGAAGGAAATTGAGGAGAATTTGGATGACATGACTCAAAAAATTAAAAAGGATTTGATAAACATTCAGGAAAATAGCTCGGAAGACAAATCTAAAATGGAGACTGATCAAAAGATTGGTAATGAAGAAAATGTACAACAGAGGATTGAAAGAGAAGTTTTAATGATTCAATATAATTTTACAGAATATGCAATTAGACTGAGAGGTTTGCAGGAAAATAATAGAGATGATCTAAGGAAAATATCTTCTGAAATTCTGGCTGGGATCTTAAAGGTTCAACCTGATGAAGTGTATTGTAGGATTGATAGAATTTACAGAATAAACTCCTGGTTGGCAAAGCAAAGGCAATTGCCTAGAGATGTGGTGATCTATTTTACAGATAAAGAAATTAGGAATAATATTGTGCAGAACTCTTTTAATTCTACCTTGCAATTTCATGGAAGAAAGATTTGGATTTTTAAGGAGCTCCCGCCCAAGATGTTAATGGAGAGGAAGAAATTTGGCTTTCTAGTGACTGAATTAAAAAAAAGAAATATCCTATTCAGGTGGGACACCCCAGTTGGCCTAATACTGAGATATCAAGGAATAAGATATCAATTGCATACTGTTGAAAAAGCGGAAGATTTTTATCAAAAAATTTTAAAAATGAATTTAACACCTTTAGGCATAATACAGGATAAGCAAAAGGAGTTGGAAACAAAAGGAAAACATCAAATTACAGAGGCTGTGAAGGATAAATTGTCTTTGGACTTCTTGGATACCCCAGCTGGACTGTCTATAAATAAGAGAGCAGTGTCATCCGACTCCAACGTGATGAACCATCAAGTCACAGACAAGTGCGCAAATCAATCAGTTGATATACAAGTGATGGAGAAGAAAGATGAGATGATAAAACTAACCCAACAACAACAATACATAAAGCAGAATGAAAATCAACTAGCAGACAAACAATTGGTAGGCAAGAAACGAGGATGGAAATTCAACCCGGAAAAGAAAAAGAAAAGAAATAGATCGCATAGAAACAGCAATTTCTAAACTATGCAACAGTGATGCCAGGGACTTTAAAAAATGAATGAATATTTGAAAAGATAGTGGAGGCGAACAATTGTCTGATACTATCCTGAGGATTGTGGCAGATCTCTGCAAGGCCATGATTTTGGGATGTGAAAAGAGCCTCACTTTGTTGGATTTGAATCATCTAAAAATTTTTTTTTTTTTTTTTTTTTTGGTAAATATATTATAATCATTTGGAGTTATAAGGCAGGAGAGTCTCGCCGGGGCATGCAGAAGATCTGGATGTTACTCAGTAGGATGATGGGAATTAATAATCCTGATGAATACCACAACTATAACCATATGGATATAATTATAATTATAATGTCACTCGGGTGGTTGTTTTTGCTTTTATACAGATGCGAGGATATCTACTACTGATGGGGGCAGAAGATGACTGGAGATTTTGAACAAACTGTTGCACCAGCATGTTATTTTACCCTATTATGGGTGATGGATTTAACAATCCAGAGGAAAGACATCAAAGAAGATACTATATGGATTATAAATTTAAAGTTATTGTTTTTTCCTTTTTTACAAAATGGAATGCATATATAGATATGTGTATATCTTAGTAATGTGGGCAGTGGATTATATCTAGAATTGTACTGCATGATTTTGTAGGAATTGAAGGGTTGAAATAGGTTAGTTTACTGATTGATTAGTTTAAGAAAAAGGATTCTTAAGTCATATATTTAGGGGAGTGGAGGACTTAACAATTCAGTGGAAAGATACTAAAGAAGATATATTTTTTTCTCTTCTTTTTTTTTTTCTCTTCTTTTTATAAAATGGGATGCATATATAGATATGTGTATATTTTAGTAAAGTGGGTAGTGGATTATATCTAGAATTGTACTGTATGATTTTAAGTCATATATTTAGAGGAGTGGAGGAATTGGACAGAATTGAATAAATGTTAAATTTGGATGCAGGGAGAAGGTCGATTTAAAATGTTATATTAATATATATAAAAGATTAAAGGTTAAATTGTAATAATACTCAAAAAAAATATTAATAATAATATGGTTTCCAATTTCAATTTGACCCTCTTCTTAATTATTTCAAATATTT
The DNA here is from genome assembly GCA_022577455.1 of Arizona elegans. Taxonomy (NCBI): domain Eukaryota; kingdom Metazoa; phylum Chordata; class Lepidosauria; order Squamata; family Colubridae; genus Arizona; species Arizona elegans. The sequence goes on from JAKOOJ010000006.1 coordinate 43,357,194, forward strand.
CATTTTCTATCCTAAAAAGTAGGTAGACCAAAAAAGTAGACCAAAAAAGTACTCATTTCTAATGATCTAAGTGCCCGAGCTCACTGTAACAACATTGCCAAAAAGGCATTAAGAGTTGTTAACCTAATCTTCCATAGCTTGTTCTCTAGTAATGTTGTACTACTAACTAGAGCATACAAAATATTTGCTAGACCAATTATTGAATATAGCTCATCTGTCTGGAACCCGTACTGCATATCAGACATAAATACAATCAAGAGAGTCCAGAGATATTTTACAAGAAGAGTCTTTCATTCCTCTAACCTCAATAAAATACTTTATGCCACCAGACTTCAAATCTTGGGCTTAGACAATTTAGAACTACGCTGACTTCAGTCTGACCTAAGCATAGTACATAAAATTATCTGCCACAATATACTTCCTATCAATGACTACTTCAGCTTCAATCACAACAATACACGAGCAAATAATAGATACAGTACAAACTCAAGGTAAACTGTTCCAAACTTGATTGCAGAAAATATGACTTCAGTAACAGAGTGATCAATGCCTGGAATGCACTACCTGACTCTGTAGTTTCTTCCCCAAACCCCCAAAACTTTAACCTTAAACTGTCTATTGTTGATCTCACCCCACTCCTAAGAGGTCTGTAAGGGGCATGCATAAGTGCACCAGCGTGCCTATTGTCCCTATCCTAATATTCCTTTTTACTTACTCTTTTCATGTATTCAAATTATGTTTATACTTTTACCTGTTATCTTATATATCTTATTTTATAAATAAAATAAAATAATAAAATAAAATAAATAAATAAAATAAAATAGCAAGCACAGAGTATATTGTAGTGGAATGGAAGGACTAAAAAACATTCCAAGGCCAGTCAGAGACAGTTTATTGCGCAAGGTTCAGAGCCAGATTTGTACCTGAAGCTTTGAACAAAGAAAGAACTCTGATACAATGGTTTTTATACATTTCTAAGACAAAGGATTCAGTGAGATCATACATTTTCCATATATGGTTAATCATGAGATCATACATCCGATTTTCCTTCTATGGTTACATTCACTGTTAATAAGTTCATCTAATTACTTAAAGCATTAATCTTAGTTTACAAAATTATCTTAGCCACACAACTTTTCTTAAGTGCTCAGAGTCACTAATGGGAGAGTTACTACTATCCTTGGGTAAGTTCATTAGATTAAATAACTCTTTGTAACATATAGGTCTTTGTGTCATTCACAGTCAAGTCACTCAGATGTTTTTCCATATAGCAGTCCTTTCTATGACATCTAGGTATCAGAAGATATATTACCACTTAAAAGGGTTTAACTGTTTGTTAATGTAATTTCCAACAAGCACTTTCCTCTCTTATAATAATGTGAATAGAGTCTCTCAGAGTTCATGTATCCAAGCACGTCTTCCCCTTATAATAATATGAATAGAGAGGGTCCCCCAGAGCCCATATATCTGACTTTGTATGATTCCTATTTTATTCACATTATTTCTTTTATCTACATTATTCTTTATTTGCTATTTACCTCAATATAAAGGTAGAGAAGAAAGGGATAAATAGAACTCACAAGAAGGCAGGGAGGGAAAGGATTACAAGAATGCAGGGAAGAAAGGGATAATTAAAGAATATTCTGTTAGAAGTATTCAGGGTAAGGAAAAGAGGAAAAAGAAAGAGCAGCCATAGCCATTTCCCTTTTAGGAAAACTCAAGCTGAAAAGTAAAAGCACAAGAGCAAGAGAACTTTTTTTTCTCCCGTCAGTTAATAGCAGACAGCCAAGAACCATTTAACAAGCTGATACAAAGTTTTGATTACAAACTGCAAAAATGCAGTTAGCAATAGTTCTTAAACAAACAATAGGAACTGACAGGATTAGAGTAAGAAAACACCCATCAGTGACCCAACTCCCTTCCCTGGGGACAGGATTAACCCTTTCCTCTAAGGAAGAGGGCAAAGTTAAACAATAAAAGCACCATCAAAATCCAATCAGGAACCCCAAGAATCTAAATAGCCAGGAATAGTATAAAAACTGCACCACTTACCCAACTGCTTTGCAGGCTGCCTAGAATTCATTACTGATATCACTGTCCTTTGACTTCTGAAATAAAAGTTCCATTTTCTGGCAGCTTGCTTCTATATCTATTTCTTTTGAACGCTGAAGTTGTTGTCCCAGCTGGATAGTGAACCAGAAAAAATTTCTTCTCACAATTCCATTACAGGATAAGAACAGACTTTGCATTTAAACCCCACTCAACACTCAACACTGAAAATTTTAAAATTTGACATTTTAAATGAACTGAACTAGAACTTTAAATTTTTAAACTAGACATGTTCCCCTAAAGTTTGAAATTTTTAACTGATCTATTAGAATATCAAATTTCTAAACTGGACATTTATCCCTTTCAAAAATCTGTGATAAAACCTTATACTTTCTCAAAAAATTTTTAATCCACTCATGTAAAAAGAAACTGATACTATTGTGATGTACAAAACATGTTCCATGTATAGGTTTATGCCCATAGAAGACCCAAACGATATATGTACCAAATGTAAATTAATTGAATTACTAGAAGAAAAAGTAAAGGGTCTAGAGCAGAGGTCCTCAAACTTTTTAAACAGGGGGCCAGTTCATGGTCCCTCAGACTGTTGGGTGGCCGGACTGTCTGGGTGGGTGTGGTTAGGTGATCATGTGATTGGGTGAGCATGGCCAATTCAGCAGTCCATTAAACAATGCACAAAAATTAAACTTTAATTTGTTTTGCTCCTGGGGGTGTTTTATTTGCTTTTGTTTCCATGTTCCTCTTTTGGTTGACTTTTCTTTTTACTAGATCATTTTTTCAGTTGTTTAGGAGTCTAGTGATCCACCTCAGGAAACTCAGTATTACAGCAATTCTTCTCAGCCCCAAGGAGCTTAAAATCAACAACTCTCTCTCTCTCTCTCTCTCCCTCACCCTCACTGTCTCTCTCTTTCTTTCTCTCTTTCTATCTCTTTCTCTCTGCATCTGTCTATCTCTCTCTGTGTGTGTCTATCTCTGTGTCTATCTGTCTCTCTCTCTTTCTTTCTCTCTCTTTCTCTATGTGTGCGCGCGTCAGGGTTGGCTTCCAGGCCTGATACTGTGTCTATCTTCTGGAGGCAAGGAGGCCAAAAACAAGCCTATTTTTGGCCTCCCAGGACATCCAAATTTAATAATTTAATTTAATTTAATTTAATTTAATTTAATCATATTTCTATGCCGCCCAACTCCCAAGGGACTCTGGGCGGCTTACAACAAAAATAATACAAACAATGAACATATTTTTTTTAAAAAAACATTATAAGAGCATTTTAAAAACATTAAAAACATATGCACACCATCCATGGCCGGATCTCGCAAGATTGAACAGCGAGATCAATGGCCCCAGGCCTGCCGGAAAAGCCAGGTCTTCACCACTTTCTGGAAGGCCAATAGGGTGGGGATAGTCCAGACCTCAGGAGGTAACTGGTTCCAGAGAGCTGGGGCAGCCACAGAGAAGGCCTTCCCCCGCTGGCCCGCCAGCCGGCATTGTTTAGCTGACGGGACCCAGAGGAGACCAACTCTGTGGGATCTTACTGGTCATTGGGAGCTATGCTGTAGAAGGCGGTCTCGAAGATAGCCTGGCCCTGAGCCATGTAGGGCTTTAAAGATAATAACCAACACCTTGAATTGTGCCCGGAGACCAATAGGGAGCCAGTGCAGCTCGCAGAGAATTGGTGTAATGTGGGTGCATCTAGGTGCACCCATGATAGCTCGTGCTGCTGCATTCTGGACCAACTGTAGTCTCTGAACACTCTTCAAGGGTAGCCCCATGTAGAGCGCGTTGCAATAATCTAACCGTGAGGTGACAAGGGCAGGAGAGCCTCCTGATCCAAGTAGGGTCGCAGGTGAACCTGTGCAAAGGTCCCCCTAGCCACAGCTGCTAGATGTTGCTCTAATCTCAGCTGTGAGTCTAGGAGGACACCCAAATTGTGAACCCATTCTGAGGGGGACAGTTTCTCTCCCCCCCCCCAGAACCAGGGATGGACAATCAACATAGTCTGAGCCTGTTGACTCCCATCCAGACCCTCACAGCCTCCAGGCACTGGCATATCACATCCACAGCTTCACTGAACTGACGCAGGGTGGAGATATACAGCTGGGTATCATCAGCATATTGCTGATACCCCACCCTGTATCGTCGGATGATCTCAACCAGTGGTTTCATGTAGATGTTAAATAGGAGGGGAGTGTTCTGTCCCCATCCCACACACACACACCAACAGACGTCCAAGAGTTAAAAACCAAATAAGCTGACAAAATCCTTATCCTTATGATAACGGAACTTGGCAGCAACCTAGTGGCTGCCTGCCAAGAGTTTATTACTCATGAAGGGAAGAGATAACTTCTCCCCACTTTTGGTACATCAAAGTAAAATGTTCAATAATTACAGAGTAAATTAAGTCCAAATATAATCCAGCAAAGCCTATAGCAAAAGTCCGGCAATGCAGAATGGCGTGGAAGCTTTCAGCTTTGTTCGTCACAAGGCTTGACTGGCCACTACGCTCCCTTTTATACCCAGTGGGGTATGGTCCAGTGACTCAGCCTAATCTCTGGCACGCCTCCTCATCTGCTGTGTGCGCTTATCTCTCCAATGCTGGCGTGGATCCAGCCAAGACTCATCCCCGTCACTGTCCGACTGCGCCTGCGCGGGGATACCTGGCTCCTGGCCAATCTCTTCTCCGTTGGGAGACACCTGAGGCATTGCCAGAGAGGAGGGTCCTGGAGAGGGAGGCCCAGCCAACTCCTCTCCTTCCCTTTCAGAGCCTTCTTCCTCCGATAAGATGGGCTCGGGGGTCAGAGCCACAATACTATCCCCCACCGCAGGGCCCTTCCCCCGTGTCTGACGGTCGGGATGTGGTCGGGACAGAAACTGTTTGTGAAAGGCCCGTACCAGGTCAGGGGCATGAACGGAATATGCATCCACCCAGGAGAAATCCTCAGGCCCGTATCCCTTCCAAGCGATGAGGTATTGAAAACGCCCCTTCAGCCAACGGGAGTCCCGGATGCTGTCCACCTCGTATGTCGTGGAGTCGTCCTCATTGACTGGGGCTGGGGGGGAGCAGGAGTCATCGGACGCTGGAGGTGGCACGCTGGGGCTTCAGGGGCCAGAAGGGGCTGATGGAAAACAGGCTGGATCCACATGGAGCATGGCAGAGTCAACCGGTAGGCCACCGGGTTGATGACTGCCTCGACCGGGAAGGGACCAATAAAACGGTGGTCGAGTTTCTTTACCGGCTGGTCCGTGGGGAGGTGTTTCGTGGACAGCCATACCCACTTCCAGCGGTGGCGTCACCTGTCGAGAGCGGTCGGCAACCCGCTTGTAGTCCTCCTTCGCCCGGATCAGCTGCCGCCGCACCAGCTGCTACACTGCTTGCAGTTCCGAGAGGAAGTCCTGGGTCTCGGGAACAGGGGAATCTGAGATGGACAGCGGGAAAAGCTGTGGGTGGTATCCCGCATTGGCATGGAATGGGGTCATCTGGGTGGAGGTGTGTTGGGAGTTGTTAAGGGTGAACTCCGCCAGGGGAAGGTACTTGGCCCAGTTGTCCAGCTGCTGGTTGACGAAACAGCAGAGATACTGTTCTAGGATGCCGATGACCTTCTCCGTTCCCCTGTCAGTCTCCAGATGGTGCGACGACAACAGGCACACCTGCACCTCCAACGTGGCCATCAGGCTTTTCCAGAAGCGGGCCGTGAATTGGACCCTGCGGTCCGAAACCACCCGGTTCGGCAGGCCGTGGAGGCAGAAGATGTGTTGCAGGAACAGGCGGGCTGTGATGCGGGCTGATGGCAGTCCACAGCATGGGATAAAATGTGCCATTTTCGTGAGCGTATCCACCACCACGAGAATGGTCGTGAACATAGCAGATGGTGGCAGATCCATCAGGAAGTCCATGGAGATGGCTCCCCACGGTCTCTCCAGTGTCGGCAGCAGCTGGAGGAGTCCAGGAGGTGGGCCGGAAGCAGCTTTGGCCTGTCGGCACGTCACACAGGACGTCACATACGCGTGCAAGTCATGCCATACCCGAGGCCACCAAAAAGTCCGCGTCACCAGGTTTAATGTTTTAAAGAAGCCAAAGTGTCCCGCCGCGGGGTTGTCATGGCACTGGTTCATGACGAGGGCTCGGAGTGGACTCGTGGGCACGTACAACTGGCCCTGGTGTTTCAGCAAGCCCTCCTCCAAAGTCCATGGGGATGTGGGGCCAACTTCCGCTTTCTGCTGCTGCAACCAGTCATCTTGGCGCTGCGCTTCTAGCACCTGAGCCCGCAAATCTGTCGGTTCCTGGACCGCGGCCAAGGATTCTGCTGACAGCACCGTCCGTGAGGGAAGGGAGTCCTTAGGGCAAAAGTACTCTGGCTTGCGGGATAGAGCATCCGCTCTCTGGTTGGGGTTACTTGAGATGTAGGTGACGTGGAACTTGAACCGGGTGAAAAACAACGACCACTGGATCTGCCGCTGGTTCAGCCTCCTGGCCGTCATGAGGTGCTCCAGGTTCTGATGGTCCGTCCGCACCTCCACCTGGTGTCAGGCCCCCTCGAGGTGATACTGCCAAGCCTCAAACGCGGCCTTGATAGCCAGCAACTCCTTTTCCCAGATGGTGTAATTGCGCTCGGAAGGATTGAGTTTCCATGAGTAATAAGTGCAGGGAAAAAGAGTACAGTATCCACCGGAGCCTGTAGCAGCACTGCCCCAATCACCACATTGGATGCATCCGTCTCGACCACGAACGGACAGTGTGGATTGGGATGCCTCAGGACAGGCTCCATGATGAAGGCTTGCTTGAGGATCTTGAATGCCTGCTGCTGTGGGGCCCCCACTGGAATGGGACCTTCTTCCGAAGGAGTTGGGTCAGCGGCAAGGTCAGGGTGGCAAAGCCTGGGATGAAGGTCCGGTAATAGTTGGTGAACCCCAGCAGATGCTGGACATCCTTCACCCGACAAGGGGGTTCCCAACTGCACAAGGCCTCCACCTTGCGCAGGTCCATAGTGATGCCTTTGGAGGAGATGATGTGCCCAAGGAACTCTATGGAAGTCTGGAAGAAGAAACATTTCTCCAACTTTGCATAGAGTTGGTGCTCCCGCAGGCGCTGCAGCACCTGGCGGACATGCTGGAGGTGGCTTTCCTGAGTCCGGGAATAGATCAAAATGTCATCCAGGTATATAACCAGAAACCAGTCCAACATGTCCCGGAAAATGTCGTTCATTAGGTGCTGGAAGACTGCGGGGGTATTGGTCAACCCGAACGGCATAACTGTGTACTTGAAGTGACTGTATCGGGTGCCAAATGCCGTCTTCCACTCATCTCCCTTTCGCACACGCACCAGATTGTAGGCCCCTCAGAGATTGAGCTTGGTGAAGATCAAGGCCTCCCGCAACCTCTCCATCAGCTCCGGGATGAGCGGCAGGAGGTAGCGATTCCGCACCGTGATGGCATTCAAGCACCGGTAATCACAGCACAGGCATAAATCCCCCATCTTCTTCTTCACAAAGAGGACCGGGGCCAAGAGAGGGGAGGATGAAGGCCGGATGAACCCTCCGGCCAGGTTCTTGTCCAAAAAGTCCGGTAGGGCAGCCAACTCGGGCTCCAACATGGAATACAGGCGGCAGTGGCAGGTTGGGCAGCAGGTCCACCAGGCAGTCGTAGGGTTGGTGTGAGGGTAATCTGTCTGCCTCCTTTTCGCTGAACACATCGGCGAAGGGCATCAGCTCAGTAGGCAAGGAGATGGCCGGGGTGGAGACGTCCTGGCCGACACAGGTGTGGTGGATGTGGTCGACACACTGCAGGCTCGGGAACGAGATGGCGTTTCTCGACCATGCCACCTGAGGATCATGGGCCTGAAGTCAGGCCATCCCCAGGACCAATGGAAAATGAAGGTCCGCTGTCACATAGAACTGGATCGCCTCCTTGTGTGCCCCAATGGCAAGGCACAAGGGCTGGGTAGCGAACTTGATGCGCCCCGCCACGAGTTCCCGCCCATCGATAGTCTCAACCCTCAACAGAGGGTCCACTGGAATCAAGGGGACCTTAAAATGGGCCACAAAGGCCTGGTCCATGAAGTTCGTCGTGGCCCCCGAGTCCACCAGCGCATGTGCCTGAAGCCCCTCCGACCGGTTGGCCAACAAAACCCGGGTGTCCAGAATCAGGTGCTGAGGGGGCTCACAGTCCACAGCTGCTGACTCCGGTGGGGCATGGCTACGTGCCTGACCCAGGGTTTCCCCTAGGCCAGGCCTGCCCCGTTTCCCGGCTAGTCATGCCGAGATTCCAGAACAGGCTTGAGCACCCCACTTCGCTTCCTGGGACACGAGGCGGCAAAATGTCCAGGCTCTCCGAAATAGAGGCACAATCCCCCTTGGTGTCACCACATCCACTCCTAGGCCGTCAGGTGAGGTCTGGCTGCTCTAAGCTCCATGGGCTCCTCAGCCGTCGCCACAAAACACAGGGTGGCCCGGAGCACTGTCGATGCGGGTCGCGGGGGTGCCGAAGCTGTCGGTGGTTCCGGAAGGGGCTGACAAGGCCGTTGCTGTTGAAGGCAGGCATCGATACCCAGGCATTGGGTCACCAGCGCGTCGAGGGTCTGAGGCACCTCCACCCGAACCAGTTCATCCTGCAGCTCGTCTGAGAGGCCGTCCTGGAAGGCATCCATCAGCGCCGCCTCATTTCAAGCTGAGTCCTGGCCTAGAAGTCGGAATTCAACGATATAGTCCTGCAGGGGGTACTTCCCTTGACGGAGGTCCTTAATGCGCCTAGCTGCCATCTGAATCCAAAAGGGGTCCTCGTACATCACGTGCAGGTGTTGCAAAAAGTCCTGATAGTCCAAGAGCAATGGGCTATTTTGTAGCAACAGAGGCGTGGCCCATCGGGTGGCAGAGACAGAAAGGAAGCTAATCACGAATGCCACCCGAGCCCGGTCATCCGGAAAATCCTCCGGCCTCATCGTCATAAACATAAAACATCGACATTGTCCCATGAAGGCCGGGAACATCTCTGGCTGCCCAGAAAACCTATCTGGCACGTTCACTGGACATCTCCGACGGGGGGGAGGAGGAGGAGGGAGAGCTGCAGGAGCATTCCCCAAACCAAGTTGGGTGGTTAATTGAGCTACCTGCTGCTGCAAAAGCTGATTGTCAGCTTGCAGCTGCTGTAGCTGTTGGTCCATCTTGGTGAAAAGATGGGTTAACGTTATTGTGACGAACAAGATGTTCTGTCCCCGTCCCACACACACAAACACCAACAGATGTCCAAGAGTTAAAAACCAAACCAGTCGACAAAATCCTTATCCTTATGATAACGGAACTTGGCAGCCACCTAGTGGCTGCCTGCCAAGAGTTTATTACTCATGAAGGGAAGAGATAACTTCTCTCCACTTTTGGTACATCAAAGTAAAATGTTCAATAATTACAGAGTAAATTAAGTCCAAATATAATCCAGCAAAGCCTATAGCAAAAGTCCGGCAATGCAGAATGGCGTGGAAGCTTTCAGCTTTGTTCGTCACAAGGCTTGACTGGCCACCACGCTCCCTTTTATACCCAGTGGGGTGTGTTCCAGTGACTCAGCCTAATCTCTGGCACGCCTCCTCTTCTGTTGTGTGCATTTATCTCTCCAACGCTGCCGTGGATCCAGCCAAGACTCATCCCCATCACTGTCCGACTGTGCCTGCGCGGGGATACCTGGCTGCTGGCCAATCTCTTCTCCGTCGGGAGACACCTGAGGCATTGCCAGAGAGGAGGGTCCTGGAGAGGGAGGCCCGGTCAACTCCTCTCTTTCCCTTTCAGAGCCTTCTTCCTCCAATAAGACAGGCTCGGGGGTCGGAGCCACAACAGGGAGAGAGGACCAAGCCCTAAGGCATCCCGCAAACGAGGGGCCTGGGGGTTGACCTCTGCCCTCCTGCCAACACCGACTGTGACTGACCAGAGAGATAGAAGGAGAACCACCATAACACGGTGCTTCCCACTCCCAACACCCTTAGTCGACCTAGAAGGATACCATGGTCAATGGTATCGAAAGCTGCTGAGAGGTCAAGTAGCATCAAGATAGAGGAATGACCCCCATCTCGGGCTCACCAGAGATCATCCATCAGCATGACCAAAGCAGTTTCTGTGCTGTAGCCTGGCCAAATGCCCCATTTTTCAACTCCCCTGCCTGCAAAAGCACTCTGCAGGCCAAAAATGTTGGTCTTACCTTCCAGTTCCAACCTGCAGGGCTCATGAAGGTAAGTCCTGCACTCAGCCAAAGGGTGGGAGTTGGCAGGTGGGTGGGGCATTATGGGTGGGTCAGCATCATGGTCCTGCGCAGGCTGTATTAATGGCTTCAGTGGGCCATATGCAGCCCGCGGGCCATAGTTTGAGGACCCCTGGTCTAGAGGAAACTCTAGCCATTCTGAAACTCAACCCACAAAATGAGAAACCCCAAACTTTGCAAGAAGAATATACCCAAGTTGAATATAATAATGGTCAAACAACTTCTAAAAGAATTGAACCCCTAGAAGAAGACAGATGGAAATGTGTAATTCAGGACAAAAAACACAAACCTAGTACAAAACTGCTGTCCAACTTCTTTGAAAGGCTAATCTTGTTTTGTAATTTACCACTTGAAAGCTCCATTATAAATGTGTAAAAGTAAGAAGGATAATTGGTTTCTGGTTATATTACAAAGATCCTGGAACTAAATTAGATTTACAATTAACTGTGCTTAGAAAAGGTTTACAACTGCAGCCCAAACATTTTTTCCAATGTCCCTTGCTATTTATTAATATTTTAATGTATCCATGATAGCTAAACTACACAGGCAAGAAAGAAAAAAAATTCTTTTTCTCAAAAATGCCTAACAGAATAAAAATATTGACACATTTCCTAAAAAGCAAAAAGCCAAAGATTGGCAAATCTTTCTAGAGATAATATAAATGTAGAAAGTTCTAGCATGTTCCAGGAAATTGCATGACCACACTAATTTCTCCTTGACTTGCCAAAGCAATTATATTCATAAATAAATCAAGTTGTGTTTAAATTCCTGACTGATCATACTGCAGAGAGTATTAATTCAAATCATATAAAGAAAAATACATTTGCAGTGTAATAGGCTGGAAAAAAACATTTGATATATAAAAAAGAGAAGTTGAAACTTTGAAAATTAATTCAAACCCAAAGCAGATGTTCAGTTGCTCAGTTTTAGGGCTAAAGGGAGAGACAGACCATGCATACAAACACAATAGTCACCAATTTTCAGACTTTTCAAAAGTTATAACATAAATATGAAATAATAATATAGCAGTTTTATTTCTTTTGAAAATGAATAGAAATAAAAGAATAAGTTTTAATCTCTAAATTATACATTTTAAATAAAACCATGTCATTTAACTAATCTATACATCAACTGAATGACAGAATAATTTTTCATTGATTCTAAATCAAAAAGAAGAGAGTTGATGTGAGTTTCATAAAGGCAATGTTTGTGGAAAGAAACTGTCAATATTTGATTAATGCTAACTTAAATTTAAATTGTTCTCTTTTTCTATGACATATATATTCTGCTTTGTCTTCAAAGAACTGAAATACATGGGAAAGGTATACTCACCATCTGGGGATCTAAAAGAAAAATTCCTAATTCTTCACCAGTAATTTAACCAAATTCACCTCCAACCATCTCAATTACTCAACTGGAGGAGACCACTTTGCTTTGGCATGACAAGAAATATCAACTTTTTAAAAAGGAATAAAGAAAGATCAAACCACCACAAACTTTTGTTGGCGTTATTGATTGATTGATTGTGCCATCAAGTCATTTTTTATCATAACCCATTGTTAACCCACCACAAAATGGCTGGATTTATGTAACAGACTAAACCAAAACTAAACAAGCCACATTAGCTATGTATGTGTAAGATCCCTAAAAGTGATACTGCCATTCAGTTGGGAGAACGGGGAGACTTGGATTCGATTTACTAGCATTGCCTTGTCAACAGATATTTTACAACCTATATCCTGGCGCCAAAGCACCCTGAGTTCCCCTTAATGTTGAGGAATGTTTATGACAGCCATGTGGGAAGTTTCACTTTAAAAGATAAAGGGGAAATGATGTGAATACATACTTATCCGGTTCTCAGGGCAGCTGGTAAAGAAAATATCTTGACTTCCGGGTTTGACTGCCACCGGCGAAGACGGTCGCTTTTGAACGGCCGCCAGCCCCGCCGCCAGTAGAGCCGCCCCGAGTGAGGGAAGCGGCTTGAAAACTCCAGAATCCTGAGGATTTGAGGAGAAGAGCAAAGCAAGAAGCAGGTTGAGCCCCCGTGAACCCCCAGAAGTTTGCTACTGGGGAGGAAACGGGTGTGGCTCCCTTTTAACTTGCGGAGACTCCGGACGGCGTGGGACGACTCTGCTCGTCAGAGCAAGCCGGCTGCAGCAAACATTTAAACTGATGGGAAGATAACTTTGTTATAAAACAACCTCAACCCCCAAACCAAGAAACTGCAAGTATTTCTTCTCTTTTGAACTTTTGATTTGGGGAAAAGCTAGAGCGAGCGGAAACGGCTTGAAAAAATGGCGCCGTTCCAGCATTAACGAGCTGAAAGGGAGAGTGATTGCGCAGAACTATTCTAACAAGCTACATTGTAGCAGTGCCTGTTGCAAGCGAACGGAGAAGAGTGGAAAAGAAAAGAAAAATAAATTTGAGCTTGTCTCAATCTATTTAATTCTGGGGGACTTCTTCAAAGGATATTGTGGAGGTGCAAAGGAAAGGAAAAAAAAGATTCTCTTCTTTCAGAAAAGTTAATTTACATGGCAAAATGGCTTCAAAGAAACAGGAAGGAAAGGTGGCAGGGGAGGGATCTCCCACCCACAAACCAGAACAGCAGCCCCCTCCCAGTCAGCAGAGGGAGGGAAAGGACTTTGATGTGCAAAGTTTAAAAGATTTTATTACCCAGGCTTTGGATGAAAAATTTCAAAAATCACAACAGGAAATGAAGAGGGAAATTAATGAATTTAAAGAGGCAATGAAAGAAAATTATGATAAGGTGTCAGATAAATTGTCAAATGTGGTTTCTGACTTGGCAGAATCCATTACTAAAGTGGACTCCAAACTGGAAGAATTTAAATCAGAAGTCAATGTCAAAATGAAGGATGCTGATATTAAAATTGCAGATGTGGATAACAAAGTGGAAAGAGTCGAAAACGAAATTACAATGATACAGTTCCGATCCATGGAATTTGCTATTAGGCTTTGAGGAATTAAAGAGAATGACAGGCAAGATCTGAGACAGATTTGTTCTGATGCCTTGGCTGTATTGCTAAAAATTGATCCAGCAGATGTGGTCTATAAAATAGATAAAATTTACAGAGTGAATTCATGGGTTGCTAGACAAAGAAAATTGCCCAGAGATGTGGTGATATATTTTACTGATAGAAGAATAAGAAATGATATTCTGCAAAGATCCTTATTAATGGAAGTCTGACATCAGAGTTTAAAATCGAAAAAGGAACAAGACAGGGATGTCCGTTGTCCCCATTGTTGTTTATTTTAACACTAGAAGTCTTGCTAAATACAATAAGGGACTCTAATATCTTGAAAGGTATAATGATAAGGCAAGAGGATTACAGAATAAAGGCATTTGCAGATGATCTGGTCGTTACCCTAACACAGCCAATGGAATCAATAATCCAGATGAAGGACATTATACAAGATTATGGTAAAGTTTCAGGTTTTAGTCTGAACCAGAAAAAAACTAAGATGATAGTCAAAAATATGACACAAGATCGTAAACACGAGCTTGAAAGGAGGGCAGGTTTTGAGATTGTACCAAAGGTAAAATATCTAGGAGTTCAGGTTGCAGAATCAAATATGAAATTGTTTCAAAATAATTATGAGGTTTTGTGGCGAGAGGTGCAAAAAGACATGGAGACTTGGAAAAAACTGCAGCTGTCTTTACTTGGAAGAATAGCAGCAGTTAAGATGAACATTTTGCCAAGATTTCTCTTTTTGTTTCAAATGATTCCGGTGCTTAAAAATGATAAACAACTAAAAGTATGGCAAACTGGAGTGAACAAGTTTGTCTGGAACGAGGAAAAACCAAGAGTAAAATTGAAAATTATGCAAGATGTTCCAGAAAGGGGAGGTCTTAAACTTCCAAACCTACAGTTATATTATGATGCAGCAGCTCTGACTTTAACAAGTGATTGGTTTGGAGGAAAAAAGACTGGAATACTAAATGCAGAAAGTTTTGATTTGGAATTTGGATGGCATGCTTATTTATTTTATGACAGCAAAGTGGATAAAGTATTTAAAAGCCATATACTTAGAGACTCTTTGTTGAGAGTTTGGAAGAAGCACCGACTCAAATGGGATTATAAAATACCGCTATGGCTGGATCTTGGTCATATTTTGTGGAATACAAATATAAAGTCACTCGGGGGGTTTTTATACAAAGAGGTTCTTTTTACAGATGCGGGCAGATGGCAGCTGAAGACATTACAGACATTGTTGGCTGAAGGGATTAATTTAACTTGGTTACAATATAATCAATTGCAATTGAGATGGAAAGAGGACCAAAGAACTGGTATTATGTTGCATGAGGAAGAATTGGTTAGACATATAAAAGAGAAAGGTCCAATGCATATTAAAAGACTTTATAATGTTTTGTGAGAAAGGGATTCGGAAACTGAATTAGTTAAAGATTGTATGATTAAGTGGGCACAAAATTTTGAAGAACCAGTGATGTTGGAAACATGGGAAAAAATTTGGGTTCAGAGTGTTAAATTTACACAATCGCAGAATTTGAGGGAAAATTTTTACAAAATGTTTTATAGATGGCATTTAGATCCTAAGAAATTGTCATGTATGTACCCTAATGTTCAGCCAAAATGTTGGAGGTGTGATTGTTTAGATGCTACATATTATCATATTTGGTGGACTTGTAAGAAAGTTAAGGCTTTTTGGATAAAAATTTGGTGGGTCATGCAGAATGTTCTGAAGAAAAAAATTCAATTTTCTCCACAATTGTTTTTACTGGGTATAGTTAAGGGTTTTACATTGGGTGAAACAAAACTGATATTGCATATGATAACAGCAGCGAGATTGTTGATAGGTAAATATTGGAAAAATGAAGCTCTGCCCACCGTAGAAGAATGGATTTTGAAGATGGCCAGCTTCGCGGAGATGGCGAAGATTTCAGCATACTTAAAAGATCGCTCACAACAGACTTATGAATGTGGATGGAAAAAGTGGATAGATTATGTGCAGAACAAATACCAAACTAAGAAGTATCAAATAGCTTTTCATTGATAGTATTATATCATATTAAGATAGAAATAGTCGAACTATGTGAAGATGAAAAATGACATGGGGGTTGGGGGGGGTTCAAGGTTTTTGTATAGGGGATAATGATATTCTATGGAAGTCTGGGGGGGAGGGGAGGGTCAGGGGGGGTTTGGGAGGGTGGGTTGGGGAGTTTGGGGAGGGTTAGGGGGGTGAAAATGGGGTGAAAATGTAATTGTAAAACTTTTACAATAAAGAAAACATCTTCACACTTGGCTAAAATCTGCATTCTGGCTTAAGGGAGGGGTCTCTACTGCTTTAATCCTACTTGTCTTGCCTAAGGGTATTCAGACATTGCTTTGAATTCATTGCTATCACTTCTGCTTAATAAAAGGTTCCTTTTAAGATACTACGTTTCAAGAGTTTTTCTGTAAGGCAATCCTTACAGAAAGCAACGTCTACAAAACTGTCAACCCAGAGAAGCAATCCTCGCTCTACTGAGGGGACCTTGCAAACCATGTCCAAATGAAGCAGGGAACTGGGAGAAGCTGAATGCTAGGGGAAGATATCAACCACCACCCAGTCGGATGCCTCTATCGTACACTCCATCGGAGAGGATGAGGTAACCTTGGAGAATCCTGAAAAGCCCCACTGGTCAATTGGCATCAGGAAGAAAGATAGCTGGGATGAGAGAACCAGAGGAGTCGCCCTCAGCCGTGGTAACCGAAAACCAGGGTGGAAATTGGAACTAGAAGCTCTCGTTGACCAGGGGGAACCAACTGAAACACCACTGAGGGAGGATTGTCTGAAGAGGCATATAACCCAATTGGTGATGGAAACTTTGGAAAATCTCAACATCCGAGGGGAGCGACGACAACAACCAAGCAGCATTGAAAGGGCAGCAGTCGCGAATGATGCCAGGGGAGGCACCCCCCTTCTGGAGCCTACCTATTGAGCAGATGACGCAGCAGCAGTGGGAGAAGACCCAGAAAACCCTACCCCCCTCCCAGGCAGTACACACACTGGTGCCCATTCCCTCCATTGGGGTGAAGTGGTTTTTTTTTGACAAAAAAATATTTTTTAAACAAATATATAAAAAACAAATAAAAAACCATCTTCAATGTAAATACAAACAGTGTGTCGGTTGGTTACAAGTCTTTTGTGCATCTTCACTCTATTCATATATTTCCATGTATTCTCATTAATCATATATTTAACTATTGGCTATTTCTTCCCTCATTTCATACCAAATAATCTAAAATTTAAGTTAATTTGTATTATGCCCTTCATTCTCTTAAATCATTCCAATAACAGTACATCTTTATATTGTATTTTATATAATTCTACATTTCTTGCATTGGAAAAATCTCTACCATATTTCATGTCCATGTTTTTTTATCTAACCATTGGTAAAATAGATCCCATATCTTATAATATTGTTTATCTTTTTGTTCTCTAATTTCAAATGTTAATTTACTCATTTCTGCACATTCCATTATTTTCTTAATAACTTCGTCTTGCGTTGACATTTTCTAATTTTTTCAGTTTTTAGCAAACACAATTCTAGCCACTGTTAATACATTCACAATCAAATATCTCAATTCTCTATTGTATATTTCAGGTACAATCCCCAATTAAAAAAAAATCTCTGGTTTAAAGTCTATATGTTTTTGTGTCGTTTTTTCCATCCATGTGTGGATTTTAGTCCAGTATCTTTTAGTTTCTGTACACATCCACCATATATGGTAATATGAGCCCGGTATCTGATGACATTTCCAACATTTTTCCGATTTATTCTTGAACATTCTAGCAATTCTCGTCGGGGGTAAGTGCCACCTGTAAAACATCTTATGCAAATTTTCTTTATATGCAGTTGACATTGTCATTTTGTAATTTTGCGACCACAATTTTTGCCATTTCTCTAAATCAATTCCATGTCCAAAATTTTTCCCCCAAACAATAATTGTTTCTTTAACTTGTTCATCCTCAACTTGTTTAACCTCTAGTAAATAAGCATACAATTTTTTAATTATGTTTTCATCAGTACCTGTTAAGATTTTATCGAAACTAGTCAAGTTGTTATAAAAACCTTCTGTCTTATAATCTTTATCATGTCTAGACTGTATTTGCAAATAGGAGAACCAATTAATCTTTATACCTTGTACTTCTAATTCTTGCAAAGATTTAAGTTCACCCTTTTCATTCAGTAATTCACTATATTTGTTCCTTTCTAAATGTTATTGAATATGAGAATGCTTCAATAGTTGATAACCACACTGCAATTTTTAAATAATGTTGTTTTTTTTACCTTCTTCCAGTTTAATAGCAGAGCCTCTCGTATGAAATGTCTTCTAAAATACCCCTGTGTTTTTGTTTCCTTGTACCATAAAAAGACATGTAACAAATCATGCCCTTCTAAAGTCAATAATATGGCATTTCTTAGCATTATCCATTCCTTAATCCACATCAAACTTGTTGCTTGAAATATCTTTGATATTTCCGCCAATTCTTCTTTTTGTTTTATTAACATATTTTTTGTCAAGATATTCATTTTGTCTTTATTTATTTTCAAACCAGAACTTTTTCATATTCTCCTATTTTGTCTATCAATTTAGTTGTTGATTCTAATGGATCTTCAAAAATAAAAACTAGGTCATCAGCAAATGCTTGCAATTTGTTTTTGTTTTTTTGTAAATACTTTATTGACTTTTCCAAAATTAAAAAAGGATAATATACAATCTCTATCTTGATCAAAGGTACAGTGTTTACACAATTGATGACTCAAATGTTGGATGGATTCCATCCATAACTATACAATATACTAAACGATATACTATACAATTCTATACAATTAAATCCAATTCTAGTGCCTAATAAGTCATAACCTATTATCATACTTTTGTCTTGTTCTTCAACCAGTTATACCAATTTCCCCATACTTCATAATATTTAGAATTCTCCTCATTTTTTAACTCGCTCGTCAATTTTGCCATTTCTGCGCACTCTAGAATTTTATTTATTAATGTTTCTTCTGAAGGCGTGGATTTATTTTTCCAGAGTTTCGCAAAAGCTAGTCTAGCCGCGGTTTTGATTTGAATTACAAGTTGGGTTTTGTTATTGTTAAGACTATCTTTGGTCATACCTAAGAGAAAGGATTCCGGGGCCAGGGCTATCTCCGGTCCCGTTATTTCAGAGAGCCAGAGTCGAATCTTTAACCAGAACCTTTTAGTCTCGGGACAAGTCCACCAAAGATGATAGAAGGTGCCGACCGTTTTACCACATTTCCAACATGTAGCAGAGAGGTTTGGGAATATTTTCGCCAGCCTGTCCGGAGCTAGGTACCACCTATGTAACATTTTGTAATGATTTTCTCTGAATGTTGCCGATTTGGTTATTTTGTAATTCCTGTTCCAAGCTATCTCCCAATCATTGAAATTAATGCTGTATCCTAAATTTTTTTCCCAAATGCTTAACTGATTTTTTGCTATGGTCTCTGCTTTATCCTCATCTAGTAAAAAATTGTAGATTTTCGATAGCATTTTCTTATCTGTTCCCCAGATAATTTTGTCAAAAAATCCATATTTCATTTCAATGCCACATGTGTCTCTATCTTTTTGAAATCTGGAATTTATCTGGAGATAGTTCCACCAATCCAGGTTGAACCCCTGGTCCCTCAATACTTCCAGGGATTTGAGCTTCCCTTCTTGATCCAAAATGTCCTTATATGAGCCCAATTTATAGTTTCCTCTCCTATTTGGGGCCACTAAAGCTTCCATAATCGACAACCAGCTAGGAGCCTTTGTATAAATCCTCTGTCTGATTTCTACCCACGTACGAATCAGTGTCTCCCTAATTTTATGTTTATGGAAATAAGTTTTCCTCCTATCCTTTAAATCCCAGAGATAGGCATGCCATCCTTCAAGGAGATCATGTCCTTCTAGTGTCAGAATTCTCTCATCTTGTAGCTTGATCCACTCCTTTATCCAAATTATTTTTGCCGCCTTTTGGTATAATTCCCAATCAGGGAGCCCGAACCCCCCCCCCCCAAACTCCTTGTCCCTTGAAGTGTCTTGAGAGAGATCCTCGATTTTTTGCCCTCCCACAGAAAGTTCCTTATATGTTTGTTCAAATCCAGGAAAAAAATTTTATCTAGTGATATCGGTATATTTTGGAATAAAAATAGAATTTTAGGTAAGATATTCATTTTGATTGCCGCAATGCTTGCAATTTGTATTCTTCCTTTTGAATCTTCATTTCCTTTATATCTTTATCTTCTCTAATATTTCTATTTAGCACTTCTAATGTTAATACAAACAATAAAGGTGACAGTGGACAACCTTGTCTCGTACCTTTCTTTTTATTTCAATAGACTCTGTGAATTCTCCATTTATTATTACTTTTGCTGTTTGTTTATAGTATATGGCTTCTATGGCTTGAATAAATTTTCTACCAAAGCCCATCTGTTCCAGCTGTAATAACATAAATCACCAATTCACATTATCAAAGGCTTTCTGAGCATCTAAAAATATCAAAGCCATTTGCTTTTCAGGATGTGCCTCATAATATTCCAATGTATCCAGGATTATTCTCATATTGTCTTTAATCTGTCTTTTTGGCAGAAACCCATTTTGATCAGGGTGTATAAAATTATTTAAATATCTTTTAAGTCTTTCTGCCAATATTGAAGCAAAGATTTTATAATCTGCATTTAGCAGGGAAATAGGCCTATAATTCTTAATTTGTTGTGGGTCAGTATCCTCCTTTGGAACAAGTGTAATATATGCTTCTGACCATGATTTGGGTAATTTCTTCTTTGACATGACTTCATTCATGAATTCTAACAATGGGAGATCCAGCGATTCCTGTAATATCTTGTAATATTCTGCTGGTAACCTGTCCGGGCCTGGTGCCTTCCCATTCTTTTGTTTTTTAATTGCTTCAGTTAATTCCATCATCTTTATATTTCCTTCTAACATCGTTTCAGAGTCTTTGGAAATCTGGGGTAGTTGTGCTTTTTACAAGTATGTTTAACACTTTCCTCCTCCATGTTCTCATGCTCATACAGTTTTCTATAATAGTCTTGTATAATTTTTTTCTTCTCTTTATTTCCATATCTAATTTGTCCTTGGTCATCCATTAATTGTATTATTTTTCTTGATTCTCTCTCTTTTTTCAGTTTGTATGCTAACCATCTACCTGGTTTATTTGCATCTTCAGAATAGTTCTGTTTGGCACTTCTAATTTTTTGTGCTAAATCCTCTTTTTCTATTAATCCCATTTTATGTTTAGTTGTGTCCATTTTTATTTTAATATCCTTTTTTGTGGAGATTTCTGGAATTCTTTTTCAAATTTCTTATATTCATCCTCTAATGTTTTATAAGCTTGTCTTTTCTTAATATTTCTTTTCCTTGTATAGTCTATAATCAGGCCTCTAGCATAGGCTTTCATTGTATCCCAAAGGTTTTTGCATTGATGTTTCTTCTTTTCTATTTTCTTTAAAGAAGAAGGCCAATTCTTTCTCCATTTTCTGTGCAAAATCCTTTTCTTTTAATACTGTGTTATTTAAAGTCCATCTAGATCTTCTCCTTTGTCCTTTCCATTTCATTGTCATTGGATTATGGTCTGCCCAGGTATTTGCTTCTATGTCAATTTCTTCTATATTAAAAGTCATTTCCCTTGTCATCCATATCATATCTATTCTGGACCATGATGAATGTCTATTTGAATAAAAAGTATATTGTCTATTTTTTACATTTCTTTCTCTCCATACATCCTTTAAGTTTATTTCCTCTATCATTTAAAAAAAAAAAGATTTCAGAAGTATCTTTCTACTTTGCTTTGTCGTCTTCTGTGTGTTGTAATCTAATTTCTCATCTACTATACCACTGAAGTCTCCCATCAAGCAAATGTTGTCATAGTCCAATTCAATTATTTTCTTGTGTAATTTTCTATAGAAATCTTCTTGCTTATCATTAGGTGCATATATTGCTATTAAAAGTATTTTCATATTGTTGTCTGTTATTTCCACCATCAAAATTCTTCCATCTTCATCTGTATAAATTTGCTCCGCTGGGATTGTGTCTCTAATATATAAAACAACTCCTTTTTTCTTACATTGTGGCAATGAGGTGAATATTTTCCCTAATTTTGACTGCACCAATATTTGTTCATGTTGCTTCATGTTCATGTTCATATGCACTACTTGTAAACAAATTATATCAAACTTTAATTTCTCTAATTTATGAAATATCTTTCTCCTTTTAGTAGCTAAATTGAGTCTATTTATGTTTATTGTAATCAGTTTTTTCTCTTCCGTGTTTATATTTTATAAGAAGGGTTTATTGCTCTAGTAGATCTCGGTTCACATTGCTCTTTGTATTCCACCTTGCCACCCACTGCACCTTCTTCTTTTTCAATCATTTCTAGGCATCCCTGATGTAATTCAATCAGTGATTTTTCTCTTCTTATCTCCCCTTCTTTTTCTCTAAAGTATTCTACGTAAAAGGCTTTTGCTTTATCAATTGAATCTATTCTGTATTTTTGTTGTTGCCAACTAAACACCAGGCCTTCTGATATCAATCATCTGTAGTCCACACCTTTCTGAAGTAATATTTTGGTCAAAAAATGATATTCTCTTCTCATTTCCCTCACTCTTCTCAGTATTTGCTTCAGAACCACAATCTTCTTATCCTTATATTTCAATGTTTTCTCTCTAGTAATCTGTAGTATTTGCGTTTTAATCAATTTCTTAGTAAATCTTGTATGGACTTCTCTTAGTAGCCTATTCCTCATTGCATATCTTGTATAGACTCGAAATATCTCGTCTATACCATCCATCATCTTTTCTTTGGAAATTTCTAATGCTTCTGCTAAGATTTCTATCATTATTTCTGCCAGGTTTTCCCCCTTTTCTTCTTCTATATTTTGAAATCTGAGATAAAATTCTGATTTGTCCATCTCCCATCCTATTCCACTCTTATCTCATTCAACCTCATCCAATCTACTATCAATATCTCTGATTTTTTTATCCCTTTGTTCTTCCTTTTCTTCAATTTTTTGAAGTCTTTCCTCATATTTCTTCATCATTTGGTGTATGTTCTCCACTTTTTCATCTGTTTTTTCTATTCTTTGTTCAATTTTTTCCAATCTTTGTTCAATTTTTTCTGCTCTCTGCTCAATATTCTCTACTCTTGATTGTATGTTTTGAGTTCCTTGCCAAATCATCTGCAACGTTGCTTCCTTTTCCTTCTCTCATTCCTTCTCCTTTTCCTGTTGCAACATCATCTGTATTGATTGTTGTCCTCCAGATGGTGAACAGGAAGGAGTCAATGTAGAAGAACCAATAGCTGTTGCCTTTTTGCTCATTTCTGTGAAGTGGTTACAAAAAATTCAAACAAGAAAAAAAAATCTTCAGGTTGTTCTATACCCTAATCCATTTATATATAGGCCAAATACTATCCCAAGTGGCAGTAAGAAAAGGAAAAGCCAAATAAAACCACTAGCAATAGAGGAAAGGAAAAAATATTCAGGCTCTTGTATGCCTTAATCCAATTAAACAGAGGGATATTGAACACCTTAATGATCTCTCCTCAAGAAAGGAGAAAAAAGAAAGGGGAAAAATTCAAAAAAGAAAAGGAGAAAAAATAAACACTAATAAAAAAAATCTATGTATATGTGAAAAATTAAAAGTCTTCCAAAAAGTCACAGTCCAGTTAAAAATAATTAAATAGGGGAGAAGTGGAGAAGTAACATCAAAAAGAAAAGAAAAAAAAAGAAAAAAACTTTCTGTCTGAAAGAAAAATCCACGACAGTATAATACCTAACAATTATTTTGTTAAATCTCACATATTTACAGCTCTTTTTCCAAAGTCACTGTAATCATCTTCCTTTCAATCTCAGACTCTTGCCATTAATAGTTTCCTGAATAAACAATCCTTCAAACAGTCTCTGATGCTCTTCCCACTATCTTATCTATGAATAGGCTCAGAGTCCTTGAAATGTAGCACAATTGTTACTTTCCAGAGAGAGAGAGAAAAAGATACAATATATTTTATTTTATTTTATTTTATTTATTTGATTTGATTTATATGCCGCCCTATCTCCATAGGACTCAGGGTGGCTCACAACAATAAAATATCCAAATAAAAGCATGTTAAAATACATGTTAACCCCTCCCTGCCCTGTCCAGGCTGAACAACCATGTCTTTAAGTCATGGCAGAAGGTGCAGAGGTCAGGGGCCAACCGGACCCCCAGAGGAAGTAAGTTCCAGAGGGTGGGAGCACCCACAGAGAAAGCTCTGCTTCTAGGGGTCACCAGTCGACACTGTCTAGCCGACGGCACCCTGAGTAGGCCTTCCCTGTGAGAACGCACTGGACGATGGGGAGCTGTTGCTGGTTGCAGATGGTCCGACAAATATCCTGGACCTAAGCCATGTAGGGCTTTATAGGTCATCACCAGCACCTTGAATCTCACCCGGAGGGCAACCGACAACCAATGCAAGTCGTGCAGGAGAGGTGTAACATGGGCATATCGGGAACCACCCATCACGACCCACACAGCTGCATTCTGTACCAGCTGAAGCCTCCGGATGGTCCTCAAGGGCAGCCGTAGGTAGAGAGCATTGCAGTAGTCAATACAGGAGATGACTAGCACATGAGTAACTGTGCATAGGGCATCCCAGACCAAATAAGGGCGCAACTGGTGCACCAGGCGGACCTGGGCAAACGTCCCCCTGATTATATGATCTTTTAAACTCAACCCTGAATCCAGGAGGACACCCAAGTTGCATGGCCTGTCTACCGGGGGTAACACCTCATCCCCTATAGACAAAGATGGAACCTCTAGATCAGACTGGGATGCCGGTACCCATAGCCACTCAGTCTTGGCAGGGTTGAACCAAAGCCTGTTCCTCCCCATCCAGACCCGTACCGCCTCCAGGCACCAAGACATCATGTCGAGGGCATCACCGGGCTGGTTCGGGGTGGATATAAAAAGCTGGGTATCATCAGCGTACTGATGATACCTCACCCCGAAACCACGGATGATCTCACCTAGCGGCTTCATATAAATGTTGAACAGAAGAGGCGAGAGGACCGACCCCTGGGGTACCCCACAAGTGAGGGGCCTCATGGCTGACCTCTGCTTCCCCACCAACATTTCTTGCATACGACCTGAGAGGTAAGAGGAGAACCACCGAAAAACAGTGCCTCCCACTCCTAGCCCCTCGAGACGTTGCAGCAAGATACCATGGTCGATGGTATCGAAAGCCGCCAAAAAATCTAATAGGACCAGAACAGAGGAATAACCTCTGTCCCGAGCCCTCCAGAGATCATCCACCAGCACGATCAATGCTGTCTCCATGCTGTAGCTGGGCCTGAAACCTGATGGTTCGGATCAAGGTATTCCACTTCATCCAGGGCCATCGGGAACTGACATGCCACCACACTCTTAACAAACAATAAAGCGAAGATTGGAGACAGAACGAAAGTTATTCAGAACAGCTGGATCCAAGGCAGGTTTCTTGAGGAGGGGCCTAACCACCGCCTCCTTCAAGGCAGCAGGAAAGGTTCCCTCACCCAATGAAGCAGTTATCACTGCCTGGATCCAGTCATGTGACACCTCCCGAGCCGAAAAAACCAGCCAGGAGGAGCACGGGTCCAATATACATGTAGTCGCACTCAGTTTCTCCATGATCCTGTCCATTTCCTCCAGGGTGACAAGATCGAACTCCTCCCAACTGACAAGACCCGCCGCCTCCACACCGTCTGACCCTGCCTAGTCGGAGGCCAAGCTGTCCCGAATCTGAGTGATCTTGTCCAGTAGATGCTGACTAAACTCCTTGGCTCGCCCTTGCAGAGGGTCCTCCCCCTCCCTCTGATTCAGGAGGGAGTGGGACACCCTAAACAGGGCAGCCGGGCAATTATCTGCGGATGCGATGAGGGCGGAGAAGTAATGACGCTTCGCCGCTGCCATCTCCACTAGGTAAGATCATGTAAATACTTACATGTACACAGTCAAATTCAGAATGACTGGCTCTCCAACAGCTCTCTTGGCCTCTCCTGTGGCACTTCATCTCCAGGAGCTCCCCTGTAAACCACAGAGCCAACTGGGTTCTGCGTCGACTCAGAGGCCACAAAGGCATGACCCGGTCGACCCGGCGGCCACCTTATCCCAGGTATCCACCAGGGTCACAGCCGGGGCATGGGAGAGAGAGAGAGGTATCGTCCCCAGCTCTACCTGGAACCTCTCTGGGTCCATCAGGCACCTGGGGCAGAACCAGGTGGTTGGTCCCGCATCCCAGCGGGACCAACCACCTGGTTATCTGGTTATATCCAATCCACTAGATGGCAGTGTTACTTATTTTCTCCACTCACCTTTCCCTTTACATCCAATACCCAGTAAAATTAAAATGGGGAGAAAAGAAAAATAAAAGAGTAAAACCAAAAATAACTTGTCCTAAAAAGGCCCCAAAATATTTAGCAATTAAATACATAAAACAGAAATCTCCAATCCAAACCAGTCCAGTCCAGGTTAAATAATAAAATCGTCCATGAGCATCCACCAATAAAAATAAATCAAAAAAATGGAAAAAACTATCTTAAATTCAGGTTTAATTCCACCGCTTAACTTCTTTTGTTTTCAATTTTAATTATCTTTTCACCACAGGGCGTTCTTTCAAATAATCTATTTAAAAGGTCTCTCACCAAGCCGACACACTTTCTCCCAATCTCTTCCATTCCGGAACTGTCCCAACTTCAGCAGCTTAATGGCTGCCTCTTTACCGCCGGTAAAAAGGGCTTCTCCTGGATCAACCAGGGACTTTGCGATGTCCCTGGGATCAACAGGGTGTGCCCTCCACAATCATCATCTCTATAGGACAGTGAGGTCCGAAAAGAACCATCCAGAGGTGGAGATATCAACAGTGATCTAGGAGCTTCAAGATCGTCCATCTTACCGTCACGACGTCAGCCTCGCCCTCCCATTGGGGTGAAGTTTGATGAGGATCCACAACAATTAGGATTCTTTGTGGCACACATGCTCACCTATATGCAAGAGTACGGGCGTGATTTCCAAACCCAAGGATTCCGAGTGTGAGTTGTTACCCTAGCCCTAGAGGGTGCCACTGCCAAATGGATGGTGACCCTGCATAACTCCGATGCACCAGAACTCTGGGATTTTGACTGTTTCATGATGGCCCTGTGACGACGGTTTGAGGACCGCCTTGCAGATCGCAAAGCACGCTACCGAATTAAGGTGGTGAAGCAGGGGCAAAGGCCAGTAGCAGAGTATGATGAAGAATTCTGGGACCTCGTGTGTTGTGTGACCTGGGCAGAGGATATTTTGGTGAGCTGTTTCAAGGATGGGCTGAGTGATGATCTATACAATGCCTGTGTGGCCCAAGGTGCACCAAATCAACTACATGAGTCAGAAGATTGACTATTTGGGGTACCGCATTTCACATCAGGGGGTTGAGATGGATCCTCTAAAAGTGCAGGCTGTACTTGATTGGGACCCTCCATGCACGCATAAACAGTTACAAAGCTTCCTGGGTTTTGCTAACTTTTACCGCCAGTTTATCCCTGCTTTCACTCAGATTGCCCTCCCCATCACCAAGCTCTTAAAAATGAAGGGAGAGGACATCCCTAAACTAAAGCAGCCATTGAACTGGACTATGGAATGCCAGGCGGCATTTGAAAAACTTAAACGGCTGTTCTCAGCAGAACCAATTCTAAATCACCCGGACACGGAGAAACCATTTGTCATACAAGCCAGCGATGTGGCAATAGGAGCAGTCCTGCTTCAGAAGAATGAGCAAGACCAGCTACAACCCTGTGCTTACACATCCAAAAAGTTGAATGAGATGGAGCAAAGGTGGGCCATTTGAGAGAAAGAGGCTTATGTAGTTCATTGGACACTTTTAAGCTGGAGGCACTTCCTAGAGCGGAGTAAGACCCCTTTTGAAGTCTGGACTGGTCATAAAAATTTAGAAGCCCTAAAGACCCCAAGGAAACTCTCCCCAAAATAAGTACGATGGGCTCAGTCCTTTAAATGGTTTGATTTTACTCTCAAATATCTCCCCGGGGAAAAAACTTTCTGGCAGATGCACTATCCAGAAAACCACAATACAATAGTGCGAAGTCAGACATAATCAAACCCATAGTACAAAATAATCAACTAGCCACTAAAGTAGTCACCAGATCCCAGGCAAAACAAGAAACATTGATGGACAATGACCCACCCAAACTTTTAAACAAGCATTGGCCACTGATGAATGGTTTTTGAACCACAAATCCAGCTGTCTGATGAAAGAAGACTTGGCCTGGGTGGGAGGGAAATTGCATGTTCTAGCCAGCCTAAGACTATGCTTAATGGAAAGGTGGCACGACTCAAAATTAGCTGGACATTTTGGTTTTGTGAAAACTTCACACCTAATTAAAAGACAATTTTGGTGGCCATCACTAAAAAAGGACACAGAAAGCTATGTAGCTAGCTGTCTCATCTGTGCAGCAGCAAAAAGACTAGGGAAAATCTCAGGTCTCTTGCAGAAAGTAGCTGAGCCTTCAGCGCCATGGAGACAGATTGCTATGGATTTCATTGTAGAATTGCCAGATAGTGTGGGAAATACTGTTATTTGGGTCATGACAGACCTGTTTTCAAAACAGGCACATTTTATACCTTGCCAAAAGATCCCAACTGCTAAAGGTTTAGTCAAATTATTCCTAATACACATTTATCGACTTCATGGAGCTCCACAAAGGATCATCTCTGATAAAGGGGTTCAATTCACCTCCAAATTTTGGAGGGCATTTTTGGACTTACTTGGTACTGGCCAGGGATTGAGCTCCTCTCACCACCCGTGTACTAATGGTAATTCTGAATGTTTGACCTCGGTGCTAGAACAATATTTAAGACGCTTTATTAATTTTCAACAGGATAACTGGATCAAACTTTTACCTTTTACTGAAGTTGCATTTAATAACTCTGTATAGGCGTGCACTGGTTTTACCTCTTTTAGAGTAGCGACAGGCCAGGATTTCAGCCCAATGCCTGAACTACCCACAGATGAACCAACCATCCCCTCACTTAAGGAGTGGATGGATAATTTGCTAAACACATGGTCAGTGGTTAAATTAGCCTTAAAGGAAGCTAGAGAGGCTTTTAAAATTCAAGCTGACAAGAAAAGGTTGGAAACCAACCCTTTCCATATTGGAGACAGAGTATTGAAGGTGAACAACACTTTGAAATCAAGGAAATCCTTGACTCTAGGATCCACAGAGGGAAAATCCAATATTTAGTCACTTGGAAACATTTACCCTCAGGCCACAACGAATGGGTCGCTAAACACCATGTTAGGATTCCAACCTTACTGAGAAAATTTCACTCCCAATACCTAACAAACCTTGTTAATATACTATCATGATGAAATAGATCTCATAGAAACAGCAATTTCTAAACTATGCAACAGTGATGCCAGGGACTTTAAAAAATGAATGAATATTTGAAAAGATAGTGGAGGCGAACAATTGTCTGATACTATCCTGAGGATTGTGGCAGATCTCTGCAAGGCCATGATTTTGGGATGTGAAAAGAGCCTCACTTTGTTGGATTTGAATCATCTAAAATTTTTTTTTTTTTTGGTAAATATATTATAATCATTTTGAGTTATAAGGCAGGAGAGTCTCGCCGGGGCATGCAGAAGATCTGGATGTTACTCAGTAGGATGATGGGAATTAATAATCCTGATGAATACCACAACTATAACCATATGGATATAATTATAATTATAATGTCACTCGGGTGGTTGTTTTTGCTTTTATACAGATGCGAGGATATCTACTACTGATGGGGGCAGAAGATGACTGGAGATTTTGAACAAACTGTTGCACCAGCATGTTATTTTACCCTATTATGGGTGATGGATTTAACAATCCAGAGGAAAGACATCAAAGAAGATACTATATGGATTATAAATTTAAAGTTATTGTTTTTTCCTTTTTTACAAAATGGAATGCATATATAGATATGTGTATATCTTAGTAATGTGGGCAGTGGATTATATCTAGAATTGTACTGCATGATTTTGTAGGAATTGAAGGGTTGAAATAGGTTAGTTTACTGATTGATTAGTTTAAGAAAAAGGATTCTTAAGTCATATATTTAGGGGAGTGGAGGACTTAACAATTCAGTGGAAAGATACTAAAGAAGATATATTTTTTTCTCTTCTTTTTTTTTTCTTCTTTTTATAAAATGGGATGCATACATAGATATGTGTATATTTTAGTAAAGCGGGTAGTGGATTATATCTAGAATTGTACTGTATGATTTTAAGTCATATATTTAGAGGAGTGGAGGAATTGGACAGAATTGAATAAATGTTAAATTTGGATGCAGGGAGAAGGTCGATTTAAAGTGTTATATTAATATATATAAAAGATTAAAGGTTAAATTGTAATAATACTCAATAAGCTTAACATGTTAAGGGTCAGTACCTCGAGAAGGGATTAAGGGAAAGGAAAGATATTATGTATGTAACTAGTTATGAAATAGCTTATTGTTGTGAAGAAGTCACGGGGGGGTTGGGTGGAAAGGGTGGGTTAGGGAAGAGGGGGGGGGGAAAGGGGGAAAAACTTGTATTTGAAAACTTTTTCAATAAAAAAAAAGAACTGTGGCAGGAAAGTCGTAAAAAAAAAATATACTATCATGATTTTTTTGTTTATATTTTTTCACAGGTGGACCCTTTCATTTTCTAAGGAAGGTAGCATGTCAGATCCCTAAAGGTGATATTGCCATTCAATTGGGAGAAGGGGGAGACTTGGATTCGATTTACTAGCATTACCTGTGTCAACAGATATTTTACAACCTATATCCTAGCGCCAAAGAGCCCTGAGATTAACATTGAGGAATGTTTATGATAGCCATGTGGGCTGTTTCACTTTAAAAGATAAAGGGGAAACAATGTGAATACATACTTATCCGGTTCTCAGGGCAGCTGGTAAAGAAAACATCTTCACACTTGTGTATTGGCTAAAATCTGCATTAAATCTGGCTTAAGGGAGGGGTCTCTACTACTTTAATCCTACTTGTCTTGCCTAAGGGTATTCAGACGTTGCTTTGAATCCATTGCTGTCACTTCTGCTTAATAAATGGGTCCTTTTGTAATACTACGTTTCAAGAGTTTTTACTTTCTTAAATTGGAAGGAGAGGCAATCCTTACAGAATATGCTACTGGATTTTTCTCTACCTAGAATTTGTTTTTTTACAGAAAACTTGCACAATTTATGAGTTTTTAAAAAAATATGTATCAAACCAAGCAAAAATATATCAAATACCACTAGGTCAATTTGAAGTATTGTGGTTCTCACTGATCTAATTTCTAGGTAAGTTTTTTTAAAATAGGAGACAGTCCAATTTTCCAAGATGAGCTGGTTTTTCCTCTGATTCTTTTTCTAGTTGATGAACATTTTATCGTACAAATGTATCTAGTATGTCTTATGTCATCAAAATTTTCATATGAATGATAATCACCTGGTATGATAAATATTATATCCTTTTCTAGCCTTTTGGATAAACTCATCTTTTTTTTCCAATTTTTTTAAAAATTTTTTAAACATAAAACATAAAATACATCGTTTTAGAGCAAGGGTTTGGTCCGGCATAAAATGAGTACAATTATTCACATTCCCTCAATCAATTTTGTTCCAAATTTTATCCATTTACATCTTAAAAAAGAAAGAAAGAAAGAAAGAAAATCTTATTCTAAACATTTATCATTCTACTATTACACCCAAAATTCTAAACAATAAACACTGTTCTAAATCTTTATCATTTTAATAATCAATATTTCATATATATTCCTCAATCCTAAAACCCATTACCTCAAATCTATATTTTACTTCCCTTAAATGGCATCTAATATCCATAATCTTAACAAAAAGTACAGTATTTCCTCCTCTCTTAAAGTCATTTCATAAACAATCAACATTTCCTTCTATAGTTTGTTATTTCCACAATACTTTATTTTATTTATTTCAAGTTTATTCTCATATTTTATTAAATCAAATTTTTAACTGGTTCATAGTTTAAATATCTATTTCCCAGCTGTATTTTCCAATACTCCTATTTGTATTTATTTAAACTGGTTCATAGTTTAGCTACTATTCTCTGATAAAATCTCTTCCACTTCCTCCTAAATTTATGTTTTAGCTGGTTCGCATCTTAATCAGCTGCTTCCCAGCAATGCTTTCCTCCACTCCTTATCTTAATTATTTTAGCTGGTTCACAGTATAATTTTAACTGCACACCAACCTTCTCCTTAACTCCTCCTAAGTCTATTATAAAACTGGTTCACAACTCAAGTAGTTGCCTTCCAGCAATGCTTTCCTCCACTCCTACCCCTATTTTTAACTGGTTCACAACTTTATTTCAATTGATCCGCATGTATAGTCTCCTCCACTCCTAACTTTTTATTTTTGGCTAGTTCACAGTTTTGCTTTAACTGTTGACCAGCGTATGCTTTCCTCCACTCCTAACCCAATATTTTGGCTGCTTCACAGCTTTGCTTTAACTGTTTTCCAGCCCATGCTTTTCTTCACTCCTAACTCCATTTTTATTTTTAACTGGTTCCCAGTTTACTTTAACTGTTCTCCAGTATGATGCTTTCCTCCACTCTTACCTTATTTGTAAAACTGGGTCACAGCTTTGCTTTCACTGATCTCCAGAATCATACTTTCCTCCACTCCTAAATTCATTTATTTAACTAATTCATAACATTTATCTCTTATTCAGTTATGTAGCTCCAAATTACTTCAGAATATGTTACCAATATTGCTTTCCAGTCTATTCACCTCCATATCTCTTACCAATTTAAGATAAAAGTATATTTCAATAAATATCTTATCTCCTATTCTCTCTTAAGTTTTCTCCCATTCCATGCTTATTTCTTATTTTCAATAAGAAACATTTTGAAACACTTTAAAATCAATTTTTTATGGTTCTTAATTCTATAAATAATTCTTTTTAACATCCAACGCCTTTAAAAGTAAATATTCTCTTCCAGATTATTAAATCTGAAGGTAGTGCTAGTTAAAAATTCAAAATTTAAAATGGCATTAGAACATTCAAAAATCATGTTTTTCTTCAATCATTTATGCTCTTATTTCTTAATCAAATTGTTCATATATTTATATGAAAATAATAATAGAAAAAAGGATAGAGTAAAAACAATAATAATAATTACAATAAAAGAAATACAAAAAAAAAAAAAAATAAGGCGCCAACCGGAAGTTTCTGGATAAACTCATCTTTACTCTATAGTGTACAATAAATATGCAAAAATGTGAAATTTCTAAAACTAACTGCTTTGGTGTTGTATACCTAGAAGTCATGCTAAACAATTGTGCCCATTCACCTGTTTATTGGGGATAGAAAATAGAAGTAAATAATAAGAGACATTTGCATTAGGGTAGGAGGTAAAATATCAATGTAACTTATTACTTCATCCAATTACAATGTTTCCTTGCTCTTCTATTTAACTATGCACATTGAGTACCCTACTTGCATTGCAAAACTCTTTTTTAAATAGTATTTTCATTTTTGCAAATGCCCTACCCTACTCTAACCCATCTATCCTCTCCCCCTCCCCTCCAATGAAATTACAAAAAGATTTCTGGCATTTTGAATGTAAGCATTTGCACCTATACTTTAACATAGTTACAAAATTGCATCTGCAAACATGGAGGGTTTTTAGAAAGCCTATTATGCTGTGCTTTTTACTTCTTATTATGTACAGTTTTTCAAACCTTTTCTTCTCTTTTGCTCCCTAAGGAATTACACAAACAAATTACAAACTGCTTTTTTTTTTAAAAAAGAAATTATTCCCTTTTTTTTTTCTTTTGGGTGTGTAATATGACTAAATCCAATAGTGCTTTCATTCCCAACATGCTTATTCATTTAAATGTGGGAAGTTATGGCATGCTAGCATAAAATAGTTAGGAACAAGCATGCCTTTAGGTTTTATTAATACTTGCAAAAGTGACGCTTAGAAACCAAATGTAGCCTTTTTATTAAAAAAAACTCTGTAATGTACTGTCTTCCTCCCCCTTGCAATAAAACCAATAGGGGACAAGTTGCTTAGTCAAACAACAGTTTGATATTCTAAAGCACAAAATGAGTATGTGAATTATACTAATATACCCAGTAATCACTATTCAAGCACTTCTGCTCGAACAAAAAACTGTGCCAAAGAAAATCATTCAGGAATGGCAAGCTGTTATATTCTTAAAATGAATTAATAGTATTTGTTCTGGCTTGAAAGCCTTGGTTAATGAAAGCATCCTCCTCACAGGGCCATCAAATCTTGTTATCTTCATTCTGTAATAGTTTGTTAAAACTATGAATATGCACATGAACAAGGACAAACCCAACAATCTCTGCTTCTCCTCCATTCCTCTCTCTCTTTACCTCTCTCTGAGTTGTCTTATTACTCAGAAAGGGACAATAAGGAATAGTCTTTTCCCACTTTGTTCTTCATAAGACGTGTGCTGGTATATCAAGAAAAGTTGTCAATGAAGATTCTGAAGACTGGGGATGATGTTTATATTGATCTGTAGAAGTTACAAAATTTGTTCAATAACATTTTTTTGTTATTCAATTGCCAAGAAAAAAATGTCTTTTCTGCTACACTCAGCTTTGTTATCCAGCCCTTAGCTACTACTCATCTGTTGATAATCTGCTACTCTAAGTCACTATGAAATAACTTTTCTATTCCTCTATCACTTGTTTTTTGTTCTTTTTGGATTTTCTGAATCTCTGTCTGCTGGATTAGGCAAGACTAAGTATATTTTAGACGTTCAGTTTTTTTAAAAAAAATCTTGTTTCTGTCCTTTGCACACACATGAGAAAGAGAAAGAAAAAGAGAGAGAGAGATGAGAGGGAGATGAAAGAGAGAGAGAGACAGAGAGACAGAGAGACAGAGAGACACAGAGACAGAGAGACACAGAGACAGAGAGACACAGAGAAAGAGAGAGATACCTGTTTCCCACAGACAAGAAAACACCATGGGGGGGGGAGACATGTGACTGGGTGGGAGTGAGTGACATTGAGTTGGCCACGCCCACACAGGTTTTGTGGCTCCTGATGATTTCTTTTCTGTGGGAAACGGGTCCAAATGGCTCTATGAGTGTTTCAGGTTGCAGACCCCTGATCTAGGTTCAGTTGGCTTGGTTTCATTCACATAACCCTAACCCTAATGATTGAACTGGAGGATTACAACCAAGGTTTCTTCTACATTTCCATGCATTTCAATTTCCTTTCATGTTCCCAAACCACAGCATTTTTTAAATTTCATCAGTACCATTGTTGGTTGCAGCACTCTAAATTGTTTTATTTTGTACAGCCAGTGTAACCAATGAATTTTGAAATCTTCAAACATTAAAGCTCTTTAAATCTTTAAAACATTAAAAGCTAAGGTTGTTGAAAGTGTGGTGGCACAGCAACTCCCACAGTACCTGGATGAAACTGTCTATCTAGATCCGTTCCAGTCCGGCTTCAGGCCTGGTTACAGCACTGAAACGGCATTGGTCGCATTGGTTGATGATCTCTGGAGAGCTCGTGATAGGGGCTGCTCCTCTATCCTGGTTCTATTAGATCTCTCAGCGGCTTTTGATACTATCGACCATGGTATCTTGCTGCGCCGACTGGAGGGGCTGGGAGTGGGAAGCACTGTTCTACAGTGGTTCTCCTCCTATCTCTCTGACCGGTCGCAGTCTGTGTTGGCAGGAGGGCAGAGGTTGACTTCAAGACACCTTACTTGTGGGGTGCCGCAGGGGTCGGTCCTTTCACCTCTTCTGTTCAACATTTATGTGAAGCCGCTGGGTGAGATCATCCGTGGTTTTGGGGTGCAGTGCCATCTTTACGCTGATGATACTCAGCTGTACATCTCCACCCCAGACCACCCCAGTGATGCTCTTGCAGTTATGTCCCAGTGCCTCGAGGCCGTGCGGATCTGGATGGGGAGAAGCAGGCTCCGACTCAACCCTTCCAAGACCGAGTGGCTGTGGCTGCCGGCGTTCCGATATAGCCAGCTGATACCATCGTTGACTATTGGGGGCGAGACATTGGCCCCCATGGAGAGGGCTCGCAACTTAGGTGTCCTCCTGGACACGCGGCTGTCTTTAGAAGAACATATGACGGCCATGGCCAGGAGAGCTTTCTATCAGGTTCGCCTGATTCGCCAGTTGCGACCCTTTCTGGATTGGGACTCCTTATGCACAGTCACTCATGCCCTCGTCACTTCTCGACTGGACTACTGTAATGCTCTCTACATGGGGCTCCCCTTGAGGTGCACGCGGAGGCTCCAACTGGTCCAGAATGCGGCCACGCGGGTGATATTGGGAGCGACATGGCGCTCACATGTAACACCTCTCCTACACGAGCTGCACTGGCTCCCAGTGGCCTTCCGAGTGCACTTCAAGGTGTTGATTCTTACTTTTAAAGTGCTCCATGGCTTAGGACCTGGGTACCTACGAGACCACCTTCTGCAACCTATAACCTCCCACCAACCAGTACGCTCCCGCACCTACCCTTTGGAACAGGATACCCCCAGGGATAAGAATAATCCCAGATTTTCATACTTTCCGTCGGGCACTTAAGACCTTCCTCTTTCACCAAGCTGGGCTGGCATAATTAATTTTTTCTTTCCTTTTTCTAATTGTGTAAATTTTATTCTGAAGATCTTAACTTAACTGATAAGCCAAATTGACTTAATTATTATTTATTGCTTCTATTCACATTTATATATATATATATATATATATATATATATATATATATATATATATATATATATATATATATATATATATATATATATATGTTTATTTTGACTGTTCACCACCCTGAGTCCTTCGGGAGAAGGGCGGTATAAAAAATTAAATAAATAAATAAATAAAAATAAATTAATTAATTAATTAAGACCCAAGATTCTCTAGCATACAACAGCGTCAATAAGTATTAATGATCACTAGGTGTGCATTTTGCTAGCAATGGTCATGCTGTTTGTGCAAGAGGTATTATGTCAATGCTCAAAGGGCTGAGGCACCCTGACTGTTTCATTTATTGATGTCAACTGTGGCAAATATTTTCCATTCTTGGACATTCGAGCCAAGCTATTTAAATCAGTCAATTTTCTCAAGCTAAGCTCCATCAAATAGACAAGTCCTGTCTAGAATAGAATAGAATAGAATAGAATTCTTTATTGGCCAAGTGTGATTGGACACACAAGGAATTTGTCTTTGGTGCATATGCTCTCAGCATACATAAAAGGACAAGATACATTCGTCAAGAATCATAAGGTACAACAGTTAATGATAGTCATAGGATACAAATAAGCAATCAGGAAACAATATCAATATAAATCGTATGGAGACCAGCAACAAGGTTACAGTCATACAGTCATAAGTAAGAGGAGATGGGTGATAGGAATAATGAGAAGATTAATATTAATGCAAATTTAGTAACTAGTTTGAAAGTGTTGAGGGAATTATTTCTTTAGCAGAGTGATGGCACTTGGGGAAAAAACTGTTCTTGTGTCTACTTGTTCTGGTGTGCAGTGCTCTATAGTGTCATTTTGAGGGTAGGAGTTGAAACAGTTTATGTCCAGGATGCGAGTGGTCTGTAAATATTTTCACAGCCCTCTTTTTGACTTGTGCAGTATACAGGTTCTCAATGGAATGCAGGTTGGTAGTAATTGTTTTTTCTGCAGTTCTAATTATCCTCTGAAGTCTGTGTCTGTCTTGTTGGGTTGCAGAACTGAACCACACAGTTATAGAGGTGCAGATGACAGACTCAACAATTCCTCTGTAGAACTTTATCAGCAATTCCTTGGGCAGTTTGAGCTTCCTGAGTTGGCGCAGAACGAACATTCTTTTTATGATTTTTTGATGATGTTTTTGATGTTAGGTGTCCATTTTAGGTCTTGAGATATGATGGAACCTAGAACTTTGACAATCTCTACTATTGATATTGTGTTGTCTAGTATTGTAAGAGGTGGAAGTATGGGAGGGTTTCTCCTAAAGTCTACCAGCATTTTTATGGTTTTGAGTGTGTTTAGTTCCAGGTTGTTCTGGTCACGCCACGAGGCTAGTTGTTCAACGTCCCGTCTGTATGCGGATTCATCATTGTCTTGAATGTGTCAAATCCGTGTATCTGCCATTCTTCGTGGAAGAAGGGGGGGGGGGGAATTTGGAGTTGTCACATTTAGTTATTTTTCCTGTGTGTCCTAAGTATCCTATTTCCTGCCTGGTCCTCTTTGTATAAACTTTAACCTGATTTATAACCATTGCCTGGCACCAGGAATGCCTGGAGAATTCTCACACCTTGAGAAATGAAAGGGGAGAGGGAAATGAGTGGATTGCAAGATGACCCTGAGAAGCTCTTCTTATCTGTTTCTCAGAGAAGCTGGTACAATTCATCTTTATTCTAGTGGATTGGTTAGAATCCACATCGCACGGTGGGGAGGGGTTCTTAATTTCCTTTATCCTGAACTGCATGCCCAGAGCTTTGAGTTTTGACTTGCTTTCATCCCTTTCAATAAAAGGCTTCTTTTGAAATACAAAGTTCTCAAGAGCTCATACTTCCTTGAAGGTGGGGAGGAGAGAAGCTGGTCCTTATAGAATGAGACCAATCACTGTTGTATCATCTGCAAACTTCAGTAGTTTAACAGATGGATTGTTTGAAATGCAGTCATTGGTATATAGAGAGAAGAGAAGTGGAGAGAGCACACAACCCTGAGGGACTCCTGTGCTAATTGTACAGGTATCTGATGTGATTTTGCCTAGCTTCACCTGTTGCTTCCTGCCTGTCTAGATGCCTGAGTCACAATCTTCTGGGTTTAGTTGGGATGAGTTGGATCTTGTAAATCCTGAGGAAGTAGGGTCCTTCAACTACAAACCCAGCCACCTGTTTATCATATCCATGCCCTTTCTGGCTTGTAAAAGTCTCTTAGGACTGACCTGACTATGTCCATGTGATGATGTCAGTTTCTTCAAGAGAGAGGGTGGTGACAACGGAATAATGGTTTTTATAGATCTTTCAGTGGCTTTCCAGTGATATCCTTCTGGATTGGGGATTGAGAAAGGGAGGCACAGTGTTACTATAGCCATTCTCCTTCAGGCAATTCCAGACAGTGTTGGCAGGGGGAAAAAGTTAAGCCCAAAGCTCTTCACTTGTGGGATATTTCAAGGTTTAATATTGTTGCAGCTTCATGAGGCTCATTCATTGATTTAGTGCTGGTATCATTACTGTGCTGGTGATACCCAATATACATCCAACTCTGGCTCATCCAAACAATAGCTGTTGCTTTTCTCCATATCTGGAGTCTATACAGGAAGAAACAGACTTAATCTTTTTTTTTTAATTTAAAAAGTTTTTCAAATACAAAATTTTTCCTCCTTTCCCCCCCTCCTCCCTAACCCCCCTCCCCCTCCCCTCCCCCTGTGACTTCTTCATAATAAAACCCAAATTCATAACAGATTATATAATACTTTACCATCCCCTTACTCCATCCCCATATGCTGACCCTTTCTTTCTAATAAGATTATCATATCCCCCTTATACTATACATTTCAAAATGACTTTCTACTATAACATTATATAATAACTCCTAATTTAGCATAATAATAAATCAAATCTTTTATGTATATTAATCTATCATTTCAAAACAACCTTCCGCTATAAAACTATATAATAAATCCTAATTTAACATTTATTCAGTTCATAGTCTACCCATTTCCTTCACCCCCATCGTTATATCTCTTAACTCAAATCTTTTACATATATTCATATCTAAACATAATATCCCTTTTCTTAAACTAAACAATCAATAAACTAACCTATCTCCACCCACTTTCCTACAAGACTACCATACTTAATAATTCTTAATATCTTTATTCTTCTGCCCACTCCACTAAAAAATATTCCCTTATGTAAATAAAATCCTCTTAAAAAGACTTTAGGCTTGTAATCCATATAATATCTTCTGTAATGTCTTTCAACTGGATTATAAACTCCATCACCCATATTAGGGTAACATCACATCCTAATTCCAACAGTATGTTCGGTATCTTCAATTACCATCTGACCCCATCAATAGCAAATATCTTCATAATAATAATAATAAAAAAACAACCACCCGAGTGACTTTGTATTTGTATTCCATATAGTGTCTGTAGAGGTGTCTTTTATCCAAATTATTAATTCCAACCACCGTAATAGGGTAACAACCAGATCTTCTGAGTGCCCCAATCCCATAACTCTCCTGCCTTGTAACTCAGCATAAACGTAATATATTTATCAAAGAATCCAAAAAAAGATAGTTCCAATCCATTCAGTATAAGGCCCTTTTCACATCCCAAAAGTACAGCACTGCAGAAGTCTGTCACTCTCCTCAGGATAATATAAACCATACTTTGCCTCAGCTATCTTTTCATGTATTCAATCATCTCTTAAATAACTGGCATTACACTGTTGTTTAGTTTAAAAGTTTTTGTTTTTGTGAGACCTGCTTCTTCTTTTCTTAACTTTTTATGGGTTGGATCTCCATCCTGAATTCCTTTCTGTAGATTGTATATCAACTATTTAGTTTTCAAGCTGATCTATAACTTGATCTTGTTGGTTTTGCTTTTGTGGCTTAAATCTCCATTCTGGCTCTATAAATTGTATATCAACTGATTGATTTCCATGCTGATTTGTGACTTGATGAGTCATTACATTAGAATCCAAAGCCGCCTCTCTTGTATTAAATGGTCCAGCTGAGACCTCTGAAAGAGAATCCAAAAGCGGCTCATCTGTAGAGACCTCAGTAACTTGTTTTTTCTTCATTACTTCCACCTCCTTCTGCTTTTCTTGAATTTCTATCTCTTGTTGATTTTGCTTTTTGAGGACCATGTAGTAAAATTCTTCTGCTTTTTCAACAGTATTTAGCTGATATCTTTCTCCTTGATATCTCAATATTATACCAACTGGAACATCCCACCTGAATGAAATATTTTGTTATTTTAGCTCAGTCACCAAAAGTCCAAATTTCTTTCTTTCTTTTAACATCTTAGGCGGCAATTCTTTATATATCCAGATCTTTCTTCCATACAGTTGTGGAGTAGAATTAAAGGATTTTTGCACAATATCATTTCTTATTTCTTTATCTGTGAAGTAAATCACCACATCTCTAGGCAGTTGCCTTTGCTTTGCAATCCAAGAATTTACTCTATAGGTCTTGTCAATCTTACAAGATACCTCCTCAGGATGAACCTTTACAATCCCAGCCAGAACTTGAGCAGATATTTTTCTTAGATCATCTCTATTATTTTCCTGTAATCCTCTCATTCTGACCGAAAATTCTGTGAGCCTGTATTGCATCATTACAACTTCTTTTTCAATCCCTTGCTTTATATCTTCTGCATTGTAAGTCTCGTGACCAGCTTCCTTTTTAGACTTTACTTCTAAACTATTATCTTGAACATTTATCAAATCATTTTCAATTCTTTGTATTTTATTGTCCAAATTATAAATCTTATCATCAACTTCCTCCATTTTAGACTCTAATAATTTGATATTTGTATCCATCTTTATAACAACTTCTGAAAAAGCATTAGTCACTGTTACA
Organism: Arizona elegans; assembly: GCA_022577455.1. Taxonomy (NCBI): domain Eukaryota; kingdom Metazoa; phylum Chordata; class Lepidosauria; order Squamata; family Colubridae; genus Arizona; species Arizona elegans. The sequence continues at coordinate 43,398,159 of JAKOOJ010000006.1, forward strand.
ATCTTTCGTTGCAGATTATCATACTTTAGTTGTATTATTTCTTTAATTTCCTGCCTTAATTTCTCAAATTTCTGGTTCATAGTCTCATGATATTTTGCCATTTCCTCCTGAAGAAATTCTTTTAAATTAAAACCATTCTGCAGAGCCTGTAGGCTCAAAGCTTGTTCAGCTAATTGTGGATGGGGGAACACCCCCTCCACTACTTGTTTGTCAGCCATCCTGCCACACAAAAAAGCTCTTTTTTTTTAAAGAAAACTTTGCCCCAAACAAGATCAAATACAGATCTCCAAGAAAAAAGAAACTTAAAATGGATATTTTCCTTCTAGTCTAGCCTGTATATTTCACTACTGTGTAGCTTATTACGGAAGGACTTTCACTTTCGGCTTTCTTCTCAAGCCTCAGCAGTCGCCATTTTAAACTTATTTTTTCCATTCAGTTAGAAACACTTGTAAAATGATTAAAAAATACTTACGGTTTAGGATCCCAGGTACAAATCTCGCTCTCTTTAACTGAACCATCTGTTATTTTATTAGTTGGTCTGGTCCCTGCGCCTAGCTCTGCAAAAAGGCAGAGTCCTCCCGAAGCCCGGAGCAGTGGTGAGCGAAAATAGGGAGCCCCGCTCTGCTCGTCCCCAAGAGTAAAAAAAAAACTCTGGGGACTTCGCAGAGGGCTCTACCTGCCCTCGCCTGCTCTGGCTCACATTTCCATCAGGAAATGGAGTTTTTCGAGCCGCCTTTCAGATGTAAAGGCGGCTCTATACAGGCAACGGGGCTGGCGGTCACGGAGGACCGTCTGGTGACTATGGAAGCCAGACCGGAAGACCCAATGAAACAGACTTAATCTTAGCAAGACCGAAGATGGATGATATCTGGCTTCCCTATCCTGGAAATTTTCTATCTTTAGTCCTGAATGGGGTAGCACTTTCCCATTTGGGACAGCATGCAACCCAGAATTTTTTTCCTGGACTTGCAGCTCCCGCATAAAGAACAAATAGCAGATGGGGCTAGGAATATCTTCGCATAAATCCATATATGTCTGTTCCTGAATCAGGAAGCACTTCAGGCAATCCCTGATATTCTAATCACCTTGTGTGTGGATTGTTGCAATGCAATTGCATACCGCTTAAATGCTTCAAGAATGCAGGCAACAATGAGGATGAGGTCCTTACAAAATACAAGTGGGAGAAAGGGTACTGGCATCTTACTGCTATGTGTCCTTTCTCATTTATCTGTAGTAATCCTATATGCAACTGAAATAATTAGAATATTTTATTTGGACTGCATATTATATATATGTAGCAGCTGCATGTCAGTCAGCTACTAGAAACTGGACAACTTAAGTTTTAAGTTGCCATGAATTCACCTGGGTGATTTTGAGCCAGGCATTCTCAGTCTTAGAACGAAGGCAGTGGCAAACTGCTTCCAAAAATGTTGCCAAGAAAATTTCAAGGACTCATCCAAGCAGTTGCCAAGAGTCAAGAATGACTCAAAGGCACATACACTCACTACTTTATTAGATGGCAGCCTGGACCATACATTATTACATTATTCTTAAGGTGCTTCTTGTGACTAAAAGTTAATTTACAGGAAAAAAAATGGAGACATGGTTTAAGTGAGGGCTCTAAGACTTTGAAATATATGGTGGATTAACACTTAGTATCAAAATTTGTATGCTATCAGAAAAAATATAAGAAAAGGCAATAAAAATCTGCTTTGGTTTAAACTTGTGTGTAAACTTGCACACACGTGCATCTATAAATATGCAAGCACAATCTTGGAAGAAAAATGTTCTTGTGACTGAAATAAAAATGTCTGTTTTGAGATGGTGCTAATCATATCTAATTTGATCCATATTTATACTTCAAATTTATTTTTTTTAAGTTTGAATGGCATGCTAATTAATCAGAATGACTGGAATCTAATTATTCACTGTCTGTTAATAGAAGTTTTTCATGAGCAGAATGAAGAGCACAGATTTATTAGCTTCAGTGCCCCTAACTCAAAAGGCAATATGTTTCACAAAGCTAGGAAACTCACAGTGCATATGTCAGGTCCCATGGATTCCAATAAGGACCCTGTCATTCTGGTGGGAGGGGGGAGGCTTGGGGGGATCTCTGTATGGGGTTTCTGTTTCTATTCCTTGTTTTGCTTTGCTTTCGGGACCTTGGGAGGAGGAATGGAATGTGCCTTGAGACAGCTGCCTTATCTTGTCTCTGGAGAAGAGCAGCAGTGCATTTATCACCTTCTTGGCCTGTGTTTCCCATAACATCTTCACACACTGAGATTGGCTCGATGATGTATTGGACTTTGGGAGGGGCTCTGTTTTAATGTTTTAATCTAACATTTGAAATGGGAAAACTTAATTCCTGCCTAGATCTCTTGCTATCACAATCTTCCAATAAAAGTTTCCTTTTGAAATGGCTTTTGTTTCAAGAGTTCTGCTTTCTTGAGAAGACTGGTGAGGCAGGACCTTACAGCATATATGGAACATGCAGAAGAATAGAAGCAAAGTTGTATGGGAAAAAGACTTGTGACAGAACAAGTTGGAATTCTCTGATCATTTTCACTGGGATTTCTAGTCAAATGAGTAGACATTTGCAAGGATAATCAAGCCCAGGGCTGGGTTCTACTTACCTTTACTACTGGTTCGTAATGAGACCGCGTGCATGCGCATGTTCTTCTGTGCATGTGCAGAAGCTTCTGCACATGCGCAGAAGCATTTTGATGATATTGGGGTCGGTGGATGGAGCCTCCCGCCAGTTTTACTACCGGTTCTATAGAACTGGTGCAAACCGGGGGCAACCCACCACTGATCAAGTCACATAAAAATATCCAGAATCAAATGATTCAAAAGAACAAGTACAGTTTATATTGAAGAAGTGCCATTCTATAGTAGAAAGCCTCAAATTCTGTCTTCATGGGAAGTTGTGAGACAAGGAAAAGGAGGAAGCATTCTTCTTTTGGATCAAAACAAGTAGTATAGGCTGAAGGAGATAATCCAAGAGTCATCCAATCAGGAAAACAGGAAAAAAAATGCTTAATACTTGTAGTAGTTAACAGGATAACAAATGTGAAAAGTCTCTGCCTTTGGAACTATTGTATATTGTATTGTATTCCATTGTATAAATTGGATTTTACCAGTATCAAATTAATCAATCAAAACATTATGAAAGTCACCACTGTGACTTGCATTCCCTTCTTGAAACTATTTACAGTAGTGACCATTTAGTGACCATTTAAAGTTACAACAGTGACTTATTTATTGGTTCAATTTATATGCCGCCCCTTTCCGGAGACTCAGGGTGCCTTACAATGCGTTAAGCAATAGCCTTCATACTTTTGTATATACCTGCTTAGTAGGGCTTCCCCCCACCACAAGCGGTGTTCTTTTTTTAAATACAAAGTCAGCTTATTGCTCCCACAAACCGGGTCCTCATTTTACCTACCTCGAAAGGATGGAAGGCTGAGTCAACCTTGAGATTTGAACTTGCAGTAATTGCAGGCAGCTAGTGTTACTTAACAGTGCTTTAGTCTGCTACGCTACCAAGGCTCTTGACTTATGACTGTTTTGTACATGTTGGCATGTATTTATGATGTATTTATGATGGTTGCAGTGTCCAGGGATCATGTGATCACCTTTTGCAACCTTCTTACAAGCAAAGTCAATGTAGTCAGATTCACTTTGCAGTTAAGAACTTTAAAAGATTTACACAAGCACAAAATTTAAGGGAGAATTTTTACAAAATGTTTTATAGATGGCATTTAGACCCAAAAAAACTAGCTTGTATGTATCCAAATTTACAACCCAAGTGTTGGCGATGTGAGTGTGAAGATGCTACATATTTCCATATATGGTGGACATGTAAAAAGATTAAGGCTTTTTGGACAAAAATATGGTGGATTATTCAAAATATTTTGAAGAAAAAAATTAAATTTACACCACAGTTTTTTCTGTTGGGAATAGTTACGGATTGTACTGCAATAGAGACTAAGCTGGTTTTGAACTTAATAACGGCTGCCAGGTTTCTGGTGGCACACTACTGGAAGAAGGAAGATCCACCTACTATTGAGGAATGGACATTAAAAGTTGTGCATTTGGCGGAAATGGCAAAAATTTCATCATACCTTAAAGACCATTCAAATGAGAGATATATATCGGAATGGAGAAAATGGATTGATTACATACAGAAGAAGTATCCGAATAAGAAGATTCATATAGCTTATGAATGAAATAATATTAAGTAGTTTATATTTGTTTTTTCTGAGTTATAAGGAGTTAAGGACCTAGGGAGAATATGAAATGTAATAATTTGTTAGCATATTCTAGTTTTTGGTTTGTGAATGCTATACCCTGTGCTCGTTCTGGGAAGTCTAGGGAGGGGGGTGGGGGGAGGGAGGGGAAGGGAGGGTGGGCAGGGGAGGGGGGTTGAGGGGGGAAGGGTGGGGGGGGTGAAAATGTTTGTATCTTTCATAAAACTTTTCAATAAAAAAAAAAAGAACTGCAGTGATTCACATAACAACTGTGGCAAGGAAGATCATAAAATGGGGCATAACTCACTTAACAATTGTTTTGTTTAGAAACAAAAATTTTGGGCTCCATTGTGATTATAAACCAAAGACTACTTGTATAAAAAAGAGCAGTAATAACAGCTAATAGTTTATCATGTTTTTCTGTAAGAAAAGTTGGAGGCAACACAGATTGGGCTTAGTTTCCTTGTTAATATCAATATTTCATATACCGGTAGCATAGACGATTAAGAGTATCTAGAGTCAGATGTTCAGGGTCAAAAGAACAGAAGAGTTATTAAACTATAGTTTAAAGTTCTAGACATTAAAGAAGTTTTTGTCAGATCCCTAAAAGTGATACTGCCATTCAAGTGGAGGAAGGGGGGACTTGGATTAGACTTACTAGCATGGCCTGTGTCATCAGATATTTTACAACCTATATCCTGGCACCAAGGAAGCCTGAGATTCCCTTTACCTGCAGGAATTTTTATGATAGCCATGTGGGTTGTCTCATTTTAAAGGGTAGTGGTGGGAATGCATGTTTGTTCGGGTTCTCAAAGGAAATAGTAAAGAAAACATCTTCACACTTGTGTATTGGCTGAAATCTGCATTCTGACTTAAAGGGAGGGGTCTCTACCACTTTAATCCTACTGCTTTGCCTAAGGGCATTCAGATTGTGCTTTAGCTGGCTGGTTTTCACTTCTGCTTAATAAAAGAATCCTTTTGAACAACTACGTTTCAAGAATTCATACTTTCTTAAGTTGGAAGGAGAGGTGATCCTTACAGAAAGCACAATCTGCAAAACGGTCAACCCAGAGAAGCAATCTTTGCTCTACTGAGGGGACCTTGCAAACCATGTCTGAACAAAGCAGAGAGCTGGGAGAAACCGATTGCTGGGGAGAGACTGCAACTGCCACCCAGTCGGATGCCTGCCTCGTGCAACCCATCGGAGAGGATGAGGTAACCCTGGGGAATCCGGAAAAACCCCGCTGGTCGATTGGCATTGGGAAGAAAGATGGCTGGGATGAGAGAACCAGATGAGTCACCCTCAACCGTGGCAACCGAAAACCAGGGTGGAAACTGGAACTAGAAGCCCTTACTGACCAGGGGGGACTGACTGAAGCACCCCTGAGGGAAGACTATCTGAAGAGGCACATAACCCAATTGGTGATGGAGACTTTGGAAAATCTTAACATCTAAAGGGTGCCAGAACAACAACCAAAGAGCAGTGAAAGGGCAGCAGTCATGGATGATGCCAGGGGAGGCACTCCCCTCCTGGAGCCCACCTATTGAGCAGATGGTGCAGCAGCAGCGGGAGAAGACCTAGCAAATCCTCCCCCCCAGGCAGTACGCACACCAGCGCCCATTCCCAACCAACCCCGGGTTCCTCAACTGGAAAGAGAAACTCCCCCCCCGTATGTCACCGCCAAAGAAGCTGAGATCGATATGGCCAGAAACCAGTATCGAATGGGGCGAGCATGGAAGAAATCCTCACCCCAATGGAAGCAGGAGCCCCACAAACCACAAACCGCATTCTCCCCAAGATCTTCAGCCTGTTTCAAGTGTGGAAAATAAGGGCGCTGAGCTGCAGAGTGTCATTCACAAACACCCGCCCAGAACCACCCACCAGGGGAGGGTCCTGAAAAACTGGGTCAGTGTGGGAAGGAGACTGCTCTGAGGAGCAGGGAGACCATAGAAGTCCCGTCCCCTCCCCTCTTTGGGGAAGAAACCCTGGCATCTGAACAGGAGGAATTACACTCGTTTGGAAGCAATCCAGATGATGAGCCACTGGTAAGCAAACCAATTAAACCACTTACCCTCCCCTTAAGACTATTTATCCCAAACCAGGACAGGGAGATAAGTATCCCCACCCTAGTGGATTCAGGGTGCACCCGTTGTTTGATCAGCCCAACCTTAGTAGGGAAGTTAGGGATTAACGTAAGAAAGCTGAAAACCTCCATTGCTTTCTGCCAACTAGATGGGTCAATAGCAGGAGGGGAGCCAGCTTCTCTGGCCACTGTGCCTCTACATATAGGCATCGGAAGCCATGAGGAAAGGCTTACCTTTATAGTGGCACCTGGCATGAAATGGCCGTTGGTTCTGGGCCTTGCGTGGCTAAAAAGATAGAATCCACAAATCAGCTGGAAACAAGGCATCATAAAATTTCAGAGGAAGGTGACTTTTGCTGAGTACCCACATAAAGGACTTGAGGGGGCAGAGAATCGAGAAACAGCCATGCCTGGTCACGCCACACCAACTGAGGGCATACCCATAGAATACAAGGATTTAGCTGAGGTTTTTAGCGAAAAAGCCTCAGATGAGCTCCCCTCCCACCGCGCCACTGACTGAGCAATATAAATCTTACCCAGCACGAAACTCCCTAAACCCAAGATGTACAGCATGTCACCGAGGAAGTTGGAAGAGCTGAGAACATTCATTGAGAAAAACCTAGCAAGGGATTTCATCGAGCCAGCCCGACCAAAAATTGCAGCTCCAGTGTTGTTTAGAGAGAAAAAAGATGGTTCAAAACGCTTATGTGTTGACTTTAGAAACCTTAATACTATCAGTGTGCAGAACATGTATCCTCTCCCCCTTATGAAAGATATGTTAGCACACTTCGCTAAAGGGAAAAATTTTTCAAAGCTGGACTTAAGGGAGGCTTACTACTGTGTCAGAATTAAGGAACGGGATGAGTGGAAAACGGCATTTAACACTCCCCTTGGCTGCTACCAATTCAAGGTCCTCCCCTTTGGGTTGCAAGGAGCTCCTGCAGTGTTTATGCAGTTAATAAATGAAGTGCTGCATCAGCATTTATATAAGGGGGTTCTAGTCTATTTGGACAACATTTTAATCTATACTGAGACCAAAGCAGAACATGTAAAACTAGTCAGGGCAGTTTTAAACAAACTCCACGCTGCCAAACTTTATGCCAAACTTTCCAAATGTGAATTCCATCAAGAGAAGATTGACTATTTGGGATACCACATTTCACACCAGGGGATTGAGATGGATCCTCTAAAAGTGCAGGCTGTACTTGATTGGGACCCTCCACACACACGTAAACAGTTACAGAGTTTCCTGGGGTTTGCCAACTTTTACCGCCAGTTTATCCCTGTGTTTGCTCAGATTGCCCTCCCCATCACCAAGCTCTTAAAAACAAAGGGGGAGGACAACCCTAAACCAAAGCAACCATTGAACTGGACTATGGAATGCCAGGCAGCATTTGAAAAACTTAAACGGCTGTTCTCAGCAGAACCAATTCTACAACACCCAGACACGGAGAAACCATTTGTCATATAAGCAGATGCCAGCAATGTGGCAATAGGAGCGGTCCTGCTTCAGAAGAATGAGCAAGACCAACTACTACCCTGCGCTTACACATCCAAAAAGTTAAATGAGACTGAGCAAAGGTGGGCTATTTGGGAGAAAGAGGTGTATGCAGTTCGTTGGGCATTGTTAATCTGGTGGCACTTCCTAGAAGGCAGTAAGACCCCTTTTGAAGTCTGGACTGATCATAAAAATCTAGAAGCCCTAAAGACCCCAAGGAAACTCTCCCCAAAACAAGTACGATGGGCTCAGTACTTTAAACAATTTGATTTTACTCTAAAATACCTCCCGGGGGGGGGGGACTTTCTGGTGGATGCGCTATCCAGAAAACCGCAATACATTAGTGCAAGGTCAGACGTAATCAAACCTATAGAACAAAATAATCAACTAGCCACTAAAGTAGTCACCAGATCCCAGGAAAAACAAGAAACAGTGACAGACAATGACAAACCCCCAAAATTTTAAACAAGCATTGGCCACTGATGAATGGTTTTTGAACACAAATCCAGCTGTCTGATGAAAGAAGACTTGGCTTGGGTGAGGGGGAAGTTGTATGTCCCTGCAAGCCAAAGACTATGCTTAATGGTACAGTGCCATGACTCCAAATTAGCTGGACATTTTGGGTTTGTGAAAACTTTACACCTGATTAAAAGACAATTTTGGTGGCCATCACTAAAAAAGGATATAGAAAGCTATGTAGCTAGCTGCCCCATTTGTGCAGCAGCAAAAAGATGCGAGGGGAAATCCCCAGGTCTATTGCAGAAGGTAGCTGAACCTTCATCACCTTGGAGAGAGATCGCTATAGATTTCATCGTGGAATTGCCGAACAGTGAGGGAAATACTGTTATTTGGGTTGTGACAGACCTATTTTCAAAACAGGCACATTTTATACCCTGCCAAAAGATCCCAACTGCTAAAAGTTTAGCCAAATTATTCCTAATACACATTTATTGACTTCATGGTGCTCCACAAAGGATCATCTCCGACAGAGGGGCTCAATTCACCTCCAACTTTTGGAGGGCGTTTTTGGGCTTACTTGGTACTGGCCAGGGGTTGAGCACATCTTTTCATCCTTGTACTAATGGTAATTCTGAAATTTTGAACTCGGTATTAGAACAATATTTAGGATGTTTCATTAATTTTCAACAGGATAACTGGACCGAACTTTTGCCTTTTGCTGAAGTTGCGTTTAATAATGCTGTACTGGTAAGCACTGTAAGCACTGGTTTTACCTCTTTTAGAGTAACAGGCCAGGATTTCAGCCCCATGCCTGAACTACCCACAGAAGAACCCACCATCCCCTCACTTAAGGAGTGGATGGATAATTTGCAAAACACGTGGCCAGTGGTTAGATTAGCCTTACAGGAAGCTAGAGAAGCTTTTAAGATTCAAGCTGACAAGAAAAGGATGGAACCCAAACCTTTTCATATTGGAGACAGAGTATACTTATCTACAAAATTCTTGAAATCATTACAACCATCAAAGAAAGTAGGGCCAAAGTTCATTGGACCTTTCCCCATTACTAGAATCATCAATCCAGTAGCAGTTGAACTACTTCTTCCAAAGACACTCAGGAAGATCCACCCAGTATTCCATATTAATTTACTCAAACGAGAAGTAATCTCATCCCTCAGACCACCTGCATCTACACCACCTGTTCCCATCATGATTGAAGGTGGACAACACTTTGAAATCAAGGAAATCCTTGATTCTAGGATCCACAGAGGGAAAGTCCAATACTTAGTTGCTTGGAAACATTTACCATCAGCACACAATGAATGGGTCGCTAAACACCACGTTAGGGCTCCAATCTTACTGAGAAAATTTCACTCCCAATATCCTAACAAACCTTATTGATCTACTATCATGAAATCTTGAAATCTTGTGTATGTTTGTTGTTTTTTTTTACAGGTGGACCCTTTTGTTTTCTAAGGAGGGTAGCATGTCAGAACCCTAAAAGTGATACTGCCATTCAAGTGGAGGAAGGGGGGACTTGGATTCGATTTACTAGCATGGCCTGTGTCATCAGATATTTTACAACCTATATCCTGGTGCCAAGGAAGCCTGAGATTCCCTTTACCTGCAGGAATTTTTATGATAGCCATGTGGGTTGTCTCATTTTAAAGGGTAGTGGTGGGAATGCATGTTTGTTTGGGTTCTCAAAGGAAATAGTAAAGAAAACATCTTCACACTTGTGTATTGGCTGAAATCTGCATTCTGACTTAAAGGGAGGGGTCTCTACCACTTTAATCCTACTGCTTTGCCTAAGGGCATTCAGATTGTGCTTTAGCTGGATGGTTTTCACTTCTGCTTAATAAAAGAATCATTTTGTTTTGTTTTGTTTTTAAATTTTTTTATTATATTTTTATTGTTAAAGAATAACAAAAAGGAAAAAAAATCAATACAAAAAATCAATAGTAAGGAAAGAAAAAAATTTTTCCCCCCAACGTGCTATACAAACGGAAAGGAAGTTTTAGGAACTTGAAGTCTTCAATTCTTCCAGAAATCTCTTTGATAAGGTACTGGTGCTGATTCATCCAATCTCCCAAGTGCAAAGTCCACAAATGGTTGCCAAGTGTTCCAAAAAACATTTTCTTTATATATACCATTTCTAATTTTAATATCACAAGTCAATTTATCATTTAATGCAAATTTCCATGTTTCATTGTACCATTCTTCTAATTTTAAGTCAACATTTAATTTCCAATATCTAGTAATTATAATTCTCCCCATTATAACCAAAATCCTCACCAATTCTCTTTCTCCAGTTGTTAATGTTGTTTCATTCAATATTAATAATAATATGGTTTCCAATTTCAATTTGACCCTCTTCTTAATTATTTCAAATATTTCATTTTCTATCCTAGACCAAAAAAGTTCAACCCCATTACATTTACACCACATATGAGCATATGTTCCGAGTTCCACTTTACATCTCCAACACATTTTATCCACTTTATTATCCATTTGAAAAAGTCTTATTGGGGTCAAATACCACTTCCAAATAACTTTATAATTATGTTCTTTAATCCTTATTGATAATGTCCTCATTATTCTGCTAAACCCAATTCATATTCCAATTTTGATCAGAAATTTCAATACCCAGTTCTTTTACCCAATTCTCTTTTACCCTTTGTGAATTATTATCAAAGTTAATAATTTTATAAATTTTACTAACTAATCCCTTTGGCCCAATTTAATCTTTTATTATTCGAGATGTCAAATTTTCAAATTCCGTTTCCTTTCTACTCTCATCGTTCCTTTCTTTGCATTTCATATTCCATTTATTCATTTGAATTCTTTCAAACCAATTAATGTTTAATTTTCCATAAATTTCCTCTTTCCTCATTTCATTTTCTATAAATTTCAACCATTCACTAATTGTTTCCACTTTCTCTTCTATTATAATCCTCTCTCTGTTACTATTTAATTTCATTGGGCAATTCTCTTTCAGTTTACCTAAATTCAATGCGTCTGGTATTAATTTTTTTGCTACTCCGTCCCAATTTTTAGTCAAACTATTTAACCAATAATTACAAATTTTAACCTTACCTTTAAAATTTTCCAAAAACCATTTGTAACCAAACTTCTTTATTTCCTTCATTTCCAAATTACCCCAAAGTTTAACATCTCCTTTTAAAATTTTTACTACTGTTTTTATATTAAATGCTCTATAATAGTTTAATAATTTTGGAATTCCTAAACCATCTTGTTTTTGGTTCTGATACCACATTTTCTTAATCAATCTTGGTTTTTTATCCCCATTACAAAATTTATCTAATTTTTTTTGATATACTTCAATGTCCTTCTCGGTTAAAAAAATCAGAAGCATATCGAATAAAAAGTTAAATTTAGGAAGTAACATCATTTTACATAAAGCTACTCTACCAAACCAAGATAACTTAAGTTTTTTATATTTCCCAATTTTCTCTTCAATTTCTTTTGTTACTATGTCATAATTTAGTTTCTTTAAATTTTTAATTTTAAGTGAAAGTATAATACCTAAATATCTTAAATTATCCTTTATCCTAATTCCAAATTGATTTTGTAATTTTTCTAATTTATTTTCCTTATCAATTTCCATTAATAATTCTGATTTTGCCCAATTTACTTTCAAACCAGTCATATCTTGAAATTCTTCCAAATGTATTTGAACTCTTTTTATATCATTTGTAATATTATTTAAAATGACAAGAGTGTCATCTGCATTTAAATTAACTTTGACGCCTTTATAACCTATTTATTCTGAATCCTCTTCAATCAAAGTTGTTAAAATTTCCATTGCTAATAAAAATAGCGTCGGAGACAGAGGACAACCCTGTCTTGTCCCTGCTTTCAAATTTATATCTTGTGTAAATATACCATTTACCTTCACTCTTGCCATACCCCTCTGGTACAATTTGGAAATAATATGAATAAATTTATTACCAGATCCTAATGCAGAAATCATTTCTTTTATAGTATCCCATTGTATAGAATCAAAGGCTTTAAAAATATCCAAGGCCTATACTTATCTTATCACCATTATTCTCAGCAATATCAATAACATTTAATACTCTTCTAACTAAATCACACATATAACGCCCTTTAACAAAACCTACTTGATTATGGTTTATATATTTATCTATAAAATTGTTCAATCTATTTGCTACAATTGCAGTAAATGTCTTAGCATCTTGGTTAATCAAGGAAATGGGCTGATAGGATTCAATTTTTTCTAAATCTTTACCTGGTTTCGGGATTAAGGATATAATTGTTCTATTCCAGGACATGGGAATATCATCTCCATGTAATATCTTATAAAATTTCTGTAATTTTGGGATCAAAATTTCTTTAAACTCTTTATAAAATTCTTCTGGTAACCCATCCTCACCTGGAGATTTTCCAAGTTTTAGCTTCTGAATCACATCTTTAATTTCCTCAGAGGTAATATCCTTTTCTATTTTTTCTTTATATTTATTATCAATTTTCTTCTGACCATATTTTTCTAAGAAATTTTTTAATTTACAATTATCAATTTCTTTTTTAAGATATAATTCTTGAAAAAACTTTTTAACAATTTCACATTTCTCTAATTTTTTATAACATCTCTTACCTTTTTCATCTATTAGGACACCTATTTCTCTTTTTTCTTTTTTATCTTTCGCCATTCTTGCTAATAATTTTAAATTTTTATTACCATATTCAAAAAAATTCTCTTTTTAAATAGCTTAATTTTTTTTAACTATTTCTGTATCTTCCGCTATTTGTTTATTTTTCAATTTTTTAAGTTCCTCCCATAATTTCCTATCCTTAGTCTCTAGAAATCTATTTTCCAGTTCTTTTATCAATTTCTTCTTTTCCTCTATTTTTACTTTATAATTCTTATACTTCCTACTTGATAATTTAATACTTTCTCCTCTAAAAATTGCTTTCATTGTGTCCCAAACTGTTCCATAATTAACTTCCCCATTATCATTCCAATCCCAATTTTCTTCCCATTTCTTAAGAATACGATTCTTATCTTCCTCGTTTTTATACAATTTTTCATCATATCTCCAAGAATTTTCTTTTTTCTCCAAAAACATATCTAATTCTAGTAACAATTCTGTGTGGTCAGAGTTTTTAAACATTCCAACATCCATATTATCCACGTTATCCATCAGATTCTTGGATATAAAAATATAGTCAATTCTTGAATATGAATTAAATACCTTTGAGTGAAAAATATACATTCTTTCGTTACCTTTAATCTCCCTCCAAACATCTACTACACCATTTTACAACATCCAATTATCAAGTATCCCCATTTTTCTTATTCCACCATATCAGGTAGGATTGGTACTATCCATCTGGTTTCTAATTAAATTAAAATCACCAGCAATAATTACCTTCCCTACCCTTTCAGTTTGCAACAAATCGGTAATCTTATTCAGAAAATCTTTTTGATTCACATTTGGTGCGTATAAATGAACTAATGTTATTTTTTCCTCGTTAATACATCCTGTTATTATCAAATACCATCCATCAATATCTGCTATTACTTTGTTTTTTTCAAATTTGATATTAATGTTGCAACACCTCTAGATTTTGAGGACCCAAAAGCTTTTTCATCAACCTGCATCCCTTTTAAATACATCCTGTTTATATCCTCAGATTTCTGATGAGTTTCTTGCATAAAAAGTATGTCAGGAGAATCTCTTTTAATCTTAAATTCTAAACGTCTTCTCTTAATCTGATTCCCAGTACCTTTAACATTCCAAGTCATTACCTTAATTACCCCCATTAATATTTTTAATTTTAACTATTCCCTCTTTTTCCTTTCCGTGACCCAAAACCCAAACAAATATATATAGACAACACATAGCATAAAAAATAATAAAAAAATAATAATAATATAAAACATACAAACAACATAAAACAAAAACTAACATAACACACAAGCACATAAAATCTTCATCTTCCACCGTCTTCATTAAGACACACCTCGTTTCCAAGAGTGGGGGAGAGGGGACCCCGTCCATCAGCTGGGTCGTCTCTTCATTGGCATAATTCTGGTTTCAATTGAACAACTACAGGTTCTTCATCCCCGCACTCGGGCTCATCTTCCCTTTTATGTTCAGAGTCCAATGTAAGCATCCTTTCCACTCCTTCACCAGTAAGATCTCAACTTTTCTTCTGTACCTCCGCCAAAGATGGAGAAATATCTTTCATTGGTTTTCTTTTCCTCTTTGGTTCCTCTTTGGACCTTCTTTTCCTCTTTGGTTCCTCTTTGGACCTAAACCTCCGACCGCCCCTCCTTCTTCCTCTGGTGTTGATGTATATATTTCAATTCCACCCATTTTGAGCAATTGTGATCTTAATTCACTTTGTTCTTCCTCTTTTTCCAAAAAGCCAAGCTCATGGAAGTATTGGACCACATCCGTTTCTATTGTAAATATATGCATTCTATTTTTATAGAAAAATTTCATTCGCTGTGGTGGTCTCCAATTATACTTAATACCTCTATCTCTTAATATTTTAGTAATTGGCTTCAGATAATATCTCCACGATCTTTCCTCTCTTGAGATATCTTGAAAGACTTGGACCTGTTTTCCCTCAAGCTTCAGCACAGCATCACCATTTTCTCTAATTTTTGCCATTACTTGTAATTTATCATTAACACTTGCAAATCTCACCAAACATTTCTTATTATTTCACGTTGTCTTCTAAATCCAATTCGATAGACACTTATCAAATCTGTAGTTGTAAAATTTTTATCCAATCCAAGTTCATTAAGCCATTTCAAAACACGTTGTTTAACATTGTCCACTTTTTCTTCCACTATGCCTCTTATAACAATGTTGGACTTCCTAACTTCTTCTTCCAAAATACATATTCTTCTATCCTGTTTTTCATTTTTAAAAAAGATTTCAGTTATTTGCTTATCAATTTTTTTTGTTTGCACTTGTAGTTGGTCTACATTATCTTTTATCACTGTTACTTCTGCTGTGTATTTAGCAAAATTACCATTGATTTCTTGAACAATTTGTTCCAGCTGATTGGATCTTTCCTTCTTTTCTTCATCCATTTTTAAATGTATTTTTTGAAATTCTGTATCCATTATTTCAATTTTATCACTTAAAAGAATCCTTTTGAACAACTGCGTTTCAAGAGTTTGTACTTTCTTAAGTTGGAAGGAGAGGCGATCCTTACAGTTTCAAGCTATGATAAAAAGATATATGAGTCCTTGGTGACTCTGGGCGAGGAAAAGTTCTCACGTTGTTTTGAAAACAGACTAAAGGGTTTTCCAGTCAGAATTTTCCAGTCAGAGGAAACAATCTATTATCGAGCCTAACATATTATAGCACCAACAGTGTACAAAATTCTATAAATTTTATGTGTTTTATGTCAAGATTCTATAGCACAGTATCTTGGAAACTGCATAAAAATGCTTAGCCTTCATACAATTTAAAATTATTATTATTATTATTATTATTATTATTATTATTATTATTATTATTATTATATAAACAACAATGAGAAATTACAGCTGCCAGTTGGTGTTGACCTTCATATACATCAAGGTCTTCCCAAGAACCTGGGATGTTGTATAATATCAGCATAGTATATGTGTGAATCCAAGTAGTATGGTCTTTTGTAATTGATATATGAAAATTTTGTTAATTTTGTTTTCTAAATGCAATCCAAGATTTTTTGAGAAAGCAAGCCAGTATGCTGATAATCACTGAGACAACCACAGTCAGTTTATGCTATAATCTTTCCACTTTGATTTTCAGATCTTGTGTGATCTTCTCCAATTCTTTGTCTTCTATTTTACTAACCCTGGTATTGTCACATCAGTTATTCACACTTCTTTTCTTTTCAACCACAGTTATAGCTGATGTGATATCAACCAAAACTTACATAGAATTACATAGAATCATAGAACTGAAAGAGACCTTGGAGGTGTTTAACCTATCACGTACATTTTATAGATTTTTTTTTACCTAATAACAATGTAAATCCTTTAGTCTGTGTTGGCTATGCTGCACACATGAAAGAAACATATGAAAACATGGAACTATCAAGTACAACTGGAATATCTATGGAGATCTAAATGGAGTGACTCTGCCCATTTTGAATTCAGCTCGGATATGCCAATTACTATGATTGCATATACAAATAGGACAGCCATGCAAGAAAGTCACTTTACATTGAAAAGAAATGGCCACTTCAAAAGAATTTGGTCCCAGAATTTGGCACATAAAACACTTGTTGATACGACAAAAATATTTCTGTCTCCACTTCATATAAACTCAGACTCAGCAATGAAGAAGGAAGGTGAAGGTTTTCATTGAGAGAGATGTTTCAAAGAATATTGGACATTGCAGCAAGATGCCAAGGCTAAGGAAGGCTTTTTTTTGGGGGGGGGGGGACAGATCAGATACATCATCTGTCACGCTCCAACATATAACTTTTGTATACTGTTGTTGCTCTCTGGCCCCATCTAATGGCCAGAGAGACAAATACCAAGTATATTGTTTGAAGCTAACCCCACCCAGTGATGGGATTCAAATAATTTAACAACAGTAGTTCGGAGAACTGGCAAATACCACCTCTGGCTGGCCCCAGAGTGGGGTGGGAATGGAGATTTTTGCAATATCCTTCCCTCAGGAGTGGGGTGGGAATGGAGATTTTGCAGTATCCTTCTCCTGCCATGCCCACCAAGCCACGCCATGCCCACCAAGTCATGCCCACAGAACCGGTAGTAAAAAACTTTGGATTTCACCACTGGTTTAGTTGCATGTCAAGCTGTACACATCATCAGTAACAAGCAGTTCAAAGATGTTAGTGGGGCTAGAGAAAACCACCTGGAAAGCATTCAAGGATGTTATTTAGAATTTTCTTGGCAACTACAGAGTACCAAACTACATTCAGCTGGTTGACAAACATCTTACGGGATACAAGATGATAAAGTGCAACATGTCACTGAAGATTCATTTTCTGCATTCACATTTGGACTTCATTCCTGAAAATCAAATGGAGTCAGTGATGAACATGGTGAAAAATTTCACCAGGACATTGCCACAATGGAAAAATGGTATCAGGGCAACTGGAATCCACCTATGCTGGCTGACTATTGTTGGACATTGCAGCAAAATGCATCTAACACTGAGTACAAATGAAAATCAGCAGCAAAACAGCTCTGTAGAACTCATGCAGGTATCAAAAACATTATGCAATTAATTATATATTATAGTCATTAAAAGTTTCATATTTTTCAAATTTCCTTTGTAATAGTCATTCTGAAATTACATTTGTGTTCAATTTGAAGGGTTCTATCATAATCATACAATGTTTTTCATGAAGGAAAACTTTTGAAAAACATTGTTGTCTAGTGGATCTGTTGGTGTGATCTTCTTGAATGAGCTAAGATGGGTGTTGGCAACCTGCGGCTCTGTAGCCACATGTGGCTCTTTGGGCCCCTTGTTGTGGCTCCCTGCCGAACTGGAACCCACCACTGGCTGTCCCCATCCCTTGGCCTCCCCTCCCAGTCATTCCTCGCCTGAGAAGGTAAGGCTGATGGCGGCAGATGGAGACTTGCTCCATATTCCAGAGCTGGAGTGAAGTGGCCCTGTACTTACCTCTTCTTCCAGCCCTTGGTGCTGCACGCACCTGGGATGCTCGGGGAGACACATGACTTTCTCTCTGAGATACTGGTCCAGCCTAGCTGCAGCTGACGCCAGTGCTCTCATCGCCTCCATGGCCTGCTCGTTGCTCTTGCAGTGCCTTGTGCAGCACACTTAACTTGAGCACGGTTTACAATGGGGGAGACGGCATCTCCTTTGGCAAGAAAGGTGGTAAAATGGAGCAAAATTAACTTAACAAATGTCTCACCAACATAAATTTTGGACTCAATTGTGGCCATAAGTTATTTTGAAACAAATTTTTATTTTTTTAAAAAAACACACAAACATACAATACATCTTTTCAGAACGAGCCATTGATCCGGTCATAAGTAGGTACACTTACTAATTTCTCTTTAACAAAAGCTTTTTTTTTTCGAGGCTTCCGGTTTCCTTGTCTTCGGCGACGATGGTGCCTTTTTAAGCACCGCCAGCCCAGCCGCTTGTAGAGCCGCTTCCCGACCGTGAAGCGGCTTGAAAGCTTCAGAATCCCCAGGATTTTTGAAGAAGAGGCAGCAGGGCACAGGTCGAGCCCCTGCAACCCCCCCAGGGAATTGTTTCTGGGGAGGAAACAGGCGCGGCTCCCTCCCAACCTGCTGAGACTCCGGGCGGCGTGGGACGTCTCTGCTTTTGCAGAACAAGCCGGCTGCAGGAAACTTCAAAGAGAAAGGAAACAACCCAAACAAACAGCTGAAATCTACTTGAACCCTGAAACTCTGAACTGCAAGTATTAGCACTTTGCTGATCTTTTATTTTGAAGGGAAAACTTCTGAATGAGTGAAAGTGACTGGAAAAAATATGGTGTTCAGCATTAGAGTAAATGAATCAGCGATTCTGGATTGGTGAAGTCATCTTGCTTTGTTACAAAGTTAATAAGTTGCTACAAAGTTGCTTCGGCTGTAATAACAGGAACAAGAGGAAAATCTCTCCCTTTTATTTGACTTTGCTTCACCACAGTTTTGTCCTGATTAAATCTGGGGGACTTTTTTAGAAGGCTTTGTGGAGGTGGTAGAAGAAGAGGAACCTCCCTCTTCAGAAAAGCTAGCCTACGTGGCAGGATGGCTTCAAAGAAGCATGAAGGCAAAACGGGGGGGGGAATCCCCCACACGCAAGCAGGACACGCAGTCACAAGCTCAGAAAAAAGATTTTGATATGGGAGATTTAAAAGAATTTATTTCAAAAATTCTGGATGATAAATTTCAAAAAGCTCAACAAGAAATAGATGATAAAATCCAAAAGTCTCAACAGGAAATTATGCAGGAAATGCAGCAGAACCAAAAGAAGGTGACCAAAAAAATAACAGATGTGGCGTCTGGCCTGGCAGGATTTATTATGAAAGTTGAGTCAAAAGTGGATGAATTTAAATCAGAAGTTAATGCTAAGATGAAAAATAATGATCATAATTTTTTTGATGTTGATGATAAGATGCAGAGAGTGGAGAACGAGATTGTCATGATGCAATTCCGGGCAATGGAATTCGCTATACAGCTTCAAGGAATTAGAGAAGAGGAGAGACAAGATTTGAGACAGGTCTGTGCTGAAGCCCTAGCTGTGATCTTAAAAGTTAACCCTGATATGGTTTTCTGTAAAATAGACAAAATTTACAGAGTCAATTCCTGGGTGGCCAGACAAAGACAATTGCCTAGAGATGTGGTCATATATTTTACAGACAGAGTAATAAGAAATGATATCCTGCAAAAATCTTTTCTTACTTCTGTGCAAGTCGGAGGATCGAAGATTACAGTTTATAAAGAGCTTCCACCTAAGATGTTAAAATCTAGAAAAGACTTTGGCTTTCTTGTTAAAGAACTGCAGAATAACCAGATTCCATTTCGTTGGGATGCTCCAACTGGCATAATTTTGAAATATAAGGGAGAGAGACACCGTTTGAATACTGTGGAGAAGGCGGAGCAATTTTATACCGATATCTTTAAAGAAAGAACACCATCCCCACGTACATCCACAGTTTTGGAGATTAAGGAGAGTGATAAGAAGCAACTTCAAGATCCGCAACAACAATCTAAGCAGGAATTAGAGGAGTTGAAGGGCGCTGAAGGAGGTTTCCTGGATGAGCCTTTGCTGGAACCTTCTCCAATTTTGGAGCCGGTCTGGATGGCTGAAGTCAAGGACCAGCGTATAACCCGAGCAAAACTCAAGCAATTTAAAGAAAAGTTACAGCAGGAAAGACAAGATGAAAAGGAGGCAAAGGCGATACAAGAGCCTGGGGCCGTGGGGAATGCAGGACAGAAGATTTCGGATGAAATCCGATTATTCTGTTCTTGGCTCCAGAAAAAGAATAATGATGATTAAATGTTTATCTTGGAATGTGAATGGGTTGAATGCAACACAGAAAAGGAAGAAAGTATTTGCATATTTAAAACAACATAATAATGACATAATTTGTTTACAAGAAATGCATATTACAGTTCAAGATCAAAATTATTTGAAAAATTCCAAATTAGGAACACATTTTATATCTTCAACTAACCAAAAAAAGAATGGTGTGGTTATTTATGTAAATAAAAAATTAACAGCCAAACTTATAGAAGCTGATCAAGATGGCAGGTTTGTAGCAATCGAATTACTTTCTGCTAATAATCAAGTTCTTCTGATAGGAATTTATGCTCCCAATCAACAACAGGATTATTTCTATAAAATGCTACATACTAAAATACTACAATGGGATTATAAATCTATTTTAATTATGGGAGATTGGAATGGAGTAACTGATTCTAAATTAGATAAAAAGACTTTGGCGAAGTCAAGGATTAGACTACCACAGACTTTCTTTGATATGAAAGAAGATCTGGAGTTAAAAGATATTTGGAGAATACATAACCCAAAAGAACTGGATTATACTTTCTTCTCTGATAGACATAGATCCTTTTCTAGGATTGATTTCATTTTGTTGTCAGATGACTTACTTGTTAGGACAAAAAGAACAAAGATTCTGCCAATAACTTTGACTGATCATAGTCCAGTGTGGATAGAAATTGAGACATGCAAGACTGAGAGACGCTCTTGGAGATTAAATGAAAACTTGTTCAGATATGAAAAAAATATAATAGAACTTAAAAAGTACTTGAAAGAGTTTTTTGAAATGAATTTGAATAAAGGCACTCCAATGGAGATTGTGTGGGATGCAAGCAAAGCTTACATGAGAGGGGTGCTTATTTATATGAACTCTAAACATAGATTGATCCGACAAAAGAAAAGACTTGAATTGGAAGCAGAAATAAAGAATAAAGAACAGTTACTCATTAAAAATCCAACAGATGAAAGAACATGTGGTGTCATAAAACTTTTGAAAGATCAATTTCAAATGCTTATAGCGGAACAAGTTGCAACAAATTTACAATATGCGAAGCATAATACATTCTGCAACGCCAATAAACCAGGCAGGTGGTTGGCCTACACATTGAGGAAGAAACAGAGTATACAGACTATTGATAGTATCGATATCGGAGGGAAAGAAGTTGTTCAACAGAAATTAATTAAAGAAGCCTTTCTTGAATATTACACTAAACTATATGCTAGAGAGGAGGTGCAGAATGGACTTATAGAAAAATATTTAGACAACAAAAGAGTTACAAAAATTACTGAGCAACAAAAGGAAAGAATAAATTATCCTATAACAGAGGAGGAGATAATAGCAGCAATAAAACAATTAAAAACAGCCAAAGCTCCTGGAACGGATGGTCTGACTGCAGTGTACTATAAAACTTTGCAGGCAGAAATGGTGGAACAACTCAGAGACTTATTTTGTAATATACAACAAGGGGGAAAAGTACCCCCATCATGGACTACAGCTTACATTTCTTTGATACCAAAAGAACAAGCAGGTCCCCAAAAACCGGAGAATTACAGACCAATATCTCTTTTGAATACGAATTATAAAATTTATGCAAAAGTACTAGCCAACAGACTGATGCCAGTAATTCAAAAAGTGATCCATGATGACCAAGCAGGATTTATTGAGGGTAGGCATATGAATGACAATGTAAGGCAAGTAATAGACTTATTGGAATATCTTGAGAAGAATAAACAGATCCCTGCAGTGCTGGTTTTCTTGGATGCAGAGAAGGCCTTTGATAAAGTGGACTGGAATTTTCTACTAAAGACTTTTAAAAAGATGGACTTTGGGGACCAATTTATACAGGCGGTCTCAGCAATTTATCAAGAGCAAAAGGCTCAGATTATTATTAATGAAAGTTTGACAACAGAGTTCAAAATCGAAAAAGGAACAAGACAGGGATGTCCGTTGTCCCCATTGTTGTTTATTTTAACACTAGAAGTCTTGTTAAATACAATAAGGGACTCTAATATCTTGAAAGGTATAATGATAAGGCAAGAGGATTACAGAATAAAGGCATTTGCAGATGATCTGGTTGTTACCCTAACACAGCCAATGGAATCAATAATCCAGATGAAGGACATTATACAAGACTATGGTAAAGTTTCAGGTTTTAGATTGAACCAGAAAAAAACCAAGATGATAGTCAAAAATATGACACAAGATCGTAAACACGAGCTCGAAAGGAGGGCAGGTTTTGAGATTGTACCAAAGGTAAAATATCTAGGAGTTCAAGTTGCAGAATCAAATATGAAATTGTTTCAAAATAATTATGAGGTGTTGTGGCGAGAGTTGCAAAAAGACATGGAGACTTGGAAAAAACTGCAGCTGTCTTTACTTGGAAGAATAGCAGCAGTTAAGATGAATATTTTGCCAAGATTTCTCTTTTTGTTTCAAATGATTCCGGTGCTTAAAAATGATAAACAACTAAAAGTATGGCAAACTGGAGTGAACAAGTTTATCTGGAACGAGAAGAAACCAAGAGTAAAATTGAAAATTACGCAAGATGTTCCAGAAAGGGGAGGTCTTAAACTTCCAAACCTACAGTTATATTATGATGCAGCAGCTTTGACTTTAACAAGTGATTGGTTTGGAGGAAAAAAGACTGGAATATTAAATGCAGAAAGTTTTGATTTGGAATTTGGATGGCACGCTTACTTATTTTATGACAACAAAGTGGATAAAGCATTTAAAAGCCACATACTTAGAGATTCTTTGTTGAGAGTTTGGAAGAAGCACCGACTCAAATGGGATTATAAAATACCGCTATGGCTGGATCTTGGTCATACTTTGTGGAATACAAATATAATGTCACTCGGGGGGTTTTTATACAAAGAGGTTCTTTTTACAGATGCGGGCAGATGGCAGCTGAAGACATTACAGACATTGTTGGCCGAAGGGATTAATCTAACTTGGTTACAATATAATCAATTGCAATTGAGATGGAAAGAGGACCAAAAAACTGGTATTATGATGTATGAGGAAGAATTGGTCAGACATATAAAAGAGAAAGGTCCAATGCATATTAAAAGACTTTATAATGTTTTGTTAGAAAGGGATTCAGAAACTGAATTAGTTAAAGATTGTATGATTAAGTGGGCACAAAATTTTGAGGAACCAGTGATGTTGGAAACATGGGAAAAAATTTGGGTTCAGAATGTTAAATTTACACAGTCGCAGAATTTGAGGGAAAATTTTTATAAAATGTTTTACAGATGGCATTTAGACCCCAAAAAATTGTCGTGTATGTACCCTAATGTGCAGCCTAAATGTTGGAGATGTGATTGTCTAGATGCTACATATTATCATGTTTGGTGGACCTGTAAGAAAGTTAAGGCTTTTTGGATAAAAATTTGGTGGGTCATGCAGAATGTTCTGAAGAAAAAAATTCAATTTTCTCCACAATTGTTTTTACTGGGTATAGTTAAGGGTTTTACATTGGGTGAAACAAAACTGATATTGCATATGATAACAGCAGCAAGATTGTTGATAGGTAAATTCTGGAAAAATGAAGTGCTGCCCACGATTGAGGAATGGACTTTGAAGATGGCCAGTTTTGCAGAGATGGCGAAGATTTCAGCATATCTAAAAGATTGTTCACAAGAGACTTATGAATGGGAATGGAAGAGGTGGATAGATTATGTTCAGAACAAATATCAAACCAGGAAGTACCAAATAGCTTTTATTTGAAAATGTTATATTAAGATAGAAATATTTTAAGGTAATGAGGATGAAAATTTATTCGAAAATGTTATATTAAGATAGAAATAGGTTAATGTAAGGAAGGTGAAAATTTATAAGGGGGAGGGAGGGGTTCAAGTTTTATATATAAAGGAGGGTTTTTCCTTTTACTTGATATGAGTATAATGTGTGGAAGTCTGGGGGGGAGGAGAGGGTTAGGGTGGGTTAGGGAGGTTGGGAAGTTTGGGGTGGGATGAGGGGGAAAAAAGGGGTGAAAATGTAATTGTAAAACTTTTGCAATAAAAAAAAAGCTTTTTCCAAATCCCCACTATTTACCATCTTTTTAAAACAAAACAAAACAAAACAAAAATATCTAACTTATATTAATTTACACAAATCAATTACCTTTCTATTATTTCACCACAGTCTTAATTCCCAAATAACACAACTTAATATTCTATATCATTATTGCCATAAATTCTATGAAATTAAAAATGTCTTAAAACCCATTACCTAAATCTTAAAATCTTAACGCAATATCATTTCAATTTCTTTTTCTTTTAGCATGGATGGATATATCTTAAAAATATAAATCATCAAGATATTTACACAGTACTTTAACTGTTAACATTTATCATCTTCATTTTACTGTTTATCTCAACATAGTCACCTTTATTTTAACTCTTAATCACAACATAATCATTTAATTATTAATATTAATTCCAGTATAATCATCTCCCATCATATAATCTTCATCTTAATCATCTTCTTTTGGCTGTTAATCTCACCATAAGATTCTTAAATTTTACTGTTATACCCAGTATAATCATCTTATTTTGCTGTCAAACCCAGCATAATTATCTTTGTTTTTACTGTTATACCCAGTAGAATCATCTTTATTTTTGCTGTCTATCCCAGCATAATCACCTTAGTTTGCTGCCTATCCCAGCATAATCACTTTTTTTATTTTACCATCCATCTGTATGTTACTTATTCATGTTCAATCACATTATCATTATCATCTTTGTAACATTTTAACATTGAGACTTAGTTCTTGCACCAAACACATCCTTATATAATAAATTTCTGTTAACATATTCTATTCCTCTTATATTCTAACTTCCCTCTTTATTTCAGTTTTTATATATCTATAATAAATTATTCTCATATTCATATTCATTCTTATTCCTCTATAAAAACCTCCTTTTTTATTACTATCCATCTTTACATTGCTTTTTCATTTTTAATCACATTGTTTTTAATCTTCTTTTTTCCAGCCGTGTACATCTTATTCCTCATTTCCTTGTCTGTTAGCATATATTTCATTTCAATTTCAATGTTCTCAATTAAATTCTCCATATATCAATTTAGCTCTTTTTCTTATTTCTATTTCAAGCAAATCACATCAATTTTCTTCCTTTGTTCCTGCACCATTTGACTTCTTTTGTTCCTGTGCCAATTAGTCCAGTTATAAGAGTTCCGTTATATTTTCCCTTTCTTTTTACCAAAGTCCAGCCACCTGCAGACAAAGAAAAAGCAGCTCCACCGCCAAAAATCCCACGGTTGTTATCTGTAATCTTCACGATGTTCCAAAACAAAAAGCAAGTTACAATGTTTCTTTGGGACCAGAAGGTGTCTCTCTACAATCCACAATTTCCATTAGTCATGCAAATCGCCATTTTGTTTCAATTATATCACGTTCCTGCTTGATTCTCTCCTTCTTCTGTATTTTAAAAATAATAATTCTTCTTTTATTTAATAGTCCAATTCAGATTTAAAGCTTGATCAATTTTGACCCGTCTCAATGTTTATTTTTCCAATTCAGTCTATTCAAACATCAGTTTTCAATTGGGTTTTTTTCTTTCCTTTTAAAAATTTCATCCTAAAATCTTCTATGCCCCATAGTTCCTCAGCTGCTGTTTTAAGGCTAGGGGTCTTACAAATAAAAAGCCATTACTCCAAACGTTGTTTCTAGCCTGGGTTGGTTGTCATTCACCTGGCTTCAAAGAACATCGTTCTTTTCCACTTTCCTCTTGCACATCACATAGTCTGGTTTGTCCCAGCTTCGTGGCAGCCGCCATGGCTGTCACCCCCCACTGCCAACTTGAAGAGAGCTCCCTCTGACCTCCGAGGAACTTGCCTGTTCCTCTTGGTCATCCGAGGTGCCTCTCCTTCTACCCCATCCCTGCAGGACAGTTCTGGTCTGGAGATCCATCGGCAGTTCGGCAGTCGGGGTTTTCGCTGGGCTCCTCAGAGCCTGCTATTTCCCCAGCTGTCTTGTCGCAACACCAAACCGGAAGTCCAATTGTGGCCATAAGTTGAGGACTACCTATATTTAAATTTTTAAACTGGACCAGGAAAGCTGAAAATATCAAATAGTTAATGGAAAAATTATTAGGACATGACTGCATCAGAAGAAATATTCAGAAAACTCTTTGCTGATTATGTAGTAGTGACTGGTTAATTTTGACAGGCAACTCTTCTTTGCTTCCTCTTACTATTCTCTAGTTTTCTGTGGTCTGCATTCTCCCTTCCAACCATTCTACCTTTTGCCCTACTAATTTTGAAACATTCTTTCCCAGTCCTTCAAGTATCAAGTATCTGTCCTCCAGGTCTCCAATAAATCAAGCATCTACTCTTTAGGTTTCCATTATGCTAGTTCCATTAAGCTTCCTAGACCTATGTTCTAGGTCCTCTTTAGTAAAGACATAGCTGAATACCTGCTCTCAGTCATAACCATTTGATTTCAACTGATATCCATTAGCAGCTAAAAAATGCAGGTCTCTAGTTAGCTATACCATAAAAAATGATACTTAAAATCTCCTGGATATATACTTAGATATAGTTTAAGTATTTTTACAGATTTGTAGAGGGCTGGGTAGACTTCTCATCTGGTTTAGTCTGCTGGGTGCAAGGCAGGAAAGCAGTATGTTCTTGGACAACTTCTTCCTAGCGTTCTTCCTCATCTGGCAATAACAGTTTATTTATTTTTATTTATCAAATGTCTATCAACCAGCTCATCTAATTGACTCTTGAGAGCAGATCACAACAAAGATACACTTATTTTGAGCAGAAGAATTTCAAAGCTGCTTGATGGGTAACATCCATGAGGCAATCTTTTTTTCTTTGGCAGAAAGGAACTTTCAGGCCACAGGCTAGTCAGAAAAACAACCATATATTTGTGATAGAGTATTTCAGCAAAATAAAGACAAAATGGAGAGGAAATTAAAACAAATAAGCAGAATAAGGCATATTGAGCTTTTCCCCTCTTGAAACTGTATTTCTAAGCTAGAGTTGGCAGAAGCATCATTTTCTATCCTCAATTTTCACAAACTGCACCACCAACTTTTAAAACAACCTCTAAAAACAAGTGATCATTGCAGTGAGGGGTATTGCACACATGCAACTGCTCATTCTGGGCCTTTTTCTTTAAAAGAACAACCTTTTCTAAAGTAATATTAATACTTTCCCTAACTTCTATCCCAACACAATGGGTACTCATTTCTTCAGGGGAGACAGTTCTGTATTTCATTAGTCTTTCTGAATTGCAAAGGGGAAAAATGTAAAATTAATGCCTAACAACAGAAAGCTTCATGCAGGGGCTGAGAAGAATGGTGTGAGACGAAGCAGGGCAACATTGTGCTAAGTTTGGGCTTCAGCCAAACTTCTCTGTTTCTTGCCATTTTCGGAACCTCAGGGAGTTTGTTTTGGGCGCTTTCTATTGCTTCAGTTGAGTTGTAAAATGATCTCAAGCTTAATATTTAGCCTGCCGTTCCTTTCCATTTATGTATATTCTGTACCCCCCACACATGAGAGCTGCTTTGAAATAACAAACTGAATATTTTAAAAAAAAAGAAAAAGAAAAAAAGGGGATAAAAAGAAATAGAACTTTTTTAAAATAACACCCATAACAATTAAACCAGCTCTACTCTGGGGAAGGAAAGAAGGTTTTATGCTTTCTAATCTACTATCTAATAGGGCTCCCTCTACCCTGCTGTGCACATTTGTAAGTAAAAGAAATGATATAGAATGTATTATTGATCTTTCCTAGCAGAGTATCAGGAATGGCACTACACAGTTCATTAGACATTGACAGATGGACATATTGCAGCTCTGAACTCTGTAGAGATTATGGTGACTTTATGCATTGTAAATATTACATTTTACCCTCTAGAGAACTTTCCAAAGTTAAAAGACAAATCTTTTCTAAATTTCTCACCATTTTAGTCACTGCCTGCAGGTGATTTTTCTAGAGCTTCAAGAACCCATTTCAAATATTCTCATTAAGTATGGTTAAATCTTAGATTTGTGATATAGCTGTAGGGACAGCAATGATGATGAAATGTTAGATATAGCACAGTATTCCTCCAGACATGTCTATTATGATTTATATCTCAGAAAATAAAATAATTACCCCTTTATAAGTTAGTTCTTTTTAAACACACTGCTAAGTGAACAGCAATGATAACATTAACCATAAAAACCAAATACACAACTGTTGGGACCATTAATCTTAGCTACTAGATTCCATGCTTTTTAACTCTGAAATCATCTAATATGGAATGTGAAGAAACTTAGTTTTAAAATCCACAGCCTCAGGTTAACATTACAAATGGAAAGTCACACTTCCCCACGATTATTTATATATCTAATGATGCCATTGTTATGCATATGTATGCAATGTCTTTCAGCTAGTAATTGTTACTTGCTTTCCTGCCACTATACAAATAGTATAACCTCACACAGAATCACACACATCAGTGTGGTGTATGTCACACCCACAAAAGAATTAATCAGATCTCATTTGTTGCTAGGAAACAGTCTTGACCTTGGATTATGTTCAGTCACCAAGGGCATTCTAATGAAGTAAGGCTTGCAATCTGAGTTTTGTCAGCAGAGAACATTGTCTCCTACTGAGAGGAATTCTATGGATGGAGTTTCTTTGGAGTTTGAACATGCACTCTAATGGTTAATATTCTATAAATAAATTAATTAGGTAATAACAATCTTCCATTGTTGATCAGTTACAGAAATCTTTTGAAGCATCTGGTGCTCTACAGACATTCTGATAGAAAGGTTTTGTTCTCATCTTCTCATAAGGATTAACCTTAGCCAAATTGTAATTCAACAATAGATTTTATAGTGTGCATTTCATATAAATTGATTATATGTTGCAGATGTTTAAAATGGCTGGCACTTTGGGCACACATACAGAACACTGATATATTTAGTCAGAAAAGGAATTTGATCAGTTGGTTGCTGTTGTCAAACTTAAATTCTCAAACATTTGGGAATACATTTTAGTCATGACATATTTTGCAAATGAATCATTATTATTATTATTATTATTATTATTATTATTATTATTATTTATTTATTTATTTATTTAATTTGTATACCGCCCTTCTCCAACAGGACTTAGGGCGGTGAACAGCCATGGTAAAAACACAACATATAAAATTTAAAAACAATTTAAAAAACATTAAATAATTTTGGCCATCAATTTAAAATAACCCAATGAAAACCAATTATAAATTTAAAACCACAAGGATGGGGTCAAGCCAGCCCGGCTAGATGAAATAGATGTGTTTTCAGGGCCCGACGAAAAGTCCGGAGGTCTGGTATTGTGCGTATCTCTGGGGGTAGGTTGTTCCAGAGGGCAGGTGCTGCCACAGAGAAGGCTCTCCCCCTGGGGATCGCCAGCTGACATTGTCTGGCCGACGGCACCCTGAGGAGGCCCTCTCTGTGTGAGCGAACTGGCCGGTGGGAGGCTATTGGCAGCAGAAGGCGGTCTCGTAAATACCCTGGCCCTAAGGCATGGAGCGCTTTAAAGGTGGTCACCAACACCTTGAAGCGCATCCGGAAGACCACAGGAAGCCAGTGCAGCTCGCGCAGGAGAGGTGTCACATGGGAGCGCCTGGCCGCTCCCATAATCCCCCGCGCAGCTGCATTCTGGACCAACTGGAGCCTCTGGGTGCACCCCAAAGGGAGCCCCATGTAGAGAGCATTGCAGTAGTCCAGGCGGGAAGTGATGAGTGCCTGAGTGACCGTGCGTAGGGAGTCCCGATCTAGAAAGGGATGCAACTGGCGTATCAGGCGAACCTGATAAAAATCCCCCTGGCCACGGCTGTCATATGCTCTTCTAAAGACAGCCGTGTATCCAGGAGGACGCCCAAGTTGTGAGCCCTTTCCGTGGGGGCCAATGATTTGCCCCCAATAACCAGCGATGGCACCAGCTGGCTATATCGGGACACCAGAAGTCACAGCCACTCGGTCTTGGAAGGGTTGAGTCAGAGCCTGTTTCTCCCCATCCAGGCCCGCACAGCCTCCAGGCACCAGGACATCACTTCAAGGGCATCGTTGGGGTGGCCTGGGGTGGAGATGTACAGCTGAGTATCATCAGCGTATTGATGGAACTCCATCCCAAAGCCACGGATGATCTCACCCAGCGGCTTTACATAAATGTTGAATAGAAGGGGCGAGAGGACCGACCCTTGTGGCACCCCACAAACAAGGCACCTCGGGGTCGACCGCTGCCCTCCTGCCAACACAGATTGCAACCGGTCAGAGAGGTAGGAGGAGAAGCACTGCAAAACAGTGCCCCCCACCCCCAATCCCTCCAACCGGTGCAACATGATACCATGGTCGATGGTATCAAAAGCCGCTGAGAGATCTAACAGGACCAGGATAGAGGAACATCCCCTATCCCGAGCCCTCCAGAGATCATCCATCAATGCGACCAATGCCGTTTCCGTGCTGTACCCAGGCCTGAAGCCGGACTGGAGCGGACCTAGATAGACAGCTTTATCCAGGTGCTGTGGAAGCTGCCGCGCCACCACACTCTCAACAACCTTCGCAATAAAATGAAGGTTGGAGACTGGACGATAGTTAGCCAAAACAGCCGGATCCAGAGAGGGCTTCTTGAGGAGGGGCCTCACCACTGCTTCTTTCAAAGCGGCTGATAGGACACCCTCACTCAAGGAAGCATTAATAATCCTCTGGAGTCAGCCTTGTGTAACCTCCTGGGAGGCCAGCACCAACCAGGAGGGACACGAGTCCAATAAACATGTGGTTGCATTCAGCCGTCCCAGAATCCTGTCCACCTCCTCGGGAGCCACAGGATCGAACTCCTCCCAGATAACACTCTCAAGACCTGTCTCAGTCATCTCGTCTGGACTTACCCAGTCAGAGGCCAGGCCTTCCCGAATCTGAGTGATCTTGTCATGCAGATACTGCACAAAATTCTCAGCTCAACCCTGCAAGGGATCATTCCGCGCTCCCAGATGGACGAGGGAGCGGGTCACCCTAAACAGGGTGGCTGGGCGATTATCTGATGATGCAATAAGAGTGGCAAAATAGCTAGATTTTGCCGCTTTTATCGCCACTAGGTAGGTCTTAATATGAGACCTCACCAGTGTTCAGTCAGATTCGGAATGGCTGGTCCTCCAACCACTCTCCAAGCGTCTTTTCCGGTGCTTCATCTCCCTCAGCTCCTTGGAGAACCAAGAAGCTAGGTGAGTTTTGTGCAGGGTCAAAGGCCGCAAAGGCACGACACGGTCCAAAGCCCCAGCGGCCACACTGTCCCAGGCGGCCACCAGGTCTTCAGCTGAGTCATGAGCCAGAGTCTCAGGAAATGGCCCAAGCTCCACCTGGAACCTATCAGGATCCATCAGGCGTCTGGGGCGGAACCACCTAGTGGGTCCTGCCTCCCTGCGGTGGGGTGTAGCGGTTAGAAAGTCAAGTTGAAGGAGCAAGTGGTCAGACCATGACAAGGGTTCAATGACTATATCCCCTATATCAAGGCCACTCAACCACTGACCAGAGATAAAAACTCAGTCCAGAGTGTGCCTGCCCGTGTGAGTAGGGCCCTGAATTAACTGAGTCAGGTCCATCGCCGTCATGGAAGCCATGAACTCCCAAGCCACCTCAGATGTTTCACCGATGGATGGCAGGTTGAAATCCCCCATGACCAAAAGTCTGGGGGTATTAACCGCCACCTCGGCTATAACTTTAAGCAGCTCAGGCAGGGTTGTTGCCACATGGCAGGGAGCCAGGTATGTGATCAACAGACCCATCTGCACTCCACGGCCCCACTTCACAAGAAGGGACTCACATCCAGCTATCTGTGGAACAGTGGTCTCCCTCGGCTCAAGACCTTCCTTTATAATAACTGCCACCCACCCCCCGCCGCCCCTGCCCTGAGCTCTCGGCTGGTGGAATGCCCGGAAGCCTGGTGGGCACATATCTACGAGGGGAACTCCCCCCCTCATGGCCCAACCAGGTCTCCGTAATACCTGCCAGGTCCGCTCCCCACTCCTGAATAAGATCGCAAATGAGGGAGGCTTTATTTACCACAGACCTGGCATTGCACAACAACAGCCAAAGGCTCGGGCCCTGAGAGTCTGTGCAACCTGGGGAACGAGAAGGGCTATGGGGACCGGGGCGTGCCACCACTTGAAGATAGCAAGTGCGTGCCCCCACCATGTGATATGGCCCCCTGCTCCCACCGTATCTGCCCCTCCCACTCAGTGCATTGATAGAAAAGCCCTCAGTAGAGTGAACTCTGATACCCCCCTTGCCCCCAGAATCCGCACCCTCCTGTGGCCCAATTAGCAGCCAGGCCAGACCCCTCCCCTCGTGGGTAATCCCCCCAAACCCACACAGCTCTCCCCCCTCCCAGAACCCCTTAAAAATCTGTCTAAAAATTTCCCCAAAAAACCCATCAATCCCCTTTTTGCGACATGCCACCTCTCGGGGTTCCAAAGCCCGTCATAAAGGTAGGCCCTCGATAGAGTAGAGGGCCACACCTGCGAGAGGGGGCAGTCTCGCAGTGAGAGGAGGTCTACCGAGGTATAGGCCAGTTCACAAATATGGGAGGTGGTTAAGGGCGACTATGGGTGCCGGAGCTGGTAATGCCGGGAGGAGCTGAGCAGAGGGCAACTGGGAAATCCACCACTCTCTCACCATGATGGAAAGTCAACAAGCGGCTGCAATGATTTAGTCCGGAGGGAAATAGCCGCAGCTGCCCTCTCACGGCGACTAGGCAGCAGAAAAGCCGCCAGCGGAGTCATGGTTCATCCTTCCAGAATGAGGCAGCAGAAATTGTCCAAGACTTTCAACACCGAAGCCCATAGTCCGTTGATCCTCTCCGCAGTGCTGAGGCCGATAAGGTGATGGAAGGAGGCCAAGATGTAACAGGCACAGTACCAGAGGGAAGGAGATCAGGTGGCAACACAAATAGAGAGGGTGATAATAAGGTCCCAAAACATCTGAGGCTGGCAAGAATGGTCTGGCCAAAGCGGGTCAGGGCAGCAGTCAAGGGAGGCCACAAAAAAGGGGTGAGGAGGGATTCCAAGGAGGAGACAAGAATGGAAAATTGCCAATCCCCCTCTGGCCCATTTCCATCACCCCCAGTTCTTCTCTGGGCCCACTCACCCTGCAGTCATGTCCTGTCCTGTCAGGGTAATTTTGCCCAGATCTTCCGAGGCCACAAGTTGCTCGGGGGGTTACAGAAACCCAATACGGTCCCATCCAGGAAAGCATCCCCTTCAGCCTTCAGCTAGAGCCAGCTGCCAAACGATACGGAGCTCCGCCCTCGCCCCGCCGCCGGTATTGCCGCCATCCGCCACCTTCGCCCTCTCAAGGTGCCTGACGCTTCTAAAAGCTGCCAGCGCGCTGAGGAGTTCCAAAATGGCCAGAAGCAGCTTCCATGCCGACAGGGGGGCGCTAACCCGGCCGCAAACTCTCTGCAGCCTGAGCGCCATCACGGAGGCTGCCGCCACACTCCCAGCAGCGCTCAGATGATGCAATCCCTCAGCGGTGTCTCAGGGCTGTCCAGGAGCCTGTCCCCTGTCAGGGACGGCTCATCCAATTCGCCAGGGTCTCAGCAAACCGGAACGGGGGGGTGGCCAGAAGATAAAAATCGGCCTCCCCACCCCCTAATAATCGAAAAACCCTCACCATCCTCCCTCAGCCGATACTCCAGAGGACTGCCATCTTGCACATGTGCAGTAGTTTTTTTTATCACTAAATTATTAAAGGAACCATTAAACTCCAAATCCTAATTTTGCTCCATACAAAAATACAAAAGTAAAGCATCGCCAAGTATTTTTATTCAGTTTCTGTTGAAATACTTCCAGTGAAGAGTGGCCACCTGCATTCACTATGCCTTCCACTTTTTAATTTATTTTTTATTTTTATTTTATTTCAAATTTATATACCGCACCTTCTCCTGAGGGACTCAGGGCAGTGTACAGCCAGATAAAAAACATACAATACAAATATTAAAAACAATTAAAAAGATATATATTAATTTGGCCCCAATTTAAAATAACAAACCAATTAAAAATATTAAAAAAATATATTAAGCCAGCCCGGCTTGCTGAAAAAAGAAAGTTTTAAGGGCACGGCGGAAGGCACTGAGGTCTTGGATTCTCCTTATCTCAGGGGGCAGCTGGTTCCAGAGAGTAGGTGCCCCCACAGAGAAGGCCCTTCCCTGGGGGTCACCAACCTACATTGTTTGGCTGATGGCACCCCGAGGAGGCCCTCTCTGTGGGAGCGCACAGGTCAGTGGGAGGTCATCGGTAGCAGCAGGCGGTCTCGAAGACAACTAGGTCCTATGCCACGGAGCGCTTTAAAGGTGGTAACCAACCTGAAACCTGACTGGAACAGATCTAGATAAGTTATCTAGATAAGTTATCAATGTAATGGAGCCTGCCCATTCCATTTGTAACCTGAGGATTCGTGGGAGTGAATCTTGTACCTTGAATGAGATTACTCCCTGCTTTTATCTACACATTCGCTAATTTAATACTGTATGTGGGCAAATGTGCAGTTTGTTAATTGCATATGAGGTATCTTAGGGAGGGGAAGGCCATGGGAAGCCTAGTGATTGAACAGGTCACCTACTTCAAACCACCCAAGGCCTCCCACAACCCATAGATACCTCATTCTCCCTCCCCTGGAGTTACCACAATTCCTTTCCCACCCCATCTTGCAGTGCCAGGTGACTTACCTTATGAAGATCTATCTCCTCTGCAGCCTGTTTTTTTTTTTTTTTTTGCCTGCTTCATCCTTCCTTGTCAGCAAAAGGCTTGACAAGGCCTCCGGTGATGAAAAAGGAGGCCCAGAAGGCCATGTGCATCTTCCAAGCCTCCTTTCTTGCTGGAGATCCACTTGATGAGGCCTCTGGTGATGAAAAAAGAGGGCTGGAAGGTCACGCATGGCCTTCCTAGCCTCCTTTCTCACTGCAGACCCACTTGACGAGGCTTTCGGTGATGAAAAAGGAGTCGTCCCTCCATTTGCAAATGTCCAGCCCTCAATTTGTAGAGAATAGAGGCCTAAAGTGCAAGATCACATAAGATCAATAGCACGAGATGTTGTGCCTCTGATCTTGCATGATGTCACAATACATTAGGCCTTTGTTTTCTGCAAATGCACTGAAAGTCTGAAGCAATGAAGCAGGCAAAGAAAGTGAGACAGAGATAAGAACTTCTCAAGGTGAATCTCCATAGGTGAAGTGCCTATGAAGACCTGGCGGGGGGGAAGGTGGGGCGAATGTTGCTGCTAAGTCCTCAGTCTTATGACAAGGTCCTTAGACTTACGATGCAGCACCCTCATTGGCTAAGATGTTCCCAGAGACAGCGGGAGAATCACCATTGGCTGAGCGGTTTGACAGCTACTGTATAAATAGCTGTCAAACGCCTGAGTTGCTGTTCTACTTCTGAAGCTGTTCTGTTAACTGTTAGCATTAAATCTTTGGTTCCTCTTACACCTGTCTTGCCTCAGTTACTGCCCCCCGTTGCTCTACAGAGCACTGGTGATGAAGGTGCGATTCTGGGCGTGAGGTGACAGGTAGCTAAGTCACTACGAGCTGGCCCTGTTAGCCAAGTGCCACCTAAGTCACTGGTAACGATATGTCGCTCAAACAGCTTTATCTGAGGAACTAGAACCCCATCCTTGTTAGGATGGCACCTCCAACCTTCACTCCCTTCAATCCGCTGACCGAGACCTGGAACTCATATGAAGCCCGTTTCAAATGCTTCCTTGAGGCAAATGACTACACAGGTTTGACCAGCAACCGTAAAAGGGCTCACTTACTGAACTCGTGCGGCCCTGAGATGTTTGCCACAGCGTTGGCTTTGCTGGCCCCTATTCCTGTCCAGTCAGTCCCCTGGGAAGTTTTGAGGGAGAAGCTAAAAAACCACTATGCGCCAACCCCCTCACGCATCGCTTACCGGTTCAACTTCAGGCAGATTCTCCAAGCTGAAGGGGAATCTATAAACTACTACATAGCTTCCCTCAGAACTGCAGCTTTGAACTGTGAATGTAAAAACTTGGAGGATTCCCTATTAGAGCAATTTGTATGCGGGGTTAAAGACCTGCGCATACAACACTATTTGCTTGAAAAAAGGGAAATCACTCTCCTGTCAGCTATTGAGGAGGCGCAGGCATGTGAGCTGTCAAGCAAATCAACATGGAGATAAGAAAATCGCAAGACTCCATCCCTGCCAACAAGCCAGCCACAATCCATTCCAAAGAAGTGGACCAAGAAGAAGAGGACGAAAAGGAAGACAACATAAGTCACCTCAGAACTGTTAAGGGCAAAATAAATGCCTCAGAAAAAGAGTTTGCCAGCCCTCCATGCCAGGGCTGTGGTGAAAAATATCCCAGGGCAAGTTGTCGCTTCAAAACAGCAGTTTGCCGCAGGTATGGAAAAAAGGGACATTTGGCGCACGTCTGTAGAGCCAATCTACAGATCCCCCAGGTACCCTCCAATCAATGACCTTTCTTCAGAAATACTAAGCCTAGTGGGGACTGCTACACCATAGATTCCCTGATGTGGCCACCTGCCAATCCAAAACACCATCTAGCCACACAATTTACCTCACGATTACCATCGAGGGTGTCCCTTGCCACATGGAGGTTGACACCAGATCCTCAAAGTCCCTAATCTCTTGGGACACTTTACAAAAGTTGGTCCCCACATGCAAAAAAGGAAACCTGCAACCCTGCCAACTGTGACTGCGAGACTACCAGGGAAACCATATTCCCACACTGGGCCATATCAAACTCCTGGTAGAGTACAAGACTTTAACTGGCAGCCTGCCCTTAATCATTGTAAGTGGCCATCTCCCCAGCCTGTTGGGCCTCAACTGATTTGGCGCTCTAGGGCTTGGCATTACTGGCATCTGCTCAACCACCTGCGACAACTTTGAAGATGTCCTGACTGAATTCGCTGAGGTTTTTGACAACGAATTAGGTAAATATAATGGTTCACCCATCTTCCTTAACCTAGACCCCCAAATTGTACCAATTTGATTAAAACTCAGGAGAGTACCTTTTGCACTGCGACCCTTAGTAGAAAGGGAACTTGACAAGCTGATAGCCCAAGGCATTTTAGTACCCACTGACCATGCCCCCTGGGAGACCCCATCAAGCCAGATGGGTCTATAAGAATCTGTGCTGACTACAAATGTACAGTAAATAGGGCACTCCAGGCTAACCCCTATCCAGTGCCTGTAGTACAGCACCTGCTGCATTCCCTTGGGCGGGGCACCATTTTTGCCAAACTAGATATGGCACAAGCCTACCAGCAGCTTCCAGTGGATGCTGCCATGGCTGAGGCTCCGACAATCGTGACCCACCAGGGTGCTTTCAAGTTGCAACATCTCCAGTTTGGCATCAGTGTCGCCCTGGGCATTTTTCAGGGTCTTATGGAGCAACTCTTGCACAGCTTGCAAGGCGTCATTCCATATTTCGATGATGTGCTCATCTCAGCCACCAACCAGGCTGACCTGAAGCACAAGCTAAGGGCTGTCCTGTGTCGTTTTCAAATGGTGAGGTTCAAGTTAAAGAAACAAAAGTGCAGAATAGGAGTGCCTAGGGTGGAATTCCTAGGATACCTCATCGATGCCACCGGCATCCATCCTACACCCTCTAAGGTTGCTGCCATCAGAAACGCCCCAACCCCCTCTAACAAAACCGAATTGCAGGCTTTCTTAGGGCTTCTCAATTTTTATAGTATCTTCTTGCCCCACAAAGCATCTGTTGAATAGCCTCTGCATAGGCTTCTGGACAAGAAGACCCCTTGGTCCTGGGGCGCCAAAGAAGCCGCTGCTTTTGTGGCTGTAAAAAATCTGACATCAGACACTGTCCTCGTACAATATACTGACAGCTTCGCCCTGGTCCTGGTCGCTGACGCTTCCCCCTTTGGTATTGGGGCTGTCCTAA
This sequence comes from Arizona elegans, assembly GCA_022577455.1. NCBI lineage: Eukaryota > Metazoa > Chordata > Lepidosauria > Squamata > Colubridae > Arizona > Arizona elegans. The sequence continues at coordinate 43,436,405 of JAKOOJ010000006.1, forward strand.
GCCACGCCCTTCCTAATGGCATAGAAGCCCCTATTGCGTTCTATTCAAGGACTCTCTCATCTACTGAACAAAATTATGGCCAAATCGATAAGGAAGCGTTGGCTGCAGTCACAGCCATAAAACGCTTCCATGACTACTTATACAGCTGGCCTTTTACTCTAGTCACCGACCACAAGCCTCTACTGAGAGTGGTGGCAGGAAACAAACAAACCCCCCAAGTCCTCTCCCCACGCATGTCCCAATGGGTAGAATAATTAGCCTCTTATTCCTACCACCTCATTTACCGCCCTGGCAAGCATGTTGCCCACGCAGATGCTCTCAGCCACTGCCCACTCTCACTCTCCATACTAGACCCCTCCCCAACCTCCACAGTACTCCTCATTGAGTCCCTCAACTTGCCAGTGACCGCTTCTGATGTTGCTGCTCTATCTGTCAAAGACCCCATCCTTCGCCAGTGCCCTTGGAGTTCAAACCCTACCAAGCCAGACAGCACGACCTTTCAGTCCAGCGAGGGTGCCTCCTATGGGGAAACAGGGTAGTAGTGCCACCCCAGCTGCAACACCAGGTCATGGAATGCCTTCATGAAGGCCACCCTAGCATTGTCAGGATGAAGGCATTGGGTCGCAGCTACGTCTGGTGGACCAATTTTGATCAGTCAGCCACTGCATGGGTCACCAGGTGGCAGGCATGCCAACTATCATGCCCAGTCACCCCAGCAGCACCTGTGAGGGAGTGGGAGATATCTGCCCATAAGCCCATGGTCCAGGATCCACATGAACTTTGCAGGCCCATTCCATGGGCAAACCTTCCTGATCGTGGTGGATGCATATTCAAAATGGGTTGAGATAGAATTAATGGCATCCACCACAGCAAGCACCTTAATCAAGGCAATGCAGAGACTATTCACCACCCACGGCCTCCCGGATGTCCTAGTCTCTAATAATGGGCCGCAACTGACTTCTGCCTCCTTCCAAGTCTACCTGGCAGGGCTTGGCATCCGCCATGCTAGGGTCATGCCGTTTTGTCCAGCCAGCAACGGGCTGGCCAAATGAGCTGTGAGGTCAGCCAAGGATACCTTAGCAAGGTTTACAAGAGGGGACTGGTCAGAGAAAGTTGCAAGATACTTATTGACCCAACACGTAACCCCCTGCCCTTCTACCAACAGGAGCCCTGCTGAACTGTTAATGGGCCGTCAGCTCCGAATGACCCTTGACTACCTTCACCCCAGTTACACCCCCAATAACCCCCCAGGGTCTACCAGCTGCACCCGCAGCTTCCATGTGGGTGACCTCATTTTTGCCCAGAATTACGCAGATGAACCAAGGTAGCTACCAGGGACAATAGTGCAGATCTCGGGGCCCTACTCATACCAAGTGGAACTATCCGATGGCCAGCTCTAGCAGCACCACATCAACCAACTGCGCACATGCTTCACAGGAGGCGAGAGAGAAACAACAAGCCAACAGGACATCGAGACCCATCCAGTCCCTAACTACGAAACTTCAGGCCCTATCTCAAGCGCGCCACCAGCAACCAACTTACTTGGTGAGCCGGGCCACCCATCCGAAGTCGAATCCGACGTTGATGTTCCAGCAGCGTCGCAGGCAGCACAATCTTCTCGCCCTCCTTTGGAGGCCATCCCAGGACTGCATAGATCTGCGCGGACCAGGCAGCATTCTGTTTACTTGAGCGACTATGCGTGTGCTATCCAGGAGGGAAGAGGTGCTAAATCCTCAGTCTTACGATGAGGTCCTTGAACTTACAATGAGGTCCTCGGACTTACGACGCAACGCCCAGAGATGGCGGGAGAATCCTGGCATCACCATTGGCTGAGCAGTTTGACAGCTACTGTATAAATAGCTGTCAAACGCCTGAGTTGCTGTTCTAGTTCTGAAGCTGTTCTGTTAACTGTTAGCATTAAACCTTTGGTTCTTCTTACACCTGTCTTGCCTCAGTTACTGCCCCCCATCGCTCTACAGAGCAGTTGCAGAGTCTCTGCTATCGTTCATAAGAGTGAACAACTGCCGTGATGCTGCAATGTTCATAATTTTGGACTTGTTCATAAATGCTAGGGGACACTTGTTGTGTAACTTTGAATTTTCATCAAGAGAATGCTTGTAACCTGGAATTACAAAGAGAAGAGAAGAGAAGAGAAGAGAAGTGAAGAGAAGAGAAGAGAAGAGAAGAGAAGAGAAGAGAAGAGAAGAGAAGAGAGAAGAGAGAAGAGAAAGAGAAGAGAATAGATTTTGGAGGTCTTCTAGTCCAGCTCCCAGCTCAAGTAGGAGAATCTATACCATTTCAGATAAGTGGCTATCTAGTTCCATGATAGCGAACCTATGGCACGCGTGCCACAGATGGCACGTAGAGCCATATTTGTGGACACATGAGCGTTGCCCTAGCTTAGTGTACTGGCCAGCTGATTTTTGCACCTTCTGGTCCCAACAGAAGTCAGGAAATGGTCTGTTTCCTGCCTCCGGAGGGCTTCCGGGGTGGGGGAGGCCATTTTTGCCCTCCCCAGGCTTCTAGAAAGCCTCTGGAGCTTGGGGAGGGTGAAAAACGGGCCTTCTGGTCCCACTGGAAGTGGGGAAATGGGCCGTTTCTGGCCTCTGGAGGGCCTCCAGGGTCGTGGGGAAGGCCATTTTCATCCTCCCCAGACTCCAAGAAAGCCTCTGGAGCCTGGGGAGGGTGAAAAATGGGCCTACCTGGCCCACCGTGCCATCATGTGCCAAAAGAGGGGGGAGCGCAAGGGATCATGTGTGCATGCACGGGTGTGTGTGTGTGAGGCACATTTAATTATGGGTGTGGGCATGTACACCCGCGACCACCCACACATTCCCCCTGCTTTTGCCACGTGACGGCAAAAAGGTTAGCCATCACTGGTCTAGTCTCTTCTTAAAAACCTCTTGTGATGGAGCACCCACAATTTCTGAAGGTGAGCTGTTCCACTGGTTAATTGTCCTCACAGTTAGGAAGTTTTTCCTTAATTCCAGACACTTCTCTCTTTCATTAATTTCCAACTATTGTTTCTTGTCCTGCCCTCTGGTGCTTTGGAGAATAAATTTACCCCCTCTTCTTTATGGCAGCCCCTCAAATACTGGAACACTGCTATCATGTCACCCCTAATTCTTCTTTTCTTTAGACTAGCCAAACCCAAATCTGCAGCCATTCTTCATATGGTTTAATCTTCAGGCTTTTGATCATCATAGTTGCTCTTTTCTGAACTTTTTTCAAAGTATCAACATCTTTTTTGTAGTATAGTGACCAAAATTGGTTTCAGTATTCCAGGTGTGGTCTTACTAGGGTTTTATAAAGTGGTACTAATATTTCACATGATCTTGATTCAATGCCTGTTATGAGTAAATGCCTAACTGTGTGTATATCAATGCATAGACTGACCCCTCCTCCCTCACTTAGCCCTTCCCATGACCCCTCCTTACCTTGACTCTGCCTTCGCCATACATAAGGCCATCAGGGATCCACCAGCCAGTTCCAGATGTGCAACTGAAAGAAAAGGAAATGGTGTAAATAAACACGTTGAAATAGAAACTAATCGTGTCTGTGATTATTGGGCAAGATCCTTGGAAAATAATTCACAAAATGGTAGCAGAGGATGGTTGTGCCCAATAACCAGGAATAATATCTAAAATGGAAGGAAGGATGAACACAAGGTCCATCACCAGACTAATGGCAGAGCTGGAGGAATCCAAAGGCGCCACAGCCAGAATTCCAACTGCCACGGAAGTGGAAAACCTGGACCAGGCAAACAGAAGCATGAGGCCAAGAGAAAATGCAGCCAGGCACGGCAGGAACAAATCACCTGAGAGAGATGAGCTGAAAGAGACCATACAGAAAATGATGGAGGCCTCCATCAGCAAGAAGGAGCTCCTCGTGAAACTCCGGGAACTACTAGATGACTACGGAGCAGTGATGAGCCCCCAGGAACAAGACCACGAGACTGCCAGATCGGTAAGACAAAGATACCCCCTGGCAGGGACCCAGGACCTAAACAATTCCAGTTTCACGCCATACTCCCGGCAGCCATCTTGGGATGGCCACCGACCAATGGGGAGCCAGGATTCAAACTTAATGGCGCGAAATGAAAGAAACCCCAAAACAAATGGGGGAACAACCAGAAACATCCCAGAAGGGAGATACCAAGGCATCTGGAGCTCGCCTGCTGAGCTCGAAGCCAGAAAGACACCCGAGACCTCAGCAGCCGCCATTGGCCCTGCACGCAACCCCCTCGCGCCAGCCACAAACCGCAAGGAGACAACCATGAGCCAGGGGGGCTACGAGGGGGCCATCAATGACGATCCACCCCCCAGATCCTCCACCCGGGCCACACTCCATGAGGACGACCGCAGGGCACCGATTGCACTCGAGACATGCCGATGGCAGGACTCGAACTCAGCACCCACTGCACCGACAACACGAGACCCGAGGGAAGGAGACCATGCCAGCTACTCACCCTCCATGCGACCTCCGCCGGGCTTCCTCGCACGTCCAGGGACCAGCGACCAGGGATCGGGACCTCTCACTGTCGCCACCGCTGCCACCGCTGCCGCGCCGCTGAATCCCAGAAGTCCTCCACTTACGACCACCTCACCTCCTCACCTCTCTCCAGCTTCCAGCAGACATCCAGCCGCCCATCGATGGATGCCTGCTTCCAGGGACGAAGCCAGGTACCCCAGGGGTGAGTTAGGACCCCCAACTGTAGGCCTAGGCCGAGGCCTAAGAGCAGCAACAGCAAGCTACTCACCCATCGATTACAGGCGCGAAATAGGCTTCACACATGCTCAATCAGCTCCTGCAAGAAGAGAAGAAGGGAACATAAATACAAGTCTATACAGAGTCACAAACTGCATCCCCAAGCCATATTGTGAGTTCCCTCACCTGAGATACCATGGACAGCAACAGACTGTGAGTAATTTACCACACAGCTCAGTAAATTTACCAACTGACTTTCCCACATTTAAATTAGATGGATCAAACCTTATGCAGTGGAATCATCAACTCCAGATTTTATTTTTAAGGGAGAATCTGTTGTTTTTAATTGATGACCCCCCCCCCCCAAAACCTTGGACTTTAGAAACAGACTGCTTACATCACAGGGCTTACTATATAGTCATAGCAAGTATCCCACCAGGCATATACCTCAGCCTTAGCCATTACCTGACTGTGTCTGAAATACAGCAAAAAATATTTAATCTGTTCTACAGTTCTACAGTAAAAGCGCTGCCACCACAGCCAAAATATCTAGGGAATTCCACTCTGCCAGACATAAAGCAGGGACTCCCATGGGTGAACATATACTAAACCTAAATGCCACAAGGACTGAGTTGATACAAAGGGGGGAGGACATATCAGTGGAGAGTATGAAGAGCATTGTCATCAACTCGTTTGTTGCCTTGGCTCTCCTCTTTTCCCTCCCATCATATCCTGGACTAGGTGGCATCTTGACCTCCCTGGAGTTTTTTGACTGTTATGATCTCCACCATTGAGCCTGCCCTGGACTATGTGGACTGACCTGATCCCATTCTTTCCCTCCATTTAATGGAGGTTTACATCTGGGGATTCAAGTCTTGGTGGAGTGGGTCTACAGCTGCTGTCTCAACTCCGGTTCTTTGGACGATCGTGGTTGACCAGCCGCCGTGAGAGGGGGGCTGGGTCACCCTTCACCGGTCCGAAACAGCATTCTTACTCCTGCCATTGCCGTGAGAGGGCAATGAGGTCCTATGTGTCCCATTGGAATTCTATTGAAGCCTGGCATTCACTCCTCTTGACTGTGATAACATCAAACTGTCCCCTGGCTATTGGCCATGGACTATCGCCTCCCCTTGATGTCCAGATGTACTCGGTGAATGACCTTCATGCCCTGCAAGATTCCCCCCTCTCGCAGGTTTGGCCCTCTTCGTTATCGAGGGCCTATCTTGATGACGGGCGTTGGAGCCCCAAGAGATGGCATGCAGCAAAGAAGAGTTTGAGGGGTTTTTTAAGTGGGTTTTTTAGTGGGTTTTTAACAAAAATTTTAAGGGGTTCGGGGGGGATTAGGGTAGGTTCTGGGGGAAATCCACCGGGTTCAAGACCAGCCTTAGAGAAGGGCTGCGACATTAGGGATGTAGAACCGGAGGTCGGGGAGGGGGTTGGAGTTCGATTTGAAGAGGGCTATTCCATCAGCATAGTGAGTGGGAGGGGCAGATATGGCGGAAGCAGGGGACCACATCATGTTTGGGGAATGCGCACTCGCTATCTTAGAACGATTGCGCACTCCGGTCCCCAATGCTTTTCTCGTTCCCCAGGCTGTCCAGATTCTCAGGGCCAGAGCCTCCGGCTGATGTTATGCAATGCCAGGTCCGTTGTTAATAAAGCCTCCCTCATTCACGATCTTATTCAGGAGGGGGAGGCGGACCTAGAGGGCATTACGGAGACCTGGTTGGGCCAGGAGGGGGGAGTTCCCCTCGTGGATATATGCCCACCAGGCTTCCGTGCATTTCATCAGCCGAGGGCTCAGGGCAGGGGCGGAGGGGTGGCGGTTATTATAAAGGAAGGTCTGGATCCAAGGGAGACCACTGTTCCACAGATAGCCGGATGTGAGTCCCTCTTTGTGAAGTGGGGTCGTGGAGTACAGATGGGCTTGTTGGTCACGTACCTGGCTCCCTGCCACATGGCAATGGCCCTGGTGGATACCCCCAGACTTGTTATTATGGGGGATTTCAACCTGCCATCTATCGGTGAAACGTCTGAGGTGGCTCGAGAGTTCATGGCTTCCATGACGGCTATGGACCTTACTCAGTTAATTCATGACCCCACTCACACAGGGGGACACACTCTGGACTTAGTTTTTGTCTCTGGTCAGTGGTTGAGTGGCCTTGATATAGGGGATATAGCCATCGAACCCTTGTCATGGTCTGACCACTCGCTCCTTCGACTGGACTTTCTAACCGCTGCACCCCGCCGCAGGGAGGTGGGACCGACCAGGTGGTTCCGCCCCAGGCGCCTGATGGACCCTGATAGGTTCCAGATGGAGCTTTGGCCATTTCCTGAGACTCTGGCTCATGACTCGGCTGAAGACCTGGTGGCCGCCTGGGATAGTGCGGCTGCCGGGGCCTTGGACCGTGTCATGCCTTTGCGGCCTCTGACCCGGCACCGAACTCACCTAGCTCCTTGGTTCTCCGAGGAGCTTAGGGAGATGAAGCGCCGGAAAAGATGCCTGGAGAATAGTTGGAGGACCAGCCGCTCCGAATCCGACCGAACACTGGTGAGATCTCATATTAAGACCTACCTAGTGGCGATAAAAGCGGCGAAATCTAGCTATTTTGCCGCTCTTATCGCATCATCAGATAATCGCCCGGCCGCCCTGTTTAGGGTGACCCGCTCCCTCCTCCATCTGGAAGTGCGGGATGACCCCTTGCAGGGCCGAGCTGAGGATTTTGTGCAGTATCTGTATGGCAAAATCGCTCAGATTCGGGAAGGGCTGGCCTCTGACTGGGTATGTCTGGACGGGATGACTGAGGCAGGTCTTGAAAGTGTTATCTGGGGGGAGTTCGATCCTGTGGCTCCCGAGGACATGGACAGGGTCCTGGGACGGCTGAACGCAACCACATGTTTATTGGACCCGTGTCCCTCCTGGTTGGTACTGGCTTCCCAGGAGGTGACACGAGGCTGGCTCCAGAAGATTGTTAATGCTTCCTTGAGTGAGGGTGTCCTATCAGCCGCTTTGAAAGAAGCAGTGGTGAGGCCCCTCCTCAAGAAGCCCTCTCTGGATCCGGCTGTTTTGGCTAACTATCGTCCAGTCTCCAACCTTCATTTTATTGCGAAGGTTGTTGAGAGTGTGGTGGCGCGGCAGCTTCCACAGCACCTGGATAAAGCTGTCTATCTAGGTCCGCTCCAGTCCGGCTTCAGGCCTGGGTACAGCACGGAAACGGCATTGGTCGCGTTGGTGGATGATCTCTGGAGGGCTCCGGATAGGGGTTGCTCCTCTATCCTGGTCCTGTTAGACCTCTCAGCGGCTTTTGATACCATCGTTCATGGTATCATGTTGCGCCGGTTGGCGGGGTGGGGGGTGGGGGGCACCATTTTGCAGTGGTTCTCCTCCTACCTCTCTGACCGGTTGCAATCTGTGTTGACAGGGGGGCAGCGGTCGACCCCGAGGCACCTTGCTTGTGGGGTGCCACAAGGGTCGGTCCTATAGCCCCTTCTGTTCAACATTTATGTAAAGCCGCTGGGTGAGATCATCCGTGGCTTTGGGGTGGAGTTCCATCAGTACACTGATGACACCCAGCTGTACATCTCCACCCCAGGCCACCCCAACGATGCCCTTGAAGTGATGTCCCAGTGCCTGGAGGCCGTGCGGGCCTGGATGGGGAGAAACAGGCTCTGACTCAACCCCTCCAAGACCGAGTGGCTGTGGCTTCCGGCGTCCCGATATAGCCAGCTGACGCCATCGCTGGCTATTGGGGGCGAATCATTGGCCCCCACGGAAAGGGCTCACAACTTGGGCATCCTCCTGGATGCACGGCTGTCTTTAGAAGATCATTTGACGGCCGTGGCCAGGGGGGCTTTTTATCAGGTCAGCCTGATACGCCAGTTACGCCCCTTTCTAGATCGGGACTCCCTACGCACAGTCACTCAGGCACTCGTCACTTCCCGCCTGGACTACTGCAATGCTCTCTACATGGGGCTCCCCCTGGGGTGCACCCGGAGGCTCCAGCTGCTCCAGAACGCAGCCGTGCGGGGGATTATGGGGGCGCCGAGGCGCTCCCATGTAACACCTCTCCTGCGCGAGCTGCACTGGCTCCCAGTGGTCTTCCGGGTGCGCTTCAAGTTGTTGGTGACCACCTTTAAAGCGCTCCATGGCTTAGGGCCGGGGTACTTACGAGACCGCCTTCTGCCACCAATAGCCTCCCGCCAGTACGCTCGCACAGAGTGGGCCTCCTCAGGGTGCCGTCCACCAGACAATGTCAGCTGGCGACTCCCAGGGGGAGAGCCTTCTCTGTGGCGGTGCCCACCCTCTGGAACAACCTCCCCCCAGAGATACGTACAATAACAGACCTCCGAATTTTTCATCGGGCCCTGAAAACCCATTTGTTTCAACTAGCTGGGCTAGCTTGAGTTAAATTTTAAATTGATTTTAAATTGGGTTGTTTTAATTTACGGCCAAAATATTTAATTATTTTAAACTGCTTTTAAATTTTGTATGTATTGTTTTTTACTTTGGCTGTTCACCGCCCTGAGTCCTATTTGGAGAAGGGCGGTATAGAAATAAGAACAAATGAATAAACTCCCTGGACTCCAGCTGGGATAACTTCATAATGCAGCTGGATAGCATAAGCTTAGGCCACCTCACACTAGAGTCATGACAAACAGAATAATAGCAGAAGACAGCTTAAGGAGGGACTGCTCCATCAGCTGCAGGGACAGCAAACCAACAAAGAGGGTTGAGTTCCAAACCAGGAACCAAGACTAGCCAGAGTGTTTCACCTGTGGTTCCAAGAACCACTATAAACGGGATTGTCCAAAAAACTCAAGGGGAAGGGATCACACCTACCACAGGGAAAGGGAAGGCAGGAAGCCAGGACTCCCCGATAGATCCCCATCAGAAAACAGATATAGGCACAGAGACTCCCCCGACCCAAGGGACAGAAGGGGAAATAGGGACAGCTCCAGGGAGAGCCGATCAGGATCCATGTATGGGATCGGAGAAAACACACACTCACACCCACAAACAAGAGAAGGAGAAGTGTGACTCATTGATTCGGGAGCCACCAATCACACAACTCATGACAAGAAGATACTGAGTTCATTTACAGAGGAAAACTACCACATTAAGGTGGCCAACCAAAACAGAGTCCTAGTAACAGGGAAAGGAAACACGTTCATAAGCGGGATAGGCAAGATAGAGGGGGTATTGCTCATACCTGAAATACCCCACAATATCTTAGCAGTGCTTAAACTCAGCAAGGACATGGGCATAGAGATCACCTTCAAAGAGGGAAAAGCCTACATGACCAGGGACAGAGAAAGCATCAGCAAAATAGTCATTGATGGAGGGCTAACATACCTCCATCCTAAGAGGAATAGCCAGACCCAAGTTATCGTCCAACTAGAAAACACAGAGAATAAAGTCAATGCCCAAGTCGAGATAGAGGGGGACAGGAAAGATGACCCCATCGAAAACAGCACAACACACAGAGGGAAATTATTAATTGGCAAACCCATTCACGATGACTGTGCTCACTTGCTACATAGAAAGTTAGGCCATGCCAGCTTCCCAGTCATCCAAAAAATGACAGAATGTACCAGTGACTTGAAAATAAAAAATTGCAAAAACTACTTAGAGTGCTCTGTATGTAAATCATATAAGCTAAAGACCAAACCCAGACCTAGGAAGGCCACCCGCACCACCAACTCTATCTTCCACCTGGTGCACATGGATATTGTGGGCCCCATGAAGCCCTCTATAAAATACAAAAAGAAGTATTTTCTGACAATAGTAGATGACTACAGCCGCTATGGCTTTGTGTATACCATTAACCATAAGAGCGAGGTATTTCAAAAATTTAAGGAATTTTACAAGAGGGTGGAGACACAACACAATACAAAAATAAGGCAAATAATGACAGATAGGGGGTCTGAGTTCCTGTCAAGGAACTTCTTGAACTGGTTAAAGATCCACAGGATAATACATTACATGACTTCCCCTTTTTCCGCGTTCCAGAACAGAGTCGTAGAAAAAAGGAATGGGATCCTACAGACAATGATGAGATGTGGTCTAGAGGATGCAGGGTTGGGACAGCCATTCTGGGCAGAAGCACTCGCCTACTCAAATTATATCCTGAACAGGCTCTGGTCTAGCGTAATAGAGAAAACACCTTACAAGGTGATGTACAACCGAAAGCCAAAAATTACACACTTACACATATTTGGAGTCACGGTGGATGTGCACATCCCCAGACAGCTGAGGCGAAAAGGAGACAAGGTCTCTAAGAGATTAAGGTTCATGGGGTATGAACCAGGTACAAAAGGGTACAGATTCATAGACAGGGACAACAGGTTCATCATATCCAGAACCGTGGTGTTCCATGAGAACACCAACTGGTCAAAGATACATCTCAACGAGACACTCATCAGACAGGAAGACACAGACAAATCAAGGGATGAAAGCAAACCCACCACATTAGAAACAGATACACAAGAAAGGCAAAAACTGAGACACCATGAGATAGCCACCAAAGGGTGGAAGGAAGACCATCCCATCATTAAGGTAGATGCAGTCACAGAGAAAGAAGCCAAATACATGCATGACACCGACACATGACCCAACAGGCCCATAAGGCACAACAGAAATAGAATGCCAAAGAGATTTGAAGATTATGTCATGTCCATTCACCCAAATAGAACGACCCCCAACTCATATGAGGAAATTATTAGTCTGCCACAAGAAGAGAGAGATAGGTGGGAACAAGCTATGGAAAAGGAGATGGCTAGCCTAAGGGAACTAAACGTGTACACCCCTTCTAAGGTCCCAACCGACAAAACACTCATAGGTACAAAATGGGTTTTCAAAATTAAGGAACTCGAAGACAACAAGACGCTCTACAAGGCTAGGCTCATAGCTCAGGGGTTCGCTCAGAGGTATCCAGACGACTACACGGATACCTATTCACCTACAGTTAGGGCAGAAAGTGTCAAAAGTGCCCTAGTAATAGCATCCGTCTTAGGCCTAGAAGTCTATCAATTCGACATTCAAACCGCATACCTCCATGCAAAGTTAGACAAAGAAATATATGTCAGGGCACCCACCAGGGAAAGGCGCGAAAGAGGGAGACACCTGGTTACTAAACAAAAGTTTGTACAGCTTAAGGCAGTCGGGAAAAAGATGGTATGAGTGCCTAACCAAAACACTCAGGGACATGGGTTTTACCGCCACCTCAGCGGACCTCTGCCTCTTCGTCAAGAGGGAGGGCACATCAGTCGAGTACGCACTCATTTACATAGACAACATCCTGTACATAGGACAGCACAAGCAAAAATGCGATGAATTCACCAAAGAACTGGGGAAACACTTCACACTCAAGACCCTAGGGAGAGTCAACAAATATCTAGGGGTGCAAATTGAGAAAACAGAGAATGGGTTCAGGGTATCACAAAGGGAAAAAATATTAGAACTTATACACAGATGTAACATGAAGGACACTAAGCCATGTGAAACACCCATGCAAACAGACTTCCTGAAACATATGCACGAAGAGGGGGAGTCATTTAAGGACAACACTCTATATAGATCCGTCATTGGATCCCTCCTATACATTGCCAATTGGACAAGGCCTGATATCAGCTTAGCAGTTAACCTGTTATCCAGACACGTCAGTGAACCCAAAATATACCACTGGGAAGGGGTAAAACGAATAATTAAGTACCTGAAACATAGCATAGATGCATACCTATGTCTGGAACCATCCAAGTCCAAAGAACCCGTGCTGATCTGTTATGCGGACGCTAACTGGGCAGGTGATACCAAGAGCAGAAAAAGCACCTCTGGTTACATATTTCTCATCAATAATTGCCCGGTACATTGGTACACTGGTAAACAGAATCTGGTTGCCACATCCACAGCGGAAGCAGAGTACATCTGCCTATCAAAAGCAGCTAACAATTTAGTGTGGTTCGATGACCTGCTCTCTGAAATATGGACCGAACCAGTTTATCCAATAACTATCCACGAGGACAATAAAGCAGCCATAGACATTTCTAACGCAGACACAGTAGGTCAAAGGTCCAGGCACATCGACATCAAGCACAAGCACGTCAGGCAGTTATCGAACGTAGGTTTCATCAGAGCCGTACATTGTGAAACTTCTGAACAAGTCGCAGACATTCTGACAAAGCCATTACCAAGCAGACAGCATACATATCTGACATCAAAATTAGGAGTGGCTATACCTTGTACAGAATCAACTCCAAATGTTAGGCATTTAGAGGGGGATTTGTTATGAGTAAATGCCTAACTGTGTGTATATCAATGCATAGACTGACCCCTCCTCCCTCACTTAGCCCTTCCCATGACCCCTCCTTACCTTGACTCTGCCTTCGCCATACATAAGGCCGTGCACAGGGATCCACCAGCCAGTTCCAGATGTGCACCTGAAAGAAAAGGAAATGGTATAAATAAACACGTTGAAATAGAAACTAATCGTGTCTGTGATTATTGGGCAAGATCCTTGGAAAATAATTCACAATGCCTCTGTTTATACAATCCAGGATTGTATTAGCTTTTTTGGCAGCTGCTGCACACTGCTGGCTCATACTCAAGTGATCATCCATTAGGACTCCAAGGTCCCTCTCATAGTTACTATTTTTGAGCCAGGTGTCACCTAATCTGTACTTATACCTTTGATTTTCCCTGCCTAAATGTAAAACTTTGCTTTTCACCACATTAAAATTTATTTTGTTGGATAGGGCCCGTTGTTCATGTTTGTCAAGATCTTTTTGGATCCTGAGCTTGCCTTCTGTGGTGTTGGCTACTCCTGCCAGTTTAGTATAATCTGCAAATTTGATGAGTTCCCCTTCTATTCCCTCATCTAAGTAGTTTATGAAGATATTGAAGAGTATTGGGCCTAAGATGGAGCATTGTGGTGCCCCATTGCTTATTTCTCTCCATGAAAAAGAACTATAGTTCAGAAAGGGATACAATTAGCATTAAAAAAACTGAGAAAAGAACATTCTAATTAAGAATACATTCTGTACCTGCCATTTAAGTCAGGTACAGGATCACATCAGGCTGTACCCCGAAGCTGGTTTTCACTCAGCATAGATGAATGGATTAGAGCAGTGGTTCTCAACCTTCCTAATGCCGCGACCCTTTAATACAGTTCCTCATGTTGTGGTGATCCCCAACCAGGGGTGGGTTCTAATTTTTTTTACTACCGGTTCTGTGGGTGTGGCTTATTTTGTGGGCGTGGCTTGGAGGTCATGTGACTGAGTGGGCGTGGCTAGCTGGTCATGTGACCGAGTGGCCATGGCTATGAGTATAGGGACTACTCAGAGGGCTGAAAAAAGTCATTTCTGACAGGTCCTTGCACTTTTGACTGGTCCTCACACTTATGACCATCCTCACATTTATGCCTGTGCAGCATTCTTAACAACCATGTCACTCATTTCACAACTGCTTCTCTTCAACATGGTATAAGATAGGGCAAAAAACGTAAAATGTGAGGACAGTCGTAAATTCGAGGACTGGTCAAAAGTGTGAGGACCAGTCAAAAATAACTTTTTCAGCCCTCTGAGTAGTCCCTGTGCACAAAAGGACTACCCAGAGGGCTGAAAAATGTGATTTCTGACAGGTCCTCGCACTTTTGACCGGTCTTCGCAGTTATCATTATTTATGCCCATTGTACCATTCTTAACAACCGTGTCACTCATTTCACAACTGCTTCTCTTCACCATGGTGACAAGATAGGGCAAAAATGTAAATTGTGAGGACAGTCGTAAGTTCGAGGACTGGTCAAAAGTGCGAGGACCAGTCAAAAATAACCTTTTCAGCCCTCTGAGTAGTCCATATGCATAAAAGGATACAGCAATAGAGAGGGATGAAGGAAGGGAAGGGAAATTAGAGTAGGAGTGAAGGTAAGAGAGGGAGGAAGAGAGGAGGAGAAGGAGAAAGAAAGAGGAAGTAGGGAGAAGAAGAAGGGGGGGAAGAGAAAGTAAGAAAGAAAGAAAAGACAGAGGTGGTAGGTTTGAGGAGAAAGATTGCTGTACAATAAAAAAGATGAAAGGGAAGAAAGCCAACCCCAAACAAATATTAAGATATTAAGATAAAGAATGAATTGTTAAATTTTAAAGAATAAAAGAGAACAAATAGCAATAAATAGCAATAATTAGAAACACACATACAAACATACAACGTATTTTCTTTGAACAGAGTATTTGGCCGGTCCACAAATTTAAACAGTTGTAGGAGGTTAGCACCCACCCCTTTCCTAGAAGAATGAAATATTTTGGGAAATATTAAAAAGGCAGAATATTATATTTTCCTGTATGAGAAATGGAGAAGCATATTTTACAGACAAAGCAACTCCCACCTTCCTGCCCCCCACCCTTTGTTAATGGGCCAGAGGCAGAAACTCAATCCTTTGTCAAAGGACATTTGCAACACAATAGCAACAGAAACTAACACAATGGGCCCCATCAAGCCATGTGATCCTGTCCACCATTAAACAATCTTTCCAAGCAGTCTCCATGTTTCCAGTGTCTTTTTCCCCACTTGGAGCAGAACCCAGAAGGATATTTCTTCCAACACAGTATTTAGTCATTTCAATTAAATTTACAATTTTTATATTTCCTTTTTACCATATTTATTCCTCATCTATTTTTTTAAAAAACCAATATTACCCTTCATCCTCATCTCTAATCTTAATCAAATTCATTTTTTCCCTTCTATTCTATATTATACCCCTTCCCATTGTCATCTATTTTTATATCCATCCTCACATTGGTTAATTATATAATACAGTTGTTTAATACAAATTCAACATTTTAATATAAATCAATTAGTTGTATAACTACCTTTTTGTATATTAATCAATATGAACATGAATATTCCAATTATTTCCATGCAATCCAATTTCTTACAAATCAATTAATTATATTTACCAATAATAATAAACCAAATAATTTCCCCCCCATATTCCTCCAAACCACAATTTAACCATTTCTGCTTTCAACACAATATGCAATTAATAGTATCTCAATTATTACAATTCCCTAGTTAAATAGAGCTTTTTTTCTTCTGTGTTTTAAAATCTTGAACCTCCTCTTTTGCCCTAAATTTCCCATTGTTTGCAGTTTGCACCTACCTTTTTTGGTGAGGAAAAAGAAAAAGAAATCTCTCTGCCTCATTTTGTCACGTTGCAGCCAAGACCCTGCTTACTTTAAATTTTGCTTTTTCAGCATAGCTAGGGGGGAAATCTGCTCCAGGAATTTACCTCTTTGCATCTAGCTAGCAACAGAGCCCTCCACAAAACAGTTGAGAGTAGGGCGGCTCTTTGAAGCCCCGCGGCAAGAATTTAAAGTTTTTTTTCCCCTCTAGCCATCAGCTGGGACTCCGGAGCAGCAATAGATTGGGAGTAGGCGGGGTAAGCGAACGGCGACTGGGCGATACAGCAGAGGCAGAGGGTGAGTGAAGGCATGGGGAGGGGGGGTGAGAGAGGGCTTTGGCGACCCCCGTGAAATGGCCATTCGACCCCCAAAGGGGTCGCGACCCCCAGGTTGAGAACCGCTGGATTAGAGTTAGGAATAAATAATAGTGATTTTATCTGTAAATTATCTTGAAAACAAGTCACAATGGGCAAACAGTTCACCAGCAGCTATGAATGAATGGATTCTTCTTAGCATGTGTTTTGGGAACATGTATATCAGTAGACATCCCATATGTATTATCACTTATATGTCTTTAATATATTTTTTCCATTTCTTAAATTTAATCTTTATTTAAAACCATCCCATTATCTCATTTCTCCCAAATCATAATGATTTGTGCATTAAATACTCTTTTTAGAATATTCTGGTAATACTCTTTTTAGAATCTATATATATATATAAATGAAATACCACTCATGCATCATCACAAAATCTCCAGAACCGTAAAACCTACAAACTTGAAATTCACCATCTATGTTCCTGTTGGCTTCTATGTGCCCACTAAGAAAGGATTTTTTGAAATGACCATCAGAGCATTAGTATTTTCTATATTATTATTAACATACTCTGATGCTAAGGAGTTCTACTCCCTCTCCCCACCTGAAAAGAAATCTTTTCAGATAAAGCAGTAGTAAAGCAGCTTTACTACAGAACAGTTGAGCTAAGCCACAGCCAGGCTCCTTTTTGTCTCCTTCTTGCTCACACAGCAAATACTGTTTCACTTTCCCAACAGCCCTCTGATGCTAAGAAGTTCTACTCCCTTCCCCACCTGAAAAGAAATCTATTCCAAATGCAAAACACAAGCAGAGGAGAGGAGTTTCAGTTTCAGTTTTACTTTCACAGCAGCAAGCAGGGGATAGGATAGGAGAGGCTTCTGTGGGGCAAGCCAAGGGGAGAGAAGGGGATAGGATAGGCTTCTGTGGGGAAAGCCTGAGGGAGAGAAGGGGATAGGATAGGGGAGGCTTCTGTGGGGCAAAGCTGAGGGTGAGAAGGGGAGAGTAGAGGCCGATTGTAACTACTCATTAATTTTCAAGCTGTAAGTGTCGATTTATCAAGCCCAATCACATAGTTTCGTAGTGGGTCATAGGTATTCAGCTAGTCATTTAATAAAAGCCAATATTTTTTTCCTGGTTCTTATTCCAGCTATTTATTTCTCTTGCCCTGCTTCCACATGTTGTGTTGGGAAAGTCACAGTGAATAGGAGATGTACCAGTATGCTTTCTTTGCTTTCTGGGTTTTATTGGTCTATATCTTCCTTATTGGTGTTTCCCACATTTAAGGCAAAATGTCATAAACAATCCCAATTAAATGCAGAGTCCTTGTTTCCATGTTTGTTGGTCTATGTCCATGATGGCTAACCTATGGCACATGTGCCAAAAGTGGCACGCAGAGCCTTCTCTGTTGGCATGCATGCCATCGCCCTAGCCCAGCTCCAATCACATTTCTCCATCACATTTCACTCAATTCCAACTTCTCATGAAAAATATCTCACAAAGTTGGAATTGATTGAGTGAACTTTTTCACTCATGCATTTTACAATGGGGTCCCATCCTCCTCCTGAAGCCCATTACAATGTAGAGCCACAATGTGACCCATGTGGCTCTTTCACCCCTCTGCTGAGGCTCCCTCTCACCCTGTCAAAGCCAAGGTATGAAATAGCTGTTGCTTTGTTGTGGCGGGGACAACGGGTGGAGCCTTAGTGCAGGAGCGAAGTGCCCTTGCACTTGCCTTTGCATGGCAACAGGATTCTGTTTTAGTCGTGGTACATTTGCTGTTGCCGCCAGCAAAGAGGACTGGGAGACAATGGCGAAGGTGGATCTTGTGGGGTGGGGGCCATCTCCCAAGCCTGGCCTCTTCTCTCATCAGCGGGGCCAATGAAAGAGAAAGAAGAGGGCAGCTTGGGGAAGTGCATCCATGGGGCAGAGAGGTGAGCCGACTGAGGGCAAAGCAACAACCAGCAGAGAAGGGAAAAGGCAAGCTGGTGAGAGAGAGAGAGGAGCAGGTAGGAGGAGGAGGAGTACTGGCTGTGGAAAGGAGGCGAGAGATGAGCTTGCTGTGGTCCATCTGGGCGGTCCTGTTGCTGGGAGAAGCAGCACAAATGGGAGCCACATGGCTGAGGAGCCAGGAGCAGTGGCAGCGCAGTAGACGGGAGAGCTGGCAGCGAGAGGCAACACAACGAAGCAGATCCTGAGAGAAGTGTGGAAAGCAGCGGGAGAGCATTGGTGCAACTGGAGGCTGCTGGTGTTGGTGGTGTCAGATTCCAAACAGAAAGAAATAAAAGGAGACAAACCTGGATGGCTGCTACCTTAGTTTAATCACTTCTTGGCACTCACTGACAATCACAGATGAAAATCTTGTTAGGGCTACTGCCCTGTGCTTCCCGCCACCATTTATTCATTAGTTATCACCATCCACCCAATCACGTGTGCTGCTCCCTCAGGGCCAGATTTTCCTATAGGCTAACTAGGCTTCAGCCTAGGGCCTCAAGATTAAGAGGGGCCTACATTCAAATTGTTAGCAAAATTAAAATTACACTTTCACTATAGGACCTATAGTATAGGTGAAAGGACCTCATAAGTGGAATAGCCTAGGGCCTCTTTTCATCTAAATCTGGCCCTGTGCTCCCTCCCATGTGATCTGGAAGTGGGCTAATGTTTAATTCTTGAGGATTTACAACCAGCATCTAAACAGTTAATCCACTTGTTATTTCTGGCTGGCAATGATGATGTCATCCCCCAGGTATTCTCTCCCATCGATCCTATCAGTCCCTGGGAGGCTCGACGCAGGACGAAGCAGATGCTGGTCTGAAACGAGGTTTGTGTGCTCCTCTCCCCATGAATGGCAGCTCTGTGCCAATAGCGCACTGGAGCTGACAGGTGGAGCATTTTAGCAAAGGGGATCAGTGGTCCAGTGACTGAGAATGGCAACAGAACAGCGTGGGAGACCAACAGGTAAGGGGGGGGGACTAAAAAAAGCAAGGAGAGCTGAATACCTGATAGAACACACTGATAGAAGGATACAAACTGTTCAAAAAAACCAGACCCCATAAAAGAGGAGGTGGAGTTGCACTGTATATAAAGGACCACTACATTACTATAGAATTGTATGAAACCAAAGACGAAAACCTCCTAGAATGCATATGGGTCAACATAAAAGACAAAAAGAATGACATGGCCATAGGTGTACACTATAGGCCACCCAATCAAGCAGAAAAAATAGATATTCTTTTTGCCAACCAACTAATAAACATATTGTTCTGCCCCCGCTCTGGATTCCCAAGGATTGTGACACACACCAACGGTCCTTATCAAAGTTATAAGGTACCAAGAATAAACAAAGTCCGGCAAAGGTTGGCAACCAGCCCAGAAAACAAGATATGATAAGACACTCACTATCCAAACTGCTCTTTAATAATTACACATTGTTTCCAGCAAGAAATTACTAACTGCATGCAATGTAAATAGGCTAAGGGAGTGGCCAATTATCCTCAAACCTTATTCTCGAGGAGACCTCCTCCTCCTGAGTAGCTACTCCTGCCTTTTGGCAGCCCTGCATGCTCGAGCATTGAGGAGAGGCTCCTCCACTTCGCTCTCTCCACTTGAAGGAGCCTCTGGAGATTCTGAAGGCCCTGGCTGAGTCTCTGCCTCTGGCACCACATCCTCTTCAGCCTCCTCACTGTTCGACGTGAGTGCCAGCTGCGCAGGCTGCTGGTGCGATCCCACACCAGCCTCCTCATCATTGGGATTAGCCACGATCCGTGCAGGCCGCTGGCGGGCCATAACACATATGTAGGAAACACACTACAATAGTAATGGAGGACTTCAATTACCCTGATATTAATTGGGAAACTAATTCTGCACCAAGTCAAAAATCAAATAGGTTCCTAACCAACCTAGCTGACAACTTTGTTGTCCAAAAGGTAGAGGGAACCAGAGGGACAGAGGTTGTAAAAAAAAATGCTTTTAAAAGCCTCTGATGATCCCAGCTGAGTTGCCTGATTGGCAGATGCTTTTTTCTCTTTTAAAAGCCTCTGACTGTAAGGATCGCCTCTCCTTCCAACTTAAGAAAGTACGAACTCTTGAAGTGTAGTTGTCCAAAGGGATTCTTTTATTAAGCAGAAGTGAAAACCATCCAGCTAAAGCACAATTTGAATGCCCTTAGGCAAAGCAGTAGGATTAAATGGTAGAGACCCCTCCCTTTAAGTCAGAATGCAGATTTCAGCCAATACACAAGTGTGAAGATGTTTTCTTTACTATTTCCTTTGAGAACCTGAACAAACATGCATTCCCACCACTACCCTTTAAAGTAAGACAACCCACATGGCTATCATAAAAATTCTTGCAGGTAAAGGGAATCTCAGGCTTCCTTGGCACCAGGATATAGGTTGTAAAATATCTGATGACACAGGCCATGCTATAAGTCAAATCCAAGTCCCCCCTTCCTCCACTTGAATGGCAATATCACTTTTAGCATGTCAATATCACTGACATGCTACACTCCTTAGAAAACAAAAGGGTCCACCTGTAAAAAAACAACAACAAATATACACAAGATTTCAAGATTTCATGATAGTAGATCAACAAGGTTTGTTAGGGTATTGGGAGTGAAATTTTCTCAGTAAGATTGGAGCCCTAACGTGGTGTTTAGTGACCCATTCATTGTGTGCTGATGGTAAATGTTTCCAAGCAACTAAGTATTGGACTTTCCCTCTGTGGATCCTAGAATCAAGGATTTCCTTGATTTCAAAGTGTTGTTCACCTTCAATCATGATGGGAACAGGTGGTGTAGATGCAGGTGGTCTGAGGGATGAGATTACTTCTCGTTTGAGTAAACTGATATGGAATACTGGGTGGATCTGCCTAAGTGTCTTTGGAAGAAGTAGTTCAACTACTACTGGATTGATGATTCTAGTGATGGGGAAAGGTCCAATGAACTTTGGTCCTAGTTTCTTTGATGGTTGTAATGATTTCAAGAATTTTGTAGATAAGTATACTCTGTCTCCAATATGAAAAGGTTTGGGTTCCATCCTTTTCTTGTCAGCTTGAATCTTAAAAGCTTCTCTAGCTTCCTGTAAGGCTAATCTAACCACTGGCCACGTGTTTTGCAAATTATCCATCCACTCCTTAAGTGAGGGGATGGTGGGTTCTTCTGTGGGTAGTTCAGGCATGGGGCTGAAATCCTGGCCTGTTGCTACTCTAAAAGGGGCTACCAGGAGCATTTCACCCTTGCATTGTACCACAAAAATCAAAAATCCTGGAACATCAGGGAACTACCAGAGAACTGGAAAAGAGCTGATGTGGTTCCCATCTTCAAAAAAGGGAAAAAAAACAGACCCATGAAACTACAGACCAATCAGCCAAACATCAATACCTGTGAAGATACTGGAAAAGATATTTAAAAAACAGATCTGCCAGCGAGGCATGGGCAGCATCATGGCAGAACCACAGGCTCTTTGAGCGCGCTCAAGGACCCATCGATATCTCTGCTGTCTGAGGGTCCCCAGGGACCTAAGTCATCTTGTAGGGATGACAAACAAGAGGAGCATGTACCGGTCAACACAGGGAGTCTGCAAACTCCCTGGTAGGACCAGAAGAAGCTCCTCAAATCAGATAGTGCAGAAAGAGACCTAGATGTCACTAGGAAGCTGGGGTGGCTACAACAAAAGTGGATGAAGAAAGACAGCATGTGACATGGAGGTGAGAGTGTTTTGATTTTTTTACCAAGAGTTTCTCTTCAAATCCACCTGGAAAATTCATAGGGTGGAAAAGACTAGCTGAAAGAGAGGAGTGAGAGCGGGTGTGTATCCACTCTCACATCCAGTAATTTGGCAGCAAGGAAAGCAAAACCGGAAGCTTTTTTACTATTTTGCTAGTGAAAAAAAAAAAGAACTTGGGGAATTTTGAACCTTTTTAAAATTGATAATACGAATTAGGACAATGAATTGAATTGAAGATGGAAATCCCATTTGAATGAATTATTATAGAATGGTGATGATTGCTATAAGAATCTTGAATCAACAAATCTTAAAGAAGTGAAAGTGCTGTGTTAATGTTAAAAGTTAACCTGCAGTGCCATCTAGTGGCGAAAGGGGAAAAAGATATATACTTTGAAGAAACTTTAATAAATAACTGACCTTGACATTTTGGCTGAATGATAATTGAACAGCTGTGGAGGAGAGAATAGACTTTGAACTTGTTTTTGAACTCTTGTTTTTGGCTTTGAATCTTACATAACTCTTCCTTCTTTCCTGGGATGCCTAGTTTGTATATCTTTTTATAAACTCTTTGAAGTACTTTGTTTTGAGACTTGTTGGTGGAAAGAGAAAAGCCTTTGTTCTTGACTTGTTTTTTTTTTTTTTACCCAGATGCCTTTTTATTGAACTCAATAGAATTGGATTTCTAAAAATTTTGGATTATGACTTGAAGAGTCAGAAGAAAAACTTTTTCTTTTTTCTTTTGGCTACCTTTTATTGGATCTTTGTCTCCTCTTTTTTCTTTTTTCCTTTTTCCCTTTTTTTTTTTTTTGAATTTGTGCCCTCTGGACAATTGGATTAATTTTTCTTTGTCTTTTTTGTGTTTTCTTTTTTTCTATACTTCATTTTAAAAATTTTATATGGGAGATTGGGAACCTTAAATTTTTGGAGGGAGGTGGTTGATTGGGATTTTTTCTCTTCTCTTTCTTAAATTTTTGCTAACCCAACCATCGGGTGGATTAGAGATTTGGATTATAATTTAATCAGAAGTGGATTATAAAATAATAAAACGAAGAAATTTACAGCTCATATGCATCCTGCATCAAGTCCCTCAGCGGCAGAAACACAAAAAACATCAGAGATGATGGAATTAAGAAATTTTATGCAATTTTATGGTGATATAAAACATGATTTAAAAAAGATGAAAGATGATGGGGAAAAATGAAGAGAGAATTCAAAAAGTAGAAGAAAAAATAGATATTACAGAGAAGAAAGTTGAGGAATTAGAAGAGAAATTAGTGTCAATAGATAAATTACAAGAAAAAACAATTATTTCACTCGAAATGAATTTCTGAATATCACTGAATGTAAATGGATTAAATGCGGGGATAAAAAGAAATAGAACTTTAAGCAAATTAAACAGCTTGAAAATGGACATTATATGTTTAAAGAAGTACATATTAGAAAACAACATGTGAAATTGTTACAATATCCAAAGTTAGGAGTTTTATTTACATCATTGATACAATAGAGTAAAAGAGGTGTGGTACTGTATAATAAAGAAAAATTAGAACCTAAACTATGTTTTGAAGATGATGAAGGCAGGATTCTGATGGTGGAAATAAAAATGAAATCAAAGCAAATATTACTGATTGCAGTATATGCACCAAATGAAAAGCAAGAAGAATTTTATTGAAGACTACACAAAAAAAAAAAAAAAAGAATTAGATTATGAATATGTATGTATAATAGGTGATTTTAATGCTAGTAGATGTGGACATGGATTACAAAACAACAAAGACAAATAAAAAGTCTAGAAGAATACTGCCGAGATCTTTTTTTACGATGATGGAAGAATTGAGCATTCAAGACATTTGGAGACAAAAGCATTTGAAAGAAAAGCAATATACTTTTTATTCAAATAGACACTCATCATGGTCGAGGATAGACATGATATGGATGTCAACAGAGCTCATGGATAACATACAAGAAGTAAATATTGATTCAAACATTTGGGTGGATCATAACCCAATGATAATAACATGGAAAGGTCAAAAAAAAAAAAGGACAAGATGGACTTTAAATGCAACAATACTAAATGAAAAAGACTTTCAACAGTTTATGGAAAAAGAATTAGAGTTTTTCTTTAAAGTAAACAAAAAAGAGGACATATCACTTCAGATTGTATGGGTACCATGAAAGCTTATATTAGAGGTCTGGCAATAACTTATTTGGGGGAAAAGAACAAAAAAAAAAGACAAAAACTGATAAGATTGTAAGAGGAGTATAAGAAACTAGAAAAAGAATTCCAAAAAGATATTCAAAACAAAAAAATTAAGAAATTGATGGAAGTTAAAAAACATGAAATGAATTTAAATGAACAGGAACAATTAGCAAATAAATTAAGAGCAACTAAATAGAATTTTTTCGAAAATGCAAATAAACCAGGAAGGTGGTTAGCATATAAATTGAAGAATGAGAAGGAAAAGAAGATGATAAAATACCTATAAGATGAAGAGGGGAAACTATGCTACAGAAATGAGGAAAAGAAGAGGATAATTAAAAAAATATTATAAAAACCTCTGCTCTCAAGAGAAAATCCCAGAGGAAGAGATATAAAAATATCTGGAAAATTCAGATGTACCTAAAATAACAGATCAATATAAGGGAATATTAGAAGAAAGAATAACAATGATGGAATTAACAGAAGCGATAAAAAGACAAAAAAATGGGAAAGCACCTGGACCAGATGGTCTACCAACAGAATTATACAAAACACTACAAGAATGAGCAATGCAATGCTGGAATTATTCAATAAACTTCTAATGAAGGCCAGAATGCCAGACTCATGGAGGGAGGCATATGTGACACTTATTCCCAAAGAAGATACAGATTTACAAGTAATAAAAAACTATAGACCTATTTCATTATTAAATGTGGATTACAAGATTTTTGCTTCAATAATGGCAAACAGGTTAAAAAGGCCATTAAATGAATTTATCCACATGGATCAAAATGGATTCTTACCTAAAAGGCAAATTAGAGGCAATATGAGGGAAATTTTGGATGTTTTGGAGGTCCTGCCGGCCGCTTTGAAAGAAGCGGTGGTGAGGCCCCTCCTCAAGAAGCCCTCTCTAGATCCGGCTGTTTTGGCTAACTATCGACCAGTCTCCAACCTTTGCTTCGTTACGAAGGTTGTTGAGAGTGTGGTGGCGCGGCAGCTTCCCCGGTACCTGGATGAAGCTGTCTATCTAAATCCACTCCAGTCCGGCTTCCGGCCTGGGCACAGCACGGAAACGGCATTGGTCGTGTTGGTGGATGATCTCTGAAGGGTTCGGGATAGGGGTTGTTCCTCTATCCTGGTCCTGTTAGATCTCTCAGAGGCTTTTGATACCATCGACCATAGTATCATGTTGCACCGGTTGAAGGGGCTGGGGGTGGGGGGCACCATTCTGCGGTGGTTCTCCTCCTACCTCTCTGACCAGTCGCAATCTGTGTTGACAGGGGGGCAGTGGTCAACCCCAAGGCGCCTTGCTTGTGGGGTGCCACAAGGGTCGGTCCTATCGCCCCTTCTGTTCAACATTTATGTAAAGCCGCTGGGCGAGATCATCCGTGGCTTTGGGGTGGAGTTCCATCAGTACACTGACGACACTCAGCTGTACATCTCCACCCCAGGCCACCCCAACGATGCCCTTGAAGTGATGTCCCAGTGCCTGGAGGCCATGCGGGCCTGGATGGGGAGAAACAGGCTCTGACTCAACCCTTCCAAGACCGAGTGGCTGTGGCTTCCGGCGTCCCGATATAGCCAGCTGGCACCATCGCTGGCTATTGGGGGTGAATCACTGGCCCCCACGGAGAGGGATCGCAACTTAGGCATCCTCCTGGATGCCCGGCTGTCTTTAGAAGAGCATATGATGGCCGTGGCCAGGGGGATTTTTATCAGGTTCGCCTGATATGCCAGTTGCACCCCTTTCTGGATCGGGACTCCCTACACATGGTCACTCAAGCACTCGTCACTTCCCGCCTGGACTATTGCAATGCTCTCTACATGGGGCTCCCTTTGGGGTCCACCCGGAGGCTGCAGTTAGTCCAGAATGCGGCTGTGTGGGGGATTATGGGAGCGACGGGGCGCTCACATATGACACCTCTCCTGCGCGAGCTGCACTGGCTTCCTGTGGTCTTCCGGGTGTGCTTCAAGGTGTTGGTGACCACCTTTAAAGCGCTCCATGGCTTAGGGCCGGGGTATCTGTGAGACTGCCTTCTGCTGCCAATAGCCTCCCACCGACCGGTTCGCTCACACAGAGAGGGCCTCCTCAGGGTGCCGTCAGCCAGACAGTGCCAGCTGGCGACCCCCAGGGGGAGAGCCTTCTCTGTGGCAGCACCTGCCCTCTGGAATGACCTACCCCCTGAGATACACACGATATCAGACCTCCGGACTTTTCGTCAGGCCCTGAAAACACACTTATTCCATCTAGCCAGGCTGGCTTGATCCCATCCTCTCAGTTTTAATTGAATTCGGTTTTAATTGGGTTGTTTTAAATTTTGGGCCGAAATTATTTAATTGTTTTTTAAACTGTTTTTAAATTTTATATGCTATGTTTTATCTCGGCTGTACACCGCCCTGAGTCCCGCAGGAGAAGGGTGGTATAGAAATTAAATTAATTAATTAATTAATTAATTAATTAATTAATTAATTAATTAAGAGACACATTCAGAAAAACAAATGGTGATGATGTTTTTAGATGCCCAAAAAACTTTTGATAATGTGAATTGGCAATTTATGATAGGACAATTGCAGAGAATGGACTTTGGGGAGAGTATTATAAACACAGTATAAACTGTGCCTTATAAACACAGTATAAACACAGTATAAACAATTTATGACAACCAATCTGCTAAAATAATGATGAATGGAGAAATGACAGAGAATGTTGGTATTATGAAGGGTACTAGACAAGGATGCCCTCTATCACCATTATTGTTCATTCTGACTTTAGAAGTATTGAATAGAAATATTAGGTGAGACAATTAGGTGAGACATTCATAAAGGGAATGAAGATTAAAAAAGAGGAATACAAATTGCAAGCATTTGCGGATGACCTAGTATTCATTTTAGAGGAACCACAAGTTACAGGACCAAAATTATTAGTACAAATAGAGAATTATGGAAAGGTGTCTGGACTGAAAATAAATAAAGAAAAAACAAAACTTTTGGTGAAAAACATTACAGAAAAACAAAAGAGAGAGGTAGAAGAGACATTAGACATACAAGTGGTGAGAAAAGTTAAATATTTAGGAAAATATTTGACCTCAAGATGTACAACAATTAAAGAACACCATTATTATAGACTCAAAGAACAAATTGAGAGAGACTTGGAGAAATGGAAGCATCTTCAATTGTCGCTTATGGGAAGGATAGCAATAATAAAGATGAATATACTACCAAGATTATTATTTCTATTTCAGACAATACTGATAAAAATTGAAAAGACTTATTTTCAATATTTAAATAAGACAATAAGGAAATTTATATGGCAAGCCAAAAAAGCAAGAATAAGTTTAAAAATGCTTCAGGATATGAGATTACGAGGAGGGTTTGGACTCCCGAATTAGGAACTATATTACCAAGCAGCAGCATTGACGTGGCTGAAAGAAGGGGTCAAACTAAGAAATACAAGAGTATTAACACTGGAAAGCCATGATTTACAATTGGGCTGGCATGCATTTTTATGCTATGGTAGAAATAAGATACATACATACTTTCATAGACATTATAAAAGAAATACATTGTTATTGGTATGGGGAAAACTTAGAGATAAATATTATGTGAAAATACCAATATGGTTATCAACAATGGAAGCCTTAATTCACCCAAATGTTTATAATTTTGGAAATAAATATTAGATATAAGGATTTATTAACAGATAAGGCAGAATTGAAAGGGAAACAAGAATTGGAAGAACAGGGAATTGAAATGGATTGGTATATGTATATGCAAATACAAACAAGATAGGAAAAAGATGTTAAATTACATGGTTTTTACTTTTACTTAGAGAAGACTGAGCTGGATAAGATACTCACAGGAACAGATGATAAATTAAATGTTCTGGCTGGGTGATGAGTTGGTTCCACCTCCAGTTGCACAAGGTGACTTGTTCTGCATCTACCTGGTCACACATCCCTGGCGCCCCTCACCCAGCCACATCCATATGGTTGCATCAACCTGACCATGCCCACCCCAAGTCAGTGGCCCTGTCATCTGCATTGAGCCAGCTGCACCTAATGCTTCGCGTCAACCTGGCCATGCCTACCCATGCCCACCTGATGAAACTCAGATAGCCATGCCCACTGAGTCACGCCCACCTGGCTGCAGTGAGTTGTCATAGACCCCTGCCAAAGTGCATCAGTAAACAGTCCAATCAAAGAATCCCTAAGACCGAAAACAAGCAACTCAGCACCAAAGATCCCTTATTGCAGTACATATTTTCATTTTTATGATTTATACTGTGCTGAACATGGTTTGATATTAATACTTTACTTAGAGTTTAATACCAATTTTCAAACTTTTAAAATCATACCATAATTTGATTATAATCAATAACATAATGGAAATTATATTGTCTGTGACATGAGTGTATTTACTGGTATTCTACATTTCTATCTTATTTCTTTTTCCTACTGAAAAAAGTTAACACCCACCCTCTTAGAAGAATGAAATATTCCAGGAAATATTAAAAAGGCAGAATATTATATTTCCCTGGATGAGAAAATGAGAAATATGTTTTTAAAGACAAAGCAGCTCCCTGCAGCTCCTTGCCCCCCACTTCAGCTCCAGGGTGATGGGATTAAGACATGACTCTCATGATAGGATTAGCCCTCTACCCATCTAACAGCAGGGCTCACTGCATTGTGAAATCACCTAGGGACATTATATCAGCCCCCAGTTCAACCAGACTTATCTCAGACAAACTCCTAGGATTTGTGCATGACCCCTACAGCAACCAATGGGATACCTGCACCCCTCTTCAGGCAGCCTGACTGCATTAAGTGATTGCTTGCAATATTCTGTTTCTTCATGGCTTACATTTTCATGTTTTGCATGTTTACAAACGTTTCTGCTTAAAATATATAAAAGTATCTGGGAATAAAAAAATTAAATTGATTTTTAAAGTTAATATCTTCTTCCCAAATAAATAAGCCCAGCACTGCAGTTTAAATCAATTCAGCTGTTATGTTGGCAGGAATAATTATTAAAGTGAAATTTGTTCTAAAATTTTACAAACTACATGCAATGGAAAGCAGAAAGAAAAGATTAATCTCACGACTGAGAGGTGGATAGTTGTTTCAGGATTGTTTCCTGTGTACACTTTAAAACAGGGATAAAAGTTCATTTCATAGTCCTTTTAAGATAGACAGAAAACAGGAGGAAACTAGCTTTTATGTTGTTGTTTTCAGATGCTCTAACAATAATGCACCAAGGTGAAAAGATCAGGAACACTTTATACACATTGTGCTAATTACTGCAAGTACTTAAAGTTGTAATTAGCTTATTATACTTCAGAGAATGGCATGGCATGTCTTTCAAAAGAATTTATCTCCAGATTATTAGTGGAAAGCTAACAACATCTGCTTCAAATAAAATCAACCAATTAGCACAGGCAACTTCACATAGTTTGCAATCAGGGAATTATATTGTGCCAAGTGCTAATATCAATGTGAATACTATCTCCTTCTTATATCCAACATTTATCTGCCAGCACAGCTGGTATTTAACACCATTGACTTCAGTAAAATCTCCAAAAACTTATGTTAATTTGAAATAACCTAATCAGAGTGTGCAACACAGAGTGAGGTTGATGTCTGCTTAATTAAAATTGACCTCACCATTTCACACCATAAAAAATACAATTGTCTCACCATCTAAAGTTTTGTTAATATAAATATTCAGGTATTGTATATGAATGTTTAAAACAGTCTTGAAACTGTTTCTGGTAGCAAAATTGGACACCAATTTTAAAATGCAATTCAATTCTGAGTGTCAGCAAATCCAAAGAATGAAGTCCTAACACTTCATAGACAACTAATTTACCTAACAGCCATTTTTGGGCTTTGTGCATTTTGGGCAATTTCTGCATCTTAATGGCAGATTTTTTTTTTTTAAGATGTCACCAGTTCCACTTTCTTTCTACTTTCACTTGACTTCAGCATGTTTATATTCCTGAAATTAATGAGAATTATTAATGAAAATTATTCAGCTCCTGTTCTTCCCATTTTATTCCATTTAATTAGCTTCAGTTTAGAAGACAAAAGCCAAAACCAGCACCTGACCTTTATTTATCTTGCTAGTTATTCAGAACTGCATGTATTCATTAACTAACTGTTGGAATAAAATCTGGTTCCAGTCTGGTTCCAAGCCAGGAGAAAGATGCTGGAAATAAATGTCTTCCCAGCCGCCTTGAAAGAGGCGGTGGTGAGGCCCCTCCTCATGAAGCCTTCCATGGACCCGGCTGTATTAGCTAATTACCGTCCGGTCTCCAACCTTTGCTTTGCAGCGAAGGTTGTTGAGAGTGTGGTGGCACGACAGCTCCCTCAATACCTGGATGAAGCTGTCTATCTAGATCCATGCCAATCGGGCTTCAGGGCTGGATGCAGCATGGAAACGGCATTGATCGCATTGGTTGATGATCTCTGGAGGGCTCGGGACAGGGGTTGTTCCTCAATCCTGGTCCTCCTTGATGTCTCAGCGGCTTTTGATACCATCGATCATGGTATCATGCTGCATCGGCTGCGGGGGCTGGGAGTAGGAGGCACTGTGATGAGGTGGTTCTTCTCCTTTCTCTCTGACCGTACGCAATCTGTGTTGATGGGGGGACAGAGGTCGACCTCGAGGTACCTTACTTGTGGGGTGTCGCAAGGGTCAGTCCTCTCGCCCCTCCTGTTCAATATTTATGTGAAGCCGCTGGGTGAGATCATCTGTGGTTTTGGGGTGAAGTGTCAACTGTATGCAGATGACACACAGCTGTACATTTCTACCCTAGACCACCCCAATGATGCCCTTGACATGATGTCCCGTTGCCTGGAGGCCGTGCGGATCTGGATGGGGAGGAACAGGCTCAGACACAACCCCTCCAAGACTGAGTGGCTGTGGTTTCCGGCGCCCCAATATAGCCAACTGATACCATCACTGGCTATTGGGGAGGAGATCTTGTCCCCCTCAGAGAAGGTTCGCAACTTGGGCATCCTCCTGGATACATGGCTGTCTTTAGATGATCATATGATGGCTGTGGTCAGGGGGGCTTTCTATCAAGTTCGCCTGGTTTCCCAGTTGTGTCCCTTTCTGGATCGGGACGCACGGTCACTCACGCCCTTGTCACTTCCCGTCTGGACTACTGTAATGCTCTCTACATGGGGTTCCCCTTGAGGAGCACCCGGAGGCTCCAACTGGTCCAGAATGCGGCCACGCAAGTGGTTATGGGAGCGACTCGTCGCTCCCGGGTAATACCTCTCTTGCACGAGCTGCACTGGCTCCCAGTGGTCTTCCAGGTGCGTTTCAAGGTGCTTGTCACCATCTTCAAAGCGCTCCATGGTTTAGGACCAGGATACCTACAGGACTGCCTTCTACCACTGAATGCCTCCCACCGTCCGATATGCTCTCACAGAGAGGGCTTCCTCAGGGTGCCGTTGGCCAAGCAATGTCGGCTGGCGACCCCCAGGGGAGAGCCTTCTCTGTGGGGGCTCCTGCCCTATGGAATGAGCTGCCCCCGGATATAAGAAGGATCCCCGATCTCCGCACCTTCCATCGTGCTCTGAAGACTCTATTGTTCAATCAAGCCGGCCTGACCGAATAAATTAATTTTAATGGATTTTAATTGGTTTTAAAGGGGTTTTAGCTAAGGGTTTTAATAACGGCCAAATTGCTTTAATTTATTTTAATGGTTTTTAATTTTTGTGATGGGTTTGTTTTAATATGGCTGTACACCGCTCTGAGTCCTTCGGGAGAAGGGCGGTATAGAAATGTAATAATAAAATAAATAAAATAAAATAAAATAAAAAATGAAGACTGGCTACAAGGAAAGAAGGTCTCTGTTTATTTGGTTTTCCAGAAACTTCAGTGACAGCAGTATGATTCTGGGGTGGCTGACCAATTGGCTGGGTGAATGGATGGATTTTTACAGGGTTCTGGGGTTTTGTGACTGAGATACTCCAGGGGTTTGTGCAATGTAGTGAGCCTTGTGTCTTTTGCTATTCTAATGGTGATGGATAAATCCTATTATGTCTTAAAAGTCATGTCCTGTCCTTAGAATTTGTGTGGAGGAATGTAGATTTTAGGAGTTTTTGTTTTTCTCCTTTTTAATCCCATCAGATCCAGCCTTCTATGGGAGCTTGTGATTGAAGGCATTTTGTTTATGAATAGATTGGCCCAGTCTTTCTGAATGGATACCAAATCTCCATTCCAAAAGACCAGCCCCTTCAAGCTTCTTGAGGCTGCTTTCCTATGGCAGGAAGACTGGGGCTGTCTTTAAAACATGTTTCTCCTCTTCTCCTTTAGAAGAAATATAATATTCTGCCTCTTTTAATATTCCCCAAAATATTTCATTCCCTGTGGGGGGGAGTCATATGGGGGGGTCATCCCATATAATGAAGCAATTACAATTTAGAAATTGTAACTTAAAGAGATGGAAAATAAGCTGCACACATGGAGAAAAAACCTCTGTGTTTTCTTTTCTATGGGAAATAGGTATCTCTGCTCTCGCTCTCTGTCTCTCTCTCTGTCTCTCTGTCTCTCCCTCCCTCTCTCTCCCATCTCTCTTTTTCCCTCTCTCCCTCTCCCATCTCTCTGTTTCTTCCTCTCCTTCCCTCCCATCTCTCTCTCTTTCTCTTTTTCTCCCTCCCTGTCCCTCTCTCATCTCTCTCTTTCTCTCTCTCTCTCTCTCTCTCTTTCTCCCTCTCCCTATCTCTTTCTTTTTCTCCCTCTCTTTCTATCTCCCTCCCTCCCTCTCACCTCTCACCTCTCTCTTTCTCTTTCTCTCATCTCTCTTTTTCTCTTTCTCTCTCTATCTCCCTCCCTTCCTCTCATCTCTTTCTCTTTCTTTCTGTTTCTTTCTCTCTCTCTCTCCCTCTCATCTCTTTCTCTTTCTTTCTGTTTTGTTCTCTCTCCCTCCCTCTCCCCATCTCTTTCTCCCTCTCTTTCTCCTTCTCCCTCTATCTCCCTCCCTCCCTCTCTCTTATCTCTCTCTTTCTCTCTCTCATCTCTTTTTCTTTCTCTTTCTCTCTATCTCTCTCTCCCACTCTCCTTTCTTTTTCTCTCATCTCTTTCTGTCTCTCTTTCTCTCTCTGCCTTTCTCCTCTCTCTTTCTCTCTCCTCTCTATTTTTCTCTCTCTGTCTCTTTCTCTCTCCCCCCCCCACCCTCCCTCCCTCTCCCCCACTCCCCAACTCCCACACCCAGGGAATAACTGTAAGGAAATTTGGCTATGTTCTCTTTGTCTCTGGAAAGATACAAAAATAAACCTTGCATTGCAAAAGGAATGACTGTCAAGCTGCTACATCATAGTGCCATGAGGTTGCTGCCTTAGACCGCCTCACACACTTCAGAGAAGCATTATCCCAAGCAGCACCACACTCACATAGGAACATATGCACTTCCTGCAACTCAGTCCAAAGTGGCCAGAAAATATAGTCTCTGGGACGACACACACACACACCATCCTCTGGCAGCATCCTCTGAGTCCTTGCAAAACTGAGCAAAGTGTGTGAAGGGGAGCAGACAGAGCCGAATTGAGCCGAATCTGTTGCTCTCTTTCTGTCTCTCTCTCATTGGCCAACTGCAGCAGGAAATGGCGGGCAACTACTTCTGGCTTTGTTGGTGCTGGATGCGTAACCTGCTCTCTGCCCCGAGAGGGCGAATTGCCAGGGGTGAGGGAATGGGCTCCAAGAGGAGGAGGAGGGGACCCAGTCTCCCCCATTGTGAAACGCAGTAGTTTTCACTGTGCTGCTCAAGGTGCTGCGAGAACAGTGGGCAGGCCATGGAGGCAGTACTGGGTATCCCTGCCCCATGCCAAAAGGAAAGCCAGCTGGGCTTCTCCTCTAGGATCAGTTCCAGAGACATTACCAAAAAAGCAGGCAAAGCAGGCAGGACAGAATCTGGAGACACCAACTAGTAGTAATCCCAGCTGTAATAATGTCATTAAATAAAGCTACTTAAGCCTCATTGATTTCAGTGTAATTAATATAACTTGTCCTAGTTCCCTAATATACCTAAGATATTTCTTGTCTTCATTTCCATTATGAGAACTATGTTGTGAGAACAGAATTTTCTCATAGAACATGGTAAATTACATAAACTTTACTTTAAAAAATAAATAAAAAGACTATATTTGTCTAGCTACAAAATAATAATGAGGGATTTAATTACACATGAGTTAAAAGTTTCAGATAGAGGAAATTAGAAAGCATTTATTATTTATGGCTTGTTATACAACCTTTCTCTCCGCCTCCCAATCAATGATACAATTTTACTGTAATGTAATTTTACTGTAATGAACTAAAACTTTAAAGACTGCATTGTTTGTCTGCATCATGGTATTTAAAGAAGAAAAATATATTTACAGCAGTTCAAAGGATTAGTGTATATTCTGTTCTTCTTTATTTCATTGTAACAAATCGTTGGATGAAATCTCCTTCTGGGTTCAGTTCCAAGTGGGGAAAAGGACACTGGATTCATGGAAGTTGCTTGGAAAGAAGGTTTATTGATGAACAGGATTGATAAACAGGATCACATGGCTTGAGTTCCTGAGCCAAAGGTAAGCAATGCATGCCAACCGCTCACCCTTCGTCTTAAGTTGGGGGCCATGGCCCCAGGGACACACCATTACCTGAGGCCCCGGAGCTGCCACCGATTGGCCAGGTTGGGTAACACATGATTCCTCAGCTCCGGCCTTGCCCCAGAGCCTGCCTCGACCAGGTCAGGGTATGCACCATTCCCTGGCTCTGGCCTTGCTCCAGAGGTCCACCAGCTCGCCGCCTGCCTCAGCTAGGTTGGGGAACATGCGATTCCCCGGCTCTGGCCTTGGCCCGGAGACACCACCCACTTGCCGCCCACTCTCCCTTAAGCGTGATGAATTGCCCCATTTCCTCTCCTTCAGAGGCCCCAGCCCTTAATCTCCCCACTTCCTCCCCCACGACCACCTCTTTTGTCATCCCGTGGCCACGACCTTACCTTCCTCCCATGGCTGGCTGCCAGGGAAAGCAAGCCAGGGCTGAGTCATCATCGTTGCTGGGCTCCCTGCCAGCCTGCATCTCGCCCCCCTTGTTGTGAGATGCCTGCAGCCATTGCATGTTTTATTCAGTGCAGCTGGAGTCCAGCTGCATTGAAAAAAAGACACAGTGGCTGCAGGCTTCTTGCAGTGAAAATTACCGACCTCCAGCTCCGCTCCACTTCTCCAATGTGCTGCCACCGCTGCCCTGTTCTATGTGCCAGCTGCCTGTGTGCACCCCATTGCCTGCTGCCACTGCACCAAAGGGACTCACCTGGGCAAATCTGATCTGGTCTGAACCGGGAGCATTTCACTCCTACTCTGGAGGTTCTGAAGGCCTCTGGCACCACACCTTCTTCAGCCTCCTCGCTGTCCGACTTGAGCGCTAGCTGCACAGGCTGCTGGCGCAGTACCACACCAGCCTCCTCATCGTTGGGATCAGTAACAATCCGTGCAGGCCACTGGTGGGCCACAACAGAATGGCGGCTGGCCAGAAACTACTGGAGGTCTTGAATGTGCAAAAAAGCTGCTGCTGTCACTGCCCTGTTCTTCAACAGGATGGCGACAGCACTGCAACGGCTTTTTCGGGAGGCTTCTCAGCCATACCAGAAAAGAGAGCTTGCCTTCCCCTCTGCCACCAGCTGCTGTGGGAGGAAGGTAAGCCCGAAGAAAGAGGCAGTCATGAGGGAGGAAGCAGAGCATTTTGCAACAAGGGGGACAAGATGTGGGCTGGCGGGGATCCCAGCAGCAATGGCTCAGCCCTAGCTTGCCTTCCCCTCTTCCACCAACCACCACAGGAGGAAGGGGAAAATAGGTAGAAAGAATTTTTTTTCCTACCAGGTTCTGTGGGCGTGGCTTGATGAGGGGGCATGTGACTGAATGGGCGTGAGTGACATCAAGTTGATCACACACACTCAGTCACATGACCCCACACACACCAGGTCAAGCCCACCAAGCCACATCCACAGAACCGGTAGTGGAAAAATTTGAATCCCACCACTGATTAGGTACTATGTTTATTAAAGAAAATAGAAAACATCTTTTTTAAAAAAATAATTGATATATTATGAATAGAATCAGCTAGATATGCTTTGTACAGTCTAGATATTTAAATACTATTTAAACATTCTCACCTGAAATGTTGGTGTCTCATTCTGCACTGGCCTCAGTCCTTCAGATACCCTTTCACTGTGTTGTCATCCCTGTTGCTCTTCTGGATTCCCACGCCGATTTACTTCTTCCAGCTCCCTAATGGCGGTCCCTCTCACTCAGCTCTGAAGCTGATCAATATGGTGGTGCCACAGGTGCCCATTTTTGAACTCCACCCAGTATGAACGGGGACCTGTAACTTCTCTAATCTGTGCCGGCACCCATATGGGTTGACCGGTATAATTCCGGGCATATACTAGATCACCTTGCTCAAAGGTTCTGACCATACTTTCCTAGTCTGTGAGGGTTTCTGTCAAATAATCGGGGTATATTCTGTCTAAATTTGTTCTCAGCTGGTGACCCATAAGTAATTCGGCTGGGCTCTTTCCAGTGGCTACACAAGGAGTGAAGTGTTGGTTGAACAAATACTTATCAAGTTTCTCCTGATAGTCCCCTGGACCCATTACAGTCAATGCCTCTTTTGTCGTTCACACCATTCACTCCACCTGTCCATTACTCACGAGGTGAAATGGCATGACAAGGGTACGATGTATTCCTTAGTTTACTAGAAATACCTCGAATGCTGTTATCATAAATTGCAGCCCATTGTCCGATACCAACACATCCAGCAACCCATGTGTCACAAACATTTTGTTTAATACTTTAACAACAGCATCTGTCGTGGTTGACCTCATTATGGCCACCCCCAGCTATTTGGAATATGCATCAACAACAATTAGGAAGAACAACCCCTTTATCGGCCCTGCAAAATCGAGGTGTATTCTAGACCAGGGGCCTTTCGGTGTTTCCCAGTCCCATGATGGTGCTACAGGAGGTGCCGGTCTCAATTCCTGGCATGCTTGACACAATGCCACCCACTCTGCAATATCTCTATCTATATTTGGCCACCACCAATAACTATGGACCAACGCCTTCACCCTTACAATTCCGGGATGGCCTTCATGTAGAGTCTCTAATAATGATTTCCTTTGCCTTGAAAGTATCACTACCCAATTCCCCCACAATAGGCAACCCTTCTGCACCAAAAGTTCATATTGCCTTGCCCAGAATGGCTTTAACTCTACACTCCCTGTCTCTTTAGGCCATCCCCTCCACAACCAGTTTAACATTTGCATGATTGTTCGGTCTTTTCTCGACTGGGTTGCCACTTCCGTGGCCGTAACAAGAACAGATGGCATGGTCTCAATCAGCAGTACTGATGCTACTGGAGCCGGATCCTCCACTAGATTAGGTAGCGGACATTGGTTTAGGCCATCAGCATGGCCCAGTTCTATGCTGGGTCAATGTATAAGTTAATAACTATATGCTACTAAAAACTCTATCCATCGTGTCATTCTTGGGGACAGGACCTGCGGTGTTTGCCGGTCCCCTGCGATTAGTCCTAACAGCGGCTTATGATCTGTCACTAAGTCAATTGAGAGTGTTATCTAGGGGTTTGACCTTGTGACTCCCGAGGACGTGGACAGGATTCTGGGTAGGCTTAGCACTGCACATGTTTATTGGACCTGTGTCCCTCCTGGTTGGTGCTGGCCCCCCAGGCGGCCACACGAGGCTGGCTCCAAGGGATTATTAATGCTTATTTATTTATTTATTTATTAGATTTTTATACCGCCCCCTCTCCCGAAGGACTCGGGGTGGTGAACAGCCAAAATTAAAAACATACAATATAAACATTAAAATACGTTTAGAACAGAATTAAATCCAAAATGGCTCCCCAATTTAAAACACCTTAACCATGACCCTATAAATAAGGCAAATTTAAAATTTAAAATTTCCACATTTAAAATTTCCACATTTAAAAAGGGGGAAGATTTAGGCCAGGCCGTCTTGATGAAATAGAAAAGTCTTAAGCGCGTGGCGGAAGGTGCGCAGATCCGGGATTCTACATATCTCTGGGGGGAGCTCATTCCAGATCGTAGGTGCCCCCACAGAGAAGGCTCTCCCCCTAGGGGCTGACAGCCAATATTATTTGGCCGACGGCACCCGGAGGAGCCCCTCTCTATGGGAGCGTACTGGCCGGTGGGAGGCTATTGGTGGTAGCAGGCGGTCCCATAAATAACCAGGTCCTAAGCCATGGAGCGCTTTAAAGGTGATAACCAAAACCTTGAAGCGCACTCGGAAGACCACCGGGAGCCAGTGCAGCTCGCGCAGGAGAGGTGTTACATGGGAATTCCATGTCGCTCCCATCACCACCTGCGCGGCCGCACTCTGCACCAGTTGGAGCCTCCGAGCGCACCTCAAGGGGAGCCCTATGTAGAGAGTTGCAATAGTCCAGACGAGAGGTAACGAGGGCATGAATGACTGTGTGTAGGGAGTCCCGATCTAGATAGGGATGCAACTGGCGGATCAGGTGAACCTGATGAAAAATCCTCCCGGTCACGGCTGTCACATGCTCTTCTAAAGACAGCCGTGAATCCAGGGGGACACCCAAGTTGCGAGCCCTATCCGTGGGGGCCAATGATTCGCCCTCAATAGTCAGCGATGGCACCAGCTGACTATATCGGGACGTCGGAAACCACAGCCACTCGGTCTTGGATGGGTTGAGCCTGAGCCTGTTCCTCCCCATCCAGATCCGTACGGCCTCCAGGCACTGGGACATCACTTCAAGGGCATCATTAGGGTGGTCCGGGGTGGAGATGTACAGCTGGGTGTCATCTGCGTACTGATGGTACTTCACCCCAAAACCACGGATGATCTCGCCCAGCGGCTTTACATAAATGTTGAACAAAAGGGGCGAGAGGACTGATCCCTGCAGCACCCCAAATATGAGGGGCCTCGGGGTCGACCTCTGCCCCCCTGTCAACACAGACTGCGACCGGTCAGAGAGAAAGGAGGAGAACCACCTTACTACGGTGCCTCCCATCCCCAACTCTTCCAACCGGTGCAGCATGATACCATGGTCGATGGTATCAAACGCCGCTGAGAGATCTAACAGGACCAGGACAGAGGAGCAACCCCTGTCCCGAGCCCTCCAGAGATCATCAACCAACGCGACCAATGCCGTTTCCGTGCTGTACCCAGGCCTGAAACCTGACTGGAACGGATCCAGATACGACGCTTCATCCAGGTACTGGGGAAGCTGTCCCGCAACCACATTCTCAACAACCTACGCCACAAAACGAAGGTTGGAGACTGGACGATAATTAGCCAATATTGCCGGGTCCAGGGAAGGCTTCTTGAGGAGGGGCCTCACCACCGCCTCCTTAAGGGCGGCGGGGAAGACACCCTCACCCAATGAAGCATTTATAATCCCCTGGAGCCAGCCTCGCGTCACCTCCCGGGAAGCCAGCACTAACCAGGAGGGACACGGGTCCAACAAACATGTGGTCGCATTCAATCTACCCAGAATCCTGTCCACATCATCTGGGGTCACAGGATCAAACTCATCCCAGATAACAGTCTCAAGACCTGCCTCCGTCATTCTCACTGGATCTACCCAATCAGAGTCCAGACCTTCCCGAATCTGAGTGATTTTGTCATGCAGATACTGAACAAAATCCTAGGCTCTTCCCTCCAAGGGGTCCTCCCGCGCTTCCTGGTGGAGCAGGGAGCGGGTCACCCTAAACAGGGCGGCCAGGCGATTATCTGATGATGCAATAAGAGCAGCAAAATGTGTACACTTTACTGCTTTTATTGCCACTAGGTAAGTCCTAATATGGGATCTTACCAGTGTCCGGTCGGATTCAGAAAGACTGGCCCTCCAACTACACTCTAGGCGTCTTTTCCGGCGCTTCATCTCCCTCAGCTCCTCAGTGAACCAAGGAGCCAGGCGAGATCTGCACCGTGTCAGAGGCCGCAAAGGCACAACTCGATCCAGAGCCCCAGCGGCCGCCCTATCCCAGGTGGCCACTAGGTCTCCAGTCGAGGCGTGAGCCAGAACCTCAGGAATTGGCCCAAGCTCCATCTGGAACCTGTCGGGTTCCATCAGGCGCCTGGGGCAGTACCATCTTATCGGTTCCGCCTCCCTGCAGCGGGGTTCCATGGTTCGAAGGTCAAGGCGAAGGAGAGAGTGATCTGACCATGACAAGGGCTCAATGACAATATCCCCTATCCCCAGATCACTCAACCACTGTCCAGAGACAAAAACCAAGTCCAGAGTGTTTCCCCCTATGTACGTAGGGTCATGAATTAGCTGGGTCAGGTCCATGGCTGTCATGGAAGCCATGAACTCCCGAGCCACCTCAGACGTCTCACCCATGGACGGCAGGTTGAAATCCCCCATGACCATAAGTCTGGGGGTATCAACCGCCACCGGGGCGATAACGTTGAGTAGCTCAGGCAGGGTTGCTGCCACGTGGCAGGGAGCCAGGTACGTGATCAGCAAACCCATCTGAACCCCATGGCCCCACTTCACAAGGAGGGACTCACAACCAGCTATCTGAGGTACAGTGGTCTCCCTCGGTCTAAGGCCTTCTCTAATAATAAC
The DNA here is from genome assembly GCA_022577455.1 of Arizona elegans. Taxonomy (NCBI): domain Eukaryota; kingdom Metazoa; phylum Chordata; class Lepidosauria; order Squamata; family Colubridae; genus Arizona; species Arizona elegans. Next base: position 43,477,144 of record JAKOOJ010000006.1, read on the forward strand.
TGCTACTCCCCCGCCCCTCCCCTGTGACCTCGGCTGATGGAATGCGTGGAAGCCTGGTGGGCACATTTCTACCAGAGGGACCCCTCCCTCCGGGCCCAACCAGGTCTTTGAGTGAGGGGTTCTTCCCTCCCTCCCTGAAAGAGGCAGTGGTGAGGCCCCTCCTCAAGAAGCCTTCCCTGGACCCAGCTGTATTAGCGAACTATCATCCAGTCTCCAACTTTGCTTCATTGCGAAGGTTCTTGAGAGTGTGGTGGCGCGACAACTTCCCCAGTACCTGGATGAAGCTGTCTATCTGGATCTGTTCCAGTCGGGCTTCAGGCCGGGGTACAGCACAGAAACAGCATTGGTTGCATTGGTTGATGATCTCTGGAAGGCTCGGGACAGGGGTTGTTCCTCTGTCATGGTCCTATTAGAGCTCTCAGCAGCTTTTGATACCATTGATCATGGTATCATGCTGCGCCGATTAGAGGGGTTGGGAGTGGGGGGCACTGTGCTGCACTGGTTCTCCTCCTTCCTCTCTGACCGTACGTGGTTTGTGTTGGCAGGGGGACAGAGGTCGACCTCGAGGCGCCTTGTTTGTAGGGTGCTGCAAGGGTCGGTCCTCTCGCCCCTTCTGTTCAACATTTATGTGAAGCCACTGGGTGAGATCATCCATGGTTTTGGGGTGAAGTTCCATCAGTACGCTGATGATACTCAGCTGTACATCTCCACCCCAGACCACCCCAATGATGCCCTTGATGTGATGTCCTGGTGCCTGGAGGCCGTGCGGATCTGGATGGGGAGAAACAGACTCAGACTCAACCCTTCCAAGACCGAGTGGCTGTGGTTTCTGGTGTCCCGGTATAGCCAGCTGGCTCCATTGCTGACTATTGGGGGTGAGATCTTGGCCCCGTCAGAGAGGGCTCACAACTTGGGTGTTCTCCTGGATGCACAGCTGTCTTTAGAAGATCATATGATGGCTGTGGACAGGGGAGCTTTTTATCAGGTTCGCCTGATCCACCAGTTGCATCCCTTTCTGGACCGGAATGCCTTGCGCACGGTCACTCATGCCCTCGTAACATCCCACCTGGACTACTGTAATGCTCTCTACATGGGGCTCCCCTTGAAGAGTACTTGGAGGCTCCAACTGGGCCAGAATGCAGCCGCGCAGGTGATTATGGGGGCAACCCATCATACCCATGTGACACCTCTCCTGCGCGAGATGCACTGGCTCCCAGTGGTCTTTCAGGTGTGATTCAAGGTGTTGGTTACCACCTTTAAAGCACTCCATGGCTTAGGACCTGGGTATGTACGAGACCGCCTTCTGCCACCGATAGCCTCCCACTGGCCAATACACTCCCACAGAGAGGGACTGCTCAGGGTGCCGTTGGCCAAACAATGTTGACTGGCGACGCCCATGGGGAGAGCTTTCTCTGTGGGGGCACCTGCCCTCTGGAATGAACTGCCCCCGGAGATTCGCATGATCCCTGACCTATGTACCTTTTGCTGTGCCCTTAAGACTCTCTTGTTCCAACAGGCTGGGCTGGCCTAGAAACTGAATTTTAATTTTCTTGGGTGTTTGTAGTTTTTAATATAAGGGCCAATTTTTTAATATATTTTAAACTGTTTTTTAAATTTTGTGGGTTTATGTTGTTTTAATATGGCTGTACACCACCCTGAGTCCTTCGGGAGAAGGGTGGTATAAAAATTTAATAAATACAAATACAAATCTCCTTCCTTAAACATATTTGTGAAATCTCTTAATTCCAGTCACCGCAGCCAACGCCTCTTTATCAAGTTGGCTGTAGTTTCTCTCGGCAGATGATAGTGTCCTGGAAAAGAACACTATTGTTGCCTCATGATTTTCTGGAAGGCAATGACTCAAAACTCCCCCAACTCCAAATGGGGATGCATCACACGTCAGGACTAATGGCAGACATTCATTAAACTGAACTAAGACACTATCCAAGGAAATTAATTTTTTCACCCACACAAATGCAGCTGCTTCTCTGCGCCCCCATACCCACAGTACCTTTTTCCCCAACAGTCAATGTAGTGGTTCAGTGACAGATGCCTTTTGTCACAAAAACACACTGTAGAAATTGAGGAGCCCTAAAAAGGCCTGGCGTTCCAGCTTATTCTTTGGTGTTGGCACAGTCTGTATTGCTTGTACTTTCTCCTTGGTGGGGTGCAATCCAGACACATTGACCAGGTATCCCAGGAACTCAACTTGATTTACTGCTACTTTACACTTTTCTTCTTTTAACTTTAGTCTAGCCTCTTGAAATCTTTGTAGCACTAATCATAGTCGTTCAAATAATTCAGTTTTATTGGTAGCGGAGATGAGCACATCATCGAAATAGGGCACAACCCCAGGGATGCCATATAACAAACGTTCCATCAGGCTTTGAAACAACCCTGAGGCCAGCTCACCCCAAACTGTAGGCAGCGGCAACATAACGCCCCCTGATGCATTATGATAGTTTGGGCTTCGGCAGTGGCATCATCTACAGGGAGCTGCTGATACATTTGGGCAAGATCTAACTTTGCAAAGATCTTACCCCCCCCCCCGCCCCACCAGCAAATGTAACAAGTGCTAATGGTAACGGATAAGCATTATGTTTTTTAAAACATTTTTTTTATTTTATAAACAAACAAACAATACATAATCATTCATTCAATATATCTTCTGAATACATCTTTTAAACTTTATTTTTATTCCTCCAATATTTATCATATCTTAATATTGTCATTCCCTTTATTATAACATTTCCCCCATTTTTCTTACTTCTCTAATAATACCTTAATCTATCTTTTAATTATATTAAAAATTAGACAACCATTTTATCCCCACACAACCTTCAAGCCCCCCTCCCCACCCCACCCCCGACTTCCCAGAGCAAAAACAGGGTATAGCATTAAACTAAACATAAGCTAAAATATGCTAACTTGCTACAAGATTCAAAACTCCCTCACCCTCTTTTTTTTTATTGAAAAAGTTTTCAAATACGAGTTTTTCCCCCTTTTCCCCCCCCTCTTCCCTAACCCCCCCTCACCACCCATCCCCCCGTGACTTCTTCACAACAATAGGCTATTTCATAACTAATTACATACATAATATCTTTCCTTTCCCTTACTCCCTCCTCAGAATACTGACCCTTAGCATATTATTCTTATAACTCCCATTTTTACGATAATCTGCCCTTTTTCTCCTCCCCTAAACTTATAGTGTATTATTACAATTTAACATTTAATCTTTTATATATATTAATATAACATTTTAAAGCGGCCTTCTCCCTACATCCAAATTTAACATTTATTCAGTTCTATCCAATTCCTCCACTCCCCTAAATATATGACTTAAGGATCCTTTTTCTTAGACTAATCAATCAGTAAACTAACCTATTTCAACCCTTCAATTCCTACAAAATCATGCAATACAATTCTAAATATAACCCACTGCCCACTTTACTAAGATATACACATATCTATATATGCATTCCATTTTGTAAAAAGAAAAAAGACAATAACTTTAAATTTATAATCCATATAATATCTTCTTTGGTGTCTTTCCGCTGGATTGTTAAATCCATCACCCATAATAGGGTAAAATAACATGCTGGTGCAACAGTTTGTTCAAAATCTTCAATCATCTTCTGCCCCCATCAGTAGTAGATATCCTCATATATATATATAAAAGTAAAAACAACCACCCGTGTGACATTATAATTATATCCATATAGTTATAGTTGTGGTATTCAACAGGATTGTTGATTCCCATCATCCTAATGGGTAACATCCAGATCTTCTGCATGCCCCAGCGTGACTCTCTTGCCTTGTATCTCAAAATAATTATAATATATTTACCAGTAAAAGAAATCCAGAGTAGATAATTCAAATCCAACAAGGTAAGGCTCTTTTCACATCCCAATATCACGGCATTACAGAGATCTGCCACAATCCTCAGGATAGTATTAAACAGTTGTTCGCCTCCGCTATCTTTTCAGATATTCATTCATTTTTTAAAGTCTCTGGCTTCACTGTTGCTTGGCTTAGAAACTGCTGTTTCTATGAGATCTATTTCTTTTCTTTTTCTTTTGCGGGTTGAATTTCCATCCTCGTTTCGTGCCTACCAATTGTGTGTCGGCTGGTCGATTTTCATTCTGCTTTATGAATTGTTCTTGTTGGGTTAGTTTTATCATCTCATCTTTCTTCTCCATCACTTGTATATCAACTGGTTGATTTGCGCACTTGTCTGTGACTTGATGGTTCATCACATTGGAGTCGGATGACACTGCTCTCTTATTTATAGACAGTCCAGCTGGGGTATCCAGGGAGTCCAAAGACAATTTATCCACCACAGCCTCTGTAATTTGATATTTTCCTTTTGTTTCCAACTCCTTTTGCTTATCCTGTATTGTGCCTAAAGATGTTAAGTTCATTTTTAAAATTTTTGATAAAATTCTTCCGCTTTTTCAACAGTGTTCAGTTGATATCTTACTCCTTGGTGTCTCAATATTAAACCAACTGGGGCATTCCACCTAAATAGGATATTTCTTTTTTTTAACTCAGTCACTAGAAAGCCAAATTTCTTCCTCTCCATTAGCATCTTAGTCGGGAGCTCCTTAAAAATCCAAATCTTTCTTCCATGAAATTGCAAAGTAGAATTAAAAGAGTTCTGCACAATATTATTCCTAATTTCTTTATCTGTAAAATAGATCACCACATCTCTAGGCAATTGCCTTTGCTTTGCCAACCAGGAGTTTATTCTATAAATTCTATCAATCCTGCAAAACACTTCATCAGGTTGAACCTTTAAAATCCCAGCCAGAATTTCAGAAGATATTTTCCTTAAGTCATCTCTATTATTTTCCTGCAGACCTCTCAGTCTAATTGCATATTCTGTAAAATTATATTGAATCATTAAAACTTCTCTTTCAATCCTCTGTTGCACATTTTCTTCATTACCAGTCTTTTGGTCAACCTCCATTTTAGGTTTGTCTTCTGAGCTATTATCCTGAATGTTTACCAAATCCTTTTTAATTTTTTGAATCTTGTCATCCAAATTCTCCTCAGTTTCCTTCATTTTAGACTCTAATAATTTAGTCTTTGCATCCACCCGAATCAGAAAGTCTGATAAACCATTAGCTGTATTTAAAATCTTTCAATTCAAAAAGTCAAACTTTGATTTCACCAATTCACCAATTTCTTTAATTTCCTGCTTAAATTTTTCGAGGTGCTGGTTCACAATCTCATCCCTTCTTACAATCTCTTCAAGAAGAAATTCTATTATATTAAAATCAGGTTTCTGACACTGGAGAGTTACAACTTGCTGATGTAATTTATTAATGGGGGAAATCCCCCCCCCGTTTGTCTAGCTGTGTGAGTCCCGATGCCATTTCCCACACAGACAAGATTTAGTGGAAAAGAGAGGAAAAAAAAAGGCTTGTTTCCAACCAAGATCAATATCAGATCCCCAGGAAAAAAAAAGAAAAAAAAAGCAAGAGTGAGAGTGAGGTTTTGCCTCAATTATGGCCAGAAGTATTCATTCCGCTACTTTGTAATAGAAAACGGAAGGACTTTCCCTTTTCAGCCTCTCTTCAAGCCTCGGCAATCGCCATTTTAAAAATCTTTTTTCCTTTCACTTCTTAAACAACTTCAGTAACTTTTCGAAAATAAGAAAAAAAAATACTTGCGCCTCAGGGTCAGCGGTCCAGCTCACGTCTTCTTTAATTAGTTTAACAAGTTTACAGGCTTGCTTTTGCCACCTAGCTCTGCGTGTAGCAGAGATCTCCCAGAGCCCGGAGCATCGGCTGGGGATACGGGGAGTCTCTTCCGCTCCGTCCCAAAAGTAAAAAAAAAACTTTTGGGATTAGGCAGAGGACTCAACCCACCCCAGCCTGCTCTATCTCCGTTTCCTCATGGAAACGGAGTTTTTTCGAGCCACCATTCCGCTATAAAGGCGGCTCTTTACTCCCTCACCCTCTTTAACTCCTCTTTTAAAAATTGTTCATCAGCCTCCCCTTTTAAAATTCTAAATTAAACATTTTAAAACTTTCTTTAAAGCATCTCTTTAAAAAAAAGAAAAAAAAGAAAATATTATTTTGCATCCATTCAATTTTAAATTAACCATTTTAGTACTTCATTAAGTTTTTTTTTCTTTCTTTTTTTTCTTTCTCTCAAAAAAATGCTTCAATAGAATATTCTTCAGAATATAACCTTAAAGATACTATTAATCCATTGAGTGTAATTATTTCTAACTCTTAAATTCATTCTTCAAAATATCAATTTCAAAACTTTCAGAAAACTATCCATTCACTTTAAAGTTAACCATTTTAATACCACAGTCATTTTTTAAAAAAGCTATCCATTTTTAGTTAAACATTTTTACTTAAACTTTAAAAAAAATTGCTAATTTCAATAGACTTTTCAAATTTATTATTAAAGTCCTCCCCAAAAGAAATACATCTTCAATTCTCCCTTTCTTTCTATATTTTTTCCAATCCTTCATTTTCAGTAATACTTTCTCCTTCAGCATTGCTCCTCCCCCTGCTTTTATTTTCGAAAATTTTTGAATGTAGATTTGAGACTGATGCATCTTTGAAGATCGCTCTCGCCTAAAAGTTATCTCCTTCATTTTGAAACCTCCATTTCGACTCTTCCTGCTTATATAATCAGTCACTTCCTCTCTTAAAAGTTGATTCTGTCTATAAAACCAAGAATTGTCACAATAAAGTTTATCAGTCTGCAGGAAATTTGCTGCTTTTCTTTTTTTTTAATTGAAAAAGTTTTTCAAATACAGATTTTCCCCCTTTTTCCCCCTCCTCCTCCCTAACCACCCCTCACCCTCCCCACCCCCCCATGGCTTCTCCAAAAATAAAATCCAGATTGATATCAAATTATATAATACTTTACCATCCTTTTACACCACCCCCCACATGCTAACCATTTTTTTCTAACATTGTTATTATATCCCCCCTATACTATACATTTCAAAGCAACCTTCAGCTATAAAACTATATAATAAATCCTAATTTGACATTTACTCAACTCATAATCTACCCATTTCCTCCCCCATACATATATCTCCTAATTCAAATATTTTACGTATATTTATATCTAAACATAACATCCCTTTTCCTAAACTAAACAATCAGTAACCTAACCCATCTCCACCCATTTTCCTACAGGTCTACCATACATAATATGTCAAGTATTTGCAAGCCATTGGCACATATATCATACAGACACTAGTGGAGGCAGAAAGTGCCCCCACCCCTATGTGGAGAGGAGGGGCTTACACTGAGTATAAAACCCCCTCTAACCTTTCCACCATGCTCTCTTTTACGTTTGTTCTCCATGAGACATGATCTTTGATAGGGGTAGTCACACACGCTGTGTGCCCCCTATCCTAATGGATATTAAGACAGCCTTTGTATATAGTTAATATGTTTTGTTATATGAATAAATACATTTATCACATTTATTCATGCATCTGCCTTTGGACTCTTCTATGCTACTGGGTGTTTCTACGATCCCAATTTCCACAGAATGGTAGCAGAGGATGGTTGCAGAACTCCACTCCAGGAGCTGTTGAAAAGGCGAGATGCCCTCCAAAATAACCTGTGAGAGAAGCTCCCCTGTTGTGACCAGAGGCCTTCAACGGAGGAGAACTTCACAGCAGCCCCAGACTGAATCAACGATGGAAAACATTGAAGGGGGTTTCCATCCAGCTACACCCTGGCAGCCAGAGGCCACCCAGATGCAGCAAGAGATCCCAGGGGCCGAGCCAAGTGATGCTGGAGAAGGCTTCTTCAGCACTGACGACGAGGGGGCAGAAGGACCAGATGAAAGCCTGGACAGGCAAGTGGCTGAGATGTCAGAAGAGGAGTGCCGAGCAGCACTCGCCTTCCTCCTGAAGACAAGGGCAGCAGCCAGAGAGAGGCCTGAGGAGGCAGCACCAGAGATGCCTGCCATCCCGGTAAGGACTCCCCTGCCTGATCTCTCCAAGATGGCGCCTGCCGCCAGAGAATCTCCCCCCCCCCCAGTTTCCCGCCAAACAAAATGGCCACCAGGCCACTTCCGGAGGCAACTTCCTCCAAGATGGCTGCTCCCCTGGGCACTTTGCCAGAACCACGAGCCAGGCCATCTCCAGCTCCACAGCCCAGGCCTATAATGCCAGCCAGTCAGCTCAGCCTTCCAGCGGCCCAGAGGACCACTACGAACCCACAAGCCCCTTGCCAGGCCCCGCCTGCCAGGGCAAACATCAAAGAGGCCATAGAGGCCCTGGTCGCTGCCCTGGAACTATTTTCACAAAACCTCTACCAGCAGATAGGCACAAAGATCTGTGTAAAAAGTTATGTCTCACAGGGTAAAATTTGTTGTGCATTGCATTTGTATGTTTGCATGCCATCGGCTCGCAAGGAGGGGAACTGTCAAGTATTTGCAAGCCATTGGCACATATATCATACAGACACTAGTGGAGGCAGAAAGTGCCCTCACCCCTATGTGGAGAGGAGGGGCTTACACTGAGTATAAAACCCCCTCTAACCTTTCCACCATGCTCTCTTTTACGTTTGTTCTCCATGAGACATGATCTTTGATAGGGGTAGTCACACACGCTGTGTGCCCCCTATCCTAATGGATATTAAGACAGCCTTTGTATATAGTTAATATGTTTTGTTATATGAATAAATACATTTATCACATTTATTCATGCATCTGCCTTTGGACTCTTCTATGCTCCTGGGTGTTTCTACGATCCCAATTTCCACATAATATTTTTAATATCTTTGTTCTTCTGCCCACACCACACAACTAAAAAATATTTCCATATATGAATAAAATCCTCAAATGACTTTAAATTTATAATCCATATAGTGTCTTCTGTAACGTCTTTCAACTAGATTGTTAATTCCATCGCCCATGTTAGGGTAACATCAGGTTCAGCTTCCAACAGTATATTCAGTATCTTCCATTACCATCTGCCCCCATCAATAGTAAGTATTTTTGTATATAAAAAACCACCTGAGTGACTTTATATTTATATTCCGTATGGTATCTTCTGTAGTGTCTTTTATCTAGATTATTAATTCCAACCACCACATTGCGGTAACAACCAGATCTTCTGCATGCCCCAATCCCATAGTTCTCTTGCCTTATAACTCAGCATATACGTAATCCATTTTTCAAAGAGTCCAAAATAGAAAGTTCCAATCCACTCAATCAGAGGCCATCTTCCACATCCCAAAAGCACCAGCACTGCAGAGATCTGTTATTCTTCTCAAAATAGTATAAGTCAATAATTTGCCTCAATTATATTTTCATATATCAGCCATCTATAAATCCCGCTTATTATATTTAATCGTCTCTTCAATAACTGGCATTAGACTATTGCTTAGTTTAACAAAATTTTGGTTTTGTAGAACCTGCGTCTTCTTTTCTTAACTTTTTGTGGTTTAGATCTCCACCCTAGTTGCCTTTCTAAGACTTGTATATCAGCTGATTGAGTTCCATGCTGGTCTGTAACTTGATAAGACATCTCATTAGAATCCAAAGCCGCCTCTCTTATATTTATAGGTAATCCAGCTATAACCTCTGAAGGAGAATCCAAAAGCGGCTCATCCAAAAGGGCCTCTGTAACTTGTTGTTTTTCCATAACCTCCATCTCCATCTGCTTAGCCTGAGTTTCAATCTCTTGTTCATTTTGCTTTTCTTTATTCCCCTCCTGTGTTCCTAACACTGATGGCATACGTGGAGATGTTGGATCCATTTTAAAAACCTTGTAGTAAAATTCTTCCGCTTTTTCAACAGTATTTAAATGATATCTTTCTCCTTGGTATCTCAATATTATACCAACTGGAGCATCCCACCTAAATGGGATGTTTTGTTTTTTTAGCTCAGTCACCAAAAATCCAAATTCCTTTCTATCTTTTAACATCTTGGATGGCAGCTCTTTATATATCCAAATCTTCCTTCCATTCCTTTCTAGAGTGGAGTTAAAAGACTTTTGCACAATATCATTTCTTATTCCTTTATCAATAAAGTAAATCACCACATCTCTAGGCAACTGCCTTTGCTTTGCAACCCAAGAATTTATTCTGTAGGCCTTATCAATCTTACAGGATACCTCTTCAGGACTAACCTTTAAAATCGCAGCCAGAACTTCAGCAGACATCTTTCTCAAGTCTTCTCTGTTATTTTCCTGTATTCCCCTCATTCTGACCGCAAATTCCATGGACCTGTATTGCATCATTGTGACTTCTCTTTCAATCCTTTGTTTTATATTATCTGCATTGTAAGTCTTGTGGTCAGCTTTCTTTATTTTAGACTTTACTTCTGAGCTATTTTCTTGAATATTTATCAAATCATTTTCAATTCTTTGTATTTTATTGTCCAAATTATAAATCTTATCATCAGCTTCCTTCATTTTAGACTCTAATAAATTGGTATCTTTATCCATCTTTGTAACTAATTCTGAAAAAGTTTTCAAAGCTGTTACAATCTGTTGTTTCAGATTATCATACTTTCGTTGTACCAACTCTTTAATTTCCTGCCTGAATTTTTCAAGATTCTGGTTCACAATCTCATCATGTCTTGCCATCTCCTCCAAAACAAATTCCTTTAGGTCTTTAGAGCCATTCTTCTGAATCTGCAAGCTCAAAACTTGCTCATATGATTTGTAAATGGGGGAACCCCCCCCCACAGCTTGGTTGTCTGGCTTTGTCTGTTTTAATGCCATCCTGCCACACAAACAAACTCTTTTTTAAAAAGAAAAAGGACTTTTCTCCAAACAATATCAATATCAGGGTCTCTAAGAAGGAAGAAACTCTTCAATTCTAGCCAGCGCTATTATTTCAGATACTTTGTAGCGTATTAAACTATTCAAACAGAAGGACTTTCGCTTTCAGCTTTCTTCTTCTCAAGCCTCAGCCAGTCGCCATTTTAAAAACTTTCTTTCTTCATCTTCTTTCTTTCTTCTTCACTTTTAAAATCTCTCATAGGATTGTTAAAAATACTTGCGATTTAGGGTCCCAAGTCCGGATTTCATCCTATTTGTTCAGACAATCTGTTAGATTTTGTTGATTGGATTGGTCCCATTGCCTGGCTCTGCAAGAAGCGGAATTCCCCCGACGTCCGGAGCAGCAGCAAGCTGTATAGGGAGCCACATTTTGCTTCCTCCACAAGAGTAAAAAAAAAAACTCTGGGGAGTTCGCAGAGGGCGCTACCTGTCCTTGCCGTCTCTCAGCTGTAGAGATGGCTCTTTACAGGCGGCGAGGCTGGCGGTCCTGAAAGACCGTCCAGTGGCAGCGGAAACCAAACCGGAAGCCCTATTTGCTGCTTTTCAATTAACTGCATAGAAGCCTCTGCCAAAACCTCTGTTTTCAATGTGGTAACTTCCATTGTGTTCCTGACAGTCTTTTTTCCCTGCTCTAAAAACAAGTTAGTTTGATTTTCTTCCTCTTTTCCAGCCAGCAAATCATTTTTGTTCTCCAGATAATAATTTTGAATAGTCCTTTCAATTGATTCCAGTATAGCAGAAGTATAGAAATTTAAAAGTTCTTGTAAAACCTCTACAGTCACAACTTGTGAATTTGCTGGCTCATATAGTAATGATCCTCCATCCTTGATGTCAGCCATATTTCAATTCCCAGTTTAAGTTTGTTCAGCTATCAGGTCAATAAATCCAATAATTTTCCACACAATTTAGAAGTATAAAGTAGTTAAGGTCAACAGCATAGTCTTTTTCATTTCACTGGCACTTTAAATCTTTTTCTTGCCACATAATCCGGTAGCTTTTACAATGTTGCAGCTTTAATGATCACTTTCACTTGTAAGTTTTGTTTTAAATGCCCTTAAGCGCCATCTTTTTTCCTTTTTCTTTTAAACGGAGTTAAAGTTTAATACTTGCATTTTCTTTTCTCCTGATTTGCTCTGCCAGCATCCAGGTTCGAATTTTCTCATAGTCCTTAAAATTGTGCTGCTGGTGTGGTCGCGGCCCTTTGTTCTGCTTAAAGCAGAATCGTCCCGGATCTGGAGCACTGAAAGGCTTTCAGGGAGCTCTCACCCTGCAAACCCCAGGCTTAAAAAAAAAGGCCTGGGGGTCTAGGGGAGCTCTACCCAGACCCTTCTGCTCTTGTCTCCCCTTTTTCACTGGGGGAGAGTTTCGAGCCACTAGAACAATTGATTTTCGCTGTTCTAGCAGCAAACGGAATCATGGGGCTGGAGCTTCTAAAGGAGCGTCCATTCGGGGAACGCGGAGCCACCGGAAGTTAGATAAGCATTATGTTGAAGAGCCCTATTCAACATACATTTATAATCCACACAAATTTGGACCAACCCGTCTGGTCTCACTGGCGTCACAATAGAGGTCTCTCACTTGGCGTGGCCCACCGGTTCCAGTACACCTTGCTGAATCAATTTATCAAGTTGTTCGTCAACCTTGGGTTTTAGTGCAAACAGCACCCTCCTTGGTTTCATTCTTATTGGTGCCACCTTGGGGTCCAAACTGAAGGGTATCAGGGTACCCCTATATTCTCCCAACTTTCCATCAAACACGTCGGTGAACTCTTTACTCAACTCTCCAATAGTTTCTCCCCAGATTTTATAAACCCCGGTAATCTCTAACCCCAAAGCTGCAAACCAATCCAATCCCAGGAGATTAAGCAGTGCACCTTCGACAACAACCAATTTGAATGGCCTGGAGAAGTCTTTATATTCTACATGGAATGTTCCATTACCCTTGATGGGGATGTTATTTCCTTGATAACCTCTTAAACGAATACGAGTATTCATAAGCTTCTGCTCGGCTCCGTGTGGCACCAATTACTGTAGAGTCTGCCAGGATACAATTGTTGTTACCGACCCCATATCCACTTCCATCTGGCAGGGAGATCCCGCAATAAGGACAGTAAAGTAAATTTTACTACTTCCCGGAATCCTGGTTTGATTGCTCATCCTCTCTGAATGATAGGTGTCCGTGTTAATAGTAAAACACTCAACCTCTGGGGTTCTTAGCCTCAGTGGGCCACACTTACCCCCACCATTATGAATGGAAGTCTGCCCAGTTGGGGGGACAGGCAACATGGCACGGCAAACGTGCTAGATGACCCTTCTTTCCACACCATCTACAAATGGTGTTTTTATGGCGACACATACCTCTCGGATAGTTTCTGCTGCACCCTATACATGAGGACGACAACTTCCAATCCTCTGTCAATCTACGATCCTTGCTGGCTGCCCCAACTGATGGACATCATCATGATTATCTCCCTCATCTTCAGCATCCTCCCATAATTCCACCTCTTCTAGCCACCAGGGGGCTGCTTGACTTCTGTATCTCTTCTGTCAATCTATTTGATGATTCAACAGCTTGCGCCTCCTCTACTGCTGTCTGTAGCATTAACATTGATTTTGCTAATAATCGTCTCTGTAACAAAACAACCCGAACCCCACAGACCAATCTATCTCGAAGAGCTTCATCTAGGTTGCTAAATTCACAATAGATAGCTGCTTTCCTGAGGGCTGCCATATAACAACTGATAGACTTACCCTCCACCTGGTCCCTATGGTAAAAAGCATGTCTTCTAGCAATGCAAGATGGTTGAGGAGCATAATGTTCCCTCAATTTGCTTAATAATATGTCCCAAGGAACTTTTTGCAGGGGTTGGGGTGCAATGAGGGCCCTCACCATCTCAAACACTTATTTTCCACAAATGCTCAAAAAAAGTGCTTGTTTACTATTGTGATATGTGTATAGTCATTAGCTTCCAATATACAGTCAATAAGGATTAAATAAGAATCCCATGTCTGTGTTTCAGGATCAAATGGAGCAAACTGTGGTGAGTTAACCATTCTCTTTCCAAAACAAATAGTCGCCACTCACACGTGCCTCTTTTATCTCTACATTGGCTCAGGGCCCAGCAATCCCACCTTCGTCGCCAATAAAATGTTGTGTGTAGGAACACAGACGAGGAGCCAGTCTTCCAGCAGCAATGTTTATTTTAGATAAGGACTCAGTAAAACCAAAATGCAATTTCCAGCTGACAGCCTCTTTTAAAGGAAAACTGTCAGCCTTTAAACAATAACTTTAAAATATGTCCCACACTTGTGTGGCAGAAGGAAAAGGCTCTGCTCATGCCTGCGCAGACACAACATACCTACTGACTTACTCCCACTAGGGTAGATGGGAACTAAGAAACAGTGTATATTTTGTCCACAATACCATCCATAGGATTTACATGGTGAAAGAAAAACTAATACCCCTGAAATTGCTATTCAGAATTCCAACTAATAAAATGACAAATTCTCTTCCATAATAAAAATGGATAAATATGCACATGGCTTTCATTAAATCTAGGTCTCATTTATTATTTTCTTGCCCATTGGCAGCCATACTAAACTTGTTGTACATAAAGGAATTATTACCAAATGAGTTTAATTAACTTCAGTTCAACGATTTAAGTTATTAGCTATTTAAGTCTTTATTATAAACAATAGAATTTTGAGGGTTATGCCATCATGTTGTTATTTTATTCAAAACATTCATTGGTTGCTATTCCCAACCAAATGAGAATTGAGCATGACTGTATCTACATAAAAAGTGGGCATAGTTGTGTGTGTGTGTGTGTGTGTGTGTGTGTGTATACACACACACACACACACACACTGCCGCCTTATTTCGTGGCTTTTTTTTTCAGTGAGACCAGGACAAGAATGACAGGAATCACATGCCTAATTCTTAAAATGGAAAGACAAGGTGGCTGATGGAAATGAGTCCTGATAATAATGTAAAGATCAAAGTGAAGAACAGATAAACTACATATAACATCAAAAACAGATAAAATAGCAAGACAGCAACCAGTGTCTTGAGGGAGTGATGTTTGCAAAGCAATGCAGCCATTTGGAGCTGGAGTTGCCACTAGAATGGAGGGAAGCACTAAAGACTATCCATTTTGAAGGGCTTAAGACAACTCCAGCCAGAAAGGAGAAATTTTGAATGATAGCTGGAAAACATAGATGGGGGGGGCAGCAATTGCAATGGGCAGGGTGTCAGGTGTGTCTCCATTCAAAACTCAAGAAAGAAAAACCCCTACTCCATGTTTGTAGAGAAAGGTACTTTTACTAAGCATGAACGGATAGCAATGAAAAGAAAGCTAGCTCTGAGGCAATAGGCATGAAAATTACATATTGAAAGTATTCCCAAATCCCTCCCCCCAAGGACCCTCCTACAGAAGAGACTTTAAAAACAAGAGACTTTACAAACAACACAAAATAAAATGGACAGAGTAGATACCTCTACTCTGGAGTGGGATATGAACCAGTCATTAGTTTTTAGCTCTTCCTTTAACTTAAGTCAGTGGTTAGGTTCAGGTCCCCTTTTGCCTGGGCTCTAGTGACAACAGGAGCAGCCAGCTGCTTCAGGGGAATAACCGGGCAGATTACTTCCAGCCATGTGCTATTGTTTTGAGGCAATCTCGAGAGAGCATCTGCCATAAAGTTCTTTTCCCCAGGAAGATAGCGCAGAGAGAAATTAAAGCGATTAAAGTCTTGTGCCCAATGAACTTGTTTGGATGACAACTTCTGGGGCAGCAGCAGCAGTATACTTTATTGCGGTCATAGACCAAAAAAACCAATACATCCAGGTTAACAGGGCTTAGCAGACAGCAAAAGCCTCCTTCTCCCAGATTGCCCATCTCCTTTTGGTTTCAGTTAATTTCTGGGAGGTGTAGGCACAGGGTTGTAAAGTTCCATCAGCATTTGCTTGAAGTAGCACCGCCCCCACAGCCACATTTCTTGTGTCGGCCTGGACTACAAAAGGGGACTCCATGTCAGGGTGCTTAAGGATAGGCTTGACTGCAAACAATCGTTTCAGTTTCTCAAAAGCCGCCTGGCACTCCATGGTCTACTCGAGTGGCCAGCTAGGCTTTGGCTTTGCCTCTCCCTTTGTTTTTAGGAGATTGGTAATGGGTAATACAATTTTTGCAAATGAGGGAATGAATTGTTGATAAAAGTTGGCAAAACCTAAGAAGCTTTGCAGCTGCTTGTGGATCCATGGAGGTGCCCACTGCAAGACTGCCTGGACTTTCTCCAGATCCATTTCAATACACTCATTTGATATGCGGTAACCGAAATAGTCAATCATATTCTGATGAAACTTGCACCTTGACAATTTAGCATACAGCTCAGCAGCCCTGAGTTTTTTCAGGATTGACTGCACTATTTTCACGTGTTCGTCCATGGTCTCGGTGTAAATAAGAATGTCATCTGGGTAGACCAGGACCTCCTTGTAAAGATGTTCATGTAGTACCTCATTAATCAATTGCATGAACACCGCCTGTGCTCCTTCTAGTCCGAAGGGGAGCTCCCTAAACTGGAAACAATCCAGAGGGCAATTGAAGGCAGTTTTCCATTCGTCCCCTTCCTTAATTTGAACTCTGTAGTAAATGTCTCTCAAGTCCAGCTTAGTGAAAATCTTCTCCTTGGCGGGCCTCCGGTTTGGCTTCCGTCGCTGTCAGACGGTCTCTTGAGACCGCCAGTCCCGTCGCCCATAAAGAGCCGCCTTTACAGCTGAAAGGTGGCTCGAAAAACTCCATTTCCTCAAGGAAATATAAGACAGAGCTGGCGAGGGCAGGTAGAGCCCTCTGCGAAGTCCCCAGAGTTTTTGTTTTACTCTTGGGGACAAAGCAGGATGTGGCTCCCTATTTTCCTCGCCGCTGTTCCGGGCTTCGGGAGAACTCTGCTTTTTGCAGAGCCAGGCGACGGGACCAAGCCATTCAATGAAAATTAACAGATTGTTCAAATAAAGAGGATGAGATCTGGACTTTGGACCCTAAATCGCAAGTATTTCTAACAATTTTATAAGCGATTTTAAAGCGAAGGGAAAAAAATTAAAATGGTGACTGGCTGAGGCTTGAGAAGAAGAAAGCTCAAAGCGAAAGTCCTTCCGCCTGAATAGTTTAACAAGCTACAAAGTAGCAGAAATAATAGCGCTGGCTAGAATTGAAAAGAAAAATTTCTACTCTATGTTTCTTTCTTCTTGGAGATTTGATATTGATATTGTTTGGAGAGAAGGTTTTCTCTTTAAAAAGAGTCTGTCTGTGTGGCAGGATGGTGTTAAAACTAACAAAGCCAGACAAACAAGCAGCGGGGGGGGGGATTTCCCCCATTTATAAACCACATGAACAAGCTTTGAACTTGCAGACTCAGAAGTATGGTTTTAACCTAAAAGAATTTGTTTTGGAGGAGATGGCAAGATATGATGAGGTTGTGAACCAGAATCTTGAAAAAATCAGGCAGGAAATTAAAGAGTTGGTACAGCAAAAATATGTTAATTTGAAACAACAGTTTGTCACAGCTTTGCAAACCTTCTCAGAAGAAGTTATAAAGATGGATAAAGATACTAATTTAGAACTAGAGTCTAAAATGGAGGAAGTTGATCAAAAGATTTATAATTTGGACAATAAA
The DNA here is from genome assembly GCA_022577455.1 of Arizona elegans. Taxonomy (NCBI): domain Eukaryota; kingdom Metazoa; phylum Chordata; class Lepidosauria; order Squamata; family Colubridae; genus Arizona; species Arizona elegans. Next base: position 43,494,589 of record JAKOOJ010000006.1, read on the forward strand.
ATACAAAGAATTGAAAATGATTTGATAAATATTCAAGATAATAGCTCAGAAGTAAAGTCTAAAAAGGAAGCTGATCACGAGACTTACAATGTAAACAATATAAAACAAAGGATTGAAAAAGAAGTCACAATGATGCAATACAGGTCCATGGAATTTGCGGTCAGAATGAGGGACTTACAGGAAAATAATAGAGATGATTTGAGAAAGATATCTGCTGAAATTCTGGCTGTAATTTTAAAGGTTCATCCTGAAGAGATATCTTGTAAGATGGACAAGGCTTACAGAGTAAATTCTTGGATTGCAAAGCAAAGGCAGTTGCCTAGAGATGTGGTGATTTACTTTACAGATAAAGGAACAAGAAATGATATTGTGCAAAAATCCTTTAACTCTACTTTAGAACTGAATGGAAGAAAGATTTGGATATATAAAGAGCTGCCGTCCAATATGTTAAAAGATAGAAAGCAATTTGGATTTTTGGTGACTGAGCTAAAGAAACAAAACATCCCATTTAGGTGGGATGCTCCAGTTGGTATAATATTGAGATATCAAGGAGAAAGATATCAACTAAATACTGTTGAAAAAGCGGAAGAATTTTACTATAAGGTTCTTAAAATGGGTTCAACATCTCCATGTATAACACATGAAGGGAATAAAGAAAAGCAAAATCAACAAGAGATTGAAATTCAGGCTAAGCAGATGGAGGTGGAGGTAACGGAAAAACAACAAGTTACAGAGGTCTTTGTAGATGAGCCGCTTCTGGATTCTCCTTCAGAGGTTATAGTTGGATTACCTATAAATACAAGAGTGGCGGCTTTGGATTCTAATGTGATGACTTATCAAGTTACAGACCAGCATGGAAATCAAACAGTTGATATACAACTCATAGAAAGGAAACCAGGATGGAGATTTAAGCCACAAAAAGCTAAGAAAAGAAGAAGCAGGTCCTACAAAAATAAAATTTTTTAGACTAAACAACAGTGTAATGCCAGTTACTTAAGAGACGATTGAATACATGAAAATATAGCTGAGGCAAAGTATTGGTTTATATTATTTTGAGGAGAGTGACAGATCTCTGCAGTGCTGTACTTTTGGGATGTGGAAGATGACCTTAAATTGAGTGGATTGGAACTTTCTATTTTGGACTCTTTGAAAATGGATTACATTTATGCTGAGCTACAAGGCAAGAGAATTATGGGATTGGGGCATGCAGAAGATCTGGTTGTTACCCTAACACGGTGGTTGGAATGAATAATCTAGATGAAAGACATTACAAAAGACACTATATGGAATATAAATATAAAGTCACTCGGGTGGTTTTTTTGATTTACGAAAGCATTTACTATTGATGGGGGCAGATGGTAATTGAAGATACTGAACATACTGTTGGAACTAGAATTTGATGTTACCCTAACATGGGTGATGGAATTAACAATCCAGTTGAAAGACATCACAGAAGATATCATATGGATTACAAGCTTAAAGTCATTTGAGGATTTTATTTATATATGGAAATATTTTTTAGTGGTGTGGGCAGAAGAACAAAGATATTGAAAATATTATGTATGGTAGACCTGTAGGAAAGTGGGTGGAGATAGGTTAGCTTACTGATTGTTTAGTTTAGGAAAGGGGATGTTATGTTATATTAATATATGTAAAATATTTGAATTAAGAGATATATGCATGGGGGAGGAGGAAATGGATAGATTATGAGTTGAAATTGCCAAATTAGGATTTCTTATATAATTTTACAGTTGAATGTTGCTTTGAAATGTATAGTATAAGGGGGATATAATAATATTGTTAGAAAGAAAGGGTCAGCATATGGGGGGTGGAGTAAAAAGGATGGTAAAGTATTATATAATCTGTTATTAATTTAGGTTTTATTTTGGAGAAGCCACGAGGGGAGGGGAGGGGGAGGGGGGTTAGGGAGGAAGGGGGGGAAAAGGGGGAAAAATCTGTATTTGAAAAACTTTTTCAATAAAAAAAAATCTTCCCCTTGGCCAGGGAAGATAACATGTCCTTCATAAGGGGCAGTGGCAGGGGTGAAATGCTCCCAGTTCGGACCAGCTCAGGCGAGTAGGTAGCGATGGCAGCGGGCAGTTCAGAGAACCGGTAGCAAAAATCCCTGCCCCCACCCCCATGCTCATCTGAGCTGTGCAATCATCAGAGGCTTTTTTTTCTTTTAAATGGCTCTGACGATCCAAGCTCTGACAATCCAAGCTCTGACGATCCCAGCTGAGTTGCCTGATCGGCAGAGGGTTTTTTAAAACCCTCTGATGATCAGGCAACTCAGCTGAGATTGTCAGAGCCTTTTGAAAGCATTTTTACATGGTTTTACATGTAAAAAAATGGTTTTAAAAGTAAAAAAAAATTGGCCACACCCACCCAGTCACATTACCACCACCACCAAGCCACGCCCACAGAACCGGTAGTAACAAATTTTAGATTTCACCACTGGGCAGTGGGTAAACATTTTCTATGCAAATGGCATTCAGATTTTTATAGTCAACACATAAGCGAAGAGACCCATCTTTTTTCTCCCAGAACAGCACTAGGGCAGCCACTCGTGGTCTACCTGGTTGGATGAAGCCCTGTTTCAGGTTTTTATCAATAAAGTTTCACAGCTCCTCCAGCTCACGAGGGGTCATGGAGTAGATCTTTGATTTAGGGAGCTTCTCCCAGGAGAAATCCTGGGAGGATTTCTATGCTGCAGTCTGTGGGCTGATGGGGTGGGAGCAGATCTGACAGTCTCTTGCTGAATGCCTCCCTGAGGTCCCAATATTCCTTAGGGATTTTCTCAGTGGTGAAATCCAATTTTTTTTTACTATCGGTTCTGTGGACATGGCTTGGTGGGTGTGGTGTGGCTTGATGGGAATGGCAGGGGAAGGATACTGCAAAATCTCTATTCACACCCCACTCTTGGGGGAAGGATATTGCAAAATCTTCATTCACACCCCACTCTGGGACCAAGCAGAGGTGGTATTTGCCAGTTCTCTGAACTACTCAAAGTTTCCACTACCAGTTTTCTGAACTACTCAAAATTTCCGCTACTGGTTCTCCAGAACCTGTCAGAACCTGCTGGATTTCACCCCTGGATTTTCTCCTCCCCATGAATGCGCTCTCTCACTGCCACTGCCAACTCCTTCATGGTTTTGGCCATGCAGAAGGGTTTTCCCCCTTCCTTCCCCTGCTGGGTGAAGCAGATGTGCAACAAACCCTTCCTCCAATTCACATGAGGGTTTCATTTTCAGAGCCAGGGCAGTCCAAGCAAGAGGGGTCGTTCCATTCCAGGGGCTATGTTAAAGCTCAAAGTCTCTCAGTGGTCCCCCATCGACATCTCAACTGGTTCAGTCACAAAGTGGGCTGCCACCCCCCCAGCTACTGACCCATCCAACTGGCAAAATGTGATGGGCACTTTCATTGTCCTTAGTCTCAGTCCCATTTTTTCCACCACCTTTGGACTGATTACACATCTAGTGCGAAGTTTCCGAAAGATGCCCTAATTAAATCATGAGCCACGAGCCAAATTTCAAAAGAAATCTAGTCATTTATTAGGAGCACCATTCCGCCAATTACTCAAATGGAGTCAGCTCTAACCCACCCACCCCCATGCGATTTGCGGGCTCCTATGACCCTGTTCCTCCCTTCCTCCCTGGGCATGTCATAAATCACATTCTCCAATGGATCATGTTGGCGGGCTGAAAAACTCCAGTCCCCTGCTGACTCCAGTAACCTAGGATACAATCTTTGACAAGGTATGTGTGGAATGTATTTTCCTTTGGGGCAGCAGAGCAGCTTTGTCAGTTCTCCCCCTCCTGCTTATGACAACTTGAAAGCTGGTCTGGAAAGCTTTGCAAGTTGACACCTAGTACACTCGGAGTCCAAGAGGGCTAGCATCTTCCCCTGGGCCGGATGATAGCACTCTTAACTCCACTGGGATGGTCATGCTGACTTACCAGGGGGTCATTATCGGTATCAGTTTCACTGTCCCCTGGGGTTGTCGGAGCTCCTAAATCCTCCAGGCCTGGGGGAGCAAACTCAATGACTTCCACAGGGCTGTTTCATGGCTGTTTTGTGGCTCTTTGCTGGCAGCTTGTCGGCTTCCCTCCAGCAGGGGTCGGCTTGGAGCTGGGTCTGAAGAAACAATCAGCAGCTTGGTGCCCCTCCTTCCCACATCTGAAGCATGCTGTGGATCTGGGCTTGGATGTTGGCCCCACTCTGGCAATTCTAGAAGCTTCTTTCTGGGAAGAGGGGAAGTCTTGTTCCAGGTGCAGCCCCCATGATAGCAATCTCTGGCCAGGCCTATTTCCACTTCGGCTGCCAACACATATCAGCATTGTAGGTCTCGGGGGGGCCCTCAGGAACAGCAGTCTTTGCAGACATCTTCATTGAGGCCATCCTTATAACATTCCATCAGACCCTCCTGGGACAACCTCCTCATGTGGCGCACCAGCTTGCAAAACTCCTGGGTGTATTCGGCCACTGATCTCCGACCCTGATTTATAATTTTCATCCTGATTCTAGCCTTTCGCTCATCTTAGGGGTCATCAAAACATACTCAGAGGGCCGTCATAAACTGGTCATAATTCCTCAGCAGGGGAGAATCCTCATTATGGAGACCAGTTCACTCAGCTGCTGTCCCCTCCAGGGCCATGGTGATGCACCTCATGCATGCCACTTCCAATGTAAAATCCTCTCCATACTCTTGCATATGGTTCCACACTTGGGCTAGGAAGAATCCCAAAGCATTGGGATCTCCTCCGTATTTTACTGTTAGCTGAGAAACCTTTGGAATTCGATGCCTCCAGGGGACTACCACCCACCCCCAATAGGGGAGGCCTGGGCTACATCTGCCACTTGAGTTTCAGCAGCCTGTGCTAGCTCTGGCTGAGCTCTAGGCATCTCTTCTGGGCATGCAGTGGCTTTTGCTTCCCCCCTTGGGTGTTTAACCTCCTCACACACAGGCAGGGCATATCTTTCACGAGCTCTCAGACTTTCAAGGGCTTCTTGCAGCAGGTGCAGGGCTTGAGTCACCAAGAGGTCTTCTTTGTTGGCTTCCTGCCAGGCTTTGATCTCATACGAGGATGGCATGCGTTCCTATGGGATGGACCAGACAAACAACACATGTACTTCCAAAGACACATAATTCGGGCCTCACTCTTCAAGATTTGGCAGGGAATTAAGAAAACTTATTATAATAAAATACCAAAATGGTCCCCGATGGAGGCTTTTATATTTCCAAATACTCTTGAAATCGGAAAGATGATGAGATACCAAGATTTACTGAATCATGAAGGAGAACTCACTCCAAGACATCAACTCCAAAATGGCGATATAAATATTGATTGGTGGCACTACACTCAAATACACTCAAGATACAATGCGGATAAAATCAAATATGGAATTGCAAAAGATCTGAATGAACTGGACAGAATTTTATTAGGAGCAGACCAGAAAATGATTACTAAAACATATAACTACCTTTTGAGAGACAAATTAATAGAAGAAACAGTTAAACATAACATGACAATGTGGGCCAGGGACATAGGACATAATATTCAATTGGCAGATTGGGAGAAATTATGGAAGCAGAACATTAAAATGACAAGAGCCACATCTTACAAGGAGAACCTCATTAAAATGTTTTATAGATGGCACCTACCACCAGCCCGACTTGCCAAAATACACCCAAACACTTCGGCATTGTGTTGGAAATGTAAATCAAAAAAGGGGACATATTACCATGCTTGGTGGAAATGTAGGAAAGCCCAATACTATTGGCAAGATATAAAAAATACTATTGAAGAAATAACGAACATTCAAATAGAAAATAGTCCAGAATTCTTTTTATTTGGCATGATAACGGCACAATATCTTAAGGAAACGAAATATCTTATCATACATATCTTGACAGCAGCAAGACTACTGTTCGCTCAAAACTGGAAATTAGACCAACTCCCATCCAAAGACAAAATCGTTGCAAAAATAACAGAGTGTGCTGAAATGGACAGATTGACGCTGGAACTCCAGGAAAAGGAAGAAAGCGAATACTATCTTGTATGGCACCAATGGTATCAATGGCTGGAAAGGAAAATCAGCAAAAATGTAGAGGACAGAAATTAGGGTAAAGACTTGCATAAGGAGATGAACTCATAAAAAATGTAAACTTGTAGTGTAAGGTTATAACATTGGAATCAGACATTTAATAATCACTCTTTATTAAACTATATAAGCTCATGACATATATTCTGTTGATGACAAAAACGTATATGTAAAATGTTAGGTGGGTTTGTAGGTGGTGGGTTTTTTGTTTGTCTTTGTATTGTATTGTATTGTCTTTATATATGTGTTTATATTTTAATAATAATAATAAAAAAAATTTTTTTAAAAAAGAGGTCTTCTTTGTTGGCTTCCTGCCAGGCTGCCTCTCCCCGCCAGCATCAGGCAGCTGTTACCCCGGGGGGAATCTCCTCCGGAATCTCCATCTGGCCCACATCCAGTGACCATTGGGCTTGGGCTGGCTTTTCTCAGTGACCATTTGGCTCGGATTGGCTTTTCCTCAATCTGCATTTCAGACATCCACTCCAAAGCTTCCCAGCTTCAGTGGCACTGGGGCGGGGGGAGAGTTGAGCCAGCCACCTCCCTGTCCTCTTGCTTGCTGCCTTGGTCAGACATTCTTTGCTCAGCCCCCATGGTTTTCTCCAGGATGGCTGTTAAAGCAGATCTTACTTAATATCAGGTGTGCCTCCATTCAAAACTCAAGAAAGAAAAACCCCTACTCCATCTGTGTAGAGAAAGGTACTTTTACTGAGTATGAACTGATAGCAATGAAAAGAAAGCAAGATCTGAGGCAATAGATGCAAAAATTACATATTGAAAGTATTCCCAAATCCCTCCCCAAAGGACCCTGGCTGAATGTCCAATCCCCAGCTCCCCAAGGTGTCATGTGAGGTGCATCTTCAGATGGTCCCATCCATCTGGCATGCCAGAAGGGTTGACCTTGACTGGCTATAACAAGTCCATTCAGCTGCACAGAAGACGATGAAAATATTCCTCCCTTTTCCTCCCTTTCAGTCACATCACGAGACATCTCCACCAGCTTGCTTCCGCCCCCCAAAAAATACCTATACACCCTCCCCCATTACTATGGCAGCTGATAGCAAGCAAGCATCATAGAGGCTGACACAAGGAGTGGGAGGAGGATAGCAGAATCCATTCCCATACCGAGGGAGCAGTGGATGGCCCATAATGGCAATGTGCAAGCAGGGAGTATATATTCACCCTTCAAAGCATCAAACACTACAACCTGTATTCATAGGGGAGTTGCCTTGTTCCTGCCCCATTTATGTTTGTTGCTCTTTCCTGTACCTCCTCTAACCCTGTAATATCCTTTCAAAAATTTGACTATCAACTTCGTGTACACTATTCCAAATTAGCGCCATAGATTAGTATAATAACTTTACAATATTGGCAGATTTTAAAGTTATTGTTAACCCTTTTCTTAATCATTCCTAACCCTTTTTTTATTGCTCGTAATAGATACTTAATGGACATTTTATGTAGCCTGTTATCATGAAGATTTTGCAAATTCTAGCCATCTTCCTACGTGCTTAATTAAGGAAGAACAAACGTTCAAATGAAGCCTTGGCAATGTTTAGACCAAAAGAAAGAAATCTTTTCTGTGCAGAACTGAAGATTGAAACAAAAGATGAAATACAATGTACATTAACTGTGGATCCAATGACATTCCTGTGATGTAAAGACAAAATAGGAAATTGAATGGGCATGGGATTTTGTTTCCTAAAATATTGCTATTTGGGATGGATGAGATGAATTTATTGATTCTTTACCACAGGGCTCCCCCAATGATTTAACAGCATGGAATCTGGCCCCTATTGGTTAATAGACATACTTTCAATATGATCAATACAGGCTCATCATTGCTGGCATATTGAGCATTTTTTCACAGGACATCATGTGGTGTTGATATTCTTTTGAGGTTGCCCGATTCTCAGCTTGTGATATAAATGATATAGCAAAGAAAGTAAATGACAGTAGATAGCATGAGCAGAGCTACCAGATCTGCACTGCAAATGCCTGTAAGGACCACAAGATAGTAGCCAAGATGCCCAGAATACACTCCTTTCTGCTTTCTAGTAGTCATCTAGTTTTCTGCAGCACAATCCTAACAGACCCAAGTAAGAGGATCAGTGTTCCTGAACTCTTCAAAATCATCCAGTTGCATGAATCTGTCACATCGGTCCACATTTTTTATTTCTTTAAATTGCTTTCCTCTCAATAGAAGCCTTTTAAAAATGAATTTCCACAGGTAGACACATATCACATGGATTGTAAGTGTGTGGTATGAAAAAATACTCTTCAAAAGCCACCCTTTCTATAGAATTTATAGTACAAAGCCTTATTCCCATTTAAATTAACTAAGTCCAAATTTTAGAAGGAAAAAAACGAACACCTATTTTTATGCTATCATGTTTAGCCAGTTTGATTTCATTTTAAAAAAGATCACTGGAGGTTTTGTTATATTTGAAACAAAACAAAATAATCTACTTCTTCATAAGAATTAAAACATATTCATATTTTATTTGTGGAAGGTTATTGATAATGTTTCAAATTCTCATCAAGATAAACAGAAATAGTGTCATAGTTAAAATATGTAACAGACAAGCATTATAACTCAAAAAAAGTGAGAGTCCCATTTTTGTATCTTAGAAGTTTTTAAATTTTATTTCTAGTGACTACAATTTGTTCCCTTTTTTTCCATTCTGCATATAGATACTTAGGTCTAAGATTTACCATTAGGAAGAATGAGGCAATCATTTCAGGGAGCAGAAGGTCTGATAACCCAGGAAAGGTCCAGGACGTTTCTTCTCTTGAAGGAGAATACTTACACTAGCCTACTACAATTAGTGTATAGTACATACCAAAACTGAAATTAAGTTTCCAAGTCTACCTTTTCTAGTCCACCTCTTTCTTGATTGAACTTTAGGTCTGCCTGCCTGCTTATTTATTGCAAACTGTCGTGCAATTCATAATAGGGTTATTAGCCAGCACCTCCCATCTATACTCTATCTGGCGTTTTTTCAGTTCATCCACCAGAAATGCATACTCCCTTCCAGCTCTCAAGATTTTAGGGGGGATTTCTTTCATTGTCATCACTTCCTGGCCTTCAACCCAAAGTTTATTGTTAAAAGTGGCCTGTAGAATTTCATTGCATACTCTCCTTGTATTGAAATATATCACAATGTCTCTTGGTAAATGTTTCTGTCTAGCAACCCAAGAATTAACATGATACAGCTTGTCAATCTGCCAGCCCAGATCGTTTTTTGACTCCCCCACCAACGGTTCCAATGCCTCAGACATCATTTCTCTCAAGTTCTCTTGTTTGTTCTCCTTCACCCCTCTAAATCTTAAAGCAAATTCCATATCTCTGTATTGTATCATAGCTACATCATCTTCAGCCCTTTGAATTCTGTTCTGAGCTTCATCTAATTTATTATCCAAGATTACCGTAGATTGTTTAACTTCTTCAACTTTATCATCCACCATTTCAATATTGCCTGCCAAACATTTAAATGTCTTTATAATATCATCCCTAATTTGCTGATTCCGAGTTGCAATATCATCTGACACAGCCTGTATTTTTTCATTGGTTTCATTAATTTTTTCATTAATCAAAATAGCAAGTTTCTCTTGTGTAACTTGGAGGGCTTGTTGTAACATCTCCAACGTTAAAGTCTGTGGATCTGCTGGAGGGGCAGAGGCTTGCAGTCTAGGAATATGAGCTGGGGAGCTACCAGCACTTCCTGTTCCTTTAATAGGAACAGTCTTTACAGGTTTTGAGGCCATTTCCACTTTAAAATTCTTTATATTTTAATCAGAAGCCAGAAAGAAAAGTTCCTCAAGAAAAGTTCCAGTCTTAGTTAGCATTTTAAAATCCTCCTTCTATCAATACAAAGTTCTTTTTTTTTATTGAAAAAGTTTTACAAATACAAATTTTCCCCCTCCCCCCCCCCTTTTCCCTCCCTAACCCTCCCTTACCCTACCCTCCCCCCATGGCTTCCCCAGGATGAAATCCAAATCCAAATCATGTTATATAATACTTTACCGCCCATCTACTCTACCCCCTGTGTGTTATACATTTCTTCCTAACATTCTAGTATACTATCCCCTGTAAACTATACATTTCTACACAACATTCATCTAAGAATTATCTGGTACTTCCTAGTTTAGTATTTATTCTACACATAATCTATCCATATCCTCCACTCCCTTACATAAATCTTTTGTGTCTGGTCTTTTATATATGCTGATAACTTCACCATTTCTGCAAGACGGGCCACCTTCAGAGTCCATTCTTCAATAACATCCCTTTTCCAATATAACCTAGCCTATCACCATATACCATATCAGTTTTGTTTCACCCACTTTCCCTCAGGTCCGCCATATATAATTATTTATAAAATCTAAACAATCACATCAGATCCTTCTTCCAACAGGGTATTTAGTGTCTTTAGTTGCCATCTGCCCCCATCATTGAAGAGTACTTTTATGAATAAACCCCCCCACCCCCGAGTGACTTTATATTTATATTCCATACGATATCTTCTGCAAAGTCTTTCATCTAGATTATTAATTCCACCGACCATGTTAGGGAAACAACCAGATCAACTGCAAATGCCCTTGTTCTGTAGTCCTCTTGCCTCTTGTTATTCCCTTCAACGTACACATAATCCATCTTTCTTAAAATCTATAATAGAAAGTTCCAATTCACTCAATTACAGGCCTTCTCCACATGCTTAAACACCAGCACTGCAGGGATCTGTTTATTCTTCTCAAGATAGTCCAATAAGTCTATAATTTCCCTCACATTATCTTTCATATATCTGCCTTCTATAAGTCCTACATAAACATAAATCGATTCTTAGATAACTGTCATTGATCTGTTGGATAATAATTTTGCAAAAAAATTATAATCCATATTCAAAAGAAATATTAATCTAAAACTTTCTAGTTTTGTGGCACCTGCTTTTTTTCTTGCCTTGTGCTGGCTTGAACCTCTGCTGTTGTTGTTTTTCTGGAATTTGTTTGTATGCTGTTCGAGTTGTATGCTGATCTTTAACTTTACAGGACATCAAATCAAGATCCAAAGCCACTTCTCTTATGTTTTTAAGTGATCCACCCGAGCATGGGTCATCCAGTACAAAGTTCTTTTCAGACAAAGGGCTGCCAGCAAAACAAAACGTTCTCTGGCTTTCACTTTCTCCCGCCCCTTCAGGCTTCAGTTGCCATTTTGTTGCAAAGTACTAATTATTAGTTCCAAAGGAGGCTACAAACATCAGAGTTAGGTAAAGATACTTGCAGTCTGGCTTCTCCTTGCTTGTTCTGCCTGCTGCTGGTTCAGAATGTTAAAATCCCCTCATTTCCATCGGCAGAATTGGTCGTGGCTTCTAAATCTGTTAATTAGCAGATTCGTCCCTGGTCCGGAGTGGCTTGACAGGCTTTTAGGGAGCGAACACCCTTCGCGCCCCAGGATCCTTGCTAGGGCGTTCGGGGGGGCTCAACCTCCACCTGTTAGCTCTTCTCTCTCCCCTTTGCCCGTGGAGAGGGTTCCAAGCCTCCAGATAGCTGTTTTTTGGCTGTTCTGGGGCTTTAACGGAACCAGGGATTGGGCGCTCGTAAAGGAGCATCTTCGAGGCTCACGGAGCCAACTGGAAGTCTTCTTCATGTATTTTCTTGTCTTCATTATCCATTTTATGTTAGCTAGGTGATCTCAGGTTCTGCTGCCTTTTCTAAAATCTACCTGTTCTTTTGGCAACTCTTTCTCCATAAACGACATAATAGAGCACTGCACACCAGAACAACTAGACACAAGAACAGTTTTTTCCCAAACACCATCACTCTGCTAAACAAATAATTCCCTCAAAACTGTCAAACTATTTACTAAGTCTGCACTACTATTAATCTTCTCATTGTTCCTATCACCCATCTCCTCCCACTTATGACTGTATGACTGTAACCTTGTTGCTGGTATCCTTACGATTTATATTGAATGTTTCCTAATATGATTTGATTGCTTATTTGTACCCTATGACTATCATTAAGTGTTGTACCTTATGATTCTTGATGAATATATCTTTTCTTTTATGTACACTGAGAGCATATGCACCAAGACAAATTCCTTGTGTGTCCAATCACACTTGACCAATAAAGAATTCTATTCTATTCTATTCTATTCTATTCTATTCTATTCTATTCTATTCTATTCTATTCTATTCTATTCTATTCTATTCTATTCTATTCTATTCTATTGTCAGATATCTGTCATGGCACCTACCAACTTCCCTTCAAAAAAGCTTCCCTTCAAACATCTGTAAGGCTTTGGGTACGGTGAGTAACAAACCCCTGGAGATTTATTTATGTGTTAAGCATTTGTCTTTTGGACACACAATCTGTTTGTCAGGTTTTGGTATTATCTTAAATAAACTTCATTCTCAAACGCAAAGTCTCTGATGAATCTTTTCTTTATTTAAGAATAAAACAACATCATTCCTGAACTCTGGATGCAGCCAAGACTGGCATATCCTTCCAAACCCCTCCCTTTCTGTTCTTCATCCCCAGTGTCTCATTGGCCATCATGCAGATCCATCTCTCCATTCCAAGCACTTTCTATTCACAGGAATTCCCCCCTCCCTCTATCTCCTAAGTAATGTTATCTATCAAGGAGCAGGAAACTAAGTGAAAGTTCATCTCAGCCTTAAAGCAAGTCTTCTCCCTCTCTCATTCATGTCAGTGCTGGAGGAGATCATAAATTGGAACACTGACACTGTTTTTATTATTAGTATTAACTTGCTTTTAAAGTTGTAAGCTGCCAAATATTTTCAAGTCTGAAGAACCCAAAATTGTGGAGTTCTCAATACAATAATTTTTCCTGCAATTTTAAATAGTTGAGTAGGTTCCTGGTGCTTTCTTTATTTTTTTTTTTTGTTTTTTTTTTTGTTTTTGTTTTTTTTGTTTTTTCCCTAGTTTAGTTTAGTGCTTTGAATTCAGGATATCGATAAATTTACAGTAGTCAGAAGTGAAACCATATTTTGGCACCGGACTCTCCACATGAGAAAACAGTGATAGCTACCCCTCTAAAAAGAGACTAAGTTTTCATCTGTATCTGATTCTGCCCAACCTACTCCTTGTTTTTTTTTTTTATTGCAAAAGTTTTACAATTACATTTTCACCCCTTTTTTCCCCCCCTCGACCCGCCCCAAACTTCCCAACCTCCCTAACCCACCCTAACCCACCCCTCCCCCCAGACTTCCTCACAATATAGTCATGTCAAATAAAAGGAAAAACCCTCCTTTGTATATAAAACTTGAACCCCGCCCTCCCCTTACAAATTTTCATCTTCATTACATTAACCTATTTCTATCTTAATATAGCAGTTTCAAATAAATTTTCATCCTGATTACCTTGAAAATATTTCTATCTTAATATAACATTTTCAAATAAATTTTCATCCTCAACCTTAAAATATTTCTATCTTAATATAACATTTTCAAATAAAAGCTATTTGGTACTTCCTAGTTTGATATTTGTTCTGAACATAATCTATCCACTTCTTCCATTCCCATTCATAAGTCTCTTGAGAACAGTCTTTTAAATATGCTGAAATCTTCGCCATCTCCGCAAAACTGGCCATCTTCAAAATCCATTCCTCAATCGAAGGCAGCGCTTCATTTTTCCAGTATTTACCTATCAACAATCTTGCTGCAGTTATCATGTACAATATCATTTTTGTTTCCCCCAATGTAAAACCCTTAACTATACCCAATAAAAACAGTTGTGGAGAAAATTGAATCTTTCTCTTCAAAACATTCTGCATGACCCACCAAATTTTTATCCAAAAAGCCTTAACTTTCTTACAGGTCCACCAAACATGATAATATGTAGCGTCTAGGCAATCACATCTCCAACATTTAGGCTGCACATTAGGATACATACACGACAATTTTTTGGGGTCTAAATGCCATCTATAAAACATTTTATAGAAATTTTCCCTCAGGTTCTGCGACTGTGTAAATTTAACATTCTGAACCCAAATTTTTTCCCATGTTTCCAACATCACTGGTTCCTCAAAATTTTGTGCCCACTTAATCATGCAGTCTTTAACTAGCTCAGATTCTGAATCCCTTTCTAACAAAACATTATAAAGTCTTTTAATATGCATTGGTCCTTTCTCTTTTATGTGTCTAACTAATTCTTCCTCATACATCATAATACCAGTTTTTTGGTCCTCTTTCCATCTCAATTGCAATTGATTATATTGTAACCAGGTTAAATTGATCCCTTCAGCCAACAATGTCTGTAATGTCTTCAGCTGCCATCTGCCCGCATCTGCAAAAAGAACCTCTTTATATAAAAACCCCCCGAGTGACATTATATTTGTATTCCACAAGGTATGACCAAGATCCAGCCATAGCGGTATTTTGTAATTCCAGTTGTTTCGGTGCTTCTTCCAAACTCTCAGCAAAGAATCTCTAAGTATATGGCTTTTAAATACTTTATCCACTTTGCTGTCATAAAATAAGTAAGCGTGCCATCCAAATTCCAAATCAAAACTTTCTGCATTCAATATTCCAGTCTTTTTTCCTCCAAACCAATCACTTACTAAAGTCAAAGCTGTTGCATCATAATATAATTGTAGGTTTGGAAGTTTGAGACCTCCCCTTTCTGGGATGTCTTGCATAATTTTCATTTTTACTCTTGGTTTTTTCTCGTTCCAAACAAATTTGTTGATACCAGTTTGCCATGCTTTTAGTTGTTTATCATTTTTGAGCACCGGAGTCATTTGAAACAAAAAAAGAAATCTTGGCAAAATGTTCATCTTAACTGCTGCTATTCTTCCAAGTAAAGACAGCTGCAGTTTTTTCCAAATCTCCATATCTTTTTGCACCTCTCGCCACAACGCCTCATAGTTATTTTGAAACAATTTCATATTTGATTCTGCAACCTGAACTCCTAGATATTTTACCTTTGGTACAATCTCAAAACCTGCCCTTCTTTCTAACTCCAGTTTACGATCTTGTGTCATATTTTTAACTACCATCTTAGTTTTTCTCTGATTCAATCTGAAACCTGAAACTTTACCAAAGTCTTGTATAATGTCCTTCATCTGGATTATCGATTCCATTGGCTGTGTTAGGGTAACAACCAGATCGTCTGCAAATGCCTTTATTCTGTAATCCTCTTGCCTTATCATTATACCTTTCAATGTGTTAGAATCCCTTATTGTATTTAACAAGACTTCTAGTGTTAAAATGAACAACAATGGGGACAATGGACATCCCTGTCTTGTACCTTTTTCAATTTTAAACTCTGTTGTCAGACTTCCATTGATAATGATCTGTGCCTTTTGCTCTTGATAAATTGCTGAGACCGCCTGTATATATTGGTCCCCAAAGTCCATCTTTTTTAATGTCTTTAGTAGAAAATTCCAATCCACTCTATCAAAGGCCTTCTCTGCATCCAGAAAGACCAGCACTGCAGGGATCTGTTTATTCTTCTCAAGATATTCCAATAAATCTATTACTTGCCTTACATTGTCCTTCATGTGCCTACCCTCAATAAATCCCGCTTGGTCGTCATGAATCACCTTTTGAATTAGTGGTGCTTTCTTTATTGACAGTTGATTTTTTGCCTATCATAGCTTAACACCTTCACACACCAGGATTGGCTTGATGATCTATTGGATTTTGGGAGGGGCTCTGTCTGCAATGATTTCAGGCCGGAAGAGTTACTTCCTGCCTACATCTCTTGCTGTCACAATCTTCCAGTAAAAGTTTCCTTTTGAAATGGATTTTGTTTCAAGAATTCTGCTTTCTTGAGAAGACTAGCAAGGCAGGACCATATGTTCACTTTTATTTTATTTTCTGGTTATTTTCCTCTCTTTGTTGATATTCATTACTGAAATATCTTTCCTTGTCCTGTTTTGCTTGACATAGGATCTTTGTTCAATTATCATACATCCTTTTCTGTTGCCCAAGATGATCACAACTTAGATCTTTTATAACAGGGGTGTCAAACTGGCAGCCCAAAGGCCAGATGTGTCACATGTAGGCCATGCACACCCCAGCTCTGTAAAGGGGAAAATGTCATGATACATCATGTGACAGCAATGTGATGCCATGAGTTTGACACCCGTGTTCCATAAAATTAGCTTATTCTAAAAATGATAGGTCTTTTGCTTCTTTGAAATTTTAAGAATATTATTTCCACTTCTGAAAGATGGATAACATGGATTTCAAATAAAAGGAGGTAACTTGAAAATATATCTTACCTATTACCTATATATCTTACCTGCCTATAATCTAATTAAAAACCTAAAAAAACTCACCAAACATACATACAATTGCAACCACAGGAAAAACAGTGAATGGAGGAAAAGACGACGTGGAGAGAAGAGAAATCTTGGAAATCAAACATTTATTTGGATGCAAATAAATTGATTCTGGTGAGTTCTAGTGTAGCATACTGCAGTTCCTTTGTTCCTTTGTTCTCCTGATGACACTGAGAAAGTATTTTTTTCACATAGATTGAATTGTCCCAAAGGTGCTTTTTCAGGAGGCAACTGGACTTTCTTATTTTTTTTCTTTGAAGATGTTTCACTTATCATGCAAGAAACATTTTCAGCTCTTATTGGATAGTGGGGAATAGAAGGATTTATATTCCTTGCAAACAGCTTGTTATTTCCATTTTTTTAGAAAGTCATTGACGCCATAGGACAGTGATGGCAACGCGTGCACGCATGCTCATTTGGAAATGCTCAGGAAATGCTCAGGGCACATGTGCATGCCCGAAAATCAACTTCTGATTTCTGGCATGCATGCACACGCGGCAATCAGCTGGCCGGCATGCATGATCACACAGGAAAACGGAAGACCAGCTCTGCAATTTTTCTGGATATCCGTTCATACTCCCACGCTATTTGAAGGGTGTTCATCCCAAAGTGCATAGCTATGGAGTCTATGGAGATTCTCAGTCATCCAGGTCATGGTTGTCCCAGAGTGGAAAACATCCTGCAGCCAAGAAGGCTCCACACTCATTTGCACTACTCAGATGATGTTGAGACTTTGGAAAAAGTGCAAAGGAAAGCAACTCTATTTCACTACCAGGAACCTCTATACCAAGGAAGATTCTGAAAAAGATCTGAAAAAGACAACTGAATGAAGGCCCCCTTCCCCAGATAGAAGAAGAAACCACGAGGCAGCAAACAATTCAAACACAATACAAATAAATCAAATACAAATGATTAAATCACAACAATTTAAATCATTTCAAACTGAAACACTAGCCTTGTCTGACTCATTTCCCACCTACCTTGGCCCCAAGTATTACCCATTGCCTTGTTCCACCTTAGAACCCGGTCAAGGCATCTTCCCCTTTCAGCTACTGTTTGGCCATCCACCTGACATGCTCAAAGGCTTGGACCCTCAATCCCTTTGTCTAGAAAGAGGGAAGGTGGTCTTATCATCCTATTTTACAGCTCTCCAGCAGCAGCTCAAGGAACTGTGGAAGCAGAGTGCCCTGACACAGACCCTACCTCTGGAAGAAAATCTACATCCTTTTGAACCAGGAGATTGGATCTAGATAAAATCTTACATGCGAAAATCACCACTTCAACCAAAGTGGACTGGACCCTTTCAGGTTTTGCTGACCACACAGCAATTAAGGTTGCAGAAAAGAATGCTTGGATCCATTGGATTCACATAAAGCCAGCAGTTGTGGACCGAAGCAACACCAAAGGTTCCTCCCCTGCAACTCAGAGAAGACCCAGAAATTGAGGAGTGGACATTAAAAACCCTTTTTGAAACTGAACCAAATGGGGGAAGGGATGAGGATGGGGAATAAGTTTACATTTGTTGAATTTCTGTATAATGTTTGCTGTGTATTTTTATATGTAAAGTGTATCTCTGGGTTCATTGAACCAAAATTGTTTCCAGACAAGGGAAATGTATGGGAATATTTAGCAAGAGAGGTATTGAACACCACAAATTTTTGCCTTGCCGAAGGATATTGTGACTACATGCTTGATGGGAGTAGCAATAGGACCACAAGCTATCACCAATGACACTAAGTTAAGGGAGTGTCCTCTTACAGCCTCATTAACTCTTTGTTCAGAGCATCCAGGGCATGAGAGATGGTGTTTAACTTAACATGCCAGGCTGTTTACATTTCTGGAATTCCATACTGCTAGTCCTGCACTCCCACTAGAGAGACAGCCAATGCAATGTATTCAGCCGTAATGAAGAGAGAGATCCTCCAACATTTTCAACTGAGGCACAATTGTAGATATAAGGAACAATAGCATGTACATACTGCAGCTATAACTCAGGCAGTCACCTGCTTTACACTGACAGGATGCCAGACCCCTAAAGTCTCAGAATGCCATAATCTAACTAACACTGAACTAGCCTGCAACAACACTGAAGCCATCACCTTTTCTTACAACCATATGAGGCTCTCTTCAGGATGGTTTTTGCTGTGTGACTTGAAGGCTTACTCCTACCTTCCAACAAACTTCACAGGGGGCCCCTTGCACTTTAGGGCAATTAACCATGACAATGCCCTCTCTGCAGAAATGACAAAAGAGGAGCTTCCACACATTGACTCCCGACCATGACTCAAAGGTTTTCATTATGCAATACATTGCATTGGCTGTCTCTCTAGTGGGAGTGCCAACACTAGCAGTATGGAATTCCAGAAATTCTAGTATGGAATTCCAGAAATATAAACAGCCTGGCATGTAAAGTTAAACACCATCTCTCATGCCCTGGATGTGCTAAACAAAGAGTTAATGCAGGTGAGAGAAGCAACCCTTGAGAACAGGGCTGCTATAGATTATTTCTCACTGAGGCATAATCATGGCTCCGAAGAGTTCCATGGACTTTATTGCTTTGATTTGAATGACGAATCTGGCTTAATTGAGAAAGACATCAAACATCTAAAAGAACTATCACAAAATATTGGCCACAACCAACCTTCCTGGCACTTCTCATGGCTTTTTTCATGGCTCCCAGACTTCCATTGGTTAAAAATCCTAATTGGGACCATAGTCACAATTACAATGATGGGAATCATCATTTGCTGTTTCTGCCAATGCCTACTCCCATGCCTTAGATGTCAAAGAAAGTACATGACAAAAACCAGCAATAGTACTGTAGTACAATATTGTACTATTAGTACAGTAGTACTAATAGTACAGTAATAGTACAAAATGGCAGATTGAAGGAAGGCCCCCCTCCCCAGATAGAAGAAGAAACCCTGAGGCAGCAAATAATTCAAACACAATACAATTAAATCAAATACAAATGATTAAATCACAACAATTTAAATCCTTTCAAACTTAAACGCTAACCTTGTCTGACTCATTTCCAGAACTGACAGCCCCGGGGGTCTAATAAGAAAGACTAACAAAACTACCAGAATGTAGCAACAAAGTAGTTAGACACGTAACACAGTAGCGATATCTTGTGAAACCAATTACCATCTTGTTAAAGCAATTATTAGGATAAACAAGCCACAGGAACTAGTCAGATTTCCCAACTTCATTTCTTTTCAACAGAGATAAACCCTTTTTCCTTCCAAACAAAGCCAAACTAAGAAAAATTATCCCATCAATAGATATAGAATTAAAACTTCACCAAATACAGGATTTAATTATTAAAAGCATGTGTTAAGCTGAAAGGCTCAGAAAGAATATATAAATTCACGTTTGGATGTCAATCAACCTAGCTAGCCAAGAAACTCTCGGCTGGTCTGTCATCCAGACTGTGTCCGCAAGAAATCACCAGAAGCGATGCCTTTCAACAGTAGTTTAATCGAGGTTAGCAGCAACACAGCAAGAGGAACAGGACGAACCAGAACACAAGGTCTAAGTCAGCTCTGCATGCAACCGCCGTGCAGCATTATTTATTTCCTCCCCAGCTCCCAAACTACCATCTGGCAATGCATTTTCAAATTTCCCCCCTCCCACATCAGCTGTTGAGCGCCGTGATGGTCCGACATCGCAGCCATGACGTCACAGGACAGCGCCGGTAGTTCTCGGCCGCCCACGTGTCGCCTCGGCTGCTCAGCTGCTGCACGGAGCCAATCCCGCTGTCATGGGTAGTTAGGTGGGTGCTCTGTTCGGCCCCAGACTCCCCAGCATCCCCGGAGATGGCGAGTCCCAGCCAGGGCTCGACAGGCAGCTCCCCTCTACCAGGGGTCCACCTGTGGGAGGAAGAAGAGAGATTAATCACAGTAGATACGGTTCCCGCAGGCTGTGGCCTGTTTGGGTATTTGCGGTGGAACTTCTGTACCAAACATGTAGCATGGCGCCGCTACCCAGGATGCCTGTGCTAAGGGATAACCTTTCCAACGTACTAAATATTGGACTCTGCCCCTACGGAGTCGAGAATCTAATATCTTGTCTATCTCATATTGGTCCATGTGTATTGGACCTGGCAGACCAGATGCATCGGTGGTCCTGTCTACCGTTATGGGTTTCAATAAACTACTGTGAAACACAGGATATATTTTACCCAAAAGTGAGGGTAACTTAAGAACCACAGTCACAGGATTGATTACTCGGGTGATCGGGAAAGGTCCTAAGTACTTTGGACCTAACTTCTTATTTGGCAACCTAAGCTTCAGGTATTTGGTCGATAGGTAAACTTTGTCCCCCACTTGGAGCAGTTTTGGGTCTGCCCTCCTTTTATCTACATATGTCTTATATTCATCTGCAGCTTTCTGTAACGCCGTTTTAACGTTTGGCCATATGCAGCTGATCTTCTCTGCCCAACTACCTGGGGTGTCTATGCTCATTGATGGAGGTTCTACCTCCGGTATAATCAGGAAGTCTCGACCATATACAATCTGGAAGGGGGAAAGACCTGAACTACGATGAGTGACATTATTGTAAGCCACCTCCGCAAATGGGATGAGCCTAGACCAATCAGATTGTTGGTAGGAGACATAGCCACGGAGGTATCGCTCAACCACAGCGTTGGCTCGCTCCGCTGCCCCATTAGTACTGGGATGAAAGGCAGAACTCAATCCCTGGGTAGAGCCTATCTGATGTATGAAACATCTCCAAAATTTAGCAGTGAATTGGACTCCTTGGTCTGAAATAATCCGCTTAGGAACTCCATGAAGGCAGTAGATGTGTGGAAAGAAACATATCGGTTAAACGTCGTGCAGATGGCAATCCTTTGCAGGGCACAAAATGGGCTTGCTTCGAAAACAAATCTACTACCGTCCAGATCGCATTGTACCCATTACTGGAGGGGAGATTGACTATAAAGTCCATAGCGATCTCTTCCCATGGCTTGCTGGGATCAGCTACAGGTTGTAACAGTCCAATCGGTTTCCCTGACCATGGTTTAGCCGCCGCACATACTGAACACTCTTTCACATATTTCTTGATGTCGCTGCACATCTGTGGCCACCAAAACTGTCGTCTGACAAGATGAAGCGTTTTCAAATATCCGAAATGTCCCGCCAGTTTTGAATCATGGCAACGTTGTAGAACAGACGTTCTTAGCGACTCCGGAATATACAACTTATCCCCTCTCCACGCCAGCCCCTCCCTAACGGTAAGTAAGGGCCGGTTCTGTGTCAACCATTGGTCATTGTCTATTGCTGCCTTAAGTTCAGTCACAAAGGGCTTCTCCGAACAAAGCACCATTGACATATCATGTGAACCCTGGTTGGGTGGAATAAGAGCTTCTACTACCTCCTCCCGTTTGCTATGGTATTGTGGCATTCGGGACAAGGCATCTGCAAGAAAATTCTTCCCAGCCGGAACGTACTTCAAATGGAAGGAGAACCTGTGGAAGTACTGAGACCACCACACTTGTTTAGGAGACAACTGTCTCAGTGTTTGTAATGCCTCCAAGTTTTTATGATCTGTCCAGACTTCAAACGGATGCACTGCTCCTTCAAGAAGGTGACACCATGTCGTCAATGCCCACTTTACAGCGAAGGCCTCCTTCTCCCATATAGCCCACCCTCGTTCGGTGGGACTTAATTTACGGGAGGTATATGCACACGGGTGCAAACGACCTTGCCCGTTTTCTTGTAGGAGAACAGCTGCCACAGCCACGTCACTTGCATCTGCCTGAACAACAAATGCTTGTGTTGGATCGGGATGTTTAAGAACTGGTTCTCTGGTGAACAGGTATTTCAACTGCTCGAATGCCATTTGACATGCGGTTGTCCAATTCAATAGTTGACTGGGTTTTGGTTTTGAAGTGTGTGGTTTAGTATGCAACAAGTCTGTCAGAGGTAACGCTATCATGGTGAATGCAGGAATAAATTGTCAATAAAAAACTGAGGAACTTTGGAGCTGTTTTCTAGTCCTCGGGGCTTGCCAGTCCACAATTGCCTGGACCTTTTGTGGATCCATTTCCACACCGTCCACTGATATCCTATAGCCCAGATAGTCTATCCTCGTTTTGTGGAACTCACACTTTGATAACTTCACAAACAGTTTAGCCGCCAATAACTTCTGTAACACTTGACGTACCAGCTTGGTATGTTCTTCCATGGACTGGGTATATATTAGAATATTGTCCAGGTATACCAAGACACCCCTGTACAGATGTTCATGCAGCACCTCATTGATGAGCTGCATGAACACTGCAGGAGCGCCCTGGAGACCGAACGGCATGACTTGAAACTGGTAACTTCCGAGGGGACAGTTGAATGTGGTTTTCCACTCATCCCCCGGTTTGATACGGACTCGATAGTATGCCTCTCGCAAATCCAGTTTCGTAAACACTCGTCCAGTCACCAATGTGGCCAAGAGGTCTTTCATCAAGGGAAGTGGGTACAAATGCTCCACACAAACTGCGTTTAAATCTCAGAAATCGACACATAAGCGTAAACCCCCATCCTTCTTTTCTTTGAAAAGGACAGGAGCCGCCATACGTGATCTACTGGGTTTAATAAACCCTCGAGCTAAATTCTTATCGATATATCTTCTTAGCTCTGCTATTCTTTCTGTGTCATGGAATACATCCTCAGTTTTGGTAGTGTGGCCCCAGGCACCAATTCAATAGCACAGTCTGTGGGCCGGTGAGGGGGCAACACCTCACACTCCTCTTCGTTGAATACAAGAGTGAGATCCTCATAAACACTGGGGAATTCCTTTCCTGAAGGGGGAACTGTCAAAGCACAGCCTGTTGTGGCCCTGCCCTCTGAGCCTATCTCATCGGAGGAAGAAAGCTCCGAACATGAGGAAGAGGAGTCAGCCAGGCCTCCCTCTCCATGCCCCTCCCCTCTGGCACTGTTTCAGGTGCCGGCCGAGGGAGAGGAGATTGGCCAGGAGCCAGGTGTCTCGGATGAGAGTGAAGGAGAGCTGTCATTCCTGGATGCATGCCAACGAAGGCGTGATAAACGGTTGCAGCAGTTAAGGAGGCGTGCTAGGGATTAGAACTGAGTCACTGGACCACACCCCAGAGACTATATAAGAGAGGGTGGTGGCTGGTAAAACTCCGTGATGAACAAAAATGAACTTTGGCTAGTCACTTGAACAACGTCTGAAGCTGCCGAAAGGGATATTGTTTTGCTGGACTATTTGCAATGCGTATGTAATTTTATGTTGTCTGTTGCAGTAAAAGCTCTTGGCAGACGGTGATTATATTGCTGCCAAGTTTGAGATAACGACCTGTGTGCGTGCCAAGTACATTCTTAACCCTCGGCTGGCTGTGTTTGTGTGTGTGGATGGATGGGGACAGATCACAGCCCTCTCCTTTATGCCCCTCTGTAGTCGCTGCACGGGGGTCCCTAACCACGTCAGGTGGCTCTGGACCAACTGTCAGTCGTAGTTTCTGATATCCCCCTTCCCACCAGATGTTGGGCTGCCACTTATCAAGCCAAGCTAACCCTAATATTATTGGCTCAATCATTTTTTCAATTACAATAAAGCGGATCATCTCTTGGTGGTCTCCTATCTCCAAGTGTAATCTCTCTGTCAAATGGGTAGCCGGTGCCCCTCCCAACAATGATCCATCCATTTGTTCAAAAGTCACTGGGGCTTTTAGCCGTCTCACCCACAGTCCCAGGGCATCCACCACTGCTTGGCAGATAAGACACCGGGTACATCCCGAATCCACTAGAGCCCCATAGCGATTCCCGGAAGTAGCCCAAGGGTTCCTTAACATCACTGGTATCACAAAAGGACAAATGGGATCACTCACCATTGGATCTTCCAGGTCCTCATCGTCACTGTCCCAGGACACCACAGGAAACTTTCCCGCCACTGGAACTGATGCAGGATCCCTGGCCTGGGTTTCCGTAGCTGTCTTGGGCCCCTGTGTCACCCAGGACCTCTCAGGTGGCTGCTGTGTTCGACCTCTTGATGCCACTCCAATGGTCAGCCTCTGGGACCGTACCCGTGGTGTTGGCGAAGGGCACTCAGCTGCTCGATGACCCACCAGGTTACACCAAAAACATCGGAACCCCGGTCATTGGGACCTCTCCATGGGTTCCAGGAGTACACACGGTTTGGGTTCCCTCATGTCTTGGGGTTTTTCTGTTGATTTGTCCACCAGCCCTTTCCTCTGACCTGAACCACCCTCGGACCATACCCGGAACTCCCGGAGTCCCAGGTCCAGCTCTATAGCGGCCTTGAACCACATTGCTAAATGTGGTGCCAGGCCCCTATAGACACAAGCCTGTCACAGTTCTCGGTCCAGACCCATGCGAAACTGTTGGACCAACATCCGTTCTGGCCAGTCCACCTAGTGACTTGCTATCTTCCTGAAATCCCTTACATAGTCCTTAGCGGGGCCATCCCTCTGTTTAAATGCGATTAGGTCCCCTTCTGCTACTTGCACACTAGACTCATTCTCAAAGGTAGACCGAAGAGCCTCCAAAAACCTCCCAGCATCGATCAGCTCCCTGGCGTGGTTACTGTGCAGGCTAGCCACCCAATCAGCAGCATCCCCAGTCAGGACCGCCGTTATGGCCACAACCATGGCCCACTGGGAAGGGTACCAAGGTCCATACTGGTCCAGATGGCTTATTACTTGGCTTAAAAATAAAGCCACTCGGTCTGGACTCCCATCAAATGTGGCTTGCAAGGCAGGGGGGCCCCAAGTAGTTGGTGGTACCCACATTCCAGAAGCTGGGGCCCACAATGGCGGCGAGTCAGGTGGTCTTCTCGACTCCACACCCCTTCGCTCAACTTGGTCTGCTGACAGTCTTTGGAGCCCTCTTGCAGGGCCCCTCTCCTGCCTCCAGGGTTGGCGCTCCAGATGCTGTACAACCCCCTTCCCTGATGAGAACTCCTGGTCCCATGACACTGTATGGTCTTCCAGCCGGGTTGGTGCCTGCTCTTTCCGCAATTTTGGGCTGGCAAGGCAGAAATGACCCCCTGAACCAGATGTCCCGGTATTCTGCCAGGATGGCGCTTGTACAGGATCCAATCCAGTGGCCCACGGTTGCCATGAGGGGGCATCACAAAAACGTGCCTCCCCGAACCGTTCCCAGAGGGTGTCCATGGCATTAGGGCCAGTATCATAACCCCATTCCCCCTCTTCTTCATCTATCCAATGTCTCTCTCTCCAACCCTGGAAGGCTGGACCTGGGGGGAGGGGGGTTGGCAGTTTCAGTCCAGCAAGAGCAGAGCTATGCCACCAGTCCCCTGTGGTTGACTGTGTGGGATGGCTCCTTTGCAACTGGGAACCATTCTCCTCCTGGCAGCCCTCCTCCTGGGTCTGTTGTATCTTGGGTCTCACCACTGGTTGCTCAGCAGGCTCCTCCTGGACTTCCTCCTCTGCCAGCATCTCCCCCCCTGCTGCCTCAACTAACAGCTCCATCTCAACCTCCTCTGGCACCGAGCCCTCTGCCATCGTTACGCCTCAGCAGACAAAACCAGCAACCAACAGGAATGGGGATAAGAGGGAAGCGCTGACTTTCTCTCAGCTCGTCTGTCATCCAGACCATGTCCGCAAGAAATCACCAGAAGCGATGCCTTTCAACAGTAGTTTAATCGAGGTTAGCAGCAACACAGCAAGAGGAACAGGACGAACCAGAACACAAGGTCTAAGTCAGTGCTGCACGCAACCGCCGTACAGCGCTATTTATTTCCTCCCCAGCTCCCAAACCACCATCCGGCAATGCATTTTCAAATTTCCCCCCTCCCACATCAGATGTTGAGCGCCGTGATAGTCCGACGTCACAGCCATGACATCACAGGACAGCGCCGGTAGTTCTCGGCCACCCACGCGCCGTCTCGGCTGCTCGGCTGCTGCGCGGAGCCGATCCCGCCGTTATGGGTCGTTAGGTGGGTGCTCCATTCAACCCCAGGCTCCCCAGCATCCCCAGAGATGGCGAGTCCCAGCCAGGGCTTCACAGAATCTTTGCTGAATGTCACTTGTCTTGGTTTCTTGCCATTAAAAGACTTCTTTCTGGCAGCTCTGCTTCACTATTCCATTTAGTCTTCAAAGCGTTGTTTCCCAGCTGGAAGAATCCTCATCGGGAGGATTTTCCTTCCAACACAATCAGTGTAAGTAATAACCAAAAGCCAACATGAGTTTGTCAAAAACAGATCATGCCAGACTAATCTTATTGCATTCTTTGACAAAGTAACAAAATTAGTGGACCAGAGGAATGCTGTTGATATAATTTACTTGGACTAAGGCATTTGATGAAGTAGACCATAACCTACTTGATAAGATAGAAAAATGTGGGTTAGACAGCATCACCACCAGATGGATTCATAACTGGCTGACCAACCGCACTCAATGTTAGTCCTCAATGGAACTACATCTACATGGAGGGAAGTATGCAGTGGGCATGCAAATTCCAGGGTTTCAGATACATAGAGCAGACAGAATTGCAGAATCATCAGGTAAAAAGAAGGGAGGAGGCTTATGCTGGTCTCAGGATATAACTATAATATATAAATTCTGCGATGAAAACTTAGAGTCTTTACTTATCAACTGTAAACTATTTTACTCTTCATGCGGGTTCTCCTCATTTCTACTAATTGATGTGTATGTCCCTCCACAAGCCTGTGTAAAGAAGACATTACAAACTCTAGCTGATCAAATTATGGAGGTTGAAGCCAAATACCCCAATTCACTGGCCATTATTTTGGGAGATCTAAACAAAGCAAACTTAAGGAAAGAGCTACCAAAATACTTTCAGCATGCCAATTGTCCCACTAGAGGCAAGAATACTTTAGACCAGTGGTTCTCAACCTTCCTAATGCCGCGACCCTTTAATATAGTTCCTCATGTTGTGGTGACCCCCAACCAGGGGTGGGTTCTAAATTTTTTTACTACCGGTTCTGTGGGCATGGCTTATTTTGTGGGCGTGGCTTAGAAGTCATGTGACTGGGTAGGCGTGGCAAGCTGGTCATGTGACCAGATGGCCATGCCTATGTGTATAGGGACTACTCAGAGGGCTGAGATTCAGATTTTTTT
This sequence comes from Arizona elegans, assembly GCA_022577455.1. Lineage (NCBI taxonomy): Eukaryota > Metazoa > Chordata > Lepidosauria > Squamata > Colubridae > Arizona > Arizona elegans. The sequence continues at coordinate 43,522,074 of JAKOOJ010000006.1, forward strand.
GAAATGAATTTGAATAAGGGTACCCCTATTGAAATTGTGTGGGATGCGAGTAAGGCATATATGAGGGGGGTACTCATTTATATGAATATTGAATATAGAAAGTCATGATCTTGAATTTGGTTGGCATGCATATTTATTCTACTTCCTCTTCCTTTCTCCTTCTCCTCCTGTCTTCCTCCCTCTCTTACCCTCACTCCTACTCTAATTTCCCTTCTCTTCCTTCATCCCTCTCTATCGCTGTATTCTTTTATGCATATGGACTACTCAGAGGGCTGAAAAAAGTCATTTCTGACAGGTCCTCACACTTTTGACTGGTCCTCACACTTATGACCATCCTCACATTTATGCCCGTGCAGCATTCTTAACAACCATGTTACTCATTTCACAACTGCTTCTTTTCACCATGGTGACAAGATAGGGCAAAAACGTAAAATGTGAGGACAGTCGTAAGTTCGAGGACTGGTCAAAAGTGCGAGGACCAGTCAAAAATAACTTTTTCAGCCCTCTGAGTAGTCCATATGCATAAAAGAATACAGCGATAGAGAGGGATGAAGGAAGGGAAGGGAAATTAGAGTAGGAGTGAGGGTAAGAGAGGGAGGAAGACAGGAGGAGAAGGAGAAAGGAAGAGGAAGTAGGGAGAAGAAGAAGAGGGGGGAAGAGAAAGGAAGAAGGAAAGAAAAGAGAGAGGTGGTAGGTTTGAGGAGAAAGATTGCTGTACAATAAAAAAGATGAAAGGGAAGAAAACCAACCCCAAACAAATATGAAGATATTAAGATAAAGAATGAATTGTTAAACTTTAAAGAATAAAGAGAACAAATATGAATAAATAGCAATAATTAGAAACACAGATACAAACATACAATGTATTTTCTTTGAACAGAGTTATTTGGCCGGTTCACAAATTTAAACAGTGTTTAGTCATTTCAATTAAATTTACAATTTCTATATTTCCTTTTTGCCATAATTATTCCTCATCTATTTTTTTAAAAAAACAATATTACCCTTCATCCTCATCTCTAATCTTAATCAAATTCAATTTTTCCCTTCTATTCTATATTATACCCCTTCGCATTGTCATCTATTTTTATATCCATCCTCACATTGGTTAATTATGTAATTATGTAATACAGTTGTTTAATACAAATTCAACATTTTAATATAAATCAATTACTTATATAACTATCTTTTTTTGTATATTAATCAATATGAACAAGAATATTCCAATTATTTCCATGCAATCCAATTTCTTACAAATCAATTAATATATTTACCAATAATAATAAACCAAATAATTTCCCCCATATATTCCTCCAAACCACAACTTAACCATTTCTGCTTTCAACACAATATACAATTAATAGTATCTCAATTATTACAATTCCCTAGTTAAATAGAGCTTTTTTTCTTTTGTGTTTTAAAATCTTGAACCTCCTTTCTTGCCCTAAATTTCCCATTGTTTGCAGTTTTGCATCTACCTTTTTTGGTGAGGAAAAAGAAAAAGAAAACTCTCTCTGCCTCATTTTGTCAGGTTGCAGCAAAGACCCTGCTTTACTTTCACTTTCGTTTTTTCAGCATAGCTAGGGGGAAAAAATTTGCTCGAGATTTTTTTGCAGCTAGCAACAGAGCCCTCCGCAAAACAGCTGAGAGCAAATCAGCTGAGAGTCGAGGCTGATCTAATCAACTTGTGCTAATTAACCTATCCTGAAACTGAAAGGGGCTGTTTTTTCTATTTTTGCAGGCACCGGTCTACTCATTTGTTTTTTTTAACACTGATCAGCTGTAGGGCAGCTCTTTGAAGCCCCGCAGCAAGAATTTAAACAGTTTTTTTCCCTCTAGCCATCAGCTGGGACTCAGGAGGCAGCAATAGATTGGGAGTGGGCGGGGTAAGCGATCGGCCGGTGATCCAACAGAGGCAGAGGGTGAGGGTGAGAGAAGGCATGGGGGGGGGGCGAGAGAGGGCTTTGGCGACCCCTGTGAAATGGCTGTTCAACCCCCAAAGGGGTCGCGACCCCCAGGTTGAGAACCACTGCTTTAGACCATTGCTACACAACATTAAAAGGTGCTTATCAGTCTTTACCACAAGCAGCTGTGGGACACTCTGATTATTGCATGATTTACCTTGTACCTGCTTACAGGCAAAGACTTAAAACCACAAAACCAACAATTAAATCAGTGAGGACCTGGACTGAGGAGGCAAAGTTAAAGCTATAGGTCTGCGTTGACTGCACTGATTGGAATGTTTTTGAAAATATCTCTGCAGACTTAGATGAACTCACAGATACTGTAACATCATATATCAGCTTCTGTGAAGACCTATATGTACCGACCAGGAACTTGTGAATATACAGTAACAATAAACCTTGGTTCACAGCTAAACTTAAGCAGCTATGTCATTCCACAGAGGAAGCCTACAGAAAAGGTGATAAAATGCTGTACAATCAGGCCAGAAATGTATTAACAAGGGAAATCACAGCAGCAAAAAGAAGCTACTCTGAAAAGCTAAACAATCAGTTCTCAACAAATGAACCAGCAAACATGTGGAAAACTTTAAAATATCACCAGTTACGGCAAACCTCTTCCCAGGCTGAAGGAAATCAACAACCTGAACATGTTTTGATGTTAGAGGCAGGTCTTGAGAATATTATCTGGGAGGAGTTTGACCCTGTGGCTCCCGAGGACATGGACAGGATTCTGGGACAGCTGAACGCGACTACATGTTTATTGGACCCGTGTCCATCCTGGTTGGTGCTGGCCTCCCGGGAGGTTACGCGAGGCTGGCTCCAGGGGATTATTAACACTTCTTTGAGTGAGGGTGTCTTGCCTTCCACCTTGAAAGCGGCAGTGGTGAGGCCCCTCCTCAAGAAGCCCTTTCTGGAACCGGCTGTTTTAGCTAACTATTGTCCAGTCTCCAACCTTCACTTTGTGGTGAAGGTTGTTGAGAGTGTGGTGGTGCGACAGCTTCCGCAGTACCTGGATGAAGCTGTCTATCTAGATCCGCTCCAGTCCAGCTTCAAGTCTGGGCACAGCACGGAAACGGCATTGGTCTCATTGGTGGATGATCTCTGGAGGGCTTGGGATAGGGGTTGTTCCTCTATCCTAGTCCTGTTAGACCTCTCAGCAGCTTTTGATACCATCAACCATGGTATCATGCTGCGCAGGTTGGAGGGGGTGGGGGTGGGGGGCACCATGTTATGGTGGTTCTCCTCCTATCTCTCTGACTGGTCGCAGTTGGTGTTGGCGGGGGGGAGAGGTCGACCCAGAGGCACCTTGTTTGTGGGGTGCTGCGGGGGTCGGTCCTCTCACCCCTCCTGTTCAACATTTATGTGAAGCCGCTGGGCGAGATCATTGATGGTTTTGGGGTGGAGTTCCATCAGTACACTGATGATACTCAGCTGGACATCTCCACCCCAGACCATCCCAATGATGCCCTTGAAGTGATGTCCCAGTGCCTAGAGGCCATGCGGGTCTGGATGGGGAGAAACAGGCTCCAACTCAACCCTTCCAAGACTGAGTGGCTGTGGCTTCAGGGGGCCCATATAGCCAACTGGTGCCATCGGTGGCTATTGGGGCGAGTTACTGGCACCCACAGAGAGGGCTTGCAACTTGGGCATCCTCCTGGACGCCTGGCTGTCTTTAGAAAAGCATATGACAGACTTCCGGTTTGGTCTTCATCATCACCAGACAGTCTTTTTTTAGACCGCCAGCCCCGTCATCTGTAAAGAGCCGCTTCGAGAAAGGAGAAGCGGCTTGGAAAACTCCAAATCCAAAAGGAATTCAGGGACGATTCTACTTCGTAGAACTAGACGGTGTGACCATCCTTACAAGTGAAAATAAAGAAAATTTCCTAATCGAGCAGGGTGAAATTGGGACTTGAACCTCAAAATTGCAAGTATTTGTGCTGTGCTGAGCTAGCCCTGCAACTAAATTTAAGTGAGAGACTGAAAGCTTCCTGAAAATGTGGCCGGCTTCAGCACTAGGGAAAGCTGAAAACAAAAGTGGATTTGCATAGTTATTTAAACATGCTACAAAGTATCACTGCTTGTAACAAGTGAAGAGAAAAGGGAAATTCTTTTAAAGCAAGCCTGATTCTGATTTAATCTTACTTCTAATCTGATTAAACCTGGGGGAATTTTTTAGAGGATTCTGTGGAGGAAGAAAGGGAAAAAAGACCTCCTTTTTTGAAAAAGTTAGACTACGTGGCAGAATGGCTTCTAAGCAGTCTGAGCAAGATACGAAGGCGGCAGGGGGGGAGATCCCCTACGCATAAGCCGCAACAACAGCCTTCTAGCCAGCAGAGCCAGAGAAAGGAGATTGATCTTGAAAGCTTGAAAGAGTTTATTGCTCAGGCTTTGATGAGGCAAGATGAAAATATGGATGAGAAGTTTAAAAAATCTCAACAGGAAATTAAGCAGAAGATTAAAGAAATCAAAGAGGTGGTTCAAGAAAAATATGACAAGGTGACTAAAAAGTTAATGATAGTGATGACTGGTCTCTCAGCTGCAGTTGTGCAAACTGATAAAAAGGTGGAGGAATATAAATCTGAAGTGGATGCTAAAATGAGGGAGGCTGATCATAAAATCTTTAATGTTGACAATAAAATGCAAAGGATTTAAAATGAGGTGACAATGATGCAATTCAGAACTATGGAATTTGCTATAAGACTTAGAGGTATAAGAGAGAATACTAGAGAAGACCTGAGAAGGATCTGTGCTGATGCTTTAGCTGTGATGTTAAAGACTAGCCCTGAAGAGATTTTTTTGTAAGATGGATAAAGCTTACAGTGTCAATTCGTGGGTGGCTAAACAAAGACAATTGCCTAGAGATGTGGTGATATACTTTACAGACAGAAGAATAAGAAATGATATTTTGCAAAGGTCCTTTGTTTCTACTATGCAAGTGGACGGAAGGGAAATTGGAGTTTACAAAGAGTTGCCACCTAAGATGTTAAAAGATAGAAAGGACTTTGGATTTTTAGTGTCTGAACTAAAGAAACAGCAAATCCCATTCAGATGGGATGCTCCAACTGGCATAATATTGAGATTTGAAGGAGAAAGATATAGATTAAATACAGTTGAAAAAGTGGGAGAATTTTATTCTACAGTTTTTAAAACAGGCACAACATCCCCACGTACATCTTCAGTGCTGGAGATAAAGGAGAGTGATAAGGAGAAGCAGTTTGAACAAGAGACTGAAGAGCAGTGTAAACAGTCGGAGCGGGAGGCAATGGAAATGCAGGAAGCTACAGGGGGATTTCTGGATGAGCCCCTGTTAGATCTCCCTCTGGATGCAACTGGGTTACCTACAAATACAAGAGAAGTGGCTTTGGACCTGGTCCGGATGTCTGAAGCTAAAGATCAGCGTATAACTCGAGCAGTTTATAAGCAATTTAAAGAAAAACAACAAGAGGTCCAAGCCACAACAAGACAAGAAGGGAGCTAAGGGTTTACAAGCACGTGAAGCCATGGGGGGAGCTAAGCCAAAGACTACCAACTTGGAAGAAAGTCTTCAGCAAATGTTCTTATCGCTTCAAGAGGCTCCAGATGACAATTAAGTTTTTATCTTGGAATGTGAATGGATTAAACTCACCACAGAAGAGGAAGAAATTATTTAATTACCTGAGACAGTTTAACAATGACATCATTTGCCTACAAGAAACTCATATTCGAATACAAGATCAAAAATATTTAATAAATTCTAGATTAGGAGCACATTTTATAGCTTCTAGCTCAGAAAAAAAGAATGGAGTAGTGATTTATATAAATAAAAGATTATCAGCTAAAATTATAGAAGCAGATGATTTTGGGAGGTTTACAACAATTGAACTTCATACAGAAAATGGTCCAATTTTGGTGATTGGAATTTATGCTCCTAATCAACAAGAAAATTTTTACAAAATATTGTATTCTAAAATACTGCAATGGGATTACAGATCTATTTTAATTATGGGAGATTGGAATGGAGTAATTGACCCCAAAATAGATACAAAGAGTATGGCAAAGTCAAAGATTAGATTGCCACAGACTTTTTTTGATATGAAAGAAGATTTGGAATTAAAATATATTTGGAGAATACATAACCCAAAAGAGTTGGATTTTACCTTCTTCTCAGACAGGCACAGATCCTTTTCTAGGATTGATTTTATCTTATTATCATCTGACTTACTTGTAAAAACAAAAAAACCAAAGATTTTTCCAAGGACTCTAACCGACCATAGCCCTGTATGGATAGAAATTGAAATGGGAAAGACTGAGAGAAGATCATGGAGAGTAAATGAAAATTTGTTTAGGTATGAAAAAAATGTAAATGAACTTAAAAAGCAAATGAAAGATTTTTTTGAAATGAATTTGAATAAGGGTACCCCTATTGAAATTGTGTGGGATGCGAGTAAGGCATATATGAGGGGGGTACTCATTTATATGAACTCTAAACATAGGTTAAACCGACAAAAGAAAAGATTGGAAATGGAAGCAGAGATAAAGAAGAAAGAACAGCTACTTATAAAGAATCCAACAGATGAAAGAATACGAGGAGCCATAAAACTTTTGAAAGATCAATTTCATATGCTTATGGCGGAACAAACAGCAATTAACTTACAATTTGCGAAACATAATACATTTTGCAATGCTAATAAACCGGGCAGATGGCTGGCTTACACATTGAGGAAGCGTCAGAGCACACGGGTCATTGGTAGCATTGAGATTGGAGGGAAGGAATTTTTTCAACAAAAATTAATCAAAGAAGTTTTCTTAGATTACTATACCAAATTATATGCTAAAGATGATATAAAGACTGGACTTACAGATAAATATTTAGAAGAAAAAAGAGTTATAAAAATTTCTAGTGATCAAAAGGAAAGAATGAGTCAACCAATTATAGCTGAGGAGATTATTGCCGCAATTAAGCAATTGAAAACAGCTAAAGCACTAGGGACAGATGGTTTAACAGCGGTGTACTATAAAACTTTACAAGCAGAAATGATTGAACATCTCAAAGATTTATTTTGCAGTATACAACAAGGGGGTAAAATACCCCCTTCATGGAAAGCAGCTTATATTTCATTGATACCGAAAGAGCAAGCAGGTCTTTAAAAACCTGAGAATTATAGACCAATGTCTCTTCTGAACAATGATTACAAAATTTTTGCAAAAGTATTAGCCAACAGATTAATGCCAGTTATTCAAGAGGTGATTCATCATGACCAAGCAGGATTTATAGAAGGCAGATACATGAAGGATAATGTGAGGCAAATAATAAATTTATTGGACTATCTTGAGAAGAATAAACAGATATCTGCAGTGCTGGTGTTTTTGGATACGGAGAAGGCCTTTGATAGAGTGGATTGGAATTTTCTACTAAAGACTTTGAGAAAAATGGATTTTGGGGATCAGTTTATACAGGCGGTTTCAGCAATTTATCAACAACAAATGGCACAAATTATTATTAATGGAAGTCTGACTACAAATTTTAGTATTGAAAAAGGAACAAGACAAGGTTGTCCGCTATCCCCATTGTTATTTATTCTAACATTAGAAGTCTTGTTGAATACAATACGGGATTCAAACTCATTACATGGCATAGTTATTAGGCATGAGGATTATAGGACCAGGGCATTTGCAGATGATCTGGTTGTTATCCTAACACAGCCGATGGAATCAATAATTCAGATGAAAGACATTATAAAAGAATATGGTATGATATCAGGATTTAGACTGAATCAGAAAAAGACTAAGATGATTGTTAAAAACATGACACAAGATCGTAAGCAGGAACTTGAAAGCAAGGCAGGCTTTGAAATTGTATCAAAAGTTAAATATTTAGGAGTTCAAGTTGCAGACGCAAATATAAAATTATTTCAAAATAATTATGAGGTGTTGTGGCGAGAGATACAAAAGGAGATGGAGACTTGGAAAAAACTGCAGCTGTCGTTGCTTTGAAGAATAGCAGCAGTTAAGATGAACGTTTTGCCTAGATTTCTCTTTTTGTTTCAAATGATTCCGGTGCTCAAAAGTGATTAGCAATTGAAAGAATGGCAAAATGGATTGAATAAGTTTGTCTGGAATGAGAAAAAGCCGAGAGTTAAACTGAAAAATATGCAAGATGTCCCAGAAAGGGGAGGCCTTAAACTCCCAAACCTACAATTGTATTATGAAGCAGCAGCTTTGACGCAAGCAAGTGACTGGTTTGGAAGGATAAAGACTGGAATATTGAATATAGAAAGTCATGATCTTGAATTTGGTTGGCATGCATATTTATTCTATGAGAACAAAGTGGATAAAGTATTTAAAAGCCACATACTTAGGAACTCTTTGATGCGAGTTTGGAAGAAGCACCGATTCAAATGGGATTACAAAATACTGTTATGGCTTGATCTTGGTCATATCATGTGGAATACAAATATAATGTCACTCGGGGGGCGGGGGGTTATACAAAGAAGTTCTTTTTATGGATGGGGGCAGATGGCAACCAAAGACATTAGAAACACTGTTGGAAGAAGAGATTAATTTAACCTGGCTACAGTATAATCAACTTCAACTGAGATGGAAAGAAGATCAAAAAAACTGGTATAATGATGTATGAAGAAGAATTGGTTAGACATATAAAGAGAAAGGTCCAATGCATATTAAGAGGGTTTATAATGTTCTGTTAGAAAGAGATTCAGAAACTGAACTGGTTAAAGACTGTATGATAAAGTGGGCACAAAATTTCGCAGAACCAGTGATGTTGGAAACATGGGAAAAAATATGGGTCCAGAATGTTAAATTTACACAGTCGCAGAATTTGAGGGAAAATTTTTATAAAATGTTTTATAGGTGGCATTTAGATCCTAAGAAATTATCGTGTATGTACCCTAATGTTCAATCAAAATGCTGGAGATGTGATTGCTTAGATGCCACATATTATCATATGTGGTGGACTTGTAAGAAAGTGAAAGCTTTTTGGATAAAAATTTGGTGGGTTATGCAAAATGTTTTGAAGAAAAAACTTCAGTTTTCCCCACAACTGTTTTTATTGGGTATAGTTAAGGGTTTTACATTGGGTGAAACAAAGCTGATATTGTATATGGTGACAGCAGCGAGATTTTTGATAGGTCAATATTGGAAAAGTGATGCTTTGCCCACTATTGAAGAATGGACTTTGAAGATGGCCAGTTTTGCAGAGATGGAGAAGATTTCAGCATATTTAAAAGACCGAACTCAAGAGACTTATGTATGGGAGTGGAAAAAGTGGATAGACTATGTGCAGAATAAATATCAAACTAGGAAATATCAGATAGCTTTTAGCTGAATGAATGTATTATGTAGGGATAGATTAATTGAGTTTTATGAAGGTATAAATGGTATACAGGGGGTGGAGGGGCTTAAGTTTCATAACTTAATTTTTGATTAGGTTTTTATTTTGTGGAAGTCCTGGGGGGAACAGGGGAGGGTTTTTTTTGTGGGGGGAACTGGGGAGAAAATGTATTTGTAAAACTTTTCAAATAAAAAAAAAAAAAGAAGAGCATATGACAGTCGTGGCCAGGGGGGCTTTATATCAGGTCCGCCTGATTCGCCTTTTCTGGATCGGGACTCCTTATGCAGTCACTCATCACCTCCCGCCTGGACTACTGTAATGCTCTCTACATGGGGCTCCCCTTGAGGAGCACCCGGAGGCTCCAACTGATACAGAATGCAACCGCGTGGGGGATTATAGGAGTGATGGGGTGCTCCCATGTGACACCCCTCCTGCGTGAGCTGCACTGTCTCCCGGTGGTTTTCCGGGTGCACTTCAAGGTGTTGGTTACCACCTTTAAAGCGCTCCATGGCTTAGGGCCTGGATACTTATGGGACCACCTTCTGCCACCGATAGCCTCCCACCGGCCAGTACGCTCCCACAGAGAGGGACTCTTCAGGGTGCCGTCAGCCAGACAATGTTGGTTGGTGACCCCCAGGGGGAGGGCCTTCTCTGTGGCAGCACCTGTCCTCTGGAACCACCTGCCCCCGGAGATACGTAGGATCCCAGATCTCCATGTTTTTCGCTGTGCCCTTAAAACTTTTTTATTTCATCAAGCCGGGCTGGCTTAAACCCCCCCCCCACACCTTAGACATTTTTAATTATTAATTGATTTTAGTTGGGGTGTTTTAAATTTATTGGGCCAAAATTTGTTTAATTTTTTTTTTAATTTAAATTTTGTATGTCATGTTTTTATTCTTGGCTGTTCACCGCCCTGAGTTCAGTGGGAGAAGGGCGGTATAAAAATCTAATAAAATAAATAAATAAAATAAATGTTTTATTGCAGGTTTGAAAGGAAACTACAGCCACCTATTGCCACAACCTTCATCTCAGACACACCAACAATAGCCAAGCCTCCTACAACTGACCCCATCTCAGACACACCAACAACAGCCAAACCTCCTACAACTGTTCCCATCCCATTGGGTTCACAACCCCTAGTGAACACAGAAAAGGAAGTGCAAGACCTATTTCACAGACAAAAGCCAGGAAAAGCTCCAGGCCCAGACAAGATAACTCCTTGCTTAAAAGTTCGTGCTGACCAATTGGCCCCAATCTTCACCCGAATCTTCAATAAATTGCTAGAGAGGTGCTATGTTCCTTCTTGCTTCAAACACTCTACTATCATCCCAGTGCCGAAGAAGCCCACCATCAAGGAACTGAATGACTACAGACCAGTTGCTCTAACATCTGTAGTTATGAAAACCTTTGAAAGTCTAGTGCTGTCCCACTTGAAAACCATCACGGAGCCACTGTTAGACCCTTTCAATTTGCATACTGAGCACAGTGGTTTAATGCACCCTGTTATTAACACAGCTGCCTGCAATTTCTGCAGGTTCGAATCTTACCAGGCTCAAGGTTGACTCAGCCTTCCATCCTTTCTAAGGTAGGTTAAATGAGGACCCAGTTTGTGGGGGCAATAAGCTGACTTTGTATAAATATACAAAAGTATGAAGGCTATTGCTTAACGCATTGTAAGCCGCCCTGAGTCTCCGGAGAAGGGCGGCATATAAATCAAAGTAAAAAAATAAAAGATCAACAGATGATGCTGTTAATATGGCTCTACACTACATCCTAAAACATCTTGAATTTCCAAAGACCTATGCAAGGGTCCTCTTTGTAGACTTTAGTTCAGCATTCAATACCATCATTCCAGACATTCTTCTAACTAAGCTAAACCAGCTAGCGGTACCCGAACACACCTGTAAGTGGCTCATAAGCTTCCTAACAGAAAGGAAGAAGCAGGTGAAGCTAAGCAGAATCACATCAGATACCTGTACAATTAGCACAGGGCCCCCCCAAGGCTATGTGCTTTCTCCACTTCTCTTCTCTCTATATACCAATGACTGCATCTCAAATGATCCAACTGAAGTTCGCAGATGACACAACAGTGATCGGTCTCATTTGAGATAATGAGGAATCTGCATACAGATGGGAAGTTGAAAAACTAGCCTCATGGTGCAACCAGAACAATTTGGAACAGAGCACACTCAAAACTGTAGAAATGGTGGTAGAGTTTAGGAGAATCCCTCCCATACTCTTACGATACTAGACAACACAGTATCAACAGTAGAGATTGTCAAATTTCTAGGTTCTACCATATCTCAAGATCTAAAATGGACACCTAATATCAAAAACATCATCAAAAAAGCACAACAAAAAATGTTCTTTCTGAACCAACTCAGAAAGCTCAAACTGCCCAAGGAGCTGCTGATACAGTTCTACAGAGGTATTATATAGTCTGTCATCTGCACCTCTATAACTGTCTGGTTTGGTTCTGCAACCCAAAAAGACAGACACAGATTTCAGAGGATAATTAGAACTGCAGAAAAAACAATTACTACCAACCTGCCTTCCATTGAAGACCTGTATACTGCATGAGTAAAAAAGAGGGCTGTGAAAATATTCACAGACCCCTCACATCCTGAACATAAATTGTTTCAACTTCTACCCTTACAATGATACTAAAGAGCATTGCACACCAGAACAACTAGACACAAGAACAGGTTTTTCCCGTACGCCATCACTCTGCTAAACAAATAATTCCCTCAACACTGTCAAACTATTTACCCATCTCCTCCCACTTATGACTGTATAACTGTAACCTTGTTGCTGGTATCCTTACGATTTATATTGACTGTTTCCTAATATGATTCAATTGCTTATTTTGCTCCAACGTCTGGGGGCAATGTAGGTGTTCCCATGGATTCCTGGAGGGCCGAATTTCCAACCAACGGCCCTGGCCCAGCAAGTCGAACATGAGGACAGCCTGCTGCGAGCTTTTGGACTCTTTTGAGCCGCTCGTGAGGCTGTCTGGATCTGTGGAGCGCTGCAAGGCTATGGCGGCGCAGACGGGAGGCTTGGAATTGATCGGGGTGGCGCCTTTTGCCTCGGTGTCAAAACAGCGGTGGCTGGATGGGGTAGGGGTGTGTGAGGGTGATGGCGGCATGCAAGAGCGCCACTGGACGCCCCCTCCTCCCCGGAAAAAGCTCGGGACTGCCAGCAGCGGTGGCGACGTTGGGCGCGGCGGCTGCGGCGGCGGGAGTGAAATGGCAGTTGCTGGGGTAATGCCAAGGGGACTGGCACGACCCTGGTGGAACTTTTCAAACTTAGACCTTTTCCAACTGGTCTATTGCCAGCTGTGGAAGGGGAGTCCTGGCGAACTGATTTGGAGCTACCTGATTGGTAGCTCTCCTGAAGACCTTCTGAAGACCTTGGGACTTGGGGGGGGGGAATTAGAAGATCTTGTGGAGACTGGAGGAGTTGGGAAGAGCTAGGCTATGATTGGCCTATTGTTCCGGTCCTTCTCCCCCTCCCCCCGTTCCCCCTTTTCCCACCGCGGCCCGGTTGTGGGCGTTGGTTGGGATCATTATCATCCGGACTGGATCCTTTCCGCATCTGGACTCATTACCCCTTAAAATAACTACAGCTGACGCCCGCCTCCGGCTATATCATCAGTACTATTGTCATCTGTACTATCTTGTTGTCAGGAGATGTTTAAACCTGGGCATGGGCACTGAGGGAGTCACTTTGTTGCAGCTGTCACCGAAGAAGATCTGCTGTTACCAGCCGCCATGAGAGGGTGGCTTGGTCACTGCTTTCCCGGGGCAGCGGCCTGAGACCACTGTAGTGAGAGGACAGTGGAGTCCGGTTGACCCGTGCCGGAATGGCGAACTTTCTCTCCTGGACCTTTTTTAATCAGCACCATTGAATCCTTGGACTCGTTCATCTTCTCCAGACAGACTATAGGATGTATTCACCGGCTGAGCTCTTCACGCTGCGAGACTCCGCCCTCTCGCAGGCTTGGCCCTCCATGTTATCGAGGGCCTATCTTGATGACGGATTTTGGAATCCCGAGAGATGGCATGCAGCGAAGAGGGGGTTGAGGAGGTTTTTATTTAAATTTTTAATGAAAATTTTAAGGGGACCCGGGAGGAAGGGAGGGGGTTGTAAAAGTGGACCTGGGGGGGTCCAGATAGCTGGTGAGTGGCGTGATAGGTTGATTGGTTGCAGCAGAGGGGTCAGGAAAGGAAATTTATCCGGGGAACAGGGGGGCAACAGGAAGGGCAATGAAATTGAAATAATGAGTGGGAGGGGCAGGTATGATTGGCGCAGGGGGCCATATCATGTGTCGGGGGCGCGCACACGCTGTTTACGAGCAATTGCACACTCCGGCCCCCAATGTGCGACTCGTGGCCTGGGTTGTGCAGAGTCTCAGGCCCAGGGTCCATGGCTGATGTTGTGTAATGCCAGGTCAGTTGTTAATAAAGCCCCCCTCATTTGTGATCTTATTTTGGGGGGGGTGCGGACCTGGCAGGTATTACGGAGACCTGGTTGGGCCAAGAGGGGGGGTCCCCCTCGTCGAAATGTGCCCACCAGGTTTCTGTGCATTTCATCAGCCAAGGGCCCAGGGGAGGGGTGGGGGAGTGGCGGTGATTATTAGGGAAAGTCTTTGTCCGAGGGAGACCACTGTTCCTCAGATAGCCAGATGTGAGTCCCTTTTTGTGAAGTGGGGTCGTGGGGTGCAGATGGGTTTGCTGACTACGTACCTGGCTCCCTGCCACGTAGCAGCGATCCTGCCTGAGCTACTTGACGTCATTGCCAGGGTGGCGGTTGATACCCCCAGACTTATTGTCATGGGGGATTTCAACCTTCCAGCCGCGGGTGAGGCATCAGAGGTGGCTTGGGAGTTCATGGCTTCCATGACGGCCATGGACCTGACCCAGTTAGTTCAAGGCCCCACTCACATAGGGGGACACACTCTGGACTTGATTTTTGTCTCTGGTCAGTGGTTGAATGATCTTGGTTGAGGGGACCTAGCTATTAAACCCTTGTCATGGACAGATCATTCGCTCCTTCACTTGGACTTTCCTACCGCTTCCCCCCACCACAGGGAGACGGAACCGACCAGATGGTTCCGTCCTAGGCGCCTGATGGATCCCGAAAGGTTCCTGACGGAGCTTGGGCCATTTCCTGAGACTCTGACACACGACTCGACTGAAGGTCTGGTAGCCACCTGGGAGAGTGCGGCCACCGGAGCTTTGGATCACATTGTGCCTTTGCGGCCTCTGAGCCGATGCCGATCTCAATTGGCTCCTTGGTTCTCTGAGGAGCTGAGAGAGATGAAGCATCGGAAAAGACGCCTAGAGAGCATTTGGAGGACTAGTCAATCCGATTCCGACCGGACACAGGTGAGGTCTTATATCAAGACCTACCTAGTGGCGATAAAAGTGGCGAAATTTAACCATTTTTCCGCTCTTATCGCATCTGCAGAGAACCGCCCAGCCACCCTGTTTAGGGTGACCCACTCCCTTCTTTGGGGGGGAGTGCAGGAAGATCCCTTGCAGGGTCGTGCTGAGGATTTTGTGCAATTCCTGTATGATAAAGTCGCTCGGATTCGGGATGGCTTGGACTCCGATTGGATAAGTCCAGGGGAGGAGACGAGGGTAGGTCTTGAGAATATTATCTGGGAGGAGTTTGATCCTGTGGCTCCCGAGGATGTGGACAGGGTTCTGGGTAAGATTAGTGCCGCCACATGTTTATTGGACCCGTGTCCCTCCTGGTTGGTACTGGCCTCCCGGGAGGTTACACGAGGCTGGCTCCAGGGGATTATAACTGCTTCTCTGAGTGAGGGTGCCTTTCCTGCCGCCTTGAAAGAGGCGGTAGTGAGGCCCCTCTTCAAGAAGCCTTCCCTGGACCCGGCTGAATTAGCCAACTACCGTCCGGTCTCCAACCTTCGTTTTGTGGTGAAGGTTGTTGAGAGCATGGTGGCACGACAGCTTCCCCAACACCTGGATGAAGCTATCTATCTGGACCCGTGCCAGTTGGGCTTCAGGCAGGGGTACAGCACAGAAACGGCATTGGTCGCATTGGTGGATGATCTCTGGAGGGCTCGGGACAGGGGTTGCTCCTCTGTCCTAGTCCTATTAGATCTCTCAGCGGCTTTTGATACCATCGACCATGGTATCATGCTGCAGTGGTTGAGGGGGTTAGGAATAGGGGGCACCGTTTTGCGGTGGTTCTCCTCCTTCCTCTCCGACCGCTCGCAGTTTGTGTTAGCAGGGGGGCAGAGGTCGACCTTGAGGCACCTCGCATGGGGAGTGCCGCAAGAGTCGGTCCTCTCGCCCCTTCTGTTCAACATTTATGTGAAGCCGCTGGGTGAGATCATCCGTGGTTTTGGGGTGAAGTGTCATCTGTATGCTGATGATACTCAGCTGTACATCTCCACCCCAGACCACCCCAACGATGCCCTTGATGTGATGTCCTGCTGCCTGGAGGTCGTGTGGGTCTGGATGGGGAGGAACAGGCTCAGACTCAACCCCTCCAAGACTGAGTGGCTGTGGCTTCCGGCATCCCGATATAGTCAGCAGGTGCCATCGATGACTATTGGGGGTGAATCTTTGCCCCCCACAGAGAGGGCTCGCAATCTGGGTGTCCTCCTGGATGCACGGCTGTCTTTAGAAGAGCATATGACGGCCAGGGGGGCCTTTTATCAGGTTCGCCTGATTTGCCAGTTGCAGCCCTTTCTGGACCGGGACACCTTGCGCACAGTCACTCATGCCCTTGTCACCTCCTGGCTGGACTATTGTAATGCTGTCTACATGGGGCTCCCCTTGAAGAGCACTCGGAGGCTCCAACTGGTCCAGAATGCGGCCGCGCAGGTGGTTATGGGTGCAACTCGTTGTGCCCATGTGACACCCCTCCTGCGTGAGCTGCACTGGCTCCCAGTGGTCTTCCGGGTGCGATTCAAGGTGCTCGTTACCACCTTTAAAGCGCTCCATGGCATAGGACCCGGGTACCTTCGAGACCGACTTCTGCCACCAATAGCCTTCCACCAGCCAGTTCGCTCCCACAGAGAGGGTCTCCTCAGGGTGCCATCGGCCAAGTTATGTCAGCTGGTGACACCCAGGGGGAGGGCCTTCTCTGTGGGAGCCCCAGCCCTGTGGAATGAACTGCCCCCAGAAATACGTAAGATCCCCGACCTCCGGGTATTTCGCTGTGCACTGAAGACCCTGTTGTTCCACCAGGCTGGGCTATCGACATGATAATTTTAAATTGGGGTATTTTAAATTTCTGGGGTTTTAAATGGAACCAAATTTATTTAATAATTTTAAATTTTAAATTGATGTTTGTCTTGTGTTTTTAAATAGGCTGTATACCGCCCTGAGTCCTTCGGGAGAAGGGCAGTATAGAAATAAAATAATAATAATAATAATAATAATAATAATAATAATAATTATTATTATTATTATTATTATTATTATTATTATCATCATCATCATCATCATCATCATTATTCCCTATGACTATCATTATGTGTTGTACCTTATGATTCTTGACAAATGTATATTTTCTTTTATGTACACTGAGAGCATATGCACCAAGACAAATTTTTTGTGTGTTCAATTACACTTGGCTAATAAAAAATTCTATTCTATTCTATTCTAGTTATTGTACTTGCAGCAATGTCCTTATGTAAAGACTCTATTTCAGTTTCTTGGGGTAGGTTTTTGCAAAAAAAAAAAAACCCTTTTTCATAATACTTTATTAATATATATTCTGTTGTTTGTGTATACCCTTTTCAAATCTTCCTTTCAAACCCTCCATTTTTATAAGTTTTAATCACTTATTACTCTATTCTTGCTGAAAAATTCTTTCTTACTGGTGATTACTGGGTTCTGGTTCAGATATGGTAGGTTAACAACTGTTTCTTTTAAAAATTAATATTAAATATAAGTGTAATAAATTGATTTTATTCTATAGAACTTCCAGATACGTTAAATATCCTAATAGCATCAGTATAGAATAATACCAGTGCTCATTTATTTCTAAAACAATTTGCAAGTATATCTTGCACCACTTTCTCAATAGAAATAAAAATTCTGTTTCTTGCACTGAAAGAGGGTAAGAAAGAAAACAAGATTCTGGCTGCTTTGATTGGCCTATATATACATATCTCATTTGAAAGTAAAATTACTCTCCATAATTCTTGCATTGTCATTCTAATCTTTTGCTTAGTATTTTACTATTCTGGCTTCAGAGAGAATTGTTCTTGGTCTGATTGTTTTTAGCCCTGATTAGTTAGAAAAGCCTACTTGCAACTTGTAGAATTATTTAAAATTTCCTACCATGGCATCTGTGGTAGATGTATATCCCTGTATAACAGTGATGTTCACTGAATATCCACTAATACTGTGTTTCCCAGAAAATATGACTGGTCTTATTTTCTTTTAACCCCCCAAAAATGGCTATGGCTTCTTTTTGGGTGGGTGTAATTATTGACTCACTTCACGGCAGCACGAACAGCCCCACCCAGCAGGAGCCTGATGCTGGCCCACTTCTGCAGCCACATGCCACCATTTGCACGCATTGCCCCCTGCCTCCATTTTGCCATCACAGCCTTCCAGAAAGCTCTCTGCAGTTGAGAAACAGGCTCTAGATTGACACGAATGGCGCCTCCTGGCTTCCATTTCACCTTCAGATGCCGTCTGGAAAGCCCCTTGTAGCTGATAAAAGAGCTCCGGATCAACTGCAGCTCTTATAACAAAACAGAGACTGGGGGCAATGTGTGCATCAATCCGGATCTAGTTTCTTGGCTGCAGAGGGCTTTCTGGAAGGCTGTGACAGCAAAATGGAGGCCATGGGTGATGTATGCAAGCAGCGGCAAGCGGCCACATGAGAAGTGTGCCTGCAAGGCAAGGCAGGTGTTGGGGTGTGTGAGGCCTGGTAAGTAGGGCAGCTCCACCACCCCCATCCTCACCCTAGCTTAATTTTTACCTGTGTGCCCCACCCTCCTGCACCACAGAAAGAAGGAAAGTTAGCTAGGAAAGAAAGTTAAAGAATTAGATGTTCTGACCCAGCCTGCATGAGACCCACTCAGCAGCCTACTCATGAGGAGAAATCCCTTTTCATTTAGAAAGGCAGGAATACACTGCATTCACTGACAAAGCTCCAGGTCAAACATCCTTAGGTGATTCACAAGCCATAGCAGTTTCTGAGTTCCCCTCATGGAACCTCAATTAGCACTTCAAACCCAACACAAAGACTCCTGACCAACCACTGGTTAGTGGCAAGGAAATCCTGGCAAGAAATCTGCTGGAGGAAACTCTTCTGGAGCATGAACACTTCCCACAATCCCTCCTCCTTATATCCCAGCCAGGGAGGGGCTTGTTAACATCTCCTTCTTTTCCTGGATAGCTGGCCCTCAATCCTGCGTTGCTCTCCTATCTGCAGTTCTCTGTGCATATGTACATCTGGGACAGAGCCCAGCTGTTCCTCCCCATTGCTCAGCTCAGGCCCCGAAAACAGCTGTCTTTCTGCCTGAGTGTGAGTAGATAAGACCTGCTCTGCATCTGGCTCTGAGACCTCCTGCTCCTCAGAGCCTTCTGCCAGCTTCAATGGTAACCCAGACACCCCCTCCATCTCCTCTGACTTATCTGACTCAACTGCCATCTCTGCTGGCAGTCAACGAACCAGAACATTAGGAACACAAGTGGTGTTTTCAGCTAAACTTCCAACAAAAGGCCAACATCCAAACAATTTTAGAAATGAACCACTGGCTTAAAAACTGGTGTTGACAACAGAACTTCAGTTTCCTAGACCATGGTCTGCATTACCTAGAAGAAGAGTTGCTGGCAAGAGGTGGACTGCACCTCACAAGAACTGGAAACAATATATTCAGAAAATGACTGGCTCATCTTATCCAAAGGGCTTTAAACTAAAATTGAGGAAGCGGGGGGGGGGGGCAATCTCCATGACCTATAGAACCTAATTCCAGGCAAAAACCACTAGATAACCAATCACATAAAGAAAAAGAGAGTAAAGGGAAAAAAGAAAAAAGAAGAAAAAAGAAAAACATAATGAAATAGAGAGTGATGGAAAGGATGGAAATCCCAGTTACAAAGTAGGAGATATAAGAAACATATTCAAGACCAATAAAGGACTCAAACGCTAATACTAACATCCTCAAGAAGCCTTCTCTGGACCCGGCCGTTTTGGCAAACTATCGTCCGGTCTCCAACCTTCACTTTGTTGTGAAGGTTGTGGAGAGTGTGGTTGCGTGACAGCTCCCACAGTTCCTGGATGAAACCGTCTATCTAGATCCATGCCTGTCCGGCTTCAGGCCTGGGTACAGCACAGAGACGGCATTGGTCGCATTGGTGGATGATCTCTGGAGGGTTCGGGACAGGGGTTGCTCCTCTGTTCTGGTCCTATTAGACCTCTCAGCGGCTTTTGATACCATCGACCATGGTATCATGCTGCGCCGGCTGGAGGGACTGGGGGTGGGAGGCACCGTGCTGCGGTGGTTCTCCTCCTATCTCTCTGACCGGTCGCAGTCTGTGTTGGCAGGGGGGCAGAGGTCGACCTCGAGGCACCTTGCTTGCGGGGTGCCGCAAGGGTCGGTCCTCTCGCCACTCCTGTTCAACATTTATGTGAAGCCGCTGGGTGAGATCATCCGTGGTTTTGGGGTGCGATGCCATCTGTACGCTGATGACACTCAGCTGTACATTTCCACCCCAGACCACCCCAATGATGCCCTCGAAGTGATGTCCCAGTGTCTGGAGGCCGTGCGGGTCTGGATGGGGAGGAACAGGCTTCGGCTCAACCCTTCCAAGACCGAGTGGCTGTGGATGCCGGCGTCCCGGTATAGCCAGCTGGTGCCATCGCTGGCTATTGGGGGTGAGTCACTGACCCCCACAGAGGGGGCTCGCAACTTGGGCGTCCTCCTGGACACACGGCTGTCTTTAGAAGAGCATATGACGGCCGTGGCCAGGGGGGCTTTTTATCAGGTTCGCCAGTTGCGCCCCTTTCTGGATCGGGACTCCTTGTGCACAGTCACTCATGCCTTGGTTACGTCACGCCTGGACTACTGTAACGCTCTCTACATGGGGCTCCCCCTGAGGAGCACCCGGAGGCTCCAGCTGGTGCAGAATGCGGCCACGCGGGTGATTATGGGAGCAACGTGGCGCTCCCACGTAACACCTCTCCTGCGCGAGCTGCATTGGCTCCCGGTGGTCTTCCGGGTGCGCTTTAAGGTGTTGGTTCTCATCTTTAAAGTGCTCCATGGCTTAGGGCCAGGGTATTTGCGAGACCGCCTGCTGCTACCGATAACCTCCCACCGGCCAATACGCTCTCACAGAGAGGGCCTCCTCGGGGTGCCGTCGGTCAGGCAATGTTGGCTGGCGGCCCCCAGGGGGCGAGCCTTCTCTGTGGGGGCACCCGCCCTGTGGAATGAGCTGCCTCCCGGAATACGATTGATCCCGGACCTCCGGACCTTCCGTAAAGCCCTGAAGACGTTTTTATTTCATCAAGCCGGCCTAGCCTAAATGGTTTTTAACTGGGATTTTAAATTTTATGGATTTGGGGTTTTAAATTGGGTAGCCAATTATTTAATTTTTTTAATTATCTTAACTTTTGTATTTGTATGTTTTTTAATTTTGGCTGTTCACCGCCCTGAGTCCCTTCTGGGAGAAGGGCGGTATACAAATTAAATTAATAAAATTAATAAATAAATAAATCCAAAGTTTAGGGAACAAACAGGGTGAACTTGAAGTATTAGTACATGAAGGCAGATATGATATAGTTGCCATTACTGAAACTGGTGGGATGAAGCTTATGACTGGAATGTACTGATAGAAGGATACAAACTATTCAAAAGAAACAGATCTAACAAAAGAGGAGGTGGAGTTGCATTATATATAAAAGATCACTACATCTCTACAGAAATACACAAAACCAAAGATGAAAACCTCCTAGACTCCATATCGGTCAATATAAAAGGGGGGAAATGGCATCGCTATAGGCATATACCACAGGCCACCCAACCAAGCAGAAGAAATAGATGAACTCTTTGCTAATCAATTAACAAATGTATGTAGAAAATATACCACAATAGTAATGGGAGACTTTAACT
Organism: Arizona elegans; assembly: GCA_022577455.1. Taxonomy (NCBI): domain Eukaryota; kingdom Metazoa; phylum Chordata; class Lepidosauria; order Squamata; family Colubridae; genus Arizona; species Arizona elegans. The sequence continues at coordinate 43,543,477 of JAKOOJ010000006.1, forward strand.
ACCCTGATATCAATGGTGGGATTCAGCTGGTTTGCAACAGTTCAAGCAAATCAGTCACTAAATTGTGTGCAGTTTGACAAACCGGCTGAATAGCATGCCTCATCACACCCATTTAAAGTCACAAACATGACGTGTGGGTTGCCCGCCGAGAGCAGGGTGAGCGCGAACCGGGGCAAAGGCAGGAACCGAGAGAGGAAAGCTTGGAAGCAGCCGGCATGGCAGGACAGGCATTTAAAAAATTTCTTCCTCTTTTTGACTGAGTACTGGTCAAAAGATGTGTGGCTGAGACAATAACTAAAGGGGGAATCATGATTCCAGAAAAATCTCAAGGAAAGGTGCTACAAGCCACTGTTGTGGCAGTTGGATCAGGTTCAAAAAACAAGGGTGGAAACACTCAACCAATTAGTGTAAAAGTTGGTGAGAAGGTTCTACTACCTGAGTACGGGGGTACAAAAGTTATTCTGGATGATAAGGACTATTTCATATTTAGAGATGGTGATATTCTTGGAAAGTATCTTGACTGAGAAGTTCATACTATGGCATTATCATGAAGTTGTCATTCCACAAAAAGTGCTCAAATGCTTTTGCTCCATCATGTAAATAATTATTTTCTTAATAAATGCAACATTTCTCAAATGATATTGTGACCTTGAAATAAAACTTATCTAAAAAAAATAAATAAAGTCACAAACATAGTTTTTCTATATATTACCTACCCAACCGTAGGATAAATATCCAACAGTTTTCAAGTGCCTCTGCCGCCCCAAGTGCCCTGCCCTTCAGATCCCAACAGGGCCAGTGTCCAGCGGTGGTGCATCTGGCAGGTGGGCACGCAGATGACACGGGGCTGCACACATGCACCTCACCATACTGCAGCAGACTTTGCCCCAGCACAGCACTCTCCCCTGAGGGCCACCTGCTTGCCCACCCACTGTTGTGACCTAGGCCCAAATAGGTATTATCAGACGCAGTTCTAAACAAACAGATTTTATTAGAACAGCTGAGAATTAACTCATTCTCAGCATAGTCCAAACTAATTCAAAACAAATTCTTCATAACATGGTTCTTCGGCCTTATCACCAACCTTGGTCTACTTTGGCAACCTGCCAAAGGCTTCTCTTGGCAAAAGTTCAGAAGCAGGAGACGCCGACAAGAAATAAATGCAGCAAAAAATCTATCAACGTTGATTTCTGACAAAGAGCCCAAGAGCCGTTACTGGTCTTTTAAGCCTTATGGGAGGGGCCAATAATTTCTTGGCCTTACTCCCGAGTCGTCCTTTTTGCTTTAGCTGCTCTTCCTTCTGGCAGCTCATTCTCTGCCTCTGAAGCAGAGCCCTTGTCCGGGACTTCCCCTGACTCCAGGACTGGCCCATTGTCCTCCCCAGCCTTCTCACTGTTCGACTCCACTGCCAGGTCTGCAGGCTGCTGGCGGACCACAACACCCACTGGCTGGACTGGCCCAGAAATAGCACATCCCCCTGCTGGATGTGGGGCCTGAGGTGGAGGGGAGGGCAAGTGGGTGGCAGCCAGCCAGAGGCCCTTTGGAAGCTGAGACCTGGGCCTGAAAGGCGGCCAAGCCTCGCTGTGTCCCTTTGAGGCAGTCCTTTGGTTGAGCCTGGTGGGCCCGGAGGGGGTGCCCCTCCCCCACCATCAGTCTTACCTTCTCAGACCAGTTGAGGAGTGGCTGGGAGGGGTGAGCAGAACGATGCAAGCCCTGTGGGCTGGAATGTAAGACTGACAGTGGGGAGGGAGACCTGCTCTGGGTCTGCCACACTTGGCTGAAGGGCATAGGCTGCTTCAGGGGGGGCGGCAAGGCTCGGCCAACTTTCGGGCCTGGCTCTCAGCTTTTGCGGAGCATCATGGCATGCAGCCCCGGAACATCCACCCACCTGCCCACTAGGAGTCCACCACCGGGCGCTGGCCCCACTGGGATCTGAAGGGCAGGACATTCAGGCCGGTGGAGATACGTGGAAACCCTGGAGCCCCTTGAGGTCTTTGGGAAGGTTCAGGTCATCCAAGGCTTTGCTCCCCAGGAAGGGCTCTGTCATGGAGGGCTATGTGCCCAGACCAGGCGCTTTCTCTCAGGCCTCCTGCCTCACAGGGGGCAGCAGGAGGAGGAAGTGTGTGGCCGGGAAGGCTGCCTGCATTTCTTGCAGGCAAAGCTGGGATGTCTGCAAACCTGCAAATATGTATGAGGTCTTCTGCCTTGAGCAGAAGATTGAACTAGAAGACCTCCAAGGTACTTTTTAGCCTATGATTCTAAAGGCTCCAAGACAAGCGAATTTGCTTAAATTGTGTGTGTGTGTGAGAGAGAGAGAGAGAGAGTGAGAGAGAGGGGGGGAGGGAGAGAGGGAGAGAGAGAGAAAGAGAGAGATGTGGCTTCTTGGGGTGTATTTTGGAGAAGTGTCAAGAGAAATGCTAAAAGGGCAATCAATTTGGGATTATATTCCAAATGAAATTGGGACTTCAGGGTAAGGAGACATGAAGAACTTTCAACTGCAGGTTTCTAAAAATCTATTAAAATGAATGTCTAGAGATAGGGTCTCTAAGACCCAATGAGGGTCTTAGCATATTTAGCTCAGGAACAACAGAATAAGAGTTGAAAGGGACTTCAGAGGTCTTCTAGTGCAACCCCCTGCTTAGGCGGGAAAACCGAAGGTGCCAAAATCTGAGTGGAGGGCCTGGAAAAGGTGTCAGAATAACAGAATAACACTTAAAAGGGAACTTTGGCGGGGGGAACCTATACCATTTCAGAGAAATGGCTGTCCACTCTTTTCTTAAAAACCTTCAGTGATCAAGTTCCTAGAACTTCTGCAGACAAGCAGTTCCACTAGTTAATTGTTCTCACTGTCAGGAAGGTTCTCCTTAGTTTTAGGTTGCTTCTCGCTTTGTTCAGTTTTCATCCATTGCTCCTTGTTTTGCCTTCTGCTGCTTTGGAAAATACATTGCCCCTCCTTTGTGGTAGCCCCTTAAAAGCCTGTTTTGTGACCTGCCTATCACACTCTTGGGCAAAGCATGTGAGCCATTTCCTGCTTTCAGTGGTCCATGAAAGTACATCTATAGTATCTAGATGCAAATAATAAAATCAAAAAATGATGAGCAACATTTTTACAGAACTATATATATATGTTGAGGCCTTTGAGGCAAGCAGCCAGGAGGTGAGGCAAGGCTGGGCGTGAAGAGGAGTGGCTGGGAGGGGAGGAGTAAGGCAGGGCTGGGAGTGGTGGGGAGAGGCCGGGCGAGGCAAGACACCCCTCAATCAGTGGTGGGTTTCAAAAAAATTTACTACCGGTTCTGTGGGTGTGGCTTGGTGGGCATGGCATGGCTTGGTGGGGTGGCAGGGGAAGGATACTGTAAAATCTCCATTCCCTCATCACTCCAGGGGAGGTTACTGCAAAATCCCTATTTCCTTCCAATCAGCTGGGACTCGGGAGGCAGAGAATAGATGGGGGCGTGGCTAGTCAGAGGTGGTATTTACCAGTTCTCCACAACTGGTCAGAACCTGCTGAAACCCATCTCTGCCCTTAATGTGAATGACATCAACTTGGCCATGCCCACCCAGTTGTCAGGGTTCTGACCGATGCCCTAATTAAATCATGAGCCTCAAGCCAAGCTTCAAAAGAAATCCAGTTATTTATTAGGAGCTTCATCTCAGCATGAACCAAGTGAAGCCAACTCTGACCTCACTTAATTCAAGCATTGGCTCTGACCCTGTTTCCCCCTCCCCGCAAGGTGTGTCATCAGTCACATTTCCCAACGAAGCAATTTTGCGGGTTGTAGAAGTCACTCCCTCCAGTCACTGTGGGTCAACCTGGAGATGACCTTGACATTGCTGGCTGGAATGTGCTTTGTTTTGACTAAAATGCAACTTCCTCAATGCAGCTGCTAGGCTCGATTCCCCATCCCCCTTCCTATGGCAACTCGAGAGCAGATCAGAAATGCCCCACAAGTTGACATAAGGCTTCCCTCACTTCCTGAAGGTGACTTGTGCAAAGCAAAAACAGTTTGAGTACAGGTATAGATTTTAGGGGTATGACACCACCACCCCCAGGCTTTGTTGGGTTGTCTTCATGGAATTTAGCTATGAGGCGGTCAGCTTGGATGTTTCTGCTCTTTACCCAAGACGACTCTGATAAGGGGTAGCCCTTCTATTTGATTAGGTATTGGAGCTGTCTCCTGTGCCACCTCGAGTCAATTATGCATTGCATCTCATAATGGGTTTGGCCCCCTATGACCACTGGGTCTGGGGGCTCTTGGTTTAGTGGTCTCAGGGTTGACCTGACTACAAGTTTTAAGAGGCTGCTTTGGAACACAACATCAACAAAAGGCAGGATGTCTGCCCAATTGAACTGCTGATAGTTCATGTAACACCTCAGGTACTGCTCTACCATGGCATCCAGACATTCTCCCCCCGCCCCATTGGTAGACAGATGAAAAGCTGAGATGATGTCTGAGATGATATTTCATGGGAATCCATGCAGGAAGTATATGTGCTTCAGAAACAATTTAGCTAACTGGTGGGCTGAGAGTAGTCCGCTGCAGGATATGAAGTGTGCCTGCTTGGAGAATAAGTCAATCACAGTCCTGATCACAGTGTTTCCCCTGCTCTTTGGCAACTCCTCTATAAAGTCCATTGCAATTTCCTCCCATGGCATTGTTGGCTCTGCCACCAGTTGCAGCAGTCTGGGGAAGCGGGGTGTCCCTGGTTGCTTTTTCATAGTGGTGCAAATAGTGCAATTTTTCACATAACTGTACACATCATTTTTCATGCTGGGCCACCAGAATTGTCTCTGCACTAAGTGTAAAGTCTTTAGGAACCCAAAGTGGCCCACCGATTTAACATTGTGGCTCCTCTGGAGGATTAAGGTGTGGAGGGACTCTGGGACATAGGGTTTCATCCTTTTCCACCCAAAAAGGTCCTCCCATTTTGTCAAGATATTTTGGGTGTCACAGAACCCAGGTTCTGCTAGCAGTTCGGTTTTGAGTTTTGTGGTTAGATCCATTGCCAGTCGCAGCATTGTCATCTGGTGATCACTTGGGCTGCTATTTGGGTAGGGGGAATGATGGCATCTATTATCTCCTCCTGTTTGCATTTGTACTGGGACACATGGAAGTGGGTGTCAGTAGGAAATTCCTCCCCCCTGGGATGTGCTTTAGCACAAAATTGAATTGGTTGAAGTATAGAGCCCAGCGGACTTGTTTAGGGTCCTAAGGGCCTCCAGGTTTTTGTGGTCAGTCCAGACTTCAAATGGTTTCTCCCCACCCCTTCCAGCAGGTGGCGCCAGGTTAACAGTGCCCATCTTACCACAAAAGCCTCTTTTTCCCATGCGGTCCATCAGCTCTCTGTGTCTGTGAGTTTGTGGGAGGTGTAGATGCAGGGCTGTAGTTTTCCTTGGCTATTTCTTTGGAGTAGCACTGCTTCCACTGCCACGTCACTGGTGTCTGCTTGGATGACAAAGAGTTGTTCAGGGTCAGGATGGTTCAGCACCAGTTCCTTTGCAAAAAGTTATCTTAGTGTTTTGAATGCCTTTTGGCAGGTTAGGTCCCACTGTAGGGGTTGTCCCATGTGGGGCTTCATCCCTGGGCCCCCTGTCTCATGGTGGTGGTGGTGGGGTAGGATGTCACACTCGGCCTCGCAGAACACTTCTGCAAGATTCTGATATTCTTTGAGGATCTGTTCGACCTCTGGGGTTTTGTCGGAGGTGGCTGCTAAGTAAGTAAGTAAGCTTTTATTGCGGTCAGATACCAAATTAAAATAGACAAAGAAAGGGAGCATATTTTACAAATATGGATAGATCATGGGACAGTACACCATCTACTGCCTCAAATACAATCTGTACTGTCAATACTAGTGATCCTCTGCCGTTGGGCTTACCTGTCTCTTTTCCCATTTTTTTCCAGCCACGACTGCAGCAAAATTTTTTGGGTGGCTGCTAATTGTTCTGGTGGGGCCTTCAGGGAGGTTTCCTGCATGGACAATGCTTCTATTGCATCAATTCCCCAACCCCCTGCCTATGGCAACTTGAGACCAGGTCAGGAATGCTCCGTGAGATGACACCATCACATGACCACCCAGCCACCCCTATCAGCAGGTTATTAGGGCAGAGAATCAGTTGTTAAATTATTTGAATTCCCACCACTGCCTGACATCAACTGGGAGACAAACTGTAAGGATCGCCTCTCCTTCTAATTTAAGAAAGTGAGAACTCTTGAAACGTGGTTGTTCAAAAGGATTTCTTTTATTAAGCATAAGTGACAGCCATCCAGTTAAAGCAAGATCTGAATATCCTTAGGCAAGGCAGTAGGATTAAAGTGGTAGAGACCCCTCCCTTTAGTCAGAATGCAGATTTTAGCCAATACACAAGTGTGAAGATGTTTTCTTTACTAGTTTCTCTGAGAACCCGAAAAAACATGCATTCCCACCATTATCCTTTAAAGTGAAACAACCCACATGGCTATCATAAAAATTCCTGCAGGTAAAGGGGATCTCAGGGCTCTTTGGCACCAGGATATAGGTTATAAAATATCTGTTGACACAGGCAATGCTAGTAAATTGAATCCAAGTGTCCCCCCTCCTCCGATTGAATGGCAGTGTCACTTTTAGGGATCTGACACAAACTCTGCAGCAAGTAGGAGATCAAGCAGATTCCTAACCAACTTAGCTGACAATTTTGTCATCCAAAGAGTAGAGGAGAGAACTAGAGGAAAAATCATACTGGATCTAATCCTTACTAATAGAGAAGTGATAAAAGGAGTTGAGGTTGCTGGAACCTTGGGTGAGAGTGACCATGTCATACTGGAATTCAATATAATGCAATGACAAGCAATAGAATATAATCCAACCAGCGTCTTAAACTTTAGAAGAGCTGATTTTAACAAACTCAGAAAGAGCCTAAGCAAAATTTCTTTGATAAAAATCCTAAAGGGGAAAACAACTCAAGAAGTGTAGGAAACACTGAAAAATATGATCATAAAAGCCCACTCCAACACAATACCATTAAAAAAGAAAAACAAGAAATCCAAGAAGAAACCAGCATGGTTGCATAAAGATCTCTCTCATAAACTGAAAAACAAAAAAGATAAGTACCAGAAACAGAAATGGGAGACACATAACTAAGACAGAATATCAGCAGATAGCCAGAATCTGCAAAGATGAAGTCAGGAAAGCAAAAGCTCAGAATGAACAAAGACTTGCAACAAAAGTCAAAGATAATTTAAAAAGTTTTTTTAACATATAAATAACAAGAAAAAAGCCAAGGAAACAGTTGGTCCACTAAAGAGAGCAAGGAAGTAACAAGCAGTAGAGAGAAAGCAGAGCTGCCTAACTCATTCTTTGCATCTTCACACAAAACAAAACTATTGCCCAACCTACAAAAAACATGACTGTAAAAGACAGACTGGAAATAAAAATTAAAATAAACAAGAAAATGGTAAGAAAACACCTGTCTCACCTTGATGAATATAAATCACCAGGACTTGATGGATTACATTCCAGAGTTCTGAAAGAGCTGGCAGATGTTATCTCAGAACCATTGTATCATATCTTTAAAAAATATTGGAGCACTGAAGAACTACCAGAGGATTGGAAAAGAGCTAATGTGGTTCCCATCTTCAAAAAAGGGGGAAAAAACAGACCCAGGAAACTATAGACCAACCAGCCTAACATCAATACCTGGGAAGATACTGGAAAAAAATAATAAAAAGCCAGATCTGTGAACATCTAGAAACAAATAAAGTTATAATTAGTAGCCAGCATGGGTTTATTAAAAACAAACAAGCTCAGGATCCAGAGATCCTTGACAGACTTGAACAAAATAAATTTAATGTGGAGAAAAGCAAAATTTTATACCTGGACTGAAAAAAATCAAAGGTGGAAATTAGGTGAAACCTGGCTCCAAAACAGTAACTGTGAGAGGGACCTTGGAATATTAGTGGATGATCACTTAAACATGAGTCAGCAGCATGCAGCAGCAGTCAAAAAAGCTAATACAATCCTTGGTTGTATAAACAGAGGCATAGATTCAAAATCACATGAAGTATTAGTACCACTTTATAAAGCCTTGGTAAGAACACATCTGGAATATTGCCTCCAGTTTTGGTCAACACATTACAAAAAAAAGGTTGAGACTTTGGAAAAAAGTGCAAAGAAGAACAACCAAAATGATTAAAATCCTGGAGGTTAAAGCATATGAAGAACAGTTGGAGGATTTGAGTTTGGCTAGTCTAGAGAAAAGAAGGATTCGGGGCGGGGGGGGGGACAATACAGTATTCCAGTATTTGAGAGGCTGCCACAAAGAAGGTCAATTTATTGGGGGTGTTACTTGGAACCCTGACATTATTTTCCAAAATAATGCAGAGGGCAGGACAAGAAACAATGGCTGGAAACCAATCAAGGAGAGAAGCAACCTTGTTTATCTATGGGATATAAAGAACCAGGACTAATGCACTCCTTGAAGAGTAACTTAAGGTTTGAATAAATAGTTCTTGGGCTGCTGGATAAAAGTTGATTTTTTAAAAAACAAAAACAAAATAAGATACTTTATAAGGAAGAAATGAATGGAATTTCGAAGGAGATTGTGTTACTTTTTCAAAATACAAAAGATATCATGGAGAAAGGATTTAAGGAGATTACGGAAAAAATGGAAAATACCATACAAGGGATGATGAGTAATGACCAAGATGCCCAGGAGTCAACAGAAGAAATCAAGGAAGAAGAAGACAAAGAGGAGACAACAATGAACAGAATAATGATTGATGAATGGGGGCGGGGTGTCAGCTGTCAGAGAGAACGGCTGTGTGAGATGGCACTCCTGATCAGAGTGCCGCTTTTATAGCTGCTTCCAATTGTCCGGTGGACTTTTCGGAGTCCCAGGTCCCTCGGAGGGGGACTGGAAGAAGAAAGTGCCCTGCGGAGCAGTTCTTGACAGTGGTTGGGAGCAGAAGAAGCAGGAAAGCCTTGGAGAAGCTGGCTGGGGGAAGGAGATGGCCCATGATGGCTGCCATGAAGAGATGACAGCTGACAGCTGGATGAAGAAAAGCAGTGAGATAGCAGGACAATGGTGTGACGATCTGGTGGAGTTTGAAGCTCGCCAATCTCACAGAAGTGATTTGGGACGAGAGAACTCCCTAGAGGATTTCAGATAAGGGAAGAGGAGAAAAGGATCCCCAGGAAGAAGGAGGAAAGAAAGTTCTTCCCCCATGAAATAGCAAGTTTGGGCGTAGAAGGGCTTACTGTAAAGTGATAGACTTTACTGGCTGTAAAAGTAAAAAGACCAAGGGCGGTTGCTTTTGTCTACAAAGAACTTAAAATAACTTAAAGTTGGAAAGTAAAAAGTGCTGACAAATCGGAGGAGGTGGACATCTTGATTAAGGATTGAATGCTGAATAACATAGAAGGAGGCAAGGGAGACACCTATTGGTGAAGAAGAATATAGGCTTAAGCAACAGTTTAAAGAGGAAAGGAAAAAGACGATAAAAATAAATATAACGGAATATAATGAAAAAGCGAAAAGAACTCTTGCAATAGAAGGAAAGAAAGACTGTGGGTTAAAATAATTTTGCCTATAACAACTAAAAAAGAGTTTGTGGTCTTAATGGACTAAAAGAAGTTACAGAGAAACGAGATTGATTGTGTTGCAAGGGTGAGAGGTTTCTGTATTTGTTGACAATACCATATTTCTACAATATATATATATACAGAGAGAGAGAGGAAAAGAGACATATATACAGGAGATTAATTGTAATTTAGATGGTGGTCATTATGGCAAGAGGTTTTTATCAATATAAGTGATTATACAATATAATTAATTTATTTTTATTAATTTACTTTGCTATTGATTGTTGTAATAGGTAGGTGATTTAGGATTAGAGTTTGATATAAACATTTAAAATTTACTAGATATTTAAATATCCTTGTTAATAGTGTTTTGTAAATATTAATATTTGCTGTGGCATATAGTACAAGGTGTTGTACCAGAAAATTTAATATATTCAATACATAACTTATTAATATATATATAAAATATAAACTTTGATGTAAGATAGCCTAGATCAATTGATAATTTTGGCGCGCTGGAGGGAAGTACGAAGACTGTAAATAAGTGGAAGGGCTGGTTTGAAATGGCGTTAAAGATGACAAGTATTCCCAACCTAACAAGAATTGGTACAGGAAGGAGACAGGCAGCCCAAACTACAGCAGTTGAACTGAGCCCAGCGGGACAAAGATCAATAGAAGAGATGATGCAATGAGAAAGACCCAATTCATTCAAGGAGCTGCAACTAATGCTACAATCAATGCAAGACATAATGAAATGAATAAAAGATTAATATAAGCAAATAAAGAGTTAGAATTGACGGTTATCTTCCTCGAAACAGAAAAGGCTGCCCGCTTTCAAAACGTAAGAGAAGACAAAGGCAAAGATTTACCAGAGATGATGGTGGACATCTTGGCGAGAGCCTTAGGAATAGGGAAAAAAGAGATGGCTAATGAAATGGACAAGATTTATAGACTTCACACTAACTACGCGAGAAGGCATAATTTACCCAAAGAAGTTCATATCAAATTTATCAAGAAATCAATTCAGGATGAGATACTACACAGAACCAGAGATGACCCACTAGAATACAGAGGAAGACAGCTTGTAGTACTCAAATAAGTACCTAGAGAGGTGAGAGACTTAAGAAGATCTTACCAACACCTAACTTCCAAATTGACAAGACAAAACATTAATTTTAGATGGTTAATGCCTGAAGGCATTATGGTGTCATGGCAGGAGAAAAGATTCATATTAGACACAATAGATGAAGCAGAAGAGTTTTATAAGAATTTTGGTAGTGATGAAGAGTTAGAAGAAAGAGAATTAAGAGAAGAAGGTGCAGTAAAATCTCAAGCCACAGAAGTAAAGGAACCTCTAACTAAAGAAAAGGAAAGTGGGAAAGGAGAAATGGATAAGGGAAAATATGATGATGGTAGACTTAAGGAATTTAAAGAGGCTAGACCAGTGGTTCTCAACCTTCCTAATGCCGCGACCCTTTAATACAGTTCCTCATGTGTGGTGACCCCCAACCAGGGGTAGGTTCTAATTTTTTTTACTACCAGTTCTGTGGGCGTGGCTTATTTTGTGGGCGTGGCTTGGAGGTCATGTGACTGGGTGGGCGTGGCTAGCTGGTCATGTGACCAGGTGGCCATGCCTATGTGTATAGGGACTACTCAGAGGGCTGAAAAAAGTCATTTCTGACAGGTCCTTGCACTTTTGACTGGTCCTCACACTTATGACCATCCTCACATTTATGCCCGTGCAGCATTCTTAACAACCATGTCACTCATTTCACAACTACTTCTCTTCACCATGGTGACAAGATAGGGCAAAAACGTAAAATGTGAGGACAGTCGTAAGTTCGAGGACTGGCCAAAGGTGCGCGGACCAGTCAAAAATAACTTTTTCAGCCTTCTGAATAGTCCATATGCTTAAAAGGATACAGTAATAGAGAGGGATGAAGGAAGGGAAGGGAAATTAGAGTAGGAGTGAGCGTAAGAGAGGGAGGAAGAGAGGAGGAGAAGGAGAAAGGAAGAGGAAGTAGGGAGGAGAAGAAGAGGGGGAGGAAGAGAAAGGAAGAAGGAAAGAAAAGAGAGAGGTGGTAGGTTTGAGGAGAAAAATTGCTGTATAATAAAAAAGATGAAAGGGAAGAAAACCAACCCCAAACAAATATGAAGATATTAAGATAAAGAATGAATTGTTAAACTTTAAAGAATAAAAGAGAACAAATATGAATAAATAACAATAATTAGAAATACACATACAAACATACAATATATTTTCTTTGAACAGAGTATTTGGCCGGTTCACAAATTTAAACAGTGTTTAGTCATTTCAATTAAATTTACAATTTCTATATTTCTTTTTTGCCATATTTATTCCTCATCTATTTTTGTAAAAAACCAATATTACCCTTCATCCTCATCTCTAATCTTAATCAAATTCAATTTTTCCCTTCTATTCTATATTATACCCCTTCCCATTGTCATCTATTTTTATATCCATCCTCACATTGGTTAATTATGTAATATTACAGTTGTTTAATACAAATTCAACATTTAAATATAAATTATTAGTTATATAACTATCTTTTTTGTATATTAATCAATATGAACATGAATATTCCAATTATTTCCATGCAATCCAATTTCTTACAAATCAATTAATTATATTTACCAATAGTAAAAAACCAAATAATTTCCCCCATATATTCCTCCAAACCACAACTTAACCATTTCTGCTTTCAACACAATATACAATATATATACTTAAATAGAGCTTTTTTTCTTTTGTGTTTTAAAATCTTGAACTCTCCTTTTTCCCTAAATTTCCCATTGTTTGCACCTACCTTTTTTGGTGAGGAAAAAGAAAAGAAATCTGCCTGCCTAATTTTCCAATGTTGCAGCAACAGCAAAGCCAACAGCCTGCTTTAATTTTAGTTTTGTTTTTCAGCATAGCTAGGGGAAAAAAATCTGCTCCAGCAAGCAGCAGAGCCTTGAGCAAAACAGCTGAGAGCAAATCAGCTGAGAGCCGGAAGCTGATCTAATCAAGGGCTAATTAGCCTATGCTGAAGCTCCACGGGCCAATAAAATTACAAAAAAACACCGAACCATTTGTTAAATTGCTGGCTCGTCCACCCCTCGCCCACCATTATTTATTGGCAATAAATAGTGGTGCGGAGGGGCAGGGCAAGGGGCGGGGCGGAACCAGCAGAATCCCACCACTGGCTATAGGGCGGCCCTTTGAAGCCCCGTGGCAAGAATTTAAACCGTTTTTTTTCCTCTAGCCATCAGCTGGGACTCAGGAGGCAGCAATAGATTGTGAGTGGGTGGGGTAAGCGAACGGCCAGCGATTCAACAGAGTAGAGAGTGAGGGTGAGTGAAGGCGTGGGGGGGTGAGAGAGGGCTTTGGCGACCCCTGTGAAATGGCTGTTTGACCCCCCAAAGGGGTCACAACCCCCAGGTTGAGAACCGCTGGGCTAGACCAAAAAGGGCAAGAACTGGATATAGGTAAAGACATGCAGGAAGAAATGGGAATCCTATCTTTGAATGTCAATGGCCTGAATTCCCCATCAAAGAGAAAAAAATTCTTTAATAAACTTAATAAGATGAATTTCAGTATTGTAAGGATCGCCTCTCCTTCCAACTTAAGAAAGTACGAACTCTTGAAACGTAGTTGTTCAAAAGGATTCTTTTATTAAACAGAAGTGAAAACCATCCAGCTAAAGCACAATTTGAATGCCCTTAGGCAAAGCAGTAGGATTAAATGGTAGAGACCCCTCCCTTTAAGTCAGAATGCAGATTTCAGCCAATACACAAGTGTGAAGATGTTTTCTTTACTATTTCCTTTGAGAACCTGAACAAACATGCATTCCCACCACTTCCCTTTAAAGTGAGACAATCCACATGGCTATCATATAAATTCCTGCAGGTAAAGGGGATCTCAGGCTTCCTTGGCGTCAGGATATAGGTTGTAAAATATCTGATGACACAGGCCATGCTAGTAAATCGAATCCAAGTCCCCCCTTCCTTCACTTGAATGGCAGTATCACTTTTAGGGATCTGACATGCTACCCTCCTTTGAAAACAAAAGGGTCCACCTGTAAAAAAAAAAAAACAAATATACACAAGATTTCAAGATTTCATGATAGTAGATCAACAAGGTTTGTTAGGGTATTGGGAGTGAAATTTTCTCAGTAAGATTGGAGCCCTAACGTTGTGTTTAGCGACCCATTCATTGTGTGCTGATGGTAAATGTTTCCAAGCAACTAAGTATTGGACTTTCCCTCTGTGGATCCTAGAATCAAGGATTTCCTTGATTTCAAAGTGTTGTTCACCTTCAATCATGATGGGAACAGGTGGTGTAGAGAGGGATGAGATTACTTCTCGTTTGAGTAAACTGATATGGAATACTGGGTGGATCTGCCTGAGTGTCTTTGGAAGAAGTAGTTCAATTGCTACTGGATTGATGATTCTAGTGATGGGGAAAGGTCCAATGAACTTTGGCCCTACTTTCTTTGATGGTTGTAATGATTTCAAGAATTTTGTAGATAAGTATACTCTGTCTCCAATATGAAAAGATTTGGGTTCCATCCTTTTCTTGTCAGCTTGAATCTTAAAAGCTTCTCTAGCTTCCTGTAAGGCTAATCTAACCACTGGCCACGTGTTTTGCAAATTATCCATCCACTCCTTAAGTGAGGGGATGGTGGGTTCTTTTGTGGGTAGTTCAGGCATGGGGCTGAAATCCTGGCCTGTTGCTACTCGAAAAGGGGTAAAACCAGTGCTTGAATGTACAGCATTATTAAACGCAACTTCAGCAAAAGGCAAAAGTTCGGTCCAGTTATCCTGTTGAAAATTAATGAAACATCTTAAATATTGTTCTAGTACCGAGTTCAACATTTCAGAATTACCATTAGTACACGGATGAAAAGATGTGCTCAACCCCTGGCCAGTACCAAGTAAGCCCAAAAACGCCCTCCAAAAGTTGGAGGTGAATTGAGCCCCTCTGTCGGAGATGATCCTTTGTGGAGCACCATGAAGTCGATAAATGTGTATTAGGAATAGTTTGGCTAAACCTTTAGCAGTTGGGATCTTTTGGCAGGATATAAAATGTGCCTGTTTTGAAAATAGGTCTGTCACAACCCAAATAACAATATTTCCCTCACTGTTTGGCAATTCCACGATGAAATCCATAGCGATCTCTCTCCAAGGCGCTGCAGGTTCAGCTACCTTCTGCAATAGACCTGGGGATTTCCCCTGGCATCTTTTTGCTGCTGGACAAATGGGGCAGCTAGCTACATAGCTTTCTATGTCCTTTTTTACTGATGGCCACCAAAATTGTCTTTTAATCAGTTGTAAAGTTTTCACAAACCCAAAATGTCCAGCTAATTTGGAGTCATGGCACTGTACCATTAAGCATAGTCTTTGGCTTGCAGGGACATACAACTTCCCCCCCACCCAAGCCAAATCTTCTTTCATCAGACAGTTGGATTTGTTGTTCAAAAACCATTCATCAGTGGCCAATGCTTGTTTAAAATTTTGGGTGATGTCATTGTCTGTCACTGTTTCTTGTTTTTCCGGGGATCTGGTGACTATATAGCGGCTAGTTGACTGTTTTGTACTATAGGTTTGATTACATCTGACCTTGCACGAATGTATTGCGGTTTTCTGGATAGCGCATCCACCAGAAAGTCCCCCCCCCGGGAGGTATTTTAGAGTAAAATCAAACCGTTTAAAGTACTGAGCCCATCGTACTTGTTTTGGGGAGAGTTTCCTTGGGGTCTTTAGGGCTTCTAGATTTTTATGATCAGTCCAGACTTCAAAAGGGGTCTTACTGCCTTCTAGGAAGTGCCGCCAGGTTAACAATGCCCAACGAACTGCATACGCCTCTTTCTCCCAAATAGCCCACCTTTGCTCAGTCTCATTCAACTTTTTGGATGTGTAAGCGCAGGGTTGTAGTTGGTCTTGCTCATTCTTCTGAAGCAGGACCGCTCCTATTGCCACATCGCTGGCATCTGCTTGTATGACAAAAGGTTTCTCCGTGTCTGGGTGTTGTAGAATTGGTTCTGCTGAGAACAGCCGTTTAAGTTTTTCAAATGCTGCCTGGCATTCCATAGTCCAGTTCAATGGTTGCTTTGGTTTAGGGTTGTCCTCCCCCTTTGTTTTTAAGAGCTTGGTGATGGGGAGAGCAATCTGAGCGAACACAGGGATAAACTGGCAGTAAAAGTTGGCAAACCCCAGGAAGCTCTGTAACTGTTTACGTGTGCGTGGAGTGTCCCAATCAAGTACAGCCTGCACTTTTAGAGGATCCATCTCAATTCCCTGGTGTGAAATGCGGTATCCCAAATAGTCAATCTTCTCTTGATGGAATTCACATTTGGAAAGTTTTGCATAAAGTTTGGCAGAGTGGAGTTTGTTTAAAACTGCCCTGACTAGTTTTACATGTTCTGCTTTGGTCTCGGTATAGATTAAAATGTCGTCCAAATAGACCAGAACTCCCTTATATAAATGCTGATACAGCACTTCATTTATTAACTGCATAAACACTGCAGGGGCTCCTTGTAACCCAAAGGGGAACACCTTGAATTGGTAGTAGCCGAGGGGGGTGTTAAATGCCGTTTTCCACTCATCCCCTTCCTTAATTCTTACACGGCAGTAAGCCTCCCTTAAGTCCAGCTTTGAAAAAATTTTCCCTTTAACGAGGTGTGCTAACATATCTTTCATAAGGGGAAGAGGATACACGTTCTGTACACTGATAGTATTAAGGTTTCTATAGTCAAAACATAAGCGTTTTGAACCATCTTTTTTCTCTCTAAACAACACTGGGGCTGCAATTTTTGGTCGGGCTGGCTCGATGAAACCCCTTGCTAGGTTTTTCTCAATGAATGTTCTCAGCTCTTCCAACTCCCTCGGTGACATGCTGTACATCTTGGGTTTAGGGAGTTTCGCGCTGGGTAAGATTTCTATTGCACAGTCAGTGGCACGGTGGGGGGGGGAGCTCATCTGAGGCTTTTTTGCTAAAAACCTCAGCTAAATCGTTGTATTCTATGGGTATGCCCTCAGTTGGTGTGGCATGACCAGGCATGGCTGTTTCTCGATTCTCTGCCCCCTCAAGTCCTTTATGTGGATACTCAGCAAAAGTCACCTTCCTCTGAAATTTTATGATGCCTTGTTTCCAATTGATTTGTGGGTTCCATCTTTTTAGCCACGCAAGGCCCAGAACCAACGGCCATTCTATGCCAGGTGCCACTATAAAGGTAAGCCTTTCCTCGTGGCTTCCAATGCCTATATGCAGAGGCACGGTTGCCAGAGAATCTGGCTCCCCTCCTGCTATTGACCCATCTAGTTGGCAGAAAGCAATGGGGGTTTTCAGCTTTCTTACGTTAATCCCTAACTTCCCTACTAAGGTTGGGCTGATCAAACAACGGGTGCACCCCGAATCCACTAGGGTGGGGATACTTATCTCCCTGTCCTGGTTTGGGATAAATAGTCTTAAGGGGAGGGTAAGCGGTTTAGTTGGTTTGCTTACCAGTGGCTCATCATCTGGATCGCTTCCGAACGAGTGTGATTCCTCCTGTTCAGATGCCAGGGTTTCTTCCCCAAAGAGGGGAGGGGATGGGACTTCTATGGTCTCCCTGCTCCTCAGGGCAGTCTCCTTCCCACGCTGGCCTGGTTTTCCAGGACCCTCCCCCAGTGGGTGGTTCCGGGCGGGTGTTTGCGAACGACACTCTGCAGCTCGGTGCCCTTCTTTTCCAAACTTGAAACAGGCTGAAGATCTCGGGGAGAATGAGGTTTGTGGTTTGTGGGGCTCTTGCTTCCATTGGGGTGAGGATTTCTTCCATGCTCGCCCCGCTCGATACTGGTTTCTGGTCATATCGATCTCAGCATCTTCGGTGGTGACATACCGTTCATGTAGGTCATTCGGTGCCCCTCGGGCCACGCAGGCATTGTATAGATCATCACTCAGTCCGTCCTTGAAACAGCTCACCAAAATATCTTCCAGCCAGTGCACACGACACGTGAGGTCCCGGAATTCTTCAGGATACTCTGCTATTGGCCATCGCCCCTGCCTCACCACCTTAATGCGGTCACGTGCTTTGCGATCTGCCAGTGGGTCCTCGAACTGACGTCGCAGGGCCATCATGAAATGGTCAAAATTCTGCAGTTCTGGTGCATTGGCATTATGTAGGGTCACCATCCATCTGGCTGCGGCACCCTCTAGGGCTAGGGTCACAACTCGCACTCGGGAGCCTTGGGTTTGGAAATCACGCCCATACTCTTGCATGTAGGTGAGCACATGTGCCACAAAGAATCCTAATTGTTGCAAATTTCCATCAAACTTCACCCCAAGAAGGGGAGTTTCTCTTTCCAGCTGAGGAGCCCGGGGTTGGTTCGGAATGGGCACCGGTGTGCATGCTGCCTGGGGGGGAGGGTTTGCTGGGTCTTCTCCCGCAGCTGCTGCACCATCTGCTCGATAGGCGGCCTCCAGGAGGGGGGTGCCTCCCCTGGCATCATCCATGACTGCTGCCCTTTCAGTGCTCTTTGGTTGTTGTCCTGGCTCCCTTCGGATGTTAAGATTTTCCAAAGTCTCCATCACCAATTGGGTTATATGCCTCTTCAGATAGTCCTCCCTCAGGGGTGCTTCGATCAGCCCCCCCCTGGTCAGTAAGGGCTTCTAGTTCCAGTTTCCACCCCGGTTTTCAGTTGCCACGGTTGAGGGTGACTCCTCTGGTTCTCTCATCCCAGCCATCTTTCTTCCCAATGCCAATTGACCAGCGGGGCTTTTCAGGATTCTCCAGGGTTACCTCATCCTCTCTGATGGGTTGCACAAGACAGGCATCTGACTGGGTGGCGGTTGCTGTCTCTCCCCAGCAATCGGTTTCTCCCAGCTCTCTGCTTTGTTCAGACATGGTTTGCAAGGTCCCCTCAGTAGAGCAAAGATTGCTTCTTTGGGTTGACCGTTTTGCAGATTGTGCTTTCTGTAAGGATTGCCTCTCCTTCCAACTTAAGAAAGTACGAACTCTTGAAACGTAGTTGTTCAAAAGGATTCTTTTATTAAACAGAAGTGAAAACCATCCAGCTAAAGCACAATTTGAATGCCCTTAGGCAAAGCAGTAGGATTAAAGTGGTAGAGACCCCTCCCTTTAGGTCAGAATGAAGATTTCAGCCAATACACAAGTGTGAAGATGTTTTCTTTACTATTTCCTTTGAGAACCCGAACAAACATGCATTCCCACCACTTCCCTTTAAAGTGAGACAACCCACATGGCTATCATATAAATTCCTGCAGGTAAAGGGGATCTCAGGCTTCCTTGGCGTCAGGATATAGGTTGTAAAATATCTGATGACACAGGCCATGCTAGTAAATTGAATCCAAGTCCCCCCTTCCTTCACTTGAATGGCAGTATCACTTTTAGGGATCTGACAAGTATAATATTACAGGAAATGCATATAGACAGCACGAATATTTATTAAATTATCCTAAATTGGGGAAAATGTCATCACTATCCCAACAGAACTATCACTATCCCAATAGAAGAGAGGAGGAATTGTGGCATATTTTAAGGAGGAAATTTTGACAAAACAAATCTATAAGGATGAGGTTGGTAGAATATTAATAATAGAAGTAACTTTAAACAAAAAAAAGTGGTATTTGTGCGAATCTATGTGCCAAATGAGGGTCAAAAACAATTCTATTAAAAATTACACAATGTGATTGGAGAGATTGATAATGATAACATTTGTATATTGGGCGATTTCAATGCAATAGCGGATAAAGGTTTAGATTATAGAAGTGACAAAATAAGGAAAGGTATTAGAAGAATATTACCCAGTATTTTTTTTAAATTGGTGGAGGAACTGAACATTCAGGATAGCTGGAGAGAGAGAAACTTGGGGAAAAGGCAATATATGTACTATTCAGGTCAACATCTATTGTGGTCTAGAATCGATATGGTCTGGACGTCAATAGAATTAAATTTGGAAGTGGAGGAAATTACAATCGATACAAACTTTTGGGCAGACCACAATCCCATTAAAATTGTTTGTTTGTTTGTTTGTTTGTTTAGACTTATTTGTTTGTTTGTTTTTTTCTCTGAGAGGACTCAGGGTGACTCACAACAATAAAACAGAAAAATAAAACAAAAACTCCGGGTTAAAAGTTACACATAGAATCCCTAAAATCAATTAAAATCCATTTTAAAAACCCTCATCAGTCCAGGCCGGCCAGGCAAAATAGCCACGTTTTTAGTTCACGGCAGAAAGAGCGAAGGTTGGGGGCCATCCGGAGCTCCAGGGGGAGCTGATTCCAGAGGATAGGTGCACCCACAGAGAAGGCCCGCTCCCTAGGGATCGCCAGCCGACACTGTCTGGCCGACGGCACCCCAAGTAGGCCCTCTCTCCAGGCGATGAGGAGCTGTTGCTGGCCACAAAAGGTCCGCCAAATACCCTGGTCCTAAACCATGTAGGGCTTTATAGGTAATCACCAGAACTTTGAATCTCACACAGAGGGAAACCAATGTAGGTCACGCAGGAGGGGTGTAACATGAGAGCGTCAGGACACTCCCATCACTACCCACGCGGCCGCATTCTGCACCAGCTGAAGCCTCCGAGTGGTCTTCAGGGGCAGCCCCATGTAGAGAGTGTTGCAGTAGTCAATCCGGGAGATGACCAGCGTGTGTAGGGCATCTCAGTCCAGGTAGGGGCGCAACTGGTGCACCAGACAAATCTGGGCAAATGCCCCCATGGTCATGGTCGTAACATGATCTTCCAGAGACAACCGTGAATCCCGGAGGATGCCTAAATTGCACGCCCTGTCAACAGAGGGCAACACCTCACCCCCTATAACCAGCGAAGGAGCATCCCCATGGAACCGAGATGTCGGTACCCACAGCCACTCCGTCTTGAGCCGAAGCCTGTTCTTCCCCATCCAGAGCTTCCAGGCACCGGAACATCATGTCGAGGGCATCGCTGGGCTGATTCGGGGTGGATAGAAAAAGTTGGGTATCATCAGCATACTGATGATACCCCACCCCAAAACCACAGATGATCTCCTCCAGTGGCTTCATATAGATGTTGAACAAAAGGGGAGAGAGGACCGACCCCTGGGGCACCCCACACGTAAGGGGCCTCAGGGCTGACCTCTGTCCCCCCATCAACACCGCTTGTGAATGCCCCGTGAGGTAGGATGAGAACCACCGTAAAACAGTGCCTCCCACCCCAACCCTTTGAGGCGTCGCAGTAGGATACCATGGTTGATGGTATCAAAAGCCGCCGAGAGATCTAACAGGACCAGGATGGAGGAATGTCCCCTGTTCCGAGCCCTCCAGAGATCATCAACCAGCATGACCAATGCCGTCTCTGTGCTGTACCCAGGCCTGAAACCCGACTGGTATGGGTCCAGGTATACTGCTTCCTCCAGGGCCAATGGGAGCTGATGTGCCACCATGCTTTCAACAACCTTCGCAATAAAGCGAAGGTTGGAGACAGGATGAAAGTTGTTCAATATAGCTAGATCCAAGGCAGGTTTCTTGAGGAGGGGTCTCACTACCGCCTCCTTCAAGGCGGCAGGGAAGCTCCCCTCACCCAAGGAAGCAGTAATCACTGCCTGGATCCAGTCACGTGTAACCTCCTGAGCCAAATAAACAAGCCAGGAGGGACACGGGTCCAACAAACACGTGGTGGTACTCAGCTTCCCCATGATCCTGTCCACTTCCTCGGGAGTAACAGGATCAAACTCGTCCCAGATAACCAGGCCCATTGTCACCCCCTCAACCAACCCTGCCCAGTCAGAGTCCAGCCCGTCCCGAATCTGAGCAATCTTGTTCAGCAGATGTTGGCTATACTCCTCGGCCCTCCCCCGCATAGGGTCATCCCCCGCTCCCTGATTCAAAAGGGAGCGGGACACCCTAAACAGGGCAGGCAGGCGATTATCTGCAGATGCGATGAGGGCAGAGAAGTAAAGATGCTTCGCCACCTCCATCTCCACTAGATAAGATCGCGTAAAAGATCTTAACTGTGTTCGGTCAGACTCGGAACGGCTGGATCTCCAACAGCTCTCTAGGCCTCTCCTCTGCTGCTTCATCTCCTGGAGCTCCTCAGTAAACCAAGGGGCCAGCCGGGATCTGCGTCAGGTCAGAGGTCACAAAGGCACGACCCGGTTGAGAACCCCGGCAGCCGCCTTTTCCCAGGCATCCACCAGAGTTTCAACTGGAGCATGGGAAAGAGAGACAGGTATAGTCCCAAGCTCCATCTGGAATCACTCAGGGTCCATCAGACATCTGGGGCAGAACCAGGTGGTCCCTGGTCCCAGCAGCGGGGGGGTGGCATAATGGAAATCCAGCCGAAGGAGATAATGATCGGTCCATGATAGGGGGTACATAATTGGTATACCCCCACCGAACTCACTGTGCCACTGCTCCGAGATAAAAACGAGATCAGGTGCGTGTCCCCCCACATGAGTCGGGCCCTGAATTACCTGAGTCAGGTCCATGGCTGCCATGGAAGCCATGGAAGCCATGAACTCCCGGGCCGCCCTCGACACCCCACTCAGGGAAGGCAGGTTAAAGTCCCCCAGAACAATGAGTCTGGGAAACTCAACCACCAGCCCCGATAGGGTGTCCAGCAGCCCAGGCAGGGCTGTTGATACACAGTGGGAGATAGGTACGTAATTAACAGGCCCCACTGCCCTCGAGGACCCCATCTCATGAGTAAGGACTCACATTCATCCATCTGGGGAGTAGTGACCTTCCGCGAACTATGGGTCTCCCTAAAACAACCGCCATCCCCCAACCCCTTCCCTGGGTCCTGGCTGGTGTAGCACCCGAAAACCTGGCAGGCAAAGTTCAGTCAAGGTGACACCTCCCTCCGAGCCCAGCCAGGTCTCCGTAATGCAAGCCAGGTCCACATTTTCCTCCTTGATCAGCTCACTGATGAGGGGAGCTTTGTTAACCACAGACCTGGTGCTAAAATAAACCAGCTTGAGCCCAGAGGCCCTATCTCTCAAACCCCCAGGAAGACAGGAAGAACCAGGAGGGCCAGAGTGGGCCACCGCTCGAAAATAACGGGGGTGCGCTCCCAACCTCTGATACGGCCCTCCGTTCCTCCATCTGGAAAGGACAGAAGAAAATAAAGAGGTGAACTTTAAAAAGAGCAATCTTGAACCATAAAGAATTCAAATTAAAGATGGAAGAACAAATGTGTCTGTTCTTTCAGGTTAATAAGAAGGAAGATACTAATAACCAAAACTTATGGAATACAGCAAAAGCCTACATGAGAGGCATTGCAATTGCATTTATGGCAAAGGAAAACAAACAGAAAAGGCAACGACAGAAAAATCTAGAAAAAGAATTGGGTGAATTGGAGATACAATTAAAAAAGGAACCACAAAGACAGGAATTGAAACAACAAATAGATTTAATTAAATATAAACTAAATATTATTGAAGGAAGGCTTGGCTCAGCAGATTAAATGTGCCAAACAAAACTTTCTTGAAAACACGAACAAACCGGGATGCTGGCTGGCCTATAGACTGAAAAAACAGAAAGATAGAAGATGGATTAGTAAATTGTGTAATGAAGTGGGAGAGATAAAATATCAGAAGGAAGAGAAAAGAAACATGACATATGAGTTTTATAAGAAACTATATAAAGAAGAGGAACATATTGGTGACAGAAAAATACTACAATATCTTCAGAAAGCCAGATTACCCAAAATTCTGGAAAATATTAAAGAGATGCTGAACAAGGAAATAACACTTTTAGAATTAACAGAGGCAATCAAAAAACCAAAAAATAATATAGCACGAGGCCCCAATGGACTACCACCAGAAATATACAAAAACTTCAAGAATTTTTAGGACCTACATTACTAGATGTATTCAATGAAGTCTTGGAAAATGCAAAGATACTGGCTTCATGGGAAGAAGTGACTATTACATTAATCCCCAAAGAAAACTCCGATCTGACACATATCAAAAATTATATTTATTTATTTATTTATTTATTTATTTATTTATTTATTTATTTATTTATTTATTTATTTATATTATATACCGCCTTTCTCCCGTAGGACTCAAGGTGGTGTACAGTCAAGAAACATATAGACACAGAAACATCATAAAATTGCTAATTAAAATTATTACTTAGTTTGGTCAATTAAATAAAACCCAGAATTAGATAACATTTAAAAAATCATTGACATGTTCGTATGTTTAGGCCCGCCTGTTGGAACATCAGGGTCTTGAGGGCACGGTGGAAAGCACGGAGATCAGGGATATTCCGTATCTCTGGGGGCAGTTCATTCCAAAGGATTGGAGCCCCCACAGAGAAGGCCCTCCCCCTGGGAGTCGCCAGTCGACATAATTTGACTGACGGTACCCTGAGTAGTCCCTCCCTGTGAGAACAAACTGGTCGGTGGGAGGCTATTGGTGGCAAAAGACGGTCTCGTAGGTACCCAGGTCCTAAGCCATGAAGCGCTTTAAAGGTGATAACTAACACCTTGAATCGCACCCAGAAGACCACCGGGAGCCAGTGCAGCTCGTGTAGGAGAGGTGTTACATGGGCGTAATGAGCTGCGCCCATAATCACCCGCGCGGCTACATTCTGGACCAGTTGGAGCCTCCGAGTGCTTTTCAAGGGGAGCCCCATGTAGAGAGCATTACAATAGTCCATACGGGAGGTAACTAGGGCATGAGTGACTGTGTGCAAGGCATCCCGATCCAGAAAGGGACGCAACTGGCAGATCAGGCGAACCTGATAAAAGGCACCCCTGGCCACGGCCGTCAAATGATCTTCTAAAGATAACCATGAATCCAGGAGGACACCCAAGTTGTGGGCCCTCTCTGTGGGGAGCAAGATCTCATCCCCTATTGTCAGTGATGGTACTAGCTGACTATACCGGGACGCCGGAAGCCACAGCCACTCGGTCTTGGAGGGGTTGAGTCTGAGCTTGTTTCTCCCCATCCAGATCCGCACGGCCTCCAGGCAACGGGACATCACAGCAAGGGCATCATTGGGGTGGTCTGGGGTGGAGATGTATAGCTGTGTGTCATCAGCATACTGATGAACACTCACCCCAAAACCACGGATGATCTCGCCTAGCGGTTTTACATAAATGTTGAACAGAAGGGGTGAGAGGACTGACCTTTGCGGCACCCCACAAATAAGGTGCCTCGAGGTCGACCTCTGCCCCCCTGCCAACACAAACTGCGAACGGTCAGAGAGGAAGGAGGAGAACCACCGAAGCACAGTGCCCCCTATTCCTAACCCCTCCAGCCGGTGCAGTAAGATACCATGGTCGATGGTATCAAAAGCCGCTGAGAGATCTAATAGGACCAGGATAGAGGAGCAACCTCTGTCCCGAGCCCTCCAGAGATCATCCACCAATGCGACCAATGCCGTTTCCGTGCTGTATCGTGACCTGAAGCCCGACTGGAATGGATCCAGATAGACAACTTCATCCAGGTATCGGGGTAGTTGTCGCGCCACCACACTCTCAACAACCTTCGCAACAAAGCGAAGATTGGAGACTGGATGATAATTTGATAATATAGCCGGGTCCAGGGAAGGCTTCTTGAGGAGGGGCTTCACAACCGCCTCTTTCAAGGTGGCGGGAAAGACACCCTCACTCAGAGAAGCATTTATAATCCCCTGGAGCCAGCCTCGTGTAACCTCCCGGGAGGCCAGTACCAACCAGGAGGGACACGGGTCCAATAAACATGTGGCAGCGTTAAGCTTGCCCAGAATCCTGTCCACGTCCTCAGAAGCCACAGAGTCAAACTCTTCCCAGATAACACTCTCAAGATCTGCCCCTGTCTCCTCCCCTGGATCTACCCAATTGGAGTCCAGGCCTTTCCGAATCTGAGCGACTTTATCATGCAGGAATTGTACAAAATCCTCAGCTCGACCCTGTAAGGGATCTTCCCGTACCCCCACCTGAAGTAGGGAGCGGGTCACCCTAAACAGCGCAGCTGGGCGGTTCTCTGCAGATGCAATAAGAGCGGAGAAGTAGCTAGACTTCGCCGCTCTTATCGCCACTAGGTAGGTCTTAATATAAGATCTCACCTGTGTTCGGTCAGATTCAGATCGGCTTGTCCTCCAATTGCTCTCCAGGTGTCTTTTCCGACGCTTCATCTCTCTCAGCTCCTCGGAAAACCAAGGAGCTAGACGAGATCGGCATTGGGTCAGAGGCCGCAAAGGCACGACGCGGTCCAAGGCCCCAGTAGCCGCCCTGTCCCAGGCGACCACCAGGTCCTCAGTCGAGTTGTGAGCCAGAGCCTCAGGAAATGGCCCAAGCTCCATCAGGAACCTTTTGGGGTCCATCAGGCGCCTGGGACGGAACCATTTGGTTGGTTCTGTCTCCCTGCGGTGGGTGGAAGTGACTTGAAAGTCCATGTGAAGGAGAGAATGATCAGACCATGACAAGGGCTTGATGTCTATATCCCCTATTCTTAGATCATTCAGCCACTGATCAGAGACAAAAATCAAGTCCAGAGTGTGATTCCCCAAGTGGGTGGGGCCTTGAACTACCTGGGTCAGGTCCATGGCCGTCATGGAAGCCATGAACTCCCGAGCCATCTTCGACATCTCACCAGCAGATGGCAGGTTAAAATCCCCCATAACAATAAGTCTGGGGGTTTCCACCGCCACCCCGGCTATAATGTCGAGCAGCTCAGGCAGGACTGCTGTTACGTGGCAGGGAGCCAGGTATGCAATCAGTAGGCCCATCTGAATCCCCTGACCCCACTTCACAAGGAGGGACTCACATCCGGCTATCTGAGGAACAGTGGCCTCCCTCGGACAAAGACTTTCTCTAATGATTGCTGCCACTCCCCCACCCCTTCCCTGAGTCCTTGGCTGATGGAATGCACAGAAACCTGGTGGGCACATTTCCACAAGGGGAACTCCTCCCTCCTGGCCTAACCAGGTCTCCGTAATCCCTGCCAGGTCAGCACCCCCCTCTGAAATAAGATCATGAATGAGGGGGATTTATTTACCACTGACATGGCATTACATAACATCAGCCGTAGACCCAGGGTCTGAGACTCTGAACAACCTGGGAAACGAGCAGTGCTTTGGGGGTCGGAGTGGGCAATCGCTCGTAAACATCGAGTGCGCACTCCCGAAACATAATATGGCCCCCTGCAGCTGTCATATCTGCCCCTCCCACTTACTATACTAATGCCCATCGCTTCATCCCCCTGCATCCTTGTCAGATTTCTGTCCCCATCCTCCCCACCATGATTATCAGACCCATTACCCCTTTCAGTGGATTTATGGATCCCCCCAGATCCATTCCCACAATCCCTCCCAGAACCCCTTAAAATAGAACTTAAAGATTTATCTAAAAAACCCCAAAGCCGTCAGTTTTTTGCAAACCACCTCTCGGGGTTCCAAAACCTGTCCTCAAGGGCGGCCCTTGATAACTGAGAGGGCCAGACATGCGAGAGGGGGGAAACTCGCAGTGCAAGGAGCTCCGCAGTTGAATACATCAAAGATAGGAGCGAGTTGAAGGAGATGAAGGATCATTTTCTTCTAAGAGTGTTAGAGACGGTTAAGACAGGTAATTTAAAATAAGGGAGGAAATAGATGTTAAAGGAAGACCAGTATGTTACAAATGTCAATACATCGGAACATCATCGTCCTCTCAC
Organism: Arizona elegans; assembly: GCA_022577455.1. Lineage (NCBI taxonomy): Eukaryota > Metazoa > Chordata > Lepidosauria > Squamata > Colubridae > Arizona > Arizona elegans. Next base: position 43,570,658 of record JAKOOJ010000006.1, read on the forward strand.
GACGATGAGAAGTCTTGTGGTTGTAGTAAGTCCATCCAAAGGAGGTGGGGGTAGAGGTCTCAAAGGGTCGTCCTCTCACAGCGACCAAACCATTTGAAACAAACAAAGAGAAGGTGGTCTATCTCCCCATAATCTAAGACTCTCGATGTCTGTATCTCCTCCAGTCCTGATACCAGCGATGGCCGAGGATTAGATCAAAAAAGTAAGGCAGAGCCACTGGACAAAGTATTTAGGGTTAAATAATCAGGGTAAGTCATCATCTCCAGTTCGTAATCCTCAGTCCCTATCCATCACCTTGCTCAGGCTACTTAGTTCAATTAGTTTAATAAGTCCTCAGAGTTTCAAGAAAGAGGAGTGCAACAGATCCCTAGAGGTTGAAGGGATCCTAACATTTATAGCCTTTGCAGCATTGCCATCTCCTCTATTAACAACGAGGGCTTCCTTGCAGCCTCCTGGTGTTGCCGTCGCCGTCGCTGCCATTAGCGCCATTCCCCTCGCCATTGTGGTAACCCCCCTTGCTGTAGACATCATCGCCGTGTTGCTACATCCAGCGCCTATTAGCCCAGGCATCATTATCAGCACCCTATCCTGAGTTGATGTTGCCACCATCTCGCCAACCATTTCATCAGCTGTATTAGACTCAGTGGTTGACCCGGTCATGACAGCCAGGCTTTGATGTTGACATTCTCCCCACCGCCCTCAGTCTTTTTACTGACAAACAGCTGATCTTCGGGCTCGGCTCGGGTTTTATCCTTGGGCTCCATCCACAGCTCTATTGAGCCGAAAATACCTCAGCATGCTGGGAGGGGGGGTCTGTGGATGGTTAATTGACCCCCACACTCTTGAAAATGTTGAAACATCTCCCTCCTAGCCTCGGAGTTTCAGCTCTGAGCTGCCATTTTGTTTTGCAACTGTCAACCATATATACCCATATCATTACTAAATTCAGACTACAAAATTTTCACGACAATAATGGCCGCAAGATTTAAAATGTTTCTGGATAAATTCATTCACACTGACTAAAATGGTGTCTTGCCCAGAAGGCAAATAAGAAATAATGTTAGAGTGGATAATAATTCTCTGAGAGTGGATTAAAGCTGCTGGGAATTGAGAGTTTGGTGGAGAAAAGACTATTTTGTTTGACAAACTATAAACTTTTGAAAATTGTTCAAGAGACTTTGTGGCTGTGAAAGGGAAAAAGACTTTTTAAAATAAGATGGCTTCCAAGCAAGCTAAGCCAGGAGTTTCTAAAAGTGGAGGAGGTCCTCCAGTAGTGTCAGTAGTGACACAGAAAGCACAACTTCCAGCTGATTCACAGAGCCAGGAGGCTTCTTTTAAAGAACTTAAAGAATTTATAAAAGAAGCCATGAATAATCAAACTGCAGCTATGAACAACCAAACAGTAATTATGGAAGGGAAGCTAAAAAATTTTGCGGAGGATATAAAGGCAATTAAAGACGTGGTTGAAGAAAAGCATAACGAAATAAGAGATGACATTATCCTAGCAGTCTCAGGATTGGCAAAACACCTTGTTCAGCTGGATGAGAGAGTAGAAGAAATTAATGAAGCCAATCTGAACTTGGAAAATAAAGTAGGAGACATTATGACTAAAACAGAGAAGGTGGATGATGAATTGGTTATGTTACAATATAGATCTATGGAATTTGCTTTGAGATTGAGAGGGCTGAAAGAAAATAGCTGGGAAAATCTAAAGGACATTTGTGCTGAAGCTATGGCAGAGATAATCAAAGAAAGAGCAGAAAATGTGGCAACCCGAATCGATAAAATTTATAGGGTTAACTCCTGGTTGGCAAGACAAAGGCAGCTACCAAGAGATGTGGTGATCTATTTTACAACCAGGAGGATTAGAAATGACATTTTACAAGCTTCCTACAAGAATAAGGTTCAAGTGGCTGGACAAGAATTAGTGGTCCTGAAAGAGATCCCTCCCAAAATGTTAAGAAGTAGAAAGGACTTTGGCTTTCTGGTAAATGAACTGAGAAATCAGCAAGTGCAGTACAGATGGGAAAGCAGATACAAACTTATATTGAAGCTGCAGCTGGAGGAATCATTATGGAAGAAGATTTAATGCAATCTGGGGGCCCACCCCCAACTTTTGAACCACTCAAGAAGACAGAGGAACCAAGAGAACAACGAATGATATGAGCAACCTACAAATGCCAAGAACAACAACTAAAAGTGCAACAATCTCAAGACTCATCTCAAGAAGTCAAAAAAACAGAAGCCGTGGGAGGGACTAGGCTGAAGAGTAAGATGGAGGAGGATATTCAGCTGATGCTTTTGAAGCTTCGAGGGGCCAAAGATGGCAACTAATTTTTTTTTTAATTTGATTTTTTTTTAATTTGATTTATATGCCGCCCTTCTCCAGAGACTCAGGGCGGCTTACAATGCGTTAAGCAATAGCCTTCATCCTTTTGTATATTTTATACAAAGTCAGCTTATTGCCCCCACAAACTGGGTCCTCATTTCACCTACCTTAGAAAGGATGGAAGGCTGAGTCAACCTTGAGCCTTGGAGAGATTCAAACCAGCAGAAATTGCAGGCAGCTGTGTTAATAACAGGGTGTGTATACCACTGTACTATCAAGGCTCACTCCATGTGCAGCAATTTAAGTAAAGATACTTGTAATAATAATGACAGTAATATTGCTTCTCGGGTTCATTGTACAAATAGGAACACCTTCAACATAATAATCCAATTAACACTAAGACTCAGCACAAAACTGGATCTACAGAAAAATAAAATAACTGTAGGAGAGCCATATAGAGAAAGCCATTTGAACATATCTCAGCAATTACCAGAGCAAAAATATAACAATCTCCATTGTAAGCAGATGTCACTTGCTTTGAACTGGAAGTGGTCTGAAGCATCAAAAGCTCACTCATCTGCTGGCTGATAGAAATTACTAACTCTACAAGATTTTACAAGCTGTAAAATCATTTATTCACATCTACTCTGCTGCTGCCACCTACAAATCCATAAGCAACAGTGTGCAAATGGAGAATATTTGAAAAACCTCATCTGCTTTTAATGATGTGTATACATATGGACGTGATGGACTTCAGTTTATGACCAAATACAACCAGTAAACTCTATCTACCATTCTCTCGCATGTTCTCTCAGACCTACAGATGAGCTTTACATCTAAGAACCTAGGTTTATGAAAGAGCTGGGAGAAAACAGATGAAGTTTTTCAAATACACACATACACATGCTGTCAGGTCCCATATATTTCTATTGGGATGCTGGCATTCTGCGGGGAGGGGGGGGAGGATTGGAGGGATCTCTATATGAAGTTTCTGTTTCTGTTTCCTGCATTGCTGTGAATTTCTGTTTCTGGCATTGCTGTACTGTGGGAGAGGTTAAATTGCTGTTTTTAAGTGGGAAACTTTAGTTCCTGCCTAGATCTCTTGTTATCACAAGCCTTACATTAGGCAGGAACTGCAAACTGGTCAACCTGGAGAGGTAACAGCCCTACCATGGGGACTGTGCACACCATGTCTGCTCAGGTCAGCAATCATGAAGAGGCTGAATGCTGGGGGAGAACACCCCCCAAAAAAAAAAATCCAAGCAGAGGAAGCCCTCAATGCCTGGATTGAGGAGAACATTGCTTTAAGCACTGTTGCTAAGTCGAGGTGGTCCATCAGCATTGGGAAGAAGGAAGGCTGGGGCAGCAGGACCAAAGATGTCATCCTCACCCATGGGAGCTGCTGACCTGCCTGGAAGCAGGAGATGGAAGATCTCTATGATGATGACAAACTGGAAAAAGCCCCAGACCAGTCCACCCAACTCCTGAGGGAAGCCATGAACCTCATGAGGGAGGCCATCCTGGCATGTGGATCCAGGGTGCCCTGGCTAGCACTGCGAGTGATGTAGGAATGCAAAAGGAGGCTACCAATGAACGAAGGGGATCCCCAACCCCAGGGGCATCTACTGAAATTGCAGGGGATACTGGCGAACCCATTGCCACCATGGAAGATCCACCCAGGAGACATCTTGATGCAAAACAAGGCCTGTGACTCAATGGGAGGAGACTTCCACCCTTAGAACTTGGCATCAAATTCGCTAGGAATCCCCAGCTACTGGGATTTTTCCTCGCACATGTACCAACCTACATGCAGAAGTATGGGAGGGACCTCCCCACAGAAGGGGCCAAAGTCAGGGTTGTCACACTAGCTCTAGAAGGATCAGCTGCATGTTGGATGGTAAGCCTCCATAATGCAGATGCACCAGAGCTCTGCAACTTCAACCACTTCATGACATCCCTGAGATGGAGATTTGAGGAGCCCCTAGCCAACTGCAAGGCTAGAGACAGCATACGGCACATCAGACAGGGGCACCATCCAGTCTCCAAGTACATCAAAGAGTTTTGTGACCTGATTTATGAGTTGATTCAAAGATGGCTTAAACAATGACCTGTACAATGCCTGGGTTGCCTGTGGAGTCCCAGTTCGCCAAATCTCAAGCATGGGTTCGTTGAACCAGCGAGACCCAAGGTGGCTGCCCCAGTCTTGTTCCGGGAGAAAAAGGATGGCTCGTTATGCTTATGTGTGGATTATAGAAATTTAAATGCTATTTGCAAAGAAAATCTCTATCCCCTACCCCTAATGAAGGACATGCTGGTCCATCTGGCAAAAGGGAGAAATTTTTCCAAACTGGACTTATTTCCAGATCCAGGAGGAGGATAAATGGAAAACAGTGTTTAATTATCCATTAGGATGTTTTCAGTTCAAGGTTTTGCCATTCGGGCTCAAAGAGGCTCTTGCCGTTTTCATGCAGCTGATTAATGAGGTGCTGCATGAGCACTTGTATAAAGAAGTTTTGGTTTATCTTGATGATATATTGATTTATACTGAAACTAAGACATGTTAAATTGGTGCAGGAGGTCTTGAAGAAACTAAGGGCAGCTAAAATGTTCGCCAAACTCTCCAAATGTAAATTTCACCAAGATAAAATAGATTACCTAGGGTACCAAATCTCTCACCAGGGGGTGGAAATGGACCCCGCAAAAGTCAGAGCAGTCCTTGCGTGGGAAACCCCCCATACTTGCAAGCAATTGCAGAGCTTCCTGGAATTCGCTAACTTTTAAACCCTTGGGCAGTTTATCCCCTTTTTTGCCCAAATAGTGTTGCCAATTACAAATCTGTTAAAAACCAAGGGGGTAGATAATCTGAAACCTAGCCAATCACTGAAGTAGGCTATGGACTGCCAAGCAGCATTTGAGAAACTGAAAAAACTCTTTTCGGCTGAACCTGTATTAAAACACCCAGATCCAAAGAAACCATTTGTAATCCAGGCCGATATACCAATGATGTGGCAGTCGGTGTGGTATTACTCCAAGAGAGTGAAGAAGGCAAATTACAACCATATGCATACACCTCTAGGAAATTAACTGAAACCGAATAGAGATGGGCAATATGGGGAAAAAAGGCTTTTGCAGTCAGATGGGCACTCCTAACTTGAAGACATTTCTTAGAAGGAAGCAAAATATATTTCCAAGTATGGACTGACCACAAGAACTTGGAAGCACTCAAAACCCCACAGAAAATGTCTCCAAAACAGGTCCGATGGGCACAGTACTTCCAATGCTTTAATTTCACTTTGAAGTATTTATCGGGAGGGAAAAACCTTTTGGCAGATGCCTTTCCAGATTACCCCAATACAACAGGGTCAAGGCAGAAGTAATTAAGCCCATGTTCGCAGCCTCCCAATTAGTAGTTAAAGTTGTCACATGTTCTCAAACAAAGAATGACCCGTTCATCTTAGACAATGCTACCAAAAAGGCCTTGGAAACAGATGAGTGGTTTTGTGCCCATAGACATACTTGCATAACAAAAGATGGGTTAACTTGGGTGGTAAATAAACTGCATGTCCCAACTAGGGAAAGGCTGAAAGCTATGCAAGCTTGTCATGACTCCAAATTAACTGGTTGCTTTGGTTTTGTTAAAACATTACATTTACTGAAACAGCAATTCTGGTGGCCCTCATTAAAAATAGGACAAAGAAAGCTACGTAGCAAGCTGCCCCATTTACACTGCCACTAAATGCAGGCAGGGGAAAAACCCCAGTCTACTGCATCCAGTGGGCAACCCTTCAGCACCATGGAGAGAGATCTCCGTGGATTTCATTGTAGGATTGCCCGAGAGTTCTGGAAATACAGTGATCTGGGTTGTCACAGACCTTTTCTCAAAGCAGGTTCACTTCATCCCATGCCAAAAGATCCCTTGGCTAAGCTGTTTTTAGCCCATGTATAGTGCTTGCCTGGGTCCCCACAATGTATTATTTCAGACAGAAGGATCCACTTCACATCCAAGTTTTGGAAAGCCTTTTTGGACCTACTCGGCACTGAACAGGGACTTAATTCTAGTCATCATCCATAAACAAACAGGGCCACAGAACAAATGAACTCAGTTCTGGAACAATACCCGTGTTGTTTTATTAACTGTCAGCAGGAAACTGGACTGAGCTATTGCCTTTTGCAGAAGTGGCCTGTAATAATGCAGTTCACACTAGCACATGTTTTATCCCATTCAGAGTGGCCACAGGGCAAGAATTTAATGTTATGCCTGAGGGAGGCTTCCGGTTGATGTCGTGGCAATACAGACACAGAGGAATGGGTCTCTGTGTTCCCTGTGATGAATTATTCACGTTTGTTGACTCCAGAGGGGGCCTAAGCTGTCCTGATGGGGTGGTGAAGCAAAGAGGAACACCTTGTGAGGTCAGGGAGAGTTGCAGCTCTCCTGTTTGGCCTGGGTTTTATTTTTCCTCTCAGCCAGGGCAAGAAGAAGAAGCAGCCTAAAGATGGCCACTACAAAGCTGGGACAACCAAAGAACAACAGCTAAGACTGGTGCTGGAGAGAAGAAGGTTAGCAGTGGTGGAACTGGAGGAGAGGATTTTTCTTTTGTCTTAAATTGAACCCCAAGAATTAACTCAGAACTATTTGTCCAGAATTGAATGTTAAAGTGGCACCTAAGCATTTTGGGACGTTTTGAAAAAAAAATACCTAACCAGAAATGAAAGTTATAGGAGAATAAACAACAGATTATGAAACAAACAGACTCCTAAACTGGGAAGAAGCACTATTGGGAAGAAGCACTACTGTTAAACATTGGAATTATCTATATAAAAAACTTACTCTGCTTTTGTATTTGTTGCACAACCCAAATTACAATGGACTTGTAAACTAGTAAACTGAAATTTAAATGGAGAGTGCCACTTGCTGACAAAAGAGGAAACTACAAAGAAGTGATTTAAGTAAAGAGAAATATTCTAATATAGTGTTTGAATTTGCAAAGAGAATATAAAATGTTTTTTTTAATAACCTTTGGGACTACTTTGAATGGAACTGAATGTCAACGTATGAGATATAAAGAATTGGAATCAGTGTACTCCTTGAAGGGTAGTTTAAAGACTAAGTTAATAATTCTTGGACTGTTGGACAAAAATCAACTTTCTTAAAAAAATAAAATAAGATACTGAAGAAGGAGAAATGAGTGGAATTGTCCAGGAGATGGATTTACTTTATCAAAATATAAAAGACATTATGGACAAAGGATTTAAGGATATTATGGAAAAAATGGAAAACACTATACAAGGGATTATGACTACAGAATGAGATGTCCAGGAAAGGGAGGAGCCAAAAGAAGAAATAAAGAAGGAAGAAGACAAGGAGGAAATTATAATGAAAATAATAATGATTGATGAATTAAACCAGGGGAAAAACATATTAAGAAAGATGCAAAAATTTAGTTCCTGCCTAGACCTCTTGCTATCACAAGCCTTTCAATAAAAATTCCTTTTGGAACAACTTAAGTTTCAAGAGTCCTGCTTTCTTGGGAAGATTGGAGAGGCAAGACCTTACACATGCACACACATACTTACACACAACTATTTAAGATTTCAAAACATAGAAAAGGAGAAGGGAGAGAAGGAAGTGATGGCGGAGATACTGGCGGAAGTGGTGGAGGAACCCAAGGAAAAGATATTAAATGGGATTGATGAGATATACTGAGTGCATACTTGATATGCAATGAGAAACAAACTGCCAAGAGAGGTGCATGTAAGATTTACCAGGAAAGCAATAAAATCAGAAATATTACAGGTAGCAAGAAATACTCCAATAAAATATAAAAACAAAGAGATTGTGGTGATGAAACAGATACCCAGAAGAGTGTGAGATCTGAGGAGAGAATATCAATTTCTAACAAAACTCTTAATCCAAAAAGGAGTAAATTTCAGATGGTTAATAGCAGAAGGAATATTGGTTTATTGGCAAACACAAAGACATAGACTGGACTCGATAGAGAAAGCGGAATTATTTTATGACCAATATTTGGGGCCCCAAGAAGAACAAAGATTGAGAGAGGAAAAAGAAACTAAAGTCCAAGATGAAGCGGTGAAAGGAAAAGAAGATTAAAAAAGAGAGACGACAAAAGAACAAGAAGAAAAGGCAATAAGAGAGGGGGCAAGGCCAAAAGAGTCCAAGGATCAAGGATAAATAAGAACGACAAGATCAACAAAAACTAGTAACAAGTAAAATATGGAAGAAGAAACCAAAGCAATATCAATAAATATTAATGGTTTGAATTTGGTGATAAAAAGGAAAAGAACTTTTAATAAATTGGGAAAATTAAAAATGGACATTGTATGCCTTCAAAAAGTTCATATTAGAAAGCAATACAAAAAATTATTGGAGTATCCAAAATTGGGTGATTTGTTTACCGCATTGACACATTAAAGCAAAAGAGGTGTAGTGTCAGCCTCCGCTTTGACTGCTTCAGCTGCCATAAGAAACGGGTGGGAAACAGTTAGGGGGCGAAGGGGGGGGAGGGCGGAGGAGGTGTCTTTCCAAGAAACGAAACCGATTCTCCAAAGAAGCCATCAGACCAACCGTCATTACATTCCTGATGGATAACGTTGCCAGATATGATTCCACCTGACCTTTGGGAGACCTTTGGATTGGATGATGGATGATGGACAAGGGGGGGGAGATGCTTTCTAGATGCAATTTCGCGTGTTTTGCTTAGTTCCAGCTTTACTTGGGTTGCGATCGCTTCATTTTCAGTAAAAGCACTAAAAAATGGAGTAAAAATGGAGTTTGGGTCATTCCTTCCTGGATTTTGAAGGAAGCATACCTGACAATAAGCTGGAACTCAGTTAAGTCATCCCGGACAAAAACCGAGGGGACTGTAAATCCAAATTATGTCAGATCAAGAGAGTGACGGAGACCAGATGGGGGCAGCGAGTTCCACGGCAGCTGCCCTCCAAGCGGAGAGAGAGAATGCGGAATGGTTGGAAAAACTCCAACTGGATTCTGAAGAAGCCAGATGGTCGAAAGGAGTAGGAAGATTGCCGGACTGGGGGGGGGGACCCCCTGGGGAGTAACCAGCTCCCGACCTCGTAAGAAAGAGGCAGTCTGGCTGCAGGAACAAAAGGAAAGCTTCATGCTGGCACAAGCCTTGCAATTTCTCCATGATGTGGAAGAGAGCAAGAAAAGCCAGGAAAGCCATGAGTCTTTTGGGTTCCCTGTGGAGAAGGGAGGAGAAGGCCTCAGGGGGGAACCAGAAGAGACAGCCTGTGGGGGAGAGGAAGGAACTGAGGAAGGAACATTCCAGGCTTCTGCAGCTCAAGGGAGGGATGTAGCCAGCCAGGGACCCCCAGCCTTGCAGTCCCCCCCCCCGCAGACGTAAAAAGCCAAAAATTCCCCCCTTACCTGGGAAATATGATGGAAATCCGAAGACCTTGGGGTTTTTCCTGACCCAAGTGTGGAACCACATGCAGGACTGGGGGGAAGACTATGTATCAGATGCCGCCCGAGTGAGAAGTGTCACGAACTCCTTAGAGGGATTAGCAGCTGAATGGATGGTGGTCCTCCACAATAATAACTCCCCCTTACTGAGAAATTACCACCAGTTCATGGGGGCCCTTAGGAGGTGGTTTCAAGACCACTTAGCTGAACGAAAGGCGAGATTCAGGATGAAGGGCATCCAGCAGGGTCGGAGGCCTGTGGCAGAGTATATCCAAGAGTTTTGCGAGCTGGCACCCTATATGACAGGGTGGTCAGAAATGGCTCTGTTGGAGAGCTTCAAGGATGGGCTGAATGAAGAGATATACCGAGACTGTAGAAGTATGGGGGTCCCCAAAGATTTGCAGAGTTGGTACATAGTAGCTGAGGATGTGGAGATCGAACTGGCCCGAAGCTGACTCTGAGGAGGGCGTACAGGGGACCAGTCATCTTCTTTCCACCGTAAGGGAGCACCAAAAATGGCTGGGGGGAGAGCTGAATTCAAACCCAAATCAAAACCCTTCACCTGCTTCAAATGTGGGAAGGAAGGACTCCTGGCTGCCGAATGCTTCTCCAAACCAGTGCCAAAAGCTGCTGGCTCCGGGGCCAAGAAAGGTGACAAAATACCCGCCAAGACCCGTGGCACTGCCCTGAAAGGAGAAGTCATTGAGTTCGCTCCCTGAAACCAGGGTGAGCTGGGAACTCCAACCAACGGCGATGACAGCGAGACGGACTCCGATTCTGACACCGACGATCGGGTGAGTCACACGGAAGACCCCCTGCTCGTCCCCGTAGAAGTAAGGGTGCCATCCACAGGGACCCATGCCCAAATGTTAGCCCTGTTAGACTCGGGGTGCACCAGGTGCATAATTAGCCCCAAGATGGTGGAGGAAATGGGACTGAGACTAAAAACATTAAAAAGACCCATTGTGTTCTGTCAGTTAGATGGATCGATTGCAGGAGGGGGCCCAGCCAGTTTTATGACTGAACCCCTTGAATTGCAGTTGGGAGATCATGTAGAGAATCTCAGATTTATTGTGGCCCCTGGCATGGAGAGATCCCTTATACTTGGACTGCCCTGGCTTTGCAAATGGAACCCACGGGTAAACTGCACATCCACATGCAAAACCGATTCCAGAGAAGGAAGGCTCACCCCTGAAGGACGATATAAAACCGGAAAGAGCAGAAGTGGCCATAGACCATATTGAGGGGCAGGAGAAGATTCCAAAGGAGTATTGGGATCTCCGTGAAATTTTTAGCGAAAAGGCCTCGGACGCGCTGCCTCCCCACCGGGCTACCGACTGCAACATTGAAATAGTCCCCGGGGTGAAGCTTCCCAAACCAAAAATCTTCCCCATGACTCCTCGAGAATTAGGGGAATTGCGAAATTTTATTGACAAAAATCTTGAACGGGGATTCATCGAACAAGCCAAGCCTAAGGTGGCGGCGCCATTGATGTTCCGCGAAAAGAAAGATGGCTCCTTTCGCTTGGTGGTTGATTATAGAAATATCAACGCCATTTGCGTGGAAAATGTGTACCCCCTCCCACTCATGAAGGACATGTTAGCCCACTTAGGGAAGGGAAAAGTCTTCACCAAACTTGATTTAAGAGAGGCATACTACCGAGTGAGAATTAAAGAGGGGGATGAATGGAAAACAGCATTTAATTGCCCACTGGGATGTTTCCAGTTCAGAGTGCTCCCTTTTGGCTTACTTATTGCCATTTGCAGAAGTGGCATATAATAATTCCATACACAGTAGCACCGGGTTCACTAAGGTTGCATCGGGCCAAGATTTCGTATTGATCCCCGAGCTACCACAAGATGATCCCCAGAACCCATCCTTGATGGACTGGATTGAACAATTAAGAAGCACTTGGGCAGTAACTTGAAAAGCATTAGATGAGGCACACCGAGTCCATAAGGCGCAGGCCGATAAGAAAAGGTCCCCAGCACACGTCTATAAAGTGGGTGATAAAGTCTACCTCTCCACTAAGTACTTACAGACTTCCCAAAAATCAAAAAAGCTTGGTCCCAAGTATGTGGGTCCATTTCGTGTGATTAGATTGATTAATCCAGTAACAGTTGAATTAGAGTTGCCAAAAACGTTGAGACATATACACCCTGTATTTCATGTTAGCTTGTTGAAACCTGAACACTCGTCTCCGCTAAGGCCGAACCAAAGCTCCCCTCCAGTTCCCATACTCATAGAGGAGGAGCAACATTTTGAAGTTAAGGAAATTTTAGACTCTAGGAAACACCATGGTAAAGTGCAATATCTGGTGGCCTGGAAATATTTCCCTTTGTCTCAAGCTGAATGGGTGAATAAATGGGATGTCCGGGCCCCAAAGAAAGTACAGCAATTCTATACCAAATACCCAGATAAACCTTAATTCCTGTATATATTTTGTTTTCTCTTCTCCTTTCTTCTTTTCTATTCTAGGACTAATGTCTTTTCTGCACAGGGGCCGAATGTCAGCCTCCGCTTTGACTGCTTCAGCTGCCATAAGAAACGGGTGGGAAACAGTTAGGGGGCAAAGTGGGGGAAGGGCGCAGGAGGTGTCTTTCCAAGAAACAAAACCGATTTTCCAAAGGAGCCGTCAGACCAACCGTCATTACATTCCTGATGGATGACGTTGCCAGATGTGATTCCACCTGACCTTTGGGAGACCTTTGGATTGGATGATGGAAGAAGAATACTGGAGATGGAATTACAAAAAAATACACAAAGCAAGAGGACTAAAAACCAAATGGATTTGAAAAAACATGAAATGAACTTAATTGAAAAAGAAGACTTTGCTTATCAAATAAAGATGTCTAAACAAAACTTTTTTGAAAATGCTAATAAGCCAGGTAGATGGCTGGCATATAAAATGAGAAAGGAGAAGGAGAAAAAACTAATTAATCAACTAATAGATGAGGGAGGACAGGTATGTTACCGAAATGAGGGGCAGGGAAAGTGGTACAGAAATATTATAAGAGACTTTATGAACAAGTGACAGTATCAGAAGAGAAAATTATAAAATATTTAGAAAAGTCTAATTTACCAAAAATACCAGAAGAATATAAAGAGGCTTTAGAGGGAAGAATAACAATGATGGAAGTGATAGAAAGCTTCAAAAGATAGAAGAATGGCAAAACACCAGGCCAGATGGATTACCAGCAGAATTGTATAAAACTTTTCAGGATGTGCTTAGTAATATGATGCTGGAAGTGTTTAATGACCTTTTAGTAAATGCAAAAATACCTGATTTGTGGATGGAGGCGTATATTACTCTTATACCAAATGAGGATGCAGATTTACAACAAACTAAAAACTATAGACCGATCTCTTTGCTAAATGCGGATTATAAAATATTTGCATCAATAATGGCGAACAGACTGAAGAGGTTGTTAAATGATTTTGTACATGTAGATCAAAATGGCTTTCTACCAAAAAGACAAATTAGAGATAACATGAGAATGATTCTGAATATCTTAGAATACTATGAAGCACACCCAGAAAAACAAATGATGTTTTTAGATGCACAAAAAGCTTTTGATAATGTGAATTGGAAATTTATGACAAAACAATTACAGATTATGGAATTTGGGGGGAGATTTATAAAGATGATTGAGACAATCTATAACAAACAATTTGCAAAAATAATAATCAATGGAGATATGACGGAGAAAGTAAATATTATGAAAGGAACAAGGCAGGGATGTCTTCTATCACCATTGTTATTTGTGCTGATGTTAGAGGTGTTAAATAGAAATTTAAGACAAAATGAGGAGATAAAAGGGACAAAAATTAAAAAAGAAGAGTATAAATTACAAGCATTTGCTGATGATTTAGTGTTTATTCTAGAGAAGCCATTAGAAGTAGGACCCAAACTGATAGAACAAATAGAGGAATATGGAGAAGTGGTGGGATTGAAAATTAATAAAGATAAAACAAAGATATTGGCGAAAAACATCACAGAGAAACAGAAAAGAGAATTAATGGAGAAATTAGACATTCAGATTACTAAAAAAGTAAGATATTTGGGAATACAATTAACAGCAAAATGTGCAACGATCAAAGAAGATAATTATTATAAATTGAAAGGCCAAATCGAAACAGATTTGGGAAAATGGGGGAAATTGCAACTTTCATTAATGGGAAGAATAGCAGTAATTAAGATGAACATATTACCTAGTCTGCTGTTCTTATTTCAGACAATACCAATGAAATTGGGAAAGAAATATTTTGAAAATTTGAATAAAATAATATTGAAATTTATATGGCAGGGGAAAAAAAGCAAGAATTATTATGACAATGTTACAAGATACAAGACTAAGAGGAGGATTTGGATTACAAACTGGAAACTATATTATCAAGCAGCAGCATTATCTTAGATAAAAGAATGGATTGTGTTGAAAAATACAACACTATTAACTTTCGAGGGGCATGATCTACAATAGGTTGGCACGCTTTTTTTTGGAAATTTTTTTTTATTTTTAAACAAAACTTAAAACTTAAAATAATTATCCATTACAATTACAGAAAGTGTATTGATCGGTTACAAATCTTTTGTGCTTGATCCTCTATCCAACATTTTTTTATTTAACAGTTTATTATATTATTATTCTCATTTACCAATTATTTAACAGTAAATTATCCTCCATAAGGTGAAAAAACCCCTTTATATGTTTTATTATCTTATCCATTTCATATTTCATTTCCATTCTTTCTTGTCTAACCATTGATAAAATAAATCCCATATTAAATAATATTGTTTATCTTCTTGTTCCCTAATTTCAAATGTCAATTTATTCATTTCAGCACACTCCAAAATTTTCTTGATAACATCATCATCCGTGGGTATCTTCTCTCCTTTCCAGTTTTTAGCAAATACAATTCTAGCTGCCATTAAAACATTGACAATTAAATATCTCATTTCTCTATTTATATTTCTGGTAAAATCCCTAATAAAAATATCTCTGGTTTAAAGTCAATGGGTTTCTTTATCATTTTTTCCAACCATTTGTGGATTTTAGTCCAATATCTTTTAGCTTCTGCGCATGTAGGTTGGCATGCTTTTTTATAGTATGGGAAGAACAAGATGCATAGCTATTTTCAAAGGCACTATGTAAGAAATGCATTATTACTAGTATGGGAAAATATTAGAGAGAAACATTATTTGAAAATACCAACATAGCTTTCAACAATGGAAGCATTTGTACATCCAAATCTTATTAAGATGAGAAATATTATAAGATATAAAGACATGTTATCAGCAACAGGGGAATTGAAAACAAAACAAGAATTAGATGAACAAGGGATTGAAATGGAGTGCTATACAGCTGTAAATATAATCGAGATATGCTTAACGCATTGTAAGCCTCCCTGAGTCTCCGGAGAAGGGCAGCATATAAATCATTTTTTTTAAAAAAAAAGATGTAAAGCTATATGGTTTTTACTTGGAAATGACAGTATTGGATGAGATACACACAAGAACTGAGGAAAAAATGTTTAGGAAATTGTAGTTATTTACTTGAAGTGAAGTTAGAAGAAGAACAAGTCAAAGAAACAATGATAGCATGGGCAAAAAAATTTGGATATACGATTGAGTTAGATAAATGGCAGCAATTATGGGAAAGAAATTATAAATTAACAATGGCCACAGCATATAAAGAGAACCTATATAAAATGTTTTATAGATGGCACATGCCACCAGAAAGATTGGCAAAACTGTTTAAAGATAAATCAGCTAAATGTTGGAAATGTCATCAGATGCCGGATCATATTATCATATGTGGTGGACATGTCCAGACATGTCCAGAGAAACTATTGGGCAAAGATTAGAATATGGCTAGAGAAAATGACACAGCAACATATTGACTTAAAACCAGAATTGTTCCTCTTGGGTATTCTTTCAGAGAAGTATAGTAAAGAACACACATATTTAATAATACATGTAATAACAGCAGCAAGAATTGTATTTACACAAAATTGGAAATACTTGCACACAACAAAAGAATATCTCTCAGGTCAGCTGAAAAAAAGGAAATGGCCAGAGGACAAAGAGAAGAAAGAAAAGATGATAAGCAAGAAGGAAAAGAAGACTAGCAAGAGTAGCAAGTGAAAAAATTAGGATGTTCCGGTGATGGAGAAAAGCACAGGAGTCAGCCTAGGGACAATTTGTACAGTGTAGGGGCCCATTTTCATAACCAGAAAAATAAATTAATCAAGTAATCAAGTGAAAAGTGAATTATTTCTCTGCTATATAGAAAAGCCAAATTTTTCTTTCCCTAGGAGAACTACTAGGCTTCTTCTATTTTGCAGGTTTCTTACAATGATACTATGTTCAATCTCATTTAGCAACAAGGTGAAGGAAGGCAGGAAGGCAGGAAGATAAGTAGATAGTTGATGAAGAGATAGGAAGGACCAGTTTCCAGTTCACCTTCAGCTATGAAAGGTCATTACTTTGAACCAGACACAATCTTTTTATCCCACTATGATACAGGATTGTTTTTGTGGAAAAAAGTTTCCCTCCACAAGGGTCTTTTTGTACATTACCTTGGACTGATTGATGCAAGGCAGGATATAAATGAAGCATCCAAATCAACAGTAAAAAAAATCCTGAACAGCATATAGTATTTTGAGATAAACCGAGGAGCAAAACACAGCACACAGCACACAGAGCCTTTAGATAAATAACAGTAGTTTATTTACAGCTAAATATTTACAGACTTATATGTGGTAAATACCTTATCATGCAGCTACAGACACAAGGAGAGCAATGAGATACATGACGAGAGACAACATGAGGAGAAGGGAGATGCCCTCTAATGACTTCCCTTATATAGGCAGCTTCTTACCCAGCTTCTTAAAGTGGTAGTAACCCTGCTGCCTCATTCCCATTGCATCAGCTTTCAGTTGCCTCCGCTTACAACCTTCTATCATCTTACAGCTATTAAATCTACATTCCCTGATACCAGTGGTGAAATCTGAACTGGTTTACTACTGGTTCACTGGCTGAGCATGCACACTGCATGCCAAATGTGCACTGTGTGCATGCATGCGCAATGTACACCATGCACCAAATGCGAGGTGCGCACACGCACATGCAGTGCACACCAAAAGGAGGCATGGGGTAAGTAGAACAGCACACACGGGCGGGAGGGTGATCAGCGGTGGCAAGTGATCTTTTTTTTTTTACTTTTGAAAGCATTTTTTTACAACCTATTCACCCAAATAGGTTGTTAAAAAATGCTTTTAAAAGGTAAAAAAAGGCTCTGACGATCACGTAGCTCAGTTGTGATTGTCAGAGCTTTTTTTTTTACCTTTTAAAAGCATTTTTTACAACCTATTCCGGTGAATAGGTTGTAAAAAAATGCCTGTAAAAGTAAAAAAGGCTCTGACGATTGCCCAGCTCAGCTGTGATCTTCAGAGCCTTTTTGTTTACTTTTAAAAGCAAAGAAGCAAAACCTTTTGCACATGCGCAGAGGTTACAAACCACATTACTTCCTGGTTAAAACCAGGAATTAATGACAAGAGGGTGGGTGGGCGGAGCCTCACACCGCGATCATTACCGGTTCTCCAAACCACCCGCCGCAATTGCTACCAGATTGGGCGATCCTGTGTGAACCGGGAGCATTTCACCGCATTTCTGCCTGACACTCCTCCCATTTAAAGCTGTACAGCTGAATGCTTTAACATATTCATGGTGCTCTCTGTTTCCATTATGGATATGCCTCTTGCTTCGGTTCCTATTCTTATTGCTACACACACCATTACTACTATAGCTGGTCCTACTCCTACAGTCATTATCTACTGATTCTGTACACTCTGTTTCATTAAACTCCATTACATCCTGTTTACCATCCCTTGGCTGGATACTTTTACTTTCTCTTTCCCCTAGCTCAGTTTTCTCACTTTCGTTTATATGCCTGCCTATCGTTATCTTTATGTTCGGCTTCCTCTATTCATCTCATTGTTCCTTAGGCACTAACCACGATCCTATTTCTTGGTATTTACAGGTTTCATTATGAATACCACCTATTCTAACCCCACCAGCTTTGAACCTCTCAGGAAGTAAACCTTTATTATACCCTTCAGGTCTCCTAGGTATAAGAAAGTAAAGACTCTTGAAACGTGGTAGTTCAAAAGGATCCTTTTATTAAGCAGAAGTGGTAGCAACCAAGTTAAAGCAAGATCTGAATACCCTTAGGCAAGACAAGTAGGATTAAAGCAGTAGAGATCCCTCCCTTTAAGTCAGAATGCAGATTTTAGTCAATACACAAGTGTGATGATGTTTTCTTTACTGGTTTCCCTGAGAAACCGAACAAACATGTATTCACACTGGAATCCTTTAAAGTGAAACAACCCACATGGCTATCCTAAACATTCCTCCACCTTAAGAGGATCTCAGGGCTCTTTGGAATATAGGTTGTAAAATATCTGTTGACAGAGGCAATGCTGGTAAATCGAATCCAAGTCTCCCCCTTCTCCCAATTGATTGTCAGTATCACTTTTAGGGATCTGACAGTTTATTTGCCTTGGGTTTTTCTTACTTGCAGGATACATTTTAGTTTTGGATTCTTTACATACAGAACAAGCCAAATATGCATTACATTTCTTTAATTTCAGCCCCTTAACCATGTCCGGCATTTTCCTCGATACATTACAACTTGCATGCCCTAATCTTCTATGTAACAGGTGTACACAGTTGTCATGTATAGAAACATTTTTAAGTACACGTGCACAATTATGTTCAGGGCATTGATTAATCCCATGTTTGGCTCTGGGACAAATCACCAGAGGATTTAATTAGAGGATGGATCGTGGCTCCTCCTTGTTTCAATATTCTGAAAAGAAATCCCAAAGAAAAGTTCTCTAATAAAACTCATTTATTTGTTATAAAGAAAATAAAACACCTCACTAACTAAGAAAAGTAATTGCTACATTTTTGAAAGTAATTCTTGCCGACTATTTCTCAGCTGGACCTTTCTGGAAAGAGAACAAAGGAAAAAGTGTGTGAAGGAAGTGAAGGAATGCAGACATGCGTAGTAACTTTTGATAACAATTCTTGGCAAGGTACGGAAAGTCAGATAGTCCAGAAATGATGAGTTCAGCTGGCAAATAAAATAACGCAGTGACATTCCCCTTCTTTGCCAGTTGAGCGAAATATCAGTACATCATCAAATAAGGCACATCTTCTTACGCAGATACTCGTGTTGAGCTGCTGGAAGTGGTTTGTTGAGCATATCAGCAATTTGATCATGTGTGGATACATATTGCATTTTGACAAAACCTTTTTTCACTAAATGTTTTATGTTTTGATAACAAATGTCAATGTGTCTGGACCTAGAACCTGTAAAATGAGATTCAGAAATAGAAACCACCGATTCATTGTCTTCCATCACTGTGATCGGTCGGATCGGGTGTGTCCAGATATCTGTGACTAAAGCATCAAACCAAGTTAGGGAATTACATGCATCTGAAACACAAGCGTATTCAGCTTCAGTAGATGAACAAGAAACAAAATTCTGTTTATGTACTTGCCAATAAACAGGACATCCATTTAAGAACATCATATAACCTGAAGTACTTTTACGTGATTTCTTATCACTTGCCCAATCAGAATCTGCATAACAACTTAATTCTGCATAATCAGTATGTGTTGGTTCTAACAATAACTTCATGTGTTTAGTGCATTTTAGGTATCTCAATAATTTCTTAATACATGTCCAATGAAACTGTTTTGCCTTACCTACGTGTCGTGATAAGAGATTAACACTAAGTGCAATGTTGGGTCTGGTCCAACTACTAATGTATAACAGTGACCCAATGACTGAACGATAAAGTGTTTGATCCTCGAACTCAGGACTTTCTTCTTGTGTCAAGTTGTGAAAATCTGTTTGCATGGGTGTCTTTGTTGTGTTAGCATCTTTCATGTTGCAGTGATGCAAAACTTGTTCAATTTTATCTTCTTGTGAAAGACTAAACCCCTACTGTGTCTTTTCAATCTGAACACCTAAATAAGTGCTAATGTGACCCAATGATTTCAATGTGAAGTATCTCTGCAAAGCTTTGGCAAAAATTTCACTCATTTGCTTATTTGGACCAATATAAACAATATCATCAACATAAACAAGAACTATCTCATATGCATTGTTAGATCTTTTTGTGAACACGCACTCATCAGTTTCGGACTTAATGAAGCCCATTGAATTTAGTTTGTCAGTAAGACATAAGTACCACATTAAACCAGATTGTTTCAGACCATAAAGACTTTTGTTTAGGAACCAGATATCCCCTTCTTGATGTCGGAATCCTGGAGGACTTCTCACGTAGATCTCTTCGTCTAGGTCTTCATGTAGATAAGCCGTGTCAACATCAAACTGGAAAACTTCTAAACCAAGGATAGTTGCAGTTGCTAAAGCAATTTTTACACTTTCAGTTCGAACTGTCGGTGAATAAGTATTTGTGTAATCCTCAGGATAACGTTGAGCGAAACCCTGAGCTACAAGTCTGGCCTTGTATAATGACTCACCATTTGGTTTCTTTTTGATTCTGTAGACCCATCGATTGCCAATGACCTTTTTGTTTGCTGGAGGTTTTGCAGGTGTAAATACCTTAAGTTTCTTTAGACTGTCCATTTCAACCTGCATTGCATCATACCATTTGTCTTGCTCTGCATCAGGGAGCTGCTTGATTTGTGTGAAATTACCAGGTGGAAGCGTAACATTGCAAATCAAAGGCAAGGGTGCTTTTGTCAGTTGCCAAGAATATCGTTGTGGAGGGATTCCTTTTGAGGCCCGCTTGGAACGTCTCGGAACAAGTGTCCAATCTTTTTCTGGTTCGTCCTCGTCCTCACTTTCGTCACTAGCGTCAGCATCCGTGGCTAGTGAAGACGGAACATCGGGTTGAGAAGAACCAGTGGGATCTTGATCATCAATCTGCGTGGCATCAGCAGTATCATCTCTAGGAAAATAAACTCCAGGATCATTGGAATGAATCCTGGACCAGTCAATATCGTCTTCAAAATTTGCAGATAGGGAAATCACAATTGCATGTTTAGAGTCAATAAATCTGCTCCATTTTGAGTTATCATCAATACCCATAATTCTCAGTCTCTTTGCTGCTGGACTTCCTTTTCTTCTTTGAGCTAAGGGAATGTTCACCATAGCATATGAACCAAAAATATGGATGTTTTTAAGATCGGGCTTGTAGCCATACAACATGAAGAAAGGAGTCTGATTTGTTACACTGTTCAAAGTACGGTTGACAATGTAATTTGCATATTTTATAGCTTTACCCCAGTATATCATATCAAGGTTGGCGTCTTCTAGGAGACAACGCATCATGGTTTGCAGTACCTCTCCGTTGTGAGCCGATGTGTCAGGGCCGAAGTCTGATGAATAATTCCATTTTTACGCATCCAGTCCTGGAAACGCTGAGACATGAACTCGGCACCACGATCACTCTGGATTCTGGCAATGCGAACTTGGTGTTGGGTAGAAACAAGGGTTGCAAAGTCTTTAAAGATCTGAAAGGTCTCTGATTTTTCTTTCATAGGATATACATATCCATATCTAGAGTAATTATCAACAATTGTTAGAAAATATTTTCTACCACCAAATGATGGTGGGAAAGGACCAACTATGTTAGTGTGAACCAAATCAAAAATGCGTGTTGACAGGCGTGTAGCGTATTTGGGAATGGCTGCTGCTTTGGATTTGGCCTTTTTGCAGACAGCACAATCCAAAAACACCTTACACCCCTTTAGATCCAAACCTTTTGTGAACTCCGGCATCTTCCTAAGAACACGGAAACTGGCATGCCCCAATCTTCTATGCCGTTTATGGATACACCTGGAATGCAAAGGTTTACCAGTTAGTGAATTCTCAACATTAACATTTTTATGCGGAACCTCAGGCTTGCTCTGAACAACCTGTTTCCCAATTTTCTTTTTGTTGGCTTTAGGAGCCTTAGGGGTAGCAACAGGATCTCTCTCTGGAGCATCTCTCTCTGGGCCTGTGCTTTCCCTTTTTGGAGTTTGTATACTTGCCTGTGTTTGCATTTTAGGCTTTGGCTTTAAGTAATAAACACCACCAATTAATATGATTTCAGCAACAATATCTCCATCTTTAACTATGTAACTTGCATTTTCAAGGTGGTGAACCTGGAATTTTAACATTCTAGACAAGTGACTCTGACTAAGCAAGTTACTGGTTGCTGTTGGTATGTAATAAACATCAGGAATGAATGCATCGAGCTCTTCAACATAAACAGTTCCTTTTCCTTTGACCTGACAAGGATGATTTGAAAAAGAATAAAGTTCACATAGTTCTGGTTCAGGCTCATGCATTTCTGTGAAAAGTTCCTTTCTGTAGGTAACGTGCAATGCTGCACCACTGTCCAAAGTCCACAGGAGTCGTCTGTCGTACTCAGGTTGAAGTTGTGGATCATTGGTTAAAGCCAATGTGGCGAGTGGAGTTTGTGGATCACGCCGGGGACCACGATGACCTTGTCTTCCGCCTCTGCCTCTGCCTCTGGAATCTGTTCCTCTGGGCTGGTACGTGACAGGAGCTGGAACTCGTTGGGGACAATCCCAGGTGGCATGAACCACACGATTGCAGGTGTAGAATCTTGGCATCCTTGGAGCATAGGTCCTTCCTCGGAAGGGGCGCCTAGCTGGAGCTCTTGATGCTGGTGGTCCTCTCAAATGTGGCATGGCCAACATGAATGCCTCTTCTTCAATTAAAAGACTACAGACATTGTCCACTGTGCGTTGAGCAATTGGGGCTTGGTTAATTTTTGTAACAGCATCTTTCCATTCATAATTCAAAGAGTTAATAATGATGCTGATCATTTGAATATCTTCAATGTTATGGCCTCTTTCTCTCAATTCTGTTCTCAGTCCTTTCAGTTTGGTCAAATGTCCTCCAATTTGTTCACCGGGTTTCAATCTCGAACTGTGGAGTTCAGACATGAGTAAACATGAAGATTCAATTGAGATAGGCCTGTAGCAATTTTCCAATTCAGCCCAAATTTGACGGGCTGTTGTATTTGGTGGAAAAGTGACCTGCAGTTCAGTATCCATGGACATCAATAATGTTGTACGAGCTGTTATCTCTAAATCTCTTATTGCAAAATCCCATGGTTGTGCAGGAGAGTTAAAAACCATGGAGTGAGTGCCTTCTCTAAGAAGCAATAGTGTAATCTCACTGACCCAGGCTTTGTAATTATGTCCTGACATTTTTAGTTTTGACTCACCAGTTAGTGGAGAGACAGAAAATGCCTGGTAAGGAGCCTGCATTTGATATGCTGGCTGTGCTGGCAGAAATGCCTGTGGTATTTGCTGTGCCTGTTGTGGACCAAAAAGTGGTCTTGGTTGTGCCATTGGAGGTGGGCCAGGAGGTGGCCCTATTTGCACTTGTGGCTGGGGCACATATGCAGGCATTTGTAGCTGCTGTGGCTGATGCACTGGAATCTGCTGTATTCCAATTGCCATTTGTGCTTGATCTGCAATATTGGCATGACCTGCTGGAGATGCAGTCATTTGCCTTTGCTGCATAAAGCGTGCCTGTGTTCCATCTAAAAAGACACCATCACCACCAGGGGGTGTTGGAGTTTGAGCCTGTGGAGACACTTGTGGCATTTCAGCTTCCTGTAGTAAATTACTTTCGCCAGCAGATGGTGCTGCACCTTTAGCTTCGGGCAGCCCAGTTACAAGAAATGACTGCGTGGCAGGTTTACATGTAACTTGATCAGGGAGACTTTCATGTGATGTATGCAGTGCTCTTTGCCTTAATTGGCCTGACACAGAATCCACCAGGGGGAGTCTCTTTGGCTCTGAGGAAGAAGACAATATGGCGCTTTTTGAAAATCTTAAGTTATCTCCCTTATCTTGCTCAAGCATAGATATAGCCATTTTTGCCTGGGATAGCTCCTATTCATAGCTTCGAGGAGAGTAATGAATTGTTTCTCTCTCTGCGTGGGAGTAATTTTGCTCGGCAGTTTGCTTTGGCCTTGCACCAAGCGTTACAAATTCAGAAGGTTCTAGGAGGACTTTTTCAGAGCTTGGAAAATCAGAAGAAAATGTTACTGACCTCAGTCATAAATCATCATCTTCAAAAACAGCTTCTGTCTTATCTCCCTCCATTTCTGTTCCCACTGCTTCTTCTTGTTCCAGGTGTGTGGCTGTAGTAAGGGGCTGGAAATCTGAAAACCTCCTTTCTGCCACCTTCTCAGCAAAATACATTTTGTATTTGTTTTTCTTCTGTTTCGGCATCTTAGCAAAGATAATTAGCATACCTCAGTAGCTAAAAACTAATTGCCTATGCGCTCTTATCAGAAATAACAAAACAAGGAAAAAAGCCATAAATCAACCGTCCGAGCTACCAGATGTCAGGGCATTGATTAATCCCATGTTTGGCTCTGGGACAAATCACCCTGGTTTAATTAGAGGATGGATCGTGGCTCCTCCTTGTTGCAATATTCTGAAAAGAAATCCCGAAGAAAAGTTCTCTAATAAAACTCATTTATTTGTTATAAAGAAAATAAAACACCTCACTAACTAAGAAAAGTAATTGCTACATTTTTGAAAGTAATTCTTGCCGACTATTTCTCAGCCGGAGCTTTCTGGAAAGAGAACAAAGGAAAAAGTGTGTGAAGCAAGTGAAGGAATGCAGACATGCGTAGTAACTTTTGATAACAATTCTTGGCAAGGTACGGAAAGTCAGATAGTCCAGAAATGATGAGTTCAGCTGGCAAATAAAATAACGCAGTGACAGTTATCTTTATGTTCGGCTTCCTCCATTCATCTCATTGTTCCTTAGGCACTAACCACGATCCTATTTCTTGGTATTTACAGGGTTCATTATGAATACCACCTATTCTAACCCCACCAGCTTTGAACCTCTCAGGAAGTAAACCTTTATTATACCCTTCAGGTCTCCTAGGTATAAGAAAGTAAAGACTCTTGAAATGTGGTAGTTCAAAAGGATCCTTTTATTAAGCAGAAGTGGTAGCAACCAAGTTAAAGCAAGATCTGAATACTCTTAGGCAAGACAAGTAGGATTAAAGCAGTAGAGACCCCTCCCTTTAAGTCAGAATGCAGATTTTAGTCAATAAACAAGTGTGATGATGTTTTCTTTACTAGTTTCCCTGAGAAACCGAACAAACATGTATTCACACCGTAATCCTTTAAAGCAGTGGTTCTCAACCTTCCTAATGACGCGACCCATTAATACAGTTCCTCATGTTGTGGTGACCCCTAACCAGGGGTGGGTTCTAAATTTTTTTACTACCGGTTCTGTGGGCGTGGCTTATTTTGTGGGCATGGCTTGGAGGTCATGTGACTGGGTGGGCATGGCTAGCTGGTCATGTGACCAGGTGGCCATGGCTTTGTGTATAGGGACTACTCAGAGGGCTGAAAAAAGTCATTTCTGACAGGTCCTCGCACTTTTGACTGGTCCTCACACTTATGACCATCCTCACATTTATGCCTGTGCAGCATTCTTTTTTTTTTTTATTGTAAAAGTTTTACAATTACATTTTCACCCCATTTTCACCCCCCTAACCCTCCCCAAACTCCCCAACCCACCCTCCCAAACCCCCCCTGACCCTCCCCTCCCCCCCGGACTTCCATAGAATATCATTATCCCCTATACAAAAACCTTGAACCCCCCCAACCCCCATGTCATTTTTCATCTTCACATAGTTCGACTATTTCTATCTTAATATAATATAATACTATCAATAAAAAGCTATTTGATACTTCTTAGTTTCGTATTTGTTCTGCACATAATCTATCCACTTTTTCCATCCACATTCATAAGTCTCTTGTGAGCGATCTTTTAAGTATGCTGAAATCTTCGCCATCTCCGCGAAGCTGGCCATCTTCAAAATCCATTCTTCTACGGTGGGCAGAGCTTCATTTTTCCAATATTTACCTATCAACAATCTCGCTGCTGTAATCATATACAAAATCAACTTTGTTTCATCCACTGTAAAACCCTCAACTATACCCAATAAAAGCAATTGTGGAGAAAATTGGATTTTTTTCTTTAAAACATTCTGCATGACCCACCAAATTTTTATCCAAAAAGCCTTAACTTTCTTACAAGTCCACCAAATATGATAATATGTAGCATCTAAACAATCACACCTCCAACATTTTGGCTGAACATTAGGGTACATACACGACAATTTCTTAGGATCTAAATGCCATCTATAAAACATTTTGTAAAAATTTTCCCTCAAATTCTGCGACTGTGTAAATTTAACATTCTGAACCCAGATTTTTTCCCATGTTTCCAACATCACTGGTTCTTCAAAATTTTGTGCCCACTTAATCATACAATCTTTAACGAATTCAGTTTCCGAATCCCTTTCTCACAAAACATTATAAAGCCTTTTAATATGCATTGGACCTTTCTCTTTTATATGTCTAACCAATTCTTCCTCATGCAACATAATACCAGTTCTTTGGTCCTCTTTCCATCTCAATTGCAATTGATTATATTGTAACCAAGTTAAGTTAATCCCTTCAGCCAACAGTATCTGTAATGTCTTCAGCTGCCATCTGCCCGCATCTGTAAAAAGAACCTCTTTGTATAAAAACCCCCCGAGTGACATTATATTTGTATTCCACAAAATATGACCAAGATCCAACCATAGCGGTATTTTATAATCCCATTTGAGTCGGTGCTTCTTCCAAACTCTCAACAAAGAGTCTCTAAGTATATGGCTTTTAAATACTTTATCCACTTTGCTGTCATAAAATAAATAAGCATGCCATCCAAATTCCAAATCAAAACTTTCTGCGTTTAGTATTTCAGTCTTTTTTCCTCCAAACCAATCACTTGTTAAGGTCAAAGCTGCTGCATCATAATATAACTGTAGGTTTGGAAGTTTAAGACCTCCCCTTTCTGGAACATCTTGCATAATTTTCAGTTTTACTCTTGGTTTTTTCTCGTTCCAGACAAACTTGTTCACGCCAGTTTGCCATACTTTTAGTTGTTTATCATTTTTAAGCACCGGAATCATTTGAAACAAAAAAAGAAATCTTGGCAAAATGTTCATCTTAACTGCTGCTATTCTTCCAAGTAAAGACAGCTGCAGTTTTTTCCAAGTCTCCATGTCTTTTTGCACCTCTCGCCACAACACCTCATAATTATTTTGAAACAATTTCATATTTGATTCTGCAACCTGAACTCCTAGATATTTTACCTTTGGTACAATCTCAAAACCTGCCCTCCTTTCAAGCTCGTGTTTACGATCTTGTGTCATATTTTTGACTATCATCTTAGTTTTTTTCTGGTTCAGACTAAAACCTGAAACTTTACCATAGTCTTGTATAATGTCCTTCATCTGGATTATCGATTCCATTGGCTGTGTTAGGGTAACAACCAGATCATCTGCAAATGCCTTTATTCTGTAATCCTCTTGCCTTATCGTTATACCTTTCAAGATATTAGAGTCCCTTATTGTGTTTAACAAGACTTCTAGTGTTAAAATAAACAACAATGGGGACAACAGACATCCCTGTCTTGTTCCTTTTTCGATTTTAAACTCTGATGTCAGACTTCCATTAATAATAATCTGTGCCTTTTGCTCTTGGTAGATTGCTGAAACTGCCTGTATAAATTGGTCTCCAAATCCCATTTTTTTTTAAAGTCTTTAGTAGAAAATTCCAATCCACTCTATCAAAGGCCTTCTCCGCATCCAAAAAAACCAGCACTGCAGAGATCTGTTTATTCTTCTCAAGATATTCCAGTAAATCTATAACTTGCCTTACATTGTCCTTCATGTATCTACCCTCTATGAACCCAGCTTGGTCGTCATTAATCACCTCTTGAATTACTGGCATCAGTCTGTTGGCTAATACTTTTGCATAAATTTTATAGTCATTATTTAGAAGAGATATTGGTCTATAATTTTCCGGTTTTTTAGGACCTGCTTGTTCTTTTGGTATCAAAGTAATATATGCTGATTTCCATGATGGGGGTATTTTACCCCCTTGTTGTATATTACAAAATAAGTCTCTAAGTTGTTCCACCATTTCTGCTTGTAAAGTTTTATAATACACTGCTGTCAATCCATCTGTTCCAGGAGCTTTAGCTGTTTTCAATTGTTTAATTGCTGCAATTATTTCCTCAACTGTTATAGGGTAATTCATTCTTTCTTTTTGTTGGCTAGTAATTTTTGAGGCTCTTTTCTCTTCTAGATATTTTTCTATAAGTCCATTCTGTATGTCATCTTTAGCATATAATTTAACGTAGTAATCTACAAAGACTTCTTTAATCAGTTTTTGTTGGAAAATTTCTTTCCCCCCAATGTCAATACTCTCAATAGTCCGTATACTCTGCTTTTTCCTTAAGGTATAAACCAACCATCTCCCCGGTTTGTTGGCATTACAAAACGTATTATGCTTCGCATATTGTAGATTTGTTGCAGCTTGTTCCGCCAAAAGCATTTGAAACTGATCTTTCAGAAGTTTTATAGCACCACGTATTCTTTCATCTGTTGGATTTTTAATAAGTAACTGTTCCTTATTCTTTATTTCTGCTTCCAATTCGAGTCTTTTCCTTTGTCGATTCTGTTTATGTTTGAGGTTCATATAAATAAGTACCCCTCTCATATAAGCTTTACTCGCATCCCATACTATTTCTTATTGAAAAAGTTTTCAAATACAAGTTTTTCCCCCTTTTTCCCCCCCTCTTCCCTAACCCACCCTTTCCACCCAACCCCCCTATGACTTCTTCACAACAATAGGCTATTTCATAACTAGTTACATACATAATATCTTTCCTTTCCCTTAATCCCTTCTCGAAATACTGACCCTTAACATGTTAAGCTTATTGAGTATTATTACAATTTAACCTTTAGTCTTTTATATATATTAATATAACATTTTAAATCGACCTTCTCCCTGCATCCAAATTTAACATTTATTCAATTCTGTCCATTTCCTCCACTCCTCTAAATATATGACTTAAAATCATACAGTACAATACAATTCTAGATATAATCCACTACCCACTTTACTAAAATATACACATATCTATATATGCATCCCATTTTATAAAAAAAAGAAAAAAAAAGAGAAAAAAATATATCTTCTTTAGTATCTTTCCACTGAATTATTAAGTCCTCCACTCCCCTAAATATATGACTTAAGAATCCTTTTTCTTAGACTAATCAATCAGTAAGCTAACCTATTTCAACCCTTCAATTCCTACAAAATCATGCAGTACAATTCTAGATATAATCCACTGCCCACATTACTAAGATATACACATATCTATATATGCATTCCATTTTGTAAAAAAGGAAAAAACAATAACTTTAAATTTATAATCCATATAGTATCTTCTTTGATGTCTTTCCTCTAGATTGTTAAATCCATCACCCATAATAGGGTAAAATAACATGCTAGTGCAACAGTTTGTTCAAAATCTCCAATCATCTTCTGCCCCCATCAGTAGTAAATATCCTCGCATCTGTATAAAAGCAAAAACAACCACCCGAGTGACATTATAATTATAATTATATCCATATGGTATAATTGTGGTATTCATCAGGATTATTAATTCCCATCATCCTACTGAGTAACATCCAGATCTTCTGCATGCCCCGGCGAAACTCTCCTGCCTTATAACTCAAAATAGTTATAATATATTTACCAAAAAAAAAAAAAAAAATTTAGATGATTCAAATCCAACAAAGTGAGGCTCTTTTCACATCCCAAAACCATGGCCTTGCAGAGATCTGCCACAATCCTCAGGATAGTATCAAACAATTGTTCGCCTCCACTATCTTTTCATATATTCATTCATTTTTTAAAGTCCCTGGCATCACTGTTGCATAGTTTAGAAATTGCTGTTTCTATGCGATCTATTTCTTTTCTTTTTCTTTTCTGGGTTGAATTTCCATCCTCGTTTCTTGCCTACCAACTGTGTGTCTGCTAGTTGATTTTCATTCTGCTTTATGTAATGTTCTTGTTGGGTTAGTTTTGTCATCTCATCTTTCTTCTCTGTCACTTGTATATCAACTGATTGATTTGCGCACTTGTCTGTGACTTGATGGTTCATCACATTGGAGTCGGATGACACTGCTCTCTTATTTATAGACAGTCCAGCTGGGGTATCCAGGGAGTCCAAAGACAATTTATCCATCACAACCTCTGTAATTTGATGTTTTCCTTTTGTTTCCAACTCCTTTTGCTTATCCTGTATTATGCCTAAAGGTGTTAAATTCATTTTTAAAATTTTTTGATAAAAATCTTCCGCTTTTTCAACAGTATGCAATTGATATCTTATTCCTTGATATCTCAAAATTAGGCCAACTGGGGTGTCCCACCTGAATAGGATATTTCTTTTTTTTAATTCAGTCACTAGAAAGCCAAATTTCTTCCTCTCCATTAACATCTTGGGCGGGAGCTCCTTAAAAATCCAAATCTTTCTTCCATGAAATTGCAAGGTAGAATTAAAAGAGTTCTGCACAATATTATTCCTAATTTCTTTATCTGTAAAATAGATCACCACATCTCTAGGCAATTGCCTTTGCTTTGCCAACCAGGAGTTTATTCTGTAAATTCTATCAATCCTGCAATACACTTCATCAGGTTGAACCTTTAAGATCCCAGCCAGAATTTCAGAAGATATTTTCCTTAAATCATCTCTATTATTTTCCTGCAAACCTCTCAATCTAATTGCATATTCTGTAAAATTATATTGAATCATTAAAACTTCTCTTTCAATCCTCTGTTGTACATTTTCTTCATTACCAATCTTTTGGTCAGTCTCCATTTTAGATTTGTCTTCCGAGCTATTATCCTGAGTGTTTATCAAATCCTTTTTAATTTTTTGAGTCATGTCATCCAAATTCTCCTCAATTTCCTTCATTTTAGACTCTAATAATTTAGTCTTTGCATCCACCCGAATCAGAAAGCCTGATAAACCATTAGTAGCTTTTAAAATCTTTTGATTCAAAAAGTCAAACTTTGATTTCACCAATTCACCAATTTCTTTAATTTCCTGCTTAAATTTTTCAAGTTGCTGGTTCACAATCTCATCCCTTCTTACAATCTCTTCAAGGATAAATTCTAATATATTAAAATCGGGTTTCTGACGCTGGAGAGTTGAAATTTGTTGGCGTAATTTCTTGAGAGGGGAAGTTCCCCCCCCCCATTTGTCCAGCTGTATAAGTCCCGATGCCATTTCCCACACAGACAAGATTTAGCAAAAAAGAGAGAATAGAAAACGAAAGGACTTTCCCTTAGAAAGAGAAAAAAAAACTTCTTTTCAATCAACAGCACAGGAGCGAGGTTTTATCTACAAATGTAGCCAGTGATATTTATTCCGCTACATTGTAGTAAGGAGAAACGGAAGGACTTTCCCTTTTAGCCCTTCTCCAGCCACAGCAGACGCCATTTTAAAAGGTTCTTTTTCCCTCTTTTCCTCTCCTCTTTTCTCTTAAATAGATTTTGGAAGGGTGAAATACTTGCAGTTCAGTATTAAGGGTCCAGCTCGTCATTTCTTTAATTATTCTGTTGAATTCGCAGGCTTGCTCTTGACGCCTGGCTCTGCATAGGCAGAGGTCTCCCAAAGCCCGGAGCAGCGGCAGGGGATATGGGGCTTCTCATCCGCTCCGTCCCAAAAGTAAAAAAAAAACTTTTGGGACACTGCGGAGAGTTCTACCCACCCCTGCCGGCTCTATCTCCGTTTCCTCTTGGGAACGGAGTTTTTTCGAGCCGCCATCCGCTGTAATGGCGGCTCTATACAGGCAAAGGAAGCTGACGATCCCAAAGGAACGTCTGGCGGCGGCCAGCAGCAAACCGGAAGCCCGCGTCCCATACTATTTCAATTGGGGTACCCTTATTCAAATTCATTTCAAAAAATTCTTTCATCTGTTTTTTAAGTTCTATTATATTTTTTTCATATCTGAACAAATTTTCATTTAGTCTCCATGACCTTCTCTCAGACTTTCCCATCTCGATTTCTATCCATACAGAGCTATGATCAGTTAAAGTTCTTGGAAATATCTTTGTTCTTTTTGTTTGAATAAGTAAATCATCTGATAACAAGATAAAGTCAATCCTGGAGAAAGATCTATGTCTGTCAGAGAAAAAAGTATAGTCCAGTTCTTTTGGGTTATATATTCTCCAGATATCCTTTAATTCCAAATCTTCTTTCATATCAAAAAAAGTCTGTGGCAGTCTGATCCTTGATTTCGCCAAACTTTTTTTATCTAATTTAGAATCAATTACTCCATTCCAGTCTCCCATTATTAGAATAGATCTATAGTCCCATTGCAGTATTTTATTATGTAGAGTCTTATAAAAATGATCCTGTTGTTGGTTCGGAGCATAAATTCCAATCAAAAGAATTTGGCCATTTGCTGTGTACAATTCAATTGCAACAAACCTACCATCTTCATCTGGTAAGAATGCCTGTGCAGCATTCTTAACAAACATGTCACTCATTTCACAACTGCTTCTCTTTAACATGGTATAAGATAGGGCAAAAAACGTAAAATGTA
Organism: Arizona elegans; assembly: GCA_022577455.1. NCBI lineage: Eukaryota > Metazoa > Chordata > Lepidosauria > Squamata > Colubridae > Arizona > Arizona elegans. Next base: position 43,602,985 of record JAKOOJ010000006.1, read on the forward strand.
AGGACAGTCGTAAATTCGAGGACTGGTCAAAAGTGCGAGGACCAGTCAAAAATAACTTTTTCAGCCCTCTGAGTAGTCCCTGTGCACAAAAGGACTACCCAGAGGGCTGAAAAATGTGATTTCTGACAGGTCCTCGCACTTTTGACCGGTCTTTGCAGTTATGACTGGTCATCATTTATGCCCATTGTACCATTCTTAACAACCGTGTCACTCATTTCACAACTGCTTCTCTTCACCATGGTGACAAGATAGGGCAAAAACGTAAATTGTGAGGACAGTCGTAAGTTCGAGGACTGGTCAAATGTGCGAGGACCAGTCAAAAATAACTTTTTCAGCCCTCTGAGTAGTCCATATGCATAAAAGGGTACAGCAATAGAGAGGGATGAAGGAAGGGAAGGGAAATTAGAGTAGGAGTGAGGGTAAGAGAGGGAGGAAGAGAGGAGGGGAAGGAGAAAGGAAGAGGAAGTAGGGAGGAGAAGAAGGGGGGAAGAGAAAGTAAGAAAGAAAGAAAAGACAGAGGTGGTAGGTTTGAGGAGAAAGATTGCTGTACAATAAAAAAGATGAAAGGGAAGAAAGCCAACCCCAAACAAATATAAAGATATTAAGATAAAGAATGAATTGTTAAACTTTAAAGAATAAAAGAGAACAAATAGCAATAAATAGCAATAATTAGAAACACACATACAAACATACAACGTATTTTCTTTGAACAGAGTATTTGGCCGGTTCACAAATTTAAACAGTTGTAGGAGGTTAGCACCCACCCCTTTCCTAGAAGAATGAAATATTTTGGGAAATATTAAAAAGGCAGAATATTATATTTCCCTGGATGAGAAATGGAGAAGCATATTTTACAGACAAAGCAGCTCCCACCTTCCTGTCCCCCACCCTTTGTTAATGGGCCAGAGGCAGAAACTCAATCCTTTGTCAAAGGACATTTGCAACACAATAGCAACAGAAACTAACACAATGGGCCCCATCAAGCCATGTGATCCTGTCCACCATTAAACCATCTTTCCAAGCAGTCTCCATGTTTCCAGTGTCTTTTTCCCCACTCAGAGCAGAACCCAGAAGGATATTTCTTCCAACACAGTATTTAGTCATTTCAATTAAATTTACAATTTCTATATTTCCTTTTTACCATATTTATTCCTCATCTATTTTTTTTTAAAAAAACAATATTACCCTTCATCCTCATCTCTAATCTTAATCAAATTCAATTTTTCTCTTCTATTCTATATTATACCCCTTCGCATTGTCATCTATTTTTATATCCATCCTCACATTGGTTAACTATGTAATACAGTTGTTTAATACAAATTCAACATTTTAATATAAATCAATTAGTTATATAACTATCTTTTTTGTATATTAATCAATATGAACATGAATATTCCAATTATTTTCATGCAATCCAATTTCTTACAAATCAATTAATTATATTTACCAATAATAATAAACCAAATAATTTCCCCCATATATTCCTCCAAACCACAACATTTCTGCTTTCAACACAATATACAATTAATAGTATCTCAATTATTACAATTCCCTAGTTAAATAGAGCTTTTTTTCTTTTGTGTTTTAAAATCTTGAACCTCCTCTTGCCCTAAATTTCCCATTGTTTGCAGTTTTGTACCTACCTTTTTTGGTGAGGAAAAAGAAAAAGAAATCTCTCTGCCTCATTTTGTCACGTTGCAGCTAAGACCCTCCTTTCGCTTTCTCTTTTCAGCATAGGTAGGGGGAAAAAACTTGCTCCAGGAATTTACCTCTTTGCAGCTAGCTCTTTGAAGCCCCGCGGCAAGAATTTAAAGTTTTTTTTCCCTCTAGCCATTAGCTGGGACTCCAGAGGCAGCAATAGATTGGGAGTGGGCGGGGTAAGCAACCGGCAACCGGGCAATCCAACAGAGGCAGAGGGTGAGGGTGAGTGAAGGCGTGGGGGGCGGCGAGAGAGGGCTTTGGCGACCCCTGTGAAATGGCCATTCAAACCCCAAAGGGGTCGCGACCCACAGGTTGAGAACCGCTGCTTTAAAGTGAAACAACCCACATGGCTATCCTAAACATTCCTCCACCTTAAGAGGATCTCAGGGCTCTTTGGAATATAGGTTGTAAAATATCTGTTGACAGAGGCAATGCTGGTAAATCGAATCCAAGTCTCCCCCTTCTCCCAATTGATTGTCAGTATCACTTTTAGGGATCTGACAGTTTGTTTGCCTTGGGTTTTTCTTACTTGCAGGATACATTTTAGTTTTGGATTCTTTACATACAGAACAAGCCAAATATGCATTACATTTCTTTAATTTCAGCCCCTTAGCCATGTCCGGCATTTTCCTCAATACGTTACAACTTGCATGCCCTTATCTTCTATGTAACAGGTGTACACAGTTGTCATGTATAGAAACATTTTTAAGTACACGTGCACAATTATGTTCCTGCATTCCCAGACGATACAGACTATCCTTTTTAACACCTTGTGCACATACCTATCCATTCTTGTTAATTGTATATAGTTCCCCAGCAAATATTATTTCATACCCCTGTCTGTCTAACATGGATATACTTAATAAATTATGCTCTAAAGCAGGTACATATAACATGTTGTACACTGTAACATCTATTTCTGGTACATACACATTACTTTCCCCTTTTATGGCAACTTTCTGTCCATCAGCCAGACTAACCCAAATTTTCCTTGCTGGTTTCAAACCAGAAAACACATGTGGATCATTAACAATATGTTGGCTTGCCCCACTGTCCAACAACCACATATTCCTGTTGTGTTCAATTGTTGACGCTGCCAGGGAAAATGATGCTGGAGAACTGCTCCACGTTCGCTGATTAATTCTGCTCCCTTGTCTCGCTGCCCCTCTGTTCCTCCTCTCAGAACAGCATCTCTGGAGATGTTCAGTAGAACCACACCTGTAGCATTTCTTCGCAAAGTTAACTCTTTCAGCTGCTCTGCCGGCATCCTGGACTGTTGCAGATGTTGGTTTGTGCTGAATGCTCTCTCCTCCTTTTCCTGGTCTCCTCTCTAGCCATTTCTGTTCCACCTCCAACAACCAACCAGTCAAGCATGCTACCGTTAAGTCCTGTTCTTGCATGGACTCAAGACTGTTCACAAGAATGTCACATGAACTGTCCAAGGAATTTAGCACTAATAACATTTTGTGTGCCTCTGTATATTTCATTCCCCTTTCTTTCAACTTGAGGAATGTCCATCTCTGCAAATGTGTGGACACATACTCTTCTGGCTTCATCTGTGCCTTATACAGTCTCCTAATCAGCAATACTTTACTGCCCGCAGTATTTCTCACATACATGCTGCGCAACACCACCCAGCATTCTTTCGCAGACTGGAGACCCTTCACATGTATTAGCTGACTATCTTCCAAGACAAGGATTATGCTGGCTAATACCTTTTCATTTTTCCTCTGATCCCCATCATCCAGGACTGCTGGTAGATTAGTAACAATCGTCCACAACTCCTCCCTCCACAGGTACATCTCCATCTTCACATTCCAGGAGGGGTAATTAGTCTCATTCAGCCGAGACACCAGGAAACCTCCTCCCATTTCACCAACGGAGACCATGCTGCCTGCTAACCATGATTTAAGCCACTTACTCTGGTGCAAGCTCACACTGGGATTCTCTTTCCTCTTTCCTCTTACTCACTAGTCACTAGTTACTCTGGCCTCCACTGTAAGAGTTTAGGCAGTAAACCTGTCAGAGTTTAGGTAGCGTAACTAGTATTATGAGATAAACCCAGGAGCAAAACACAGCACACAGCACACAGAGCCTTTAGATAAATAACAGTGGTTTATATACAGCTAAATATTTACAGACTTATATGTGGTAAATACCTTATCATGCAGCTACAGACACAAGGAGAGCAATGAGATACATGACAAGAGAGAACATGAGGAGAAGGGAGATGCCCTCTAATGACTTCCCTTATATAGGCAGCTTCTTACCCAGCTTCTTAAACTGGTAGTAACCCTGCTGCCTCATTCCCATTGCATCAGCTTTCAATTGTCTCCGCTTACAACCTTTCATCATCTTACAGCTATTAAATCTACATTCCCTGACATGAAACTTGCCAAAAGTTTAAAATACCCACAAGCAATTAATACAGTGCTGCTCGTGATAGTTTACAGAAGAACCTCTGTTTTATGTGCTATATTTCTCAATCATGTCAATATGTAATATAGTTAATTTAATATACTAGAATGCATTTATTTATAAAATGTATAGACTGCTTCAGTACAAAAATACCTAGGAGATTATCCAAGAACAGAAGTAGCATAATACCAATGCAATAAATAAAAAATTACTATAGTAGAAAATATTTAAGACAACTCTCCAGTTTCTGAATTATTGGCCATCTGAAGCGACAAATCTCCTTCTAAGATTTTTTTTTATTGAGAAGTTTTTTTTAAAACAAAAACAACAATTTTCCCCAACCCCTTTTCCCCCCCACCCACCCCCACCCACCCCTGTCCCCCCTCCCCCCTGACTTCCCAGAGCAAAATACAAGGTATTTCAGTTAACAATTAAACTAACAAACCCCCCCTTAACACCTTAACTCCACCATAGGTAACATAATTTTAAGATTTAACATTCATTCATAAGCTATTTGATATTTTCTAGTCTGATACTTATTATGAATATAATCAATCCATCTTCTTCATTCCAATATATATCTTTCTTGAGTATAATCCTTCAAATATGCTGAAATTTTTGCCATTTCAGCTGTTAGCAACTTTCAATATCCACTCCTCAATAGTAGGCAAGAAGTCCTTCTTCCAATGTTGCACTATCAACAGCCTTGCTGCTGTTATTAGATTCAAAATCAATTTAGTCTCTGGTACTGTACAAACCGTTGTTATACCCAATAAAAACAATTGCGGAGTAAATTTCAATCTTCTTTTCAGGATATCCCGCATCACCCACCAACTCTTTATCTAAAATGCTTTGATTTTCTTACAAGTCCACCATATATGATAATAGCTTGCATCCTCACAGTCACATCTCCAACATTTAGCTTTCACATTAGGATACATACATGATAACTTTTTAGGATCTAAATGCCATCTGTAAAACATTTTATAAAAATTTTCCCTTAAATTTTGTGCTTGTGTAAATTTGACATTTCTAACCCATATCTTTTCCCATGTATCCATCATCACTGGTTCCTGAAAGTTTTATGCCCATTTTATCATACAATCCTTAACCAATTCTGTTTCTGAATCTATTTCCAGTAATGCATTGTACAACCTTTTAATATGCATTTGACTTTGATCTCTAATCTGCTTTACCAAATTTTCCTCATGTTGCATAAAACCAGTTTTTTGATCTTCCTCCCATCTAGTTTGAAGCTGTCCTTCTAAGATTTTTAACTCACTTCTGTTGGACTCTCTAGTTCAAGATTATACTTCAAAAAGTGAAACAATCAATCAATCACAATTTATACCTAAATGAGTGGTAAAGGGAGACACTATGTAAGGATTGCCTCTCCTTCCAATTTAAGAAAGTAAAAACTCTTGAAACGTGGTTGTTCAAAAGAGACCTTTTATTAAGCTGAAGTGATAGCCACCCAGTTAAAGCAAGATCTGAATACCCTTAGGCAAGACAAGTAGGATTAAAGCAGTAGAGACCCTTCCCTTTAAGTCAGAATGTAGATTTTAACCAATACACAAGTGTGAAAATGCTTTCTTTACTAGTTTCCCTGAGAACCCGAACAACCATGCATTCACACTGTTATCCTTTAAAGTGAAACAACCCACATGGCTATCATAAAAATTCCTCCAGGTAAAGAGGATCTCAGGGCTCTTTGGTGCCAGGATATAGGTTGTAAAATATCTGTTGACTCAGGCAATGCTAGTAAATCAAATCCAAGTCTCCCCCTTCCTCCACTTGAATGGCAGTATCACTTTTAGGGATCTGACATGCTACCTTCCTTAGAAAACGAAAGGGTCCACCTGTAAAAAAAAACAAATATACACAAGATTTCATGATAGTATATTAACAAGGTTTGTTAGGTTATTGGAGTGAAATTTTCTCAGTAAGATTGGAGCCCTAACATGGTGTTTAGCGACCCATTCGTTGTGTGCTGATGGTAAATGTTTCCAAGCAACTAAGTATTGGATTTTCCCTCTGTGGATCCTAGAATCAAGGATTACCTTGATTTCAAACTGTTGTTCACCTTCAATCATGATGGGAACAGGTGGTGTAGATGCAGGTGGTCTGAGGGATGAGAATACTTCTTGCTTGAGTAAATTGGGTGGACTTGCCTGAGTGTTTTTGGAAGGAGTAGTTCAACTGCTACTGGATTGATGACTCTAGTGATGGGGAAAGGTCCAATGAATTTTGGCCCTAGTTTCTTCAATGGTTGTAATTATTTCAGGAATTTTGTAGATAAGTATACTCTGTCTCCAATATGAGGTTTGGTTTCCATTCTTTTCTTGTCAGTTTGAATTTTAAAAGCTTCTCTAGCTTCCTTTAAGGCTAATCTAACCACTGGCCATGTGTTTTGCAAATTATCCATCCACTCCATAAGTGAGGGGATGCTGGGTTCTTCTGTGGGTAGTTCAGGCATGGGACTGAAATCCTGGCCTGTCGCTACTCTAAAAGGGGTAAAACCAGTGCTTGAATGGATGGCATTATTAAACACAACTTCAGCAAAAGGCAAAAGTTCGGTCCAGTTATCCTGTTGAAAATTAATGAAACATCTTAAATATTGTTCTAATACCGAGCTCAAAATTTCAGAATTTCCATTAATAGCCGGATGATGGGAAGAGCTCAACCCCTGGCCAGTACCAAGTAAGTCCAAAAATGCCCTCCAAAATTTGGAGGTGAATTGAACCCCTCTGTCAGAGATGATCCTTTGTGGAGGATCCATGAAGTCGATAAATATATATATATATATGTGTGTGTGTGTGTGTGTGTGTGTATAGTTGATATTTCGGGTTTCTTCCCGTTTAATTGTGGATATATCCCTAAAAGGGTAGAAGCGACGTTTCAACAGAATCCCATCTGCCATCATCAGGCTTATGTCAGCAGTCATTTTGTACTAACTGCCATTGGTATTTCAAATCTGGTGCTGGTATTCTGGGATGGCTCCACCTTTTCATTCTGATTGGTTGGGAGTCCCAGTATGTGTTTATTGGCTTGGCTTCGGGTGTATGGTCGGTTTTTCTCCACTAGGTGGCAGGGCTTCATCTTTGTGGCTGGTTTGAATATGATTTGGTTGGGATTTTTTGATTAATGTTTGGTTTATGTTTTATATATGGTGTTAAGATTCGTCTATCTATGAGAGCAGGTTTCCAAATAGTAGGCAGACGTGAAGTGTCATCCCGTAATATATATTAATAAAAAAACCCAACATAAATACATTAAAACAACATACAAAACAGACAAACATCAATTCAGTCCAATGACTGACTTTTAGAAGTTACTACAATGGTGGGTTATTTTCATATTTCTATTTGTATCTATATCTACATTCACATGTTTACATGGTTATATATGTATATATATAATTGACTCCTTGTTTACTTCTATGCATTTCTATTGAATAGTCGAAAATTGTTTTTATATTCCTATTTTTGCCTCCAGCCAACTGTACCATCTTTGCCATACTAAAAAGTAATCAGTATCGTCTTTCTCTTGTAATTCTTTTGTGAGCTTATCCAATTCTGCACATTCTGTAATTTTGGCTATTATTTTATCTTCTGTGGGTAACTGTTCAGATTTCCAATGCTGGGCAAAGAGTATACGTGCTGCTGTGAGGATATGGATGATCAGATATTTTATTTCTTTGGTATATTGTGCTGTGATTATTCCCAATAAAAAGATTTCCGGCCTCATTTCCAGTTTTTGTTTCGTGATTTCTTCCATCATTGTTTTAATTTGTTGCCAGTATTGTTTTGCCCTTCGGCATGACCACCAGAGATGATAATATGTCCCTTTCTGTGATTTACATTTCCAGCACTTTGGAGACGTATTTGGGAACATCTTGGTTAGGCGCGCCGGTGGGAGGTGCCATCGGTAGAACATTTTGTAAAGGTTTTCCTTATAGGGTATAGACAATGTCATCTTATAATTTATCTTCCACAAATTTTCCCACTTATCCAATTCAATAGTATATCCTATATTTTTGGCCCATGTTATCATATTCTCTTTGACAACCTCCTCTTCTAATTTGTATTTTAGTAGGTACTTATAAATTTTGGTAATCATTTTCTCATCTGTACTTTGTAATATTTTATCCAGTTCATTTGGTTCATTTTGGAATCCGAATTGTGCCCAATCAGTTTTGTATCTTGATTCTATTTGCATGTATGGCCACCAATCAATGTCTATACCCTGATTTTGTAATTCTTGTCTTGTTTGTAATTCTCCTTCACTGTTCAGTAGTTCTTTATAACTCCTCATTTTCTCTATCTCCATGGCATTGGGATATATTAGTGCTTCCATTGTCGATAACCATCGTGGAATCTTGGTATAGTGTTTTCTAATCTTTTGCCATGTTTTGTACAATGATTCTCTGATAATATGTTGCTGGAAATATCCATGGTGCTTGTCCTTTCCCTCCCACAAAAAGGCATGCCATCCGCGTTGTAATTAAAAGCCCTCTAGTAATAGCATTCTTTTATTCTTGAGGTCTATCCAATCCCTTATACAATTTAGCGATGCTGCTTTGTAATATAACTCCCAGTCCGGTAGGCCTAAACCTCTTTTTTCCCGAGTATCTTGCATACACTTTATTTTGATTCTGGCCCTTTTCCCATTCCAAATAAATTTTGTTATTATTTTATTAAGGTCAGATTGGGGTTACTTGAAAGAGGTAGAGTAATCTAGGCAGTATATTCATTTTTATGGATGCGATTTTCCCTAGAAATGACAGTTGTAATTTGTTCCACGTTTCCAGATCTTTTCTAATTTGTTTCATTAATTTGTTATAATTGTCTTCTCTAATTGTTATTGCTTTAGCAGTAAGCCAGATTCCTAGATACTTTATTCTCTTTACAATTTGTATTCCTAATTTGTCTTCTAGTTTTGTCTCCTGTACCTTTGTCAAATTCTTTGTTAATGCTTTAGTTTTTTGTTTGTTAATTTTAAGCCCTGCGACTCTTCCATATTCCTCTATCTTCGCTAAAAGTTTGGTTCCTGTTATTTCCGGTTGCTCCATTATAAATATCACATCGTCAGCGAAGGCTTGCAATTTGTACTCTTCTTTCCGTGTTCTCAAACCTTTTATTTCCGCATCTTTCCTAACTTCATTTAGTAATATTTCCAATGAAATTATGAACAGTAGTGGGGATAAAGGGCAACCCTGTCTCACACCCTTTTGTATATCCAGATCTCCATTAATCATAATTTTGGCCGTTTGGAGGGAGTATACTTTTCTAATCATATGAAAAAATTTGACACTGAAATCCATGGCTTCTAGTTGCAATATGAGAAAATTCCAATTCAGATTGTCAAATGCCTTTTGTGCGTCTAAAAAGATTAAGGCTACTTGTTTGTCAACTCTTTTCTCGTAATATTCCAGGACGTTGATAATTGTTCTTATGTTGTTTTTGATCTGTCTTCTTGGGACAAAACCATTCTGATCTGTATGTATGTATTTATAAATAATTATTTTCAGTCTTTGCATTATAATCAACATGAAGAGTTTGTAGTCTACATTGAGCAATGAGATCGGCCTATAATTTTTAACTTGTGTGGGGTCCATATCTTCTTCGGGGATGAGTGTAATAATGGTTTCGGTCCAGGATTTGGGAATTTCTGCTTCTAATAATGCATCATTGAGGACTTGGAGTAACAGTTCATCCATTGCATTTTGACAGTTTTTGTAAAACTCCATTGGTATTCCGTCCGGGCCTGGAACCTTGTTATTTTTTTGCTTTTTCCTTGCTTCCACCAGCTCGGACATCGTAATTGGTCTATTTAATGCTTCTCTATGGGACTCCTCTAATTTTGTAATGTTTGTTTTACATAAGTATTCCTTAATGTCTTCATCTCTAATCTCTTCTTTCTTGTAGAGACTTTGAAAAAAATCTTTGATTATACGTTTTTTGTCTAGATTGGTATGATATATTTGTCCTGTTTCGTCCTGCAATTGAAATATTGTTCTCCTTTCTTTTTCTTTTTTCAGTTTATACGCTAACCAGCGCCCCGTTTTATTTGCGTGCTCAAAATGTTTCTGTTTTGCTAGCTTGATTTTCTGTGCAATTTCTGTCTGGGTAATCAGATTGATTTTATGTTTAGTAAGATTTAATTTTTCTTTTATTGTTTTGTTGTGGGGTTCCTTCTGCAATTCTAATTCGTATATTCTAAGTTGTTCTAACAGCTTATTCCTTGACTGTTGTTTCTCTTTATTTTTTTTTTTGCCATATAGGCAATTGTAAAACCTCTTATGTATGCTTTAATTGTATCCCAAAGGTTTTGAAGCGATGTCTGTTCTTTAGTGTTTATTTGTAGGAACATTTTAACCTCTTTCTCAATCATCTGTATGTATTCCTTATCTTTTATTATTCCTGTGTCCATCATCCACCTCCTTTGCTTTCGATGTCCTTTCCATACTATTTTAATGGGGTTATGGTCTGCCCAGGTGTTCGATATCTTTTACTTCCTCTCTGAGGTCTGAAGTCATCCAGGCCATGTCGATCCTAGACCATGACTGGTGTGGGTTCGAGTAATATGTATACTGTTTTGTTTGTGTGTTTGCCTCTCTCCATACTTCATGTAGGTGTAGTTCGTTGATCATGTCTTTGAAAGGTTCCGGTAGAATTTTCTTTCTGGTTTTACTTTGTTTGTTACTCCGATAGTCTTTTTCTATGTCCATAATTGCATTGAAGTCTCCTACCATGCAGATAGTTTCGTATTCCAGGTCTTTGATTATATTATGTAGCTTTTTAAAAAAGTCATTTTGGTTTCCGTTGGGTGCATATATAGATATTAATAATATTGTTTTGGATCCTGTTTGTATTTCTATTATTAAGATACGTCCTTCTGTGTCTGCATATATTTGTTTTGTTTTTAGGTATTTCTTTACATATATTACGACTCCTCTCTTTTTTTGGTCTCCTAGAGATGCATATAGTCTTCCTAATCTTTGATTGTCCAATAGTTTTTGATGCTGTCTTTTGATATGTACTTCTTGGAGTGTTATGATATCTATTTCTAGCTTTTGAAGTTTTGTAAATGTCTGTTTTCTTTTGGCTGGTGAATTAAGTCAGTTTATATTGATTGAAATAAGTTTTAGCTCTCTTTCCATCTCTCTTTATTTATCTATTAATTGTTTTCAGTCTTTTTGTGTTTCTAGTAATTCTTTGCGTCTTTTCCCTCGCTCCCTCTCTCTCCATTCTTTCTCTTTCCAATCTTCTCCCCTCTTCTTGGTCTCTTTCTTCTTTCTCTGTCCGCTGTTCCTCTTGCCTCTTAAGTTCCTCTTCTTCTCTGCTCTCCTGCTCCTCCTCCAGTACGAAGTGTTGGTCGAAAAAGTCCTGTGCTTTTCCTAAGTTATCAATTCTATATTTTTTGTCTTCCCAGGAGATTAGTAGACCCTCCGGTATTAGCCAGCGGAACTTTATTTTAAATTTATTCAACTGTGCCGTTAGAAAGTTGTAGTTCCTTCTTTGGTCCCTTGTCCTTTTTAGTATCTGTTTGAGGGTTAAAATTTCTTTTCCCCTATACATAGTTGTATCCTCTCTCATCCTCCTGTAGATCTCTTCTTTTAAAGATTTTTTTGTAAATCTAATGTGTATTTCTTTTGGTAACTTATTTCTCCGGGCGTAGTTCGTGTGAACTCTATAGATTTCATCTATTCCACTTCGTATCTCTTCCTTGTCCCTCTGGGTCACTTCTGAGAGTATCTCAGTCATGATTTCTCCTAAATCCTCCTCCTTTTGTTCTTCTACATTCTGAAACCTTAAATAGAAGGATGCCTTCTCCATCTCGAGATATGATAACGAGTCCTCTAGGTCCTTATTTGTGGCTGCTTGGTTATATTCCATCTTCTCCATTCTCTTATCCGTATGTTCTATTCTCTCCTCCACCTTATAAATCCTCTGTTCGTTTTCCTCTATTTTCTGTTGTATCTTTCCTATCTTCTCATCCATGTTCCTAATATTATCCTTTATCTCTCCCACATCTGTCCTAAGTTCCTCGTGATTTTTCCTTGTCTCCTCATGGTTGTGGGCCATGGTCTCTTGCATTTTATTCCTTCCTTCCTGGATCATTGTTAATACGGAATGAATGTTTTGCATACTAAGAGTGGGGGTTGCTTTATCTTTTTCTGTAGTTTCAACTGATTTTTGTTGTGCTGGAGAGGCTGTGAGTATCATCTGGTTTGATGGTATTTTCTTACTTGACTTAGTAATTGTTGCTGAGCCTGTAGTTGCCATTAGTATTTCTTTTGTTATCTTCTCCCAGAATTTCATATACTGATTACTATTTGGGCTGTTATATTTCTTTTGGTATTTATATTCGATTTGTGGCTTTCAGTAATCCCAGGGAGATAAACAACTAGGATAAGTTTCCTTGTCACACAATCACTATCTATATATAAATTTATCTATAAGTTCTATCTTTCACTTTTCAATGTTTTACAGAGTTCTTCAATTCTTGATGGCTATTTAGCCTATATTACTCTCTAAACATGGGGGTGAAATATAGAGGGAGTGAGTGAGGGAAAAGTCTAATACTTCAGCAATTCATCAGTTAACTGTCCTTATAATTAATTACTTACTATCTTATTTAAATTTATTATTAATTACTATTTTTTGATATCAATTACCCTTAATTACAATCCTAGATTCACTTAGTCTGTCTAATATAATTTTTCAAAACTAAACATACAAAACAATATGATATTTAACTACCAAGATAAAATATAGAACTAAGATAAGTATAAATATATATTTAAAGTATATGTATATTTAAAGTAAATATAAAACTAAGTTAACAGTTATATATGTGATATATAAGGTTATATATGAGATTTCAAAAACAGTACATTTAATATTAATACTTTTTATGCTTATTAATCAGTAATTTGTTATCAGCTTTTAATACAATTAATTATACTTTACAATTGATTCTTCTTCTTCTAGATCACTCTCTTCTTTTTTTTTTTCAAATTTGTATCCTTCTTATTTATTGTCTATTTACTTCCAAGGTCTAATGTCCCAATACTTTTAAATTGAGTGTCCAGTGTCCACCAAAACTCCAAAGCATCCACCTTTCAAAAAAAAAATCCAAGTCCCAATACTTTTAAGTTGAGTGTCCAGTGTCCACCAAAACTCCAAAGCGTCCACCTTTCAAAAAAAAAAAAGTCCAAGTCCAAATGTCTAAATGCTGTCCAAATTTCGTCCAAATCTCCAAATATCCAAAAGTCCAAAGGAAAATATTCCACTTAGGTTGGTTTGATTTAGCTCCAAAAGCCCCTAGCTTCCACTTTAAATGGAGTTTTTCTGCCAACTCCCCCTCTTCCGGTGTCGGCTGCTTGTTGATTGCCTCATTGTCACCTCCACAAAGGGCAAAGTCTGTCAAATTTATCCCTTTCTCGCCTTAAATTCCGTCTCTCCTCTGTAGCAAAATATCCAAAATCCAAGTTTCTCTGGGATCACTTTCTCCTCCTGGGTTTCCTCTGGATTTCCTCCGATTTCGCCGGTTGTTAATTTGTGCGCTGTCACTGTCAAGATGGAATCCGTCTCCGCTTATTTCTCAGTTGCCGCTTGTTTAGCTATAATTTGCTTCTTAGTTGGAGTTTTATCTTCTCCCGCCTTCGATCCTCACGTTATGGATTGTAAATATACCTTTTGAGCTCTTTTTCTTCCCGATCCTTCCACCGAAGTCTTCTTTATTTGATTTTCGCTTCCCTCTTAGTCAGCTATCAACGTTTCTGGCCAGCTGGGGTGGCTGGTTTTTCCCCGATCAGGATTAAGGGGGATTTCCTGAACCTTAGGGGGGATTGCTGTTCTCCCCGAGGTCCTTGGAGTTTCCCCTTTTTTCTATTGACCTCTCCGAGGTCAATAGTGCCTAAATCGGCTCCTAAATCGAAGATATTAGGGACTTGGAGAACGGAGACCGTTCCTTTTGTCCCTAACACGCTGATGTTACTGCCGGAAGTCAGCAGTTGGGATCTTTTGGCAGGATATAAAATGTGCCTGTCAGCAGTTGGGCCTCTCATGACCCAAATAACAGTATTTCCCTCACTGTTTGGCAATTCTACCATGAAATCCATAGCAATCTTTCTCCATGGCACTGAAGGCTTGGCTACTTTCTGAAAGAGACCTGGGGTCAGGGGTCTCCCTGGACGTCTTTTTGCTGCTGCACAAATGGGGCAGCTACCTACAGAGCTTTCTATGTCCTTTTTCAGTGATGGCCACCAAAATTGTTTTTTAATTAGGTGTAAAGTTTTCACAAAACCAAAATGTACAGCTAATTTTGAGTCGTGGCACCTTTCCATTAAGCATAGTCTTTGACTGGCTGGAACATACAATTTCCAGGCCAAGTCCTCTGGTTCTGCAAAGAACAGCCATTTAAGTTTTTCAAATGCCGCCTGGCATTCCATAGTCCAGTTCAATGGTGCTTTGGTTTGGGATTGTCCTCCCCCTTTGTTTCTAAGAGCTTGGTGATGGGGAGGGCAATCTGGGTGAAAGCAGGGATAAACTGGTGGTAAAAGTTGGCAAAACCCAGGAAGCTTTGTAACTGTTTACGCGTGCGTGGAGGGTCCCAATCAAGTACAGCCTGCACTTTTAGAGGATCCATTTCAACCCCTGGTGTGAAATGCGGTACCCCAAATAGTCAATCTTCTCTTGGTAGAATTCATATTTGGAAAGTTTTGCATAAAGTTTGGCAGAGTGGAGTTTGTTTAAAACCACCTTGACTAGTTTTACATGTTCTGCTTTGGTCTCGGTATAGATTAAAATGTTGTCCAAGTAGACCAGGACCCCCTTATATAAATGTTGATGCAGCACTTCATTTATTAACTGCATAAACACTGCAGGGGCTCCCTGTAACCCAAAGGGGAGCACATTGAATTGGTAGCAGCCAATGGGGGTGTTAAATGCTGTTTTCCATTCATCCCCCTCCTTAATTCTGACATGGTAGTAAGTCTCTGTTAAGTCCAGCTTTGAAAAAAAAAATCCCTTTAGCGAGGTGTGCTAGCATGTCTTTCATAAGGGGGAGGGGATACATGTTCTCCACACTGGTCGCATTCAGGGTATGAAAATCAACACAGAGATGTTTTGAACCATCTTTTTTCTCTCTAAATAGCACTGGAGCTGTGATTTTTGGTTGGGCTGGCTCGATGAAACCCCTTGCTAGGTTTTTCTTAATAAATGTTCTCAGCTCTTCCAACTCCCTTGGTGACATGCTGTACATTTTGGGTTTAGGGAATTTAGCTCTGGGTAAGATTTCTATCACACAGTTGGTGGCTCAGTGGGGAGGGAGCTCGTCTGAGGCTTTTTCACTAAAAACTTCAGCCAAATCCTTGTATTCTATGGGTATGCTGTTGGTTGGTGTGGCGTGACCAGACATGACTGTTTCTCAGTGCTCTGCCCCCTCAGTTTCTTTATGTGGATTCTCGGCAAAAGTCATGTGCATCTGAAATTTTATGATGCCTTCTTTCCAATTAATTTTGGGGTTCCATTTTTTCAGCCATGCAAGGTCCAAGACTAACAGCCATTCCATGCCAGGTGCCACTATAAATGTAAGCATTTCCTCATGGCTTCTGATGCCTATATGTAGAGGCTCAGTGGCAAAAGAAGCTGGCTCCCCTCCTGCTATTGACCCATATAGTTGGCAGAAAGCGATGGGGTTTTTCAGCTTTCTTAAATTAATCCCCAACTTCCCTACTAGGGTTGGGCTGATCAAACAATGGGTGTACCCTGAATCCACTAGAATGGAGATATTTATCTCCCTCGCCTGGTTTGGGATAAATAGTCTTAAGGGGAGGGTAAGCAGTTTAATTGCTTTGCTTACCAGTGGTTAATCATCTGGATCGATTCCAAATGAGTGTGATTCCTCCTGTTCAGATGCCAAGGTTTCCTCCCCAAAGAGGGGAGGGGATGAAACTTCTATGGTCTCCCTGCTCCTCAGGACAGTCTCCTTCCCACGCTGGCCCGGTTTTGCAGGGTTCTCCCACGGTGGGTGGTTCCGGGCGGGTGTTTGCGAATGACACTCTGCAGCTTGGTGCCCCTCTTTTCCACACTTGAACCAGGCTGAAGATCTCAGAGAGAATGCGTTTTGTGGTTTGAGGGTCTCTTGCTTCCATTGGGGTGGGGATTTCTTCCATGCTCGCCCTACTCGATACTGGTTTCTGGCCATATCGATCTCAGCTTCTTCGTAGGTGATGTACCATTCATGTAGGTGATTTGGTGCACCTCAGGCCACGCAGGCATTGTATAGATCATCACTCAGCCCGTCCTTGAAACAGCTCACCAAAATATCTTCCAGCCAGTGTACACGACATGCAAGGTCCCGGAATTCTTCTGTATACTCTGCTACTGGCCATCGCCCCTGCCTCACCACCTGAATGTGGTCACGTGCTTTGCGATCTGCTAGTGGGTCCTCAAACTGATGTCGCAGCGCCATCATGAAATGGTCGAAATCCTGCAGTTCTGGTGCATTGGCATTATGCAGGGTCACCATCTGGCAGTGGCACCCTCTAGGGCTAGGGTCACAACTCGCACTCAGGATCCTTGGGTTTGGAAATCACACCCGTACTCTTGCATGTAGATTAGCACATGTGCCACAAAGAATCCTAATTGTTGTGTATTCTCATCAAACTTCACCCCAAGGGAGGGAGTTTCTCTTTCCAGTTGCAGGACTCAGGGCTGGTTGGGAATGGGTGCCGGTGTGCGTGCTGCCTGGGTGGGAGGGTTTTCTGGGTCTTCTCCCACTGCTGCTGTGCCATCTGCTCGATAGGCAGGCTCCAGAAGTGAGGTGCCTCCCATGGCATCATCCATGACTGCTGCCCTTTCCGCACCTTTTGGTTGTTGTCCTGGCTCCCTTCGGATGTTGAGATTTTCCAAAGTTTCCATCACCAATTGGGTTATATGCCTCTTCAGATAATCCTCCCTCAGAGGTGCTTCAGTCAGTCCCCCCTGGTCAGCAAGGGCTTCTAGTTCCAGTTTCCACTCCGGTTTTTGGTTGCCACAGCTGAGGGTGATTCCTCTGGATCTCTCATCCCAGCTATCTTTCTTCCCGATGCCAATTGACCAGTGGGTCTTTTCAGGATTCTCCAGGGTTACCTCATCCTTTCCAATGGGGTGTACAAAACAGCATTCGACTGGGTGGTGGTTGATGTCTCCCCCCAGCAATCGGTTTCTCCCAGTTCTCTGTTTCATTCAGACATGGTTTGCAAGGTCCCCTCAGTAAAGCGAAGATTGCTTCTCTGGGTTGACCGTTTTGCAGATCTTGCTTTTTGTAAGGATTGCCTCTCCTTCCAACTTAAGAAAGTAAAAACTCTTGAAACAATATTTCAAAAGGAACCTTTTATTAAGCAGAAGTGACAGCAATGGATTCAAAGCAACATCTGAATACCCTTAGGCAAGACAAGTAGGATTAAAGCAATAGAGACCCCTCCCTTAAGACAGAATACAGATTTTAGCTAATATACAAGTGTGAAGATGTTTTCTTTACCAGCTGCCCTGAGAATCGGATAAGCATGTATTCCCATTATTATCCTCCATTATCCTTTAAAGTGAAACAGCCCACATGGCTGTCATAAACATTCCTCAATGTTAAGGAGATCTCAGGGCACTTTGGAGCCAGGATATAGGTTGTAAAATATCTGTTGACACAGGGAATGCTAGTAAATTGAATCCAAGTCTCCCCCTTCTCCCAACTGAATGGCAGTATCACTTTTAGGGATCTGACAGTATCCCTCTGTTAAAGCAATTTAGGATTGCATTGGCTTTTTTGGCTGCTGCCACACACTGTTGGCACGTATTTAATTGGTTGTCCACTAAAATTCCAAGATCCCTCTTACAGTTATTGCTATTAAGCCTGGTTTCACTCAGGCTATATGTATACTTTTGGGTTTTCTTGCCTAAGTGTAAGACTTTACTTTTCTGTACATTGAATTTCATTTTGTTAGATACGACCCAGTGTTCAAGTCTGTTAAGGTCCATCTGGATCTTCAGCCTATCATCTAGCGCAGAGGTGTCAAGCTCACATCATCACAGCGGTGTCACATGATGTATCATGATTTTTTTCCCCTTCACTAAACCGGGCATGGGCATGGCCAGCGCATGATGCATCTAGCCCACAGGCCTCGAGTTTGACAGCCCTGATCTAGGGTGTTGGCTATTCCTGCCACCTTAGAATCATCCACACATTTGATATGTTCCCCTTTTTCCTCATCTAGGTCATTTATAAAGATATTGAACAGTACCAGGCCTAAAATGGAACTTTGTGGTATCTCACTGTTTACTTCCCTCTATGTGGATCCAGTATTATTAAGGACTACTCATTGAGTACGGTTTGTCAGTCAGTTACAAATCCATCTGATGGGGAAGCTATCTAACCCACTTTTTTCTAGCTTACCAAGAAGTAGGTTGTGGTCTACTTTGTCGAATGCCTTGTTGAAGTCTACCATATTTTTCAAAGTATAAGACGCACCTTTTTACCCCCCAAAAGAGGGTGAAAATGTAGGTGTGTCTTATACACTGAATGTAGCCCTGCCCACCCACTGGCCCCCACCCTTTGGCCTGTGCCTCGCAGCAGTCACCTCCTTGCAAGAAAACAGCAAGAAACAACAGCTCCTTTCAGCTTCAGCATAGGCTAATTAGCACAAGTTGATTAGATTGGCCTCCTGACTCTCAGCTGATTTGCTCTCAGCTGTTTTGCGCAGGGCTCTGCTGCTTGCTGCAAAGAGTGCTGGAGCAGATTTTTTTCCCTTGTGCTAATCAAGCTACGCTGAAAATGAAACTGAAAGTAAAGCAGGCTGTTTGCTGTTTGCTGCAAGGAGTCTTTTACACTCAGCCATCCAAATTTTTTAATTATTCTATTTAGTTCTTCAAAGGATCTCCTTTCTAGTTTTATAGGGACTGTTTGAAATAAATATAATAGATTTGGCAATATGTTCATTTTAATCACACCGATCCTTCCTAATAATGATAACTGTAATTTTCCCCAAATCTCCAAATCTTTTTTTCATTTGTTGTATCAGGTTTTTTTTGTAATTATCATCTTTTATTGATGAACACATTACTGTAAGCCAGATTCCTAAATATTTAATCTTTTTTTCAATTTGCAATCCTAGTTCTTTTTTAATTCTGTCTTTTGTTTTTCAGTTAAATTTTTTACTAACATTTTAGTCTTTTCTCTATTAATTTTCAGTCCTGCCACTGTCCCATATTTTTCTATTTCATTCATTGGGTTGTTTCCTGTCTCTAGTGGCTCTTCTATGAAGAACACTAGGTCATCGGCAAATGCCTGTAACTTATATTCTTCTTTTTTAATCATTAATCCTTTTATCTCTCCATTGCCCCTAATCTGGGTTAGCAGCACTTCCAATGTCAAGATGAAAAGCAAAGGTGACACTGGACATCCCTGTCTTACTCCTTTATTTATTTCAAATTTCACTGTGTTATCTCCATTAATTATCACTCTAGCTTTTTGCATCATGTATATTGCCTTAATCGTTTTCTCAAACTTCCCTCCAAATCTTATATCTTTAATCTGTTGGAACAAAAACTGCCAATTAAGATTGTCGAATGCTTTCTGGGTGTCCAAAATATCAGTGCCACCTGTTTTTCAGTATGTGCTTTGTAGTACTCTAGTATTTGTTCTTATATTGTTTCTAATTTGCCTTGCAGGTAGAAAAACATTTTGATCCGAATGTATTATTTTGTTTAATACTACTTTCAATCTATCTGCAATTATAGTAGTAAAAATTTTATAATCTGTGTTCAACAACGAAATTGGCCTATAATTTTTTTTATCTTTTTGGGGTCTGTACTTTCTTTTGGAATGAGAGAGATAAAAACTTCTGTCCAGGAGTCTGGTAGTTTGGCTTTCTCCAATACATCATTATACACTTTCAATAATATCAGTTCAAAATCCTCATACAGGCTCTTATATACCTCCCCTGGAAGTCCATCTGGCCCTGGGGTTTTATTACTTCTTTTTGTTTTTGCACTGCACTGCTCTTCTTAATTCTGTGGCTGTTATCTCTTTGTATAATATTTCCCTCTGCTCTTCTTTTAGTTCCAGCAAACCATTGACCTTTAAGTATTGTTTTATATTATCGTCATGTATTTCTTCTTCTTTGTATAGCTCCTCAAAGTAATTTTGAATTACCATATTTTTTTGGAGTATAAGATGCACCTTTTCCCCCGTAAAAGAGGCTGAAAATTTGGGTGTCTCTTATACTCCAATGTAGCTTTTTCGAAGCTTTTTTTTTCAGCTCTAATGAGGTGCTAACAAGGCACTAGCGAGCAATTTTCCCAGCTTTGTCTGCTCCCTCGACTCTCCACTGTGCTTTAACGAGGCGCCAGCAAGTGAAGCAATCTCAATGCTTTGCTCTGACTCTCAGCTGTTCTTTAGAAGCCTTTTTTCAGCCCTAACTAGGCGCTAGCCGAGTGAAGCTATCTCTACCACCACCACCACCCCGTGCTTTGCCAGCTTTTCTCATTGCTGCTTCCTCTCAGCTGTGCCTTAGAAGCTGTTTTTTTATCCCCAAGCAGGGGATAAAGAACCAGCAAACTAATGTGCTGAAGCTGACCAGACTAAGAATGCTAGCCAGATGAATACCTGGTAGGCAGATTTTTTTTTTTCCTATTTTCCTCTCCAAAAACTAAGCTGCATCTTATTCTCCGGTGTGTCTTATACTCCAAAAAATATGGTATTTTTTTCTTTTTTTCCATTTTATAGTATAACTTTCCATTATCATCCTGTAGTTCCTGGATCAATCTTTTTTCCCTTTCCTTTTTTAATTTGTAGGCTAGCCATTTCCGGGCTTATTTGCATGTTCAAAAAAAATTGTTTTGCTGCTTTCAGTTCCTTTGCCCTTTCCCCTTGCTCCACCATATTTAATTCGCTAGGACCATTTTCCCATTAAGTTTTTCATTCTGGGGCTCCCTTTGTAATTTACATTCTAATTTCTTAATCTCCTCCTGAAGAGTATTATGCTTTTGCCTTTTTTCCTTTTTTTTTTTTTTTTTTGCTATATAGGTTATCGCAATACCTCTTAGGTATGCTTTAGCTGTATCCCATATAATTTGTAATGATGTTGGTTGCTTCGTGTTTTCTTTAAAAAGTAATTCCATTTCTTTTTTAATCCTTGAGATAAATTCTTTTTCCTTTAGAATTTGGGGATTCAGTGTCCACTTTCTCCTAGTTTTTTTCTTTCTTTTCCAAATTATTTTTAGAGGGTTATGATCAGCCCAGGAGTTTAGCATTATTTCTATTGTTTCTATATCCTTTCTTACATCTCCATTCATCCATGCCATATCTAGCCGGGACCAAGATTTGTGTGGGTTCAAGAAGAAAATATATTCCCCCTTTTTTTTTTATTATTCAGTTCCCTCCACTGATCAGATAAGTTAAGTTCAGGTACCATAACAAAAAATGACTCCAGTAATATTTTTCATTTCCTTTTGTTTTTCATACTGCTAACATAGTCCTTTTTTACATTCACCACCGCATTGTAATCCCCAACCATACAAATATTTCCCTGTCCTATTTCTATAATTTTTTCATATAATTTACTGTAAAATTCTTTTTGATTCTCATTAGGGGTGTAAATTGTCACCAACAACCATGACTTCTGATCAATTGTATCAAAACTCTTCCATCTGTGTCTCTATATTTTAGTTTAGCCTTTATTCCTTCCCTAATATATACTGCTATTCCACTCTGCTTTTGTTCTGCTAATGCTGTATATAGTGTTCCTAATTTTGGGAATTCCAGACATTTCCTATGTTGCTCTTTTATATGTACCTCTTGTATGCATACTATATCTATCCTTTGTTTTACTAATTTTGTTAATATTTACTTTCTTTTGGCAGGGGCATTTAATCCATTAACATTAATCGATATTAGCCTAATTTTTTCTTCCATTATTCTATTTGTATATTGGTTTCTGTCTTCTATTGATTCTAACATCTCTTTGTGGTCGTGTTCTCAGTCCCACTCCTTCTTCCCTTTGTCCCTTTTCTTCCTTGCTTCCTAACTCCAATTCTGTTTCTTTTAACTCCTGTTGCTGGTCCTCCTGACTTCTAGATTCTAATTCCTCTTGACTGCTGCTCTCTTCTTCCATACCCCCCAATTGATCATACAGTTCTTGTACCTTGTCCAGATTGTCTATCCTAATCTTCCTCTCCTGCCATGATACCAATATCCCTTCTGAGATTAACCATCTAAATCAGTGGTGGGTTTCAAAACTTTTTACTACTGGTTCTGTGGGTGTGGCTTGGTGGGTGTGGCATGGCTTGGTTGGCATGGCTTGGTGGGTGTGGCAGGAGAAGGATACTGTAAAATCTCCATTCCCACCCCAATCCAGGGAAAGGATACTGCAAAGTATCAGTATACAGTATACTCGGGAGGCAGAGAATAGATGGGGACGGGGCCAGTCAGAAATTTTACTATTGGTTCTCCGAACTACTCAAAATTTCCACTACTGGTTCTCCAGAACTGGTCAGAACCTGCTGAAACCCACCTCTAATCTAAATAATATGTTTCTTTTAGTCAGCTGTGTGGTGAGGAACCAGTAGTCTCTTTTCTGTTCTCCTACTTTCTTCTGGACTTGTTTTAATGTTTGGATTTCTCTGTCCTTATAGATCATTGGATCCTCTCTTGTGATCTTATAAATTATATCTCTCACTTTCTTTCTGGCAAACCTTACATGGACTTCTCATGGCAGTCTATTGCGACTGGCATAATTAGTATGAATTCGAAACACCTCATCAGTCTCCAATAATATTTCTTGCCTATCCCTCTGTAATGCTTCCGCTATCAGCTCTGCCATAATAGTGCCCAAATCTTCTTCCTTTTCTTCTATGATATTCTGGAATCTCAGATAGAACACAGCCCGGTCCATCTCCAAATGAATAATTGATTATTCCAGTTCTTTATTCATTGCCATCAATTTTTTATCTACTATTTCCAACTTTTTTTCTGTTTGTTCTGACCTCACTTCCATTGTCTTTATCCTTTCTTCATTTTTCTCAATTGTTGTATCGTTTCTATCTTATTGTCCAATTTATTTATATCATCTTTCATTTCCATATGGTTTTTTGACATTATTTCCTGCATTTTCATCATCGTTTCCTGAATGGTCAATAATATTGTCTGCATAGTTTATATTACGCTCTGTTTTTCTGCTGCCAACATTCCTTCTATTGTTCTCTGACCTGATGGAGATGAAGCTATCAGTGATGGGGTTGATGTTGTTTTCTTTCCTGTTTTCAGTGTTGTCATCATGATGCTAGTCATATTCCTCAATTTTCTACTTACCTCCCCCCACACTACCATTCCCTGTATGTTTTACCTTGAAATCCCCCTACTTCATTCCTTTTTTTTCAGGGTACCCCTCTGTTTAAATATCTTAATCTCATATTTCAAATTCATTTGTTAGAATACTCTATTGTTTAATTCTCAACCTAATTCAGATCTACTCTGTTCCCCTTATAGCCAATCTCAACAATACTTTGTATTCAACGTTTCTTTATACCTTGATCCCCTCTTGTTACCTTAGCTTAATCTCTATTTTCTACTAACCATTAATTATTTGTTACCACTATATATTTATATAGATATCTGTAAGTACTATTTTCACAATGATCAGATATATATATATATATATATATATATATATATATATATATATATAGATAGATAGATAGATAGATAGATAGATATAGATATAGATATAGATATAGATATAGATATAGATATAGATATAGATATAGATATAGATATAGATATAGATATATCAATTATACATGGGATATACTTATAACTAAATTGATTTCCAATATAACTCTTATCTTTATGTTAACTATCTATGCCTAACTTATACATTAAACTATTTTAATATTCACTTATTTAACTAGCCTCCTATTAACTTCACACTTTCTATCATAACCTCTGTTTCTTCTTCATTTTTCTTTCTCTTCTGCATCCAATGTTTCTCCTTTCTCTTCCACTCCTGGACCTATTTTCTCCTTCTCCGACACAGTTCACTTTCTCCTTTCCTCTCATTTGGCTCACAGTTCTTCTAGGACATGGGTTTTCTTCTCCATTCGTCCTCCGTCTACTGCCAATTCACTCATGTCACTCTCGCCACCACATCATGTCCTCTATCTCCTTTACTTTCTCCAATCTTCTGTTGCCTTCCACTCCTTATTCATCGCTGTTCATTTCTCTCTGTTCCTCCAATACGTCGTTTCTCCCTTCTATGTCCTTATAGATCATTGGATCTTCTCTTATGATCTTATAAATTATATCTCTCAATTTCTTTCTGGCAAACCTTACATGGACTTCTCGTGGCAGTCTATTGTGCCTGGCATAATTAGTATGAATTCGAAACACCTCATCAGTCTCCAATAATATTTCTTGCCTATCCAGAGAAGTCCACATAAGGTTTACCCAAAAATCAATTAAAACACAAATATTGCAGATAGCAAAAGAGAAGGCGTTACAATACAAGAGCAAGGAAATTATGGTGCTGAAGCAAATACCTAGAAGAATAAGAGAGCTGAGAAGAGAGTATCAATTTTTGACAAAAATACTGCTCCAGAAAGGAGTGAACTACAGATGGTTGATACCAGAAGGATTGGTGTTTACATGGCAAACACAAAGATTCAAAATAGATTCAATTGACAAAGCTAAAGCATTTCTTGTGGAATATATAAGAGAAAAAGATGTGCCAAGAAGGGAAGAGTCACTGCTCCAACTAGAAGAAGATGATCTTCTGATGATGGGAAAGGAGGAGAGCGCATTAGAAGGTGCAGTAGGAGGTGCCATAGAATACAAAGAACAACGTTAATTGAGACCTAATAGATCAACAAAACCAATACAAAAAGTATAAACATGGAGGAGAAAAAATTAATCACAATAAATATAAATGGACTTAATATAGCAACTAAAAGAAGAAAGATATTTCACAAATTGGAGAAATTGAAAATGGACATAATTTGTTTACAAGAAGTGCATATTAAAAAGCAGCATGAACCATTTTTGGTACAGCCCAAACTAGAGAAATTATTTGCTTCACTGCCACAATGTAAGAAAAGAAGAGTGGTTTTGTACATTAAAGATACAATATTAGCGGGAAAAAATTATGAAGATGAAGAAGGACGAATTCTGATGGTGGAAATAACAGACAATAACAGGAAAATATTATTAACAGTGATATATGCTCCTAGTGACAATCAAGAAAACTTTTATAGAAAATTACATTTGAAATTAATAGAGCTGGACTACGAAAACATCTGTATGATGGGAGACTTCAATGGAATAGTAGATGAGAAAATGGACTATAATACACAAAAGACAACAAAACAAAGTAGGAAAACTTTGCCGAAATCTTTTTTTAAGATGATAGAGGAAATAAATTTAAAAGATATATGGAGAGAAAGAAATGCAGAAAATAAATATACTTTTTACTCCAATAGACATTTATCATGGTCTAGAATAGATATGATATGGTTGACAATGGACTTGACCTCGAATATAGAAGAAATAGCCATAGAGGCTAATACCTGGGCAGATCATAATCCAATGATGATGATTTGGAAAGGACAAAGGAGAAGGTCCAGATGGACTTTAAACATTACGATTTTAAAAGAAAAGGATTTCCTACAGAAGATGGAGAAAGAATTAGCTTATTTTTATAAAGAAAATAGAAAAGAGGATACATCACTGCAGAATCGATGGGACACCATGAAAGCCTATGCCAGAGGCCTGATTATAGACTATATAAGGAAAAGAAATATTAAGAAAAGACAAGCATATAAAACTTTAGAGGATGATTATAAGACATTAGAAAAAGAACTGCAGAAGTTCCCACAAAAAAAAAAAGACATTAAAATGAAAATGGATACGATTAAACATAAAATGGGATTATTAGAGAAAGAAGAGTTAGCACAAAAAATCAGGAATGCTAAACAGAAATATTTTGAAGATGCTAATAAACCAGGCAGATGGCTAGCGTATAAATTGAAAAAAGAAAGAAGCTTAAGGAAAATAACTCAGCTAACAGATGATCAAGGACAAATTAGATTTGGAAATGAGGAAAAGAAGAACATTGTACAAGACTATTACAAAAAATTATATGAAAAGGAAAAGATAGAAGAGGAAAATATTAAACAATATTTACATAAGGCGAATTTACCTCAGATCCCAAAAGATGTTGAGATGATGTTAGAAGGGAATATAACAATGATGGAGTTGACAGAGGCTATTAAAAAACAAAAAAGTGGGAAAGCATCAGGTCCAGATGGATTACCGGCAGAATATTTCCTGAATAATAATAATAATAATAATAATAATAATAATAATAATAATAATAATAATAATAATAATAATAATAATAATAATAATTTTATTTCTATACCGCCCTTCTCCCGAAGGACTCAGGGTGGTGTACAGCCTATTTAAAAACAGAATAGACATCAATATAATTTAAAAATATTAAATAAATTTGGCTTAATTTAAAACCCCAAAAATGTAAAACATTCAATTTAAAATTATGTTGCTAAGCCAGCCTGGCAGAACAACAGGGTCTTGAGTGCACAGCGAAATATCCAGAGATCAGAAATCTTATGAATTTCCGGGGGCAGTTCATTCCAAAGGGCTGGGGCTCCCACAGAGAAGGCCCTCCCCCTGGGTGTCGCCAGCCGACATGACTTGGCCGATGGCACCCTGAGGAGACCCTCTCTGTGGGAGCGAACTGGCCGGTGGGAGGCTATTGGTGGCAGAAGACGACCGTACCCGGGTACCCGGGTCCTGTGCCATGAAGCGCTTTAAAGGTGGTGACCAACACCTTGAATCGCACCCAGAAGACCACTGGGAGCCAGTGCAGCTCGCGCAGAAGGGGTGTCATGTGGGCGCAACGGGTTGCACCCATAACCACCCGCGCAGCCACATTCTGGACCAGTTGGAGCCTCCGAGTGCTCTTCAAGGGGAGCCCCATGTAGAGAGCATTACAATAGTCCAACCGGGAGGTAACAAGAGCGTGAGTGACTGTGCGCAGGGCGTCCCAGTCCAGAAAGGGCTGCAACTGGTGAATCAGGTGAACCTGATAAAAGGCCCCCCTGGCCACGGCCGTCATATGCTCTTCTAAAGACAGCCATGTGTCCAGGAGGACACCCAGATTGCGAGCCCTCTCTGTGGGGGGGCAAAGATTCACCCCCAATAGTCAGCGATGGCACCTGCTGACTATATCGGGACGCCGGAAGCCACAACCACTTGGTCTTGGAAGGGTTGAGTCTCAGCCTGTTCCTTCCCATCCAAACCCGCACGGCCTCCAGGCAGTGAGACATCACATCAAGGGCATCGTTGGGGTGGTCTGGGGTGGAGATGTACAGCTGAGTATCATCAGCGTACAGATGACACTTCACCTCAGCGGCTTCACATAAATGTTGAACAGGAGGGACGAGAGGACCGACCCTTGCGGCACTCCCCATGCGAGACGCCTTGAGGTCGACCTCTATCCCCCTGCCAACACAAACTGCGAGCGGTTGGAGAAGAAGGAGGAGAACCACCGCAACACAGTGCCCCCTATTCCTAATCCACTCAACCGCTGCAGCATGATACCATGGTCGATGGTATCAAAAGCCGCTGAGAGATCTAATAGGACTAGGACAGAGGAGCAACCCCTGTCCCGAGCCCTCCAGAGATCATCCACCAACGCGACCAATGCCGTTTCTGTTCTGTACCCCTGCCTGAAGCCCGACTGGCACGGGTCCAGATAGATAGCTTCATCCAGGTGTTGGGGAAGCTGTCGTGCCACCACGCTCTCAACAACCTTTGCCACAAAACGAAGGTTGGAGACCGGACGATAGTTGGCTAATTCAGCCGGGTCCAGGGAAGGCTTCTTGAGGAGGGGCCTCACTACCACCTCTTTCAAGGTGGCAGGAAAGGCAACCTCGCTCAGAGAAGCAGTTATAATCCCCTGGAGCCAGCCTCGTGTAACCTCCCGGGAGGCCAGTACCAACCAGGAGGGACATGGGTCCAATAAACACGTGGCGGCACTAATCTTACCCAGAACCTTGTCCATATCCTCGGGAGCCACTGGATCAAACTCCTCCCAGATAACATTCTCAAGACCTGCCCTCGTCTCATCCCGTGGATTCATCCAATCGGAGTCCAAGCCATCCCGAATCTGAGCGACTTTATCGTGCAGGAATTGCACAAAATCCTCAGCACGACCCTGCAAGGGATCTTCCCGCACTCCCCCCCAAAGAAGGGAGTGGGTCACCCTAAACAGGGCAGCTGGGCGGTTCTCTGCAGATGCGATAAGAGCAGAAAAATGGTTAGATTTTGCCGCCTTTATCGCCATTAGGTAGGTCTTGATATAAGACCTCACCTGCGTCTGGTCAGAATCGGATTGACTAGTCCTCCAAATGCTCTCTAGGCGTCTTTTCCGATGCTTCATCTCTCTCAGCTCCTCAGAGAACCAAGGAGCCAATTGAGATCGGCATTGGGTCAGAGGCCGCAAAGGCACGACGCGGTCCAAAGATCCAGTGGCCGCCCTTTCCCAGGCGGCCACCAGCTCTTCAGTCGAGTCGTGTGTCAGAGTCTCAGGAAACGGCCCAAGCTCCGTCAGGAACCTTTTGGGGTCCATCAGGTGCCTGGGACGGAGCCATCTGGTCGGTTCCGTCTCCCTGTGGTGGGGGAAAGCGGTAGGAAAGTCCAAGTGGAGGAGCGAATGATCTGTCCATGACAAGGGTTTGATGTCTAGGTCCCCTCTACCAAGATCATTCAGCCACTGACCAGAGATAAAAATCAAGTCCAGAGTGTGTCCCCCTATGTGAGTGGGGCCTTGAACTAACTGGGTCAGGTCCATGGCCGTCATGGAAGCCATGAACTCCCGAGCCACCTCTGACGCCTCACCTGCGGATGGAAGGTTGAAATCCCCCATGACAATAAGTCTGGGGGTATTAACCGCCACCCCGGCAATGACATCGAGTAGCTTGGGCAGGGTCGCTGACACGTGGCAGGGAGCCAGGTACATGGTCAGCAAACCCATCTGCACCCCACGTCCCCACTTCACACAAAGGAACTCACATCCGGCTATCTGAGGAACAGTGGTCTCCCTCGGACAAAGACTTTCCCTAATAATCACCGCCACTCCCCCACCCCTCCCCTGGGCCCTTGGCTGATGAAATGCATGGAAACCTGGTGGGCACATTTCGACAAGGGAGACCCCCCCCCTCTTGGCCCAACCAGGTCTCCGTAATACCTGCCAGGTCCGCAGGTATGGTCAATAATATTGTCTGCATAGTTTATATTACGCTCTGTTTTTTTGCCGCCAACATTCCTTCTATTTTTCTCTGACCTGATGGAGATGAGTGTCAGTGATGGGGTTGATGTTGTTTTCTTTCCTGTTCTCAGTGTTGTCATCATGATGCTAGTCATATTCCTCAATTTTCTACTTACCTCCCACCACATTACCATTCACTGTATGTTTTACCTTGAAATCCCCCTACTTCATTCCTTTTTTTTCAGGGTACCCCTCTGTTTAAATATCTTAATCTCATATTTCAAATTCATTTGTTAGAATACTCTATTGTTTAATTCTCAACTTAATTCAGATCTACTCTGTTCCCCTTATAGCCAATCAACAATACTTTGTATTCAACATTTCTTTATACCTTGATCCCCTCTTGTTACCTTAGCTTAATCTCTATTTTCTACTAACCATTAATTATTTGTTACCACTATATATTTATATAGATATATGTAAGTACTATTTTTACAATGATCAGATTAATAGATAGATAGATAGATAGATAGATAGATAGATAGATATAGATATAGATATAGATATAGATATAGATATAGATATAGATATAGATATAGATATAGATATAGATATAGATATAGATATAGATATAGATATAGATATAGATATTTCTGAATTGAGAATGGCGGATAAGAGACCAAGATAAGCAACACAGTTTATTCACAGCAACAACACAAGGGTTAAAATATGTAACCTGACATCGGTCGCGCGCAGCCGCAATTTATATTGTAGCTGGGCTCGCACGGCCAATAAAACACTTTAAAACATTCACACCTCCCGCCGGCCAAGCTATCAGCTCAGCCGATCAGGAAGCCTCCCGTTGCTGGGCGGCCGCTCATCAGATTGTAACACTCCTCCCCGTTTAGATGGTACAATAATCATCCAGATAACCCGGGCGCCTACATGTACACCCAGACCGGCGCAAATCGCCGTCCAAGCGATCAGGGGGTGACGCCGTCTCCGATACTTCCTGAGATGTCGTAGACAGAGGTAGCTGATCTGAAGACGGTGGAATATATGATGATCGTGCAAGAACATCTACGGGTACCTCTGGCAATGAAGGAGCTGTAATTACAACAGGTGAACGTGAAGACCCCAACGACAGAGCCTCTAAGGTACTATCATCCACCAGATCAGCCATCAGAAGTGCACCAAACATATCTGGCTCCTCATTACCCCGGGTCCGAGCCGTAATGCGACTCCTTAGCTGGTCTATGTGGCGCCGCCAGGTCCGGCCATCCTCAAGTTAGACACTGTAAGAACGGGGTCCCGTGACTAAAATGATACGTCCAGGAAGCCACAAAGGATCACCCCCATAATTCCTGGCATAAACGCCATCACCAACCCCAAACACCGGGGCTGGCTAGAGGAATCCACGGGTGCCTCAGGTGTATAGTCCGGATGTAACCTATCTAACACAGTCCTTAGGCGCCGGCCCATAAGAAGTTCGGCCGGGCTACGATTGGATACTGGGCACGGGGTCGAGTGCTGTGCCAAAAGGTACCGCTCCATCTTCTCTTGCCAATCACCAGGGCCGAAACAGGCCAAAGCGTCCTTGGCCGAGTGGACGGCCCTCTCCGCCCAGCCGTTACTGGACAGATGATAAGGTGCCACTAAGGCGTGACGAATACCCAACCCCATCAAAAACATCTGAAACGCTGCCGAAACAAATTGGGGTCCATTGTTTGAGACAATTACATCGGGAAGTCCATGTGTGGCAAATATGTTACAGAGAGCCTTACTCACAGCGTCCGACGTGGTAGATGCCATACGAACAACCTCCACCCATTTAGAATAAGCATCAACCACGATTAGAAAAGTCTGGCCCTGAACCGGCCCTGCTAGATCTATATGCAGCCTGGACCACGGATTCCTGGGTATCTCCCATTCCCTAGGTGTGGCAGCTGGGGGCCCTGGCCAGGATGACTGACAAGCTTGACACCTTGCTACCCAATCTATGATGGCCTGATCAAGCTTAGGCCACCAAACATAACTATGGCCTAAGGCCTTCATTCTCTCGATACCGGGATGGCTATCATGCAGCCGTTTCAGAATAGTTGGCCGCAATACAGGAGGAACCACCACTCGGCAGCCTCACAAAAGGCACCCCCGGGAAATAGAAAGCTCGTGTTGGTGGATGGAATATGGCTTAACCTCCATGGGTAACAGCCCACGCGGCCCTCCCCTACACACCCAATCCATGACCTGTACAAGGGTAGGGTCCTTAGCGGAGTGTTTAGCTACATCCACAGCCATCAGAAGGGAAGGAACATCATCTATCAAAAGAACTAGCTGGTCCGGAACGGGATCCTCTACGGCCAAAGGAAGGGGGCAGCGGCTAAGGCCGTCCGCAGTTCCCAAGGCGCTCCTGGGGCAATAAATTAACTGATAGTTATAGGCAGCCAAGAAAACAGACCACCGCGCCAAACATGGGGAGATAATCTGGGGAGTAGACTTATATCCGGCCAACAAACCCAAAAGTGGCTGTGGTCCGTAACCAATTGAAAGGAACAGCCGTAAATATAATTGTGGAACCGCTTTATGGCGGCCACGAGTGCCAACGCTTCTTTATCCAGTTGACTATAATTCCTCTCTGTCATCGACAGAGTTCTGGAATAATAGGCAACTGGAGCTTCGGACCCGTTGGGCAAAACATGATTCAGCACAGCACCGATGCCATATGGGGAGGCATCGCAAACCACGGTGAGGGGTATATGGTCACTATACTGGACCAACACGGCATCAGAAGTAAGTAGATCTTTTTTTTTTATTGCAAAAGTTTTACAATTACATTTTCACCCCATTTCCCCCCCCTCAACCCACCCCAGACTCCCCAACCTCATCCTCCCTAACCCTCCCTAACCCTCCCCTCCCCCCGGACTTCCACAGAATATGCTCAAAAAAAAAAAACCCTTTATATAAGACTTGAACCCCTCCATCCCCCATGTAATTGTTCATCTTGACTAAATTAAAATATTTCTATCTTAATATAACATTTTCAATTAAAAGCTATTTGATATTTCCTTGTCTGATATTTGTTCTGCACATAATCTATCCATTTTTTCCATTCCCACTCGTAAGTCTCTTGCGAGCAATCTTTTAAGTATGCTGAAATCTTCGCCATCTCTGCAAAACTGGCCATCTTCAAAGTCCATTCCTCGATAGTGGGCAAAGCTTCATTTTTCCAGTATTTACCTATCAATAATCTAGCTGCTGTTATCATGTACAATATCAACTTTGTTTCACCCAATGTAAAACCCTTAACTATACCCAGTAAAAACAATTGTGGAGAAAATTGAATTTTTTTCTTCAAAACATTCTGCATAACCCACCAAATTTTTATCCAGAAAGCTTTAACTTCCTTGCAAGTCCACCAGACATGATAATATGTAGCGTCTAAACAATCACATCTCCAACATTTTGGCTGAACATTAGGGTACATGCATGACAGTTTCTTAGGATCTAAATGCCATCTATAAAACATTTTATAGAAATTTTCCCTCAAATTCTGTGACTGTGTAAATTTAACATTCTGAACCCAAATTTTTTCCCATGTTTCCAACATCACAGATTCTTCAAAATTCTGTGCCCACTTAATCATACAATCTTTAACCAATTCAGTTTCTGAATCTGTTTCTAACAAGACATTGTAAAGCCTTTTAATATGCATTGGACCTTTCTCTTTTATATGTCTAACCAGTTCTTCCTCATGCAACATAATACCAGTTTTTTGGTCCTCTTTCCATCTCTGTTGAAGTTGATTATATTGTAACCAAGTTAAATTAATCCCTTCATCCAACAGTGTCTCTAATGTCTTCAACTGCCATCTGCCCGCATCTGTAAAAAGAACCTCTTTGTATAAAAACCCCCTGAGTGACATTATATTTGTATTCCAAATAATATGACCAAGATCCAGCCATAGCGGTATTTTATAATCCCATTTGAGTCGGTGCTTCTTCCAAACTCTCATCAGGGAGTCTCTAAGTATATGACTTTTAAATACTTTATCCACTTTATTTTCATAAAATAAGTAAGCATGCCATCCAAATTCAAGATCAAAACTTTCTATATTCAATATTCCAGTCTTTTTCCTTCCAAACCAATCACTTGCTTGAGATAAAGCTGCTGCTTCATAATATAACTGTAGATTTGGAAGTTTAAGACCTCCCCGTTCTGGAACATCTTGCATAATTTTTAATTTCACTCTCGGTTTTTTCTCAAAAAACTTATTCACTCCACTTTGCCACTCTTTCAATTGTTTATCGCTTTTAAGCACCGGAATCGTTTGAAACAAAAAAAGAAATCTTGGCAAAATATTCATCTTAACTGCTGTTATTCTTCCAAGTAGAGACAGCTGTAGTTTTTTTCCAAGTCTCCATATCTTTCTGCACATCTCACCACAACAGCTCATAATTATTTTGAAACAGTTTCATATTTGATTCTGCAACCTGAACTCCTAGATATTTTACCTTTGATACAATCTCAAAACCTGCCCTCCTTTCAAGCTCGTGTTTACGATCTTGTGTCATATTTTTGACTATCATCTTAGTTTTTTTCTGGTTCAGTCTAAAACCTGAAACTTTACCATAGTCTTGTATAATGTCTTTCATCTGGATTATTGATTCCATTGGCTGTGTTAGGGTAACAACCAGATCATCTGCAAATGCCTTTATTCTGTAATCCTCTTGCCTTATCATTATACCTTTCAAGATATTAGAGTCCCGTATTGTATTTAACAAGACTTCTAGTGTTAAAATAAATAGCAATGGGGATAACGGACATCCCTGTCTTGTTCCTTTTTCAATTTTAAACTCTGTTGTCAAACTTCCATTAATAATAATCTGTGCCTTTTGCTCTTGGTAAATTGCTGAAACCGCCTGTATAAATTGATCCCCAAAGTCCATCTTTTTTAAAGTGTTTAATAGAAAATTCCAATCCACTCTATCAAAGACCTTTTCCGCATCCAAAAAGACCAGCACTGCAGGTACCTGTTTATTCCTCTCAAGATATTCCAATAAATCTATTACTTGCCTTACATTATCCTTCATGTATCTGCCCTCGATAAATCCCGCTTGATCATCATGAATCACCTCTTGGATTACTGGCATCAACCTGTTGGCTAGTACTTTTGCATAAATTTTATAATCATTATTCAAAAGAGATATTGGTCGATAATTCTCTGGTTTTTTAGGACCTACTTGCTCTTTTGGTATCAAAGAAATATAAGCTGTTGTCCATGATGGGGGTATTTTACCCCCTTGTTGAATGTTGCAAAATAAATCTCTAAGTTGTTCCACCATTTCTGCTTGCAAAGTTTTATAATACACTGCAGTCAAACCATCCATTCCAGGAGCTTTAGCTGTTTTTAATTGTTTAATTGCTACTATAATCTCCTCCTCTGTTATAGTATAATTCATTCTTTCCTTTTGTTGATTAGTAATTTTTGTGACTCTTTTATTATCTAAATATTTTTCTATAAGTCCATTCTGCATATCATCTTTAGCATATAGTTTAGTATAATAGTCTACAAAAGCTTCTTTAATTAATTTTTGTTGAAAAATTTCTTTCCCTCCAATATCAATACTATCAATAGTCCGTATACTCTGCTTCTTTCTTAATGTATAGGCCAACCATCTGCCCGGTTTATTGGCATTACAAAATGTATTGTGCCTCACATATTGTAGATTTGTTGCAGCTTGTTCCGCCATAAGCATTTGGAATTGATCTTTCAAAAGTTTTATAGCACCACATATTCTTTCATCTGTTGGATTTTTAATAAGTAGCTGTTCTTTATTCTTTATTTCTGCTTCCAGTTCAGATCTTTTCTTTTGTCGATTCAGTCTATGTTTAGAATTCATATAAATGAGTACCCCTCTCATATAAGCTTTGCTCGTATCCCACACAATTTCAATTGGGGTACCCTTATTCAAGTTTATTTCAAAAAATTCTTTCAGCTGCTTTTTAAGTTCTGTTATATTTTTTTCATATCTGAACAAGTTTTCATTTAATCTCCATGATCGTCTCTCAATTTTACCCATCTCAATTTCTATCCATACTGGGCTGTGGTTGGTCAAAGTTCTTGGAAATATCTTTGTTCTTTTTGTCTTAACAAGTAAATCATCTGACAACAAAATAAAATCAATCCTAGAGAAGGACCTATGTCTATCGGAAAAAAAAGTATAATCCAATTCTTTTGGGTTATGTATTCTACAAATATCTTTTAATTCCAAATCTTCTTTCATATCAAAAAAAGTCTGTGGTAATCTGATCCTTGATTTCGCCAAACTCTTTTTATCTAATTTAGAATCAATTACTCCATTCCAATCTCCCATAATTAAAATAGATCTATAGTCCCATTGCAGTATTTTAGTGTGTAACATTTCATAGAAATGATCCTGTTGTTGGTTGGGAGCATAAATTCCAATCAAAAGAATTTGGTCATTTACTGTAAGCAATTCAATTTAAGTAAGTAAGTAGATCTTTAACAGCCCTGAAAGCAGTAGCTTGGGCTTGCCCCCACTTCCAGGGGGCCGTTCTTCCAATAGCCGATGGATTGGTTCCGCCACAGACGCCTTATGCGGCAAAAATATACTATAGAAATTAAGCAGGCCCAGAAAAGCCTGAAGCTCGGCCCTACATGATGGCGTTGGAGCATTCTTTATGGCATCGACCTTAGAAGGTGTAGGATGAATGCCAAACTTATCTACAAGGAACCCTAAAAATTTGACCTGGGGAACGCCAAACTTACACTTAGATTTTTTAAGCTTCAGGCCCTTTCTGTCGAGTGTCAGCCATTCCCTCGACACATGATCCCGGGGACTGTGACAAGCCAGAAGAACAGAGACACTGTGAAGGGGGGTGTTGTAGCGTTTAGCAGGGCACGGTGATATCAGGTGGTGGACAGTATAGGGAATCTGGGGACAGGGTCAATAAAATGATGTCAAAGGGAACAAACACCCTTCAATACGAGGGACAGCGAGATCCAGAAGTAACTGAAGGATTAAATAGCGCGGTCACTTTAAATGCACAATTGAGCAAGGGAGGGGCGCTTGGGGGCGTTCTATAAAGCCAGATAAGCGGAGGAATCGGGCGTCTCCGACTTTGTTTTTCATCAGAAAACTTCAGCGCTTACCGTATGACCACCGTGTAAGCTACGATTAAACCGGATAGCTTCACCTTTGAGTGTGTGCGTGTGGGGTTTGTTCGGCGGAGCACAGGTGGTTCCAGAGGAGGCTGACACTTTCGTTGAAATCTGCGTAGCACCTGGCGAACACGTTCGACGAGGTCATGTTTGGTGGTAGCCGAGATCAAAACATCATCGAAGTAAGGAACGACACCAGGGATTCCCTGGAGCTCCATAAGGCTCTGAAAAATGCCAGGGGCTACGCAGACCCCAAATTGTAATCGGCGGCACTTAAAAGCGCCCTGATGCATGATGATTGTTTGGGCAGCGGCTGTGGCGTCATCAACAGGAAGCTGTTGATATGCCTGGGACATATCCAATTTAGCAAAAATAGACCCTTGACCCAAAGAATGTAAGAGGTGCTGAACTACCGGGACCGGATACGGGTGGGCCTGCAAGGCCCAATTAAGGTACACTTAAAGTCCCCACAAATACGGATGGAACCATCTGCCTTAGTGGGGATAACAATAGGGGTCTCCCATCGAGAATGATCCGTAGGCTCAAGTACACCCTGAGCCAGCAACTTATCTATCTCAACATCCACCTTAGGGTGAAGGGCAAAAGGGACCCATCGGGGCTTAAGGCGTATGGGTGGCACCTGGGGGTCTAAATTGAGAGATATGGAGGTACCCTTATATTTACCCAAGGTGCTGTCGAAAACCTCAGCGAACTCTGTCATCAAGGTTTCGAAGTCATCACTAGACGTGGTATGGATGCCGGCAATGGAAAGCCCCAATGCCCCGAACCAGTCTAAACCCAAAAGGCTAGGGAGCCTGCCCTTGACTACCAAAAGTGGGAGGGGACCTGCAAACGCCCCCTACTCCACCATAAACTGGCTGCAATCCAAAATGGGAATGCCATTTCCCTGGTAGTCGTGAAGACGAGTAGAACAGGGTTGCAAATGGTCACAAGCGAAGGACGGCACCAGCTCTTTAAGGGTCTGCCAGGCGATGATGGACTTAGATGAACCAGTATCCACTTCCATCCTGCACGGTTTTCCTTCGATACGAACAGTCAGAAAGATCTTCTTGTGACCTGAGACAGCATGGCTGCCAGACGAGAAAAGATCACAGCGGGAAATAGCGAAACAAGAGTCCTGAGGACCATTGAACCCTTCCCGGCCTAATTTAATGGAAGATGGTATGCCCGTGACATCCGCGGAGGACCTCAAACGGCAAACCTTTGCCAGGTGACCTTTCTTTCCACAGTGGCAGCAAACAGCATTTCGAAAACGGCAAAAGGCACAAGGATGTGAATCCCCACAACCCAAACAAAATGCTGGAGCCTGTCCTTTGGAGGGTGGGCGTCGATTGAAGACCGACGCCTTGAGGCGGTCCACCTCCTCTTCGCTATCAGCAACGGTGTCAGAGCGTTCGTAGGACTCCCCTAGCTGTATGGCTGCACAACGAGAGGCCGGTAGAACGTGCGGGAAGTTTCGAATTTCCGCCGCTGACTGGTCAGACATCTCAAACGCAGCCGCTTCCTCAACAGCAGTCTCCAAATTGATGACAGATTTGGCCAAAAGGCGACGCTGCAACCGCAAATCGCGCACGCTGCAAACTAGTTGCTCGAGGAGGGAGTCATCAAGGTTTTCAAACTCACAATTTATCGCCTCAATCCAAAGGGCGGCGAAATAGTCATTAATTGACTCCCCTTCCTTTTGCACCCGTTGTCGAAACATGAAACGGCAAAAAATGCGGGAAGGTGCGGGTGCATAATGGACCTTCAATTTAGCCAGCAAAGTAGGCCAAGAAATGGTGGGCAGCTGTTGGGGCGCTACAAGCGCCCGCGCCATTGCAAAAATCTGCGGCCCACACGCGTTGAGAAAATGGGCTCATTTCTGGTCATTGGAAAAGTCAGTATAGTCATTTGCCTGCAAAAAACACTCGAAACACTCAATATAAGCGTCCCAAGTTTCTGCGCTGGGCACAAAAGGTGCAAAGATAGCCAGACTACTCATTAGAAAGAGTTGCAGGCCCACAAGGAACAAGAGAGAAGAGAAAAAAAAATGTTTGCCTCACGTAGTTACCTTCCGAAATGGCAACAACAGAACAATTCTTCTCTCATGACCGTACTCAGTGGGAGTCATCCCACCTTCGTTGCCAGTATTCTGAATTGAGAACGGCAGATAAGAGACCAAGATAAGCAACACGGTTTATTCACAGCAACAACACAAGGGTTAAAATATGTAACCTGGCATCGGTCGCGCGCAGCCGCTATTTATATTGTAGCTGGGCTCGCGCGGCCAATAAAACACTTTAAAACATTCACACCTCCTGCCGGCCGAGCTATCAGCTCAGCCGATCAGGAAGCCTCCCGTTGCTGGGCGGCTGCTCATCAGATTGTAACATATATCAATCAATTATACATGGGATATACTTATAACTCTAAATCGATTTCCAATATAACTCTTATCTTTATGTTAACTATCTATGCCTAACTTATACATTAAACTATTTTAATATTTAACTAGCCTCCTATTAACTTCACACTTTCTATCATAACCTCTGTTTCTTCTTCGTTTTTCTTTCTCTTCTGCATCCAATGTTTCTCCTTTCTCTTCCACTCCTGGACCTATTTTCTCCTTCTCCGACACAGTTCACTTTCTCCTTTCCTCTCATTTGGCTCACAGTTCCTCTAGGACATGGGTTTTCTTCTCCATTCGTCCTCCGTCTACTGCCAATTCACTCATGTCACTCTCGCCACCACATCACGTCTTCTATCTCCTTTACTTTCTCCAATCTTCTGTTGCCTTCCACTCCTTCTTCATCACTGTTCATTTCTCTCTGTTCCTCCAATACATCATTTCTTCCTTCTATCTCCTCACTCACTCCTGTCGCTCTCACGTTCCGACCTCTCTCCACCTCTCTCCACCTTCTCTACATTCTCTAACCTTCTGCTACTTACTGCTCCTCCATTTCAGTTTATTTTCTTTCGATTTTCTCACTTCTCTCACTGCTCTCCTGGGCCACTGTTTTTTCTCCAGCTTTTGCTATCTACTGCCCATTGTCTCGCCTTACTCTTGCCTTGCTTACTCTGCCATGTCTTGTCTTCGCTGCACCACCTTCACTTTCTCTTTTCTCCTTTTACTTTCACCCTTTCGTCATTCTGGGTTTCGGGTTTTGCCTTCCAATCCTCTCCCAACCACTTTCTCACCATGTGCTTATCTTGTCCTCCTTTTTTTTTTTTAATAAAAGTTTTTTTTTATTTTTTTAGACAAACATACATACAAACATATAATGTATTTTCTTTGAACAGAGTCTTTGGCCAGTTCACAAATTTAAACAATGTTTAGTCATTTCAATTAAATTTACAATTTCTATATTTCCTTTTTGCCATATGTATTCCTTATCTATTTTTTTTTAAAAAAACCCACTATTACCCTTCATTCTCATTTCTAATCTTAATAATCAAATTCAGTTTTTCCCTTCTATCTATATTATACCCCTTCTCATTGTCATCTATTTTGATATCTATCCTCACATTAGTTAGTTATGTAACATTACAGTTGTTTAATATAAATCCAACATTTTAGTATAAATCAGTTAATTATATAACTATCTTTTTTCGTATATTAATCAATATGAACATAAATCTTCCAATTATTTCCATGCAATCCAATTTCTTACAAGTCAATTAGTTATATTTACCAATAATAATAAACCAAATAATTTTTCCCCTTATGTTACTCATTAAAATCTTCCAATAAACCAAATAGTTTTGCCCATATACTCCTCCAAATCACAACTTAATCATTTCTACTTTCATCACAATATAGAATTAAAAATATTTCTATTGTTACAATTTCCCTAATTAAATTTAACAATGTTCTAGCTGTTATCCAAGCTACAATTCTCTTAATTGTTTAACAAAGTGTCCATTTTGTATCAATCCTCATTCACAATATAGCTTCTTTTTTCTTCTTTTTAACTTTAAAAATACCAAATCAATTTTTATAGTCCAGTCCAAATTAAACAGTACTTTTCCCCCTCTTTTTTTCTCCTTTATTTTATCTTTAGGTATACAGCACTTCTGTTGCAGGGCTTAATATCCAGTTGTCTTTTATTTTTCCTAGCCTTCAAAAAGAAAGGATCTATTTATTTTCTTTCTAATCCTTTAGTCAATTTTGGGGTTATTTCTTCTAATTCTTAAAATTTTCTTTTCGGGTTTTTGTCCCTTTAAATTCCGCTTGCATTCTCTTTTTCTCCCCCCATGCCCGTTAGCCACTATTTTTATGCTGTGGGGGTTTCAAGTTTAAAAATAATTCTTTTTGTTGTTACTTTGCCTGTAGGTTGGCTGTCACTCACCCGGCTTCAAAAACTCCATTGTATTCACCGCTCCTGCTCAATACTTAGTCTGGTTGCCCCAGCTTCTTGACAGCCGCAATGGCTGCTCTGCCGCTGAATCAGAGAGAGATTCCTCTGACCTTCGAGGAACTTGCCTGTTCCTCTTGGTCTTCCGAGGTGCCCCTCCTTCTTCCCCATCCCTACAGGACAGTTCTGGTCCGAAGACCCCTCAGCAGTGGTTCGTCAGTCCAGGTTTTCACAGAACTCAGCCTGCTAATTCCCCGACTGTCTCGCTGCAATGCTTCCAGTCGAATCCTTATCTTCTCCTCCTGAAAGACTTGCCACAAAGTTCTTTGTCTCCCTTCTCTCAATCATTTGGTTATTTTAAATTGCTGATTCACAGCTCTTTCCACAGAGTCGCTGCTTGCTTCAAGGATTCCCTCACAGCTGGAGCTTCCTTCTCTCACCAGAAATCACAGACTTATTCTTTCCTTAGACTCTTCTCTTTTATTACGGTTCTGGGATGTTTTTACTCACTTCAAATGACACAGTCTGTTAAATCAATCTTTGCTTCCTCATCATCTGTGACTTGTCATGGCCTCGGGTCTGCCAATGGCAGGCACTTTCATGCTGGATTTAAGGGGTTTCCTTTCATTGGAGCGGGTGATTGCCTTTCACTTTGCTGCCCCCCAGGCTTCCCCTTTATTTCGCATGGCTCTCCAGGCTCTCCGTGCCCAAAAGAGTCCCCAATCATGAAGAAATCAGAGTTAAAGGACGGAGACTATCCTTTTTCCTCTGCATTGTCACAACGTTGCCACCAGAAAAGTTTTAATGATTAAAGGACATGATTTACAGGCAGGGTGGCATGCCTTCCTATGGGATAAATGAAACAAGGCACATTCATATTTCTACTGGCATCAAATAAGAGATGTGCTGATAGGGACATGGGGAAAAGTGAAAAGGAAATATTATATAAAACTGCCAAGGTGGGTTTCGCCCATGGAGGCAACAGTCTATCCGAATACATTGGATAAAAAAAGATGATAAGATATAAAGAACTATTAGATAGCTGCAGACACAGCTGAGATACAAAAAGATATGGAAGAATATGGAATCCAAGAGGCACCACAACAATTAGACTGAACTTTGACAGGCAAAGAAGAAAAATTTATAACAAAAGCATATAATTATCTGTTAGAGGTAGAAATGGAAGAAGAAATAGTGAAAGGTCCAATGATAGCATGGGTACAAAATATAGGCCGTAATATAAAATTAGAGGAATGGGAAAAATTATGGAGCAAAAATTATAAATTAATATTGTCAACTGCATACAAAAAAAATCAGTACAAAATGTTTTACAGGTGGCATTTAACACTGGCGAGATGTATGCAAATGGCTAAAATGTATGCAAATATGAAACTGGAGTGCTGGAAGTGTAAGTGTAAAGATGGAACATTTTATCATATGTGGTGGCAATGCCCTAAAGCAAAAAAATATTGGGAACAGATAAGGACATGGCTGCAGGAGATAACAGGAGAACAAATTGAATTTAAAGCTGAATTGTTTTTTTTAGGAATGATTAACCGAAAGATCAAGAAGCAACTCCAATACATTATTTTTTATTTATTTATTTATTTATTATTGAATTTCTATACCGCCCTTCTCCCTGAGGACTCAGGGCGGTGTACAGCCAGAATTAAAAAGACATGCAAGACAAAAATTAAAAAACAATTAAAAGATATATAAATTTGGCCCAATTAAAACTCATTACCAATTAAAATGTTTAAAACATTTAAAACAGTTAAAAATTTCATCTTAAGCCAGCCCGGCTTGTTTAAATAAATGGGTTTTAAGGGCACGACGGAAGGCACTGAGGTCCTGGATTCTCCTTATCTCTGGGGGGAGCTGATTCCAGAGGGTAGGTGCCCCCACAGAGAAGGCTCTCCCCTTCCGGTTTGCTGTTTGTCCCCGCTGGACGCTCCTTTGGGATCATCGCACCCACTGCCTGTAAAGAGCCGCCTTTATAGCGGAATGGCGGCTCGAAAAAACTCCGTTTCCATGAGGAAACGGAGATCGAGCAGGCTGGGGTGG
Source organism: Arizona elegans (assembly GCA_022577455.1). Classification (NCBI taxonomy): domain Eukaryota; kingdom Metazoa; phylum Chordata; class Lepidosauria; order Squamata; family Colubridae; genus Arizona; species Arizona elegans. The sequence continues at coordinate 43,646,033 of JAKOOJ010000006.1, forward strand.
GTTGAGTCCTCTGCCTAATCCCAAAAGTTTTTTTTTTACTTTTGGGACGGAGCGGAAGAGACTCCCCGTATCCCCAGCTGATGCTCCGGGCTCTGGGAGATCTCTGCTACACGCAGAGCTAGGTGGCAAAAGCAAGCCTGTAAACTTGTTAAACTAATTAAAGAAGACGTGAACTGGACCGCTGACCCTGAGGCGCAAGTATTTTTTTTTTCTTATTTTAGAAAAGTTACTGAAGTTGTTTAAGAAGTGAAAGGAAAAAAGATTTTTAAAATGGCGATTGCCGAGGCTTGAAGAGAGGCTGAAAAGGGAAAGTCCTTCCGTTTTCTATTACAAAGTAGCGGAATGAATACTTCTGGCCGTAATTGAGGCAAAACCTCACTCTCACTCTTGCTTTTTTTTTCTTTTTTTTTCCTGGGGATCTGATATTGATCTTGGTTGGAAACAAGCCTTTTTTTTCCCTCTCTTTTCCACTAAATCTTGTCTGTGTGGGAAATGGCATCGGGACTCACACAGCTAGACAAACAGGGGGGGGAATTTCCCCCATTAATAAATTACACCAACAAGTTGTAACTCTCCAGTGTCAGAAACCTGATTTTAATATAATAGAATTTCTTCTTGAAGAGATTGTAAGAAGGGATGAGATTGTGAACCAGCAACTTGAAAAATTTAAGCAGGAAATTAAAGAAATTGGTGAATTGGTGAAATCAAAGTTTGACTTTTTGAATCGAAAGATTTTAAATACAGCTAATGGTTTATCAGACTTTCTGATTCGGGTGGATGCAAAGACTAAATTATTAGAGTCTAAAATGAAGGAAACTGAGGAGAATTTGGATGACAAGATTCAAAAAATTAAAAAGGATTTGGTAAACATTCAGGATAATAGCTCAGAAGACAAACCTAAAATGGAGGTTGACCAAAAGACTGGTAATGAAGAAAATGTGCAACAGAGGATTGAAAGAGAAGTTTTAATGATTCAATATAATTTTACAGAATACGCAATTAGACTGAGAGGTCTGCAGGAAAATGATAGAGATGACTTAAGGAAAATATCTTCTGAAATTCTGGCTGGGATTTTAAAGGTTCAACCTGATGAAGTGTTTTGCAGGATTGATAGAATTTATAGAATAAACTCCTGGTTGGCAAAGCAAAGGCAATTGCCTAGAGATGTGGTGATCTATTTTACAGATAAAGAAATTAGGAATAATATTGTGCAGAACTCTTTTAATTCTACTTTGCAATTTCATGGAAGAAAGATTTGGATTTTTAAGGAGCTCCCGACTAAGATGCTAATGGAGAGGAAGAAATTTGGCTTTCTAGTGACTGAGTTAAAAAAAAGAAATATCCTATTTAGGTGGGATGCCCCAGTTGGTTTAATATTGAGACACCAAGGAGTAAGATATCAACTGAACACTGTTGAAAAAGCAGAAGAATTTTATCAAAAAATTTTAAAAATGAACTTAACATCTTTAGGCACAATACAGGATAAGCAAAAGGAGTTGGAAACAAAAGGAAAATATCAAATTACAGAGGCTGTGGTGGATAAATTGTCTTTGGACTCCCTGGATACCCCAGCTGGACTGTCTATAAATAAGAGAGCAGTGTCATCCGACTCCAATGTGATGAACCATCAAGTCACAGACAAGTGCGCAAATCAACCAGTTGATATACAAGTGATGGAGAAGAAAGATGAGATGACAAAACTAACCCAACAAGATCAACTCATAAAGCAGAATGAAAATCGATCAGCCAACACACAATTGGTAGGCACGAAACGAGGATGGAAATTCAACCCGCAAAAGAAAAAGAAAAGAAATAGATCTCATAGAAACAGCAGTTTCTAAACCAAGCAACAGTGAAGCCAGGGACTTTAAAAAATGAATGAATATCTGAAAAGATAGTGGAGGCGAACAATTGTTTAATACTATCCTGAGGATTGTGGCAGATCTCTGTAATGCTGTGATTTTGGGATGTGAAAAGAGCCTTACCTTGTTGGATTTGAATTATCTACTCTGGATTTCTTTTACTGGTAAATATATTATAATTATTTTGAGTTACAAGGCAAGAGAGTCACGCTGGGGCATGCAGAAGATCTGGATGTTACCCATTAGGATGATGGGAATCAACAATCCTGATGAATACCACAACTATAACTATATGGATATAATTATAATGTCACTCGGGTGGTTGTTTTTACTTTTATATATATACGAGGATATCTATTACTGATGGGGGCAGAAGATGATTGAAGATTTTGAACAAACTGTTGCACCAGCATGTTATTTTACCCTATTATGGGTGATGGATTTAACAATCCAGCGGAAAGACACCAAAGAAGATATTATATGGATTATAAATTTAAAGTTATTGTCTTTTTTCTTTTTACAAAATGGAATGCATATATAGATATGTGTATATCTTAGTAAAGTGGGCAGTGGGTTATATTTAGAATTGTATTGCATGATTTTGTAGGAATTGAAGGGTTGAAATAGGTTAGTTTACTGATTGATTAGTCTAAGAAAAAGGATCCTTAAGTCATATATTTAGGGGAGTGGAGGAATTGGATAGAACTGAATAAATGTTAAATTTGGATGTAGGGAGAAGGCCGCTTTAAAATGTTATATTAATATATATAAAAGATTAAATGTTAAATTGTAATAATACACTATAAGTTTAGGGGAGGAGAAAAAGGGCAGATTATCGTAAAAATGGGAGTTATAAGAATAATATGCTAAGGGTCAGTATTCTGAGGAGGGAGTAAGGGAAAGGAAAGATATTATGTATGTAATTAGTTATGAAATAGCCTATTGTTGTGAAGAAGTCACAGGGGGGGATGGGTGGTGAGGGGGGGTTAGGGAAGAGGGGGGGAAAAAGGGGGAAAAACTTGTATTTGAAAACTTTTTCAATAAAAAAAAAAAAGAAGGCTCTCCCCCTGGGGGTCACCAGCCTACACTGTCTGGCTGATGGCACCCTGAGGAGGCCCTCTCTGTGGGAGCGCACGGGTCGATGGGAGGTCGTCAGTAGCAGCAGGCGGTCTCGAAGATAGCTAGGCCCTATGCCATGGAGCGCTTTGAAGATGATAACCAGCACCTTGAAGCGCACCCGGAAGACCACCGGGAGCCAGTGCAGCTCGCGCAGGAGCGGTGTTACATGGGAGCACCATGCTGCTCCCGTCACTACCCGCGCTGCTGCGTTCTGGACCAGCTGGAGCCTCCGGGTGCTCCTCAAGGGGAGCCCCATGTAGAGAGCGTTGCAGTAGTCAAGGCGAGAGGTGACGAGGGCGTGAGTGACTGTGCACAGGGAATCCCGATCAAGAAAGGGTCGCAACTGGTGAATCAGGCGGACCTGACAAAAGGTCCCCCTGGTTACAGCCGTCAGATGTTCCTCCAAGGACAGCTGCATATCCAGGAGGACTCCCAGATTGCGAGCCCTGTCTGTGGGGGCCAATGACTCGCCCCCAATAGTCAGTGATGGAATCAACTGACTATATCGGGATGCCGGGAGCCACAGCCACTCAGTCTTGGAAGGGTTGAGCTTGAGCCTGTTCCTCCCCATCCAGACCCGTACAGCCTCCAGGCACTGGGACATCACTTCAAGGGCATCGTTGGGGTGGCCTGGGGTGGAGATGTACAGCTGGGTGTCATCAGCGTACTGGTGGTATCTCACCCCAAAGCCACGGATGATCTCACCCAGCGGCTTCACATAAATGTTGAACAGAAGGGGCGAGAGGACCGATCCCTGTGGCACTCCACAAATGAGAGGCCTCGAGGTCGACCTCTGCCCCCCTGCCAACACAAACTGCGACCGGTTGGAGAGAAAGGAGGAGAACCACCGCAACACAGTGCCTCCCACCCCCAACTCTTCCAGCCGGTGCAGCATGATACCATGGTCGATGGTATCAAAAGCCGCTGAGAGGTCTAATAGGACCAGAACAGAGGAACAACCCCTGTCCCCAGCCCTCCAGAGATCATCAACCAACGCGACCAATGCCGTTTCTGTGCTGTGCCCAGGCCTGAAACCCGACTGGAACGGATCTAGATAAGATGTTTCCTCCAGGAATTGCGGAAACTGTCGTGCGACCACACTCTCAACAACCTTCGCCATAAAGCGAAGGTTGGAGACAGGACGATAGTTGGCCAATATTGCTGGATCCAGGGACGGCTTCTTGAGGAGAGGCCTCACCACCGCCTCTTTCAAGGCGGTGAGGAAGTAACCCTCACTCAATGAAGCGTTGATAACACCCTGGAGCCAGCCTCGTGTAACCTCCCGGGAAGCCAGTACCAACCAGGAGGGACACGGGTCCAGTAAACATGTGGCCGCACTAAGTCTCCCCAAAATCCTGTCCACATCATCAGGAGTCACAGCATCAAACTCCTCCCAGATAACATTCTCAAGACTATTCCTCGTCACCCTGCCCTTATCTACCCAGTCAGAGTCCAAATCCCCCCGGATCTGAGCGATTTTGTCATACAGGTATTGTCCGAAATCCTCCACCCTGCCTTCCAAGGGATCCTCCCGCACTCCCGGATGAAGCAGGGAGCGGGTAACCCTGAACAGGGTGGCCGGACGATTCCCTGATGACGCAATAGAAGCGGAAAAGTAATTAAACTTTGCCGTCTTTATCGCCACTAGGTAGGCCTTAATATGCGACCTTACCCGTGTTCAATCAGATTCAGCGAGACTGGCCCTCCAACCGCTCTCCAGGCGTCTTTTCCGGTGCTTCATTTCCCTCAGCTCCTCAGTGAACCAAGGAGCCGCGCAGGATCGGCACCGGGTCAGAGGCCGCAAAGGCACGACTCGGTCCAAGGCCCCACCAGCCGCCCGGTCCCAGGTGGCTACCAGCTCCTCGGCCGAATCATGTGCTAGAACCTCAGGAAATGGCCCAAGCTCCGTCTGGAACCTCTCAGGATCCATCAGGCGCCTGGGGCGGATCCATCTAATTGGATCCGCCTTCCTGCGGGGGGGCAGCGGTTCAAAAATCCAGGCGAAGGAGTGAATGGTCTGTCCATGACAAGGGTTCCACGTCTATATCCCCAATAACAAGACCACTCAACCACTGGCCAGAGACAAAAATCAGATCCAGAGTGTGACCTCCCCTGTGAGTAGGGCCATGAACTAACTGGGTCAGGTCCATGGCCGTCATGGAAGCCATGAACTCCCGAGCCATCTCAGACGTTTCACCAACGGATGGCAAGTTGAAATCACCCATGACTAAAAGCCTGGGTGTATCAACTGCCACCATGGCTATCACGTCGAGTAGCTCAGGTAGGGCTATTGCCACGCGGCAGGGAGCCAGGTACATAAGCAACAAGCCCATCTGAACCCCACAACCCCACCTCACAAGGAGGGACTCACATCCGGCTATCTGAGGCACAGTGGTCTCCCTAGGACCCAGATCCTCGTTAATAATAACCGCCACCCCCCCGCCCCTCCCCTGGGCCCTCGGCTGATGGAATGCTATGAAGCCTGGTGGGCACATTTCAGCCAGAGGGACACCGCCCTCCGGGCCCAACCAGGTCTCCGTAATACCCGCTAGGTCCGCTCCTCCTCTTGTATAAGATCGTGAATGAGGGGGGCCTTATTTACCATGGACCTAGCGTTGCATAACATCAGCCGAAGGCCCAGATCCTGAGTGTCTAAGCCACCTAGTCTCCGAGAGGAGCCATGGGGACCGGGGCAAGCAATTGCTCTCAAACAGCGAGTGCGAGCCCCCAACACATGATATGGTCCCCTGCTCCCGCCATATCTGCCCCTCCCATCTACCGTGCTGATGGTACAGACCTCATAGGTATCGTCCCCCATCCCTTTCCCAGTCCCTCGACCAGCACCTCCCAAGTCGTTACCCTGTGCCGGGCTCGGCTCTGACCCTGGTGGATTTCCCCCCCCCATCCCCCAGAGTCTTCTTCCCAATTTCTCTAGAAAGATCATTACAAACCCCCCTCCCAGAACCCCTTAAAATCTTAAAAAATTTCCCTAAAAAAACCCACAAATTCTTCCTTGCTCCATGCCATCTCTCTGGACTCCAAAGTCCGTCATCGAGATAGGCCCTCGATAATGTGGAGGGCCAAACCTGCGAGAGGGGAGAATCTCGCAGGGCGAGGAGTTCCGACACCGAATACATATAATCATCATCAGGGGAGCCAAAGTCTACTATGCTACACATAGTAACAGCAGCGAGAATTGTCTATGCTCAATGTTGGAAATTAGAAAATATACCAGCCAATGAGATGATTATATACTAGATACTAGAATGTGCTGAGATGTATAGGCTCACATTAGAAATGAAAGGCAAAGAAAAAGCAGAATTTTATGAGATGTGGGATAAGTGGTATAACTGGTTAGAACAGAGAAATAAAAATGTACAGGAATAAATGTAAATACCTGCAAGAGACACATGACACAGTACTGTTAAAAATGTTTATTGTTATGTAATTTGAAAATAAAAAAATAAAATTGAAAAAAAAAAGAAAAAGAAAATTGTGTCTGGTATATGCAAATGAAGACTCAATCATCCAGGCCTGGAACAAAGAGTTGGTTCATTCCCATGATTCTCTGACTCTCTGCCTACCCAAAATTTTCATTCTGACTGAAGAAGTTACTTTGATGAATAATGAAACATCTCAGTTTTAATAAACTTTGGTCCAGTTGCCATAATTTAGATGTTCTTTAGATGCTTTTGGCCTGGATGATTAAATCTTCATTTGTATGTTTCTTTTCATATTTGGGAGAAACCCCCTGCAGTCTGTATGGCAAGAGTTGTTCATTCCAACAACTCTCTAACTCTCTGCCTACCCAAAATTTAACGTGCCATACACTAAAAAAAACAACAAAAAAAACCTTTTTAGATGTGCCTGGAATATTAAGGGCTGCCATGAACGTTGAGACAACTGGAGGTCAGCACACAACTGTTTTCCATAAGAAGCAATGTACAAAATCAATCCCTTTGTCATGAGGGAAATCTTTAGATCATCAATCACCTCCTGGCATTCACTATGGAGGACAACAAAAATTAAAAAAGAAAATAAACTGCAAAAAATATTTCAGTTTCACACACCTGATGACAAAGACCCTAGCAGGACCGCAAATAGTTGTATTTTTCTGTCTTTCCACTGAGACAAATTTATACTTACTGCTTTTTTTCCTGCTGGAGACTAATCTATACATCTGGAAAAGGCAGTGATTTATTGCTTCTTCTTTCTTACAGCCATATTATTGGTATGTTAAAGATGTAATTGAATTTCTCAAAGCTAACTTGTGGAATTACAATCCCCTGCTGATAGGCTGTTTCGCAGGACAAATGCTGAAGTAACCATAAATCCTACACAGTGCAGTTATGTACACTTTTCTTAATTAGCCTTTACAAGAAATCAAAAGCTGACTTTCTACTCTTTCAAAAGCCTAGTTCCATTTCAGTTGTAGATTTTGCCCAAATTTTGAATAGCTAAAATTTAATTCAGAATATTACATTCATGTAATACATTAATATTACATTAATGGAATGGTGTTAAGTGGAAGAACAATAAAAATCTGTGATGATGCTATTTGTATATGTATCTTGTTTGTTTTAACTATAAGGTGGGCAATGCTGTTGAGTTAAGTGGCCTAAAATTGAATTAAAGAAATACATAAATAATCTTTAAAGTTCATTGATACCAATAGCAGAACTAAAAAGATGGTTCTTCATTGAACTGAGCACTCTTATCTTTATTTGTTTTTTTGTAGGCAAAATCTTCTTTCTTTCCAATTTTGCTAAGATTGTCTTCCATTGTTGTGCTTATGGACTAGTACAAAAAAAAAAAAAAAAAAGCCACCAGAAAAGAAAAATACAAAATAGACAAGAATGCCAATGAAAGTGAATCAAATGTTGATATGAGCCATCAGGTGCCCAAAAAGTAAACATATATCCTCAACCCCTGTGACTACATACATCACTTTCCAACACTGAGGCAAATTTACTCCTTCTAGAAAATGGATTTTGATTATGAGTATAGTTTTAAAAAATAATTGATTATACTTGAAGAATAGTAAATTTCTAAATTTGAAGATAACAGGTTTATGTTTCCAAAATCAAAAAGCATAAAACTGCTACTTTAATGAAGGAGAGTGGTTCTATAAGTAGAAAATAGAACATTAAACAGTTCAATAATGTGTCCAAATATGCCTTACATCCCTTTAAATGCAACCCTTCTGCAAACTGTTGCATTTGTTGCAAACAGAGGTGCTACCGAAATTTAAGCAATGGGTAAGCTTTGTGGAAAGGAGATATAAACAATAGGTATGTCAGCTGCAGACAGACAGAGGTTCAGAATTCATGTCAGTAAGTTTTCAACAATGGTTGGAACAGTTAGGTATAAAACACAGATGCACAAATCTGTACACAGCTGCTGAGAATGCTGAGAGGTGCAATGGTGTCTTACAAACTATGAAGGATTCACTGCTGGAGGATTCTGGTCTGAGCAGGTCATATTGGAGTGAAGCCATGTTGACTGTTAATTATTTAATTAATAGGCTGTGGAGCTCATCTATTAATGATACTCCATATGTAGTGCTATATGGGAGAAAGCCATCTCTGGCACATTTAATGGTTTTTGGAAGCAATGCATGGGTGCATATTCCAAAAGCAGTTAGAAGAAAGGGACAGCCAAAGGCTAGAAAGCTCAGGTTTATGGGCTATGAGCCAGGCTCAAAAAGCTATCACTTTAGCGATGGGAGCAAAAGAATAGTGATTTCCAGGTCAGCTAGTTTTGCAGAGCAAAATTAGAAAAGAATTGATGCAAATTTTTGGAATGATCCACTTAGTGATGGTAACTCACTGATGGTGTCAGTGTTCAAGGAGGAGAAGCTGAAAAAGATTTGAAGCAAGAGAGGGATGAAACAAAGGAGCAGTCAATGCCATGCAGGTCAAAGCGATGGAACAAGTGGATTCCACCTGACAGGTATTCTGCTAGTAAAGTAAAGGTGTGTTATGTATGGTATGAACCAAGAAACTATAAGGAAGTATTGGAATTATTATTATTATTATTATTATTATTATTATTATTATTATTATTATTATTGAATTTGTATACCGCCCTACTCCCGAAGGACTCATGGCGGTGTACAGCCATGGAATAAAACATATAAATACAAAATTTAAAATAGATTAAAACGAATTAAATAATTTGGCTGAACAAATTTAAAACCCCAATAATTTAAAACCAGGTTTAAAATTTCTATTTAAAAAGGGGAAAGACTTAGGTTAGGCCGGCTTGGTGAAATAGGAAGGTCTTAAGTGCGCGACGGAAGGTACGCAGATCCGGGATCCTCCGTATCTCCAGGGGGAGCTCGTTCCAGATAGTAGGTACCCCCACAGAGAAGGCTCTCCCCCTGGGGGCCGCCAGTCGACATTGTTTGGCCGACAGCACCCGGAGTAGCCTCTCTCTATGGGAGCGTACTGGTCGGTGGGAGGCTATTGGTGGTAGCAGGTGGTCCCATAAATAACCAGGTCCTAAGCCATGGAATGCTCTAAACGTGATAACCAAAACCTTGAAGCGCACTCGGAAGACCACTGGGAGCCAGTGCAGCTCGCGCAGGAGAGGTATTACATGGGAGTGCCACGTCGCTCCCGTCACCACCCGCGCGGCCACAGTCTGCGCCAGTTGGAGCCTCCGAGTGCTCCTCAAGGGGAGCCCCATGTAGAGAGCGTTACAATAGTCCAGACGGGAGGTGACGAGGGCATGAGTGACCGTGCATAAGAAGTCCCGATCTAGAAAGGGCGAATCAGGCGAACCTGATGAAAAATCCTCCCAGTCACGGCCGTCAAGTGCTCTTCTAAAGACAGCTGTGAGTCCAGGAGGACACCCAAGTTGCGAGCCCTTTCCATGGGGGCCAATGATTCGCCTCCAATCGTCAGCGATGGCACCAGCTGACTATATCGGGATGTCAGAAACCACAGCCATTCGGTCTTGGATGGGTTGAGCCTGAGCCTGTTCCTCCCCATCCAGATCCGTACGGCCTCCAGGCACCGGGACATCACTTCAAGGGCATCGTTGGGGTGGTCTGAGGTGGAGATGTACAGCTGGGTGTCGTCAGCGTACTGATGGTACTCCACCCCGAAACCACGGATGATCTCGCCCAGCGGCTTTACATAAATGTTGAACAAAAGGAGTGAGAGGACCGATCCTTGTGGCACCCCACATATAAGGGGCCTCGGGGTCGACCTCTGCCCCCCCGTCAACACAGACTGTGACCAGTCGGAGAGAAAGGAGGAGAACCACTGTAGTACGGTGCCTCCCATCCCCAACTCTTCCAACCAGTGCAGCATGATACCATGGTCGATGGTATCAAAAGCCGCTGAGAGATCTAACAGGACCAGGACAGAGGAGCAACCCCTATCCCGAGCCCTCCAGAGATCATCCACCAACGCGACCAATGCCGTTTCTGTGCATTACCTAGAATTGAACAAATAAAGTGGAAAGAAGCCATGGACAAAGAAATGAAATCCATGGGTGAATATAACATGTTCACATCTATGGCTTTGCCACAGAGTAGCAAAGCTGTAGGATGCAAATGGATATAGAAGAAGAAAGTACTGCCCAATAATGAGGTCCAGTATAAAGCAAGGTTAGTGGCACAAGGTTTTTCACAGATGAAAAATGTGCACTATGATGAGGTATTTGTGCCAACTGTAAAGAATGAAAGCATAAGGTTGGCACTAGCATTGGCAATAGCACAGGGCCATAAAATTTGGCATTTTCACATAACCACTGCATTCCTCAGTGCTGAGTTAAAGGAAAAAATTACATGGTTCAAGCACCAGGGTATGAAAGTAAAAAGCCTAACACGGTGTATAAATTGAACAAGTCCATTTATGTGCTGGAGCAGTCAGTCAGGAATTGGAATATCTGTTTAGATACTGCATTGAAGGGTCTTGGGTTCAAGAGTTGCAAGGCTGATGGTTGCATATACACTGGAAAATTACAAGGCGTGGATTGTAAACTATTAGCATTTGTGGATGATCTTTGTTTCATTGCAAAGGATGTAGCACAGTAAAAGGGTTCTCAGGTATTTGAAGGGAACTGTGAATGTGGGTCTTCAAATACTGGTATCTGAAGAATATTAAGGTAATTTGATTATGTCTATTCCAGTCATGAAGGGAGAAGTGTCAGAATATTTATTTATTTATTTATTTATTTATTTACTTACTTATTTACTTATTTACTTATTTACTTATTTACTTATTTACTTATTTACTTATTTACTTATTTACTTATTTACTTATTTACTTATTTATATATTATATTTCTATACCGCCTTTTTCCCGTAGGACTCAAGGCGATGTACAGTCAAGAAAAATATAGATACACAAATATCATAAAATTGCTAATTAAAATTATTACTTAGTTTGGTCAATTAAATAAAACCCAGAATTAGATAACATTTTAAAAAATTATTCACATGTTCATATGTTTAGCCCCACCTGTTGGAACATCAGGGTCTTGAGGGCACGACGGAAAGCATGTAGATCAGGGATATTTCGTATCTCAGGGGGCAGTTCATTCCAAAGGGTTGGAGCCCTCACAGAGAAGGCCCTCCCCCTGGGAGCCACCAGTCGGCATAATTTGACTGACAGTACCCTGAGTAGTCCCTCCCTGTAAGAACGAACTGATCGGTGGGAGGCTATTGGTGTCAAAAGATGGTCTCGTAGGTTCCCAGGTCCTAAGCCATGGAGCACTTTAAAGGTGATAACTAACACCTTGAATCGCACCCAGAAGACCACCGGGAGCCAGTGCAGCTCGTGCAGGAGAGGTGTTACATGGGCGTAACTAGCTGCGCCCATAATCACCCGCGTGGCTACATTCTGGACCAGTTGGAGCCTCCAGGTGCTTTTCAAGGGGAGCCCCATGTAGAGAGCATTACAGTAGTACATATGGGAGGTAACTAGGGCATGAGTGACCGTGTGCAAGGCGTCCTGATCCAGAAAGGGATGCAACTGGCGGATCAGGCGAACCTGATAAAAGGCACCCCTGGCCATGGCCATCAAATGATCTTCTAAAGATAGCCGTGAATCCAGGAGGACACCCAAGTTGCAGGCCCTCTCTGTGGGGAGCAAGATCTCATCCCCAATTGTCAGTGATGGTACCAGCTGACTATACCGGGACGCTGGAAGCCACAGCCACTCGGTCTTGGAGGGGTTGAGTCTGAGCTTGTTTCTCCCCATCCAGATCCACACGGCCTCCAGACAACGGGGCATCACAGCAAGGGCATCATTGGGGTGGTGTGGGGTGGAGATGTATAGCTGTGTGTCATCAGCATACTGATGAACACTCACCCCAAAACCACGGATGATCTCGCCTAGCGGTTTTATATAAATGTTGAACAGAAGGGGTGAGAGGACTGACCCTTACGGCACCCCACAAATAAGGTGCCTCGAGATTGACCTCTGCCCCCCTGCCAACACAAACTGAACGGTCAGAGAGGAAGGAGGAGAACCACCAAAGCACTGTGCCCCCTATTCCTAACCCCTCCAGCCGGTGCAGTAAGATACCATGGTCGATGGTATCAAAAGCCGCTGAGAGATCTAATAGGACCAGGATAGAGGAGCAGCCTCTGTCCCGAGCCCTCCAGAGATCATCCACCAACGCGACCAATGCCGTTTCCATGCTGTATCGTGACCTGAAGCCTGACTGGAACGGATCCAGATAGACAACTTCATCCAGGTATCAGGGTAGTTGTCGCGCCACCACACTCTGAACAACCTTCACAACAAAGCGAAGATTGGAGACTGGACAATAATTTGATAATATAGCCGGGTCCAGGGAAGGCTTCTTGAGGAGGGGCTTGAGGAGGCCAGTACCAACCAGGAGGGACACGGGTCCAATAAACATGTGGCAGTGTTAAGCTTGCCCAGAATCCTGTCCATGTCCTCAGGAGTCACAGAGTCAAACTCTTCCCAGATAACGCTCTCAAGACCTGCCCCCGTCTCCTCCCCTGGATCTACCCAATCGGAGTCCAGGCCTTCCCGAATCTGAGCGACTTTATCATGCAGGAATTGTACAAAATCCTCAGCTCGACCCTTTAAGGGATCTTCCCGTACCCCTACCTGAAGTAGGGAGTGGGTCACCCTAAACAGCGCGGCTGGGCGGTTCTCTGCAGATGCAATAAGAGCAGAGAAATAGCTAGACTTCGCCACTCTTATCGCCACTAGGTAGGTCTTAATATAAGATCTCACCTGTGTTCAGTCAGATTCAGATCGGCTTGTCCTCCAATCGCCCTCCAGGCATCTTTTCTGATGCTTCATCTCTCTTAGCTCCTTGGAAAACCAAGGAGCTAGACAAGATCGGCATCGGGTCAGAGGCCGCAAAGGCACGACGCGGTCCAAGGCCCCAGTAGCTGTCCTGTCCCAGGCAACCACCAGGTCCTCAGTCGAGTCCTGAGCCAGAGTCTCAGGAAATGGCCCAAGCTCCATCAGGAACCTTTCGGGGTCCATCAGGTGCCTGGGTCCATCAGGCGCCTGGGACGGAACCATTTGGTTGGAAGTGAGTGGAAGTGACTTGAAAGTCCATGTGAAGGAGCGAATGATCAGACCATGACAAGGGCTTGATGTCTATATCCCCTATTCTTAGATCATTCAGCCACTGATCAGAGACAAAAATCAAGTCCAGAATGTGATTCCCCAAGTGGGTGGGGCCTTTAACTACCTGGGTCAGGTCCATGGCCATCATGGAAGCCATGAACTCCCAAGCCGTCTCCGACATCTCACCAGCGGATGGCAGGTTAAAATCCCCCATAACAATAAGTCTGGGGGTTTCCACTGCCACCCCGGCTATAATGTCGAGCAGCTCAGGCAGGACCGCTGTTACTTGTCAGGGAGCCAGGTACGCAATCAGTAGGCCCATCTGAATCCCCTGACCCCACTTCACAAGGAGGGACTCACATCCGGCTATCTGAAGAACAGTCGCCTCCCTTGGGCAATGACCTTCTCTAATGATTGCTGCCACTCCCCCACCCCTTCCCTGAGTCCTTGGCTGATGGAATGCACGGAAACCTGGCGGGCACATTTCCACAAGGGGAACTCCTCCCTCCTGGCCTAACCAGGTCTCTGTAATCCCTGCCAGGTCAGCACCCCCCTCTGAAATAAGATCATGAATGAGGGAGGCTTTATTTACCACTCACCTGGCATTACATAACATCTGCCATAGACCCAGGGTCTGAGACTCTGAACAACCCGGGAAACGAGCAGTGCTTTGGGGGTCGGAGTGGGCAATCGCTCATAAACATCAAGTGCGCACTCCCGAAACATAATATGGCCCCCTGCAGCCATCGTATCTGCCCCTCCCACTTACTATACTAATGCCCATCGCTTCATCCCCCTGTATCCTTGTCAGATTTCTGTCCCCATCTTCCCCACCATGATCATCAGACCCATTACCCCTTTCAGTGGATTTTTGGATCCCCCAGATCCATTCCCACAATCCCTCCCAGAACCCTTAAAATAGAACTTAAAGATTTATCTAAAAACCCCCAAAGCCATTGGTTTTTTGCAAACCACCTCTCGGGGTTCCAAAACCCGTCCTCAAGGGAGGCCCTTGATAACTGAGAGGGCCAGACATGTGAGAGGGGGGAATCTTGCAGTGCAAGGAGCTCCGCAGTTGAATACATCAAAGATAGGAGCGAGTTGAAGGAGATGAAGGATCATTTTCTTCTAAGAGTGTTAGAGATGGTTAAGACAGGTAATTTAAAATAAGGGAGGAAATAGATGTTAAAGGAAGACCAGTATGTTATAAATATCAATACATTGGAACATCATCGCCCTCTCACGACGATGGGAAGTCTTGTGGTTGTAGTAAGTCCATCCAAAGGAGGTGGGGGTAAAGGTCTCAAAGGGTCATCCTCTCACGGCGACCAAATCATTTGAAACAAACAAAGAGAAGGTGGTTTATCTCCCCATAATCCAAGACTCTCAATGTCTGTATCTCCTCCAGTCCTGATACCAGCGATGGCCGAGGATTAGATCAAAAAAGTAAGGCAGAGCCACTGGACAAAGTACTTAGGGTTAAATAATCAGGGTAATCTTGGGGAATAGGTGGTAAATAAAGCTGCAGATCGATCTAAGATTGCAAGTTAACACTGAGTGGTCGTAATAGACCTAGATCTGATAAAGGAGAGAGGGACAGTTGAGGGGGAGAATAAGTCATCATCTCCAGTTTGTAATCCTCAGTCCCTATCCATCACCTTGCTCAGGCTACTTAGTTCAATTAGTTTAATTTTTCATGACTGGGAAGACATGGTAACAAGGTCAGCCAATTAATAGACATAGCAACTAAGTCAGCGAATTGGGAGCTGAGACAGACTGGAGCTGGGCGTGTCTTAGTCTGCAGCTTCTGAGTTTGTAAAGAGAAACTGAAACCAGTGTGTGTGAACTTGTCTGCTGATCTGAGCTGAAATGAAACTGTGAATCTGCTGTTGGTATTGTAAACTTACTTCATATATTATTGTGTATATAAAGAAGTTAATGAATCCTGCTGCATCAGTTTATCTGTGTGTGCTTCTGGATTTGTTTTTTGCAACAAACTCTGACAGTTTGCTACAGTGATGCAGTGGCCTAGAGGTAGAGCTCTTGCCTTACAATCAGGAGGCTGTGAGTTTGATCCTAGGTAGTGGCAACTATTTCTCTCTCTGGGCATAATGAGTAAATATCAGCTGCAAACTCTGCATTGGTGACAGGAAGGGCATCCAGCCAGTAAACACTCAGCTCCATTCAGTTGCCCCGACTCCACCCTATGCAAGGGATTACGGGGTCATTAAAAGATTTTTTTTTAAATTGTAAGTTTGGTACTGATGAGTCAATACAAAATGCTTGCATCTACAGCTGTTCGTTTTTTAACTGCATTGTTTAAATATAATAAACTAATGGATGGATGAGGTTACAGATCATAACAAAGTCTTCTGCCAAATATTTTATTATTTATTATTTATTAATTCAATTTGTATGCTGCCCCTCTCCGAAGACTCAGGGTGGCTCACAATGCATTTAAAATCATTATAAAAAACATTTAAAAATTAAAAACATTAAAACTCATTCACACCATTCATGGCCAGATCTCACCGGATCACAAAAGCGAGATCAACAGCCCCAGGCCTGCCAGAAAAGCCAGGTCTTCACTGCTTTTTGGAAGGCCAATAGGATGGGGATGGTCCAGATCTCAGGAGGTAACTGGTTGCAGAAAGCTGGGGCAGCCACGGAGAAGGCCCTCCCCCGTGGGCCCGCCAGCCAGCATTGTTTAGCTGACGGGACCTGGAGGAGACCAACTCTATGGGATCTTACTGGTTGTTGGGAGTTATGTGGTAGAAGGCGGTCTCGAACATACCCTGGCCCTGAGCCATGTAGGGCTTTAAAGGTAATAACCACCTTGAATTGTGACCGGAGACCAATAGGGAGCCAGTGCAGCTCGCGGAGACTTGGTGTAATGTGGGTGTACCTAGGTGCACCCACGACAGCTTGTGGGCTGCGTTCTGAACCAATTGTAGTCTCTGAACACTTTTCAAGGATAGCCCCATGTAGAGTGCGTTGCAATAATCTAACCATGAGGTAACAAGGGCATGAGTGACCATGAGGAGAGCCTCCCGATCCAAGTAGGGTCGCAATTGGTGCACCAGGCGAACCTGTGCAAAGGTCCCCCTAGCCACAGCTGTCAGATGTTGCTCTAATCTTAGCTGTGAGTCTAGGAGGACACCCAAATTGCGAACCCGTTCTGAGGGGACAATTTCTCCCCCCTCCCAGAACCAAGGATGGACAATCAACATAGTCTTTAGGAGGCAATACCCACAGCCACTTGGTCTTGTCTGGGTTAAGTCTGAGCCTGTTGACTCCCATCCAGACCCTCACAACCTCCAGGCACCAGCACATCACATCCACCACATCACTGAATTGATGTGGGGTAGAGATATACAGCTGGGTATCATCAGCGTATTGCTGATATCTCACCCCGGATCGTTGGATGATCTCACCCAGCAGCTTCATGTAGATGTTAAATAGGAGGGGAGAGAGGACCGAGCCCTGAGGCACCCCACAAACGAGGGGCCTAGGGGTCGACCTCTGTCCTCGAAATGAAGCGGGATTTACTAATCCCAATCAGTTCCTGTCAACAAGTCAAGAGACAAGACCACAGAGATCCAGAGAAAACAGGTTTATTGAGTATTGCTAGCAATAGGCTCAGTGCAGTAGCCTGCCAAGGACTGAGCCCCGAACTACGCCCTAAGGCAGATTTTATAGGTTTTGAGATTTGACAGTGACATAGCATAATTCAGTTCCGCTTATGGATAATACATTGTGCATACAGATAGATAACTCTAAGGGAGATTCACTGGAAAAGTACAAAAGCAGAAGCTCATAGTTTTGTGATACATATTCCATATATGGGTATATCCTACATCTTACCCAATATATTCCAGTAAGTTCTATAGGGCATACAACTTGGTACATCTTGTGGTTACAACAGAAGATTACAAATGTCAAGTTCCCTTTTAGGCGTACAGATGTAGGAGAAAGGGCCTTATGATTATATCTTTTATATAAGAGTGCAATAAACAGTGTAAATGAGGTTATATACCATTTGATTGAGGGGCTCTCCTTCATTCCCCCCTGTTGAGACTTGGCCAAGTAATGCAATTACTGCGAAGTCTCATAGTTGGGGTTACCTTCCTCCATATCCATAAGTTTCTGATATTCCCACCAGGCCATAGCTTGGGCTGTAGCTTTTTTTCTCAACCAATAAAGATAGTGTGCTGGTAATGGTGCGAATAAAGATAGGGAGAATACAAGGCAAAATAACACATCCAGCTGCAATGAGGCCAATGAGAGCGACGATAGCTTGTAAACCAGGCAATTTCGGGGACCATCCCGAGAAGGCATCTGCTAGGTTGAAGCCTCTCCATGTCTGAACAGGGACATGTGCCAATTAGTGAGATCGAACTTGCCACACACACCTCCCTCTTTAGCTAACAAATAATCTAAAGCAAGGCGATTCTGCCAAGCTCCTCTTCCCCCCTGTTCCCAGCAGAACGCGATAGAGATAAAGAGCGTTAATGACAATACTAACAAACAAAAGAACAACAACCACCCAAATGGAAGGCATAAGGCCACGGCGAATGCAAGCGGTCTCACGCATACGCTGAGCAGCATCCATCAGGGTTATGAAGAGGGGACCTTCCTTCCAGAGCTCAGGGTGTAACGAACACATACCAAATTGCTTTGAACCCTTATCAACAGCAGGCTCATCCATATCCACTCAGATCCAAACCTTCCAACCATGTTCAGTCCACCTCCATATTTTATAGGCATACCTATCTGCTGTCTGTTCTTTTAGTTTAGCTCTTTCGGCATCCAGCAGTGCAGCTTGTATGGTGGGGCTAAGCTTGAGAGTATAAGAGGAGGGTTTATCTAGACAACTTACAAGGTAACGAGATAATACTTCTTCTATGATTACTATATCACACGCGGTAACACAATGTATACAAAGAACACAGTCAATACAATGTGCACAGCAGCAGCATCCACACTTACATGAGCAAAACCAACACATTAGCAGAAGAAGATAAATACTCAATGCAAAGAAAAGAGGCCTTCTTCATCCAATCTTCCCCCGTGCGTAGAAAGTCAGCTTCCGGTGTGACTTAGCAAGGGTTCCAACGTCGTCTCTTGTACGTAGAGGGACAGCTTCCGGAGCGTCACCAGAAGAGGTAGCCTGAGGTGAAGTGTGTCCTCAACGAAAGGTGAGGCGCAAAGGCTGCGCTGGATGGGGTTCCACCAGCCAGGAAGATGGCGCGGCAACCTTGACTCGTGACCAATGGATCCAAGGCCTAATTTCAGCAACTTTAATAGCAAGCGGAGAAGTCATAACTACAGAGAAAGGACCCCTCCATTTGGGACAAAGGGGTTCCCGTTTCCACTCCTTAACCCACACCTCCTGACCCGGTGAGATGTTATGGGTGGTGTCAAGATCGGGCTCAGGGAGGAGAGTTGCGGGATTCAAGGAAGTGGATTGCCTTAAAACAATCATGGGGTTGTGGGTTATTAAGCCTTGGTATTTAAGCATTCAGGGATTGACTAACCACAAATGGCCTTTTGTTTCCAAGACAGCCTTCAGGGCATGAGGGGTTTGAATTTCAAGTTCTTGTCCAAAGGTTAGTTTGCTAGCCTCCTGAGTAAGAAGAGCAGTGCCAGCAACAGCCTTCAGACAAGCAGGCCAACCCCTTGCAACAGGATCCAACTGCTTGGAAAGATAGGCCACAGGGCGATGCCAGGTGCCCAACCTTTGGGTTAGAACCCCAACAGCAACATTCTGTTTAGTATCTACAAATAACTGAAAAGGTTTATCTAAGTCTGGCAAACCTAAACT
The DNA here is from genome assembly GCA_022577455.1 of Arizona elegans. Classification (NCBI taxonomy): domain Eukaryota; kingdom Metazoa; phylum Chordata; class Lepidosauria; order Squamata; family Colubridae; genus Arizona; species Arizona elegans. The sequence goes on from JAKOOJ010000006.1 coordinate 43,665,409, forward strand.
AGGGGCTTGCATCAGAGCATGTTTTAAACTTGTGAAACTTTTCTGTTCCTCTTTGTGCCAGAGGAGTGGCTCACGGTCACTGCCTCTGGTTGCCTCGTAGAGGGGTTTAGCAAGGAGGCTGAAGTTGGGAATCCAAATGCGGCAAAACCCAGCAGCCCCCAGAAACCCCCGGAGATCCTTCTTGGTCCTTGGGGTGGGGAGGCGGCAGATGGCTTCTTTTCTTTCATGACCCAAGGTGCGTTTCCCAGGCTCAATATCATAGCCTTATCTGACCTTTTGCAAAACCAATTGTGCCTTTTTCCGAGAAGCCTTGTAGCCCAAGCGCTGTAAAAGGTGCAATAGGTCATAAGTGTTTTGCCAGCAGATGTCCTTTGACTGGCCGGTGACCAACAGGTCATCAACATACTGTAAAAGGACATCTGGCCCAGGAAGGCGTAGGGCAGCCAAATCACCCGCAAGGGCATTACCAAACAGAGTGGGGGAGTTCTTAAAACCTTGAAGTAGCCTGGTCCACGTATACTGCTGTTTGCGACCAGTAGCCGGATTTTCCCATTCGAAAGCAAAGAGGTGCTGGCTCTTTTTATGGACAGGGATGGTAAAGAAGGCATCCTTGAGGTCAATAACCGAAAACCATGACGCAGTCTGGGGAATTAATCCCAGAATTACGTAAGGGTTCGGGACCAAAGGATGGATAGTCACAGTTGCGCAATTAACTGGTTTTAGATTCTGAACCGGGCGGAAGCTGCCATCCCCCTTTGGAATAGGCAAAATAGGGGTGTTCCAGGCCAATTCAGTAGGGACCAGAATGTCATGAGCCAGATAGAGATCAATGACTTCTTGGATAGCTTGCATAATGTGCCTAGGGTAGGCCCGCTGACGAAGGCGAACCGGAGTTTTGGCAGGGAGCTCCTCGACAATGATGGGTGCCTGATGGCTAGCAAAACCGGGGGGGGGGTTGTCCTCTGCCCACAGAAAAGGGACATTAAAATCCTCCCATCCGGTATTCCCTTCAATTTCCTGCAAGGCCATTAGGCGCCATGCTTCCTCCTGGGGGACGTCCACAGAGACTTGCCATATGTCATGGTAGCAGAACCATCCTGGTCAAAAGAAATCTGAGCCCGTAATTTACATAGCAAGTCTCGTCCCATAAGAGGAAGGGGGCACTCAGGCATATACACAAATTGATGGGTTATTGTTTTACCCCCCGTGTGACAAATTAGGGGATTGAGGAAAGGGCGTTGAATTGGTTGGCCTGTGGCCCCCTGGACCGTGATGGAATGCGGGGAGGGCTTGGCCAAGGGTTTGGTTATGACGGATCGGGTGGCCCCCGTGTCCACTAGGAAGGAAATAGGCTTGCCTCCAACAGTTAATCTGACCATAGGTTCTGGGAGGCGGGCTGAACCCGGTCTGTCTCACTCCCATTCCTCGACTTCGGCCAGCCCAATGAGGGGGGTGTTAAACGTCCCACGTCCCCTCCCTCGAAAGGGTCTGCCTCGTCCACCTCGGTCTTCTCTGGCAAAGCCTCCCCGGTTCCCTTCACTGACACGTTCCTTTTCCCTGTTGGGGCATTCACCCTTCCAGTGGCCAGTCCTTTTACATATGGCACACTGGTTCCGCCCCAGGGGTCCCCCTGACCCCTGACCCCTTGAGCCTCTGCCCATCCATGGCCCACCCCGGGCCGCAGGCCTGCCCATCAGGGCAGCGGCGAGCAGTTCTGCTTTCTTATGCATTTTCTGCTCTTGTTTCTTTTCCTCAATCTTATCCCTGTTAGCAAAAACCTTCCTTGCAACCTCCATCAGCTCACTCATCGATTTCCCAAGAGCTCCCTCCAACTTCTGTAATTTCCGCCATATGTCAGGGGCAGATTGAGAAATGAAGGCCATTGCCAACATTGTCCTTCCCCGCGAGGGACATATGGCGGTGGATTAGGTAGTTCCTCGGGGCAGCTAGGGAGGATTGTGGGCATAGTCTTTCCCTTTTTGAGTGGCAAGGTGCGTGAGACTAATAGTCTGCACCTCGTGGCTTTGCATTTTTGTAGCCACGGGGGGGGGGGTGTTGTACCAGATTAAGCCAGACATCGATATAAGGGGCTTGGTCCGGGTGTCCTTTGGTGGGGTGGAAAACCCTCTGGTGTACTCGCAGTACAATCTCTGGGTCCAATGACCCTGTTACTGGCCAGTCAACTCTGAAGTCTGGCCAGTCCACCTCACAGAAAACCCGTAACCTTTGCCTGCTCCACCTTATGCCGTAGTCTTGGCTAATGTAGGTGTCTTTAAAATGTTTTAACATACATGCCAAAGGGGTGAGTGGCGTACTTCCTCCTCCACCCATCTTCCTCCCAGGGCACCAGACAAGACAAGTAGGAAAAGGGATTTGGGAAGAAGGTAAGGGGTCCTTCCTTCCCAGAGAAACACCAAGGGGTCTCAATCACTCTTCCCTGGCTGCCAGCCCCGGACACTCGACGGTCACTGGACAGAACCGCGGGGTACACTCACACCTGTCATACAAGACAAACCTCCCACCTTTAACCTTTAGGGAAGGGTGATCAGGCCTTCCCCCCACTCTTACCTGTTTCCAGGCTAGTGGTTATTTCCCTCTTCCCAGGGACCCAGATACTTGCCTGCAGGCGTCCTTTCGTCTCCTTCCAGCTGGATTGAAGTGGACCTGATCTCTTGGTTTCTCTCAAGTGGTTCTTGGAGGCGTCAACCGATGCTGCGAGGGGGCCGGCTCCACGGGGAAGTCCCTCGGACCAAAAAAAGTCCGATGGCGCCTGGGATATTTCCCCGAGCCTCCGAGACCCCCTCACAGCGTGGTGACGGTCCAGAGGAATCTAAAAATTCCGTTGCCCTCCTGGCTGGCTCGCCAGAAATGAAGCGGGATTTACTAATCCCAATCAGTTCCTGTCAACAAGCCAAGAGACAAGACCACAGAGATCCAGAGAAAACAGGTTTATTGAGTATTGCTAGCAATAGGCTCAGTGCAGTAGCCTGCCAAGGACTGAGCCCCGAACTACGCCCTAAGGCAGATTTTATAGGTTTTGAGATTTGACAGTGACATAGCATAATTCAGTTCCGCTTATGGATAATACATTGTGCATACAGATAGATAACTCTAAGGGAGATTCACTGGAAAAGTACAAAAGCAGAAGCTCATAGTTTTGTGATACATATTCCATATATGGGTATATCCTACATCTTACCCAATATATTCCAGTAAGTTCTATAGGGCATACAACTTGGTACATCTTGTGGTTACAACAGAAGATTACAAATGTCAAGTTCCCTTTTAGGCGTACAGATGTAGGAGAAAGGGCCTTATGATTATATCTTTTATATAAGAGTGCAATAAACAGTGTAAATGAGGTTATATACCATTTGATTGAGGGGCTCTCCTTCACTACCAGTACTGACTGTGATTGACCAGAGAGATAGGAGGAGAACCACCGTAACACGGTGCCTCCCACTCCCAGCTCCCTTAGTCGTCCCAGAAGGATACCATGGTCAATGGTATCGAAAGCCACTGAGAGGTCAAGTAGCACCAAGATGGAGGAATGACCCCCATCTCGGACTTGCCAGAGATCATCCATCAGCATGTCCAAAGCAGTTTCTGTGCTATAGCAAGGCCTGAAGCCAGACTGAAAAGGGTCTAGATAATCCATTTCCTCCAATGACCACAGGAGCTGAAGTGCCACCACTTTCTCTACAACCTTTCCCACAAAGGGTAGGTTGGAGACTGGACGAAAGTTCTTTAATTCTGCTGGGTCCATGGAAGGCCTCATGAGGAGGGGCCTTACAACCGCCTCCTTTATTGGTTGCAGGAAGGCCCCTTCCCTCAAGGACACGTTAACTAAAGTCTGGAGCCAGCCTCGTGTAACCTCCCTGCTGGCCAAAACCAGCCAGGAGGAGCATGGGTCCAACAAACAAGTGGAGGAACTCATCGCTCCTACAGCCTTGTCCACTTCCTCAGGAGTCACAGGCTTAAACTCATCCCACACAATAGGACTAAGACCTGCCCCCATCATCTCGGTTGGAATTGCCCAATCAGAGTCCAGGTCCATCCGAATCTGAGCAACTTTATCCAACACAAACTCCTCAGCTCTACCCTGCAAGGGCTCCTCCACTCCCCCTAATTAAGGAGGGAGCAAGTCACCTTGAATAGGGTGGCTGGGCGCGAATCCACAGATGCAATAAGTGTGGAAAAATCAAACATTTAGTCGCCCATATTGCCACTAAATAAGTCCTAAAGGGCTCTTAAGAGTGTTCAGATTCTGAGTTACTGGTCCTCCAGCGTTGCTCTAGACGTCTCTTCTGGCACTTCATCTCCTGGAGCTCCTCGGTAAACCAGGGAGCTTTCCTGGATCCATCACCATGAAGAGGTCACAAAGGCGCAATCCGGTCCAGTGCCCCAGATGCTGCCCTATTCCAGGCAGCCGTCAGGGACTCAGCTGGACTGTGGACAAGGGAGTCAGGTATCTCCCCAAGCTCCTTCTGGAACCCTTCAGGGTCCATTAGGCACCTGGGGTGGAACCACTTAATTGGTTCCGCCTCCCTGCGATGAGGAGTAGCGTCCTGAAGTCTAACCTCAGCAGGAAATGATCTGATCATGACAAGGGAGAAGCATCAATACCCCTTAATTCCAGATCATATCTCCACTGCCCCGAGAGACACACCAGGTCAAGTGTGTGTCCCCCACTATGAGTCGGACCCTGAACTATATGGTCAGGTCCATGGTTGTCATGGAAGCCATGAACTCCTGAGCCACATCTGAGGATTCGTCAAGTGATGGCAAATTGAAGTCCCCCAGTACTATAAGCCTGGGGAACTCCACTGCCAGCCCAGCTACCACCTCTAGCAGCATAGGCAGGGCTGTTGTAATGCAGCTGGGAGGCAGGTACATCAGCAACAAGCCCAACTAAACCTCTGAGTCCAACCTCAAAAGGAGAGACTCACACCCAACAATTTCAGGGGCAGGGATCCTGCGAGGGCAAAGACTCTTCCGGACAATGGCTGCCACTCCTCCATCCCTTCCCTGGAATTGCGGCTGATGCAATATCTGGAACCTGTCTGGGCACATCTCTCAGAGGGGCATACCCCCCTCCTGACCCAGCCAGGTCTCAGTTATGCATGCCAGGTCATCCCCCTCCTCCAGGATTAAGTCCTGAACAAAGGGGGGGGGCTTGTTAACAACAGACCTGGCACTAAACAGCAGCAGCCTGAAGCCAACACCGATGTCATGACTCGGTGACATCCCAAGTCACCAGGTATACGAGGCAATCCCGGTGAACCAGGACCAGAGGAGCCGGAACAAGTAATCGTTTTGAGACAGCAAGTCCTAGTTCTCTGAGCCTACCCCTTGGCTCCCACCATATCTATCTCTCCTGGTCATAACCGCAATACTCCAGCTCTCCAACACCCCAGAGATCCCCTCCCCCACCTCAATGCCCCCCCTCCTCCCCGGCAGGCAAAGCACCCCACTCATTCCGAGCCGAGGGTCATATCTGAGTCCCCATCTGCTTCTGTTTGCACACTCAGCAGAGGGGGTTCCATTCCTTGCCCCTGGCTCCCTCATTCTCCCCAAATTCAGCCTCTCCAAACCCATTCCTTCCATCCCATCCATCCCAATACCCTCACACATACACACGCACACCCTCCCCAAGATAAAATTAATGTATTAAGCCAAAGGTGTTAAGTGGATTAAAACACATCTAAGACTAAAGTCTAAAAAATGCTCCTTCTGAGATCCATGGGTCTCCAGCTCCTGGATGGGAGAAGAAGTCCTTTGGTATCCTGGGAGCAGAACTAGATCTCCCCCAGGCATCCTTCCTTCTGTGATCCATGGGTCTCCAGCTCCCTTCGCCAGTAAGAGCAAAGCATGCCTGGATGTGCCACTGATAATCTTTAATATATGTTAGTTTCAGGAACTGAGAAATTTCAGCTACCATCATGCAGTTTTTAACATCCTGTTTGTTAGCAAAGATGAGCAAGCCTGCTTTTCTCAAGTCCTCATGTGCTAACATTTTATACAATTCTTCTTTAGTTACGGAAAGTCTTTCTCTGTCTGTGCTATCCACAACTATCACAAACTCAGTATTTGTATAATATGTGTTCCATGATGATCAAAGAGATTCTTGGCCTCCAATATCCCACTTAAGAAAACATGTATTATTAAGGTTAGAAACTAAGAGTCTCAGATCCAAGATTTATAATCTTTTTTGCTTCGGAGGGCTCGAGGCTCTTTCCCTCCTTTCGATGGCCGATGAATACACAGTCTCTGAGGCGAAAAAAATGAAAAAGTATCTCCAGGGATGCAAACAGAGTTACCTTGACGTAGCTAGTGTTTGTCGTGATATTAACTGCTATTCTGGAGATTAACAGCTAATCAAGTAGATCATAGTTAATAGAGAAGAATGTGTGGATGCTCCAACACTGGAGATTTTTAAGAAGAAATTGGACAACCATTTGTCTGAAATGGTATAGGGTTTTTTTCTTGCGCAAGGGATTGAACTAGAAGCCCTCCAAGGTCTCTTCCAATTCTGTTATTCTGTTATTCTGTTAGTGAACAGTTATGTCCTTAGAGCAATGGACACATCTGGACTTGTAAGAATAAGTTGTGAGCATGCTTACTAAATGGTATCGATGGGGAGGGATCTTACGCATTCATAGATCATCAGATATCTGATGATCATATCATCATCAGATAATTACCCATCATAAAACATGGATTTGTCAGAAAGCTGCAGCCACTCACTTCTCCTTAAAGCATCTCCCAGATGCTTTCTACCACTCCAGCTAACCTTTGGCAAGGGAAGCACAGAACCAAAGAAAAACTGGGTTTCAGTTATTCTCATCCTGTTAGTTTGTAAAAATTATTGTGGGATTACTCAAGGAATCTGAGGCAATTAAATTAGGTGTCAACTGTCCAACTAGCAGACCCAAAAGAAGTAAAGACTCTCAGGATCATGAATTCTCAAAAGTAAAACTTTGTTGGATACACCATTTCAGCACTGAAGAATCAAAATCAGTTCTGGTTTTCCTGCGCAAAGTCTTGCTTAGTTAAACAATAACTTCCCTTTCTCCCCACCCCTGGGTGTTCACATTGTCCAATTATGAGACATCCTTTTGTTAAGGGAATAATCCACCTCCTTCTCAGGCACCTCCAGTAGTGACCTTGATGGTTTCCAAGCTCTCGTGATTCATGTGCAAAATCTCAACATTCCATTCCACACTCCCACCCCCCCTCCAGTTCAATGGCAATTTGAATAGTAATATGATTCAAAAAGAGCAACACGGTTCAATCTTGACATGCCGATGCCCTGGAGGAAAGGGAAACGTCAAAAAATATTAAACACAGTTTAGCATCATTACCTAGGTATCCTTAGCCTTCAACAATTTCCTTGACTATTGAGGTTATTTTGCATGCAACCTTACAACTTTTCTGCACTAACATTGTGAGTCCCCACTCACTCAGCTTCAGCTGAGGGATATCCTTTCACTGCACTAAATATTGCAATCTCCCTTTAAAATACCTCTAGTATTTTAGAGATAGTCTAATATCTTTTTGATTTCATTGTGTTCCTCACCCCCACTACAATGGGAGGTGGAGGTTCCCTTTGACTTGCCTTAATTTAGGGCCATGGAAGGATTTTAATAAGTTGCAGTGGAACAACTGGTGGACCTGCCTGAGCACCTCCGGTAACCATAATTGCACTAAAACTGGGTTTATAATATGAGCAATGGGGAAGGGTCTATGTACTTTCTTACATGGTTGCTTTAGCTTCAAATATTTAGTAGATAGGTATACTTTATCCCCAGTTCTGAACTCCTTCTGGGAAGCTCTTTTCCGATCTGCCTGTTTCTTTTGTGACTCCCTGGCTTTATTCAGTACTTTTTGCACATTCCCCAAGGTGGATTTTAGAGTGTCCCTCCATTCAGCTGGGGGTGGGGGGGCTCCTTCAGAAATTCTGGCATTCTGGCTTTCAAATAAACTAAAACACAGTTAAGTCTTCTGTGTTTACAAATTTTACACTGAAAGTTCCACAAGTTTGGAAAAGGTTCCATGGTGGCTTCTAGGATGTCTTCACCAAATCATAGACATAATCATAGACCAGGAGTTCCCCATCACAAAGCAAGGGTATCCAACAGTAAATGAGCAGGCGAGGGCCCCATTGCGAACTGGTAGCAAAGGTAAGTAGAACCTACCCCTGGTTCTGGCTATGACAGCTTCCTCTACCTCTGCCAAAGGCAGATCCTAATCCATGTATGAATTAAACTGCCCAACCATTTTGCCTCCGGGGAGAGACAACTACTACTACAACTTCATCATCATCAACATCCTCAGAAAGGAGTGACCCTTCCTTTATTTTTAAAATCAACTTTTATTGATTTTTTTTTCCCCACATTCACCCGCATATTTTATCAACAGAGTATTGGCCATATCATAACTTATACAATTTATCTTATTCAAATACATTTTACTCAGTTACAGTTTTTGCCGAAATCTTCTTTTTTCATTTTTTGATCATATCTTAAAATTTCTATGCTTATTTGTATAAACAACATCTTTATTCACCCTCAAATTCTAACTTCTCTGTTTTTAGTCATATTTATTCTCTTTTATTTTTTAATAATTCATTCTTTATCCTAGTACATTTACTCATGTTTGGGGTTGCCTTTCTTCCATTTCATCTTTTTTATTGTACAGCAATCTTTCTTCTCAATCTCTTTCATCTCCCTCCCTTCTTTCCTTCCTACTTTCTTCTTCCCTCCTCTCCTACTCCTTCCCTACTTCCCCTTCCTTTCCTCCCTCTCCTCCTCTCTTTCTCCCTATCTAGCCCTCTCTCCTACTCTTATTTTCCCTCCCTCCCTTCCTCCCCTCTTTCCTTTTTTTTTTTTTTATTTTTATTTTTTAATTTGATTTATATGCCGCCCTTCTCCGGAGACTCAGGGCAGCTTACAATGCGTTAAGCAATAACCTTCATTCGTTTGTATATTTTATACAAAGTCAGCTTATTGCCCCCACAAACTGGGTCCTCATTTCACCTACCTTAGAAAGGATGGAAGGCTGAGTCAACCTTGAGCCTTGGAGAGATTCGAACCAGCAGAAATTGCAGGCAGCTGTGTTAATAACAGGGTGCACTAAACCACTGTACTATCAAGGCTCTCTCCTTTTCCCTCCCTTCCATCCCTCTACTCCTTTTTCATGCGAGTAACCCTTCCTGAGTGGCCAAAAGGATCCCACTTGCCCCTGATAGTGCCAGGCCCAAGCTCTCAACATCTTATACCTGGCAGAGGTCCCCAAGGAGGGAGCTCCCTCTTACCTCTGGTCCAAAATGGAGCAGCTGATTAGCAGCAATCCAAAAGCAGAGACAGTCAGGGGCTCCTTCAGGATGTGAGGCCCCTTTCAGCGTGTTCTTCCCAGCCAATGCACCATCAGGGGAAAAACCTGAATATGAGCATAGCTACACTTAATAACAATTGAACAGACAGAACACCACAAAATATCTCACTTTAGAATTCAGAGGTTTATTAGAATTTAAAGCATAACAAACATAAAGCACTTACATTAATCACATTGCAATGAGGGTCAATCAGACAAGCAGTCAAAAGGGACAGCTTGAGGCCGCTTGGCAACCTTCCATTATTCACCTTTGTCTTTTATACCTTAAAACCACAAACCATGTGACTTTTGAGATCTGTCCATACTGTCCTAGCAACAGGAGCAGTTTTCCAGTCCTTTAACCTCAATGTTACAACATGGTTATTTTTACATGTACTTTAAACATATACTTCAGGGGTGAAATCTAATTTTTTTTGCTACCGGTTCTGTGGGCGGGGCTTACTTAGTGGGCGGGGCTTGGTGGTAAGGTGACTGGGAGGGCATGGCTTGTTGGTCAGGTGGGCGTGGCCAAGTCATTGTCACTTCTTTGCCCTTTTTTAACCTACAAAACACAACACAACACAACTGGCTCACCCACAATATAAAGGTAGCTGTGTTAGACCCAAAATGGCCCCTGCAACAAGCAGGAACCTCACACAGCCACAAAAAGCCCAAAAAAACAACTTTCACATTTTACACACACACAACACAACTGGCTCACCCACAGTGTAAAAGCAGCTGTGCTAGACCCAAAATGGCCCCTGCAACAAGCAGGAACCTCACATACCCACAAAAAGCCCAAAAAAACAACTTTCACACTTTACACACACACAAAACAACACAACACAACTGGCTCACCCACAGTGTAAAAGCAGCTGTGCTAGACCCAAAATGGCCCCTGCAACAAGCAGGAATGGCCCCTGCACAATCCAGATAGTGTTTCGAACATCAATACTGTGGGTGGGAGGGGCAGATATGGCGGGAGCAGGGGGCCATATCATGTTAGGGGAGCGCGCGCTGGCTGTCTACGAGTGGTGTTGCGCTCCGGCCCCCAAGGCTCCACTCGTTCCCCAGGTTGCACAGACCCTCAGGGCCCGGGCCTTCGGCTGATGTTGTGCAATGCCAGGTCTGTAGTAAATAAAGCCCCCTTCAATGGTGATCTTATTCAGGAGGGGGGAGTGGACCTGGCAGGTATTACAGAGACCTGGTTGGGCCAGGAGGGGGGGGTTCCCCTCGTTGAAATGTGCCCACCAGATTTCCATGCATTTCATCAGCCGAGGTCACAGGGGAGGGGAGGGGGTGTAGCGGTTATTATTAAAGAAGACCGAGGGAGGCCACTGTTCCTCAGACGGCCAGCTGTGAGTCCCTCCTTGTGAAGTGGGGTCATGGGGTACAGATGGGTTTGCTGATCACGTACCTGGCTCCCTGCCACGTGGCAGCAGCCCTGCCCGAGCTACTCAACGTCATCGCCGCAGTGGCGGTTGACACCCCTAGACTTATGGTCACGGGGGATTTCAACCTGCTGTCCGAGGGTGAGACGTCTGAGGTGGCTCGGGAGTTCATGGCTTCCATGACAGCTATGGACCTGACCCAGTTAATTCATGGCCCTACCCACACAGGGGGAAACACGCTGGACCTGGTTTTTGTCTCTGGACAGTGGTTGAGTGATCTTGAGATAGGGGATATAGTCACCAAGCCCTTGTCATGGTCGGATCACTCTCTCCTTCATCTTGACCTTCGAACCGCTGTACCCCATCGCAGGGAGGCGGAGACGGTAAGATGGCTCCGCCCCCGGCGCCTGATGGAGCCTGACAGTTTCCAGATGGAGCTTGGGCCATTCCCTGAGGCTCTGGCACACGCCTCGACTGGAGACCTAGCGGCCGCCTGGGATAGGGCATCCTCTGGAGCTCTGGATCGGGTCGTGCCTTTGCGGCCTCTGACCCAGCGCCAATCTCATCTGGCTCCTTGGTTTACTGAGGAGCTAAGGGAGATGAAGCGCCAGAAAAGATGCCTAGAGAGCAGTTGGAGGGCCAGCCTTTCTGAATCCGACTGGACACTGGTAAGATCTCATATTAAGAATTACCTAGTGGCGATAAAAGCAGCAAAATGTAATTATATTGCTACTCTTATTGCATCATCAGATAACCACCCAGCCACCCTGTTTAGGGTGACCCGCTCCCTGCTCCACCAGGGAGCACGGGAGGACCCCTTGGAGGGTAAAGCTGAGGACTTTGTACAGTATCTGTATGACAAAATCACTCGGATTCGGGAAGACCTGGACTCCGACTTGGTAGTTTCAGGGGGGATGACTGAGGCAGGTCTTGAGAATGTTGCACCCGTGTCCCTCCTGGTTAGTTCTAGCTTCCCGGGAGGTGACGCGAGGCTGGCTCCAGGGGATTATAAATGCTTCATTGGGTGAGGGTGACTTCCCTGCTGCCTTGAAAAAAGCGGTGGTGAGGCCTCTCCTCAAGAAACCTTCCCTGGACCTGTCAGTGTTGGCTAATTATCTTCAGGTCTCCAACCTTCGCTTTGTGGCGAAGGTTGTTGAGAGTGTGGTTGCGCGACAGCTCTCCCAGCACCTGGATGAAACGACGTATCTGGATCTGTTCCAGTCAGGCTTCAGGCCTGGGTACAGCAAGGAAACGGCATTGGTCATGTTGGTTGATGATCTCTGGAGGGCTCGGGACTGGGGTTGCTCCTCTGTCCTGGTCCTATTAGATCTCTCAGCGGCTTTTGATACCATCGACCATGGTATCATGCTGCACCAGTTGGAAGAGTTAGGGGTCGGGGGCACTATGTTGCTGTGGTTCTCCTACTTTCTCTCTGACCAGTTGCAGTCTGTGTTGGCAGGGGGGCAGAGGTCAACCCCGAGGCCCCTCATATGTGGGTGCCACAAGGGTCGGTCCTCTCGCCTCTTTTGTTCAACATTTATGTAAAGCCACTGGGCAAGATCATCCATGGTTTCGGGGTGAAGTACCATCAGTACACTGATGACACTCAGCTGTAAATCTCCACCCCGGACCACCCCAACGATGCCCTTGAAGTGATGTCCCAGTGCCTGGAGGCTGTGCAGATCTGGATGGGGAGAAACAGGCTCAGGCTCAACCCATCCAAGACCAAGTGGCTGTGGTTTCCAACGTCCCAATATAGTCAATTGGTTCCATCACTGACTATTGGGGTGAATCGTTGGCCCCCACGGAGAGGGCTTGCAACTTGGGCATCCTCCTGGATTCACAGCTGTCTTTAGAAGAGCATTTGACGGCCGTGACCAGGAGGATTTTTCATCAGGTTCTCCTGATTCGCCAGTTGCGTCCCTTTCTGGATCGGGACTCCTTACTCACGGTCATGCATGCCCTCGTCACTTCCCGCCTGGACTATTGCAACGGTCTCCACATGGGGCTCCCCTTGAGGAGCACCCGGAGGCTCCAACTGGCACAGAGTGCGGCCGCGTGGGTGGTTATGGGAGCGACATTGCACTCCCATGTAACACTTCTCCTGTGGATACTGCACTGGCTCCCGGTGGTCTTCCGGGTGAGCTTCAAGGTTTTGGTTACCACCTTTAGAGCGCTCCATGGCTTAGGACCTGGTTACCTACAGGACCGTCTGCTACCACCAATAGCCTCCCACCGACCAGTACACTCTCATAGAGAGGGGCTCCTCCGGGTGCCGTCGGCCAAACAATGTCGACTGGTGGCCCCCAGAGGGAGCGCCTTCTCTGTGGGGGCACCTACTATCTGGAATGAGCTCCCCCCGGAGATACGGAGGATCCCGGATCTGCACACCTTCCACCGCACTCTTAAGACCTTTTTATTCCATCAGGCTGGCCTGGCCTAATCTTTTCCCTTTTTTCCCTTTTTAAAATGGAAATTTTAATCTGTTTTAAATTATTGGGGTGTTTTAAATCTGTCGTGGGCCAAATTGATTAATTCAGTTTTACTTTGCTTTTAAATTTTGTATTTATGTGCTTTATCTTGTGACTGTTCACTGCCCTGAGTCATTCGGGAGTAGGGCATTATATAAATCAAATAAAATGAAAAATGAAAAATGAAAATGAAAAGGAACCTCACACAGCCACAAAAAGTCCAAAAAACCAACTTTCACACTGTACACACACAAAATTCCACATACAGCTTTGTGAGATTTTGTGTGTTTATGTAGTTAGAGTGAAACACTAGAGAAACAAGAAAATCTCAGAAAGCTGCACAAATATTATTTTATTTTATTTTTATATAAAAGCAGCTAAATTTAAAATTTCCTAAACTTTAAATGGCTAGGTCTAAAAAAAGACAACTAAAAAACCCCCAATTAACTATTTTTTTAAAGCTCCCAAAGGGGGAAAAAACTTACCCAATAGAACAGAGGTCTCCAATCTTGGCAACTTTAAGACTTGTAGACTTCAACTCCCAGAATTCCTCAGCTAGCTTTGCTGGGAATTGAAATCCACAACTCTCTGCCTGCTTGATTGCAGGCAGGGAGATTCAGTTGCTTGCTGATGCAATGGATGCAAGGCATTGCGACCAGCAGCTAGGGTAAGAAAGCTGAGGGGGGGAGGAGGAGGGATTTTTGCTACTGATTAGCAGGCAACAGCTGGGATCGTCAGAGCTTGGCTGGTCAGAGCCATTTAAAGTGAAAAAAGTTTTTTTCTTTTACATGGCTCTGGCGATCCAAGCTGAGTTGCCTGATTAGCAGGCAACTCAGCTGGGATTGTCAGAGCTGGGGTCTCAGAGCCATTTAAAAGAAAAAAAAAAGGCTCTGATGATCGCGCAGCTCAGCTAGGCATGGGGGCGGGGGCAGGGATTTTTGCTACCAGTTCTCCGAACTGCCCGCCACCATCACTACCTACTCGCCCGAGCCGGTCTGAACCGGGAGCATTTCACCCCTGATATACTTCCTCTTTTCCCATAGCCTCAGCCCCCTTCATTTCAGCATATAAGGAACTACAGTGTTCGTGTCAGCTACCATTTTATCAGATGCATATGCTGATTACAAATTTTCCTTTATATTGGTTTCAGGCAATTAATGTCAATAATGAACCCATCTCAGCCCCCCCAAACTTTACTGTGCTAGAAGGGGGTCCCCATTTACAAGTGCAAGCCACCTAATTCCCTCCAGATGCACCATCCAATTCTTTTTGTTGTAGGTCAAATATATTGATGGTATGGGGGTTAATGGCCAAAACATACACATGGAATAGACTGATAGTTTGATGTATGGATGTAACTTTCCAGAGGACATGGGGGAGGGGAAATTGCAAACCTCATCATAATAAGTCAGAATGAGCAATCTATAAAACTCTAGGAACTGGGACTAGGTTCAGCCACCATTTCTATCCTTATAACCTTAGTAGGTTTTTAATGCTTGGTTTTGAAGAATAGCATACAAAATTTTAAAAGAAAGACTCTAGTGGACATTGCCACTTATAACATATATGATCAGGGCAATGTATATTAGATAAATTACTTTACTCTCAATCAGAGTATGAGGATACTTTGTTTGAAATTATTTGATGTTGCCACCCAAAATTCATTTTAACTACTGAAACTGCTTTTAAGCCAGTCACATGTCATTTACTTCAGAACCCTAAGCCAGTTTGAGAGGTTAATTGTTCATGCTGATTTACTTCAAATGTCATCTGAAGCCTGTTTAAGATGTTTCTTAATTGGTTTGTAAATCATAGTGAAAGAAATTAGCCAAGTCATTGTTGCAAACTGATATGCCTGCTTGCAAAGTGTTTTGATGCTATACTTGAGAAAACACATGGATTACTTTCTGGTTCAGTCTTTAAAATTAGGGCTGGATATCTGTGATGTCTCCATGTTCAAGTAGCATCACAGTCAGATTAAATGACTTGCTGCCATCTATTGACCATCTACCCTACAAATATTTGATGTTTCCTTCAAAAACAATTGTAAACAATTAATAAAGCTAAAATAGCTGAGTAATAGTCCAACACAATATAAAATAAGGGAATATTTTATCGATTCGAATGTTGAAAATTCTCATCCAATAGATTTTCATATTTTTAAAATAATAGTTACCTAGGAATTGTGGACCTTGTTGTTTTCAACTTGTTGGCCTCATTTGTGGATCATTTTGTGATAAATGATGCAATTTGGATTCAAGGATGGCATGATAATGATACCTGAGATTTTCACTGTGTATTTTTCCTCCTGTTGTCATATCCCAGGATTTTTTCCCCAACAAAATGAATCAAACAAAATCAAACCAGCAAGCCTCCCTAATGGCCCTGTCTCCAAATTAATACATTTTAGTGTGATTGTTTGCTAAATAATAACAAATTATTTCTAACAAAATTGTCTTGCTGAAATAATAGGCTTCAGACTGATCTTTAATAGGGCATTTGCTGCATTAAATGGCATCAATAGCTTATATTCATTCATTTTTATTTTTTTTCCTATTTCACAAAGACATATCATGCTTAGAAATGACTTCATCTTTAGTGTCATCAGGTTCAGCTATTTACACATCATTTGGCTTCTGTAGATCACCGGTTTTTCTCACAAGCAATTTTAAATAATGTCTCTAATGCCATTTAGAGAACTGTATCCCAAATATTAGTTTTTGAAAAGCACTACGGAAGATAGAAACCATATCTGGTACATATCGCTGCTTGTTAAAGCTATGCTGATTAGTCAAATATCATGTTGATCCCAAATTTTTAGAATCTGCCCTGAATTCACAGAAAGCACTTTGGATTTGAACTGAACAAATCATGTTCAGATATTTTAGCATATATCCTTTTCCTGTACTTATATAGCAAAGCCCAATTATAATAGCAAATAATTATAAAATTTCAAAACAAATGAAAGTAATGCTCTGGGTGTTTTGGAATTGTACCCAAAGCACTTATTACTATATATAGATTCTACCTTTGCTTTCTTTTGCCACACTCATTCTATTTACAGTACATGTCTTTATATTTTGTAATTTTCTGCAGTTCTTTCTGTTCTATTCTACTGTCTCCAGGTACAAATATCACTTTAGTTTCTTCATTTTCATTTTTTATTATTTTGTCAATCTTTTGGTCCTACCCATTCTTGCTTGGAAGCAAGTGGTATTTCTTGCAGATATTCCAACATACCATTGTAGCTATTTTGTCATGTTGTTGTTTTTAATATTAATAATATTGTTATTAATAATTATCTGTTCACAGCAATGTGAAAGTCATAGCTCGCCAGTTCTTTCTTTAATCGGCATCAAATTCTTCCCAAGAACATAAGATGTCATAATATATCAATATAGTATATACAGTATGTACATCCAAACATTATGGCTTTTTTCAATTGACAGATGGAAATTTTGTCAATACACAGATTTTCTAAGATATTTTTGGGTATGGCACATAATATGTCAAAATCACTGGGACCACCATAGTCAGTCTATGTTATAATCTTTCAGTTTTGATTTTCAGATCTTGATGCTTTGTGATCTTCTCCAATTCTTTGCTTTCTATTTTATTGTTTCCTGGTATTTGCACATCATTGTCCTGAAGGTGCTTTTACAAGAGGCAACTGGACTTTCTTTGTTTTTCCTTGAAGACATTTCACTTCTCATCCAAGAAACTTCTTCAGTTCTGATTGAATGGTAGGGAAATGGAGGGATTTATATTCCCTGAAGTCATATAGTCATTAGTACTCTTTCTGAGAGTCATTGAGGCCACTTGGACGTTTATCTGTGCCCTCAAGGTCACCAGAAGAGTGCAAATGGATGTGGAATCTTTCTGGAACTGCTGAGAGGTCTGTGTTGTAAACAGAAGATAGGCGGTGTCATATCCCTCTCCCTCTGTTGAGAAAGGGCTGTTCAGGTGGGGCACAAATAAACCTCCAAGTGGCCTCAACAACTCTCAGAAAGAGTATTGGCTCAAATAAATGCCAGACCTGAGTGATAACATCTAGAAGCTGGATCTAATCAGTACATGCTTTGGATTCTTTTCACAGATTCAAGTTTCTTGAGTTGTTCAATATTAACTGATCATTCTAGCATAATCTTTCCCAAGGTCTCTACCAGCTGATCCATATTCAATGGAGCAGAAAACTCAATGACTGAAGAAGCATATCATTTTGTAGACAGCTCACCCTGCTGGTTAGACACTTGAAAGGTGACCAATCAAATCAGTTGAAATGTGGCACCAAGTTTGACTGCTTTATTATTTTTAGACTAATGGTGAGAATCAGCTTACATTTTTTCCATATCTGCTGACAAGAAAATAACTGACAATTGGTTTATTTAAGATATACTTTGAAAACAGGAAGTTGATGGAGGGTAGACAAAGAAAAGGAAGCACTAGAGCAAGAATCAAAAACATAATTTATAGCAGAGAAGAAAAAGTATGCTGTTACAAAAGAGAGACAGAGAAAACCCCACACATTATTCACTCATGCCTAATAAATGCTGTTTAGCAAATAACTACTGTCTTTCTGCCTTTCTCATAGCATTAGAACAGCTTCAACCTCAGTTATCAAAACTCCTTTCTAGTCTAAGTGCTAGAATGATTAAAATCTCATTGTTCCACAAAGTCAACATGAGATGCTGATTCTAAATAAGGTGACAGCTCATCTGTTTGACAACACTTTCTAATGCATAGCAAGTAAGTGTGAGCTGAACTCTTTCAAGACATACAAATAACTGTAGTGCATTAGCAGCATTAGAGTTTTACTCTGGAAGGTATTTCTGTTATAATCTATTACCAACCAAGGCTTGATGTCAAAAGATTTGAGCCTCATTATAGCTTTTTTAAAGGGAAAGTTGGATGATTTTTAATTCTGAATAGTTCAATGTGACTTTTAAGATCCAAAAATCTACAGGTATGGTAAGAAAAAAGTTTCAGAATATAATAACTAACCTATTTGTAGTACTATCAGATTACTTTTATTTTAGGCAGTCTTCAATTCACATTCATAAATTCATTTGGGGGATATTTCTTAATTTCAGTTCATTCCATTCTAAAATAACCTTTTGAAACACATACTCAAAATACTTGTCAACTTTTATTAGCCAGCAAATGGACCCCCTGCCAATTCCCAGCAGCAAAACATTTGCCTCTGTTGTGTTGTTTCAACGGCCTGAACATGCTAATGCTGGATGGATCTAACCCCATAACTCACAGGAGACAATGGTGTCTCTTCATTGATTCTTTATTCTAGGCCTGGAGTCCTCCTAGGCCCAATTCAGGGTAAAGGTCACTGACCTCTGTCTTGTCTTTGCAGACACACATCTGGAACTGCTGGATGTCCACATGTAGGACCCTTTTATACACCAGGGGAGGAGTCTGAAGTAAGGGGGTATGATGGGATATGGGGAGGTGCCAGCCCCTGCCTGGGAGAATTAGACATTTACCCTGACAAATCCCCCTCTAAATGTCTAATTAACGGCGGACATATGATATCTGTGAACATACATGTTAGGCACATAAAACACATGATCTACATATATACACAAATTTTTGATGTGAGATATGCGTGTTGCTTTTGAGGTAGTGGCTTTGTAAGTATGTCTGTTGTTTGTTGTTCAGTATCACAGTATATGGCTTTAATGAACTCCATTTCTGAGAATTGCCTAACGTGTTTATATTTTATGTCTATGTGCCTTGATCTCTGTCCCATGGCATCTGCTTTTGATATTTCTATAGCTGCCTTGTTGTCTTCATGTATGACTATGGGGTATGTTGGTTCGGCCCAGATGTCAGTAAGTAAATAATCGAACCACACTAGGTTATTTGCGGCTTTTGATAAACAGACGAATTCGGCTTCGGTGGTAGAAGTGGCCACCAACTTCTGTTTTCTCGTATACCAATGTATAGGGCAATTGTTTAAGAAGATTACATACCCGGAAGTGCTTTTTCTGCTTTTGGCATCCCCGGCCCAGTCAGCATCTGCATAGCAGGTTAACTTGGATTTCTCAGACAGGTCTGGTTCGAGGCACAGCTGGGCGTTGGCACTGTGTTTTAGGTACCTGAGCAGTCTTTTTATAGCATCCCAGTGCAGGACAGTGGGCTTGCTCACATGTCTGGACAGTAGATTGACAGCCAGAGCGATGTTGGGCCTCGTCCAGTTGGTGATGTAGAGTAGCGAGCCTATTATTGACCTGTACAGCTTGTTGTCAATGAAGGGTTCAGCTTCATTGTACATGCTCCTTATGAAGTTCGGTTGCATGGGTGTCTTGCAGGGTTTTGCCCCTGACATGTTGCATTTGGATAACAGTTCCATGATTTTCTCTCTTTGTGAGATCCGGAAGCCCTTGTCAGTTTTAATCACTTGCACCCCTAGGTACTTGTCTATCTTCCCTAGTGACTTCAGAGAGAAATGATTTCCTAACTCGGTGACAAATTTATCGCATTTGATCCTTTGCTTCCCTATGTACAATATATCATCCACATACACAAGAACATCTTCAAATGCTCCTCTCTCTCTCTTTGTGAAAAAACATTTGTCTGCAGAGGTGGCTTTGAAGCCCATGGTGTTGAGAGCTTTGGCTAGACAATCATACCACCTCTTGCCAGACTGTTTGAGTCCATATAAACTTTTGTTCAGGAGCCATGTGTGGTCCTTTCCATCATTGTATCCTGGTGGGGCCTTAACATAGATCTCCTTATCCAATTCTGCGTGTAGATATGCGGTTTGCACGTCGAATTGGAATACTTCCAGCCCTAGGATGGTGGCAATTACTAGGGCACTCTTGACACTCTCAGCCCTGATTGTGGGGGAGTAGGTGTCCGTGTAGTCTTCCGGGTACCTTTGGGCGAAGGCTTGTGTGACCAACCTCGCTTTGTAGAGCGTTTTGTTATCTTCAAGTGTTTTGACTTTGAACACCCACTTGGTCCCAATTGGCTTTTTGTTCTCAGGTGCTTGAGCTGGCGAGTATACCTGTAGGTCTTGGAGGTTCTCCATCTCCTTTTCAATGGCTTGTTTCCACCTTTCCCTCTCTTCCTGGGGGAGGCCAAGTATCTCTTCATAGGAACTGGGTGTGAAATGCTCTGTGTGTATGGACATGACATAGTCCTCTAGTCTCTTTGGTAACTTGTTCCTACTGGATCTAGTTGGTCTGTCTGGAGGCATATCTGCTTCATGCAGGCATTCGGCTTCTTTTTCGGTGAGGCTATCTAGGTTCAGTGTGGGGTGTCCTTCTTTCCATTCCTCGGCTTTCAGTTCTTGGTGTTTGGGTCTGTCTGTTTCAGTTTCCTCTGGCCCCCTGGTGGTCAGTTTTTTGTCGCTTTGGTTATGTGGTTGCATGTCTCTGCCAAGGAAAATGTCATTGCAGTGGAGCTTTGACCAATTCGAGTGCTCATGGAATTCCGCAGACCTGGACACAATGAATTTGTTATTGCAGTCCACAAATCTGAATCCCTTTGTTCCAGGCTCATAGCCCATGAACCTTAGTCTTTTTGACACCTTTTCTCCCTTCTTCCTTAACTGTCGGGAAATGTGGACATCAGCTGGGGCACCAAATACATTTAGGTGGGCTAGGTTGGGTTTTCTATTGTACATTAGTTCATATGGGGTTTTATTGATTGAGCTTGACCACAACCTGTTTAGTGTGTAATTTGAATAGTGTAGTGCCTCTGACCAGAATGATTGGTTCATTCCAGCGTCCTCCAAAACACACCTCATTATTGTTTGGAGTAATCCATTTTTTCGTTCTAAGACCCCATTCTAGAATGGGGAAAAAGGGGTGGAGCTAAAATGCAATATGCCCCTCTCCCTTAACCATTTTGCAAAATCCTTGGCCATGAATTCTGTGCCCTGGTCAATCATTATCTGTTTGATTTTTGCCCCATGTTGTAGTTTCACCCTTTTATAAGTCTTTGAACCTTTGGAATGTCTCATTTTTATGCTTGAGAGAGTACACATAGCTATACCTGCTGTAGTCATCTACTTTTCCTGTGTCCAATGGAAGGTCTCAGTGGTCCCACTAAATCCATGTGTACTAGCTGAAATGGGTGGTCAGTTGTGCGCTCTGACCTTTTGGGCCTCGCTTTGACCTTAATTTTTGAAGATTTACACACTGAACACTCCAAATAATTTTTGCAGTTCTTTACTTTCAAACCCTCTGTACATCCTAGCATTTTTTCTACAACCGGGAAACTGATATGTCCTAGCCTTCTGTGAAGGAGGTGGGCACAATTGTCGTGGATGGGTTTTCCCACGGATACCTTGTTTTTGCCTGGTGACACAGTTTGTTTCCTCCTGGGGTCCCCCTCTAATTTCAGTGTCTTCCTCCTGATCATGGGTGATGCTCGTGTTTATACTTCCCTCGCTGTTCTCACTGGGTGTAAAGTACGGTAATCCATCATGTGTGGTTACCTTGCCAACCCTTTTTCCTTGGATGAGTATCTGTACCCTGCCTTCCTTGAATGTTACCTCTGTGTCAGTGTCTGTTGTGAGCTTTGCAATGGCTAAGACATTGTGGGGTATTTCTGGCACGTACAGTACCCCCTCTATTTTCCCAACCCCTGGTATATGTACATTCCCTCTCCCTATGACCTTGGCTGTGCTCTGGTTAGCCATTCTGATCTTGAAGTCTGTCTCTACGAGGAAGGTGAATAGATTGGGGTTGTGTGTTGTATGATTAGTGGCTCCTGAATCCAGAAGCCACATGTTCTCATCTGTCCCCTGCTTGGGGTCTGCTTTACCATGCCTGAAGCCATACATGGTCCCTGGGTTGCTATCTCTGGAAGCATCCCTGCGTTCACTGCTTTTTCTAGGGTTGGGTGACCACCCACATCCCCGTTCCCTGAAATGTCTGCGGTCTGGTGACCGTCTCTCTCTATATCCCCTGTCCCTATCACCTCTGGGGCAATCCCTCCTTAAATGATTCCTGGACCCACAGGAAAAACACTCTGGGGCAACCTTTCCCCTGTCCTGGAACTCAACCCTTTTGGTGGATCTGGGGTCCCTTCTTGACATGTGGCGGTCCCTCCTTAAATTATCCTCTGCAATAAGGCGGTTAGTGAGTGTGTCTAATGTTAAGTGTTCTAGACTGAGGCTGTCCAATTGCATCACAAAGTTGTCCCAGCTACTGTCTAAAGAGTTTATAACTATACTCATCATACTCTCCTCAGTGATTGCTTCACCCCTATGCATTAATTCAGTCCTGGTTGCGTTAAGTTTTAACAGGTGTTCACTCATGGGGACTCCTGGTCTAAGTCTGGCAGAATGGAATTCTCTGGAAATCCTAGTTGTGGTTGCTCTACTTCTGCTGTAAAAAAGGTTATAAAGTTTTTGTATCACTTCATGCACTGTCATGTGATTCCCTATGCTTGGGTACAAAGTTGGAGAAATACTAGTTAACAAAATACAAAAAGCCCTGTGGTGGTTACAGTCAATTTCAAAAGTCCAGGGTTTCTGGGGTGGATCTGATATTAGGAAAAGTAAGTTTTCTTTCATAAAAACTATCTGCAGCTGTTGACTCCACTCTAGAAGATTTTTTTCATCTATTTGCAGTTTGGGAAAGTTGACAGGTAAAGCTCCAGAATTGTTAGAATGGTTACTTACAGAGGGTAGCTGTCCATGGTTTTGTGAGTGAGGGAACTCACAATATGGCATGGGAATGGCTATTCTGTACTGACTTGTCTCTATGTTCTGACTTATCTCTATGTTCCTCCTTTCTCTTCCTGCAGGTGGCGTCTGGGCATGTGCGAGGCCCATTTCATGCTGGAGGCCATCCAGAGGGGAGCTCATGGCTGCAGTTCTCAGGCCTAGGCCTAGGCCTGCTGGTGGAGCGCTTGACTCACCCCTGGTGGGTTTGGATGTGTCGTGGGACCCTGGAAGTCGCTGCTGGGCTGTGTAGTCCCCGGCGAAGAATGGCTGGAGGCTCGGGATCAAAACGGTCGTAAATCAAGGACTTTCGAGGATCGGTGGCACGGGGGCAGCGGCGGAGGCGATGGCTGGTCCTGATCCGGATGTGCTGGCCCCTGGTCAGTTGGAGAAGCCTGGCGGAGGTCGTGGAGCAGGTAGGTAGCTGGCGCGTCTTTCTTCTCTTGAATCCCTCGTAGTTAGTGAGGCAGGTGGTGAGTTCGAGTCCTGCCTTTGTTCTTCTCCATAGGCGGTCGGGGTTTCTTGTTCATCGTGGAAGCACGTTGTCCCCTTTTGTAGTGATAGGGTTGGTGTCTCGTAGCTGGTGGTCACTCTGGTGCCTTCTTGGCCCTCGAGGTTTTCCTTGCAGCTTGCGGTTGGTGCGGGAGGCTTGAATGTGGAGCCAAAGACTGCCGCTAGAGTCTCTATTGCTTTCTCTACCTCGAGCACGTTAGGCAAGTTCTGATTTACTTGGATTTGTCTATTGCAGTTGTTTTCTGGATGCTCCCCATTTGTTTTGGGGCCTTGGCTGTTTCCCGCCATTGGATTCAAATCCCGGCTTCCCATTGGTTGCTGGTCATTCCAAGATGGCTGCCGGGAAATTGGCGCAAAACTGAGCCCCTCTATGTCTGGGGCCTCTGCAAGGGAATCCCTTTCCCTTTCCCTTACCGGGCTGGCGTCTTCTTTGGCCTGTTCTTGGGTGCTCATCGCTGCTCCATGGGTTTCTAGGAGGCCTTGGAGTTTCGTGATGAGCTTTCCATTGCTGATGGGCGCTTCCATCATTTTCAGTAGGGCCATTCTTAGTTCGTTTTCCTCTCATGGCCCTTCTCTTTCGTGATCATCTGCTTCCTCCCGGGGTCTCTCTTTACAGAGGAATGGGCCCGGCTTGATGTCCTGTCCACTTTCAGCTGGGATGGCTCTTGGCATGACACCTTTGGGTGTCAGTTGAGCAGCCATCCTCTTGGTGAATGCCCTGGTGTTTACTCTGCTCTTCTTATCAGAGTGAACGGCTTGTTCGGTCATTCTTTAGAGTTATGGGCAACCATCCTCTGCTGCCAATTTGTTAATGCTGGATGGATCTAACCCAATAACTCACAGGAGGCAATGGTATCTCTTCATTGATTCTTTATTCTAGGCCTGGAGTCCTCCTAGGCCCAATTCAGGGTAAAGGTCACTGACCTCTGTCTTGTCTTTGCAGGCACACATCTGGAACTGCTGGATGCCCACGTGTAGGACCCTTTTATACACCAGGGGGGGAGTCTGAGGTAAGGGGGTAGGATGGGATATGGGGAGGTGCCAGCCCCTGCCTGGGAGAATTAGACATTTATCCTGACAGAACATTTCTCAAATTTCTTTCTGTGAAGTTTTTATGTTTATCCAGGATAATATATACATAAACTCCCTCTTCAGACATTCTCTGTTATTTTCAAAAGCTGCTGTCATGAAGTCAGGCAAATGTTCCACAGATGGATAAGCAAACAAATGAGCAGGTAAAGAGTACAAATCCAGTTTTGGTAGCCCAGCAAACAGTTTGCTTTGTTCCATTTTACATGAACGCTTCCATTCCAATTGCCTCCACCCTGCCACATTTGTACCTATGCCTTCTGCCATCATTTTCCTCAAGGCTAAAAAAATGGCTTTCTACTACCAAAAAAAAAAAAAAAAAAACCCTGGAAAATTGTTTTTGTTTTGTTTTATTTACACCTAGGTGAAATTTAAACTGTTTCTGCCAAGTTTCTTTTTCTAGCACAAGTTAGAACTTCATTTACTTTTCCCTCTGGTCCTCAAAAGGCATGCACAGAAGGGAAAGCATTTGATTTGAGGTATCTTCCTCCAGGTCTTTTTTGATCCAATCATTCTGTCTATTTTACACTGAAGGACCACTGAAATGCAATCAAATTTCTTTCCCATAGCACCTGTATAATTTTTTTTTATTGAAAAGTTTTACAAAAAAGAAATACAAAAAAAATTTCCCCCCCACCCATATTCCCCCCCTTCCCCCCCCTTCATCTTCCCCAGACTTCCCAGAGCAAAATACAAGGTATTTCATTTAATCAATCATAAACAAGATTAATCTACTTATCCTCAAAGTACTAACTCACCCCCTGAAACCTTAATTCCACTATAAATAACCTAATACTTCTAATACTAACATTCATTCATGAGCTATTTGATATTTTCTTGTCTGATACTTATTTTGAATATAATCAATCCATCTTCTCCATTCCAATACATATCTTTCTTGCGTGTGGTCCTTCAAGTACGCTGAGATTTTCGCCATTTCTACTAGGTTTGTTACTTTCAATATCCACTCTTCAATAGTAGGCAAAGAGTCCTTCTTCCAATATTGAGCTACCAACAGCCTAGCTGCTGATATTAAGTTCAAAATTAATTTAGTCTCTGATACTGTACAGTCCATCATTATACCCAATAGGAACAATTGAGGAGTAAATTTCAACCTTCTTTTCAAAATATTCTACATCACCCACCAAATTTTTATCCAAAATGCCTTGATTTTCTTACAAGTCCACCATATATGATAATAGGTTGCATCATTACATTCACATCTCCAACATTTAGCTTGCAAATTCGAGTACATACATGATAGTTTTTTAGGATCTAAGTGCCATCTATAAAACATTTTATAAAAATTCTCTCTCAGATTTTGTGCTTGCGTAAATTTAACATTTCTGACCCGAATCTTTTCCCACGTTTCCATCATCACTGGTTCCTGAAAATTTTGTGCCCATTTTATCATACAATCCTTAACCAATTCCGTTTCTGAATCTATTTCCAATAAAGCATTATACAACCTTTTAATATGCATGTGACTTTGATCTCTAATCTGTTTCACCAGATTTTCCTCATTTTGCATAACCCCAATTTTTTGGTCCTCCCTCCATCTAGCTTGAAGCTGACCATACTGAAACCACGTATAAATTATCCCTTTTTCTTTTAATTCATCTAGAGATTTCAGTTGCAACTTACCCCTTTCCAAAAGAAGAAGCTCTTTATAAGTAATCACCTCTATTTTTTGCTCTATACTTATATTTTCTATTGCATGTCTGGGATTTGCCCATATAGATATCTTATAGTTCAGCTTATATTGGTACTTTTTCCAAACCCTCAACAATGCATTTCTGAGTATATGACCCTTAAACACTTTATCCACTTTTTTTTTTCATATAACAAATAGGCATGCCATCCATATAACAAATCATAACCTTCTATGTTTAACATTCTTTCTTCAGTTAAATTAAACCAGTCACTAATTTGTGATAAAACTGCTGCTTCATAATAGAATCTTAAGTTAGGCATTTTAAGACGTCCTCTCTCACGTATATCCTGTATAATTTTCAGTTTCACTCTTGGTTTCTTCCCAGCCCAGATGAAAGTATTAACCCCTTTCTGCCATTCCATCAGATTTCCATCTTTTTTAAGCACTGGTATCATTTGGAACAAAAATAGAAACCTAGGTAGTACATTCATTTTTATTGCTGCTATCCTCCCCAGTAGTGATAGTTGTAACTTTTTCCATTTTTCCATTTCTTTCTGTACTTTTTGCCAAAGAATTTCATAATTATTTTTAAACAATTTCGTATTTGAGGCTGCAATATATACTCCTAGATACTTAACCTTTTTAACTACTTCAAACCCCGTTATTCTCCCTAAGTCTTCTCTTTGAGATATGGACATATTTTTAGTTATCATCTTTGTCTTGTGTAGATTTACTTTAAATCCAGATACAATGCCATATTGAGCTACTATGTCCAGCATATAGGGAGCCACTTCTGTAGGTTGAGGTAAGGTAAGAACCAGGTCATCTGCAAACGCTCTTAGTCTCTAATCCTTCTGTCTAATTATAATTCCTTTTATTTTGTCAGAATCACGTAACTTGTTCAGCAAAACTTCTAAAGTTAAAATAAACAACAATGGCGACAAGAGACAACCCTGCCTAGTACCTTTCTCAATTTTGAACACCTGTTAAACCTCCATTAATTATTATTTGTGCTGTTTGTTCCTGATATATTGCTCTAATTGAATGTATGAAATACTCCCCAAAGTGCATTTTTTCTATTATTTTAAACAGGAATTGCCAGTTCAATCGATCAAATGCTTTCTCTGCATCCAAGAATATGAACGCTGCAGGGACCTGGTTATTTTTTTCCAAGTATTCCAATAAGTTTATAATTTGCCTAACTTTATATTTCATCTGCCTCCCTTTTATAAAACCTAATTGGTCATTGTGAATAACTTGTTGCATAACTGACATTAATCTATTCGCTAGTATCTTAGCAAAAATTTTATAATCCGTGTTCAAAAGTGAAATTGGCCTAAAATTTTCAGGTTTAGTACAGTTTTGATCTTCCTTCGGAATCAATGAAATAAGAGCCTTGATAGTACAGTTGTCTACGCACCCTGTTATTAACACAGCTGCCTGCAATTACTGTTGGTTCGAATCTCTCCAAGGCTCAAGGTTGACTCAGCCTTCCATCCTTTCTAAGGTAGGTGAAATGAGGACCCAGTTTGTGGGGGCAATAAGCTGACTTTGTATAAATATACAAAAGTATGAAGGCTATTGCTTAACACATTGTAAGCCGCCCTGAGTCTCCGGAGAAGGGCGGCATATAAATCAAATTTAAAAAATAAATTAATTTTTTTTAAAAAAAAAAGCTGTTCTCCAAGAGGGTGGAACTCCTCCCCTAATTGAATTTTACAAAGTAGAGTTCTAAGCAGCGCTACCATTTCAAGCTGTAAATTCTTACAATAAACAGCTGTTAGTCCATCCATTCCTGGAGCTTTCCCTGTTTTTAACTGCTTAATTGCTGCAACAATCTCCTCAGAAGTTATTGGTTGGTTCAAACCTTCCTTCTGTTCCAACGTTAATTGCAAAATATTCCCTTCCTTTAAATATCTATCTATATCTACACCTTGTATTGAGTCACTAGCATATAACTTCGTATAAAATTCCAAAAAAGCCTTTTTAATCATATTCTGTTGGTAAACTTCCTTACCTCTATATTCTATCTTACTAATGACTCGTGATTTCTGTTTTTTCCTCAACATGTAGGCCAACCATCTACCTGGTTTATTGGAATTACAAAATGTATTATGTTTAGCATATTGTAAACTAGTTGCCACCTGATCAGCCATTAACATGTTAAATTGCCCTCGTAATATAGTTATTGTTTCTTTCACTTTCTTATCTCCTGGATTAGATATAAGCAATTGTTCTTTCTTTTTTATTTCTTCCTCTATCTCTTTGCGCTTCTTTTGTTGTTTTAGTCTATACTTATTGTTCATATATATTATGATACCCCTCATATAAGCCTTGCTAGCATCCCAGACCATTTCCATAGGAGTACCCTTATTCATATTAATAGCAAAAAATTCTTTCATTTGTTTTTTAAGCTCCTTTACATTTTCTTCATATCTAAATAAGTTTTCATTTAACCTCCAAGACCTCCTTTCCCCCCTCTCCTGTTCAAATTCCACCCAAACTGGACTATGGTCAGTTAAAGTTCTTGGACATATCTTCGTCTTCTTCACCCTGGAAATAAGATCATTTGTGATTAGTATAAAATCAATTCTGGAGAAGGATTGATGTCTATCAGAAAAAAAAGTAAAATCTTTTTCGTCCAGGTTACATTCTCTCCAGATATCTCTCAATTCTATGTCTTCTATCATATCAAAAAAAAAAGATTTACATGTGCTGAAATCTTTGATAAGCTTTTTTTAATCTTTCTGCATGTCAATTACTCCATTCCAATCACCCATTAAAATAAAAGATTTATAGTCCCATTGTATTATTTTAGTATGTAAAAATTTATAAAACTTGTCTTGTTGCTGATTAGGGGCATATATTCCAATAAAAAGCATTTTTCCAGTCTGTGTTAGTAATTCAATTGCAATATATCTTCCTTGATCATCTGCCTCAATTAAATTAGCTGATAGTCCTTTTCTTACATATATAACTAGTCCATTTTTCTTCTCTGGCACTGATGCCACAAAATTTGTACCTAGTCTTGAGTTTATCAAATATTTTTGGTCTGATAATCTAATATGTGTTTCTTGCAAGCAAATAACATCATTGTTAAATTGTTTCAAGTAGTGAAATACTTTCTTTCTTTTTTGTGGTGAGTTTAGGCCATTGACATTCCAAGATAGGAATTTAGTTGCCATCTTTGGCCTTTCGAAGCCTTGTGAGCATCAGCTGAAGCTCCTCCTCCACCTTACTCTTTGGCCTAGCCCCCCCTCCCGCTTCTGTTTTTTGGACTTCTTGAGATAAATCTTGAGATTGTTGCCTTTTGGATTGTTGTTGTTGCAATTTATAAGTTGATCGGGTCAATCGTTGTACTTTCGGCTCTCCCTTCTTAGGTGGTTCCAAAGTTGGAGGTAAGCCCCCAAGATCCAAATCTTCTTCCATGATAATTCCTCCAGCTGCAACTTCAGCATAGGTTTGTATCTGTTTTCCATCTTTTTCTTGTTGTAACATCTCCATTTTCTCCCCCCCCCCACCTGGAGGGTGGGTATCCAGCCTGTAAAACATTTACATAGAAATCTTTTGCCTTCCAAACTGTGTTTAACCGGTATCTTTCTCCATTATAAGTCACTATTAGACCAATTGGAACGTCCCATCTGTATGCCACTTGTTGATTTCTCAACTCATTTACCAGAAAGCCAAAGTCTTTTCTACTTCTCAACATCTTTGGAGGAATCTCTTTCAAAACCACCACCTCTTGCCCAGCCACCTGAACTTTATTCTTGTAAGAAGCTTGTAGAATTTCATTTCTGATCCTCCTAGTTGTAAAGTAAATCACCACATCTCTTGGCAGCTGTCTTTGTTTTGCCAACCAGGAATTAACCCTGTAAATTTTATCAATTTGAATTGCCACATCTTCTGGTCTTTCTTTAATTATCTCCACCATAGCATCAGCACAAATGTCTTTTAAATTTTCTTTGCTATTTTCCTTCAGGCCTCTCAATCTCAGAGCAAACTCCATGGATCTGTATTGTAACATTACCAATTCATCATCCACTTTCTCTGTTCTGGTCATGACATCACTCATTTTGCTTTCCAAATTTAAGTTGGCTTCATTGATTTCTTCAACTTTCCCATCAAGCTGGATAACAAGGTTTGACAATCCTGATACAGCAAAAACAATATCCTCTCTTATTTTATCATGTTCATCTGCAACTGCTTCCTTGATCGAGCTTATATCCTCCTCAATTTTCTTAAATTTCCCTTCAACAAGTAGTGTTAAATTATTCATTGCTTCACTCATTGCTGTTGCTTGATTATTCATGGCTTCTTTCATAACTTCCTTAAAATCATTAAGTGCTATATCTTGACTCTGGGTCTGGCTCTGTGAAACAGCCGGAAATTGTGCTTTCTGTGTCACCAGTGACACAACTGGAGAACCTCCCCCTCCTTTAACAAGTCCTGGTTTCACTTGTCTAGAAGCCATTCCCCCCCCCCTTTTCTTTAAAAGCCACAAAATCTTTAAAGATGTTTAATTTATAGTCTCTAATTTGCCAGGCAGAATAGTTTTTTTTTAATTCTCTTTCCTCCACAAACTCTCAGTTCCCAGCAGTTAATAGACAGATAATCCAGTCTCCCAGTGCAAAGTTTTCAAGCACTTTCGTTTCTGGCTTTCACTTTCAAAACCATAACAAAGACACCATCTTCCGCCTCCAGCTTAAGATTCAAATTGAAACAAAGTAACTTCGGAGTTAAACTCTGTACTTTTAAGGCTTGTTCTCCTGTTTTCCGCTCTGCCTGCACTTGAAGTCAATCAAACTCACTTTTAAAAGCAAGATCGGATTGCGGCTTCTCGCTCTGCTTTCGCAGAATCATCCTGGCTCCGGAGCTTCTTGGCGGGCTGGCTGGGGAGCTCTCACCCTCCAAGCCTCTGGAAATGTTCCAGAGGGCTTTCAGGGAGCTCTACTCTCACCCACCGGCTCTCCTCTCCTTCTTTTCCCAAAGGAGAGTTTTTCAGCCACTAGACAGCCGATTTGCACTGTCAAAGCAGCTTTTATGGAGACACAGGGCTGGCGGTCATAAATGACCGTCCACGGAGCCTGCGGTGCCAACTGGAAGTCAGCACTTGTATAAAATTGAATGACATTTTGTTTCAACCGAATTTATATTGATGATACAACTGACAACCAAGGCCATGAAAATCCTTTATGGTGCTGGAATTCACTCAGTCCTATTAACATGCACTCCGATTCCATTTATACACGACAGACTACTAAATCAGTAACATTTCCTACATTAAAAAGCAGGCTGTTATATCCATCATGCTTCATCCATTTTACAACGTGAAGGTTAAACATCTCAACAGCACTGTTTAAAACTGGATTAAGCATTTTCAAATCACATTCCCAGCATTTCCATCTTCTGCCACTTTAGCATCACACTAATTAATCAGGTTTTGTAGAGGGGCATCCACCTTTACATTTGAAATGCAAAATAAATAAATACAAATAAATATATATGTACATAAAGCCAAAAATAGAGGTCTGAAGAAACCAAATTCTTTCTCCTTCTGGGGAAATAAATTTGACAATTTTTGACAGTATAATTTAAATGCTTTTTAGTGAGCATTCGATGCCCCTGCCTCCATCTACTTTTCCTAGTACTCCAAATTGTCCTGGCTGTTGAATATGGGAAGGAAACAAATTCTATAGCATGTGTTTAAATTGTAAGAAATTATTTGAAATATCATCTAAAAGCTTATCAAAGAACAAAACTGGCCATTTCTCTCTCCCCGTGCATATGTATAAACTCCATCATGTATGCAAAATATGAAGTACCATCTGCTTTTGTTATGTATGTATCTATTTTGTGCGGGAAATTCAAATGCAACAATGCTTTGTGATTGGTTAACGAGTGTTTCAGTACTGTATATAAGGAGGGCTGTTGCCTGTGGTTCTTTGCTGAAGTCTCACCCTGAATTAAAGAGCTGTTGTCACTAGCTTGCTTGTGCCTCTCGTTATTCCCGCACTACAACATTGGCGATGAAGGTGGGATTGAGGCCACAAGAAGCAAATCAAAAAGAGCTCTGAGTTTCAGCCAGGGTGACGAGCGAACACGGAGACACACGGCAATGTCTGCCTATGTTCTGCCAAAATCCTTCGACCCGACCCGAGAGAAGTGGGGGTCGTATCTGACCAGGTTCGAGTGTTCTCTGGAAGCAAGCGAGATGCAAGGGCTCTCTGAGAACTGAAAAAGAGCCCTCTTCTTGAGCCACTGCGGGCCAGACATATTTGAGATGGCCGAGTCCCTCTGCGAGCCAACCCCAGTCCAGACGGTTCCCTGGGACGTCCTACAAGCAAACTTAATAATAACAATAACAATAACAATAACAATAACAATAACAATAACAATAACAATAACAATAACAATAACAATCACAATAATAATAATAATAATAATAATAATAATAATAATAATAATAATAATAATATTTCTATACCGCCCTTCTCCTGAAGGACTCAGGGCGGTGTACAGCCAATTTAAAAACACAGGACACAACAATGATTAAAAATTAAAATAATTAAATAGATTTGGCCGATTTAAAACCCCAAAAATTTTAAATACCCCAATTTAAAATTATTATGTTGATAGCCCTGCCTGGCGGAACAACAGGGTCTTCAGTGCACAGCGAAACACCTGGAGGTCGGAGATCTTACATATTTCCGGGGGCAGTTCATTCCACAGGGCTAGGGCTCCCACAGAGAAGGCCCTCCCCCTGGGTGTCGCCAGCCGACATAACTTGGCTGATGGCACCATGAGGAGACCCTCTCTGTGGGAACGGACTGGTTGGTGGGAGGCTATTGGTGGCAGAAGACGGTCTCGAAGGTACCCGGGTCCTATGCCATGGAGCGCTTTGAAGGTGGTAACCAACACCTTGAATTGCACCCAGAAGAGCCCACTACGCTCCCGTTCCTTCAAAATTTGTACAGCGCTATGAACTCCAGCAATGAGTACAAAGAGAAGGAGAACCAGTCAGCGCATATGTGGCTGCCCTTCAAAAAGCCGCAATGCATTGCGACTACCGGGATTTAGACAACGCGCTAGTCGAGCAGTTGATTTGTGGTGTGAGAGACACTAGATTACAGAGGTGCCTTCTGGCAAAGCCAGGTTTAACGTTAGCCAGTGCACTCGACAAAGCCAGAACACACAAAGCATCCATGAAGGCTTCTGAAGCGCTACAACGGCCACAGCCAAGCAAAGATGGCCCCAAGACAGCCCCCGTTCACAGAGAAGAGGCGCGGACCTGTACAGAGGAAGAGTCAGATGACGACGTCTTCCATACGGACAAGAAAAAGAGTGAGCAAAGCCACCACCACAAGAACTCTCCAAGTTTTTTTTTTTTTAATTTGATTTATATGCCGCCCTTCTCCGGAGACTCAGGGCAGCTTACAATGCATTAAGCAATAGCCTTCATTCTTTTGTATATTTTATACAAAGTCAGCTTATTGCCCCCACAAACTGGGTCCTCATTTCACCTACCTTAGA
The DNA here is from genome assembly GCA_022577455.1 of Arizona elegans. Classification (NCBI taxonomy): domain Eukaryota; kingdom Metazoa; phylum Chordata; class Lepidosauria; order Squamata; family Colubridae; genus Arizona; species Arizona elegans. The sequence goes on from JAKOOJ010000006.1 coordinate 43,699,123, forward strand.
AAGGATGGAAGGCTGAGTCAACCTTGAGCCTTGGAGAGATTCGAACCAGCAGAAATTGCAGGCAGCTGTGTTAATAACAGGGTGCACTAAACCACTGTATTATCAAGGCTCTTTTGCGGCAGAAATCACGAGAGACAGTCCTGCAAATACAGAGACGCCATTTGCAGGCGCTGTGAAAAGAAGGGCCATCTGGTGAGAGTCTGTAGAGCTCAATTTCCGCGAAATAACAAGTCACGTGACTACCGCGACCAACCAGAACCGACACATTCAAAACAGCCAACCAGAGATGACAGTGTGAGAAAATGGCACGAGATTCAAAAACGAGAGACCTACAGCACAAGAATCGGCCAAACCAGCACGTCTGCAGAAGAAAAGGTCTACACGAGAGTAGAAATCGAAGGGAGACCATGCGACATGGAAATCGACACCGGGTCTACCCTGTCCATCATGTCCTGGGCTACGCTCAAATCACTTCTACTGAAGATCCAGAAAACCCAGCTGTCACGGCAAAGAGTTCGCCTCCTCGACTACCAAGGAAACCGAGTTCCTGTGGAAGGTGTGGGCACGTTCTGGGTCACCTACAGCGAGTTCCAGAAAGAGCTTCCCCTGACCATCGTCAGCAAGCCGCTACCAAGTCTCCTGGGCCTAGCGTGGTTTCGAGTCCTCGGCATGGGCTTCATGGGTGTCCACAGCATCGGCGGGCCATCGCTTAAAGAAAACCTACTACACGAGTTTCAGGACGTTTTTGAAGAAACTCTAGGCAAGTACGTGGGGACCCCTATCTCTTTTAATTTAGATCCTAATGTAGCCCAAATTAGGCTAAAGGCAAGACGGGTACCATTTGCCCTTAAACTAAAATTAGACGCAGAACTTGACAAATCAATCAAACAGGGGGTACTAGTTCACATAGATCACGTTAAGTGGGAAACCCCAATAGTCACGCCAGTAAACTCAGACGGATCGATTAGAATCTGCGTTGACTATAAATTCACGATCAACAAGGCGTTGCAGCAGAGCGCCTATCCCGTTCCGATCGTCCACCATCTACTTCACTCCCTGGGCCCTGGCAAGATATTCGCCAAGTTAGACCTTGCGCAGGCGTACCAGCAACTGCCAGTAGATGACGCTATGGCAGAATCACAAACTATAGTAACGCACAGAGGTGCATTCAAATGCACTAGACTACAGTTTGGTGTTAGCATCGCACCAGGGCTCTTCCAGAGCACCATGGAGCACCTTCTACAAGGACTCCCGGGGGTCGTCCCCTATTTTGACGATGTTCTCATTAGTGGCCAAAATGAGGCGCAGCTTGGGGACAGGGTTAGACAAGTCCTAACCAGGTTCAGAGAAGCGGGACTTAAACTTAAAAAGTCCAAATGTAAAATAGCGGTATCCTCTGTAGAATTTTTGGGCTACCGAATCGACGGCACAGGCATTCACCCCACGGAAAGCAAAGTAAGGGCCATCCAAAATGCACCCACGCCCAAATCGAAGCCCGAACTGCAGGCTTTCTTGGGACTTCTTAATTTCTACACCATGTTTCTCAAAGACAAAGCCACCATTGCAGAACCATTGCAGAGACTTCTAGGAAAAAACGTTCCCTGGTGTGGAGCAAATCTGAAGCGGCTGCATTTAGGGCAGTAAAATTTTTTTTATCCAAGGACAGTTTTCTCATACAATATAACTTCGAACTGCCGCTGGTACTTGTTTGTGATGCGTCCCCTTTTGGTGTAGGCACTGTGTTAAGTCATAGACTACTGAATGGGTTAGAGGCGCCCATTGCTTATTACTCTCGCACTTTGTCTAGTGCAGAACGAAATTACAGCCAGCTGGATAGGGAGGCATTAGCGGCTGTAGCAGGGGTCAAAAAATTTCACGAATATTTGTTTGGCCGGGCTTTTGAATTTATCACGGATCATCAGCCATTATTGGGACTTTTGGCTGGTGACAAGCTGACCCCAGCAGCTCTCTCTCCCCGGATGACCAGATGGTCTATTTTCCTGGCTGCTTACTCATACAGACTACTCCACCGATCGGGCCGAACCCTGGGCCATGCTGACACCCTCAGCCGATGCCCCTTGCCCGACCTATTGGAGAACCCGACTCCGGAAGCCCCTGTTTTACTGATTGATGTTGTGTCCCTGGGGCCCCTTTCTTCTGGCGAGGTGGCGAGGGTTTCTGCCAAGGACTCTGTTTTATGTACTGTGATGGGCTGGGTAATGTGGGGTTGGCCTACTAAGATGGACAGTGGGGATTTTCAATTGTTTTTCAACAAAAAAAAATGAACTGTCAATGTTGGGGGGCTGTTTGCTGTGGGGCGACAGGGTGGTTATTCCCTCTCGTTTAAGGCATAGGGTGCTAGAGTTGCTACATGAAGGGCACCCTGGTATAGTTAGAATCAAAAGTCTAGCTCGGAGCTATGTGTGGTGGCCACATCTCGACCAAGATGTCACTGAGTGGGTGGGGAAATGCAGGCCCTGCCAGGAGTCTCGCCCGGATCCCCCTGTAACTCCCGTTAGAGAATGGGAAAAGCCAAAGGGACCATGGGGGAGGATCCATATTGATTTTGCCGGCCCCTTCCACGGCCAGAATTTTCTCATAATTGTAGATGCTTTTTCAAAGTGGTTAGAAATTGCTTTGATGCCCTCGACCACTTCTGAGGCCGTAATTAAAGTCCTCAGGAAACTATTTGCGACTCACAGATTGCCAGACACCCTGGTCTCGGATAATGGGCCCCAATTCACAGCAACCCAATTTGAAGGCTATCTGGCCGAGCTAAGCATATGACACGCATTATCTGCTCCTTTTCATCCGGCTTTGAGTGGCCTTGCAGAGAGATTTGTACGAACGGCCAAAGAAACACTGTCCCGGCTCGATGCGGGAGACTGGCAAACTAGGATTGATCAATTCTTAGCAATACAACACGCAACCCCGTGCGCTTTCACAGGGCGCAGCCCAGCCGAGCTTTTAATGGGCCGTAAACTCAGGTGCATTCTCGATCGCTCACACCCAAACTACTCCACAGACAAATACAAGGGGGAAGAGGGAGGACAAATCCAAATTGGAACCCCAGTATTCGCTAGGAATTATGCCAATGGCCCACTGTGGATCGAGGGAGTTGTTGTAGGAATCACCGGTCCAAAATCATACACAGTGGACGTAGGGCATGGTAAAATTTGGAGAAGGCACATAGATCAATTGCATAAACGTTTGCATTGTGAAGCCTGTGAAAACTCTAACACTGTAAAACCTAACTTCCAAAGTTTCCCCAAAACAGCTATCTCAAGCCCGAGTAAACCGGAATACTTATCGGGCAAGCCTGAGTTCCAGCACTGCCCCAGTGAGTCGACACTCTCAGCCGGGGATGGCCACGCCTCTGGAGAAATCCAGGAGGTTCCATTGGCGGAGCCAGAAGAGACGGGAGGTCCCTCTGACCGGCTCGATGCCTCTCCAGCAACTGAACTGCACAGGTCAACCAGAGTAAAGTCACGCCCTGGTCACCTGTGTGATTTTGTATGTAAATATGTAAATAGATAGGATAAGTGCCTTCTGGGAATGGAGGGGTGTTATGTATGTATCTATTTTGTGCGGGAAATTCAAATGCAACAATGCTTTGTGATTGGTTAACGAGTGTTTCAGTACTGTATATAAGGAGGGCTGTTGTTTGTGGTTCTTTGCTGAAGTCTCACCCTGAATTAAAGAGCTGTTGTCACTAGTTTGCTTGTGCCTCTCGTTATTCCCGCGCTACAACAGTTTTACTTTTATCCTTTATATTTAATGCAACTTTAAGAATTTCAAGTATTTGTATTGAGATTACAGTGATGCATTTCTGGTTAACAGTTCTCAGGTCTGGCTTCCCTAATTTCTTGTCTTCTTTATTTAATAAAAACACAAGTTTCCTCTATAAGACACACTGGAGTATAAGACACACCAAGATTTCAAAGAGGGAAACAGGAAAAAAAGTTTTTGCCTTCCCCAGCCCCTAGGAGCACTCTGCAGGCCTCCCAAACCCTCTGTGTGTCCCATTTTTGTGAAAAACGGACCCGTTTTTTTGCAAAAATTGGATGTACAGAGGTTTGGGAGGCCTGCACAGTGCTCCTGGCGGACTGGGGAGGGCAAAAATGCAATGTGTGGGGGGTTTGGGAGGTCAAAAACGGGGCCTGTAGAGCAGTGGTGAAATCCAATTTTTTTTACTACCAGTTCTGTGGACAAGGCATGGTAGGCATGGCAGGGGAAGGATAGTGCAAAATCTCCATTCCCACCCCATTCTCGCCCTCTGAGGTGAGCCAGAGGTGGCATTTGCCGGTTCTCCAAACTACTCAAAATTTCTGCTACCGATTCTCCAGAACCTGTCAGAACCTGCTGGATTTCACCCCTGCTGCAGAGGATTTGGGAGGCCTGCAGAGTGCTCCTAGGGGCTGGGGAGGGCAAAACACCCCCATTTTTGTGAAAAATGAGCACATTTTTGGCCTCCCAAACTCCCCATGCATCGCATTTTTCCCTCCCAAGCCCCCAGGAGCATTCTGCAGGCCTACCAAACCCTCTGTGCACCCCGTTTTTGTGAAAAATGGGCCTGTTTTTGGCAAAAACGGGACATGTAGGGCAGGGTTTCAGGGGGCTAGAAATGGCTGTATTCAGTATATAAGATGCACCAACATTTCCACCCTCTTTTGGGGGGGGAGTGCATCTTATATTCCAAAAAGTATGGTATATGTCATTGATGCAGTTAGCTATATTTCTATTTGTCTATTGTAGGAAGAAATATCCATCTCGTTCAGTTCCAAGCCAGGTGTCAGCCTCAGCTTTGCCTGCTTCAGCTGCCATAAGAAACGGGGGAGGGATTAGTTAAGGGGGGCGAAAGGGGGGGAAGGTGCAGGAGGTGTTTTATCCATTGTAGGATGTGTCTTCCCAAGAAACGAAAGTGAATCTTCAAAAGGGGCCGGCTGACCAACTGCCCTACATTCCTGATGAATGACATTGCCAGACGTGATGCCACCTGACTTTGGGAGACCTTTGGATTGGCTGATGATCAATGGACACGGGGCGGGGGAGAAGCTTAGTAGATGCTATTTTGCGCGTTTTGCTCACTTCCAGCTTTACCTGGGTTGCGATCATTTCATATTCAGTAAAAGTACTAATCTCTTCAAAATGATTGAGTTTGGGTTTTCCTTTCCTGGATATTGAAGGAAGCATACCTGACATTAAGCTGGAAGTCACATCCAGTCATCCCGGACAAAAACCGAGGGGACTGTAAATCCAAAATATGTCAGATCGAGAGAGTGATGGAGGAGAGCAAATGGGGCCAGCGAGTTCAAGCCGCCCTCCAAGCGGAGAAAGAGAATGCAGAATGGTTGGAAAGACTCCGTTTAGAGCTGGAGGAAGCCAGATGGTCGAAAGGAGTGGGGAGGCTGCCGGACTGTGGGGAGGACCCCCGGGGAGTGATGACTTCAGACCCCGAAAAAAAGAGGCAGTGTGGATGCAGGAGCAAAAGGAACGTCTCATGATGGAACAAGCCTTGCAGCTTATCCGTGATGTAGAAGAAAGCAGAAAAAACCGTGAGTCTTTTGGAATTCCTGTGCCAGAAGAGACAGCCTGTGGGGGAGAGGAAGAGTTTGAGGAAGAAACATCCCAGGCTTCGGCAGCTCAAGGGAGAGATGCAGCCGGCCAGAGAACCCCAGCCTTGCAGGCCCCCCCTTGCAGACATAAAAAGCCAAAAATCCCCCCCCCCACTTCCTGGGAAGTATGATGGAAATCCTAAAACCTTGGGATTTTTTCTGACCAAGTGTGGAACCACATGCAGGATTGGGGAGAGGACTACGAATCAGAGGCTGCTAAAGTGAGAAGCATCACGAACGCCCTAGAGGGAGTAGCTGCTGAGTGGATGGTGGTTCTCCACAATAACAACTCCCTCTTGCTGAGAAATTACAACCAGTTCATGGGGGCCCTTAGGAGGAGTTTTGAAGACCATTTAGCTGAACGAAAGGCGAGACTCAGAATGAAGAGCATTCAGCAGGGCCGGAGGCCAGTGGCAGAGTATATCTAAGAGTTTCGTGAACTGGCACCCTATATGACAGGCTGGTCAGAAATGGCTCTTTTGGAGAGTTTCAAGGATGGGTTGAATGAAGAGATATATCGAGACTGCAGAAGCATGAGGGTCCCCAAAGATTTGCATAGATGGTACATAGTAGCTGAGGATGTGGAGATCTAGCTGAGATGGAGCGAACTCCGAGGAAGGCATATGGGGGACCAGTCATCTTCTTTCCACCGTAAAGGGACACCAAAGATGACTGGGGGGAAGACCGAATTCAAACCCAAGTCAAAGCCCTTCACCTGTTTCAAATGTGGGAAAGAAGGTCACCGGGCTGCCGAATGCTTCTCCAAAAGGGACCGGCCAAAAGAAAGGCGACAAAATACCCGCCAAAACCCGCGGCACCGCCCTGAAAGGAGAAGTCGTTGAGTTCACTCCCCGAAACCAGGGTGAGTTGGGAACTCCGACCAATGATGACGACAGCGAGACGAACTCCGACTCTGACACTGACGATCGGGTGAGTCACACGGAAGAACCCTTACTCATCCCCTAGAAATAAGGGTGCCCTCCACAGGGGCTCATGTTATTTGTTAGCCCTGTTGGACTCGGGGTCCACTAGGTGCATAATTAGCCCCAAAGTAGTGGAGGAAATGGGACTGAGACTAAAAACTTTAAAAGGACCCATTGCATTCTGTCAATTAGACGGGTCGATTGCAGGAGGGGGCCCAGCTAGCTTTATGACCGAACCCCTTGAACTGCAGTTGGGGAATCATGTAGAGAATCTCAGATTTATTGTAGCCCCTGGTATGGAGAGACCCCTCATTCTAGGACTGCCCTGGCTTCGAAAATGGAACCCACGGGTAAATTGGAAGACGGGGGGCCTGCGCATCCGCACGGCATAACCAACTCCAGAAAAGGAAGCCCCCCCCCCTCGAGGGACGACATAAAACCAGAAAGGGTGGCGGTAGCCATTAACTATATTGAGGGAGAAGAGAAAATTCCAAAGGAATATTGGGATCTCAAGGAAGTCTTTAGCGAAAAGGCATCGGATGCTCTGCCTCCCCACAGGGCCACCGACTGCACCATTGAAATACTCCCTGGGGTGAAGCTTCCCAAACCAAAAATTTACCCCATGACACCTCGAGAATTGGGGGAATTGCGAAATTTTATTGACAAAAACTTAGAACGGGGATTCATCGAACGAGTCAAACCCAAGGTGGCGGCGCCAGTAATGTTCCGCAAAAAGAAAGATGGATCCTTCCATTTAGTAGTTGATTATAGAAACATGAACGCGATTTGCGTAGAAAATGTCTATCCCCTCCCACTCATGAAGGACATGTTAGCCCATTTAGGGAAGGGAAAAATTTTCACCAAACTTGATTTAAGAGAGGCATACTACCGAGTGAGAATAAAAGAGGGGGATGAATGGAAGACAGCATTTAATTGCCCACTGGGATGTTTCCACTTTAGAGTACTCCCTTTTGGACTACAGGGAGCCCCGGCTGTATTCATGCAGTTGATCAATGAAGTATTGCATGAGCACCTGTATAAGGGGGTGTTGGTCTATTTGGATGACATTCTGATCTATTCTGACAACATGGCCGACCATGTAAAGTTGATACGGACGGTCTTGAAGAAACTCAGAGCAGCTGAACTCTATGCCAAACTTTCTAAATGTGAATTTCACCAAGACAAAATCGACTATCTTGGATATTGTATATCGCATGAGGGAATAGAGATGGACCCTAAAAAGGTCCGGGCAGTGCTGGAATGGGCCGCACCGCGCACCCATAAACAGTTACAGAGTTTCTTAGGGTTTGCTAACTTTTATAGACAATTTATCCCCTCCTTCGCGAAAATCACATTACCAATTACAGACTTGCTAAAAACGAAAGGGGAAGTAAAGCCCAAACCCTCGAAACCACTAGAATGGACTATGGACTGTCAAGCCGCTTTCGAAAAATTGAAACGGCTGTTTGTGGCTGAACCTGTGCTCAAACACCCCGACATGGAACAACCTTTTGTAGTACAAGCTGACGCCAGCGACGTAGCTGTAGGAGCAATACTCTTGCAAAAGAATGAAAACGGGATATTACAACCCTGTGCTTACACATCCCGTAAGCTATCAGAAACGGAAAGGAGATGGGCCATATGGGAGAAAGAGGCGTTTGCAGTTAGATGGGCGCTGTTAACATGGAGACAATTTTTAGAAGGGGCGAAACACCCTTTCGAGGTGTGGACTGATCATAAGAATCTAGAAGCATTAAAAACACCACGCAAACTATCACCAAAATAGGCTCATTGGGCCCAACATTTCAAGCGTTTCAATTTCACTCTACGTTACCTTCCTGGTGGAAAAAACTTCATGGTGGACGCACTTTCCAGATTGCTGCAGTACAACAGCATCAAGAAGGAGGTGGTTCAACCAATGATCCCCTTGACATAATTGGGAACACCTGTCACTACCAGAGTGCAGAGTAAAACCGAACCAGAACTCTCGGGGGATTTACTCGAAAAATTGCGAGAAGCGCTAAAAACTGACGAGTGGTTTAAGAACCACTCGAATGAATGCACACTTCGTGACGGACTAGCTTGGGTTGGATTGAAATTATATGTTCCAACCACATTAAGGACAACCGTATTGAAATATGCTCATGATGCCAAGGCCGCAGGACACTTTGCGTTTGTCAAGAATCTACATCTTGTTAAGAGACAATTTTGGTGGCCTGCACTTAGAAAGGACATAGAGGCATATGTGACTAGCTGTCCTGTATGTGCCTCGGCTAAAAGACCTCCAGGAAAATCCCCTGGATTGCTGCAAAGTGTGGCTAGACCGAACGCCCCATGGAAGGAAATATCTATGGATTTTATTGTGGACTTACCAGAGAGTGAGGGCTGCACTGTCATTTGGGTAGTAACTGATTTGTTTTCCAAACAAGTACATTTCATCCCTTACTCAAAGATCCCTTCAGCAAAAACCCTTGCAAAGCTGTTTATTCGGCAGATTTACCGACTACATGGATCTCCGAAAAAAATAATTTCTGACAGGGGTGTGCAATTTACTTCCAGTTTCTGGAAAGAGTTTTTGAAGTTGATAGGCTCCGCCCAGGGGCTAAGTTCCAGTCACCACCCTCAGACAAATGGGGCCTGTGAAAGAACCAATGGGGTGTTATTTATTTATTTATTTATTTATTTGTTTTAATTTCTATACCGCCCTTCTCCAATATAGGACTCAGGGCGGTGCACAGCCAAAGTAAAATCCAGACATAGAAAGATTAAAAAACTGATTAAAATAATTAAATAATTTGGCCATAATTAAAAACAGTTCCAATTTAAAATAGTTTAAAAGTTTGACTCAAGCCAGCCCAGCTAGTTGGAATAAATGGGTTTTCAGGGCCCGACGAAAAATCCGGAGGTCTGTTATTGTACGTAACTCTGGGGGGAGGTTGTTCCAAAGGGTGGGCGCCACCACAGAGAAGGCTCTCCCCCTGGGGGTCGCCAGCCGACATTGTCTGGCGGACGGCACCCTGAGGAGGCCCACTCTGTGCGAGCGTACTGGCCGGTGGGAGGCTACTGGTGGCAGAAGGCGGTCTCGTAGATACCCCGGCCCTAAGCCATGGAGCGCTTTAAAGGTGGTCACCAACACCTTGAAGCGCACCCGGAAGACCACCGGAAGCCAGTGCAGCTCTCGCAGGAGAGGTGTCACATGGGAGCGCCTCGTCGCCCCCATAATCGCCCGCGCGGCCGCGTTCTGGACCAGCTGAAGTCTCCGGGTGCACCCCAGGGGGAGCCCCATGTAGAGAGCGTTACAGTAGTAGTTAGAACAATACCTGAGGTGTTACGTTAATTACCAGCAAGACAATTGAGTAGACTTGTTGCCATTTGCAGAAGTGGCATATAATAATTCCATACACAGTAGCACCGGATTCACTCCTTTTAAGGTCGCGTCGGGCCAGGATTTCGTACCCATTCCTGAGCTACCACAAGATGATCCCCAGAATCCCTCCTTGATGGATTGGATTGAACAATTAAAGAGCACATGGGCAGTGACTCAGAAGGCATTGGATGAGGCACACCGGGCCCATAAGGCGCAAGCCGATAAGAAAAGGTCCCCAGCTCACATTTATAAAGTGGGTGATAAAGTCTATTTATCTACTAAATACTTACAGACTACCCAGAAGTCCAAAAAGCTAGCCCCTAAGTATGTGGGACCATTTCGTGTGATTAGACTGATTAATCCAGTAACAGTTGAATTGGAATTGCCAAAAACGTTGAGACGTATACATCCTGTATTTCATGTTAGTTTATTAAAACCTGAACACTCGTCTCCCCTAAGGACTGACCAAAGCACCCCTCCAATTCCCATTCTCATAGAGGGGGAGCAACATTTTGAAGTTAAGGAAATTTTGGACTCTAGGAAACACCATGGTAAAGTCCAATATCTGATAGCCTGGAAACATTTCCCTTTGTCTCAGGCTGAATGAGTGAATAAACGGGATGTCCGAGCTCCCAAGAAAATACAGCAATTCTATACCAAATACCCTGATAAACCATAAGTATATATTCTATTTCTCTCTCTTTTCCTTCCTCTTATTTAGGACTAACGTCTCTTCTGCAAAAGGGGCCTCAGCTTTGCCTGCTTCAACTGCCATAAGAAACGGGGGAGGTATTAGTTAAGGGGGGCGAAAGGGGGGGGAAGGTGCAGGAGGTGTTTTATCCATTGTAGGACGTGTCTTCCCAAGAAACGAAAGTGACTCTTCAAAAGGGACTGGCTGACCAACTGCCCTACATTCCTGATGAATGACGTTGCCAGTCGTGATGCCACCTGACCTTTGGGAGACCTTTGGATTGGCTGATGATCAATGGACATGGGGGGGAGAAGCTTAGTAGATGCTATTTCGCGCGTTTTGCTCACTTCCAGCTTTACCTGGGTTGCGATCATTTCATATTCAGTAAAAGTACTAATCTCTCCAAAATGATTGAGTTTGGGTTTTCCTTTCCTGGATATTGAAGGAAGCATACCTGACACCAGGAGAAAGACACTGGAAACACGGAAGCTGATTGGAAAGATGGTTTTAATGATGAAGCAGAAGCACATGGGTTTTGGGCAGCTGACTACATGGAGTTGAGAGTGGGAGGTATTTATACCTTTTCTTGGGCTTTGCACTTAAACTTCCTGTTCAAGAACATATATTCTATTGGTTGTTGTCAGACTCCCATCGGACCACAAATCCTAGGAGTTTGTCTGAGTTAAGTTTGGTTGAAGTTTGAATTGCTGGGGGTGGTACAATTGAGATGATGCAATGAAGGGGCTTTGGACAATTCCTATTGTGGCTGAGGGCTAATCCTACATTTGCTGGATCTTGGGTGGGGGTATTTGCTTATGAATAGAGCTAGCTATCACTTTATCTCTTAAGTGACATCTGCTGAGGGCTATTAAGAAAGATGGGGGCTGCTTTCCAAGAGCATGTTTCTCCCTTTAGGGAAATATAATATTCTGCCTTTTCAATATTTCCTAAAATATTTCATTCTTCTGGGAGAGGGATGGGTGCTAACTTTCTACACTATCATTTTCCTGTCTTCCACCTGTCTCAAAGCATCTATCTATTTGAAAAGTAAGTTAGACAGTTGCCTATTTCTTCAAGAGATTTTACACCCATTAGAAGAAGAGAACGATAAAAGAAACTTGGTGTCTCAGGAAGCTACTGCTTGATGTGCGTATGAATCCTGTAAATGAAGTGGCCCTTGAATTGAATTGAATTAATTTAAAATCTAGCAAATATTACTTGGGCATGTTTGTCAATGTGCTGTATAATTATTAATTTGTTCATTGAAGCATCTGCATAAATAAATAGAAAGCAAAATGCCATGATTAAGTGAAGATTAAAAATCCAGGGTCAAGGAGCTCCACTATTCATAGATCTAAATAGCTTTTCTAGGCCCTATTTTTACATCTCCGTGCAGATCTGCAGATCTGTAACTGTGCACATATTTAGATGCCAATGGGGCTTTTGTATTCTCAGTGCACAATGTGTCTTTTCAGAGATGTTAGTAATGGAGGTTTTAATACTACTCCTAGGAGAGCACCAGAAAATCTTAACAATTTCCTTCACTAGCATATTTTCATTTGAGCTAAATGTTGTGCAATTTACATTTGAAATCAGGTGTAAGGGTAAGTATAATGTGACAAGACATATTGCAATATTGGGTCCTTTTGTACAAATGTTCCTTATCTATGACTACATAGCTATAGAAGAAAATTGTGGAATCATTAACAGGGATGCTTTAAAGTGCTTCTAACCCAGCTAATGTTAAAATGAAAGGAACCTGGGACTGTGTTTGTATTATCAATTGCTCATGAAATCCCCCTTGCCCTCCCCCCCTCAAATCAAAATATGTATGTACTACTCTCAATCTCAGCCAACTCTCTTTAGAAAGAGGTCAAGTTGAAGCTCAGTACAGGAGTGAGAAAAATGGGGAGCAAACAGGAATAAGAGGGATTTAAGAAAAATTTTACCATAGGGATAAATATACCAGTCTCAGTTTCTACAAAAGGAATGGACAGAAAAAGGAACTGCAATGGAGATCTGCCAGATGCATGCAATGTTTGTTTTTCTACCATGATAATTGCACCAATTGCAAATGTGAATTTGTATACTAAAAGAACTAGAGAGCTGACTGGAGGCCAGTCTTTTTTCTTTAAGACTTCAAGAAAAGTGAACAACATACAAATATTTCATGGATGGCCAGAACATAGGAAATATCCAGGGACAGAGAACAAACCAATAGATTAATGCCACCAATTACAGAGACTAATTACTGAGAGAATAAAACATGTGCATAGACGAGAGAGGCTATTGTAGAAAGTTAGCACCCCCCCATCTCCTAGAAGAATGAAATATTTTAGGAAATATTTAAAAAATGCAGAATATTATATTTCCCTGGATGAGAAATTGAGAAACATGCTCTTGGAGACAGAAAGGAGCCCCTATCTTTCTTGATGGCCCTCAACAGATGTCAGCACTTAAGAGATAAAGAACTTATTGATATTTGGGTAGCTCTATTCATAGGCAAAAATTCCCTGCAGCAAGGTCTGAACAAAGGTAGGATTAACCCTCAGCCACAATAGGAATTGCCCAACAAGCCCCTTCATTGCATCAGCAGACCAAGCTTCAACCAAGCTTGGGTCAGACAACCTACAGAACCAGCTATGACCCCTAAGACAGCCAATAGAATACATGATCTTGCACAGGAACAGGAAGCTCAAGTTCAAAGCCCAAGAGAAGGTACACTCTCAACTCCATGTGGTCAGCTACCCAGAATCACATGTGCTTGGTGGTTTTGCATCACCAATAAATGGACCCTCTTTCCAATCAGCCTCCAGCCTTCATTTTGTCTCCAATGCCTTTCTCTCGGCTTGGAACTGAACCAGATGGATATTTCTTCTAACTCTATCATTAGAATTCTGTCTTCCTACTGCACTTATACAGGATATCAGGGTCACCAAAATGACTAATTGCTATCTATTCTTGCTTGCTCACATGAGTTCAAAAGAAACTACTATAATAAGGCAACACTTCTCAACTGAGATTCCCAACTCCCCTGTTAGGAACTGGGCTGCACAGCTGGAAGTGGGTGGAAGGCAAGCAAGTAAAACCGAAACCATCCCCCACAGATATGTGGAAAAATTGTCTTCCATGAAACTGCTCCCTGGTACCAGAAAGGTTGGAGACCACTGCTTTAGAGGGTGACAAATTACCATAAATTACCATAAAGTACTGGATAGGAAGGTAAGAAGATGGGAGGGCAATTAATGTTTTCATCTAAATAGAAACAGCAGGACCCTGGAAATGAACTAGTAAGTAGTAAATGTTATCAATGTTTTGATTCCAGAGAGACCAAAGGACAGCGTCATATAGAAAAGAGATAAATATTAGAAATATGGCATATAATAATGGAAGAAGTACAAGATAGAAAAGGGAATTTAAAAATATTCAGCATGAAGAAGACCAGTAACAATAGCACTTAGATTTATATATTGCTCCATATTGCTTTATAATGCTATCTGAGCAGTTTACAATGTCAACAAATGGCCCCCAACAATCTGGGTCCTCATTTTCTCAACCTTGGAAGGATGGAAGGAGATTGGTAAACTGAAAAAACACCTTCCAATCACCAGTTTCTATATGTCAATGCAGAGAATTCTGGTAAAGAAAAGCTGCAACTCCAGATGGGGGAAACTCAGATATGACAGGATGTATATTATGGGAAACTTATGGGAGTGGAGTTATGATTCAAATGTAGATCTTGACGGCTATTATTTTTTTGAAGAGCAATAGAATGAATAATAAATTCTGAACTGTCACTGCGTTTTTTTTATTTACCAGCTGAGCTCATTATTTCTGGACTATTAGACTTTCCCTTAGCATGCCAAGAATTGTTATCAGTAAGCTAAACTGTGCAAGTCTGTCCACCCACATTCTTTCACACACTCTTTCCTTTGTTCTCTTGCCAGAAAGGTCCGGCTGAGAAATAGCCGGCACGAATTTATTCAAAATATAACTAATTAGATCAGTTAGGTGTTTTATATTCTTCTTTACAAATAAATGAGTTTTCCTAGAAAATATCTTCGGGTTTTGTTTTCTTAAAGTATACTTGCAAGGAAAGGTCTCGATCCTCCCCTCGTAATCAGGTGCGATTATCCCAAAAGCAGAATGGGATTAATCAATGCCCTGACATGAGCAAATTTAGGAAAGATTCCTTGGGTGAAAATCCTAAAGGGGAAAACAACTCAAGAAGCTTGGAAACCCTGAAAAATATGATCATAAAAGCCCAGTCCAGCACAATACTAATGGGAAAGGAAAACAAGAGATTCAAGAAGAAATCAGCATGGCTGCACAAAGATCTCTCTGACAAACTGAAAGACAAAAAGGACAAGTACAAAAAAATGGAAGAAGGACACATAACTAAGGCAGAATATCAGCAGATAGCCAGAATCTGCAAAGACGAAGTCAGGAAAGCAAAGGCTCAGAATGAACAAAGACTTGCAACAAAAATCAAAGATAATTTTAAAAGTTTCTTCCAACATATAAATAACAAGAAAAAAAATCAAGGAAATAATCAATCCACTAAAGAAAGAAGACTGCAAGGAAGTAAAAGGCAACAGAGAGAAAGCAGAGCTGCTTAATTCATTCTTTGCATCGGTCTTGGTAAATTCTTTGCATTCATTCTTTGCATCAGTCTTGGTAAATTGAAGTTACCAAAAACATAACTGTAAAAGACAGACTAGAAATAAAAGTTAAAATAAGCAAAAAAAAAAAATGGTAAGAGAACACCTGTCTGATCTTGATGAATACAAATCACTGGTACCTGATGGATTACATCCCAGAGTTCTAAAGGAGTTGGCAGATGTCATCTCAGAACCACTGTACCACATCTTTCAAAAATCATGGAGCACTGGGGAACTACCAGAGGACTGGAAAATAGCTGATGTTGTTCCCATCTTCAAAAAAGGAGGAAAAACCAGACCCAGGAAACTACAGATCAATCAGCCTAACATCAATACCCAGGAAAATATTGGAAAAGATAATAAAAAAACAGATCTGCCAACATCTAGAAACGAGTAAAATAATAAATAGCAGTCGGCACGGGTTTGTTAAAAACAGATCATGCCAAACCAATCTTATTTCATTTTTCAACATAGTGACTAAATTAGTAGACCAGCAAAATACTGTAGACATAATATACTTACCGTATTTTTCAGAGTATAAGATACACCAGAGTATAAGACGCACCTACCTTTTTTGTTGTTTTTTTTTATAAAAAGTTTTTTTTATTTTTTAGACAAACACACATACAAACATACAATATATTTTCTTTGAACAGAGTATTTGGCTGGTTCACAAATTTAAACAGTGTTTAGTCATTTCAATTAAATTTACAATTTCTATATTTTCTTTTTGCCATATTTATTCCTCATCTATTTTTTTAAAAAAACAATATTACCCTTCATCCTCATCTCTAATCTTAATCAAATTTAATTTTCCCTTCTATTCTATATTATACCCCTTCCCATTGTCATCTATTTTTATATCCATCCTCACATTGGTTAATTATGTAATATTACAGTTGTTTAATACAAATTCAACATTTTAATATAAATTATTAGTTATATAACTATCTTTTTTGTATATTAATCAATATGAACATGAATATTCCAATTATTTCCATGCAATCCAATTTCTTACAAATCAATTAATTATATTTACCAATAATAATAAACCAAATAATTTCCCCCATATATTCCTCCAAACCACAACTTAACCATTTCTGCTTTCAACACAATATACAATTAATAGTATCTCAATTATTACAATTCCCTAGTTAAATAGAGCTTTCCCATGATGTTACTCATTTTCACATCTTAAATTCTCCCAATAACCCAAATAGTTGTGCCCATATAATCCTCCAAATCACAACTTAATCATTTCTACTTTCATCGCAATATATAATTAAAAATATTTCAATCGTTACAATTTCCCTAATTAAATTTAAAAATGTTCTAGCTGTTATCCAAGCTACAACTTAATCCTTTTTGCTTTCACCACCATATACCTTTAAAGGTATTTCAATTGTTACAGTTTATACTTATTCATATTTATAAAAAAAGAAAAAAAGAAAAACTTATCATTGTCTAGATTTCAAAAATACAAAGACAAATATTCCAATTATTATTCATTTCATTTTTACAATCATGATTTCCCATTTATTTCTTACTACTATTCATATTTCAATTCTAAATATGTATAACATCTTTCTCTTTCATTTCTTTTTCTTTTTCTCCCTTTCCATTTTTATTTTTGCCTTTCTTTTTCCTTTTTTTCTTTTGTGTTTTAAAATCTTGAACTCTCCTCTTTTGACCTAAATTTCCCATTGTTTGCACCTACCTTTTTTAGTGAGGAAAAAGAAGAAAAAGAAATCTCCTTGCAGCAAACAGCAAACAGCCTGCTTTACTTTCAGTTTCATTTTCAGCATAGCTTGATTAGCACAAGGGAAAAAATCTGCTCCAGCACCCTTTGCAGCAAGCAGCAGAGCCCTGCGCAAAACAGCTGAGAGCAAATCAGCTGAGAGTCAGGAGGCCAATCTAATCAACTTGTGCTAATTAGCCTATGCTGAAGCTGAAAGGAGCTGTTGTTTCTTGCTGTTTTCTTGCAAGGAGGTGACTGCTGCGAGGCACAGGCCAAAGGGTGGGGGCCAGTGGGTGGGCAGGGCTACATTCAGTGTATAAGACACACCTACATTTTCACCCTCTTTTGGGGGGTAAAAAGGTACGTCTTATACTTTGAAAAATATGGTAGACTTCAACAAGGCATTCGACAAAGTAGACCACAACCTACTTCTTGGTAAGCTAGAAAAAAGTGGGATAGATAGCTTCCCCATCAGATGGATTTGTAACTGACTGACAAACCATACTCAATGAGTAGTCCTTAATAATACTGGATTCACATAGAGGGAAGTAAACAGTGAGATACCACAAAGTTCCATTTTAGGCCTGGTACTGTTCAATATCTTCATAAATGACCTAGATGAGGAAAAAGGGGAACATATCAAATGTGTGGATGATTCTAGGGTGGCAGGAATAGCCAACACCCTAGATCAGGGCTGTCAAACTCGAGGCCTGTGGGCTAGATGCATCATGCGCTGGCCATGCCCATGCCCGGTTTAGTGAAGGGGAAAAAAATCATGATACATCATGTGACACCGCTGTGATGATGTGAGCTTGACACCTCTGCTCTAGATGATAGGCTGAAGATCCAGATGGACCTTAACAGACTTGAACACTGGGTCGTATCTAACAAAATGAAATTCAATGTACAGAAAAGTAAAGTCTTACACTTAGGCAAGAAAACCCAAAAGTATACATATAGCCTGAGTGAAACCAGGCTTAATAGCAATAACTGTAAGAGGGATCTTGGAATTTTAGTGGACAACCAATTAAATACGTGCCAACAGTGTGTGGCAGCAGCCAAAAAAGCCAATGCAATCCTAAATTGCTTTAACAGAGGGATACTGTCAGATCCCTAAAAGTGATACTGCCATTCAGTTGGGAGAAGGGGGAGACTTGGATTCGATTTACTAGCATCCCCTGTGTCAACAGATATTTTACAACCTATATCCTGGCGCCAAAGTGCCCTGAGATCTCCTTAACATTGAGGAATGTTTATGACAGCCATGTGGGCTGTTTCACTTTAAAGGATAATGGAGGATAATAATGGGAATACATGCTTATCCGATTCTCAGGGCAGCTGGTAAAGAAAACATCTTCACACTTGTATATTAGCTAAAATCTGTATTCTGTCTTAAGGGAGGGGTCTCTATTGCTTTAATCCTACTTGTCTTGCCTAAGGGTATTCAGATGTTGCTTTGAATTCATTGCTGTCACTTCTGCTTAATAAAAGGTTCCTTTTGAAATATTGTTTCAAGAGTTTTTACTTTCTTAAATTGAAAGGAGAGGCGATCCTTACAGAAAGCAACGTCTGGAAAATGGTCAACCCAGAGAAGCAATCTTTGCTCTACTGAAGGGACCTTGCAAACCATATCCGAACAAAGCAGGGAACTGGGAGAAGCTGAATGCTGGGGGAGACATCAACCACCACCCAGTTGGATACCTGTTTCATTCACCCCATCGGAGAGGATGAGGTAATCCTGGAGAATCCCGAAAAGTCCCACTGGTCAATTGGCATTGGGAAGAAAGATAGCTGGGATGAAAGAACCAGAGGAGTCACCCTCAGCCGTGGTAACTGAAACCTGGGGTGGAAACTGGAACTAGAAGCCCTCCCTGACCAGGGGGAACTAACTGAAGCACCACTGAGGGAGGATTGTCTGAAGAGGCATATAACCCAATTGGTGATGGAAACTTTGAAATATCTCAACATCCGAGGGGGAGCCAGGATGACAACCAAGGAGCGCTGAAAGGGCAGCAAACGTGGATGATGCCAGGGGAGGTACCCCCCTTCTGGAGCCTGCCTATCAAGCAGATGGCACAGCAGCAGTGGGAGAAGACCCAGCAAATCTTCCCCTCCAGGCAGCATGCACACCGGTGCCCATTCCCAACCAACCCCGAGTCCCGCAACTGGAAAGTGAAAATCCCTCCCTTGGGGTGAAGTTTGATGGGGATCCACAACAATTAGGATTCTTTGTGGCACCTACATGCAAGAGTATGGGTGTGATTTCCAAACCCAAGGATCCCGAGTGCAAGTTGTGACCCTAGCCCTAGAGGGTGCTGCTGCCAGATGGATGGTGACCCTGCATAATGCCAATACACCAGAACAGCAGGATTTCAATCATTTCATGATGGCCCTGCGACGACTTGGGGGGGGTGAATTTTTTTTTATTTTAAAACAAAAACAAAACATAAAACCATCATCATTCCAAACAATTAAAGACAGTAAGTCAATCGGTTCATATTCTCTTGTGCATAAATCCATTTCTATAATACCAATTTATAACAGAAACTTATATCTTTTATAGAAGAAAAAAAAATCAAATATTTTTTCTTTACATCAACCCCATATTTCATACTTCAGTTCCATGATTTATTATCTATCCATTGATAAAACAAATCCCATATCAAAAATATTGTTTATCTTCCTGTTCTCTAATTTCAAATGTCAATTTACTCATTTCAGCACATTCCATAATTTTATAAATAATCTCATCATCAGTAGGTAACTTCTCTCCTTTCCAATTTTTAGCAAATGCGATTCTAGTCACTGTTAAAACATTCACAATTAAATATTGCAATTCTCTGTTATATGTTTCTGGTAAAATCCCCAATAAAAATATTTCTGGTTTAAAGTCAATATGTTTCTTTGTCATTTTTTCCAACCACATGTGTATCTTAGTCCAATATCTTTTAGCTTCTACACATGTCCACCACATATGGTAATATGATCCTGCAATCTGATGACACTTCCAACATTTCTCCGATTTATTCTTGTCGGGGGTAGGTGCCACCTGTAAAACATCTTATACAAATTCTTCTTATATGCTGTAGACATTGTCATTTTATAATTCTGCGACCACAATTTTTGCCATTTCTCTAAATCAATACTATGACCGAAGTTTTTCCCCCATGCTATCATTGACTCTTTAACTTGCTCTTCTTCCAATTTTATCTCTAACAAGTATCCATATAATTTTTTAATCACATAGTCATCAGAACCCATTAAAATCTTATCTAAATTAGTCATGTTATAGAAACCTTCTTGTTTAGAATCTTCTTCATATCTAGAATATATTTGCCAGTAAGAAAACCAATCCATCTTGAAACTTTGTTCTTCTAATTCTTGCTTTGTTTTAAGTTCACCCTTTTCATCCATTAATTCACTATATCTAACAATTTGTTCCCTTCTGAATACTACTGAATATGAAAATGCTTCAATTGTAGATACCCAGACTGGAATTTTCAAATAATGTTGTTTTTTAATCTTCTCCCAATTCAATAACAGAGCCTCATGTATGTAGTGTCTTTTAAAATATCCCTGTATTTTTGTTCCTTTATACCATAAAAAAGCATGCCACCCCATCAACAAATCATGTCCTTCTAGATTCAATAATCTAATCTTTCTTAAAGTTATCTATTCTTTAATCCACATCAGGCTTGTTGCTTGATAATAAAGTTCCCAATTAGGTAAACCAAAGCCTCCCCACGTTCTAGCACCTTGTAGTAACTTTAATTTTATCCTCGCCTTCTTTCCCTGCCAAATATATTTTAACACCATTTTATTCAAATCTTCAAAAAAAGTCTTTCCCCAATCTAATTGGAATTGTCTGGAACAAATATAAAATTCTAGGCAAAATATTAATCTTAATAGTTGATATCCTACCAATCAAGGAAAGCTGCAAATTTTCCCATTTCACCAAGTCTGCCCCCATCTGTTGCTTAAGTTTATTATAGTTATTTTCTTTAAGTGAACTACACCTTGCTGACAAATATATCCCCAAGTATTTAACTTTATTAGTGACCTGCATCTTTGATATCTCCATCAATTCTTCTTTTTGCTTTGTCAACATATTTTTAGTCAAAATCTTTGTTTTGTCTTTGTTAATTTTCAAACCAGCTACTTTCCCAAACTCTCCAATATTCTCTATCAATGTATTTATTGATGTTAGTGGTTCTTCAATAATAAAGACCAGGTCATCAGCAAATGCTTGCAATTTGTATTCTTCTTTTCAAATTTTCATTCTTTTTATATCTTTTTCTTCTCTAATATTTCTACTTAAGACTTCTAATGTCAATATAAACAACAGTGGGGACAGTGGACATCCTTGTCTGGTACCTTTTTCTATCTCAATAGAATCAGTCAATTCGTTTATCATTACTTTTGCCATTCGTTTGTGGTATATAGTTTCTATTGCCTGAATAAATTTTCTGCCAAAGCCCATCTGTTCCATTTGCAGCAGCATAAATCGCCAATTCACATTATCTTTTTTTTTTAATTTTTTATTTAATAAACAAACATACATATACAGACTTGGACATTTAAACAAACTATACATAAACTAACTATACAGAGAGGTCAAGTCTTACAGCTTGAACTTCAAAAATAGAGCTACTTCGGTAATTATATATCTATACGTCTATGTATATTTATCTTTCATCATGTATCAATGTTTATACAACGATATTTCATTTTATTTCCTTATTTTTGTATCATTGGGTGGTATTCCCTTGTTTCGTGTTCTTTTTATCTAACCAGTTGTACCATTCCTGCCAGATTAAATAATACTCTGAATCTTCTTTTCCCTGTATCTCTTTGGTAAGTTTGTCCATTTCTGCACATTTCATTGTTTTTTGTATTATTTTTTCCTCTGATGGCGTGTCCTCTAGTTTCCACATTTGTGCGAAAGTGATTCTGGCTGCGGTCAGGATATGTATTATCAAATATTGTGTCTCTTTTTTATAGTCCTTTGTCAGTATTCCTATTAGATATGTTTCCGGTCTGAGGGGCACTTTTTGGGTGGTGATTTCTTCCAGCTGATTTTGGATTGTTTTCCAAAATTTTTTGGCCTTTGGGCATGACCACCACATGTGGTAGTAGGTCCCCTTCTGTGTTTTGCACTTCCAACAGTTCTGATTCGCATTAGGGAACATCCTTGCCAGGCGTGCGGGGGGGAGATGCCACCTATAAAACATCTTGTATGTATTTTCTTTGTAGGGCACGGACATTGTCAGCTTAGTATTTACCGTCCACATTTTCTCCCAATTTTCTAGGTTAATATTATATCCAAAATTTTTAGCCCAAATAATCATATTTTCCTTCACCACTTCTTCTTCCAATCTGTATTTTAATAGATAATTATATATTTTAGTTATTAATTTATTGTCTGATTGCATTATAATTTTATCTAATTCATTTCTTTCTTTTTGGATTCCAATTTTTTTCATGTCTATTTTATATCTTGATTTTATCTGTAAATATGGCCACCAGTCAATGTCCATGCCCTGCTGTCTCAATTCGTCTCTTGTTTTCATTTCTCCCTCTGTGTTCAACAATTCGTCATAGGTTTTCATCTTATCAATATCCATTGTGTTCGGATAAATATGGGCCTCCATAGTTGATAACCATCTTGGGATTTTATCGTAATGTTTTCTCCTTATTTCGGTCCAAACTTTTGCCAATGCTCCTCTGATATAGTGTCTCCTGAAATGCTCATGTTGCCTGGGTTTTTCCTCCCATAAGAATGCGTGCCAGCCTTTCGACAGGTCAAATCCTTCTAATGCTAACGTTCGTTTATCTTCGAGTGTTATCCAATCTTTGATCCAAGTTAAAGCTGTTGCAGTGTAGTAAATTTGCCAATCTGGGAGTCCCAGGCCACCCTTTTCTCTAGTATCCTGTAAGTGTTTCAGTTTAATCCTGGCTCTTTTCGCTTGCCATATATACTTTAAAGTCATTTTATCAAGATCTTTGAAATATGATTTCCCTGGATTTATCGGTATTGTTCTAAATAGGTATAATAATTTCGGTAAGATTGTCATTTTGATTGAAGCTATTTTGCCTAAAAGTGATAATCTCAATTTACTCCATGCCTCTAAGTCCTTTTGGATTTGTTTGGCCAATTTATTGTAATTGTCTTCTTTAAGAGATGATACCTTATTGGTAAGCCAAATTCCTAGATATTTTATTTTTGTTGTTGTTTGTATTCCTAACGTCTCCTCCAATTCTTTCTCTTGGGTTTTTGTCAAATTTTTAGTTAACAGTTTTGTTTTTTGTCTATTAATTTTCAATCCTGCCACTTCACCATATTGTTCTATCTTCCTTAGTAAATTCAATCCTGATTGTTTTGGTTTTTCTAAAATAAATACTACGTCGTCCACGAATGCTTGTAGTTTACACTCCTGGTTTTTTGTTCTTAATCCTTTTATTTCATTGTCATTCCTAATTTCGTTCAACAGTGGTTCCAATGCTAATATATATAGTATAGAAGAGAGGGGACATCCTTGTCTCACCCCCTTGGATATTTTAAATTGGTCTGTTGTCTCTCCGTTTATCCATATCTTTGCGGTTTGGTCGGAGTATATTGTTTTGATCATATTTAGGAATTTATCGCCGGTTCCCATTTTTTCTAATTGTAGTGTTAGGAATCCCCAATTAAGGTTGTCGAACGCCTTCTGTGCGTCGAGGAAAAGTAAGGCCATTTTTTCATCCGATTTTTGCTCATAGTATTCCAGGATATTGATTATTGTACTTGTGTTCTTATTGATTTGCCTATTTGGAATAAATCCATTTTGATCTGGATGGATATAATCCACGATAAGTTTCTTCATTCTCTGGGCCATAATTGATGTGAATAATTTGTAGTCTGTGTTTAGAAGCGATATGGTTTTTAGTTTGGGTGAGATCTGAGTCTTCTTTGGGTATCAATGTAATAATTGTCTCTGTCCATGATTTGGGAGTTTTGGCTTCTAGAATTGCTTCATTCAGGACTTGTAATAAAACATCATCTATTAGGTGGTGCTCAATTTTGTAAAATTCCGCCGGGATACCATCTGGACCTGGTGTTTTATTGTTGTTCTGTTTCTTCTTTGCTTCAATTAATTCTGACATCGATATTGGTCTGTTCAAGATTTCTCTTTGAGTTTCCTTTATTTCTTGAATGTTGGTTTTATTTATATACTCTTTAACTTTTTCCAATTGGATTTCTTCTTGTGCATATAGTTCCTGATAGAAGTTTCTTACAATTCGCATTTTTTCCTCATCCGTATGCTGCCATTGCCCTTGTTCGTCTTGTAGTTGATGTATTAGTCTTTTGTCCTTTTCTTTCTTTAACTTATAGGCCAACCAACGTCCTGTTTTATTTGCGAATTCGAATTGGTTTTGTTTTGCCATTTTGATTTTCCTTGCTATTTCTGTTGTTGTTATTAAGTTTATTTCATGTTTAATAAGGTTTATTTTTTCCTTAATCTCTTTCCTATTCTATTCTGTAATTGTGCTTCCTGTTCTGCAAGGTCAATCAATAAGTTGTTTCTTCTTTGCTGTTTCTCTCTATTTTTCTTTGCCTTGAATGAAATTGTTAATCCTCTTATGTATGCTTTTGTGGTATCCCATAGGACTTGCAATGATGTTTGTTCCCTCTTGTTGATTTGGAAGAATATCTCCATCTCTTTCTTTATCATCTCTATGTATTCTTTATCTTTGATGATCTCTCTGTCCATCATCCATCTTCCTCTTTTTTGCTGGCCTTTCCAGACTATTGTTATAGGACTATGGTCTGCCCATACATTCGGTGTAATTTCGATTTCTTTTATGTTTTCTCTTAATTCTGCCATCATCCAGGCCATGTCTAGCCTGGACCAGGACTGGTGGGGATTTGAGTCATATGTATATTGTTTTTTAGTTTTATTCAATTCTCTCCAGGCATCTTTCAATTGTAACTCTTGAATCATATCCTTAAAGGTGTCGGGTAGTGTCTTTTTCCTAGATTTATTTTTTTTATTACTTTGGTAGTCATAATCCATATCCACAATTGCATTATAGTCCCCTATTATGCATATATGTTCGTAATCTAATTCTTTAATTTTATTATGTATTTTTTTGAAGTATTCTTTTTGGTTCCCGTTCGGAGCATATATTGATATCAGTAGCATATTTCGGGCCTCCATCTTAATGTCTATCATTAGTATCCTGCCATCTCCATCTGTGTAAATTTGTTTTGCCTGAATATGGCTTTTAATGTATATTGCAATGCCTCTTTTTTTTTTGATCTGATAGTGAATTAAATAATGTTCCGAGTCTTCTATTTTCTAATAACTGTTGATGTTGTTTTTTGATATGTACTTCTTGTAAATTGATAATGTCTATGTCTAATTTTTGTAGTTTTTTGAAAGTATGTGTTCTTTTAGTTGGTAGATTAAGGCCGTTTATATTAATTGAAATTAATTTCTTTTTTTTTTATTGAAAAAGTTTTCAAATACAAGTTTTTCCCCCTTTTCCCCCCCCCTTCCCTAACCCCCCCTCACCACCCATCCCCCCCTGTGACTTCTTCACAACAATAAGCTAATTCATAACTAATTACATAATATTTTACCATACCCTTACTCCCTCCTCAAAATACTGACCCTTAGCATAATATTCTTATAACTCCCATTTTCGCAATAATCTGCCCTTTTTCTCCTCCCCCAAACTTATAGTATATTATTACAACAACATAACATTTAATCTTTTATATATATTAATATAACATTTCAAAGCAGCCTTCTCCCTACATCCAAATTTAACATTTATTCAGTTCTATCCAATTCCTCCACTCCCCTAAATATATGACTTAAAAATCCTTTTTCTTAAACTAATCAATCAGTAAACTAACCTATTTCAACTCAATTTCCTGCAAAATTAGCATACAATACAATTCTAAATATAATCCACTGCCCACTCTACTAAAATATACATATATCTATATATGCATTCCATTTTATAAAAAGAAAAAAGACAATAACTTTAAATTTATAATCCATATAATATCTTCTTTGATGTCTTTCCACTGGATTGTTAAATCCATCATCCATAATAGGGTAAAATAACATGCTGGTGCAACAGTTTGTTCAAGATCTTCAATCATCTTCTGCCCCCATCAGTAGTAGATATCCTCATATATATATAAAAGTAAAAACAACCACCTGAGTGACATTATAATTATATCCATATAGTTGTAATTGTGGTTTTTATCAGGATTATTAATTCCCATCATCCTAATGGGTAACATCCAGATCTTCTGCATGCCCCAGCGTGACTCTTTTGCCTTGTAACTCGAAATAGTTATAATATATTTACCAGTAAAAGAAATCCAAAGTAGATAATTCAAATCCAACAATGTAAGTCTCTTTTCACATCCCAAAATCACGGCATTGCAGAGATCTGCCACTATCCTCAAGATAATATTAAACAGTAGTTCGCCTCCACTATCTTTTCACATATTCATTCATTTTTTAAAGTCCCTGGCTTCACTGTTGCTTGGTTTAGAAACTACTATTTCTGTGAGATCTATTTCTTTTCCTTTTCTTTTGCGGGTTGAATTTCCATCCTGGTTTCCTTCCTACAAATTGTGTATCAGCTGATCGATTTTCATTCTGCTTTATAAGTTGATCTTGTTGGTTTTGTTTTGTTATCTCGTATTTCTTTTCCATCACTTGTATATCAACTGGTTGGTTTACGCACTTGTCTGTAACTTGATGATTCATCACATTGGGGTCGGATGACACTGCTCTCTTATTTATAGACAGTCCAGCTGGGGTATCCAGGGAGTCCGAAGACAATTTATCTACCACAGCCTCTGTAATTTGATATTTTCCCTTTGTTTCCAACTCCTTTTGCTTGTCCTGTATTGTGCCTAAAGATGTTAAATTCATTTTTAAAATTTTTTGATAAAATTCTTCTGCTTTTTCAACAGTGTTCAGTTGGTATCTTACTCCTTGGTGTCTCAATATTAAACCAACTGGGACATCCCACCTAAATAGGATATTTCTTTTTTTTAACTCAGTCACTAGAAAACCAAATTTCTTCCTCTCCATTAACATCTTAGTCGGGAGCTCCTTAAAAATCCAAATCTTTCTTCCATGAAATTGCAAAGTAGAATTAAAAGAGTTCTGCACAATATTATTCCTAATTTCTTTATCTGTAAAATAAATCACCACATCTCTAGGCAGTTGCCTTTGCTTTGCCAACCAGGAATTTATTCTATAAATTCTGTCAATCCTGCAATACACTTCATCAGGTTGAACCTTTAAAATCCCAGCCAGAATTTCAGAAGATATTTTCCTTAAATCATCTCTGTTATTTTCCTGCAGACCTCTCAGTCTAATTGCATATTCTGTAAAATTATATTGGATCATTAAAACTTCTCTTTCAATCCTCTGTTGTACATTTTCTTCATTACCAGTCTTTTGATCAACCTCCATTTTAGGTTTGTCTTCTGAACTATTATCCTGAGTGTTTACCAAATCCTTTTTAATTTTTTGGATCTTGTCATCTAAATTCTCCTCAGTTTCTTTCATTTTAGACTCTAATAGTTTAGTATTTGCATCCAACTGAATCAGAAAGTCTGATAAACCGTTAGCTGTTTTTAAAATCTTTCGATCCAAAAAATCAAACTTTGATTTCACCAATTCACCAATTTCTTTAATTTCCTGCTTAAATTGTTCAAGTTGCTGGTTCACAATCTCATCCCTTCTTACAATCTCTTCAAGGAGAAATTCTATTATATTAAAGTCAGGTTTCTGAGACTGAAGAGTTAGAATTTGTTCATGTAATTTGTTAATGGGGGAATCCCCCACCCCACTGCCTGTTTGTCTAACTGTATAAGTCTCAGTGCCATTTTCCACACAGACAAGATTTACTGGAAAAGAGAAAAAAAAGCTTGTTTCCAACCAAGATCAATATCAGATCCCCAGGAAAAAAAAAGAAAAAAAAACAAGAGTGAGAGTGAGGTTTTGCCTTCAATTACAGCCAGAAGTATTCATTCCGCTACTTTGTAATAGAAAATGGAAGGACTTTCCCTTTCAGCCTCTCTTCAAGCCGTACCAGTCGCCATTTTAAAAATCTTTTTTCCTTTCACTTCTTAAACAACTTCAGTAACTTTTCTAAAATAAGAGGAATACTTGCGCTTCAGGATCAGAGGTCCAGCTCACGGCTTCTTTAATTAATTTAACAGATTTATTAAATTAGGCTTACTTTTGCCACCTAGCTCTGCATGTAGCAGAGATCTCCCAGAGCCCGGAGCATCGGCTGGGGATACGGGGAGTCTCTTCCGCTCCATCCCAAAAGTAAATAAAAAACTTTTGGGATTAGGCAGAGGACTCTACCCACCCCAGCCGGCTCTATCTCCGTTTCCTAATGGAAACGGAGTTTTTTCGAGCTGCCATTCCGCTATAAAGGCGGCTCTTACAGGCAGTGGGTTCGACGATCCCGAAGGAGCGTCCGGCAGGGACAAACAGCAAACCAGAAGTCAATTGAAATTAATTTCAATTCTCGTCCCATTTCCCTTAGTTTTTCTTTGTTAGTCTAAGTCTACTTGTGTTTCTTGTTACCATATGTGTTTTCCCCCTAGCCCCTTCTCTCTCCATCTTCTCCTTTTCCCTAGACTCCTTCTCTTCCTTTTCTTTTTTTGTTTCCCCCATGGGGTGTTCCTGGTTTGTATTTTCCAAATCACGTCTAGTTTCCTGTTCTTCTTCTATTATAAAGTGAGTATCAAGAAATTCTTGTGCCTTCTCTATTGTGTCGATTTTATATTTTTTGTCGTCCCAAGATATTAGAATTCCCTCTGGCATCAGCCATCAGAACATTATTTTATGTTGATTCAGTAGGGTTGTCAGGAAATTGAAATTTTTTCTGTATTCTCTTATTTTTCTTGGAACTTGTTTTAGGGCTATTATTTCTTTTCCTTTATAACAAGGTTTTCCCTCTCTCGGTAATGTGTAGATCTCTTCTTTTACAGTTTTGCGTGCGAATATAACATGTATTTCTTTAGGTAGTTTGTTCCTACGAGCGTAGTTCGTATGAACTCTATAGATTTCGTCAATTTCCCTACTAATATCGTTTTTTTCCTTCTGGGTAGCCTCTACTAATATATCTGTCATCAGGTCCCTTAAATCTTCTCCTTTTGTTTCTGCAATATTTTGAAACCGTAAAAAGAATGATGCCTTTTCTAATTCTAGATGGGTAATTGACTCTTCGAGTTCTCTATTTAACTCCATTTGATTTTGTTCGATGTTATCCATCTTTTTCTCAGTTAAAACCATTTTAGCTTCCATGTTTTGAATTCGTTCTTCATTTTTAACTATGTTTTGCTGTATTCTCTCAATCTTATCGTCCATTTTTTTTAATATTATCATTTATTTGTCCTACTTCTGATTTCAGTTCCTCGTGGTTCTTTTTTGTTTCTTCATGATTATTCACTATTGTTTCTTGGGTCTTGTTCATCCCCTCCTGAATCATAGCTAATATAGACGGTATATTCTGCATGTTGTGTGCAGTGGCAGCTCTTTCCTTGTCTGTAGTTAGCATCGTATCTATGGTTTTTTTTTGTGCAGGTGAAGATTGTGTAGGTGTTGGGTTTGTTGTTAATTTTTTCCCTGTTTTAGTTATTGTTATTGAGGATGTTGCCATCGTTTTTTGTGTTATTTTTTCCCAAATTTTCATACACTGATTTGGTTGGGGGTAAATGAAATATCGTTATATAAGAATTAGGTTAATTAATTCAGAAGGGTTAGGGGGAAAATACAGTGTTTTAACAATTCATTCTTCTATTCTTGCTCCTATACAATATAATACAATTAATATTTAAATACCAAGTTATATTAATAATAAGTCACGTTTATATTCTTACTTTTCTGGTTTCACAGTACTTAAGTTCACTTTAACCCTAAGCAATTTCTATATAACCTTTATGTAATAAATCAATGGGATTTAAGATTCTCTATAAATCATCTAAGATATTCTATTAAGTTATATCACAATTACCAGTATATGCTGTTTATATTAATTATCACAATTATTATTCCTTAATAATATCTATAACTATCTCTTTGCAATGTCTATGTTAATATCTAACTTTCTAATCAATACATAATATAATTCCCCTTAATCAATATATTACTGTAAAATCTATAAACCTATTTCAATGGGGTGGGAAACCATAAAACAATAAAAAGAGAGATAATATTAAATCAATTATTTGGTATATATTATAATGACTTCAGATTTTAATATTAGTATTCTTTAAGCAAAGGTAAATAAGTTTTAAGTTTAGATTTTATAAAATAGATGAAATAGCTATATTTTCATAATTTAATGTTTAAAGTTCTCCACTACATCACTTTCAGACCAATTAGGATTACTTCCTTCTCCTTCCTTCGTTCTTCAGTTCTCCTTCTTTTCACCCAGCTTTCACAGTTCTATTGCAATAGCTTCTGTTGAGTCCCTGAGTCAATTGTTCCGATTTTCCTGTATAGCAAGTTATATCTCCTTTACCAACAGTGTCAATGTATCTAATGTCTCATTACAAATCCCGTGTCTGTGGTTTGAGTTTGTTGTTGCCGCTGGATACAAAGTAAAAGTTTCTTTCTCTGAATCCTCAATCCTCAATCCGCCATTCGCTACCATTCAGCTGATTTCCTTCCGCCCACAACAGTCTTAAATAGTCTCTGTTCTTTGGGTTTCACTTTCTACAATCACTTTCTTAATTAGTCTTTTTTCCTTGTTAAATCAAAATGTATTATTGTAAAATTGTAATCCACCGCTTACTTATAATCCTTTCCTTCTGTCGCTCGTTCCTTTCGCCAGTCAAATCTGCGTTGTCACTGTGAGTATTTAGCTTCGCTCCGGTCTCTGTCTCTTGCCGCTTGCCTGACGATCTTGCCGCCGCTTTTTGGAGTCCTATTCTCGCCAATTTAAATCTTTTAAATCCTTATGATTATACCTTCGTAATTCGATTAACTTAGTCCATTACCGATGTTTCTCTTTACAATCTTCGCTTCCACACTTATTGGTTGACAGCGCTCCAGCCAGCCAAGATGGCTGGTTTTTCCCCGGCTGGAGTTAGGGGGTTTTTCTCTGAACCTTCAGGGTGATTGCTGTCACACCGAGGTCCTAGGGAATCCTCCTTTTTCTATCAACCTCTCCGTGGTCAATAGTGCCAAAAACGGCTTCCAATCAAGAAATTTGGAACTTCGGGGACGGAGCCTCGTTCCCCTCGTTCCTTACACGCTGACGTCACCGCCGGAAGTCACCAATTCACATTATCAAAAGCTTTTTGTGCATCTAAAAATATCAAAGCCATCTGTTTTTCAGGATGGGTTTCATAGTATTCCAGAGTATCCAAAACTATTCTAATATTATCTCTAATCTGTCTTTTTGGAAGAAATCCATTTTGGTCTGAGTGTATAAACTTATTTAAATATCTTTTAAGTCTTTTTGCCAGTATTGAAGCAAAAATTTTATAATCTGAATTCAGCAGGGATATAGGCCTATAGTTTTTGATTTGTTGTGGGTCTGTGTCTTCTTTGTGAATCAATGTAATATATGCTTCAGTCCATGATTTGTGTATTTTCTTTTTCGTCATCACTTCATTCATAACTTCTAATAATAGGAGACTTAAAGAATCTTGTAATGTCCTACAGTATTCTACAGGCAAACCATCTGGCCCTGGCGCCTTTCCATTTTTCTATTTCTTAATTGCTTCTGTTAACTCCATCATTGTTATATTCCCCTCTAACATCTCTTCCACATCTTTGGGAATCCAAGGTAAATTTGCTTTCTGTAAATATCTTGTCACACTTTCCTCCTCTATCTTTTTTCTCTCATAAAGTTGTCTATAATATTCCTGTATTATTTTTCCCATCTCTTTATTTGCAAATTTGCTTTGCCCCTGTCATCAATTAATTGTGCTATTTTTCTTGACTCTCTTTCTTTTTTCAACTTGTATGCTAACCATCTTCCTGGTTTGTTCGCATTCTCAAAATAGTTTTGTTTAGTACTTCTAATTTTTGGGGCTAATTCTTCTTTCTCCAGTAAGTCCATTTTATGCTTTATAGTATCCATTTTCACTTTAACTTCTTTTTTATGTGGACAATTCTGGAGTTCCTTTTCAAATCTCTTATAATCATCTTCCAATAATTTATATGTTTGCCTTTTCTTCAAATTTCTCTTCCTTGTATAGTCTATTATTAAACCTCTTGCATAGGCCTTCATCGTGTCCCAAAGATTTTGTGTGTCTTCTTTCTTTTTCTCCTTGAAAAAAAAAAAGCCAGCTCTCTTTCCATTTTCTGTACAAAATCTTTCTCTTTTAAAATCATATTATTTAAAGTCCATCTAAATCTTCTTTTCCATCCTTTCCAAGTAGCTATCACAGGATTGTGATCTGCCCATATGTTTGTTTCTATCTCTATTTGTTCAATATTCAAAGTCAATTCCATTGTTATCATATCTAGTCTAGACCAAGATATGAGCCTTGGTAGTACAGTGGTCTAAAGCATCCTGTTATTAAGAACAGCTGCCTGCAATTACTGCAGGTTCGAATCTTGCCAAGGCTCAAGGTTGACTCAGCCTTCCATCCTTTCTAAGGTAGGTAAATTGAGGACCCAGTTGTGGGGGCAATAAGCTGACTTTGTATAAATATACAAAAGAATGAAGGCTATTGCTTAGCGCATTGTAAGCCGCCCTGAGTCTCCAGAGAAGGGCAGCATATAAATCAAATTAAAAAAAAAAGATGAGTGTCTGTCTGAATAAAAAGTATATTGTCTATTTTTTCCATTTCTATCTCTCCATGCATCTTTTAAATTTATTTCCTCTGCCATCTTAAAAAAAGATTTCGGTAGAATCTTTCTACTATGTCTTGCTGTTTTATGTGTTTTATAGTCCAAATTTCCATCCACAACCCCATTAAAGTTGACGAGGGGGGTGAGGACCTGGCTTGCATCATGGAGACCTGGTTAGGCATGGAGGGAGGGGTTCTTCTCTCCGATCTATGCCCACCGGGTTTCCGAGTACTACACCAGCCGCGACTCCACGAGAGGGGTGGCGGGGTGGCGGTAGTCATCAGGGAAGGTCTAAGACCTAGGGAGGTCACTCTCCCTCAGATTGGCAGGTGTGAGTCCCTTCTGTTGAAATGGGACCCTGGAGTGCACTTGGCTCTGTTGATTACGTACCTGTCTCCCAGCTGCGTGTCTTCAATCCTGCCCACACTACTCGAAGTCTTAGCTGAACTGACAGTGGAGTTCCCCAACCTTATGGTTGTAGGATATTTTAATCTCCCGTCAGCTGGCAAGACATCAGAGTTGGTGTGGGAGTTCATGGCCTCCATGATGGCTATGGACCTGACTCAAGTTGTACAGGGCCCAACTCACAGCGGTGGACACACACTTTACCTGATTTTCATCTCTGGGCAGTGGATAAATGCTCGGGGTAGGGGTGACCTTTCTATATTACCCCTGTCATGGACTGACCATTCCCTCTTTCAGCTAGACTTTCCTTCCACCAACCCCCACTACTGGGAGGCAGAACCAACTCGTTGGTTCTGCCCCAGGCACCTGATGGACCCTGATAGGTTCCTGACAGAGCTTGGGACATTTCCCACTGACCTATCCCACGATTTGCCAGAGGCCCTGGTGGATGCCTGGGAACGGGCTGCCACCAGGGCGATGGATCGAATCGCTCCCTTGCGGCCTCTCCTCCGACAGGGATCCTGGGCAGCTCCATGGTTTTCTGTGGAGCTCAGGGAAATGAAGCATCAGAAGAGATGCCTAGAGGGCCGTTGGAGGTCTTCCCATTCCGAGTCTGACCAAACACAGTTAAGAACCCATATTAGGTCTTATCTTGTGGCAATGGAAGTAGCGAAACATGACTATTTTGCTGCTCTCATTGCATCTGCAGAAAATCGCCCAGCAGCCTTGTTCTGAGTGACCCTCTCCCTTCTCCATCAGGGAGTGAGGGAGGATCCCTTGCAAGGCAATGCTGAGGATTTTGCACAATTTCTGCAAGACAAAATTGCTCAGATTCGGACTGGGTTGGACTCTGACTGGGCAGGATCCAACAAGGGGATGGGAGCTAATCTTGGAGGTGACATCTGGGTTGACTTTGACCCTGTTTCTATGGAGGAAGTGGACAGGATTGTAGGTAGACTGGGGGCCTCCACATGTTTACTGGACCCTTGCCCCTCCTGGCTTGTTGCGGCAACCAGGGAGGTGACTGGAGACTGGATCCGGGCGGTTATCAATGCTTCATTGAGAGATGGGGTCTTCCCTGCCTCACTCAAGGAGGCAGTGGTTCATCCCCTCCTCAAGAAACCAGCCCTGGATCCGGCCTCCTTGAACAATTTTCGTCCTGTCTCCAAACTTCGCTTTATTGCAAAGGTTATTGAGTCTGTGGTGGCATACCAGCTTCTGCAATTCCTGGAGGAGACTGATTATCTAGACCCATACCAATCAGGCTTCAGGTGCGGACACAGCATGGAAACAGCATTGGTCGCCCTGATGAATGATCTCTGGCGGGCCCGGGATGGGGGGTTATTCCTCCATCCTGGTGCTACTTGACCTCTCAGTGGCTTTTGATACCATCGACCATGGTATCTTACTGTGACATCTCGGGGGGCTGGGGGGGGGCACTGTCCTACAGTGGTTCTCCTCCTACCTCTCGGGCTGTTCACAGTTTGTTTGGGCGGGGGGTCAGAGATCCTCCCTGAGGCCCCTCACTTGTGGGGTGCCGCAGGGGTTGGTTCTCTCCCCCCTGCTCTTTAACATCTATATGAAGCCGCTGGGTGAGATCATTTGAGGTTTCGGGGTGCGGTATCATCAGTATGCTGATGATACCCAACTGTACATCTCCACCCCAGACCAACCTAGGGATGCCCTTTCCATAATGTCTAAGTGCCTGGAGGCGGTACAGGTCTGGATGGGTAGGAACAGGCTCAGACTCAACACCTCCAAGACAGAGAAAAACCTAGCAAGGGGTTTCATCAAGCCAGCCCGACCAAGAATCGCAGCTCCAGTGTTATTTAGAGAAAAAAAAGATGGCTCAAAACACCTTTGTATTGATTTTAGAAATTTAAATACGATCAGTGTGGAGAACATGAATCAAGATCAAGTGAGGTACTAATACCACTCTATAAAGCCTTAGTAAAACCACACCTAGAATATTGCATCCAGTTTTGGTCACCACACTATTAAAAAGATGTTGAGACACTAGAAAGAGTGCAGAGAAGAGCAACCAAGATGATTAGCAATTTGGGATGGGGAAGCGAGCTGGTGTGTGGCAGTCCCATAAGAACTGGAAGGAGGTTTGTAGTCATGAATTATTATGCTGTTGAGTGGAGTTGTTTATACTCTGTCAATGCCAACCATCCTGAGACTCCAGATGCACAAAATACTTGAAGAGGATCTTTCCTACAACATCATACTGGACATTGGTTGGACTCTCAGTGCTGGACCCTGGGGGGAGGGATTTGGGGTGACTTTCAGTGTGTAACCTTTGCATGTTTTGAATTGGATCTTGCCTTGCTTTTGCTGCTATCATTTCAAACTTAGTAAAAGTACCTCTTCTCTAATTCAATGAGAGTCTTCTTAACCCAAATTTGGAATCACATGCAGGAGTACAGAGATGACTTGGGATCTGAAGCAGCCACAGTGAGATGTGTAACCATGGCCCTGGAAGAAGCTGCAGCAGAGTGGATGGTTACTCTTCACAATGACAATGCCCCCCCAACTAAGGAGCTGTGATCAATTTATGGTGGCACTTCGTCGACGGTGCAAGCCCACCCCCCCACCCAGCCAAATGAAGACCATTACACAGGGGCAGAGGTCAGTGGCAGAATACACCCAGGAGTTCCATGAGCTGGCCTGCCATATCAAAGTATAGCCTTTATTGTCATTGTACAT
This sequence comes from Arizona elegans, assembly GCA_022577455.1. NCBI lineage: Eukaryota > Metazoa > Chordata > Lepidosauria > Squamata > Colubridae > Arizona > Arizona elegans. The sequence continues at coordinate 43,735,077 of JAKOOJ010000006.1, forward strand.
CATTTATACAATGAAATTGGTTATATGGCCACATGACCTGAGGAAGTCCTGATGGAATGTTACAAGGATAAGCTTAACAATGAAGTCTATCACAGCTGCATCTGTGGATTCCAGTGTCCTATGATCTAGCTGCCCCATCACTGTTGATGGGAGGAGAGTGTCTTGCTCCCTCGGATAGAGTCCGTAATCTTGGTGTCCTCCTTGATTCACGGCCATCTTTAATGGACCATCTAACGGCCATGACAAGGGGGACATTTGCACAGGTTCGCCTGGTGTGCCAGCTACGCCCTTTTCTAGACAGGGACACCCTCCGTACGGTCACTCAGGCTCTTATCATTTCTCGGTTGGATTACTGCAATGCCTTCTACATGGGGCTGCCCTTGGGGTGTACCCGGAGGCTCCAACTGGTTCAGAATGCAGCATCCTTTTTTTTTACATTGTGGCAATGATGTAAAAAGTTTAGTTGTATCAATAATTGTTCATATTATTTTTTAATATGTACTTCTTGTAGACAGATTATATCAAATTTTAGTTTCTCTAATTTATGAAAGACCTTTCTTCTTTTAACGGCTGAATTAAGTCCATTTATATTTATTGAAATTAATTTCCTTTCTTCCATGTTCATACTTTATATGTAGGTTTTGCTGCTCTAGTTGATCTAACTTCCCGTTGTTCCTTATATTCCACAATACCTCCTACTGTGCCTTCTTCTGCTTCAAGCATTGCCAACTCCTCTTCTTGGAATTCTACTGGCACAACTTTTGTTTGGGTTTCCATTTCCATTTCTTTGTCTTTCAAAAAATCTTCATAAAATGCTTTCGCTTTATCAATTGTATCCAGTCTATATCTTTGAAGTTGCCACATTAAAACTAACCCTTCTGGTACTAGCCATCTGCAATTCACGCCTTTTTGAAGTAGTATTTTGGTCAAAAATTGATATTCTCTTCTCATCTCTCTCACTTTTCTTGGTATTTGTTTCAAAACCACAATTTCTTTCTCCTCATACTTCAAAGTTTTCTCTCTGGCAATCTGAAGTATTTGTGCTTTAGTTGATTTCTTAGTAAATCTTATGTGTACTTCTTGTGGTAACTTATTACGCATTGCATATCTGGTATACATTCGATATATCTCGTTCACGTCCACCATCATCATCTCCTTGGTGATTTCTAGTGCTTCAGCCAGTATTCCTATCATAATTCCAGCCAAATTCTCTCCCTTTTCTTCTTTCACATTTTGAAATCTGAGATAGAATTCTGATCTGTCCATCTCCCATCCAATCAGTCCACTCCTATCTTGCTCGACTGCTCCCAATCTTGTATCCATATCTTTGATTTTTTCCTCCTTTTGCTCTTCCTTTTTCTCAAGCTTTTGCAATCTCTCTTCATATTTCAACATCACTTGCTGAACATTTGCCACTTTTTCATCTGTCTTGTATAGTTGTTGATCTGTCTTAAGCAGTGTTGTTCCATCCTTTGGACTGTTTGAAGAATCATTTGCATTGTCATGTCTTTCTCTTTCTCCCTTTCTTTATCTTTCTCCTGCTGAAGCATGGTCTGGATTGATTGCTGTCCTCCAGATGGTGACGAAGAAGGCATGGTAGCAGCGGATCCCACTGTCGCTACTTTTTTACTCATTCTGTCCAGTAATCAGCCAAAACCAAGGCCAAGCCAAAGCCAGGCCAAAAAAATAACCAATCAGAAGTTTTAAAAAAGAAAAAAGCGAAGAAAAGGAAAGAAAAAAAGAAAAGAAAGAAATGGAATGATTCTTCAGGTTCTTCAAAACCTAATCAACTTTTACGGGCAAAAAGAATAAAAAAGAAGAAGTAAAAAAAAGGCAAAAAGAAGAAAGGAAAAATATATTTTAAAAAAAGAAAGACCAAAAAATCAAAAATCAAAAATCAAAAATCAATCTTCAGGCTCTTGGTCACCTTAATCCAATTCAGTTATGTAAAAGAGGGGGAGGGGAGTCCATAGAACATGTCTATGCAGAAAAGATGTACAGAGAGTTACCACTTAACCAAGGCAGGAAAGAATAATAAAAATCAAAAGAGGTTCCAATTTCTTCTACAATGTTTGTACAATGTTTCCAGACTCCTACTTCTTATAGATCCACAAGGAGCACCTGGGTAAACAATATAGATAGTTCCAACTTCCTCATAACAATCTTATCAGCCAGTAGGTTCAGAGTCCTTGGGTTAATCTCCTCAGCTTGTTACTTATATCAAAACAAATAACAAAGTTTCTTTTCCAGCAGATGGCAGTATTACACACACTCCTGTCCTTTCTGTAACTTATAATTGCTGACTTTTTTGTCAGAAAAATAGTAATTTTAAAGTTTAAACTACTCCAAAAGCATAAAAGGAAAGAAAACAAAAAAAGGAAAAAAATTCAATCTCAAAGAAAAATTATTTTAAAAGGAAAATGCACAAAGGCTTGCCAATGATAGCCTCTTAGTTTGTCAATCTTTTTCAATCCAGTCTCAGTCCTTAGTAAAACGGGGTTTTAAAGTCTGCCAAATTAAATAGTTTGGGTAAAAAAAAAAAAAAAGTCCTAATTAAATTTGCCGCTTAGTTTCTTAGTTTCCTTTAATCTTCAATTTTCTTATCATTTCACAGCAGGATGTTCTTTGTATAGTTAAAGTTAAAGTTAAGCTCTCTCACCGCATCGGCTTATTGTCATTCAAATTCTCTTCCCCGGAGCTGTCACAGCTTCAGCAGCCAGAATGCCTGCCACCCTGTTGCGAGAAAAAGGGCTTCTCCTGAATCAGCCAGGGACTTTGCGATATCCCTGGGATTGTCAGGATGTGCCCTCCACTATCACAGTCAAAACAAGACTATGAGGTCCAAAAAGGACCATCTAGCAGCGGGGCTATCAGCGGCGATCCTGGAACACCAGAATCCTCCGTCTGTCCCAAGGTGACATCAGCTTCCTCTCCTGCCCTGTGACAACTGTTTGAGGACCCCCTTGCAGATCGCAAAGCACGTGACCGCATTAAGGTGGTGAAGCAGGGGCAACGCCCAGTAGTAGAGTATACTGAAGAATTCCGGGACCTCACATATCATGTGACCTGGCCAGAGGATATTTTGGTGAGCTGTTTCAAGGATGGGCTGAGTGATGATCTATACAATGCCTGCGTGGCCCGAGGTGCACCGAATCAACTACATGAGTGGTACATCACTGCTGAAGAAGCGGAGATTGATGTGGCCAGAAACCAGTACCGAGCGGGGTGAGTATGGAAGAAATCCCCACCCCAATGGAAGCAAGAGCCCCTCAAAGCACAAAGCACAAACTGCATTTTCTCTAAAATCCTCAACCTGTTTCAAGTGTGGAAAAGAGGGGCACCGAGCTGCAAAGTGTCATTTGCAAAAACCCACCCGCCGGGGGGGAAACTTGCAAAACCTGGCCAGCGTGGGAAAGAGACTGCCCTGAGGAGCAGGGAGATCATAGAATTTCCATTCCCCATTCGGAAGCGATCCAGAAGATGAACCACTGGTAAGCAAACCAATTAAACTGCTTACCCTCCCCTTAAGACTATTTATCCCAAACCAGGACAGGGAGATAAATATCTCTGCTCTAATGGATTCAGGATGCACCCACTGTTTGATCAGCCCAACCCTAGTAGGGAAGTTGGGGATTAACATAAGAAAGCTGAAAAACCCCATCGTTTTCTGCCAACTAGATGGATCAATAGCAGGGGGAGTCAGCTTCTTTTGCTACTGAGCCTCTACATATAGACAACAGAAGCCACGAGAAAATGCTTACATTTATAGTGGCACCTGGCATGGAATGGCCGTTAGTCTTGGGCCTTGCATGGCTGAAAAAATGGAACCCCAAAATTATTTGGAAAGAAGGCATCATAAAATTTCAGATGCACATGACTTTTGCCGAGAATCCACATAAAGAAAGTGAGGGGGCAGAGTACCGAGAAATAGCCATGCCTGGTCACGCCACGCCAACCAAGAGCATACCCATAGAATACAAGGATTTCGCTGAAGTTTTTAGTGAAAAAGCCTCAGACGAGCTCCCTCCCCACTGTGCCACTGACTGTGTGATAGAAATCTTACCCGGCGCTAAACTCCCTAAACCCAAGATATACAGCATGTCTCTGAGGGAGTTGGAAGAACTGAGAACATTTATTGAGAAAAACCTAGCAAGGGGTTTCATCAAGCCAGCCCGACCAAGAATCGCAGCTCCAGTGTTATTTAGAGAAAAAAAAGATGGCTCAAAACACCTTTGTATTGATTTTAGAAATTTAAATACGATCAGTGTGGAGAACATGAATCAAGATCAAGTGAGGTACTAATACCACTCTATAAAGCCTTAGTAAAACCACACCTAGAATATTGCATCCAGTTTTGGTCACCACACTATTAAAAAGATGTTGAGACACTAGAAAGAGTGCAGAGAAGAGCAACCAAGATGATTAGCAATTTGGGATGGGGAAGCGAGCTGGTGTGTGGCAGTCCCATAAGAACTGGAAGGAGGTTTGTAGTCATGAATTATTATGCTGTTGAGTGGAGTTGTTTATACTCTGTCAATGCCAACCATCCTGAGACTCCAGATGCACAAAATACTTGAAGAGGATCTTTCCTACAACATCATACTGGACATTGGTTGGACTCTCAGTGCTGGACCCTGGGGGGAGGGATTTGGGGTGACTTTCAGTGTGTAACCTTTGCATGTTTTGAATTGGATCTTGCCTTGCTTTTGCTGCTATCATTTCAAACTTAGTAAAAGTACCTCTTCTCTAATTCAATGAGAGTCTTCTTAACCCAAATTTGGAATCACATGCAGGAGTACAGAGATGACTTGGGATCTGAAGCAGCCACAGTGAGATGTGTAACCATGGCCCTGGAAGAAGCTGCAGCAGAGTGGATGGTTACTCTTCACAATGACAATGCCCCCCAACTAAGGAGCTGTGATCAATTTATGGTGGCACTTCGTCGACGGTGCAAGCCCACCCCCCCACCCAGCCAAATGAAGACCATTACACAGGGGCAGAGGTCAGTGGCAGAATACACCCAGGAGTTCCATGAGCTGGCCTGCCATATCAAAGTATAGCCTTTATTGTCATTGTACATCATTTATACAATGAAATTGGTTATATGGCCACATGACCTGAGGAAGTCCTGATGGAATGTTACAAGGATAAGCTTAACAATGAAGTCTATCACAGCTGCATCTCCCAAGGGGCCTCTCAAGAACTTCAGCATTGATATGTGTTGGCAGATGAGGTGGAGATTGACCTAGCCAGGGACCAGCACCATGATGACTACAGCTGGAGCAAGCTCCCCTCCTGCTCATAAAGATCCTGCAAAAGCTGCCAAAGGCAGGCCAATGCCCAAACTGAGGTCCACAGCATTCTTCAAGTGTGGGAAGGGGAAACACCAGGCAGCTGATTGCCATTCAGCCAAACCAAACCAAGCCCCAAACCTGCAGCTGCTGGGGGCAAGAAGCCTGAGAAACAGCTGCCAAGGCACCACAAAACAGTCTTGAAGGGGGTGGAGGTCGTTGAGTTCACCCTCCTGCCCAGGAGGAGCTGGGAACTCTGACCCCATTGGAAGAGAGTTAAACTGACTCTGACAACAACCCCTGGTAAGTCAACATGTGATCCCCGTTACTATCCCAGTGGAGCTAAGGGTGCCTTTTTCAGGCCCCCAGGGGAAGATAGCAATAACAATAGCACTTAGACTTAAGTATATACCACTTCACTGTGCTTTGCAGCCCTCTCTAAGTGGTTTACAGAGTCAGCATATTGCCCCCCAAAATCTGGGTCCTCATTTTACTGACCTCAGAAGGATGGAAGGCTCAGTCAACCTTGAGCCTGTGAGATTTGAACTGCCAAATTGCAGGCAGCCAGCAGTCAACAGAAGCAGCCTGCAGTACTGTGTTCTAACCACTGTGCCATCACAGCTCTGATATTAGCCCTTTTGGATTCGGGGTACACCAGATGTGTGATTAGCCCCAAGGTGGTAGAGAAACTGAGACTGAGACTGAGGGTACTTAGAGCCCTTTGCCAGCCAGAACCCATGGCGCAGCCATGTTTCTACCTATAGAAACCTTCATTGTATTTAAAATAGGTAGTTTGTCAAGCAGAGGTCTTCAGTAGTTGGAATGCAGATGACAAGAGAAGTCACATCATAGGAAACCACCAGTCATTTTTTTACTACTGAAGCTGTCATGGTAGTGAAAAAACGACTGCTACAAGAGAGCACCTTAGATGACAGAACCAACCTCAGCCCAGACTACATGCTGGGCCTCTGCTTGGCCACTACCTATTTTAAATACAATAAAGGTTTCTATAGACAGAAACAAGGCTGTGCTATGGGTTCACCTATGTCCCCCATTGTGGCCAATCTCTACACAGAAAAGGTAGAAACCAAAGCCTTAGACTCCTTTACTGGAATTCCACCCACTCACTGGTATAGGAATGAGGACGATACTTGGATCAAGATCAAAACACAGGAATTGGAAGTGTTCACCAAACATATCAACATTGTGGACAGAAACATCAAATTCACATGGGAAGATGTCAAAGAAAATAGTCTAACCTTCCTGGACTCTGCAATACACATTAAGGAAGACAGAACCTTAACACTGAAGTTTATAGAAAACCTACACACAGATATCAATATTTATATTTTGATTCCCACCACCCACTGGAGCAAAAAATGGGAGTCATCAAAACCAACAAGCTGAAGGCCTGCCTACCAGCAAAAATGGAAAAGAAAAAGAATGAAAATACATCAGGGAAGCCCTCAGAACATGTGGCTATCCCAAGTGGGACTTCACCAAATCTCAAAAAAGACCCTACAGGAGCTCCTCCACAACAGCTCCCCAAACATGACAAATCCTCTGTAGTTGAAGCAATGATTCCTTTATTAGGAGCACCAGCAGCCCTTGCAAAAAATTTCTCTCTCACAGCAAGCTAATTTAAATCTTTTCAGCAGGGATATGAATAGTTGTTTGCCACATCTATTCATCTCCATCCCTGCCTTTTATCCCCAGAGCTAGGGTGGGGCTTCGCTAGCAGCGGTGGCTCTTCTGTCCCAAGGATCAGCCCACAGATTTCCACTGCTCTCCTCTCCTCTGCCTTCTGTGCATCCATGCATCAGGCACTGGAACCAGATGTTCCTCCTCTTCCTCATCAGCCATCTCCAGACCTGGGGGCTGTTGACTGTCCATCTGAGGGCTGACAGATGGTCCCAGCTCCACTTTTGTCTCTTTCTCTCTGACAGCTCCAATCCTTCTTCCCCCTCAGAGCTCTCAGGTTGCCTTGATGCTGACCCTGACTCCCATGCCTCCTCCCCATCTGATTCAGCTGCTGGAGAGGCCAGCATGTTGTCATTCCGTACGTTGCAGGCATATTGGAAAAGCTCAGGAGGCTCTTCAGCCAACATTACATACATGCACACTTCAAACCCAAGAATACACTAAGGCAGAAGCTTGTCCACCCAAAAGACAAAACACCCAGACATAAACTGTGCAATGTGGTATATGCTGTACAATGCAGCAAGCCATGTGCAGATCTGTATATTGGAGAAGCGAAACAACCACTTCATAAGTGCATGGCACAACATAGGAGAACAAATACATCAGCACTAGATTCAGCATTTAAAAGATACAGGCCACTTGTTTGAAGACAGCAAAGTCCACATTTTAAACAGAGAAGACCGCTGGTTTGAAAGAGGGGTCCAAGAGACCATCTATGTCAAAATTGAACAGCCCTCTCTCAATAGAGGGGGAGGGATACAACATCGTCTATCTCCAATCTACAACACAGTCCTTTTAACAGTTCCAAGAAGGCTCCACACCAATTTGCACACTCAGGTAACCCTAATGATACAGATAAATCTCCAGGTGACCTTAACAACTCGCTAAAAGAATGTAAATGTCCACCTGTCTGCAAGGAGTATAAATCCTTCCATTCCCAACCATCCAGTCAGAAATGAAGAAGCTTCTTGGATGAGAAGCGAAATGTCTTCAAAGAAAAACCAGAAAGTACAGTTGCACCTTGAAAAAGCACCTTTGGGATATTGGGTTTCGTTGTAGCACCTGGAATGGAGAGGCTCCTCCTGCTTGGTTTCACAAATGGAACTCTCTTGTGAACTGGAGGAAGGGGCTTCTAAGAATCCATTTCCAACTGGAGAGAAGAGGGGGAGAGAAACCCTCATTATGAGCTAAAACAGCCAAGGTTACAAGGGAATTAGGGGCTGCAGTGCAGGAGCACACAGAAGGAGATGAGAAAATCCCAAAGGAATACAGGGACCTCAGGGAGGGGGGGTCTGATGTGCTCCCACCACATCATCCCACAGACTGCAGCATAGAAATCCTCCCTGGGCGAAACTCCTAAAGCCTAAAATCTATTTTATGACTTCACAAGAGTTAGATGAACTCTGAATGGCCCTGAAACCCCACGGAAATTGTCACCTAAGCAAGTTCATTGGGCACAATACTTTAACTGGTTTAATTTTGCACTGTGCTACATTCCTGAGGGAAAGAATTTTATGGCTGATGCTTTGTCCAGATTGCCTCAATACAATAGCATTAGGTCTGAAGTGATCCAACCAGTCATTCCTTCTAAGCAGCTGGCTGCTCCTGTGGTTACCAGCGCTCAGAAAAAACTGGAGCCTGAACTTCCTAATGAAATTTGCGAGGAGCTGAAGGGGGCACTAAAGAATTATGAGTGCTTTTTATCACACACCAAGGAGTAAAACATGCTAGATTGTGTTATACATGCCCAGTTTGAGGGGGATTGTTCTACAGCAGGCCCATGATTTGAAAGCTGCCGGACATTTTGGTTTTGTTGAGACTTTACACCAGATCAGTTTTACACCAGTGGCAGTTTTCTTTTTAAAGTTTGTTATTAATAATTCAAATTTAAAAAACAATGGACATGGTTTGACATCTCCGGTTTCTAACATTTTCGTCTAACTCAAATTAATAAATAATATATTCCTTAATCTATATACAAATTTACATATATCTTACTTCATTACATGTCAAGCATACTACATAATTCCTCCTAAACAACTATATCCACATCCAATAAACTTATATCACATACACAAGTTCAGTATAGATTGACATACATATTTCTAGACATTCACTACACCTTCTTCTTGGTATTCTTCCTTTTGTCTAACCATTTATAAAATTTAGTCCAGATTTCATAATATTCACTGTTATTTTTGAGTTCCAAAGTGAGTCTGTCCATTTCTGCACAATTGAAGATTTTACATAACACTTCTTCTTCTGAAGGTGTTGCTTTACTCTTCCATTTCTGAGCAAATGCTATTCTTGCAGCTGTTAATATATGTAATATTAGGTAAGTTACATTTTTATTATATTTTTATTATATTTACCATCTGTCATTCCCAATAAGAAAAATTCTGGTTGACTTCATTAGAATTTCTTCTAGCCAGCTTTTTATTTGATACTAAAAACCTTTTGCTTTCGAGCACTCTCACCACATATGATATTAGGACCCTCACATTTCCAACATCTTGAAGAATATTTGTTACTAATTTTTGCCAATCTTGTAGGTGGGAAGTGCCACCTGTAAAGCGTTTTATACAGGTTTTCTTTATATGAGGTTGCCAATGTAATTTTAATATTTTTTTCCCATAGATTCATCCAATTATCCAAATTAATACTATGACCAAAACATTTACTCCATGTTATCATAGTCTCCTTTACTTGTTTTTCAAGCATGTCTTGCTCTAATAGATAGTGGTATAATTTCCTTACAGCCTTACACTCCATACTTAGTAAAATTGTATCCAATTCTGTTGATTCTATTTTTATATCCCATTCCTTTTTATCCTTCATAAATTTGGATTGTATTTGTAAATATGCCCACCATTCTAATTCAATTCCCTCTTCCTTTAAATTATTCCTTGATTTCAGTTCTCCCTTCTCATTAAGTAGTTCTTTATATGTAACAACACCTCCTACTTTAATGAGATTTGGAAGCGTGAACATTTCTACTATCAATATCCAATTGGGGACTTCTATATAGTTACTTCTTTTAGTCTTGATCCAAATATCTAAAAGTGCCCTCCTGATGTACTGCCTTTGGAAGTACTGGTGGATTTTATACTTCTCCTCACAGAGGATAGTGTGCCACCCTATTTGAAAATCGTATGCTTCTAGTGTCAATAATCTTCTATTTTTGAGATGTAACCAATTGCTTACCCACACCAAAGTTGCAGCTTGACGATATTTTTCCCAATCTGGAAGGCCAAATCCCCCTCTTTCTTTTGCATACTGTAGCAATTTTAATTTGATTCTTGGTTTTTTGCCCTGCCATATAAATTTTGATATAATTCTATTCAAATTTATTAAAAAATCTTTCTTAAGCCGAATTGGTATACATTCAAATAAAAATAATATTTTAGGTAAAATGATCATGTTAATAGTGGCGATCCTCCCCATCAAAGAAAGTTGTAATTTTTTCCATCTTTCTAAATCAATTTTAATTTGTTCAATTAGTTTATCATAATTCTCTTCTTTAAGCACGACACATCTTGGAGTCAAATGGATTCCTAGGTATCTGATTTTCTTTACGATCTGAATACCAATTTTCCCTACTCTTTTTTCCCTTCTTCAGACATATTTTTTACTAACATTTTTATTTTATCTTTATTTATCTTTAGACTTGCTACCTCCCCATATTCCTCCAGTACTTCCATCAGCCATACACCAGACTGCTCTTCAATAATAAAGACAAGATCATACGCAAACCCTGCACTTTAAAATTTTCATTTGCAATATTTAAACTGCTAATTTGATAATCTTCTCGAATTACTTTATTCAGAATTTTTAATGATAGAATAAACAGTAGCGGCGATAATGGACAACCCTGTCTCGTACCTTTTTGGATTTGAAAATTCTTTGTTGTTTCCCCATTTATTACCACTTTAGCTTCTTGTTCAGAATAAATTGCTCTGTACATCCTTATAAACTTTTCCCCAAATTCCATATATTTTAATTGATTTAATATGAATTCCCATTTGACATTATCAAAAGCTCTCTGCGCATCAGCAAATATTAGTACCATCTGTTTCTCACATTATGAAATTCATAATATTCTATGATGTCTAATATAATACTAATATTATTTCTTATATATCGTCTGGGCAAAAAGCCGTTTTGGTCAGAATGTATAAAATTTTCTAAGAATTTCTTTAATCTTTCAGCCGTAATTGTCATAAAAATTTTATAATCCGAATTCAATAGGGATATCGGTCTGTAATTTTTAATAAACATCAGGTCAGAATTTTCCTTCGGGACCAATTTAATTGTCGCTTCTTTCCACAATGCTGGGATCTTTGCTTCATTTAACACTTCATGATATATTTCTAATAATATGGGACTTAATATTTCCTGATGATTTTTATAAATCTCTGATGGCAATCCATCGGGGCCTGATGTTTTATTAGCTTTTTTGTTTCTTTATTGCCTCCGATAATTCAAACGGTGTTATATCTTCATTTAACATCTCCTTATATTCTACCAATATTTTAGGCAGTCCCATTTTCTGAAGATATTGCCAGATCTTACCTTCACCTATTTTTCCTTGTCTTCATACAAATTTCTAAAAAACTCATAGGCTCCATTTCTCTTTCCTGTTGTAAATGACCTCACACACAAAGGGTGAAGATATATGTGGTGTCTTTATTGCCTTACATGGTGACATTATATAGTTTGTTACTTTCAGCTACAGAGTACTTGTCAGCATCTCATTGGCTCACAAAAGTCTTCCAGCAGCTATAAAATCTTTGCTTAACCATTACTGCTTTGCTTAAGCACTTATAATGTTTAGCTATAGTTAAAGTATAGCATATCCCATTTCCTCCTCTGTTGCTCTTCTTATTTACAGATTTAGGGTCTTATTTCTAATGCCATTTCCTGGTGCCTACGTGTATGTAACCTTCCTTAACTGAGGTTTGCCTTCAAGATTAGGAAAATTCCTGCACGTATGCAAACTCCTACACTCTTTCCTTCATTTTGGTATATTAATTTGCCCTCTTCATTATGTAATTTATTTATCCATCTAGTATCCCTCTGTTTCTGTAATCTTTTTTTTTAATTTGTGTTTTATTGGGTTTAATTAATTAAACAATTCTTATTCAACTCTTGTGCATGACTATGACCATTTACATACTGTAAAATCACACTAATGTTCTCCTATACTCTATATAATTTTACAAAATCTACTATCTGTTATTTCCCTTTTTTTCTATCTTCAATCCAATTATACCGTTTCTCCCATATTACGTAAAAGTCCGAATCCATCAGTCCTTTCAGTTCCAATGTCATTTTATCCATCTCGGCGCAATCTAATATCTTTCTAATTATGAAATCTTCAGAGGGTATGTTTGAATTTCTCCAACATTGCACAAATGCCAATCTTGCCACCGTTGTCATATGTAGAATAATATATGTTATTGTTTTTTCATATTTCTTTTTCATTATTCCTAGAAGAAATAATTCTGGTGTATATTCTATCTGGAAGCCTATTACTTCCTGTATCCGACTATGTATTTTCATCCAATATTTTTTTGTTTCGGAGCATAACCATTATGTGTGAAAGAAGGTAGCTTGCTTTTGTCCACATTTCCAACAATTGAGGTTTAAATTTGGATATAGTTTTGCCAGTCTAGAGGGTGCCCAGTACCAATGGTAAAATGTTTTATATTGATTTTCTTTATATTTTGCCAATCTAGCTAATTTATAATTTTTGTTCCAAATTATTTCCCAATCCTCTAGTTCGATATTATGTCCAATATTCCTAGCCCAGACTATCATAGCTCCTTTTACTATGTCTTCAGCTCTGTCAAATTCTAGTAAATAATTATAAATTTTGGTTATTAATTTTTTATCTGGGCCAATCAATATTTTATCTAATTGTTTTGGTAAAAAATTCAATGCCATATTCGTTTTTATCTTTTATATATCTTGATTTTAATTGTAGATAAGGCCACCAATCTATATTTATTCCCTGTTCTTCCAATTCTTGCCCACCTTTTAGATTCCCCTGGTTATCTAAAATTTCACTGTGTTTTACCATTTTACTTAAATTCAATGTGTTAGGATGCATCATTGTTTCCATTCTCAAAACCCAATTAGGAATTTTCATGTAATGTTTTTTCTTAATTTCATGCCAGCTTGCATTAGAGCTTCTCGTATTTTATGTTGAAAAAAAATTGAATGAGATTTGTTCTCTCTGTCCCATAGGAAGGCATGCCATCATGTCCTTTCAATGTGAGTAATCGTTTATTTCTCAAATTGATCTATTCTTTAATCCAAACTAGAGTTGCTGCCTGATTATAAAGTCACCAGTCTGGGAACCCTAAACCACCTCTGCTTCTACTGTCCTGAAGATCTGATAATTTTATTCTTGCTTTTTTCTTCGCCCATATAAATTTTGTTCTAATTTGATTCAGTTCTATAAAAAAATTCTTATCTAATTTATGGGAATGGTTTGAAAAAAATATAACAATTTCAGAAGAATATTCATTTTAATTGTTGCAATCCGACCCAGTAAGGATAGATTTAATGCCCCCCATCTTTCCAAATCAATTTTAATTTGTTACATAAGCTTTACGTAGTTGTCTTCTTTGATTGAAGAACACCTCACTGTCAGCCAAATTCCTAGGTATTTAACTTTTAGGATCACATTCTGTAATCCTAATTTCCCCTCTAATTCTTTTTCCTGTTGTATTGTTAAATTTTTGACTATCATTTTTGTTTTGTCTTGTTAATTTTAAGACCCCATATTTTCCCCATATTTTTCTATTTCCCGTAATAATATTGGTCCTGTTTACTTTGGGTCTGCCAAAAAAATACCAAATCATCTGCAAATGCCATTAATTTATATTCTTCTGTTCTAATTTTGGTTCCCTTAATCTCTGGGTTTGCTCTAATTTTCATCAATAGTGATTCTAAAGTCAAAAAAAAAAAACAAAACCCAGAGGTGACAGTGGGAATCCCTAATGGACTCCTTTCTTTATTTCAAATGTTTTTGTAATTTCTCCGTTTATTATTATGTTTGCTTTTTGAGACGAATAAATTGCTTTAATCATTTGTTCAAATTTGTCGCTGAATTTCATTTCTCTAATTTGAGTAATCATATATTTCCGATTTAAATTAGCAAATGCTTTTTGCACATCCAGAAAAACAAGTGCAATTTGTTTCTCTGGATGCGCCTTGTAATACTCTAATATGTTCAATACTATTCTTGTGTTATCTCTAATTTGTCTAGAAGGGAGAAAACCATTTTGGTCAGAGTGAATAATTTCATTCGGTATTTTTTTCATCCTTCCTGCTATGATAGCCATAAAAATCTTGTAGTCTGCATTCAGAAGTGAAATTGGCCTGTAGTTTTGAATTTGATTTGGGTACTTTCTTTCATAATCACTGTGATATATGCTTCTCTCCATGAAACAGGGATTTTTGCTTCTAACAGGACCTCGTTATATAGTTCTAAAAGAATGGGTTCTAAAAGCTCCCCCTTGTTTTTGTAAAATTCTCCTGGTAAACCATCTGGTCCCAGGGAATTATTATTATTATTATTATTATTATTATTATTATTATTATTATTATTAGTTAATCTTTAGTGAGATTCACAGCCTTTGAGGCTGGTTAATAGCTCAGCAGCTCGAGTCCTAACCAAGGACCTAGGAACTGTTAAGATATCGTCGGAGGATGTAAGCTGTTCTGAGTAAGGTGGTTTTTTGTAGAGTCAAAATGTTCAAGTCCGGCAATTTAGAATTTCTAAATAGCGGGGTAGCCCTTTGGGTATTGCTCTATTATTATTATTATTTTTTTATTGAAAAAGTTTTTCAAATACAAATTTTCCCCCTTTTCCCCCCCCTCCTCCCTAACCCCCCCCTCCCCCTCCCCTCCCCCTGTGGCTTCTCCAAAATAAAACCCAAATTCATAACAGATTATATAATACTTTACCATCCCTTTGCTCCACCCCCCATACGCTGACCCTTTCTTTCTAATAATATTATTATATCCCCCTTATACTATGCATTTCAAAATAACATTCAACTATAACATTATATAATAACTCCTAATTTAGCATAATAATATTATTATATCCCCCAGTTTAGCAATTTCTACTCATAATCTACCCTTTTCCTCCTCCCCCATACATATATCTCTTAATTCAAATCTTTTATATATATTAATATAACATTTCAAAGCAACCTTCAACTATAAAACTATATAATAAGTCCTAATTTGACATTTATTCAACTCATAGTCTGCCCATTTCCTCCACCCCCATACATATATCTCTTAACTCAAATCTTTTACATGTATTTATATCTAAACATAATATCCCTTTTCTTAAACTAAACAATAAGCTAACTTGTCTCCACCCACTTTCCTACAGGACTACCATACATAATAATTTTTAATATCTTTATTCTTCTGCCCGCACCACTAAGAAGTATTCCCTTATATAAATAAAATCCTCAAATGACTTTAAGCTTGTAATCCATATGATATCTTCTGTAATGTCTTTCAGATGGATTGTTAACTCCATCACCCATGTTAGGGTAACATCACATCCTAATTCCAACAGTATGTTCGGTATCTTCAATTACCATCTGCCCCCATCAATAGTAGATGTCTTCATATATAAAAAAACCACCCGAGTGACTTTATATTTGTATTCCGTATAGTGTCTATTGTAATGTCTTTCATCTAAATTATTAATTCCAACCACCGTAATAGGGTAACAAACAGATCTTCTGCGTGCCCCAATCCCATAACTCTCTTGCCTTGTAGCTCAGCATAAACATAATACATTTATCAAAGAATCCAAAATAGATAGTTCCAATCCATTCAGTTTAAGGCCATTTTCACATCCCAAAAGTACAGCACTGCAGAGGTCTGTCACTCTCTCACGATAATATAAACCATTACTTTGCCTCAGCTATATTTTCATGTATTCAATCATCTCTTAGATAACTGGCATTACACTGTTGTTTAGTCTAAAAGTTTTTATTTTTGTAGGACCCGCTTCTTCTTTTCTTGACTTTTTGTGGGTTAGAGCTCCATCCTGGTTTCCTTTCTATAAGTTGTATATCAACTGTTTGGTTTCCATGCTGATCTATAACTTGATCTTGTTGGTTTTGCTTTTGTGGCTTAAATCTCCATTCTAGTTTCTTTTCTATGAGTTGTATATCAACTGATTGATTTCCATGCTGGTCTGTAGCTTGATAAGTCATCACATTAGAATCCAAAGCCGCCTCTCTTGTATTTAAAAATAGTCCAGCTGAGACCTCTGAAGGAGAATCCAGAAGCGACTCATCTACAAAGACCTCTGTAACTTGTTGTTTTTCCATTACTTCCACCTCCATCTGCTTATCCTGAATTTCTATCTCTTGTTGATTTTGCTTTACTTTATTCCACTCATGTATTATACATGGAGATGTTGAACCCATTTTGAGAATCTTATAGTAAAATTATTCCGCTTTTTCAACAGTATTTAGCTGATATCTTTCTCCTTGATATCTCAATATTATACCAACTGGAGCATCCCACCTGAATGAGATGTTTTGTTTCTTTAGCTCAGTCACCAAAAATCCAAATTTCTTTCTGTCTTTTAACATCTTGGGCGGCAACTCTTTGTATATCCAGATCTTTCTTCCATTCAGTTGTAGAGTAGAATTAAAGGATTTTTGCACAATATCATTTCTTATTCCTTTATCTGTAAAGTAAATCACCACATCTCTAGGCAATTGCCTTTGCTTTGCAATCCAAGAATTTACTCTATAGGCCTTGTCAATCTTACAAGATACCTCCTCAGGATGAACCTTTAAAATCCCAGCCAGAACTTCAGCAGATATTTTTCTTAAATCATCTCTATTATTTTCCTGTAACCCTCTCATTCTAACCGCAAATTCCATGAGCCTGTATTGCATCATCGTACCTTCTTTTTCAATCCCTTGTTTTATATTTTCTACATTGTAAGTCTCGTGATCAACTTCCTTTTTAGACTTTACTTCTGAGCTATTATCTTGAATATTTATCAAATCATTTTCAATTCTTTGTATTTTATTATCCAAATTATAAATCTTATCATCAACTTCCTCCATTTTAGACTCTAATAACTTGATATTTTTATCCATCTTTATAACTATTTCTGAAAAGGCATTAGTCACTGTTACAATCTTTCATTGCAAATTATCATACTTTAGTTCTATCAATTCTTTAATTTCCTGTTTAAATTTTTCAAGATTCTGGTTCACAATCTCATCATGTCTTGCCATCTCCTCCAGAACAAATTCTTTTAGGTTAAAGCCATTCTTCTGAGTCTGCAAGTTCGAAACTTGTTCACATAGTTTGTAAATGGGGGGAAACCCCCCCCTCCACTGCTTCTTTGTCTGGCTTTGTTAGTTTTGACGCCATCCTGCCAAATAGACAAACTCTTTTTAAAGAAAGAAGACTTCTCTCCAAACAAAGTCAATATCAAATCTCCAAGAAGAAAGAAACATAAAATAGAAATTTTTCTTCTCAATTCTAGCCAGCGCTGTTTATTCTGCTACTTTGTAGCTTGTTAAACTATTCAGACGGAAGGACTTTCGCTTTCGGCTTTCTTCTTCTCAAGCCTCAGCAGTCGCCATTTTAATTTTTTTTCCTTCACTTTTAAAATCGCTTATAAATCATTAAAAATACTTGCGATTTAGGGTCCCAAGTCCAGATCTCATCCTCTTTAATTAAACAATCTGTTGATTTTCATTGAAAGGCTTGGTCTCGTCACCTGGCTCTGCAAAAAGCAGAGTTCTCCCAAAGCCCGGAGCAGCAGCAAAGTAAATAGGGAGCCTCATCCTGCTTCGTCCCCAAGAGTAGAACAAAAACTCTGGGGACTTCGCAGAGGGCTCTACCTGCCCTCGCCTGCTCTATCTCACATTTCTTTATGGAAATGGAGTTTTTCGAGCCGCCTTTCAGCTGTGAAGGCGGCTCTTTACGGGCGATGGGGCTGGCGGTCCCAAGTGACCGTCTGACAGCGACGGAAGCCAAACCGGAAGCCGGTATTGCATTATTATTATTATTATTATTATTATTATTTAATCTTTAGTGAGATTCACAGCCTTTGAGGCTGGTTAATAGCTCAGCAACTTGAGTCCTAACCAAGGACCTAGGAACTGTTAAGATATTGTTGGAGGATATAAGCTGTTCTGAGTAAGGTGGTTTTTTGTAGAGTCAAAATGTTCAAGTCCGGCAAATTTAGAATTTCTAAATAGCGGGTTAGCCCTTTGGGTATTGCTCCAAGAGCTCCAATTACAATCGGGACAACACTCGATTTCTTTTTCCACAGTTGCTCAACTTCAATTTGCAAGTCCCGGTACTTTGTGATTTTTTCTTGCTGCTTATCTTCAATTCGTGCATCACCAGGTATTGCAATGTCAATGAACCATACTTTTTTCTTTTCAACTATTGTTATGTCAGGTGTGTTGTGGACCAAGTGCCTGTCAGTCTGAATCCTAAAGTCCCACAAGATCTTGAGATGATGATGATGATGATGATGATGATGATGATGATGATGATTATTATTATTATTATTATTATTTTGAATCACTTCTTTTACTCTGTCGTTATTTCCCTATTTAGCAGCTCTTATCTTCCTCTATGATGGGCATCTTTTTCTCTTTTAAATAGTCATTTATTTTTTCTATCTCAGTTTTCTCCTGTGTATATAAATTCTCAAAATATTTTAATGCAATCCTTTTAATTTCTTCTTCCTTATTTTGTAAATCCCCTACCTTGTCCTGCAGTTGGTATATTATTCTACTTTCCTTTTCTTTTCTTAATTTGTATGATAACCACATCCCTGGCTTATTTGCGTTCTCAAATGGGTATTGTTTCATGTATTTAATGTTTTTAACATGTTCTGCTTGTTCTATTAGGTTTAATTTATGTTTTACTAATGTTAATTCTTCAGTTAGTTGTACATCAACTGGCCTTATTTGAAATTTTTTTTCTAGCTGTTCTAATTCTTTCAGTAATATATCCTGCTGTTTCCATTTTTCCTTATTTCTTTTTGCCATATATGCTACAGTTATTCCTCTTGTATGTGTTTTTATTGTGTCCCATAAATTCTGCAAAGAAGTGTGTTGTTTATTATTTACCTCTAAAAATAAGATCAATTAATGATTAATCTTTTGTATATATTCCTTCTCTTGTAGTATCCATGGGTTTAATGTCCATCTTCTGATTTTCTTTTTTTGACCTTTCCATATTATTTTCAGGGGGTTATGATCTGCCCAAATGTTTGGGAGAATCTCTACATTTTCTACTTTTTTACTTGGTTCTTTATTTGCCCATATCATATCTATTCTATTCTTGAGAAGGACTTATGCAGATTGGAATAAAAAGTAATTTTTTTCTCTTTGGGGTTTAGTGTTCACCATATATCATTCAAGTTTAATTCTTCCGCCAGACAGAAAAAAGTTTTTGGTAATACATTCTTCTTCTCACTAATATAATCCTTTTTTCTATCTATTATCCCATTGTAGTCCCCCCACAATACATATATTTCTTGGCTCTATCATCCGGTCCGACAAGCGACAATAAGAACCCGAAAATGAAGAAGGTTTCCAACGTTTTAATTTGGTCTATGCGTCAACTCAGCCAGAGGTACAGGATAAGCCAGAACACGGGGTTAAAGTCAGTGCTACACACAGCCACCGTGCAGTGCTATTTAAATGCCCCGCGCTCTACAAACTATGATCCGGCATATAACCCACACCCCCACAATAGCTGTTAGTCATTTCCATTGATCCTGGCCGTCAATGCTGTCGGTGCCTTCATGACATCAATAGGCAGTGCCAACAACTCGATTCCAGGGGGAAATGCTGAGCACGTCAATGCTGCTTATCGCCGGACGACCGGGTAGGGCTTCCTCCACCATCCCAGGTGTACGGAAAGTCATCACCAAGGCTCCTATTTCCCCAGGCCCCCAGCAATGGTGAGTCCTGGCTGGAACTTGACAGGAGGCTCCCCTCTACCAGGGGTCCACCTGTAGGAGGAAAAGCAGAAACATTAGTTACAGCAGATACAGTTCCCGGAGGGCCTGGTTTATTTGGATACTTGTGATGATATCGATGTAATAGACGAGTAGCATGTATATCTGTTGCTGCCACCCAAGAAACTTGAGCTAAAGGATAGCCTTTCCAACGGACTAAATACTGAAGCCTGCCTCTACGGAATCTGGAATCTAATATTTTATCTATTTCATATTGGTCTGTATGCACCGGCCCCGGCGGTCCGGATGAGTCACTAGTCCTGTCCACAGTGACAGGTTTTAATAAGATACTGTGAAACACAGGATGTATTTTACCCAGTAGAGAGGTAATTAAAAGCCACAGTCACAGGATTGATCACACGTGTTATAGGGAAAGGGCCTATAACTACTCCGAGGTACTTCGGACCTAATTTCCTACTAGGTAATTTAAGCTTTAAATATTTGGTCGATAAGTAGACTCGGTCTCCAACCTCAAATGGTTTCGGATCTTTTTGTCTATATATGTTTTATACTCATCCACCGCTTTCTGTAGGGTTGTCTTGACATTTGGCCATAAACGACGGATTTTGTCTGCCCAATCGCCGGTGTGTCTATGCTTGTGGAGGGAGGCTCTACCTCTGGTATAACTGGGAACTCTCGGCCGTATACTATCTGAAAGGGTGAAAGACCTGTGCTACGATGAGTTATATTATTGTAAGCCACTTCCGCAAATGGAAGGAAGTCCAACCAATCGGTTTGTTGATAAGAAATGTAGCAACGGAGATATCTTTCTATGGCAGCATTGGCGCGTTCTGATGCTCCATTGGTACTGGGGTGGAAAGCAGAATTTAAGCCCTAGGTAGATCCTATTCTGTGTATAAAGTACTTCCAAAATTTGGCGGTCACACAGACGGGAGACCCTTGCAAGGTACGAAATGGGCTTGCTTCAAGAATAAATCCACCACTGTCCATATTGCTGTGTATCTGTTACTAGCAGGGAGATCGACTATAAAATCCATAGCGATCTCCTCCCATGGTCTACTGGGGTCAGCTACCAGTTGTAATAACCCTATTGGCTTTCCCGATCAGGGTTTTGATGCTGCACATATCGGACATCCTTTCACATATCGCTCAATATCCCCACACATCCGCAGCCACCAAAATTGCCATCTAATAAGATGAAGGGTTTTCAAAAAACTGAAATGTCCTGCCAGCTTGGAATTGTGACACCGCCGGAGAACGGACGTTCAAAGGTTTACTGGAATATACAGTTTATCCCCTTTCCAAGCCAACCCGTCCCGAATGGTCACTAAGATTTGATTCTGTATCACCCATTGATCTTGTTGTATTGCTGCCTGTAATTCAGTCATGAAGGAGGCGTCCGAGCGGATTACTGCTGATACATCAGGTGACACCTGACTGGGTGGTATGAGGGCTTCCACTTCCTCCTCCCGTCTGCTGTTATACTGCAGCATATGCGACAAGGCATCAGCGAGGAAATTTTTTCCAGCTGGGACGTATTTTAGACGAAATGAGAACCTGTGAAAATACTGTGCCCATCACACTTGCTTGGGAGACAAACGTCTTGGTGTTTGCAGTGCTTCCAGGTTCTTGTGATCCGTCCATACCTTGAAGGGGTGTGATGCCCCCTCGAGGAGGTGACACCATGTCATCAACGCCCATCGTACAGCAAATGCCTCTTTCTCCCAAATTGCCCAACCTTGTTCCGTGGGGCTCAATTTGCAGGAGGTATAGGCACATGGTTGTAGGTGTCCTTGTTCATCTTTCTGTAGAAGGACTGCCCCCACAGCCACATCACTAGCATCCGCTTGGACGATGAATGCTTTTGTGGGATCGGGATGCTTGAGAACTGGTTCTCGGGTAAATAGGTATTTCAACTGCTCAAACGCCTTTTGACATGTTGTTGTCCACCCCAATGACTGACCCTGCCTCGGTTTCGATGTGGATGGCTTAGTACATAAAAGGTCTGTTAAAGGCAAAGCTATCCTGGCAATTTATCTACTGATAAATTGTCAGTAGAAATTAGCAAACCCCAAGAAATTTTGGAGTTGTTTTCTTGTCCTTGGGGCCTGCCAATCCACAATCGCCTGGATTTGCATGGATCCATCTCCACGCCATCTCCTGATATTCTATAACCCAGATAATCTATCTTCGACTTGTGAAACTTGCATTTCGAGAGTTTCACAAAGAGTTTCACTGCTAATAATTTCTTCAACACTTGATGCACCAAGGTCACATGTTCTTCTATATCCCAGGTGTATATTAAAGATATCGTCCAGGTAAACGAGAACCCCCTGTACAGATGTTCATGCAGGACTTCATTGATTAGCTACATAAACACTGCAGGGGCGCCCTGGAGACCAAACGGCATAATCTGAAACTGGAAACTGCTGAGGGGGCAATTAAATGTGGTTTTCCACTCATCCCCTGGCTTGATACAAACCCAATAGTAGGCCTCACGTAAGTCGAGCTTCGTAAAGACACGACCAGTTGACAATGTGGCTAAAAGATCTTTCATTAAAGGAAGAGGGTACAGGTGTTCCACACAGACTCCGTTAAGACCCCGGAAATCAATGCATAAGCATAAACCCCCGTCCTTCTTTTCTTGGAACAGTACAGGGGCTGCCAAGCGGAACCTACTAGGTTTGATGAACCCCCTCACTAAGTTCTTATCAATGTACCATCTTAATTTGGCTAGTTCCGTTTGCGTCATCAAGTACATTCGTGTTTTCGGCAACTTAGCCCAAGTTACCAATTCGATGGCACAGTCTGTTGGTTGATGGGGGGGTAACACTTCACATTCCTTCTCACTGAAAACAGCCGCAAGATCTTCATAAACGCTAGGAAACCCCTGCGTTGGATGGGGAACCACCAAGGCACAACCACTACCCCTACCCTCGTTGACCCTTGTAGGTGGGGTATTCTCTGATGCGGGTGGATCCAGACCAAGTGTTAATCTTAGTTTCTGATATCTCCCTTACCACCAGATGTTAGGCTGCCATTTATCAAGCCACGCTAGTCCTAATATTATCGGTTCAATCATCTGCTTGATCACAATAAAGCGGATAGCCTCTCGATGATCTCCTATCTCCAGGTATATCCTCTCCATCACATGGGTGGCTGGTGCTCCCCCCAATAAAGACCCATCCATTTGCTTGAATGTTACTGGGTTCTTTAGCCACCTCACCCACAACCCTAGAGCATCTACCACAGTCTGGTGAACAAGACACCAGGTACACCCGGAATCTACCAAAGCCCCATACTGGATACCGATAGGAGAGCAAGGGTTTCTCAAGACCACTGGTATCACAAAAGGACAAATGGGGTCACTCACCATTGGGTCTTCCGGGTCATCATCATCACTATCCCCAAACACCACTGGAAACTTCCCTACAGCCGGAGTCAACACAGCCTCCCTGCTCTGGGTATCTGTAGCCACCTTGGAGCCCTGAGCCACTGGTGTCCACTCTGGTGGTTGCCTTGGCCGTCCTCTCATTGTAGCTCCAGAGGGGGGTTTTGGGGGCAGTGGTTTTGGTGATGGCATTCAGCCGCCCTGTGGCCAACCTGATTACATCTATAGCAGCGGAACACAGGCCTCCTAGGACCGGTGATCGGCTCCAAACCCATGCCTGGTCTGCAGTCTCTAATGGGTTGGGATTTCTCTGGAGGTTTTTCCGCCATGGGTTTCCTTGGTCCAGACATTCCTTCTATTCGGGGCTGGAATTCCCGGAGACCTACATCCAGCTCTATTGCTGCCCGGAACCAAACAGCTAATTGCAGAGCTAAGCCCCTGTACACACAAGCTTGCCGCAATTCCCGGTCTAATCCCATACGAAACTGCTGGACCAGCATCTGCTCAGGCCAATCCACCAAATGACTCACAATCTTTCAAAACATCCATACATAGTCCTTAGCGGGAGCACCTCTTTGTTTGAGTGCAACTAGGTCACCCTCTGCCACTTGCACGCTTGATTCATCCTCAAAAGTAGATCTAAGGGTCTCCAAAAACCTCCCCACGTCTACCAGTTCCCTAGCATGGTTGCTATGCAGGCTGGCCACCCAATCAGCAGCATCCCCGGTCAGTACTGCCATGATGGCCACAACCATAGCCACTGGGAGGGATACCAAAGTCCGTACTCGTCCAAATGGCTTATCACTTGGTTTAAGAATAAAGCCACATGGTCTGGGCTCCCGTCAAACGTGGCTTGTAATGCGGGAGGGGCCCAGGTTGTTTGCGGGACCCACATCCCTGGAACGGGAGCCCACGCCTGTGGCGACTCAGGTGTTCTATGCACCCCAGCATCTCTCCTCTCACTGGCACCTCTCCTTTCTGTTCGGGGTCGGTCTGCCGCTAAAAGCTGGGTTCTTTTTGCAGGACCTGTCTCCTTCCTCTGGGATGGTGCTCCACTCCCCGTACACTCGGTTCTCCCAGGGAAGACCCCTGGTCCCAGGACACCGTGTGGTCTTCCACCTGACCTAACTCTTGCCCTCTCCGTAATTTGGGACTAGCGAGGAAGAACTGGACCTCTGAACTAGACATCCCAGAGTCCTGCCAGGACAAGCCTTGCACAGGTTCTAGTCCAGTAGCGCACGGTTGCCAAGAGGGGGCATCTCAAAAACTTGCCTCCCCAAAGTGGTCCCGAAGGGTGTCCATGGTACTAGGGCTTGCCGTAGCATAACCCCACTCCCCCTCTTCTTCGTCCATCCAGCATCTCTCCCTCCAACCCTGGAAGGATGGCCCTACAGGAGGGGGAGATGGCAACTTTGGTCCAGCAAGGGCGGAGCTATGCCACCATTCCCCAGCAGCTGATTGTCCAGAGTGGGCCCTCTGCACGGGGACCCCCTCCTCCTCTTGACAAGCCTCAACTCGGGTCTGCCATATCTTCGGCCGCACTGCCGGTTGTGCTGCGGTGTCCTGCTTCGCCTCCTCCTCTGCGAGCACCTCCTCCACAGCAGCCTCAATCACTAGCTCTGTCTCAAGCGTTCCTGGCTCCATCCCCTCTGCCATACTCCAAACCTCAAGTCCACGATGCAACAGGAACAGGTGAAGATAGAATAAAGGTGTAGCGCTGACTTTCTCTCGACTCTATCTCTCATCCGGTCTGACAAGCGACAATAAGAACCCAAAAATGAAGGTTTCCAACATTTTAATTTGGTCTATGCGGCAACTCAGCCAGAGGTACAGGATAAGCCAGAACACGGGGTTAAAGTCAGCGCTACACGCAGCCACTGTGCAGCGCTATTTAAATGCCCCGCGCTCTACAAACTGTGATCTGGCATATAACCCACACCCCCGCAACAGCTGTTAGTCGTTTCCATTGATCCTGGCCGTCAATGCTGTCGGCGCCTTCATGACATCAATAGGCAGTGCCGACAACTCGATTCCAGGGGAAAATGCTGAGCACGTCAAGGCGGAATGCTGCTTATTGCCGGATGACTGGGTAGGGCTTCCTCCACCATCCCAGATGTACGTAAGGTCATCACCAGGGTTCCTATTTCCCCAGGCCCCCAGCTATGGCGAGTCCCGGCTATTTTTATAACCTTGTTTCAATGATTTTTCCATGTATTTTTTTGTAAAATTCCCTCTGGTTTTTATTGGGAGCATATATATTAACTAATAATATTTTAGCTTCCCCTATTATTAATCCCAATAATAATATTCTTCCCTTCGGATCTTCATATATTACACTTGTTTTTATTTCTTTTCTGACATATGTCACAAGTCTTTTTCTCTCTCTCTCTGCCAGCGCTGCATATAAATTCCCCAATTTATTATATTCCAAGTATTTCTGATCCTGTTTTTTGATATGTGCCTCTTGGAGGCATATAATATCAACATTCTGTTTTGTTAATTTTGTAAGTTTTTTTTCCTTTTTTCCTTTTCACCTGGTCATTCAATCCATTTACATTTATTGACAGTAATTTAGTTTATTTCTCTATTTTCTTAATTGTCTGCTGGTCTCCGGTTTTTGTTTGCTCTTGTAATTCTTTGTGGTCTGGTACTCATACTCCTTTCTTCATTTTGATTCCCCTTCTTTGTTTTGGCTCCTCCTTCCACATCTTCGTCCTCGGATTCTTGTCTTTGTTTTTCTAAGATGGGTGTTTCCAATCTCTCTTTACTGCTCGAATCTTCCTCCATCCCCATCAGTTTATCATATAATTCTTGGGCTTTATCTAGATCATCGATTTTAATTCATTTGCCCTGCCAAGTTACTGACAATGGTCCACCTCTGGAATGGTCCACCAAGATAATATTTTTCTTCTGTTTAGTAGAGATGCTAAGAATCAGTAATCCTTCCTTTGTTCTCGGATCTGCCTGGGGACTTGCTTCAATGTTATTATCTTTCTTTCGTGATATATCATTGGTTCATCTCTTGTGATTTTATAGATAATATCTTGCACATTTTTGCGTGCAAATCTGATATGTACTTCCCTTGGTAAATAGTGGTGCTTTGCATACTTTGTTTGAACTTTGTACCCTTCATCCATCTCGTTTATAATCTCTTTTTTATCTCTCTGGAGGACTTCCGCAATCAGTCCCGCCATTATCTCTCCTAGATCATCTTCTTTTGTTTCCGCCACATTTTGAAACCTCAGATAAAAAGAGGCTCAATCAATTTCCAAATGCATTAATGAGCTTTCCAAGTCTTTGTTTACCGCCATCATTTTTGGGTCCTTCTGCTCTAATTTTTTTTTTCCTTTGTTCAATTTTTATTTCCACAGACCTAATTTTTTGCTAATTCCTTTGTATCACATCTTGAATTGAATCCATTTTATTGTCTAAGTTATGTATGTCAGATTTCAATTCTCCATGGTTTTAGGTCATCGTCTCCTGAAGTTTCATCATAGTTTCCTGAATTATTACAAGACTAGTCTGCATTGTTTGGGAAGTCAAATTGCAGTTTGATTTTTCTGTAGGCAGCATTCCTTCTATTGTTCTCTGGGTTGATGGGGAAGCCATGGCCACCATTGGGTTTGATGCTGCCTTTTCCCCTGTTCTCAGTGATGTAGTGGTGATATTTGTCATTTCTTTTAGAATGTTACTTTGTTCTCCTAAAATTTTATAAATCTATTTCCAGATTACCATCTACTATTTTTATCGCTAACAATAATTTATTTTATACCTCTAAATTAATTTTCTTATAGTTATGTTCCTTTTCTCTATGTCTATTATTAGCTTGGCCACTTTTATATTACTTTTGGCTTTCTCAATATCTTCTCCCTTTACCTATCAATATTTTAGTGTTTGCTTCTTTCACATTTTGTTTTTTCTAGGCTCTAGATTTCAGTTTCAATTTTCATTGGTTACCTACCCAAAAATTTATAAAAGTTTACAACTGTACGTCAATCATAAAGGCATATAGTACAATACAGCATAATCATATATCACTCCAAATAGATCTTAATATTAATTTAAATATCCTAATTTATAATAAATATTAATTATAATTAGTTCTATGCTAAATATAATACCTTCAGCACAATCTGACTAATCTTAAATTACTATCTATGTCAATATTTCATTGTGTATTTGTAAATACAGTTTTACCACAAAAATTGCAGGCACATCATTATTCAGAAAATATCCTACTGCCAAAATGTTAATCACAGATTATAATGTAACAATATAACAATCTATTTTCTATTTTATTTGAAATACTTCCTCTGCATTAACTTTTTTTTTTATTCTTTTAGTTTAGTTTCCCAATGCTCTATTGTATCTGGATTTCTCAGTTTTTACAGTTTTTTTCCCCTTTCTTCTCCTCACCGCTCTCTCACCGTCTTCTCACTGTCTCTTTCAAGCATTTTTAACTTTGTATTGGCTATTTAAATCCAGATTGTTTCCGCCACTCCGCTTTCACTTTTCGTTATAAATCCCCGTTTTCCTCCATCAGGCACCGTTCTCAACTTGTTGATTCACACCTCTGTCTAATCTTCTCTTCCCTCCAAGCTTCCTTTGTTGTCTCTTGTGCTTTCTCTAATCACCCGATCTCATTCCACCTTAATCGTCTTTCGCCAACCCCCCTTTTTTTCTTATCAAATTTCAATGTATGGGTTCTCCTTTTTTCTCTTCTCTTACTCTTCCTCTGTTATTTTACACTCATTCGCTTTCACTCTCCCCTTTACAGTCGGCTTTTGATCTTCCTTTCTGTTTCTCCCAATCCTCTCTCAGTATTTACTTCACTTAGTCATGGCTTATCTCTTTTAATTTTAATTTAATTTAATTTTTTTGATTTATATGCCGCCCTTCTCCGGAGACTCAGGGCGGCTTACAATGTGTTAAGCAATAGCCTTCATACTTTTGTATATTTATACAAAGTCAGCTTATTGCCCCCACAAACTGGGTCCTCATTTCACCTACCTTAGAAAGGATGGAAGGCTGAGTCAACCTTGAGCCTTGGAGAGATTCGAACCAGCAGTAATTGCAGACAGCTGTGTTAATAACAGGGTGCTTAGACCACTGTACTATCAAGGCTCTTTTGAATCACTGCTAGTTTCCTACTGGAGCTCTCTGTAATTTTCCAAATACTTTATTTTATTCACGTTGACAGTTCCAATTGTTATGCATATGGGAGTCTCTCACCAGTGGAAATGAGCACAGTCTGGTGATTAAGCTTCCTCTTCCAATTCTATCGTGCACTGTCACGGCCTCAGGTCTGCCATGTCAAGATGAGATGACAGGACACATTTGCGCCAGGTTAAAGAGGGTTTCCCTCATTCCAGTGGGCGGTTGCACACCACCTTGCTGACCCTCGGGCTTCCCCTCTGCTTTGTGTAGCTCTCCAAGCCTTCAACACACCTTCGAAGGGTCCCCCAACATGAAAGAAACAGAGTCAAAGAGCGGAGCTCGTTCTTTTCCCTGATAGCATCACTATTTGTTGGGTCAAACTCTCCTTCTCAATAACATTTAATTTATGTTTAGTTACATTTATTCGTTGTTTCAACTCTTGTTTTTGTGGTTCCTTTTGTAAATCCTTCTCCAATCTACTAAATCCCACTTCTAAACTTTCCTGTCTTTGCCTTTTTTTGTTTATTTTGCTGGGCCATATAAACTATTGCAATTCCTCTCATGAATGCTTTTGCAGTATCCCATAGATTTTGGTTATTTGTATCTTCATTTTTATTTTCTTGGAAGAATAAGCACATTTGTTCATTCATTTTCAATTTAAACTCTTTTTGATTCAAGATTGCTTTTTTTAAGGTCCATCTCTTTATCTTCTTTTTTATCTTCTTTATCTTCTTATGGTCTGCCCATGAGTTTATGTCAATTTTAATTTCCTCAATTTCCGAATCCAATTCTGTTGATACACATATCAATCCTGGACCACATGTTATGTTTACCCGAATAGTATGTATATTGTTTTTCTTTCCCATTCCTTTCTCTCCAGCTATCTTTAATACAGTATTCCTCTACCATTGCAAAGAAGGTGTTGGGCAGTATCCTTTTAATAGTTTTCCTTGTTTTAACATTTTTATGATCTAATTCTCTATCTACTATCACACTGAAATCCCCAACTATACAGATATTATCACATTCTAATTCTCCAATCATATTATGTAATTTCTTATAAAATACTGTTTGGCCATCATTCAATGCATATAATCCCACTTTCTTTTCATTTAAAGTTATCTCTATTATTAGTATTCTATGTCACTGCATTTTTTGTATTTACCAGCTGAGCTCATTATTTCTGGACTGTCAGATTTTCCGTAGCTTACCAACTTTTGTTATCAGTAAGCTAATTATGTGTATCCACATTCCTTTCTTTCCACTTCACACACTTTTTCTTTCTTCTCTTGCCAAGAAGAGTCCGGCTACTGAGAAGTAGCCAATAGGAATTTTGCAAAAATGTAACAATTAAATTTTTAGACAGTGAGATTTATTTATTTTTATTTATTTAATTTGTATACCGCCCTTCTCCAACAGGACTCAGGGCGGTGAACAGCCATGGTAAAAACACAACATATAAAATTTAAAAACAATTTAAAAACATTAAATACTTTTGGCCGTCAATTAAAAATAATCCAATTAAAACCAATTATAAATTTAAATGTTTTATTTTATTTTAAATGTCATATTTATTTTACAATAAATATGAGTTTATTGGAAGATGTATTCCAGTTTTATTTTTCAAAGTATACACAAGGAGAATGCCACGATCCAGGCAATTACCCCAGGAAGGTAATGGGGCTAATTATCTCTGACACTGGTAGCAGAGGATGGTTGATTTATGGCTTTTCCATGCTTGTTACTTTGATAATTAGACCTGTAGGCTAGTTTAGCCAGATGATTATTTTTTGCGACTGCGGAATGCTGATTAATTGTCTGCTAAGATGCCAAAAAAGAAGGAAAAATGAAAAATGAAATTAAGACCACTCTTCGTAAATGATTTGATTGATTTCTCCAACGAAGAGGAGGCAGAAAGGAGGTTTTCAAGTTTCCAGCCACTTGCCTCAGCCACCTGGCTAGAGGGAGACATGGGAGGAGAAGAAATGGATGAAATGCTCTTACAAAGGGTTCAGAAGGAAGATAAAGGCTAAACACTACGACTGAGGTCAGTAACACCCCCTTCCAATTATGCATGCTCTCAAACTGTCCTCCCAGAACCCGATTTTGAAATGCTTGGTGCAAAGCCAAAGTTTCTACAAACTGCCGAGCATTTTCACCCCCATGCAGAGACAGAAACAATTCATTATTCTCCTTGAAGCTCTCAGCTCGCCCTGGATGAGCAAACTATAAAAACCTATCATAACCATATAAAGTTTTATGAACAGGAGCTATCCCAAGCAAAAATGGCTTTATCTATGTTTGAGCAAGATAAAAGAGAGTCTAGTGCTTTCAAAATCTCTAAAAACGCCATTTTGGCTTCTTCTTCGGAGCCAAAGACACACACCCTGGTGGATTTTGTGTCAGGCCAATCAGAACAGAGAGCTGTGCACATGTCAAATGATCATTCCTATTCTCAAATTACATACAATGCCATGCAGGCAGAAAGAGCTGAGCTACCCGAAACTAAAGTTGCAGCACCATCTGCTGGCTAAAGTAATTTACTAGAGAAAGCTGAAATGCATCGCGATTTGAGAGAGCAATTACAATTTTTTTAAAAAATTTGATTTATATGCCGCCCTTCTCCGGAGACTCAGGGCGGCTTACAATGTGTTAAGCAATAGCCTTCATTCTTTTGTATATTTTATACAAAGTCAGTTTATTCACTAGTAGCCTCTTGCCTGGAAAGAACTGTTGTGCTGAGAGAAGGAGGATTTTAAATGTTAATTTACAATTGGGAAAATTCTTTGACTTTGATGAACTTTTCTTTTTGGCTTCTGAATAAAATACAATGATCAATTTAAACTGAAAATGGCCTCAAAATCTGTAAAGACCGTTCCTATTAAAGGAACTGGGAGCGCTGGAAGCTCCCCAGCTCATACTCCTAGATTGCAAGCCTCTGCCCCTCTAACAGACCCACAGACTTTAACATTTGAGATGATACAAGAAGCTCTACAAGCCACACAAAATAAAATTGCTACTGTGATTAATGAAAAAATTAATGAAACTAATGAAAAAATTAATGAAACTAATGAAAAAATTAATGAAACTAATGAAAAAATACAGGCTGTTTCAGATGAGATTTTAATTCTGAATCAGCAAATTAGAGATGATATATTATTGGCATTTAAATGTTTGGCAGGTGATATTGAAATGGTGGATGATAAAGTTGAAGAAATTAAGCAATCTACGGAAATTTTGGATAATAAATTGGGAGAGACTCACAGCAGACTTGAGAGAGCTGAAGTTGATGTAACGATGTTACAATATAGAGATATGGAATTTGCTTTAAGATTCAGAGGGGTGAAGGAGGATAAACAAGAGAACTTGAAAGAAATGATGTCAGAGGCATTGGCACAGTTGCTGGGGGAGATGAAAACTGAGCTGGGCTGGCAGATTGACAAGGCATATCGTGTTAACTCTTGGGTGGCCAGACAGAAATATTTACCAAGAGACATTGTAATATATTTTATTACAAGAAGAGTACGCAATGAAATTTTACAGGCTACTTTTAAAAACAAGCTTCAGGTTGAAGGCCAGGAGGTGATGACAATGAAAGAAATCCTCCCCAAGATGTTGAGAGCTAGAAGGGAGTATGCTTTTCTGGTGGATGAGCTGAAAAAATGTCAATTAAAGTACAGATGGGAGGTCCCAGCCAGTTTAGTGGTGACGTATTCTGGAGAGAGATATCGGCTTAATACAATATGGAAAGCAAGAGATTTTTACATCAATGTATTAAAGGCTGGGACACCCAAATCACCAGAAGGAAAAAGAAAGAAGGAAGTAATGGAAGGAGAGAGAGAAGAGCTACTGACAGTAGTTCAGGGGGAGCTTTGACTGGTCAAGAAGAACCACTACAAATTCAGATGGCTGTTCAAGATGTGGATTTAATTGATATATTTGCAGAACCGAAGGATCAAAGACAGACCAGAGCAGCAACAGCTAAGCGTAAGGAAGAATTAAGACAGCAACAACAACAACAACAACAACAACAACAACAACAACAACTGCAGATAGCAACCCAAGAAACTACTAAAAAAGAAGCTGTGGGAGGAGCAAGACCTAAAGGTCAAATGAGGCAAGATCATCAGAAATTGTTCCAGACGCTTCAGAGGCCCAGAGATGGGAACTAAATTTTTGACCTGGAATGTCAATGGTTTGAATTCTCCACAGAAGAGAAGGAAAATATTTCACTACCTTAAACAATTTAAGAATAAAATAATTTGTCTACAAGAGACTCATATTAGGTACACATTATGTTGCAGCAGTATCAGAGAAGAAAAATGGTATAGTTATATATGTGAAAAGAGACTTAATTGCAAAATTAGTTGAAGCGGATGATCAAGGAAGATTTTTAGCGATTGAACTTTTAATAAAAGGAGAAAAAACACTTGTAATTGGAGTATATGTCCCAAACCAACAACAAGAAAAATTTTATAATTTACTACGCTCAAAGTTGATACAATGGAGATATAAAACTTGTATCCTATTGGGGGACTGGAATGGTGTTTTGGATGTAAAAAAAGATAAGAAGGGACCTAAACAAAATGTTTTAACAAGAGCAAAATTGCCCAAACCATTCTGGGAGATGATGGATGACTGGGAGTTGAGGGATATTTGGCATGAAAGAAACCCAGAAGAAAAAGATTTTACTTTTTTCTCGGATAAACATCAATCTTTTTCAAGGATTGATTTTATATTAATTACTAATGATTTATTATCTAGGGTGAAGAACACGAAGATCTGTTTAAGAACATTGACTTACCATAGTCCAGTCTGGATGGAATTGGAGTATAGGAAAGGGCCTAGGAGGTCCTGGAGGTTAAATGATAATTTGTTTAGATATGAAGAAAATGTAAAAGAGTGTAAAAAATTTATGAAAGAGTTTTTTGCTATGAATATGCAAAAGGGTACATCTATGGAAATGGTATGGGATGCAAGTAAAGCTTACATGCGAGGAATTTTGATATATTTGAATAATAAATATAGAAAGAAACAGGGGGCAAAAAGAAAAGAACTAGAAGAGGAGATTAATAAACAGGAACGGGCTTTAATAGCCAACCCAACAGATAAGAAAATTAAAGAGGCAATCAATTTATTGAAGGGTCAGTTTAATATGTTAATAGTAGATCAAGTGGCAACCAATTTACAATATGCAAAACATAATACTTTTTGTAACGCCAATAAACCAGGTAGGTGGTTGGCATATTTGTTAAGGAAAAAGCAGAAAGCAAGGACAATAGAGAAAATAAAATACAAGGGTAAGGAGGTTTATGAGCAAGAATTGATTAAAAAAGCTTTTTTAGAGTTTTATTCAAGGCTGTATACTGGTGATAAAATTCAAGATATAGATATAGATAGATATCTGCAGAAAGAGAATATTTGTATAACTTCAAAAGAGCAGAGGGATACTTTAAATCAATTGATAACTTCTGAGGAAATTATGTTTGCAATTAAGCAGTTGAAAGTGGGTAAAGCTCCTGGAACGGATGGTTTGACAGCTATTTATTATAAAAGTTTACAGGAGGAAATGGTGGAACCACTGAAGGAATTATTCAATAATATACAACAGGGAGGAGAGGTACCTCCAACTTGGAAGACAGCATTTATTTCGCTGATCCCAAAAGATGGGCAAGACTATACAGATCCTAAAAATTATAGGCTGATTTCACTTTTAAACACAGACTATAAGATTTTTGCTAAAATTTTAGCAAACAGATTAATGATAATTATGCAGCAAATGATTCATCATGGTCAAACTGGTTTTATAAATGGGAGACAAATGAAAAGTAATGTAAGGCAAATTGTTAATTTATTAGAGTATTTGGGAAGGAACAACCAGGTCCCCGCAGTGGTAGTTTTTTCGGATGCTGAAAAAGCTTTTGATAGACTGAATTGGCAATTTTTATTAAAACTAATAGAAAGGATGCAATTTGGAGAACATTTTACACAATCTATTAAGGCAATATATCAAAAACAAACAGCGCAAATAATAATCAATGGTGGTTTAACAGATAATTTTAATATAGAAAAAGGAACAAGGCAAGGCTGTCCCTTGTCTCCATTATTGTTTATTTTGATGTTGGAGATTTTATTAAATAAAATACGTGGGACTGATATAATAAAGGGAATTAGAATTAGACAGCATGAATATAAGCTACAAACATTTGCAGATGACCTGGTGGTTACCTTAGTCCAACTGGTACAATCGATTACAGCCTTGATGGATATAATCTGCTCATATGGACAAGTATCTGGTTTTAAAATAAATACAGCTAAAACAAAGATAATAGCTAAAAACATGGACAGAAGCCAGAAAGAAGAGATAGAAAGGTTAACAGGATTTGAAATAGTTAAGAAGGTTAAATATTTAGGGGTTTATATTATGACTGCAAATACGAAATTATATCAACATACTTATGAACCGTTATGGCAAAAAATACAGAAAGAGATGGAAAATTGGAAGAAATTGCAACTGTCTTTGCTAGCTAGGATAGCCGCTGTAAAAATGAATATCTTACCAAGATTTTTATTTCTTTTTCAAATGATACCTATACTTAAAAAAGATGAAAATTTGAAGGAATGGCAGAAGGGCATAAACAAGTTTGTGTGGGCAGGGAAGAAACCACGAGTTAATCAAAAGATAATGCAAGATACCCGAGAAAGAGGTGGTCTTAAAATGCCCAATTTAAGACTGTATTATGAAGCTGCTACCCTCTCAGCAATTACAGATTGGATACATTTAACGGAGGAAAAGATACTGAATGTTGAAGGATATGGCCTGGTCTACGGCTGGCATGCTTATTTATTGTATGACAAGAAAGTAGATAAGACTTTTAAAAGTCACATATTAAGAAATGCTCTACTGCGTGTCTGGAAAAAGTATAAATATAAACTAAAGGATAAGTTACCAATATGGACAGTACCCAGACACGCGATAGAGAATATAAATTTGGAGCAAAAGCAAGATAAGTTACATATAAGGAACTCCTTTATAAGGAGGGAGTTAGATTACAATTAAAATCTATGGAGCAATTAAGAGAAGAAGGAATTATTTAGACTTGGTTTCAGTATGGTCAGCTGCAGGCCAGATGGAGAGAGGATCAAAAAACTGGTATTTTGCAGCAGGATGAGACTTTGATAAAGCAAATAAGAGATAAAGGTCAAATGCATATTAAAAGGTTGTATAATGTATTAGTGGAAATAGATTCGGAAACAGAGCTAGTCAAGGATTGTATGATAAAATGGGCACAAAATATTGGTGAACCAATAATGTTGGATACATGGGAAAAGATATGGGTCAGAAATGTAAGATTCACACAAGCTCAAAACTGAAGAGAGAATTTTTACAAAATGTTTTATAGATGGCATTTAGACCCAAAAAAACTAGCCTGCATGTATCCAAATTTACAACCCAAGTGTTGGTGATGTGAGTGTGAAGATGCTACATATTTTCATATATTTAATTTAATTTAA
Organism: Arizona elegans; assembly: GCA_022577455.1. NCBI lineage: Eukaryota > Metazoa > Chordata > Lepidosauria > Squamata > Colubridae > Arizona > Arizona elegans. The sequence goes on from JAKOOJ010000006.1 coordinate 43,771,150, forward strand.
TTTAATTTCCAATTTATATACCACCCTTCTCCCTGAGGACTCAGGGCGGTGTACAGCCAAGATAAAAACATAGAATACAAATATTAAAAAACATTTAAAAATATATATAAATTTTGGCCTGAAAGTTAAGAAATCATAAACTAATTAAAAGAATTTAAAAATTTCTTCTTAAGCCAACCCGGCTTGCTGGAAAAGATGGGTTTTAAGGGAACAACGGAAGGCATTGAGGTCATGGATTCTCCTTATCTCCGGGGGCAACTGATTCCAGAGGGTGGGAGCCCCCACCGAGAAGGCCCGCCCCCTGGGGGTCACCAGCCTACATTGTTTGGCTGATGGCACCCTGAGGAGGCCCTCTCTGTGGGAGCGCACAGGTCGATGGGAGGTCGTCGGTAGCAGCAGGCGGTCTCGCAGATAGCTAGGCCCTATGCCATGGAGCGCTTTAAAGGTGATAACCAACACCTTGAAGTGCACCCGGAAGACCACCAGGAGCCAGTGCAGCTCGCGCAGGAGCGGTGTTACATGGGAGCGCCATGTTGCTCCCATCACTACCCGCGCTGCTGCATTCTGGACCAGCTGGAGCCTCCGGGTGCTCTTCAAGGGGAGCCCCATGTAGAGAGCATTGCAGTAGTCAAGGCGAGAGGTGACGAGGGCGTGAGTGACTGTGCACAAGGAATCCCGATCGAGAAAGGGCCGCAACTGGCAAATCAGGCGAACCTGATAAAAGGTCCCCCTGGTAACAGCCGTCAGATGTTCCTCCAACGACAGCTGCCTACCCAGGAGGACTCCCAGATTGCGAGCCCTTTCAGTGGGGGCCAAAGACTTGCCCCCAATAGTCAGTGATGGAGTCAACTGACTATATCGGGATGCCGGGAGCCACAGCCACTCAGTCTTGTAAGGGTTGAGCTTGAGCCTGTTCCTCCCCATCCAGATCCGCACAGCCTCCAGGCACTGGGACATCACTTCAAGGGCATCGTTGGGGTGGCCTGGGGTGGAGATGTACAGCTGGGTGTCATCAGCGTACTGATGGTATCTCACCCCATAGCCACGGATGATCTCACCCAGCGGCTTCACATAAATGTTGAACAGAAGGGGTGAGAGGACCGATTCCTGCGGCACTCCACAGATGAGAGGCCTCAAGGTCGACCTCTGCCCCCCTGCCAACACAAACTACGACCGGTCAGAGAGAAAGGAGGAGAACCACCGCAACACAGTGCCTCCTACCCACAACTCTTCCAGCCGGTGCAGCATGATACCATGGCCGATGGTATCAAAAGCCACTGAGAGATCTAATAGGACCAGAACAGAGGAGCAACCCCTGTCCCGAGCCCTCCAGAGATCATCCACCAACGCGACCAATGCCGTTTCTGTGCTGTGCTCAGACCTGAAACCCGACTGGAACGGATATGGTGGACATGTAAAAAAATTAAGGCTTTTTGGATAAAAATATGGTGGATTATTCAAAATATTTTAAGGAAAAAAAATAAATTTACACCACAGGGTTTTTTTGTTGGGAATAGTTACGGATTGTACTGTAATAGAGACTAAGTTGGTTTTGAATTTAATAACAGCTGCCAGGTTACTGGTGGCACAGTACTGGAAGAAGGAAGATCTACCTACCATTGAGGAATGGACATTAAAAGTTGTGCATCTGGCAGAGATGGCAAAAATTTCATCATATCTTAAAGATCATTCAAATGAAAGATACATATCAGAATGAAGAAGATGGATTGACTATATACAAAAAAAGTATCCAAACAAGAAGATTCATATAGCTTATGAATGAAATATTTTTAAGTAGTTTATGTTTATAAACTAAGTGGTGCAGCTTTGCATGTTACCTACAGAAAGGAACTTTTCACAGAGATGCATGAGCCTGAACCTGAGCTACGTGAACTTTATTCTTTTTCAAATCATCCTTGTCAGGTCAAAGGAAAAGGAACTGTTTATGTTGAAGAGCTCGATGCATTCATTCCTGATGTTTATTATATACCAACAGCAACCAGTAATTTGCTTAGTCAGAGTCACTTTTCTAGAGCGTTAAAGTTCCAGGTTCACCACCTTGAAAAAGCAAGTTACATAGTTAAAAATGGAGATATTGTTGCTGAAACCATATTAATGGTTGGTCTTTATTACTTAAAGCCAAAGCCTAAATCGCAAACATAGGCAAGTATACAAACTCCAAAAAGGGAGAGCACAGGCCCAGACAGAGATACTCCAGTGAGAGATCCTGTTGCTGCTCCAAAGGCTCCTAAAGCCAACAAAAAGAAAATTGGGAAACAGGTTGCTCAGAGCAAGCCTGAGGTTCCTCATAAAACTGTTAATGTTGAAAATTCACTAACTGGTAAACCTTTGCATTCCAGGTGTATCCATAAGTGGCATAGAAGATTGGGGCATTCCAGTTTCCGTGTTCTTAGGAAGATGCCGGAGTTCGCAAAAGGTTTGGATCTAAAGGGGTGTAAGGTGTTTTTGGATTGTGCTGTCTGCAAAAAGGCCAAATCCAAAGCAGCAGCCATTCCCAAATACGCTACACGCCTGTCAACACGCATTTTTGATTTGGTTCACACTAACATAGTTGGTCCATTTCCACCAACAATTGGTGGTAGAAAATATTTTCTAACAATTGTTGATAATTACTCTAGATATGGATATGGATATCCTATGAAAGAAAAATCTGAGACCTTTCAGATCTTTAAAGACTTTGCAGCACTTGTCTCTACCCAACATCGCCAGAATCCAGAGTGACCGTGGTGCCGTGGTGCTGAGTTCATGTCTCAGTGTTTCCAGGACTGGAAGCGTAAGAATGGAATTCTTCATCAGACTTCAGCCCCGCACACACCGGCTCATAACGGAGTCATAGAGAGAAGACAAGGGGTCCTGCAGACGATGATGCATTGTCTCCTAGAAGACGCCAACCTTAGTAACCCATACTGGGGTGAAACTATCAAATATGCAAATTACATTGTGAGCAGTGTAATAAATCAGACTCCTTTCTTCGTGTTGTATGGCTACAAGCCCGATCTCAAAAACATCCATATTTTTGATTCATATGCTATGGTGAACATTCCCTTAGCTCAAAGAAGGAAAGGAGGTCCAGTAGCAAAGAGATTGAGATTTATAGGTATTGATGACAACTCAAAATGGAGTAAATTTATTGACTCTAAACGTGTAATAGTGACTTCCCAATCTGCTAATTTTGAGGAAGATATTGACTGGTCCAGTATTCATTCCAATGATCCTGGAGTTTATTTTCCTAGAGATGATACTGCTGATGCCACACAGCCTGATGACCAAGATTCACAGGTGGATGTTCCATCCACCAGTTCTTCTCAACCTGATGTTCTGTCTTCACAAGCCACAGATGCTGACGCTAGCGACAAATGTGAGGACGAGGACAAAGCAGAAGAAGAATTGACTGTTGTCCTGAGACGTTCCAAGAGGGCCACAAAAGGAATCCCTCCACAACGATATTCTTGGCAACTGACAAAAGCACCCTTGCCTTTGATTTGCAATGTTACACTTCCACCTGATAATTTCACACAAATCAAGCAGCTTCCTGATTCAGAGCAAGACAAATGGTATGAAGCAATTCAGGTTGAAATGGACAGTCTAAAGAAACTTAAAGTGTTTACACCTGCAAAACCTCCAGCAAACAAAAAGGTCATTGGCACTCAATGGGTCTACAGAATCAAAAAGAAGCGAAATGGTGAGTCATTGTACAAGGCCAGACTTGTAGCTCTTGTAGCCCTCCTCATTCTTACAAATCTGCTTGGCTAGAATTCCTTCCTTAATGTATATCGCAATTCCCCCTTTTTTCTGTTGAGATAGAGCTGTAAACATATTCCCCAGCTTAGAACATTTTAGAACATGTTGATATGACTTTTTTTTTATTTATTGAAAAGTTTTACAAAAAACAAAAATTTTCTTCCTCCCCATATTCCCCCCACCCTTTCCCTCCCTTCATCCCACCCTCCCCCCAGACTTCCCAGAGCAAAATACAAGGTGTTTCATTTAACAATCATAAGGTAGATTAACGTACTTATCCTCAGACAACTAAATCACCCCCTGAAACCTTAACTCCACTATAGATAACAAAATACTTCTAATACTTAACGTTCATTCATAAGCTATTTGATACTTTCTTGTCTGATACTTATTTTGAATATAGTCAATCCATCTTCTCCATTCCAATACATATCTTTCTTGTGTATGCTTCAAGTATGCTGAGATTTTCGCCTTTCTGCTAGGTTTGTTACTTTCAGTATCCACTCTTCAATAGTAGGCAAAGAGTCCTTCTTCCAATATTGTGCTACCAACAGCCTAGCTGCTGATATTAGATTCAAAATCAATTTAGTCTCTGATACTGTACAGTCCATAGTTATACCCAATAGGAAAAATTGAGGAGTAAATTTCAACCTTCTTTTCAAAATATTCTGCATCACCCACCAAATTTTTATCCAAAATGCCTTGATTTTCTTACAGGTCCACCATATATGATAATAAGTTGCATCATTACAAATTAAAGTACATACATGATAATTTTTTTAGGATCTAAGTGCCATCTATAAAACATTTTATAAAAATTCTCTCTCAAATTTTGTGCTTGCGTAAATTTAACATTTCTGACCCAAATCTTTTCCCACGTTTCCATCATCACTGGTTGCTGAAAGTTTTGTGCCCATTTTATCATACAATCCTTAACCAATTCCGTTTCTGAATCTATTTCCAATAATGCATTATACAACCTTTTGATATGCATCTGGCTTTGATCTCTAATCTGTTTCACCAGATTTTCCTCATTTTGAATAACACCACATTTTTGATCTTCCCTCCATCTAGCTTGAAGCTGACCATACTGAAACCAAGTATAATAGGAATTGCCAGTTCAATCGATCAAATGCTTTCTCTGCATCCAAAAATATGAACGCTGCAGGGACCTGGTTATTTTTTTCCAAATATTCCAATAAGTTTATAATTTGTCTAACATTATATTTCATCTGCCTCCCTTTTATAAAACCTGATTGGTCATTGTGAATTGCTTGTTGCATAACTGGCATTAATCTATTTGCTAATATCTTAGCAAAAATTTTATAATCCGTGTTCAAAAGTGAAATTGGCCTAAAATTTTCAGGTTTGATACAATTTTGATCTTCCTTCGGAATCAATGAAACAAAAGCTGTTCTCCAAGAGGATGGAACTCCTCCCCCTAATTGAATTTTACAAAATAGAGCTCTAAGCGGTTCTACCATTTCAAGCTGTAAATTCTTATAATAAACAGCTGTTAATCCATCTGTTCCTGGAGCTTTCGAAGCCTTATGAGCATCAGCTGAAGCTCTTCCTCCACCTTACTCTTCGGCCTAGCCCCCCCCCCACTGCTTCTGTTTTTTGGACTTCTTGAGATAAATCTTGAGATTGTTGCCTTTTGGATTGTTGTTGTTGCAATTTATAAGTTGATCAGGTTAATCGTTGAACTTTCAGCTCTCCCTTCTTAGGTGGTTCCAAAGTTGGGGGTAAGCCCCCAAGATCCAAATCTTCTTCCATGATAATTCCTCCAGCTGCAACTTCAGCATAGGTTTGTATCTGTTTTCCATCTTTTTCATGTTGTAACATCTCCATTTTCTTCCTCCCCCTCCCCCCCCCGGTGAGGGTGGGTATCCAGCCTTTAAAACATTAACATAGAAGTCTTTTGCCTTCCAGACTGTGTTTAACCGGTATCTTTCTCCATTATAAGTCACTATTAGACCAATTGGAACGTCCCATCTGTATGCCACTTGTAGATTTCTCAACTCATTTACCAAAAAGCCAAAGTCTTTTCTACTTCTCAACATCTTTGGAGGAATCTCTTTCAAAACCACCACCTCTTGCCCAGCCACCTGAACTTTATTCTTGTAAGAAGCTTGTAAGGTATCATTTCTGATCCTCCTAGTTGTAAAATAAATCACCACATCTCTTGGCAGCTGCCTTTGTCTTGCCAGCCAAGAATTAACCCTGTAAATTTTATCAATTTGGCTTGCCACATCTTTTGGTCTTTCTTTAATTATCTCTGCAATAGCATCAGCACAAATATCTTTTAGGTTTTCTTTACTATTTTCTTTCAGGCCTCTCAATCTCAGAGCAAACTCCATGGACCTGTATTGTAACATTGCCAATTCATCATCCACTTTCTCTGTTCTGGTCATAACATCTCCCATTTTGCCTTCCAAATTTATATTGGCTTGATTAATTTCTTCAACTTCCCCATCAAGCTGGATAACAAGGTTTGACAATACAGCATAAACAATATCATCTCTTATTTCATTGTGTTTCTCTGCAACCACTTGCTTGATTGAACTTATATCCTCCTCAACTTTCTTTAATTTCCCTTCCACAAGTAGTGTTAGATTATTCATTGCTGTGGCTTGATTATTCATAGCTTCTTTCATTGCTGTTGCTTGATTATTCATGGCTTCTTTCATAAATTCTTTAAAATCATTAAATGCTGCATCTTGACTCTGAGTCTGGTTCTGTGAATCACCCGGAAGTTGTGCTTTCTGTGTCACCACGGACACAACTGGAGAACCTCCCCTTCCTTTAACAACTCCTGGTTTCACTTGTCTAGAAGCCATTTCCCCCCCCCCCTTTTAAAGAGATCTTTAAAAGCCACAAAGTCTTTTAAGATGTTTGTAATTTATAGTCTCTAATTTGTCAGGCAGGATAGTTTTTTTTTTCCCTCCACAAGCTCTCAGTTCCCAGCAGTTAATAAGCAACTAATCCACTCTCCCAGCGCAAAGCTCTCAAGCACTTTCGTTTCTGGCTTTCACTTTCAAAACCACAACAAAGACGCCATCTTCAGCCTCCATCTCAATGAGATTCAATTTGAAACAAAGTAACTTCGGAGTTAAGCTCTGTACTTTTAAAGCTTGTTCTCCTGTTTTCCGCTCTGCCTGCGCTTGTAATCAGTCAAGCTCACTTTTGAAAGCAGGATCGGATCGCGGCTTCTCGCTCTGCTTTCGCAGAGTCGTCCTGGCTCCGGAGCTTCTTGGCAGGCTGGCTGGGGAGCTCTCACCCTCCAAGCCTCTGGAAATGTTCCAGAGGACTTTCGGGGAGCTCTACTCTCGCCCACTGGCTCTCCTCTCCTTCTTTTCCCGAAGGAGAGTTTTTCAGCTGCCAGACAGCCGGTTTGCGCTGTCAAAGTGGCTTTTATGAAGACGCAGGGCTGGTGGTCTTAAAAGACCGTACACGGAGCCTGTGGTGGCGACCAGAAGTCTGATGTGACTTCTTTATGTGTGTTTCCTGTGATACTATTATATCTAAATGCATCTTACTCAATTTGTTAAAATAATTTTTCCTCTTTGCCGGAGCATTTAAACCATTAACATTTAAAGATAAAAGCGTTAATTCTTCTTGTGCATCTCTACTTCTGTCTGGATCTTGTTGCCCTCGTCTGTCTAACTTCTTTACATTTCTTTGTGTTTGCCTTCTTCATATTTGTTTGTATCTATTTTTCCTTCCTTCCCATTTCCTCTTTCTTTTATTTGAGCTTCTGTCACTTCTAGTATCTGTTCTCTTGGTCCACATTCTTCTCTTGATTCTCTTTCCTCTACTTCATCATCACTGCCAAAATTTTGCCTATAAAATTCTTCCGCTTTGTCTATTGTGTCCAGTCAAAATCTTTTTTCCTGCCATACTACCATGATCCCTTCTGGTATCAGCAATCAAAAATTAATATTTAATCATGTTAATTTAGAGGTTAGTATTTGATAGGGTCATCTTAGCTCTCTCACTCTCCTAGATGCTTGCTTAAGCACCACCAGTTGTCTCCCTCTATACTCCAACAGATCGTCTCTTGTTCTATGTAAAATTTCATCACAAATCGACATCTTTATGAACCTAATATGTACTTCTTTAGGCAAATTATGTCTCCTCGCATAATTGGTATGGATTCGGTAAATTTCATCCATTTCATTCACTATTTCCTCTTTCCCAATACCTAGAGCTCCCACCAATAGATCTGCCATCATATCTTGTAGATCCTCACCTTTATCTTCTTTCACATTCTGGAATCATAAGTATTGGGCTGCCTTTTCTGTTTCTAATTGGATAACCATCATTTTGAGTTCTTTATTAGCCTGCATTAATTTTCCACTCAATTCATCCACACGTTTTTCTTCCCTTCCCATCTTTTCTTACATTTCTTGTAGTTTTTGCTCATTTTTCATAATTTGCTGTTGGACGCATTCAAATTTACCATCTGTCAATTTCATCTTTTCTTTAAGTTCACCAGTGTCACTCCTTAGTTCTCCTATCTCTCTTTTCAAATCTTCATGGTTTTTCAGCATTACTTCTTGCATGGATTGCAACATCAATGGTAGATCCTTAAATGAATTTGATCTTTCCCCCTGCATTATTTCTTCTATTGATCTCTGTCCTGCTGGGCTCAGTTCCACTGTCATAGCTTGGGATACCTGCCTTCTTCCTGTACCAATCCTCGTTAAGTTAGGTATGCTCGTCCTCTCTGCCACCAATTTAAACCAACCTCTCCACTTATTTACAGACCTCTTGTTTCCCTCCAGTACACCCAAAATATCACTTCACTTCTTCCTTTCCTACTTATCACCAAGTATTTTCTTCTTGTATCTATTGTACTCACTCTTAACACACTAAGTTCAAAAACATATAGTTTCTAAATATTTACATCAAACTACAGTTCAGAATTCTCAATCCAAAGCATCAAATAGTATCAAAAATTCATTAACAATGGAATGTTGTTAATGTATAAGACATCATTTATGGTGTTAATAATATCTATGATGTCAATAATTAATAAGAATACCAATAAAGACAATTTCCAACCAATTTCCTCTATATATTTAAATACTAAACTATTAAGCTATAAATACGACATCCACAACTATATTCAATCTCTCTATGATTTATAAATTAATTTGTAACAAGTTATTTCCCACGTTTTCTCCTGCTTTCTTAAATATGGTTTCCCAAGTCCTTTTTACAATCATCTTTTTCTCTTCTATAATTTTTTTCTTTTCTTAGCCTCTTAATGTCTTTTCTGCCTCCTTTTGTATTACTCAGCATTTAGTCTCTCTTCACAGTGTCATTATCCTTCAATTAATCAGCACTTTATTCTCAGCCACTACCTTTGAATTGTCTATTTTCTTGATTCCAAATTATAAGCAGTAAAAAAAAAGAAACCTTCCTGATCCTTCCCCTTCACACTGCCAATATGATCTGTCAAAATGCAGTAATTTCTTTTACACCCAAACTTGCCTCTCGCTGCTATCTTTTGGAGGGAATTCCAGTCACCCTCCTCCTTCCTGGGGCCTCTTTCACTCTCCTCCCTCTTTAGAAATCTTCCAGCTAGATCTCTCACCCTGGATCACTCCTTCAAAGTTGCAAAGATCCCTTTAAACCAGGTCAGTCTCACCATTGTCCCACTATTCCACAGCTACTGTTGTCCAGCCGTCTGCTGTCACTTCCTTACAGCCACCATTATAGGCCATCTCCTTCCCCTGATCCGCTTCTCCAAGGCTTTCCTGCCGCTCACTTTTTTGACTGCTGCTGAGAGCTACACCACAGAGGACCTCTTTCTTCCAATCTCCCTCCAAGAGATCTGGGACTCCACAAAGTCCGCTGATCAGTTGGAATTCACTGGAAAAACAACTCTATAACAGAGCATTGCTTTCCACAGCTTTCCTCCTTGACAGCTGGCCCTGCCTCCAAATCAAGTGGCAGTTTTGATGGCCTTTGTTGAAAAAGGATATTGAGACTTATGCTGCCAGCTGTCCTATCTATGCTGCTGCTAAACAGCATCCTAGAAATCCTGCTGAGATCCTCCAGAGCAGTGGTCACCAACTGGTCGTCCATGGACCACTGATGGTCCGCAAGAAAAATTTGGTGGTCCGCAGAAAAATTATTTGCATTATTAATATTGCACTAAATCAGGGGTCCTCAAACTACAGCCCCTGGGCCAGATAAATGCAATGAATATCTGTGTTGCTGCAGAGAGCCTCCCCCTTCAGGGTCTTTTTGTGTGGGTAGGAGGGGGGCAGAAATTCTGGCTTGGGGTCTGCTTCAGCCTCCTGGTGTGGGGCTTTGGGCAAAGGCTGGAAGGAGACCCCGCTAGTGGGAAAGAGCCAGAGGACCTTGTTCCAGTTTGATTGCAACATGGCCTGGAACTGGCTGACCATCTCAGCCCGCTGAGCCTCCAGGTGCCTGTACCTGGCCTTGCACTCCTGCAGATCTTCCCTCTGCTTGGAGAGCCTATGCTCGTAGTCCTCAGTGAGGTGCTTCTGCTGAGCCTCCTTCTTGGTCAGATTCAATTTGAACTGAGCCAGCTATTTTGCCAACTCTTTCTCGTGGTGGCTGCATAGCTCCAACAACTGCTTCCTGTTGGGGCCTTAAAGAGCCCGGGTGGGCAGAGGAGGAGGGGAGGGACTACTCAACAATGAGGTCCAGACCAGACATAAGTTGTGCAGTAAGCATTCTAAGTTGCTTTACTACTGCACCAACCCAATTGCATTGGATGGGTACTAACCTTCCTTTTGTACACCCATTTGCATCCTATGGCTTTGCAACCCTGTGGCAAAGTGATAGATGTCAATACTCTATGTTCACCCATGGATTTCTTTTCCTTGTCTATGGCTTCTTTCCACTTTACTTTTCAATTTTAGGTAATGCCAATATTTCCTTATAGTTCCTTGGCTCATACCATACATTACACACTTTTATTTTACTAGCAGAATACCTGCCAGGTGGAATCCCCTTGTTCCATTGCTCTGACGTGCGTGGCATTGACTACTGCTGTGTTTCAACCCTCTCTTGCTTCATATCTTTTTCAGATTCTTCTCCCTGAATGCTGACACCATCACTAAGTGAGTTACCATGACTAAGTGGATCACCATGACTAAGTGGATCATTCCAAAAATTGGCATAAATTCTGTTCCAATTTTGCTCTGCAAAGCTAGCATACCTGTCTAGCAGAAGAATCACTATTCTTTTGCTCCCATTAGTAAAGCGATAGCTCTTTGATTCAGGCTCATAGCCTGTAAACCTGAGCTTTCTAGCCTTTGGCTGACCTTTTCTCCTGATTGCTTTGGAATATGCACCCATTCATTGCTTCCAAAAACCCTTAAATGTGCCAGAGATGGCTTTCTCCCATATAGCACAGCATATGGAGTATCATTAATTGAGGAACTCCACAGCCTATTGATTAAATAATTAGCAGTCAACATGGCTTCATCCCAATATGATCTGTTCAGACCATAATCCTCCAGCAGTGAGTCCTTCATTGTTTGTAACACACCATTCCATCTCCCAACTACACCATTCACAGCTGCTGTGTACAGATTTGTGCGTCTGTGTTTTATTCCTAACTGTCCCAACCATTATTGAAAACTTGCTGACATGAATTCTCAACCTGTCAGTTTGCAGCTGACATACCTGTTGTTTATATCCCCTTTCCACAAAACTTACCAATTGCTTAAATTTCTGTAGCACCTATATTTTACTCTTTAGTAAATAGCAGAACCCAAACCTGCTGTAGTCATCTACAATGAGCAGCGCATACTTTGCTCCTCCCAAACTGGCTTGCCTTGGCCACATCAAATCTGCATGAACCAGCTCTAGAGCTCTTGTTGCCTGCCTTGTGCTACTTTTGTACACTGGGAATGCCTTAGACTTGGTGATTTACATACTGCACATGTCTTACACCCTTTTAAGTTTAATTGTTCTCCAAACTGTTGCATCTTTTGTAAAACTTTGAAGCTGGCATGGCCAAGCTTTCTATGCAAAAGATGAACACAAGAATCACGTTGTGCCACATTCCCAAATGTTTGTGCACATTGAACCTTTTGTCCCTACAACACATAAAGATTATCCTGCTTTATAACCTGTGCACATACACTCCCATTTCTCTTTATGAAAGACTTCCCATTTACAAATGTGGTCTCAAATCCTTTCTGGTCTAGACTAGAGACACTCAGTAAATTATGCTCCATTTCAGGCACACATAATATATCATTAAACCTTTGCTTCAAACATGGAACCAGGACACTGCCTTTTCCAATAACTTTAGCCTTCTGGCCATTTGCCAAGGCTACTGCATCTCTTCCAGCCGGATCCATCCTGAAAAACAATTTTCAGGATGTCGAGTGTCAGCCATTCCCTCGACACATGATCCCAGGGACTGTGACAAGCCAGAAGAACAGAGACACGGTGAAGGGAGGTGTTGTAGCGTTTAGCAGGGCACGGTGATATCAGGTGGTGGACGGTATAGGGAATCTGGGGACAGGGTCAATAAAACGATGTCAAAGGCAAGGAGCACCTCGGAAGGCTTAGAGGAACTGGCAAGTTCCTTGGAAGCCAGAGGAAATCCTCGAAATCGGCGGTGGGGGTAGGCAGCCATGGCGGCTGCCGCAAAGCCGCGGCAGACTATGAAAAGAATGTGCAGGAGAGAAGAGGAAAGGAAGAGTTTTTCGAAGCCAGGTGAGTGAAACCAACCCAGGCAAGAAACAACAGAATTTTTTTTTCAAAGAAAAAATAAGAACCCAAAATTTAAAAAGCGGCTACAGAGCTTTGAGGCTTGAAAATCTGACACGGAATAATTAATTAGAAATAAATGACCCATGTTAGAATTTTTTAGTATAATTGACTTGGAAGAATTGGCTTTTATTGAATTAGAAATTTAGATTTTATTTTCCCTATTTTTCCAATTGGAATGGATTTGAGAAATGCTTCTTTTGTGCCTTTTATTTGGGAGTTAACAACTTTGGAAAGTTAATGAAGAAAGGCAGATGAACGGTTACATTGTAGCTATGGAGTCTGCAGTGACTAAGTGGAATGTGGATTAAAGAAACTTCCCTTCTATTTGGAAAAGAAACACTAGGAATGGAGTTTTATTTTGGATTACTTTGAAATTAACCTTAGACTTAAGGATTTTGGAGATTTCTGTTCTGGTGCTGTGTGATTTTAAAAAAGAAAAAACACTCTGGATTTACTAGAAATGAAACTAACTGGCCTAGCAAGAAAAAGATGGGTGTTTGATTGAAGAGACTTTATTTTCTGCTTGTAAAAGAAATATCCTAAATGGCTTTCTACTTTGGATTATTATGATTATCTTGGAATTTACTAATTAGACTAATGGATTTTGGAAATTTTTATTCTGTTTTGGGTGATTTTAAGAAGAAAGAAGAAAGATCTTGGACCTTTTCTATAATGGAAATTTACAGACTTTGCAAAAAGAAGGTGTGGCGTATGAATACAAGACAGGAAGTGGATACATCACGCTTGGAACAGATATTATAAGAGCATTAAAGTGATATGTAGCACTTTTAATTTGAATAGATGAACTTTGAAGTGGAACAGGTGGACAGGCATGAAAAAGAAGAAATAAAATAGATTTAAATTAAATGTAATTAAATTGTAATGTAATGCTTAAAAGCCTAAAGGAATAAAAGGTTTTTCTTTTCTTTTTTTCTTTTCCTTTTTTTTTGGATTAAAACATGAAGGTTTTTGGAATAATAAAGAAAGGGAACAATAAATGGCAATTAAAATGGGGATTTATATACTAAGTGGTTAAAAATTACAATGAGAAGTGTATACTAACGTGAGATAACTTTAAGAAAATCTATTATTTGTTGTAATATGCTATACCTTGTAAACAAAATTAGACTGGTGATTATGATTGATTAACATATTATTGAATGAAACTATGAAATACACAGATAATAGAGATAAATTGTGATTTAATTCAACAATACTGGAAATGATGATTACTATGAAATATAATGAGAATTAATTTTGATGAATATGTTGAGATATAAAGATCAAATAGATAATTATGATGTAAGGGAAAAATAAAATAATGAGGTGAAGGATATTAACTAGATAAGAATTAGAGACTCAGAGGAAATAAGTGGGAAAATAACTAAAATGCTGGAAATCAGCCAAACAATGGTAGGAGAGTTGGAGGAGACTATGCTGTAAATCAGCCAAACACAAAATGCTGGAAATCAGCCAATAAAATGCTGGAAATCAGCCAAACAACAGGAGGAGAGTTGAAGAAAAATATGCTGGAAATCAGCCAAATAACAGAAGGAGCTCTGGAGGAGACTATGCTAGAAATTAGCCAAATAAAACATGCTGGAAGTCAGCCAAACAATGGAGGGAGTCTGGGAGAAGATTATGCTAGAAACTAGCCAAACACAATATGCTGGAAATCAGCCAAACAATGGAAGGAATTCTGGAGGAGACTATGCCAGAAATTAGCCAAATAAAATATGCTGGAAGTCAGCCAAACAATGGAGGGAGTTTGGGAGAAGATTATGCTAGAAACTAGCCAAATACAAAATGCTGGAAATCAGCCTATAACATGGGAAGATCGGGAGGAGATAATATTGGGAATAATTTCAAAAGAGTTGATAACTTGGAAAAGAATAAGTAATATGTTCTTGTGATAAAACTATGTAATAAGTGGGATATTAAATTGGAAAATTTAAGATATTTTGATTTGATAAAAAGGGTCAAATAATTAAGGTGTTGATAAAATTGTGTTTTATAAATTTTAACAAAATGGAGTTGTATTGAAATTGAATTTGATAATTTTGGTGATAAAATTGTAAGGTATATAATTAGAATAAGAGACTAGAATATTGTTAACAACTATTTGGACATTGATAAAATATAGATACAGAGATAATGAGTTAAAATTTAATTTGAAGCTAAAACTGTATTGATATACTAGATTTGTTTAGATGAAAATGTTAGAATTTTCTGTTTAAATTTGTTTTTTTTTTCTGTTTTAAATTTTTAAAAGATGTAACGGGAAAATGGAATAGAGCGTGTTAAAAGAATGTAAGCATGTTAACCATCTATGACCAGATCGAAACTCTGTTCTTGAAAGTTATATTTCATGTTTATGTTTGGAAAAAAATAAAAAAAAATATTTACAAAAAAAAACGACGTCAAAGGAAACAAACGCCCTTCAATACAAGGGACAGCAAGATCCGGAAGTAACTGGCAATCCACAACGAACCTGAAGGAGTAAATAGCGCGGTCACTTTAAATGCACAATTGAGCAAGGGTGGGGCGCTTGGGGGCGTTCTATAAAGCCAGATAAGCGGAGGAATCAGGCGTCTCCGACTTTGTTTTTCATCAGAAAACTTCAGCGCTTACTGTATGACCACCGTGTAAGCTACAATTAAACCGGATAGCTTCACCTTTGAGTGTGTGCGTGTGGTGTTTGTTCGGCGGAGCACAGGTGGTTCCAGAGGAGGCTGACAGAAAGTCAGAGATGCTTTATTCTTCTGTCTGAGGACTGCAAGCAGCTGTGATGGCAGAGGGAGTACGGGTGATGCCACGGTGTTGGATTTGGGGATGGAGCTGGAGGCAGAGGAGGGGGAGAACGTGGAGACAGAGGAGCATTGCGAACAGCCAGTGGTATGCCCCCAACAGAGAGTGCTGTCACCCCCGCTGCCAGAAGACAAGCAGGAAAGACAGGATTCATTGGGGACTGAAGCTGCTCGAAAACCATCTGGAAATTGGTGGCAAAGTACCACTATACTGGGGAAGTTGGGGTTTCAGATGTCAGCTAACCCCCCTCTAGCCCCTCAATTCCAAGGGTGGCGGGAAAGGTGATGGACGGAGGAGGAGGAAGAGGGGGACTGGAGTTATTCTTCCGGCCCTGGTGTAACCACCATGGATATGTTGAGGGAGAGGTTTGGGGAAGCTAGCTTCTGGGATGCCCCCTCTTGGCAGCCCTGGCGCCCCCTGGGCATCAAATACGTGGCAGAGTGGGGTGGGAGCATCAACGGGCAGAATGTCTGAATCCAGGGTGCATTTGGCCAGTCCAAAGCTGTGAGTAGACCGTAGTTGATACAGGGGCGGAAGGGATGAAGACCCTGCTCCCCAGGGGGAGGGTTCCTCATCAAGCGAGGGGATACATGGTACACGACGACAGCCACATAGTCAGGGGCATCGTGAGGACCAGGAAGGTGAGCCTGCTGCTAGACGGTCCCGCTCACGGGAACAAAGAGCCCCTTGGGGTGGAGAGCGGTCCAGGCATGAATGGGATCCAGCACCTGCATGGATCCCAGGGCCTTGGGTACAGCAAATACCATGGGGTCTCCCTCCCTTACAAGCCATGTTCGATGGGAATCCAGACCGTGTAGCCCTCTTTCTAAGCCAGATGATCAGCTACATGGATGCTTACAGGCACTATTATTCCTCTCAGTGGGCCAGAGTAGTAGCGGTTATGATGGTTTTGACGGGTAAGGCAGCTGACTGGGTGGCCAGTTTACACACCATGCACGCTCGAGAACTGGCAGATTTGGGACTCTTCCTGGAAGCGTTATGGAGTCGATTTGAGGACAATGCCAGCACCCAGGCCATTGTCGAAAGTGATCTAGTTTCACTAAAACAAAATGGACAAGCAGCTAAAGACTATGTAAAGGAATTTCATACCTTGGCTAATCGGTTGAGGGGCTGGCCTGAATGTTTATTAGTTCACCATTTCCATAAGGGGCTGGATAGAGACCTACGTCAGGCCTGCGTTTATAGGGGCCTTGGTCCTTACATAACAGCCTGGTATAAAGCGGCTGTCGAATTGGATGTAGGCCGGAAGGAGTTCCGGATGCGAAGTGACACCGTGACCCCACCACGGAAGGTGTTGGAGAAGCTGCCAACAGGGCGGGGAGGCATTCGAACATATATGCCTATAGGAGTAAGAGGTGGTATTGCCTCACGAAGACCATTCTGATGTTACCAGTGTGACCAGGAGGGCCACAGAGCGCTTGATTGCCCACTCCCGCCTCTCTGGACCCCAGACATCTAGGCATCAGGTTCCGGTAGGCGGGCGGGTTTCTGTTCCAGACTATCGGAGTGCTCTCGTATTGCAGCTCAAACAAGAGGTGGCGATGCCAATGGTCGTGATGGCAATGGTGGCTCTCCTGACGTCATCCGAATGCCGACGGAGGAGGGGAACATTGAGGAGGAAACAGAACTCACGGATCCTATGGTATGTGATCCTGCTGACCTTTCATTATCCAGGTGACACTAAAACACCCTGGGTTGGGTAGACTGGAACAGCAGGGGGCCTTAGTAGATACCGGTTGCACCCGTTGTCTTTTACAAAGGGCGATAGCAGAAGGTCTTGTACTCCGTGTAGTGAGATTGTAGAAACCTATTTACTTTGAGCAAATGGATGGTTCAACGCTAGGAGGACAACCGGCTACCCATGTTACAGAGCCTGTGATACTTGAGATCGGGAATCATCGGGAAGTAGTACGATTCGTGGTTGTAGAAAAAATGATTGAACCCATCATTCTAGGCCTATCATGGTTAGATAAGTGGAAACCTACCATTTGGTGGGAAGGGGTTTTTCGCAAATTACGCTTGGTAGTAGGCCCTGATCCACCTGAAGACAGTAGAGATGTAGGAGCGACTGGAAGGGAGATGCCCTGTCTAGAAAAAGTGCCACATGTATACAGAGATCTATGGCATGTGTTTAGCGAGAAGGAATGTGAGGCCCTTCCACCCTACCATCCTACAGACTGTGCGATAGAGTTGAAACCAGGTGTTAGTCTACCTAACCTGTCCCCTGTAAAGGACTACTGTCCGCAGGGCATCTAGCGAAACCATTTGTCCAACACGTATATCGACTTCATGGCACACCCAAACGTATAATCTCAGACAGAGGTCCCCAATTTTTCCGCCCGGTTCTGGAGACATTTCCTAGGACAATTAGGAACAGAACAGGGACTGAGCTCTGCATTCCACCCAAATACCAATGGAGCCGCTGAAAGAGCCAATGCCATGGTAGAAAGGTATCTACGTTCTTATGTGTCATACCAACAAACAGACTGGTACGAACTCTTACCTTTCGCAGAATCAGCATATAATAACACCGTGCACAGCAGTACAGGTTATACACCCTTCCTAGTAGTTTCTGGAAAAGAGTTCCCGGCCATCCCCGATCTAGATGTACAAATGACTAGTTCCCATAGTCCCAAAGAATGGACAGAGAAGGCTAAACAGAGTTGGCCACACATCAAAAATGCATTAGAAAAAGCTTCTGAAGTGTACAAAACCTAAGTAAACAAACGGAGATGAGATAATCTACCCTTCAAAATAGGAGAAAAAGTGTATTTGTCCACAAAATATATCAATCTGCATATGCCCAGTAAAAAATTAGGTCCAAAGTATATAGGTCCCTTTCCCATCACCAAAATAATAAATCCCGTAACAGTATCCTTACAACTACCCCACTTACTGAAAAGAATACACCCAGTATTCCACAGTAGTCTCCTAAAACCAGCAGCCAAAATAAGAGAGACAGGAACACGTCCAGGGCCTGTGGCAGGAAGCTCATACGAAATTAAAAAGATCCTCGATTCTAAGATATATCATGGGAAGCTTAGGTATTTAGTGCATTGGAAGGGATACCCTATATCAGAAGCAACATGGGTGAAAACGAAGGATATAGATGCTCCACTATTACTAAAACAATTCCATGAAACATATCCAAAGAAACCAGGTGGACACTTTCCCACTTAATGAGAATAACCGAATGTTTTTATGTCCCTACAGGAAGAGATCTGGTGGGGGGGGCGCATGTTGAGTGTCAGCCATTCCCTCGACACATGATCCCGGGGACTGTGGCAAGCCAGAAGAACAGAGACATGGTGAAGGGGGGTGTTGTAGCGTTTAGCAGGGCACGGTGATATCAGGTGGTGGATGGTATAGGGAATCTGGGGACAGGGTCAATAAAACAATGTTAAAGGAAACAAACGCCCTTCAATACAAGGGACAGAGAGATCTGGAAGTAACTGGCAATCCACAACGAACCTGAAGGAGTAAATAGCGCGGTCACTTTAAATGCACAATTGAGCAAGGGCGGGGCGCTTGGGGGCGTTCTATAAAGCCAGATAAGCAGAGGAATCGGGTGTTTCCGACTTTGTTTTTCATCAGAAAACTTCAGCACTTACTGTATGACCACCGTGTAAGCTACGATTAAACCGGATAGCTTCACCTTTGAGTGTGTGCATGTGGTGTTTGTTCGGTGGAGCACAGGTGGTTTCAGAGGAGGCTGACATTTTAATTGTTAACAATTGTTTGACTAGCCCCACTGTCTATTAACCATTTGTCCCTGCTATTACAATAGCCAACTTTTGCAACAGCAGCCTGTCCATCTGTTGTCCCTTTCCTTTACAAACAGTCTTTCTTCAAATGAGTCTTATCTCTACAGATGAAACACCACCATTCTGTTGCTTTCTTTGTAGAAAAACTTCACTGGACTGTCATCCGATCTCTGCAGACATCTTGTCTGTTGCTTTTCTCCCTCTACTTCTTTGGCCCCCACCTCAGGAATTTCTCCTCACGGCTTATTCTAAAATGGTGTTGTTCTCCTCGGAAATTAAACAGACTTTAAGGGCCTCCAAATGCAACTCTTGTTCTGGTTTGCATTCAAATACTGCTGAAATAATGTCCCTCTTTTCATCAAGGCTGTTTAAAACCAACAGCACCTTTTGAGATTCAGGAATCTGCATCCCATGCTGTTCCAGCTCAATGAATAAAGTCTGCATCTGCAACAAATGCTCCACAGTCGCTTGTGGCTGCAGCCTGGCTCTGTAAACTGTCTCAATAATTGCACAATATTGCATGCTGATGCACTCACATGCACACTTCTCAATTTCAGCCAAACCTCATTTGCGGTCTTCAAGTCAGCTACATTCAAAAATTGTTCATCTTCTAAACTTAAGATGATGTGCCTCTGGTCAGCTGCTACTAATGGTGCCTCGGGTGGATTAACAACAATATCCCAGAGCTCCTTAGTCTTCAGGAAACATTCCAATTTTGCAGCTGTCCCAAATGAGGCATAAAGCTCTCCCTGAATTCAACAACCATCCTGCAATCTTTCTCTGCCTTGTTCTCTTTTACTATAACACAGGCAGTCCTTCAGCTTAATTACAGTTCAGTCTTACTGTGTGCTCTGGGCCCATAACCTGTCAAAGTTTGTTGTAGCACACACAATCAGACACACAATTAAATAATTCTGCAGGATTCATCTATATAAGAAAATTTATTTATATACAATACTATACATCAGAAGTCAGCATACAAAATCAGGAACACAGAAGCAATATTCATAGAAGCAAGTCATTATGAAGTAGAGAGATACAGAGGCTAATATTGTACAGAAGCACCCATTATAGAGGCCAAACTGACTCTTATATACAGTTCAGCAAGTCTAAGCCACGCCCAGACTCCAAACTATCTCTTATGGTCCCATACAAACAAATACTATGTTTCAGTTTCCAAACAGTCCCCATTGGCTGATCTGTTGCTATGTCTATTCTAATCTATGAATATTCATATTTTGACACAAACCTAGAGCCCCGTAAAAAGAAATATATAAGGATTTTATCATAGAATTGCCTGAGAGTGGGGGAAATGCAGTCGTTTGGGTTGTTTCAGATTTATTTTCCAAGCAGGTGCATTTTGTCCCATGCCCTAAGATACCTTCAGCTAAAGGGCTCATTAAACTGTTCATTCAACATGTGTATAGGTTACATGGAGTTCCTGATCACATTATCTCGGACAGGTAGGTTAGATCTGGACCAAGTCACCATCCAATTTTGGTGGGAATTCCTTAAACTGTTAGGCTCTGCTAAGGGATTAAGCTCCACCAACCACCCTCAAAGCTCCACCCAACCACCCTCAAAGCTCCACCCAACCACCCTCAAAGTAATGGAATTTATGAACAGACCAAATTGGTTCTGGAACAATACCTAGATCAGGGGTGTCAAACTCAAGGCCCACAGGCTGGATCCAGCCCACAGGGTGCTTAGATTTGGCCCATGGAGCTGCTCTGGAAACAGTGAAAGAGCAGCCCATGGTGCCTCTGCCAGTGAAAATGGAGATCGGGGGCTGCACGCAGCCCCCCCCCCCCCCGGGCCCTGTTTCCAGGCTGGATGGCTTCCTGCAGCCCTCTGTCAGCAAAAATGGAGCCTGGAGGGGTGCACGGCCTCCCCAACCCCTGTTTCTGGCCCAGATGGCCTCCTGCCAGTGAAAACGGAGCCCTCATGGGCATCCTGGGCTCCATTTTCAATGGCAGAGGCCTAGCAAAACAAAACAAAAGGAGAAATGTTTCCCCTTTTGCATTTGAGCATCCAAGAAGGGACAAGAAAAGAGAAGGAGAAAGAAGAAAGAAAAAGAAAAAAAGATGAGAAGAGAGCAAGGAAGGAAAAAGAAGGAAAGAGGGGAAGGAAGAAGAAAGGAGAATGAAGAGGGAAGGAAAAAGAAGAGAAGGAAGGAAGGAAGGAAGGAAGGAAGGAAGGAAGGAAGGAAGGAAGGAAGGAAGGAAGGAAGGAAGGTGGGAGGGAGGGAAACTCCTGCCTTACCACTTGGCCACCAGCAACCCTGCTGCCCTTTCACCATTCCCTTATCCCCTCATCCTGACCTCTCCTGGTGGTCTCCCATCCTATCACTGAGGATGATTTGGTTACAAAGCCAGGTCTTCTTGCATAGAGAGGAAGTGAGTCTCCCTCTGATGCACACACTTTGCCCTCCCACACACATTATGAGCAACCTGGCCAAGGAGAGCAAGCACAGCTGGGCACCCTCTTGGGGAAGTGTGGCTGGGCTGGGCTGGGCTGGGCTGGGCTGGGTTGTGGGGTCCTGGTGCCCTGGGAGCTCAAGGGCCAGGTTGAGCACTTTCCCTCCACTGCCTAGGGCTCTGGACAGCCTGCACCACCATCCAGGGGTCCTCCATGTGGCCTGAGAGGGACAGCAAGGCTCCTCTGGAGGATGAGTGTTTGGCATTCTCCCTGGTCTCACCTTCCTTTGTTGGAGACAATGGTTTCCTCCAGCCCCACCCAGCCCACCACAGGTGCCCCTGACACAAGTGATGTCGAGCTGACCATGCCCAACCCGGTCATGCCAACGCGGCCATGCCACCCAGCCCCCTCAAGGTCAAACACAACCCTGATGTGGCCCTCAATGAAATCAAGTTTGACACCACTGCCTAAGATGCTATGTGAATTACCAGCAGGACAATTGGGCCGACTTGCTGCCTTTTGCAGAGATCACTTATAATAATTCTGAACACAGTAGTACTAGCTTCACTCCATTCAAAATTGCTTCTGGTCAGAACTTTGCCCCCATCCAGAACTGCCTCAAGATAAGCCTCTGATTCCCTCCTTAGTGGAGTGATTTGAACAATTGCAATGCACTTGGCCAGGTACATGTAAAGCACTGGATGAGGCACATCAAGCCCATAAGAAGCAGGTTAATAAAAAGAGGGCTAAACTGAAAGAGTTCCAAGAGAGGAATAAAATGTATCTGTCCACTAAATACTTACAAACTACCCAAAAATCAAAGAAATTGGGACCAAAGTATGTGGGTCCCTTCTCAATTGTCAAAATCATTAACCCAGTTACTGTACAAGTGGATTTACCAAAAAACCTTAGACAGTGTTGTGGCTCCGTCCTCTGAGCCTATCTTTTTTTTTTTATTGCAAAAGTTTTACAATTACATTTTCACCCCATTTTCCCCCCCAACCCACCCCACACTCCCCAACCTAACCCCCCCAGACCCCCCTAACCCTCCCCCTGACTTCCACAGAATATAATCCCATCAAAATCCCCTTTTTATAAAACTTGAACCCCTCAAACCCCCTTATAATTTTTTATCTTCACAAAATTCATACATTTCTATTTTTATATAATACTTTCAATGAAAAGCTATTTGATACTTCCTAATTTGATATTTGTTCTGCACTTAATCTATCCATTTTTTCCATTCCCATTCATAAGTCTCTTGTGAGCGATCTTTTAAATATGCTGAAATCTTCGCCATCTCCGCAAAAGTGGCCATCTTCAAAGTCCATTCTTCAATAGTGGGTAAAGCTTCATTTTTCCAATATTTACCTATCAATAATCTCGCTGCTGTTATCATGTACAATATCAACTTAGTTTCATCCAATGTAAAACCCTTTACTATACCCAATAGAAACAATTGTGGAGAAAATTGAATTTTTTTCTTCAAAACATTCATATTAACCCACCATACTTTTATCCAAAAAGCCTTAACTTTCTTACAATTCCACCAAACATGGTAATATGTAGCATCTAAACAATCACATCTCCAACATTTTGGCTGAACATTAGGATACATGCAGGATAATTTCTTGGGATCTAAATGCCATCTGTAAAACATTTTATAAAAATTTTCTTTCAAATTCTGCGATTGTGTAAATTTAACATTCTGAACCCATATTTTCTCCCATGTTTCCAACATTACTGGTTCTGCAAAATTCTGTGCCCATTTAATCATACAATCTTTAACCAATTCAGTTTCTGAATCCCTTTCTAACAAAACATTATATAGCCTTTTAATATGCATTGGACCTTTCTCTTTTATATGTCTAACCAATTCTTCCTCATGCAACATAATACCAGTTTTTTGGTCCTCTTTCCATCTCAGTTGAAGTTGATTATATTGTAACCAAGTTAGATTAATCCCTTCGTCCAACAGTGTCTCTAATGTCTTCAGTTGCCATCTGCCCGCTTTTGTAAAAAGAACCTCTTTATATAAACCCCCCCCCCCGAGTGACATTATATTTGTATTCCACATGATATGACCAAGATCCAGCCATAGCGGTATTTTGTAATCCCATTTGAATCGGTGCTTCTTCCAAACTCTCATCAAAGAATCTCTAAGTATATGGCTTTTAAATACTTTATCCACTTTGTTTTCATAAAATAAGTAAGCATGCCATCCAAATTCAAGATCAAAACTTTCTATATTCAATATTCCAGTCTTTTTCCTTCCAAACCAATCGCTTGCTTAAGTCAAAGCTGCTGCTTCATAATATAACTGTAGGTTTGGAAGTTTAAGACCTCCCCTTTCTGGAACATCTTGCATAATTTTCATTTTCACTCTCAATTTTTTCTCGTTCCAGACAAACTTATTCACTCCACTTTGCCATTCTTTCAGTTGTTTATCACTTTTAAGCACCGGAATCATTTGGAACAAAAAAAGAAATCTTGGCAAAATGTTCATCTTAACTGCTGCTATTCTTCCAAGTAAAGAAAGCTGCAGTTTTTTCCAAGTCTCCATATCTTTTTGTACATCTCACCACAACACCTCATAATTATTTTGAAACAGTTTCATATTTGATTCTGCAACCTGAACTCCTAGATATTTAACCTTTGGTACGATCTCAAAACCTGCCCTCCTTTCAAGTTCGTGTTTTCGATCTTGTGTCATATTTTTAACTATCATCTTAGTATTTTTCTGGTTCAGTCTAAATCCTGATACTGTACCATAATCTTTTATAATGTCTTTCATCTGGATTATTGATTCGACCAGCTGTGTTGGGGTAACAACCAGATCATCTGCAAATTCCCTTATTCTGTAATCCCCTTGCCTTATCACTATACCTTTCAAGCTGTTCGAATCCCCTATTGTATTCAACAAGACTTCTAGTGTTAAAATAAATAACAGAGGGGATAACGGACAACCTTGTCTTGTTCCTTTTTCAATTTTAAAATCTGTTGTCAAACTTCCATTAATAATAATCTGTGCCTTTTGCTCTTGGTAAATTGCTGAAACCGCCTGTATGAATTGATCCCCAAAGTCCATCTTTTTTAAAGTCTTTAATAGAAAATTCCAATCCACTCTATCAAAGGCTTTCTCCGCATCCAAGAAAGCCAGCACTGCAGGGATCTGTTTATTCTTCTCAAGATATTCCAGTAAATCTATAACTTGCCTTACATTGTCCTTCATATATCTACCCTCGATAAATCCCGCTTGATCATCGTGAATCACCTCTTGAATTACTGGCATCAACCTGTTGGCTAGTACTTTTGCATAAATTTTGTAGTCATTATTCAGAAGAGATATTGGTCTATAGTTCTCCGGTTTTTTAGGACCTGCTTGCTCTTTTGGTATCAAAGAAATATAAGCTGTTTTCCATGATGGGGGTATTTTACCCCCTTGTTGTATATTTCAAAATAAGTCTCTTAAGTTGTTCCACCATTTCTGCTTGCAAAGTTTTATAATACACTGCAGTCAA
The DNA here is from genome assembly GCA_022577455.1 of Arizona elegans. Taxonomy (NCBI): domain Eukaryota; kingdom Metazoa; phylum Chordata; class Lepidosauria; order Squamata; family Colubridae; genus Arizona; species Arizona elegans. The sequence continues at coordinate 43,796,216 of JAKOOJ010000006.1, forward strand.
GCCATCCGTTCCAGGAGCTTTGGCCGTTTTCAGTTGTTTAATTGCTGCAATTATCTCCTCAACTGTTATAGCATAATTCATTCTTTCCTTTTGTTGGTTAGTAACTTTTGTAACTCTTTTATTTTCTACGTATTTTTCTATAAGTCCATTCTGTATGTCATCTTTAGCATATAATTTAGTATAATAATCTACAAAGACTTCTTTAATTAATTTTTGTTGATAAATTTCTTTCCCTCCAATATCAATACAGTCAATAGTCCGCATACTCTGCTTCTTCCTTAATGTATAGGCCAGCCATCTGCCCGGTTTATTAGCATTACAAAATGTATTATCCTTTGCATATTGTAAATTTGTTGCAGCTTGTTCCGCCATAAGCATTTGGAATTGATCTTTCAAAAGTTTTATAGCACCACGTATTCTTTCATCTGTTGGATTTTTAATAAGTAACTGTTCTTTTTTCTTTATTTCTACTTCAATTTCGGATCTTTTCTTTTGTCTGTTCAATTTATGTTTAGAATTCATATGAATGAGTACCCCTCTCATATACGCTTTACTCGCATCCCACACAATTTCAATAGGGGTACCCTTGTTCAAGTTAATTTCAAAAAATTCTTTCATCTGCTTCTTAAGTTCTATTATATTTTTTTCATATCTAAACAAATTTTCATTTAATCTCCATGATCTTCTCTCAATTTTTCCAGTCTCAATTTCTATCCATACTGCACTATGATCAGATAGAGTTCTTGGAAAGATTTTAGTTCTTTTTGTTTTAACAAGTAAATCATTTGATAATAAAATAAAATCAATCCTTGAAAAAGATCTATGTCTATCAGAAAAAAAAGTATAGTCCAAGTCTTTTGAATTATATATTCTCCACACATCTTTTAATTCTAAATCTTCTTTCATCTCAAAAAAAGTTTGTGGTAGTCTGATCCTTGACTTCGCCAGACTTTTTTTATCTAGTTTAGAATCAATTACTCCATTCCAGTCTCCCATAATCAAAATAGATCTATAATCCCATTGCAATATTTTAGAATGCAAAATTTTATAAAAGTGATCCTGTTGTTGGTTAGGAACATAAATTCCAATCACAAGAATTTGGCCATGTACAGTGTACAGTTCAATTGCTACAAACCTACCACCTTCGTCTACTTCTATAATTTTAGCTGATAGTCTTTTATTTATATAAATGACTACGCCATTCTTTTTTTCCAAGTTTGAAGCTATAAAATGTGTTCCTAATTTTGAATTTATCAAATATTTTTGATCTTGCGTTCTAATATGAGTTTCTTGTAGACAAATTATATCATTATTAAATTGTTGCAAATATGTAAATATTTTCTTCCTTTTCTGTGGTGAGTTCAGTCCATTCACATTCCAAGATAAAAACTTAACCGTCATGTATACCTTTTTGAAGCGATGAGCAGAATTGACGGATATCTTCCGAGACCATCGGCTTTACTCCCCCCATGGCTTCACTTTGTTGTGTAGTACTCTTGGCTCCTTTTTTATATTGTTGTGCCTTGGCTCTTTCTTGCAATTGTTTTTCTTTGAGTTGTTTAGAAACTGCACAAGTTATTCGCTGGTCTTTAGCTTCAGCCATACGAGCTAGGTCCAAGGCCACATCTCTTGTAGTCAGAATTGGAGAAGATTCTAACAGGGACTCCTCCAGATAACCTCCTACAGCAACCTGCACTTCTATTGGGTCTGATTCAACCTGCTTAGGCTGCTCTTCCAACTCTTGCTGAGGTTGCTTCTCCTTATCACTCTCCTTTATCTCCAACACAGTAGATGTACGTGGGGATGATGATCTTTCCTTAAAAACAGTATAGTAAAAATGTTCCGCCTTTTCAACAGTATTCAATCGATATCTCTCTCCATGGTACTTCAGGATTATACCCGTTGGGGCATCCCACCGAAATGGAATCTCTAATTTTTTTAATTCATTTACTAAAAATCCAAAATCTTTTCTATCTTTCAACATCTTTGGCGGTAGTTCTTTGTAGATTCCAATTTGAGTTCCCTCCACTTGCACAGAGGAAAGAAAAGATTTTTGCAAAATATCATTTCTCATTCTTCTATCTGTGAAATATATCACCATATCTCTAGGTAATTGTCTTTGTCTGGCCACCCACGAATTCACTCTGTAAATTTTGTCTATTTTGTAAAAAATCTCATCAGAATTGATTTTTAACAACACAGCCAAGGCATCAGCACAAACCTGTCTCAAATCTTGTCGATCATTCTCCTTAATACCTCTAAGTCTTATAGCAAATTCCATAGACCAGAATTGCATCATCGTGATTTCATTTTCAACTCTCTGCATTTTATTATCCACAACAGAAATTTTAAAATCAGTATCCTTTATTTTGACATTCACTTCTGATTTAAATTCTTCCAATTTAGAGTCCACTTTAATAATAATTTCTGACAGGCCAGAGACCACATTTGATAACTTATCTGTCACCTTGCCATAATTCTCTTTCACCAAGTTTTTCATTTCACTAATTTCCTGCTTGATTTCCTGTTGAGATTTTTGAAATTAATAATAATAATAATAATAATAATAATAATAATAATAATAATAATAATAATAATAATAATAATAATAATAATAATAATTTATTTCTATACCGCCCTTCTCCTGAAGGACTCAGGGCGGTGTACAGCCTATTTAAAAACAGAATAGACATCGAATTAAAATAATTAAAAAATATTAAATAATTGGCTTAATTTAAAACCCCAGAAATTTAAAACATCTAATTAAAAATTATGTTGCTTCCAGTTTGCTGTTTGTCCCCGCTGGATGCTCCTTTGGGATCGTCGCACCCACTGCCTGTAAAGATCCGCCTTTATAGCGGAATGGCGGCTCAAAAAAACTCCCTTTCCATGAGGAAACGGAGATAGAGCAGGCTGGGGTGGGTTGAGTCCTCTGCCTAATCCCAAAAGTTTTTCTTTTACTTTTGGGACGGAGCGGAAGAGACTCCCCGTATCCCCAGCCAATGCTCCGGGCTCTGGGAGATCTCTGCTACACGCAGAGCTAGGGGGCAAAAGCAAGCCTGTAAATTTGTTAAATTAATTAAAGAAGACGTGAGCTGGACCTCTGATCCTGAAGCGCAAGTATTCTTCTTATTTTAGAAAAGTTATTGAAGTTGTTTAAGAAGTGAAAGGAAAAAAGATTTTTAAAATGGCGATTGCTGCTGCGACTGCTGCGGCTTGAAGAGAGGCTGAAAGGGAAAGTCCTTCCATTTTCTATTACAAAGTAGCGGAATGAATACTTCTGGCCGTAATTGAGGCAAAACCTCACTCTCACTCTTGCTTTTTTTTTCTTTTTTTTTCCTGGGGATCTGATATTGATCTTGGTTGGAAACAAGCCTTTTTTTTCTCTCTCTTTTCCACTAAATCTTGTCTGTGTGGGAAATGGCATCGGGACTCACACAGCTAGACAAACGGGGGGGGAAGTTCCCCCATTAATAAATTACACCAACAAGTTGTAACTCTCCAGTGTTAGAAACCTGATTTTAATATAATAGAATTTCTTCTTGAAGAGATTGTAAGAAGGGATGAGATTGTGAACCAGCAACTCGAAAAATTTAAGCAGGAAATTAAAGAAATTGGTGAATTGGTGAAATCAAAGTTTGACTTTTTGAATCGAAAGATTTTAAATACAGCTAATGGTTTATCAGACTTTCTGATTCGGGTGGATGCAAAGACTAAATTATTAGAGTCTAAAATGAAGGAAACTGAGGAGAATTTGGATGACAAGATTCAAAAAATTAAAAAGGATTTGGTAAACATTCAGGATAATAGCTCAGAAGACAAACCTAAAATGGAGGTTGACCAAAAGACTGGTAATGAAGAAAATGTGCAACAGAGGATTGAAAGAGAAGTTTTAATGATTCAATATAATTTTACAGAATATGCAATTAGACTGAGAGGTCTGCAGGAAAATAATAGAGATGATTTAAGGAAAATATCTTCTGAAATTCTGGCTGGGATTTTAAAGGTTCAACCTGATGAAGTGTTTTGCAGGATTGATAGAATTTATAGAATAAACTCCTGGTTGGCAAAGCAAAGGCAATTGCCTAGAGATGTCGTGATCTATTTTACAGATAAAGAAATTAGGAATAATATTGTGCAGAACTCTTTTAATTCTACTTTGCAATTTCATGGAAGAAAGATTTGGATTTTTAAGGAGCTCCCGACTAAGATGCTAATGGAGAGGAAGAAATTTGGCTTTCTAGTGACTGAGTTAAAAAAAAGAAATATCCTATTTAGGTAGGATGCCCCAGTTGGTTTAATATTGAGACACCAAGGAGTAAGATATCAACTGAACACTGTTGAAAAAGCGGAAGAATTTTATCAAAAAATTTTAAAAATGAACTTAACATCTTTAGGCACAATACAGGATAAGCAAAAGGAGTTGGAAACAAAAGGAAAATATCAAATTACAGAGGCTGTGGTGGATAAATTGTCTTTGGACTCCCTGGATACCCTAGCTGGACTGTCTATAAATAAGAGAGCAGTGTCATCCGACTCCAATGTGATGAACCATCAAGTCACAGACAAGTGCGCAAATCAACCAGTTCATTTACAAGTGATGGAGAAGAAAGATGAGATGATAAAACTAACCCAACAAGATCAACTCATAAAGCAGAATGAAAATCGATCAGCCGATACACAATTGGTAGGCACGAAACGAGGATGGAAATTCAACCCGCAAAAGAAAAAGAAAAGAAATAGGTCTCATAGAAACAGCAGTGAAGCCAGGGACTTTAAAAAATGAATGAATATCTGAAAAGATATTGGAGGCGAACAATTGTTTAATACTATCCTGAGGATTGTGGCAGATCTCTGTAATGCCGTGATTTTGGGATGTGAAAAGAGCCTTACTTTGTTGGATTTGAATTATTTACTCTGGATTTCTTTTACTGGTAAATATATTATAATTATTTTGAGTTACAAGGCAAGAGAGTCACGCTGGGGCATGCAGAAGATCTGGTTGTTACCCATTAGGATGATGGGAATCAACAATCCTGATGAATACCACAACTATAACTATATGGATATAATTATAATGTCACTCGGGTGGTTGTTTTTACTTTTATATATATACGAGGATATCTACTACTGATGGGGGCAGAAGATGATTGAAGATTTTGAACAAACTGTTGCACCAGCATGTTATTTTACCCTATTATGGGTGATGGATTTAACAATCCAGTGGAAAGACACCAAAGAAGATATTATATGGATTATAAATTTAAAGTTATTGTCTTTTTTCTTTTTACAAAATGGAATGCATATATAGATATGTGTATATCTTAGTAAAGTGGGCAGTGGGTTATATTTAGAATTGTATTGCATGATTTTGTAGGAATTGAAGGGTTGAAATAGGTTAGTTTACTGATTGATTAGTCTAAGAAAAAGGATCCTTAAGTCATATATTTAGGGGAGTGGAGGAATTGGATAGAACTGAATAAATGTTAAATTTGGATGTAGGGAGAAGGCCGCTTTAAAATGTTATATTAATATATATAAAAGATTAAATGTTAAATTGTAATAATACACTATAAGTTTAGGGGAGGAGAAAAAGGGCAGATTATCGTAAAAATGGGAGTTATAAGAATAATATGCTAAGGGTCAGTATTTTGAGGAGGGAGTAAGGGAAAGGAAAGATATTATGTATGTAATTAGTTATGAAATAGCCTATTGTTGTGAAGAAGTCACAGGGGGGGGATGGGTGGTGAGGGGGGGGGTTAGGGAAGAGGGGGGGAAAGGGGGAAAACTTGTATTTGAAAACTTTTTCAATAAAAAAAATTATGTTGCTAACCCAGCCTGGCGGAACAATAGGGTCTTGAGTGCGCAGCGAAATACTCGGAGGTCAGAAATCTTACGAATTTCCGGGGGCAGTTCATTCCACAGGGCTGGGGCTCCCACAGAGAAGGCCCTCCCCCTGGGTGTCGCCAGCCGACATGACTTGGCCGATGGCACCCTGAAGAGACCCTCTCTGTGGGAGCGGACTGGCCTGTGGGAGGCTATTGGTGGCAGAAGACGGTCTCGAAGGTACCCGGGTCCTATGCCATGGAGCGCTTTAAAGGTGGTGACCAATACCTTGAATCGCACCCGGAAGACCACTGGGAGCCAGTGCAGCTCGCGCAGGAGGGGTGTCACGTGGGCGCAACGGGTTGCACCCATAACCACCCGCGCAGCCACATTCTGGACCAGTTGGAGCCTCCGAGTGCTCTTCAAGGGGAGCCCCATGTAGAGAGCATTGCAATAGTCCAACCGGGAGGTGACAAGGGCATGAGTGACTGTGCGCAGGGCGTCCCGATCCAAAAAGGGCTGCAACTGGCGAATCAGGCGGACCTGATAAAAGGCCCCCCTGGCCACGGCCGTCATATGTTCTTCTAAAGACAGCCATGCGTCCAGGAGGACACCCAGATTGCGAGCCCTCTCTGTGGGGGGCAAAGATTCACCCCCAATAGTCAGCGATGGCACCGGCTGACTATATCGGGACACCGGGAGCCACAGCCACTTGGTCTTGGAAGGGTTGAGTCTGAGCCTGTTCCTCCCCATCCAGACCCGCATGGCCTCCAGGCAGTGAGACATCACATCAAGGGCATTGTTGGGGTGGTCTGGGGTGGAGATGTACAGCTGAGTGTTGTCAGCGTACAGATGACACTTCACCCCAAAACCACGGATGATCTCACCCAGCGGCTTCACATAAATGTTGAACAGGAGGGGCGAGAGGACCGACCCTTGCGGCACTCCCCATGCGAGATGCCTCGAGGTCGACCTCTGTCCCCCTGCCAACACAAACTGTGAGTGGTCGGAGAGGAAGGAGGAGAACCACCGCAGAACGGTGCCCCCTATTCCTAACCCCCTCAACCGCCGCAGCATGATACCATGGTCAATGGTATCAAAAGCCGCTGAGAGATATAATAGGACTAGGACAGAGGAACAACCCCTGTCCCGAGCCCTCCAGAGATCATCCACCAACGCGACCAATGCCATTTCTGTGCTGTGCCCCTGCCTGAAGCCCGACTGGCACGGGTCCAGATAGATAGCTTCATCCAGGTGTCGGGGAAGCTGTCGTGCCACCACGCTCTCAACAACCTTCGCCACAAAATGAAGGTTGGAGACCGGACGATAGTTGGCTAATTCAGCCGGGTCCAGGGAAGGCTTCTTGAGGAGGGGCCTCACTACCGCCTCTTTCAAGGCGGCAGGAAAGGCACCCTCACTCAAAGAAGCAGTTATAATCCCCTGGAGCCAGCCTCGTGTAACCTCCCGGGAGGCCAGTACCAACCAGGAGGGACACGGGTCCAATAAACACGTGGCGGCACTAATCTTACCCAGAACCCTGTCCACATCCTCGGGAGCCACAGGATCAAACTCCTCCCAGATAACATTCTCAAGACCTGCCCTCGTCTCCTCCTGTGGACTCATCCAATCGGAGTCCAAGCCATCCCGAATCCAAGCGACTTTATCGTGCAGGAATTGCACAAAATCCTCAGCACGACCCTGCAAGGGATCTTCCCGCACTCCCCCCCGAAGAAGGGAGTGGGTCACCCTAAACAGGGCGGCTGGGCGGTTCTCTGCAGATGCGATAAGAGCGGAAAAATTGTTAGATTTTGCCGCTTTTATCGCCACTAGGTAGGTCTTGATATAAGACCTCACCTGTGTCCGGTCGGAATCGGATTGACTAGAAATTTATCATCCATTTCCTGTTGAGATTTTTGAAAATTATCATCCAATGCCTGAGTAATAATTTTTTTTAAACTTTCAAAGTCAAACTGCTCTTCAGGCTTATGTGTGGGGGATCCCCCCACCCCTGCTGCCTTGCCTTCCTGTTTTTTAGAAGCCATTCTGCCACGTAAATTAGATTTTCTAAAAAAGGAAATCCTTTTTCCTCTTCCAGCACCACAAAGTCCTCTTAAAAAGTCCCCCAGTTTTAGTCGGCTTGGAAATAGAATTAGACTAGTGTGAGCTCAGCTTGCTTTAAAAAGGATTTTTTTCTGCTCTTCTCCTGTTTGCTTGCTACAAGCAGCGCAACAATGTAACTTGTTACAATAGCTTTAGAAGATCACTCTCCCTTTCAGCTTGTTAACGCTGGAACGGCGCCATCTTTTCAAGCCGCTTTCGCTCGCTCTAATTTTTATTCAAATCGGGAAGTCACAAAAGAAGGAAAATACTTGCAGTTTCTTGGTTTCAAGGTTCAGGTTTTTTTCTCCGCTAGTTAATAAAGTTGATTTCAATCAATTTAGGTGTTTCCGGGAAGCCGGCTTGCTCTGCAACAAGCAGAGTCGTCCCACGCCGTCCGGAGTCTTCGCAAGTTGGAAGGGAGCCACGCCTGTTTCCTCCCCAGTAGCAAAGTTCTGGGGGCTCACAGGGGCTCGACCTGCACCTTGCTTACTCTCTCCTTCAAATCCTGCAGATTCTGGAGTTTCCAAGCCGCTTCTCACGATCGAAGCGGCTCTACAAACGGCAGGGCTGGCGGTCCTTAGAAAGGGACTGTCTTCACCGGGAGCCAGCAAAACCGGAAACCCCCTCTGAGCCTATCTTATTGGAGGAAGAAGGCTCCAAACATGAAGGAGAGGAGATGGCCAGGCCTCCCTCTCCAGGACCCTCCTCTCTGGCCATGCCTCAGGTGCCTCCCGAAGGAGAAGAGATTGGCCAGGAGCCAGGTGTTTCCAAGCCGTCGGATAGTGATGAAGAAACATTGTGGTTGGACCCACGCCAGCGTCGGAGAGACAAGCATGAGCAGCAGAAAAGGAGGTATGCCAGAGATTAAGCTGAGTCAATGGACCACACCCCACAGGCTATAAAAGGGAGAGTGGTGGCCATTCAGACTCTGTGACAGACAAAGCTAATCTCTGGCGAGGCACTTGCACCTTCGGACACAACACCTATTTGCCGTGGATTTAATTACAAACAGGACTATTCAAACTGTGTGTATTTTTGTCTGTGTTATCGGAGTAAAAGCTCTTGGCAGGCAGCCACGGAGTTGCTGCCAAGTTCCTTATCACTGACGGTCTGTGTTTGAAGAGTTTATTTAACCCTCGGCTGGCTGGTTGGGTGTGTGCGTGGTACGGGGACAGAACATCTTGTCCGTCACCCCAAACGTTAACCCATCTCTAACCGAGATGGACCCATAGTTGCAGCAAATAATACAACAACTACAAGCTGATAATCAGCTCCTGCAGCAGCAAGTCGGGCAGCTAACTGCACAGCTGGCTTTGGGAAATGCTCCTGCAGCTGTCCCTCCACCTCCTCCTCCTCCACATCGGAAATGCCCTATCAATGTGCCAGATAAGTTCTCTGGGCAGCAGATGTTCCCGGCCTTCATGGGACAATGCCAATTGTTTACGGCTATGAGGCCGGAGGACTTTTCGGACAACCGGGCTCGGGTGGCAGTCATAATTAACCTCCTCTCTGGCAATGCCGCCCGATGGGCCACACCCCTATTGCTGCAGAATAGCCCCTTGTTGGCAGATTATCAGGGCTTTTGGCAACATCTGAGGGTGATGTACGAAGACCCCCTGAAGACTCAGACAGCAGCCAGGCGCCTCAAGGACCTCCGTCAAGGGAAGCGCCCCCTGCAGTAATATGTGGCTGAAGTTTGGCTTCTGGGCCAGGACTCTGACTGGAACGATGCAGCATTAAGGGACACTTTCCAGGATGGCCTCTCCGATGACCTGCAGGATGAGTGGTTCGGGTGGAGGCGCCTCAGACCCTCGACGCCCTCATAATGCAGTGTTTGTGCATTGATGCCCACTTCCAACAGCACAAGACCCACCGGCCCGTCCAGGAACCCCCGACTGTTTCTGCACCCCCGCGTTCCGCACCGACCGTGTCCCGGGTCACCCCGCATTTCGTGGCAACCACAGAGGAGCCAATGGAGCTGGGAGCAGCTCGACCTCGCCTGACAGCCCAGGAGCGAATGTGGAGACGCCAAGGGGGATTGTGCCTCTATTGCGGGGAGGCTGGACATTTTGCCGCCTCCTGTCCCAGGAAGAGCAGTGGGGCGCTCAAGCCTGTTCTGGAATCTCGGCGTGACCAGCCGGGAAACGGGGCAGGCCTGGCCTAGGGGAAACCCTGGGTCAGGCACGTAGCCATGCCCCGCCGGAGTCGGCGGCTGTGGACTGTGAGCCCCCTTGGCACCTGATTCTGGACACCCGAGTTTTGTTGGCCAACCAGCCGGAGGGGCTTCAAGCGCATGCGCTGGTGGACTCGAGGGCCACAACAAACTTCATGGACCAGGCCTTTGTGGCCCATTTTAAGGTTCCCTTGGTTCCGGTGGACCCTCCATTGAGGGTCGAGACTATTGACAGGCGGGAACTTGTAGCGGGGCCCATTAAGTTCGCGACTCAGCCTTTGCGCCTTGCCATTGGGGCCCACGAGGAAGCGATCCAATTTTATGTGACGGCGGACCTGCATTTCCCGCTGGTCTTGGAGATGGCCTGGCTTCGGGCCCATGATCTGCAGATGGTCTGGTCAAGGAACGCCATCTCCTTCCCAAGCCTGCAGTGCGTCGACCACATCCACCACACCTGTGCCGGCCAGGATGTCTCCACCCCTGCTGTCTCTTTGCCTCCTGAGCTGACAGCCTTCGCCGACGTATTCAGTGAAAAGGAGGCGGACCGCTTACCCCCGCATCGACCCTATGACTGCCTGGTGGACCTGATCCCCAATGCGCCACTGCCCGCGGGATGCCTGTATTCCATGTCGGAGCCCGAGTTGGCTGCCCTACGGGACTTCCTGGACAAAAACCTGGCCCAAGGGTTCATCTGGCCTTCGTCCTCCCCTCTCTCAGCCCCGGTCCTCTTTGTGAAGAAAAAGACGGGGAACTTACACCTGTGGTGCAACTACCAGCAGTTAAACGCAATCACCGTGCGGAATCGTTACCCCCTGCCGCTCATCCCGGAGCTGATGGAGAGGTTGTGGGAGGCCTCGATCTTCACTAAGCTTGATCTCCAAGGGGCCTACAATCTGATGCGCGTGCGAGAGGGGGATGAGTGGAAGATGGTGTTTGGCACCCGATACAGCCACTTCGAGTACACCATCATGCCGTTCAGGCTGACCAACGCCCCCGCAGTCTTCCAGCATCTAATGAACGACATTTTCCGGGACATGTTGGACTGGTTTGTGGTTATATACCTGGATGACATTTTGATCTATTCCCGGACCCAGGAAAGCCACCTAAAGCATATCCGCCAGGTCCTACAGCGCCTGCGGGAGCACCAACTCTATACGAAGTTGGAGAAATGTTTCTTCTTCCAGACTTCCATAGAGTTCCTTGGGCACATCATCTCCCCTGAAGGCATCGCCATGGACCCGCGCAAGGTAGAGGCCTTGTGTAGTTGGGAACCCCCTCGTCGGGTGAAGGACATCCAGCATCTGCTGGGGTTCGCCAACTACTACCGAAGTTTCATCCCGGGCTTCGCCACCCTGACCTTACCGCTGACCCAGCTCCTTCGGAAGAAGGTTCCATTCCAGTGGGGTCCCCTGCAGCAAAAGGCCTTCGAGGTCCTGAAACAGGCCTTCATCACGGAACCTGTCCTGAAGCACCCCAATCCACGTTGTCCGTTCATGGTCGAGACGGATGTGTCCAATGTGGCGATTGGGGCGGTGCTGCTACAGGCCCCGGTGGATGTCGGCACTCTTTTTCCCTGCACTTATTACTCCCTGAAACTCAATCCTTCCGAGCGCAATTACACCATCTGGGAAAAAGAGTTGCTGGCTATCAAGGCCGCGTTCGAGTCTTGGCAGCATCACCTCGAGGGGGCTCGACACCAGGTGGAGGTGCGGATGGACCATCGGAACCTGGAGCACCTTACCACGGCCAGGAAGTTGAACCAGCGGCAGATCCGGTGGTCGTTGTTTTTCGCCCAGTTCAACTTCCACATGACTTATATCCCGAGCGGCCACAATCAGAGAGCAGATGCTCTATCCTGCAAGCCAGAGTACTTTTGCCCTAAGGACTCCCTTCCCCCACGAATTGTGCTGCCAGCGGAATCCTTGGCCATGGTCCAGGAACCGACGGACTTGCGGGCTCAGGTGCTAGAAGCGCAGCGTCGGGATGATTCGTCGCAGCAGCGGAAAGCAGAAGTCAGCCCCGTGTCCCCATGGACTTTGGAGGAGGGCTTGTTGAAGCACCGGGGCCGGTTGTACGTGCCCACGAGTCCGCTCCGAGCCCTCATCATGAACCAGTGCCATGACAACCCCGTGGCGGGATATTTCGGGTTCTTTAAGGTGCTGAATCTGGTGACGCGGACTTTTTGGTGGCCTCGGGTATGGCACGACATGCACGCATACATGGTGTCCTGTGTGATGTGCCGACAGGCCAAAGCCGCGTCCAGCCCACCTCCTGGACTCCTCCAGCCACTGCCAACACCAGAGAGACTGTGGGGAGCCATCTCCATGGACTTCCTGACGGACCTGCCACCGTCCGCTACATTCACGACCGTCCTCGTGGTGGTGGATGCACTCATGAAGATGGCACATTTTATCCCGATAAGGTCATCGGCATCCTCAAACAGTACCTCCGCTGTTTTGTCAAACAACACCAGGACAACTGGGCCGAGTACCTTCCCCTGGCGGAGTTCACCTTTAACAACTCCCAACACACCTCCACCCAGATGACCCCGTTCCATGCCAATGCGGGATACCACCCACGGTTTTTCCCACTGTCCATCTCAGACTCCCCTGTTCCCAGGACTTCCTCTCGGAACTGCAAGCAGTGCAGCAGCTGGTGCGGCGGCAGCTGATCCGGGCAAAGGAGGACTACAAGCGGGTCACCGACCGCTCTCGATGGACGATGCCACCGCTGGAAGTGGGAGACCGGGTATGGCTGTCCACGAAACACCTCCCCACGGACCAGCCAGTAAAGAAGCTCGACCACCATTTTATTGGTCCCTTCCCGGTCGAGGCAGTCATCAACCCGGTGGCCTACTGGTTGACTCTGCCACGCTCCATGTGACTCCACCCTGTTTTCCATCGGTCCCTCCTGGTCCCTGAGGCCCCAGTGAGCCATCTCCAACGCCCAACAACGGCTGCCCCCCCCAGCCACAGCTGACGAGGACGACACCTCAACATATGAGGTGGACAGCATCCGGGACTCCCAATGGCTGAAGGGGCGCTTCCAAAACCTCATCGCCTGGAAGGGGTACGGGCCCGAGGATTTCAGCTGGGTGGACGCTTCTTCCGTTCAGGTCCCTGACCTGGTACGGGCCTTTCACGACCAGTTCCCGTCTCGACCACATCCCGACTGTCAGACCCGGGGGAAGGGCCCTGCGGTGGGGGATAGTGTTGTGGCTCCATCCTCCAAGCCTATCTTAATGGAGGAAGAAGGCTCCGAACATGAAGGAGAGGAGACGGCCAGGCCTCCCTCTCCAGGACCCTCCTCTCTGGCAATGCCTCAGGTGCCTCCCGAAGGAGAAGAGATTGGCCAGGAGCCAGGTGTTTCCGAGCCATCGGATAGTAATGAAGAAACATTGTGGTTGGACCCACGCCAGCGTCGGAGAGACAAGCGTGAGCAGCAGAAAAGGAGGTGTGCCAGAGATTAAGCTGAGTCACTGGACCACACCCTACAGGCTATGAAAGGGAGTGTGGTGGCCATTCGGACTCTGTGACGGACAAAGCTAATCTCTGGTGAGGCACTTGCACCTTCGGACACAACACCTATTTGCCGTGGATTTAATTACAAACTGGACTATTCAAACTGTGTGTATTTTTGTCTGTGTTATCGGAGTAAAAGCTCTTGGCAGGCAGCCACGGAGTTGCTGCCAAGTTCCTTATCACTGATGGTGTGTGTTTGAAGAGTTTATTTAACCCTCGGATGGCTGGTTGGGTGTGTGCGTGGTACGGGGACAGAACAGACGAATCCACCCAGTATTTTATGTTACCCTACTCAAGCTTGAGAAAGTGTCTCCTTTTTCTGACGAGCCTGCCCCTATAAGGAGGTACACCTCCTTATAGAAGGAGAACAACATGATGGCCTCCAGTTGATGTTGCGGCAAGACTGCCAATGTAAAGCGGGGCTCTGCTAAAGCCGGCTGATTTCTCTCTACCTGGGGGCTCTAAGGGGGCCAAAGTCACTCTGGAGGGGTGACAAAGAATGGAGGGATCCTTTGTCAATCATGGGGAGATGGCAGTCTTCCCACTCAATCCAAGGGCACTATCTAGACCCGTGATGGTGAACATATGGCACGTGTGTCTGAGGTGGCATGCAGAGCCATCTTTCCGGGCACATGAGCTATCACCCAACTCACCTGCAGCTGTGCATGCATGTGTGCCCCAGCTGGTGTTCGGGCCTCCAGTGCACATGCATGCAATTCAGCTGATGTTCGGAGCTCTCCTGTGCATGTGTGCACATTTGTGCATGTGCACAAGAGTACTTGCATATAGCATGCACATGCATATATGGTGTTCGTGTATGTGCATTGTGCACATGAAAACCACATGCATGTGCAGATGTGTGATTGCAGGGGGAGTGCATGGGGGAGCTGTGCAAAAGCTGCACGCATGCGCAGATGGTTTGGTTGCATGCACTGGGGGCATGCACAAAAGCCATGCACATGCACAGATGGTGTGATTGCATGTGCAGCGCCCGGGGGAGGAGCCACATGTTAGCATGGATAACACACACGCTCACAAAGCAAGCAAAACACATACCTGTTCAGCACTAAGTGAGTAAAAGGTTTGCCACCACTTGTCTAGACCAACGGAGGAAAGGACATCCATACTGGTGTAGTCTGTCCAAAGTTGTGACAGCCAAGAAAAAGGAGCATGATTAATTATTCATGAGCAGGGTGCTGGAACTGGGTGAGATTTTATTCTTTTTCTACCAATTGGAGATTTATTCCCAAAACAAGACAATTTTTGAAGCTAAGAAATTCTTTAAAAGCGAGAGGAAGGGATTCAATACTTAAAGAGACAGAGACCAAAAAATAGAAATGCTACATGAACTAAAAATGGAATAATACTAAATATAAGAAGAGGATTGGATTGGAACCCTACAGTATCTTAGAAAAGAAGAGGAAATAATACAAAATTAAGAATATTTTTAAATATTTGGAGAGATCTTTTAAACTGAAATCATCTGAGAAAAGGAAGTTAGGTTTTTGCTCTGTGAGTTGGAAGACAGAGACAGAATGATGTCTAGTGGTGAAAAAGAGGTATTACATGGGCTGGAGTAAACTTGGAAACAAAGGGGGGGAAATGGAATAGATAAGGAGACAGGAGATAAGAAGACAGCTGGAGCTGCAAGGCCATCTACTTCTTGTTTGGGGACAGATGACTTGTTTTGGAAACTTACTTGTTTTGGAAACTTACTGAATCTTGTGGATTACAAATATTGTCTGACCCATGGAACTGCTTAGTGACTGCTTAGTGATTGAGGGAATTGGCTTTTTCACTCTCTGGCTTTTTGGACTACTTGAACATTGGGGAGTTTGATGGGATACTTTGGATTACTATCATCATTTGACAGAATAAATAGAGGGAAGAGAGAAGAAGAGTGAAACAACATACACATTTTCGGATGAGATACTGAGTGAAGAAGCTGGATTATAAAAACTGCTGATTTTGAACTATCCTTTTTAGTAGATTTAATAAAGGAGTTTATATAAAGCTGATATAAATTTAGAGACAAATTGTTAAAGGCTATTGATGGACTATTTGTAGGTTATAAGGTATTCTATATTGTTATATGGTTGTACAGGCTGTAAGGCTTATAAGACCATAAGACTGATTATAGATTGATCATAGAGGATAAAAGGGACCAAGAGAATAGTAGGTCGGGGGGGCAATGAGCACTCCAAACCTAACTAAAATTGGAAAAAAAGCATTCTCCACACCTACTTCTGCAGCATCTCTAGTCCATCAAACCAGAGATCAATAGAAGCAATGTTACAAAAGAAAAAACAAATGTGTTGAGTATTGAATGGCAGATTTGAACAGACCAATCAGGGATGTGAGCGGGAAATTCAGAGTAACGTCAGTGGCTGAAGCCACGGACAGCTCCTAGCTATAAAAGGAGCTGCCGCGGCTAGTATTGCCATTGCGATTTACGGAGCTAATAAAAGTGTTAGATTCTACTGCGTGTCCTGTCCATTCTTGCACCCACAACCTAACACTGGCGATGGAAGTGGGATCTTAGGACAAAGAACGAAGCACTAAACCTCCACCAGCAATCATCAACCACCCAGATCAATGGCCACCAGCATTGGTCAGATCATCGGCTACTACTATGCCTTCAATCAGCCCACCTGCACTGTTCAACCCAGCTGGAGAAGACTGGGAATCTTACATGGAAAGATTCCACATGTACATGGAAGGAAACAACCTGTTAAGCCTGTCGGAACAAAGAAAGAGAACAATAATCCTTACGCACTGCAGAGCCGCCGTGTTCAAAATGGCAAAAGCGCTCACAGCCCCTACCAAGCTGAGAACAATGTCCTGGATGGATCTACAGAGCATCCTCAAGGCACACTATGCTCCCCAAGCTTCATCCCTGGTAAGGAGACATGAATTCTACTGGAGGGACCAGAGGGAAGGCGAATCAATCAGTGAGTTTGTCGCAACCCTGAGGGAGATAGCTGCAGCCTGCAACTTCTTAAATCTAGAAGAAGCTATGAGGGACTGGTTAGTGTTGGGATTAAAAGACCTCATGTTGCAAAGCAGGCTACTGGCCAAGCCTCAAATAACATTCAAGGAGGCATTGGAAGAAGCCACTGTCAGCGTTGGCATAGAGAGCAGAGAGAGAGAGAGAGAGAGAGAGAGAGATAAGCTCTGAACTTTTGCCTGCTAAATCCCTTTGATGTCTAGTTGTTGTGGAAATGAAGGAGGGGGAGACATTCCTGGGAAATGACGAGACAAGAAGTCTGAAGAATGACTTGGAAGATAGCCAATGAGAAGCAGAGATTTGGGGATCGGAAAGGGAGGGATTGGGGGGCAAAAGGTCAATCTTGTCCGCATCCAGTCATGATCCGGTGGCTCTGCTCAATTAAAGAAAAGATTTCCTTAAAGATTGGCAGTTTGGAAATTCATTTATTTTGAGATAGCATCAAAGTCTGACAGATGGGCAAGACTCAACTTTCCAAGCCAAACTGGCAAACCTCCAGCCCTCCAGCTCCCTACCAGATGTTTGGACAAATTGGAGGTAAGGTTCTGAAGCCATGGCAGCAAGCCAGCTCTCTACTGAAAGTCTACTCCAAACGGCTGTGAACCAGCCACCCCTCCCTACTCCAGCCAGCTTGGATGCAACGGGGCCACCCCCTCCCCCAGCAAAGCTGCAACCCCCCCCTCCCCCCCCCCACTGCCACAGAATTACCAAGGACAGACGATCGTGCTCCAGCCCAAGAGAAGAAAAAATGATGAACCTTGGTGGACTTTGCCAAAATCTGCAGAAGCTGAATTCCCCTTTCCAGACGCTAAAGGTAAGGGGAAGCCCCTGAGTGAACTGGGAAAGGCGGATTGGTTATGGGATTGGCAGAAAGCCAGACAGAAAGAAAATTCAACCCTGCCACTCAAAAGCCCCATGGAGGAGTTAAAGCAAACGTGCCGTCAGCCTGGAAGACGGTCCATCCTGCAGGCCCAAAGATAGAAGGAGGCCAGCTGACCCTGTTGAACTAAGTCACCATAGAAGAGGGCCCAGCCCTTCCCCCTCCCACACCAGAAGGAAGGAAAGTCCCAGTTTGCATCCATGGGTTCCTCCTCTGCCCAGCAAACATACCAGCCTACACAAGGCATCACCCTCCCACCCCCGAATGAGAGATGAGGAAGAAGCCCAACAATACCCCAGACAGGCACACAGAGCCCGGCCATGGGAGGACGGGCCACTGAGGGCAGAGCCACCCCAATTCAGAGGGAAATTTGATGGGGATCCAGACCAGGTGGCGCAGTTCCTCGACGCAGCTGAGGTCTATATCGAGAGCTATGGGCACCTTTACCCATTCCCCAGAGCCCTGGTCAATGCCATTTCAGAAGGGCTGGAGGGAGAAGACTTGGTCATCAGCCCTCTACAAGAATAGAGCCCCCCAACTGCAAGACGCAGATGATTTCTTGCAACTACTGCGGGCGAGGTATGAGGAAGTAGGGGAGGACCCATATGTGGAAGACGAACTCAGAAGCCTAGTCCAGAGAGGGAAGCCCATCAAGGAACACATTCATGAATTCCGAAGAGTCGTGGGCACCTTGCCTACCCTACCTGAGTGACTGCTAGTGTATTTTTTCAGAACGAGCCTAGATAAGTGGATCGCTCAAGTGACCGCTTATTGGGACATCCCGAACTGACTCTCTGAATGGTTTCACATGGCAATGCAAGTTGAAAGGGGACTGCGTGCCAACGACATGCTAAAGCAACCAGAGGCCAGGGAGAGATACCAATCGGACCCGAGGCCACAAACCAGATGAGGAACCATGGCACCACGGCCTACCCAAAGGCCTTTCGTTCCACGGAGCCCAATGAGATGCTACAGATGTGGAGGAATGGGCCATCTAGCAGCAGCCTGTGGAACCCCGGGCCCTCAGCCAAACCCTCAGCCAAAGGCACGACGAGAACGGGGCCCCAAGCAAGCCACTGATGCGCCACAAACTCTCCTCCCTGGCACAGAGGTCTTCACCCACCTGACCGAGACAAAGGGAGTCCCAGATGATGGAGACCAATTCCCCAACTCATATGATAGTGAGGACGAGGGTGAAGATGACCCAATGGTGAGTGGACCCATCCACCCTTTCCTTTTCCCCATACGCCTAACAGCCCCAAAGACAGGTACCCAAGAGACTTTCCAAGCCCTGATAGACTCGAGCTGCACTAGCTGCATGATTAATCTACCCACAATCCTAAAATTGGGGATCCGAGCTAAGAAGCTCAACCACCCAATTTGATTTTGAGATAGCATCAAAGTCTGACAGCCACAGCATCAGAGGCATCCCAGAAATCTGTGGCAGCCATGAAAAAGGTGAACAAGAGGCCGCAAGGAAAAGAGGAATCCGCAATCCACTATGAGGACGTGGGAACGGAATCAGAGGAAGAAGAAGATGAGGTCCATCACCTACAAACTGACCGGAGGGGCAAGCCGCGAGGAAAGGGGAAGCTAGAATTCTGGTGCACAGGCTGTGAAGGAAATCACCTCAGGGCAGAGTGCAGGTTTCACGACGCTATATGCCAAAGATGCAACCGGAAAGGACATATAGCGAGAGCCTGCAGAGCATCTCAACCAGCATCCCGAAGGAGCCGACCAAACTGCCCGCCAAGCTCACTGTCCCCTAACCGATCGTTCAAGACAAGCGGAAAAAAGCAACCGTTTGGATGGGGTCGCAGAGGCAAGGATTCCGGATCAGAGCGAGGCGAGACCCACCAAACGATAATAGTGGGTCATGCAAGCATGGGAAAGTCAAACAAGATGGCGGCGACTGTACTCATTGAGGGGAGACCCTGCAAGATGGAGGTCAATTCGGGGTCCTGCCTATCCATGGTTTCCTGGGCAATGATACAACAACTGGTTCCAGGCATCAAACCCAGCGCACTCAAATAACAAAGACTGACTCTCATAGACTACCAAGGGAATTGAATCCCAGTAGTTGGCCTGGGAAGGTTCAAAAAATAGATGAACAGCTAGATAAGCTAGTTGCTCAGGGAGTATTAGAGCCTACCGACCATGCAAAGTGGGAGACGCCCATTGTCACCCCAGTAAAGCCAGATGGATCAGTACACATCTGTGGGGACTACAAAAGTGCCATCAACAAGGCACTACAACAGAGTGCTTACCCAGTGCCAGTGGTGCAACATCTGCTCCACTCTTTGGGCCGAGGAAAAATATTTGCAAAGCTAGACTTGGCACAGGCATACCAACAGCTTTCTGTAGACAATGCCACAGCTGAGGCCCAAACAATCGTGATGCACAGGGGTGCGTTCAAGTGCAAGCGGTTACAATTTGGAGTCAGCGTAGCCCCAGGATTATTCCAAAGCCTGATGGAATGATTGTTACAAGGGATTGAGGGAGTTGTTCCATATTTCGACAACGTGCTCATCTCGGCAGGGAATTTAGATCAGCTACAGCAGTGCCTAAGAGAAGTGCTATCTAGATTCCAAGAGGTGAGGCTTAAAGTAAAAAAAGAACAAATGCAACTTGGCAGAAAAGCAAGTAGAATTCCTGGGGTACCTAATTGATGAATCAGGAATATGACCCACTCCTGGAAAACTGAGGGCAATTAAAGAAACACCTACACCGAAAAACAAAACGGAGCTGCAAGCTTTCTTAGGATTACTGAACTTTTATAATATTTTCCTACCACAGAAAGTTACAACTGCTGAATCGCTCCACCGGCTACTGGATAGAGAAGCCCCCATAGCATTTTACTCCAGAATGTTATCCAAGCCAGAGACGAACTACACCCAACTAGATAAGGAGGCGTTGGCTGCGGTAGACAGAATAAAAAGATTCCATGAATATTTGCACGGCTGAAGATTTGAACTCATAACCAACCATAAACCATTACTTGGCATCATCGCCGGAAACAAACCCACACCCCCAATACTATCGCCAAGAATGCTTTGCTGGATAGAGTTCTTAACAGCCTATGACTACCAGCTGAAATACAAACCTGGCAAAACAATCGACCACGCTGACGCTCTCAGCAGATGCCCACTCCCGGAAACAGAAGAAAATCCAGCTCCAGCATCAACCACATTGCTAATTGAAACAATGGAAAGTGCTCAAATCTCTGCTGCAGACATTGCAAGAGCCACAGCAAAAGACAAAACCCTCACACGCGTTTTGAATTGGATCTGGAAGGGCTGGCTGGAAGCAAACATAGACACGGAATTCCAGCCATTTAAATCCAGACAAACTGAAGTGTCAGGGCTTAAAGGGTGCATATTGTGGGGGGAAAGAGTCATAATTCCCAGGGTGCTGAGACAGGACATTCTACACTTGTTACATGAGGGGCACCCGGGGATAGTGAAAATGAAGGCATTGGCAAGAAGCTATGTATGGTGGCCTGGAATGGATAAAGAGATAGAGGTGTGGGTAGCAACATGCACACCCTGCCAAGAATCATGACCGGCACCCCATACTGCACCCACACATGATTGGGAGAACCCAGGAACACCCTGGGCAAGAATACATATAGACTTTGCGGGGCCATGCCAGGGCAACATGTTCCTAATCATAGTGGACGCATTTTCCAAATGGCTAGAAGTGTCCCTAATGCCTTCAACAACCACAGAAGCCGTTATCCGAGTATTAAGAAGACTGTTCACAACACATGGGTTGCCGGACTTGTTGGTATCTGATAATGGCCCCCAGTTTACCACCAATGCGTTCAAGATGTTCCTGGCCAACCAAGGAATCCGACACACTTTATCAGCACCAGGAAAGCCGTCCACGAACGGACTTGCTGAAAGAATGGTGAGAACAAACAAAAAGATATTGGCAAGGCCCGGGGATATGCAGGCCAAAATAGACAAACTACTCACGATCCAGCACATCACACCAAGCACATCCACACACTGAAGCCCGGTGGAATTGTTGATGGGAAGAAAGTTGCGATCCCCATTAGACAGGTTGCACCCACAATACAGCACTGAAATACCCACGGATTCCACAAGCAAAATCCAGCAATTCCAAGTGGGGGACAAAGTTTACACAAAAAAATTCAGCGGCAACCCCCTCTGGATACCAAGGGAAATAACCCAGATCACAGGACCACTGTCATACAGACTGCAGACTGAGGACGGGCGACAGTGGAAGTGACACATTGACCAGATCAGAGGCAGAGTGACAAGGAACGAACTTAGCCCACCAGAAAGATGCATCGAAAGAAACCAGACCCTACCACAGGCACAAACACAAGACAGCACAAGAAAAGACTCAAACCTGAGTAGAGGCAGCAGACACTTACCTGAAGTCCAGGAGGAGGAACCGAACATCAGCTACAATCTGCCATATCATCTGGGGGAGGAAGGAAGTAACACCCAGGAAAATAATTCCACACCGGCGAGCGAGTTCCAGAGAATTCCAGAGGCAGAGCCAGCAGAGCCACGGAACTCGACCTCTCACTCCAAGAATGCCGGGACAAATGATCTGCGCAGGTCAAGTCGCAAATCGAGACGACCTGCCTACTTATGTGACTACGTTGCCTAGAGACTTCAGGATTGGTTATGCTAACTAGAGGGGAGGGGTGTTGAGTATTGAATGGCAGATTTGAACAGACCAATCAGGGATGTGACCAGGAAATCCAGAGTAACGTCAGTGGCTGAAGCCGCGGACAGTTCCTAGCTATAAAAGGAGCTGCCGCGGCTAGTATTGCCATTGCGATTTACGGAGCTAATAAAAGTGTTAGATTCTACTGCATGTCCTGTCCATTCTTGCACACACAACCTAACAAAATGTCTTTCAAAAGGAAATACAATCAGTGCCACAATCAATTCAGGAAGCTATTACTTCATACAAAGAGGAAATGAAAAGAAATCATAATAATGTGAAAGGTAATTGGGAAGAGATGAAGGAACAGATTCATAATATGGATGAGAGATTAGGTAACTTTTAGCAAAACTTTTCAGAGAGGCAAGACTGAGGGCAAAGCAACAACCGGCAGAAAAGAAAAAGGCGAGTCAGTGAGAAAGCAGAGCAGGAGGAGGAGGAGAACCGGCTGTAGAGAGGAGACAAGAGGTGAGCTCACCATAGGCCATCAAGGCGGTCCTGTTTCCTGGGAGAAAAAGTGCAAATGGGAGCCACGTGACCAAGGAGCCAGGAGCAGTGGCAGCACAACCGAAAGTAGAACCACCAGCAAGGAACAGCATAGTGAAGCAGATCCTGAGAACAACATAGAGAGGAGCGTGGAAAGCAACGGTAGATCATTGGTGGAATTGGAGGCTGTTGGTGATGTGGAGCATTTCAGCACAGTGGATCAGCGAACCAGTGTCTGAGAATGGCAACAGAGCAACATGGCAGACCAACAGTTGAGGATGGGGGGAAAACACCATGAACTGAGAAAAGCAGGGAGAGCTGAATACCCAGTAGAGGCAGGAGAAAAGCAAGTAGGAAGGGAGGATAAAAAGACAACACAGGACACAAGGCAAAAAAAATCAAAGGCAAGTAGACAATAGCAAGTACAGAATATTCTGTCCTTAGCTGAGACATTAATGAGGCGAGGGTTGCATAACAAGAACGGTTTATTTACCTCAACAGCAACGATAAGAACAGGCAGAACAGAACAGCAACTTCAGCACTGACAGCTCTTTTATACCCCGAGCTGTCAGTGAGCTAACCAATAAGAACACAGTAACTCTCCCGCGCGTGTTAACCACACCCCTCTAGCCAATCTGCTGGCGGCGTCCCAGTTGCCGGGCTGCCGTGATCACAACATTCCTTCATCCCCTGCTATAACATACATAATCTTTTAGATACTCCGAGTTGAACGTCTTAGCACAGGCACCGGCTCTATGTGAACAGGTTTAGCTTCCGGAGATGATGCTGCGGATGGCCCCTCCTGCTCGCCGGCTGGGTTGACAACTACCAGTAAGTCCCATTTCAACTCATGATGTTCTGGTGCCAGCGGTGGCGGATTAATCGCTTGCGATGGCAGGAGGGTAGTTTCTGCTCGGGGGGCCGTGCAAGGAGTCACCGCATCATGCATGCTCGGGATCGTTGCCAGTTGCTTCCTTAGTTGGTCCACGTGTAACCTATGAAGAGGCTCGGCCACTGAGGCCTTGTGGGGCAGGAACATGTTATAAAAATTTAATAGCCCCAGGAAGGATTGCAACTCTGCGCGGCAAGTGGGCGTGGCGGCGTGTTTGATTGCCGCCACTTTGGAAGGGGTAGGATGGATTCCCCTAGCATCGATCAAATAGCCCAGAAATTCAATTTTGGAAACCCCAATGACACATTTGGACTTTTTTAATTTGAGGCCGCAGGACCGAAAACGGAGAAGAACAGCCCTAACTCTTTCGATGAGCTCATCTCGGCAAGATGCCGAGATGAGCACATCGTCAAAGTAGGGCACTACTCCAGGCAGGCCATGGAGCAGCTGCTCCATGAGATTTTGAAAAAGACCAGGGGCAACACAGATACCAAATTGTAGGCGCCGGCATTTGAAGGCTCCCCAGTGGGTGACGATGGTTTGAGCCTCGGCTGAGGCGTCGTCCACCGGGAGCTGCTGATATGCTTGGGCCAAATCTAATTTAGCGAATATGGACCCAGGCCCCAAAGAGTGTAGCAGATGTTGGACTACAGGTACTGGGTAGGGATTTGCTTGCATGGCCCTATTTAAAGTACATTTAAAATCACCGCATATTCTCACGGAGCCGTCAGGCTTAATAGGAACCACTATGGGTGTTTCCCATTTGGAGTGGTCAGTTGGCTCTAGGACCCCTTGGGCAATGAGCTTGTCCAGCTCTGCATCCAGTTTAGGCCTAAGAGCAAGAGGGACTCTGTGTGGCTTAAGCCTTATTGGTGCCACATTAGGATCCAGGTTCAAAGAAATGGGGGACCCTACATATTTTCCCAATGTACCTGCAAAAACGTCAGCAAATTCAGCGAAAAGGCCTTCCACCCCTAGAACCGATGTCGTGTGTACCCCAGATATTTTCAACCCCAGCGCCCTGAACCAATCCATGCCTAATAAACTAGGCAGGACCCCTTTGACCACAATTAAAGGTAAATGCCCCACAAAACCATCTGATTCCACTAGGAATTGCCCCTGTCCCAGGATGGGGATAGAATTTCCGATAGTCCCGAAGTCTGATGGGGCACTGCTGTAGCTGCCTCTTGGTAATTGTTGGGATCAAACGTCTCAAAACCCCCCAGGACACTATGGATTTCGCAGACCCGGTGTCCAATTCCATCTGACAGGAGGCGCCTTCTATTTTTACTGTCATCGAAAGCTTGGCACCATTCAGCATGGAGGAGCGTGCGGTCACCTCATTAACGCAGTGTGCATGGAAAGTGGAAAAACAGCTCTTCTTTCCTGGACGGCGAGGCTTTGATGCAGCAGACGACTTTGCCATTGAATGGCAGACCTTCGCGATATGCCCCTGTTTACCACAACAGCGGCAAACAGCTGACCTGAAATGACAGGTCGCTCTGGGGTGCCCCTCTCCACAACTGAGGCAACCAGCTTGAGGCTCCGCCTTCACTCGGGGGCTGCTCTGACAGGTTTTAGATGCTCACAGGCGGCTCACATCCATTTCCTCCTCATCCGTGGAGTCGTCTGAGGCGATGTCCTGCTAGTGAACTGAGGCAGCCACCTGGGATGATGCAGGGAAGGACTTCCTGATGTCAGCGGTGGATCGTTCAGACATCTCCGCCGCCTGGGCTTCTTCTATGGCGGTCTACAAATCTAGGTTTTTCTTAGCTAACAACCGCCTCTGCAGTCAAATGTCCCTCACCCCACACACCAGCTGTTCCACCAGCGTGTCATACAAATCTCTATATTCGCAATCCAGGGCAGCCATTCTCAGACGAGCCATGTAATGATTTACAGACTCCCCTTCCTCCTGTATAACTTGTCGCAGCTTGAACCGATGGGCTATTTTAGAAGGGGCCAGGGAGTAATGGTTCTTCAGCTTTTTGCGTAACGAGTCCCAAGTAGCGGTGTGCACAGGGGCGGGAGTGAATAAGGCTCGGGCGGTCGCAAACACCTCAGAGCCACAAGAATTTAAGAAATGTGCCCTTTTTCTACTGCTGGAGAGATCAGTGAAATCATTTGCTTCCAGGAAGCATTTGAATCTCTCCATATAGGCATCCCATATCTCTGCGAGGGCATCATAGGGAGCAAATGTTGGTGGGGCCATCTCAGTCTCTCTATAGGGTCTCAGCAGGGGTTAAATCCCACCTTCGTCACCAGTATTCTGTCCTTAGCTGAGACATTAATGAGGCAGGGATTGCATAACAAGAACGGTTTATTTACCTCAACAGCAATGATAAGAACAGGCAGAACAGAATAGCAACTTCAGCCCTGACAGCTCTTTTATACCCCGAGCTGTCAGTGAGCTAACCAATAAGAACACAGTAACTCTCCCACGCGTGTTAACCACACCCCTCTAGCCAATCTGCTGGCGGCGTCGCAGTTGCCGGGCTGCCGCAATCACAACACAGAATATATAAAAGCAGAGAAGAAATAGATAAATTAAGCCCACAAGAAGGTAGGGAGGAAAGGGATAATTATAGAACATTACAGTACAGGCTAAGAACAAACCTTGCACTTAAGCTCACTCAACACTGAAAATTTTAAAATTGGACAATTTAAATGATCTGCTAGAATCTGCTAGACAGTTTTGAACCACAGAAATTTAAATCCTTAAACTAGACATTTTTTAACTGTTAGAGCTTTAAATTTTTAACTAGATTTTTTCCCCCAAAATTTGAAATTTTATATGATCTGTTAGAAATCAAAATTCTAAATTGGACACTTTTCCCTTTTAAAAATCTGTGTTAAAACCTTCTACACTTTCATTTTCAATTTTTTAAAAATCCACTCATGGAAAAAGAAACTGATACTATTGTGATCTGCAGAACATGTTCCATGTATACACTTATGCCCATAGAATACCCAAACTATATATGTACGAAATGTAAACTAATCAAGCTACTAGGAGAAAAAATAAAAGGTCTAGAGGAAACTCTAACCACTCTGAAACTCAACCAACAAAATGAGAAATACCCAACCTTGCAAGAAGAATATGGCTAAATTGAACATAATAAGGATAAAACAACTTCTAAAAGAATTGACCCATGATTAGAGGAAGAAGAAGACAGATGGAAACACGTCACCCATAAAAAATAAAAATAAAAATTTGTGATAAAAAATCACAAATCTAGTACAAAACCCCTGCCCAACCCAACCCACTCTAATGCAGTCCCACTGATGCTAAGCAATCGATTTCACGGACTCTCCCTAGAAGAAAACATGCTGAGACATAGAAAAGTAGCACCATCAAATGCTTCTGTGATAGATAGAAAAATACCCCAAACCTCCCTAGGAAAAAAAAATAGAACCATCCAATTCAGAGAGGTATGTTGTTTCCCTGGAACTAAAATCAAAGATGTGGCTGAGAACCTAATCAAAATAACCCACAGGTTACAACTTTTTTACTACTACTACTACTACATGTAGGGACTGTATGGACTTTGGAGAGAAATTTATAAACATGATTAAGACAATATATCATAAACAAATGACAAAAGTAATAGTTAATGGGGACTTTACAGAGAATTTTAATATTAAAAAAGGCACAAGAGAAGGATGTCCATTGTCCCCATTACTATTCATTTTAACATTGGAAGTGTTAAACAGGAATATTAGACAAGACCTAAAAATAAAAGGTATGGAAATAAAAAAAGAAAAATATAAACTACAAGCATTTGCGGATGATCTGATATTCATCCTAGAAGAACCATGGAAACCGGCCCTAAATTAATGAAAAGAATAGAAGAGTATGGGGAAGTAGCAGGATTGAAAGTAAATAAAGAAAAAACCAAAATAATAGTCAAAAATCTTACAGATACACAAAAATGAACTGACCAAAAAGATAGACCTTCAGATAGTTAAGAAAGTTAAATATTTAGGAATATATTTAACAGCAAGATGTGCAACAATAAAAGAAGATAATTATATAAGGTTACTATACCAAATAAAATTGGATTTGGAGAAATGGAAAAATTTGCAATTATCAATGGTAGGAACAATAGCAATTATAAAAATGAATATTCTACCAAAACTACTTTTTTTTTCCAAACAATTCCTCTAAAAATAGAGAATTTTTTTTTTTGATGAGCTAAATACAATAATTTTGAAATTTATTTGGCAAGGAAAGAAAGCTAGAATAAGACTGAAAATGTTGCAAGAATCCAAAAACAATGGAGGATTTGGGCTATCAGATACACCAAGCATGTGTATTAACATGGGTGAAAAAATGGATAACTCTCAGACATAGAAGATTATTGTATCTCCGTAGAAGGTCATGATCTCCAATTAGGATGGCACACTTTTTTATGGTATGGTGAGAACAAAATTCATAGATATTTTCAAAGATATTATGTAAGGAATGCCCTACTATTAGTATGTGAAAAGGTGAAAGCAAAAATTTATATGAAAATACCAGGATGGCTTTCAACCAGGGATGAAATGCTCCTGGTTTGGACCGGTAGAGATGGCGGCGGGCAGTTCGGAGAACCGGTAGCAAAAATCCCTGCTCCCACCCCCCATATCCAGCTGAGCCCCGCGATCATCAGAGTATTTTTTTTCTTTTAAATGGCTCTGACCAGCCAAGCTCTGAGGATCCCAGCTGAGTTGCCTGCTAATCAGGCAACTCAGCTTGGATTGCCAGAGCCATGTAAAAGAAAAAAAAGTTTCTTTTTTTCTCCCCCCACCAACCTCCAACTTGCTTACTTTAGCTGCTGATCACATGATGATCACAATCCATTGCATCAGCAAGCAACTGAATCTCCCTGCCTGAAATCAAGCTCACTGGTGAGCAGCTCTTTCTGCCTGCCTGCCTTCCTGCCTAGACTTGTGGACTTCAACTCCCAGCAAAGCTGGCTGAGGAATTCTGGGAGTTGAAGTCCACAAGTCTTAAAGTTGCCAAGGTGGAGACCCCTGTTCTATTGGGTAAGTTTTTTTCCCCTTTGGGAGCTTTAAAAAAAATAGTTAATTGGGATTGTTTTTAGTTGTTCTTTTTTTAGACCTAGCCATTTAAAGTTTAGGAAGTTTTAAATTTAGCTGCTTTTATATAAAAATAAAAATAAAATAAAATAATAATTGTGCAGCTTTCTGAGATTTAGTGTGTTTCTGTAGTGTTTCACTCTAACTACACAAACACACAAAATCTCACAAAGCTGTATGTGGAATTTTGTGTGTGTAAAGTATGAAAGTTGTTTTTTTGGGCTTTTTGTGGCTGTGTGAGGTTCCTGCTTGTTGCAGAGGCCATTTTGGGTCTAGCACAGCTGCTTTTACATTGTAGGTGAGCCAGTTGTGTTGTGTTGTGTTGTGTAGGTTAAAAAAGGGTAAAGAAGTGACATTGACTTGGTCACGCCCACCCAGTCACCTTACCACCAAGCCACGCCCACTAATTAAGCCACGCCCACAGAACCTGTAGCAAAAAAATTTTAGATTTCACCCCTGCTTTCAACAATGGAAGCATTTGTTCACCCAAATCTAGTAAATCTGGAGAAAATTTTAACGTATAAAGATATCTTAAATGTGGAAAGGAAACTAAAAACTAAGCAAGAGTTACAGAAACAGGGTGTTGTCACAAATGCCAATGCAATTGAGATATGAGAAAGATGTTAAGATTTATGGTTTTTACAAAGAGCAAACAACATTTGACCAAATACTCTTAGCAGTGGATGAAAAGTTAATTAAGAAATTATATAATTTCCTACTAAGCCTAAAAATGGAAAATGAACAAGTAAAAGAGACAATGATAGTTTGGGTAAAAAGATTTTGGATATACCATAGAATTAGATAATTGGCTCTGGGAAAGGAACTATAAATTGACAATGGCAACTACATATAAGGAAAGCTTGTATAAAATGTTTTATAGGTGGCACTTACCACTGGCAAGACTAGCCAAAATGTTTAAAAACATGTCCACCAAATGTTGGAAATGTAATCAAATTCTGGGCACATATCACCACATGTGGTGGACATGTCCAAAAGCAAAACTATTTTGGACAAAAATACATACAGGGTTGGAAAAAATGTTAAGGCAGCATATTGACTACAAACCAGAATTATTTTTGTTAGGCATATGTCAGGTTAATAATGATTTAATAACCGATCAGCTGCTGTAAGGCTGTAAACTGAAATGATGATGCAATGAGAATGAGTCAGCAGGGTTATCACTTTAAGAGGCTGTCTATATAAAAGAGGCCCTGTGAGGGTGTCTCTCTCTCCATGTGTGCTTTCATGCTGTAGTTGATGTTTGATTGCCTGACTTTGCCTAGTACGTGTATGTATATATTCCTTGTATATAAATCACTATTTGAAAGACAACCCTCTGTTTATTTATTTATTTATTTATTTATTTTTATTTTACTTAAACTTATATGCTCCCGAAGGACTCGGGGCAGCTCACAAACATTAAAACAATAAAAGCAAAAGACAATAACTACAAAAAATCAATTAAAATCAATGAATTAAAATCACCCATCAGATCAGCTGATTTGTTGAAAAAGGGTGGTTTCTAATGTAAATAACGAGGCTGGGGGTGCCTCTTAAGGTTCAGCAGCCTAGCCAGTCGGATGGCCCTGACGGGTTGGGTGGGGATGGGGGCAGAGATGAAGCCCGGGGGGATTGGGACACTCTATACCTGTGATAGTTGGGAGGGGCAGAGGAGATGGGAGCAGGGGGAGGGGACGCTGCACCCACTATATCCAGGTGGTGGCGTGTTCCCGTTCTCACTGCTCATCCTGCCTCCCTGGGGGTGCGAGAGTGGGAACCCTGGACTCTGGCTGGTATATGTAAATGCCAGGTCCGTAGCGAATAAGCCCCCCCTCGTACAAGATCTTATTGATGAGGAGGGTGCGGACCTGGCTTGTATTACAGAGACCTGGCTGGGGCAAGAGGGGGGAGTGCCTCTCTCCGATTTATGCCCCTAGGCTTTCGTGTACTGCACCAGCCGTGATGCCAGGGAAAGGGTGGGGGAGTGGTGGTGGTTATTAGAGAAAGTCTTAGTCCTAGGGAGGTCACTGTCCCTCAGTAGGCGGGTGTGAATCTCTCCTATTGAAGTGGGACCTGGAGTTCAGTTGGGTTTGTTGGTCACATACCTATCTCCCAGCTGTGTGGCCACTGCTCTGCCCGTACTGCTTGATGTTTTGGCCGAAGTGGCAATGGAACTCCCCAGCCTCCTGGTTGTGGGAGATTTCAATCTGCCATCGATCGGTGAGACATCTGAGATGGCTCAGGAGTTCATGACCTCCATGGCGGCCATGGACCTGACTCAGGTTGTTCAGGGCCCAACTCATAGGGGAGGACACACCCTTGACCTGGTTTTTCTCTCTGGGCAGTGGATAAATGGCCGGGGTAGGGGAAAACTGTCTATTGACCCCCTGTCATGGACCGACCATTCCCTCCTTAGACTGGACTTTCAATCCGCCAACCCCCGCTGCTGGGAGGCAGAACGAATAAAATGGTTCCACCCCAGGCGCCTGATGGATCCAGAGAGATTCCTGACAGAGCTTGGGACATTCCCTGCTTCCCAATCCTGCGATTCGACTGAGGCACTGGTAGCATCCTGGGAACGGGCAGCTGCCGGGGCCTTGGACCGAATTGCACCTTTGTGGCCTCTGATCCGATGCAGATCCCGGGTGGCTCCTTGGTTTTCCACAGAGCTCCGGGAAATGAAGCGTCAGAAAAGATGCCTAGAGGAGTGTTGGAGGTCCTCCCGATCTGAATCTGATCGAACACAGTTAAGAACCTATATTAGGTCTTATCTTGTGGCGATGGAAGCGGCGAAGCAGGATCATTTTGCCGCTCTCATTGCATCTGCAGAAAACCGCCCAGTAGCCCTGTTTAGAGTGACCCGCTTTCTCCTCAATCAGGGAGTGAGGGAAGACCCTTACAGGGCAGAGCTGAGGATTTTGTACAGTTTCTGCAAGATAAAATCACTCAGATCCAGATCGGTTTGGACTCTGACTAGGCAGAATCCATCCAGGAGACTGGGGCAAGACTTGGGAGTAGTATCTGGGTTGAGTTTGACCCTGTTTCCATTGATGAAGTGGACAGGATTGTGGGTAGACTGGGTGCCTCCACGTGTTTGTTGGTGTTCTGTCCCCGTCTCACACACACACACAAACAGTCAGCCAGAAGTTAAAATAAACTTGCAGACAATAATTTCCTTCGATAACAGAATTGGCAGCAACCCAGTAGCTGCTGCCAAAAACTTTACTCACAGAGGGAGGTGTTCACAAAGCCAAAGAATTGTCAAGTCTAGTCCATAATAAATCCAAGGAAGACAGATAACGAAGCTCCAGAGACACAGTATGACTTGCTAGCTGTTCAGTTTTGTCCATCACAAAGCCTGAATGGCCACCACACCCCCTTTTATCCCCTGTGGGGTGTGGTCCAGTGACTCAGCTTAATCTCTGGCATGCCTCCTTCTCTGCTGTGTGCGCTGGCGGGGATCCAGCCAAGACTTATCTCTGTCGCTGTCTACCTGCGGCTACTCAGAGATGCCTGGCTCCTGGCCTATCTCTTCTCCTTCGGAAGACACCTGAGGCATTGCCAGAGAGGAGGGTCCCGGAGAGGGAGGCCTTGCCAACTCCTCTCCTTCACTTTTGGAGTTTTCTCCCTCCGATAAGATGGGTTCGGGGGTCGGAGTCACAACAGTTGGATCCGTGTCCCTCTTAGCTTGTTTCGGCTGCCCAGTAGGTGACTGGAGACTGGATCCAGGCTATTGTCAACACTTCTTTGAGGGAGGGGGTTGTCCCCACCTCCCTTAAGGGGGCGGTGGTTCGACCCCTCCTCAAGAAGCCTGCCCTGGATCCAGACTCACTTAATAACTATCGGCCGGTCTCCAACCTTTGCTTTATAGCGAAGGTTGTTGAGTCCGTGGTGGCGCAACAACTCCCACAGTTCCTGGAGGAAACAGATTTCCTAGACCAGTACCAATCGGGGTTCCGGCGTCGGCACAGCATGGAAACAGCATTGGTCGCTCTGGTGAATGATCTCTGGCGGGCCCAGGATGGAGGTTGTTCCTCCATCCTGGTCCTACTTGACCTCTCAGCGGCTTTCGATACCATCGACCATGGTATCTTACTGCAACGACTTGTGGGGTTGGGGGTAGGAGACACTGTTTTACAGTGGTTCTCCTCCTACCTCTCAGGTCATTCACAGTTTGTATGGGCGGGGGGGCAGAGGTCCACCCCAAGGCCCCTAACCTGTGGGATGTCTCAAGGGTCGGTTCTCTCCCCCCTACTCTTTAACATCTATATGAAGCCGCTGGGTGAGATCATTCGTGGTTTTGGCGTGAGGTATCATCAATATGCTGATGATACTCAGTTATGTATCTCCACCCCGGGCCACCCCAGGGATGCCCTTTCCATGATGTCCTGCTGCCTGGAGGCGGTATGGGCCTGGATGGGTAGGAACAGGCTAACACTCAACCCCTCCAAGACAGAGTGGCTATGGATGCCGGCGTCTCATGTTCTAGAAGTCCCATCACTTTCGATGGGGGGGGGGGAAGTGCTTCCTTCCATCGAAAGGGCCCACAACTTAGGTGTCCTCCTGGATTCCCGGCTGTCTTTGGAAGACCATCTTACGGCCATGACCAGGGGGGCTTTCGCCCAGGTTCACCTGGTGCGCCAGTTGCGCCCTTTCCTAGACCGAGATGCTCTTCGCATGGTCACTGATGCCCTGGTTACTTCTCGCTTGGATTACTGCAACTCCCTCTACATGGGGCTGCCCTTGAGGTGCACCCGGAGACTCCAGCTGGTCCAGAATGCGGCCGGGTGGGTGGTTACGGGAGTTCCCCGTTATTCCTGTGTAACACCTCTCCTACGCGAGCTGCACTGGCTACCAGTGGTCCTCCAGATCTGCTTCAAGGTGCTGGTACTTACCTACATGGCTTAGCTCAGGTCCAGGGTATTTGCAGGACCATCTCCTACCCACCTCCCACCGTCCTGTCTGCTCACACAGGGCTGCCCTCCTCAGGGTACTGTCAGCCAGACAATGTCAGCTGGTGACATCCAGGGGTAGAGCATTCTCTATAGGCGCTCCTGTCCTCTGGAATGAGTTACCCACTAAGCTTCGGATGGTGCCTGATCTCCGCTCCTTCCATCGGGACTTAAAGACTTGGCTGTTTCAATAAATGGGTTGATCCTGATCCTTGGTTTTATTATTTCATTGTCATTGTTTTAACTGGGTTTTAATTACGTTACCTTTTATTATTGTATGCTTTAACCTGTGTTCACCACCCTGGGTCCTTAGACAGAAGGGCGGCATATACATTTTTGGAAATAAATAAATAAATAAATAAATAAATAAAAAATTTAAAAAAGCCATGTCTTCAGGTCCCGGCGGAAAGAGCGGAGGTCGGGGGCCATCCAGAGCCCCATTGATAACTTGTTCCAGAGGGTTGGTGCACCCACAAAGAACGTCCTCATCCTGGGCGCCACCAGCCGACATTGTCTGGCCGAAGGCACCCGGAGGAGGGCAGTCCTATGTGAGTGCACAGGGCGGTGGGAGGCAGGCAGAAGGTGATCCTGCAAATACCCCGGGCCTGTTCTGTCCCCGTCTCGCACACACACACAAACAGTCAGCCAGGAGTTAATAAAACCAGCAGTCAGTAATTCCTTTGAGATAACAGAATTGGCAGCAACCAATTGCTTAAAGTTATCACTTTAAGAGGCTGTCTATATAAGAGAGGCCCTGTGAGGGCATCTGTGTGTGTGTGTGTGTGCGTGTGCTTCCATGCTGTAGTTGATGATTGATTGCCTGACTTTGCCTAGTATGTGTATGTATATATTCCTTGTATATCAACCACTATTTGAAAGGCAAACCTCTGTTTACTGTACTTTGCTCCTGGGTTGTTTCAAAATAGTCACACTGTGCATACTCTGACAGCATAATACCAGAAAAATATGATAAAGGGAATGTATATTTAATATTACATGTTTTGACAGCAGCAAGAATTGTATTTGCGCAATACTGGAAAAATGAGGAAACACCCACAGAAAAAGAGATAATTTAAAAAATATTAGACTGTGCAGAAACGGACAGATTAACAATGAAGATAAAAGAAAAAGAAGACACAGAATATTTTCAAACTTGGGACTTGTTTTATCTTGTTGGAAAATAGAGGTAGAAATTAGGAGTTTAATATTGTTATGAAAACAAACTGATCCAGACAGTATGCTGTTTTCTAAGCACTTATTGTATACAAAGAGAAAATATATAAATAAAATTTTAAAAAAGAAGGAGAACTTTGAAATCTTGATTCTAGAAAATGGAAATAGAAACTGCAATATTTGGTTGCTTGGAAACATTTCCCTCCCTCACAATCTGAATGGGTGGATGCTCAAAATGTTTGGGCTCCTGAACTCCTTCAGGTGTTTCATCAGAAATATCCTGA
The DNA here is from genome assembly GCA_022577455.1 of Arizona elegans. NCBI lineage: Eukaryota > Metazoa > Chordata > Lepidosauria > Squamata > Colubridae > Arizona > Arizona elegans. Next base: position 43,831,296 of record JAKOOJ010000006.1, read on the forward strand.
TAAACCTTAATGTTCATTAATTGTTTTGAATCCTGTTGAGCTAATTGTGTTAGTTTGTATTATGCTTTTTCTTCTTTTATAGGGCTAACACCTCTACTGCAGGAGGGCCAAATAGATTCTCCAGCATGGATTTCTTCAGCGTGCTTGCTATCAGCTGCCATAGAAATGGGGAGGGGGGCTTGGGCATTTGGGATGGGGAAGCGAGCTGGTATGTGGCAGTCCCATGAGAACTGGAAGGAGGTTTATACTCATGAATTATGGTGCTGCTGAGTGGAGTTGTTTATAGTCTGTCAAGGCCAACCATCCTGAGACTCTACAAAATACCTGAAAAGGAGCTTTCCACAACATCATACTGGACGTTGATTGGACTCTCAATGCTGGATCCTGATGGGAGGGATTTGGGTTGACTTTCAGTGTGTAACCTTTACATGTTTTGAATCAGATCTTGCCTTGCTTTTGCTGCTATCATTTCAAACTTAGTAAAAGTACCTCTTCTCTAATTAAATGGAGTTGGGGATTTTCTTTCTTGGGTTTTGAACGGAGTCAGCCTGACAAATAGAATTTGTTGTCATTACCCAAATAAGGAAGGAGAAACAAAGGCAAATGAGATTTATCATTGTAAGTGTTATTATTTCATCTCTGTTGCACTAGACAAGTTTACTGTCTATAAGTGTATTTTCAGTTTCATCTTAGACTTCAACGTACAGTACAAGTGGCAGAGAATACTAAAGAACTAAGCAGTGCTTAGTATTCTAACTTCTAAAGGCAGTTAGAAGAGGAGTAATTTCATTACTTTTCTCTCATTCACAAAATTACATTGATTTGAACTATCACAATCTTGTAAGACACTCAGACTTTTTATATACTTTATATTATTAATCCTCCATTAGTCCATCCAGTAAACCAGGGGTGTCAAACTCAATTTTATTGAGGGCTGTGTTTGACATCAGAGGACCAGGGGGGTTGTGGCCAGGGGGCATGACAACACTCTGCCTCCTGCAGCATTCTGCCAGCCAAAATTGGGCATGGGGGTTAATTATGTAATGTGGGCTTTGCTTTGTGACATCCAGATCCAGCGAGCAAGGGGTGTGAAATGCACAGAAAATACACTTTTGTTTTCCTTAGACAGTTGCAGGAGAAATGCAGGGAACAAAGATAGCCACTTTTCATAGCCTTCATAGATCTTACGAAGGCTTTTGATTTGATTAGCAGGGATGGCCTGAAATGCTCCCGGTTCAGACCAGATCGCCTGATCCGGTAGCGATGGAGGCAGGTGGTTCGGAGAACTGGTAGCAAAAATCCCTGCCCCCTCCCCCATGCCCAGCTGAGCCACACAATCATCAGAGGCTTTTTTTTTTTTACTTTTAAAAGCTTTTTTTCTACAACCTCTTCGGCAGAAAAAATGTTTTTAAAAGTTAAAAAAAAAGCCTCTGATGATCACGTGGCTCAGCTGGGATCGTCAAAGGCTTTTAAAAGAAAAAAAGCCTCTGCTGATCAGGCAACTCAGCTTGGATCGTCAGAGGCATTTAAAAGAAAAAAAGGGGTTTTTTTCTTTTAAATGCCTCTGACGATCCAAGCTGAGTTGCCTGATCGTCAGAGGCATTTAAAAGAAAAAAAGCCTCTGCCGATTAGGCAACTTAGCTGGGATTGTCAGAGCCTTTTGAAAGCATTTTTTTACAACCTCTTCGCCGAAGAGGTTGTAGAAAAAATGGTTTTAAAAATTTAAAAAAAAATTGACCATGCCCACCCAGTCACACTACACACACACACACACACACACACACACACATACACACACACCACCAAGCCATGCCCACAGAACCAATAGTAACAAATTTTAGATTTCATCACTGGATGGCCTTTATAAAATTCTCCCCAAGATTGGATGTCAGCTCCTCAACATCATCAGGTCCTTTCATGAGGAAATGAAGGGCACTGTAGTTTTTGATGGCTTAACTTCAGATTCCTTTGATATTCGAAGTGGAGTGAAGCAGGGCTGTGTTCTTGTGCCAACTTTATTTGGGATCTTTTTTGCTGTCATGCTGAAACATGCTTTTGGAATTGAAACAGAGGGTATTTACCTCCGGACCAGATCAGACAGAAAACTCTTTAATCTCTCTAGATTGAGAGCAAAATCTAAAATCCAGCTGAAATGCTTACGGGATTTCCTCTTCGCTGATGATGATGCTGTCACTACTCATTCTGCTGAAGACCTTCAACAACTTATGGACAGTTTTAGCAAGGCCTGCCAAGACTTTGGACTAACAATCAGCCTGAAAAAAACATAAGTCATGGGTCAGGATGTGGATTCACCTCCCTGTATTACAATCTCTGCACAAGAACTGGAGTTCATACATGACTTTGTGTACCTCAGCTCAACTATTTCTGACACTCTCTCTTTAAATAATGAGCTGAATAAATGTATTGGTAAAGTGGCCACCACATTTTCCAGACTTACAAAGAGAGTATGGCTTAATAAGAAGCTCACGGAACATACAAAGATCCAGGTCTATAGAACCTGCGTCCTGAGCACACTCTTGTACTGCAGTGACCCTCTACCCACAGGAAATTTTGAAGCTCCAGATAAGGAGGATTCATTTTAGGATGAGTAACCACAGTTTGCATGTTGGAGGTTCCTAAAGGAATGCTGGGAAACTCTGTATTTTAAAGAACATTTGAGGGAACGGTGCAGAATAGCCCTTCTCTGCCTGAGGCTGTAGAGACCCAGCACCAATCAAAACACTTTTTGTGAAGCAACTGAACAACACTGACAGGGTAAGCTATTAGTATATGAAAATAAGAGCAAACTCCACTCCAACCATTCCAATTCTCCTATTCCTAAAATTGCCTCTATAACATGTCTAAGCCTATTAGCGACATAATATAATTTAATATTTGGGAGTCCTAAACCCCCCCCCCCTTTTTTTTTTTTTTGGCTTAGATATCACTTATTTTTATTTATCCTCGCTTTCTTATTCCCTTTACAATAGTTATTCAATATATTCTGCCAACTCTTTAACTCTAAATCTGATATTTTTATTGGTAGCATCCTAAAAGCAAAATTAATCTTTGCTAAAATCTTCATTTTTACTAAAGCAATTCTTCCAAACCATGATAAATTCAACCTTTTATATTTATTCAAACTTTCCAAAATCTCCTTCTTTAAGGTGCCTAGATTTTCCTTTTCTAACTTCTCCAAATTTTTTGTAAATTTAACTCCCAAGTATTTAATATGATCTTTAATTCTCGTTTCGCTTCACTTCCCTTCCCAATCCTTCTCTTCCCTTTTAGTATAATTAAACAACATCAACTCAGATTTTGACAAATTTATTCTTAATCCAGTTATGTCTTCAAATTGTTTTAGATTCTATCCAATTCTTTCCATTTTATCTACTATGTTCTTAACTGTTAACAAAGTATCATCAGCAGACATATTTAGTTTTATTTTACCTATCCCTTCTATCTCCCCGTCATCTCTTAATGCATTGGCCAATAGTTCCATAACCAATACAAATAGGACAGGTGAGAGTGGGCACCCTTGCCTTGTTCCTCTGACGAGTCATATCTTCTCTGTAACTCCATCATTCACTACCACTAAGGCAGAGTTCCAAGAATATAATTGATCTATTACAACTTTGAATTTATTTCCAAACCCCATTCTGTCTATTACCATCTTTAATGCTTGCCAGCTCACACAATAGAAGGCCTTAAAAATGTCTAAGGCTAATATCCCCGCTTTAAGCTTTAGATTTTTAATCTCATGAATTGCATTTAACACTCTTCCAACCAAATTATGCATTTGTTGACCCATTACAAATCCACATTGATCTTCCCTTATATATTTACCTATAAAATTATTCATTCTTCTTGCTAAAATAGTTGAAAAATTTTTTGCATCTTGATTTATTAATGATAAAGGTCTGTATGAGTCAGGGAGCCTTGGATCCTTATCTGGTTTAGATATTAATAATATTAACAACTACTCCCATGATTCCAGAATATTGCATTATACAGTTTTAAATAATTTCGGTACTAATAATGTTTTAAATATTTTATAGAATTCTGTTCCTAATCCATCTACCCCGGGTGATTTACCCACCTTCAAACTTTCAATTACTTCTACAATTTCCCTTTGCAATATACTCCTTTCCATTAATTCTTTATGCTCCGTTTCCAGACCCCTTTTTATATATTTCCCAATATAAGCTTCCATTCTGTCCTTCTTAACCTCCTTACCCTTGTACAACTCTTGATAAAATTCCTGGAATATTTTTAACTTTCCTTTCATTGTACTACAATAATTCCCCAATTTATCTTTCACTATACCTATTGAATTTTTAGCTTTCTCCTTTGGTGTGAGCCGGGCAAGTATCTTAGAATTTTTATTACTATTTTCGAAAACTTCTCTTTTCATATATATTAAATTATTCTGAACTTCCTCTAAATTTTTATTCTCTAATTCTTTTTTCTTGGCTTGTAATTCTATTAATTTCTGTTTATTTCTTTTTTTTTATTGAAAAGTTTTACAAAAAACAAAAATTTTCTTCCCCCCCATATTCCCCCCACCCTTTCCCTCCCCTCATCCCACCCTCCCACCCAGACTTCCCAGAGTAAAATACAAGGTGTTTCATTTAACAATCATAAGGTAGATTAACCTACTTATCCTCAGACTACTAACTCCCACCCCTGAAACCTTAACTCCACTTTGGATAACATAATATTTCTAATACTTAACGTTCATTCATAAGCTATTTGATATTTTCTTGTCTGATACTTATTTTGAATATAGTCAATCCATCTTCTCCATTCCACTACATATCTTTCTTGTGTATAGTCCTTCAAGTACGCTGAGATTTCGCCACTTCTGCTAGGTTCGTTACTTTCAATATCCACTCTTCAATAGTAGGCAAAGAGTCCTTCTTCCAATATTGCACTACCAACAGCCTAGCTGCTGATATTAGATTCAAAATTAATTTAGTCTCTGATACTGTACAGTCCATAGTTATACCCAATAGGAACAATTGAGGAGTAAATTTCAACCTTCTTTTCAGAATATTCTGCATCACCCACCAAATTTTTATCCAAAATGCCTTGATTTTCTTACAGGTCCACCATATATGATAATAGGTTGCATCATTACATTCACATCTCCAACATTTAGCTTGCAAATTCGAGTACATACATGATAATTTTTTAGGATCTTAATGCCATCTATAAAACATTTTATAAAAATTCTCTCTCAAATTTTGTGCTTGCGTAAATTTAACATTTCTGACCCAAATCTTTTCCCACGTTTCCATCATCACTGGTTCCTGAAAGTTTTGTGCCCATTTTATCATACAATCCTTAACCAATTCCGTTTCTGAATCTATTTCCAATAATGCATTATACAACCTTTTAATATGCATCTGGCTTTGATCTCTAATCTGTTTCACCAGATTTTCCTCATTTTGCATAACACCAAATTTTTGATCTTCCCTCCATCTAGCTTGAAGCTGACCATACTGAAACCAAGTATAAATTATCCCTTCTTCTTTTAATTCATCTAAAGATTTCAGTTGCAACTTACCCCTTTCCAAAAAAAGAAGCTCTTTATAAATAATCACTTCTGTTTTTTGCTCTATACTTATATTTTCTGTTGCATGTCTGGGATTTGCCCATATGGGTATCTTATAGTTAATCTTATATTGGTATTTTTTCCAAACCCTCAACAACGCATTTCTGAATATATGACCCTTAAACACTTTATCCACTTTTTTTTCATATAACAAATAAGCATGCCATCTATATAACAAATCATAACCTTCTATGTTTAACATTCTTTCTTCAGTTAGGTTAAACCAATCACTAATTTGTGATAAAGCAGCTGCTTCATAATACAATCTTAAATTATGCATTTTAAGACCTCCTCTCTCACGTATATCCTGTATAATTTTCAGTTTCACTCTTGGTTTCTTCCCAGCCCAGATAAAAGTATTAATCCCTTTCTGCCATTCCATCAAATTTCCATCTTTTTTAAGCACTGGTATCATTTGGAACAAAAATAAAAACCTAGGTAGTTACATTCATTTTTATTGCTGCTATCCTTCCCAGTAATGATAGTTGTAACTTTTTCCAATTTTCCATTTCTTTCTGTACTTTTTGCCAAAGAATTTCATAATTATTTTTAAACAATTTAGTGTTTGAGGCTGCAATATATACTCCTAGATATTTAACCTTTTTAATTACTTCAAACCCCGTTATTCTCCCTAAGTCTTCTCTTTGAGTTACAGACATATTTTTAGTTATCACCTTTGTCTTATGAAGATGTACTTTAAATCCAGATACTTTGTCATATTGAGCTGCTATGTCCAACATATAGGGAGCTGCTTCTATAGGTTGAGATAAAGTAATAACCAGGTCATCTGCAAACGCTCTTAATCTATAATCCTGCTGTCTAATTAAAATTCCTTTTATTTTATCAGAGTCACGTAACTTATTCAACAAAACTTCTAAAGTTAAAATAAACAACAATGGCGACAAGGGGCAACCCTGCCTAGTACCTTTCTCAATTTTAAACGCATCTGTTAAACCTCCATTAACTATTATTTGTGCTGTTTGTTCCTGATATATTGCTCTAATTGAATGTATGAAATACTCCCCAAAATGCATTTTTTCTATTATCTTAAACAAAAATTTCCAATTCAATCGATCAAATGCTTTCTCTGCATCCAAAAATATGAACGCTGCAGGGACCTGGTTATTTTTTTCCAAATATTCCAATAAGTTAATAATTTGTCTAACATTATATTTCATTTGCCTCCCTTTTATAAAACCTGATTGATCATTATGAATTGTTTGTTGCATAACTGGCATTAGTCTATTCGCTAATATCTTAGCAAAAATTTTATAATCCGTATTCAAAATTGAAATTGGCCTAAAATTTTCAGGTTTAGTACAATTTTGATCTTCCTTCGGGATCAGTGAAACAAAAGCTGTTTGCCAAGAGGGTGGGACTCCTCCCCCTAATTGAATTTTACAAAATAGAGCTCTAAGCGTTTTGACCATTTCAAGCTGTAAATTCTTATAATAAACAGCTGTTAGTCCATCTGTTCCTGGAGCTTTCCCTACTTTTAATGGCTTAATTGCATCAGGAATCTCATCAGAAGTTATTGGTTGATTCAATCCTTCCCTATGTTCCAACGTTAATTCAGGAATATTCCCTTCCTTTAAGTATCTATCTATGTCTATACCTTGTATTGAGTCACTAGCATATAACTTCGTATAAAATTCTAAAAAAGCCTTTTTGATCATATTCTGTTGGTAAACTTGCTTACCTCTAAATTCTATCTTACCAATGACTCGTGATTTCTGTTTTTTCCTCAACATGTAGGCCAACCACCTACCTGGTTTATTGGCATTACAAAATGTATTATGTTTAGCATATTGTAAGCTAGTTGCCACCTGATCAGCCATTAACATACTAAATTGCCCTCGTAGTATATTTATTGTTTCTTTTACTTACTTATCTCCTGGATTAGATATAAGTAATTGTTCTTTCTTTTTTATTTCTTCCTCTATCTCTTTGCGCTTCTTTTGTTGTTTTAGTCTATGTTTATTATTCATGTGTATTAACATACTCCTCATATAAGCCTTACTAGCATCCCAGACCATTTCCATGGAAGTACCCTTATTCATATTAATTACAAAAAATTCTTTCATTTGTGTTTTAAGCCCTTTCACATTTTCTTCATATCTAAATAAGTTTTCATTTAACCTCCAAGACCTCCTTTCTCCCCTCTCCTGTTCAAATTCCACCCAAACCGGACTGTGATCAGTTAAAGTTCTTGGACATATCTTGGTCTTCTTCACCCTGGAAATAAAATCATTTGTGGTTAGTATAAAATCAATCCTGGAGAAGGATTGATGTCTATCAGAAAAAAAAGTAAAATCTCTTTCCTCCACATTACGTTCTCTCCAAATATCTCTCAGTTCTATATCTTCCATCATATCAAAAAAAGATTTAGGTAATTTTGCACGTGTTGATATCTTTGATAAACTTTTTTTTATCTTTCTGTGTGTCTATTACTCCATTCCAGTCACCCATTAATATAAAAGATTTATAATCCCATTGTATTATTTTAGTATGTAAAAATTTATAAAACTTGTCTTGTTGCTGATTAGGGGCATATATTCCAATAAAAAGCATTTTTTTCAGTCTCTGTTGATAATTCAATTGCAATGTATCTTCCTTGATCATCTGCCTCAATTAGATTAGCTCATAGTCCTTTCCTTACATATGTGACTAGCCCATTTTTCTTCTCTGGCGCTGATGCCACAAAATGTGTACCTAATCTTGAATTTATCAAATATTTTTGATCTGATAATCTAATATGTGTTTCTTGCAAGCAAATAACGTCATTGTTAAATTGTTTCAAGTAGTGAAATACTTTCTTTCTTTTTTGTGGTGAATTTAAGCCATTGACGTTCCAAGATAGGAATTTAGTTGCCATCTTTAGGCTTTTGAAGCCGTATGAGCATCAGCTGAAGCTCCTCCTCCACCTTACTCTTCAGCCTAGCCCCCCCCCACCTGCTTCTGTTTTTTGAACTTCTTGAGATAAATCTTGAGATTGTTGCCTTTTTGATTGTTGTTCTTGAAGTTTATAAGTTGATCGGGTCAGTCGTCGTACTTTCGGCTCTCCCTTCGTAGGTGGTTCCAAAGTTGGAGGTAAACCCCCAAGATCCAAATCTTCTTCCATGATAATTCCTCCAGCTGCAACTTCAGCATAGGTTTGTATCTGTTTTCCATCTTTTTCTTGTTGTAACTTCTCCATTTTCTTCCCCCCCCCTCCTAGTTGTAAAATAGATCACCACATCTCTTGGCAGCTGCCTTTGTTTTGCCAGCCAGGAATTAACCCTATAAATTTTGTCAATTTGGCTTGCCACATCTTCTGGTCTTTCTTTAATTATCTCTGCATTAGCATCAGCACAAATATCTTTTAGGTTTTCGTTACTATTTTCTTTCAGGCCTCTCAATCTCAGACCAAACCATGGACCTGTATTGTAACATTACCAATTCATCATCCACTTTCTCTGTTCTGGTCATAACATCTCCCATTTTGCTTTCTAAATTTAAATTGGCTTGATTAATTTCTTCAACTTTCCCATCAAGCTGGATAACAAGGTTTGACAATCCTGATACAGCATAAACAATATCATCTCTTATTTTATCATGTTTCTCTGCAACCACTTCCTTAATTGAATTTATATCCTCCTCAACTTTCTTTAGTTTCCCTTCCACAAGTAATGTTAAGTTATTCATAGCTTCTTTCATTGCTGTTGCTTGATTATTCTTGGCTTCTTTCATAAATTCTTTAAAATCATTAAGTGCTGCATCTTGGCTCTGACTCTGACTCTGTGAATCAGCCGGAAGTTGTGCTTTCTGTGTCACCACTGACACAACTGGAGAACCTCCCCCTCCTTTAACAACTCCTGGTTCCACTTGTCTAGAAGCCATTTTTCCCCCTTTAAAAAGATCTTCTTTTTTCTTTTTTCTTTTTTTTCCCAAAGCCAAAAAGCCACAAAGTCTTTTAAACAACTTTAAAATGTTTGTAATTTAGTCTCTAATTTATCAGGCAGGATATTTTTTTTTTCTCCACAAGCTCTCACTTCCCAGCAGTTAATAGGCAGCTAATTCACTCTCCCAGCGCAAAGTTCTCAGGCACTTTCGTTTCTGGCTTTCACTTTCAAAACCATAACAAAGATGCCATCTTCAGCCTCCAGTTCAATGAGTTTCAGTTTGAAACAAAGTAACTTCGGAGTTAAACTCTGCTCTTTTAAAGCTTGTTCTCCTGTTTTCCGCTCTGCCTGCGCTTGTAATCAGTCAAACTCACTTTTAAAAGCAGGATCGGATTGCGGCTTCTCACTCTGCTTTCACAGAGTCATCCTGGCTTTGGAGCTTCTTGGCGGGCTGGCTGGGGAGCTCTTACCCTCCAAGCCTCTGGAAATATTCCAGAGGGCTTTCAGGGAGCTCTACTCTAGCCCACCGGCTCTCCTCTCCTTCTTTTCCTGAAGGGGAGGTTTTTCAGCTGCCAGACAGCTGGTTTGCGCTGTCAAAGCGGCTTTTACGAAGACGCAGGGCTGGCGGTCTTGGAAGACCGTCCACGGAGCCTGCGGTGCTGACCGGAAGTCTTTGTTTATTTCCTGTATGCCAATACTCTTTTTCCAATTTCTTAATCTGTTCCACTAATTTTTCCCGTAATGCAACTTCTTGCCTTTTAACACTACAAGCTTCCCTAATACATATTCCCTGTGTCACCGCCTTCATGGTGTCCCACACCAATCTCATTGCTATTTCTCCTTTTTCATTAATTTCCCACAATTCTGATATCTCCTTTTGCATTTTCTCAACCACTTTCTCATTTTTAAGAATCCTTGTAGTCAACTTCCATCTAATCGCTTCTCTATAGTCTTTTTTTACCATGAAATCTAAACTAACCACTGCATGATCTGTTACTTTAATTACTCCCACTTCCATTCTACACAATTTAGTTGCCATATCCCTAGAAACAAAAACATAGTCAATTCTAGAATAAGATTTATAAATTGGGGAATAATATGTAAAACTGGGCTCCCCACCTTTAAGAAAATGCCACCCATCCACGTAATCTTTTTCTTTTATTAATTTATTTAAAATGGTAATATTATTCCTCCTTTCAGCACTTGTGGGATTGGTCCTATCCAATCTATTATTCATAACCATATTAAAATCTCCACCTAAGATGACATGTCCTTCTTTAAATTCTTCTATTATTTTAAACAATTCTTTAAAAAATTCTCTACGTCTCACATTTGGGGCATAAACATTAACCAACATATATGCTGTACTTTCAATTTGATCTTTAATCATAATAAATCTACCATGCCCATCTTTTTTTATATCCTCCATACTAAATCCAGTTCTTTTAGAAATCAGTATGGCCACACCATTTTTTTTTAAGTCCCCAGTGACTTTTCATAATGGAGTGACCACTTCAAATGAACTTCATTTACTCCATCCTTATCCTGGTGAGTTTCCTGCAAAAAATGATGTCAGGTCTTTCCTTGTTTAACAATTGTCCGATTCTCCTCCTTTTCACCACTGCCCCCAAACCTTTGACTTTGTGTGTTGTAATTCTTATAATTTTATCTGTATTCAGCACATACAAATTCTTTACAATCCCTTGTGCACTTTAACTTAAACCAACATATAAAAAAGCACAAAACAAACTCAATTAAATAACCCTCATAACCTACCCCCCTTCCCCACCCCCCACCCCCAAATCTCCCCAAACTCTTTTCCCCCCACTAAATCCCCGGTAGCCTAATGTTCCAGCCATTCTCTTAAAGGGGGGTAGAGATGAAGCCCACAGTCCAGAACCAGCAAGCCTTCTGGTATTAATATGTTACAGATTTATCATCTCAGTCTTGTCGATTTCACTTCCCACTTGCTGTGGCTCCTCTTCCTCCACCATTGGCACTTTTAAGAGCAGCATTGCCCTGCAATTCCAGCCCCAGACTTTTAAGTAGCTCATTGCCTTGCTCCAAAGAGGTAATCCTATATTGTTTCCCATCATACATAAACCTCATAAATACTGGGTATCCCCATGCATACTTTATCTCCCTTCTCTTAAGCTCTTTGGTGATTGATTTAACACTACGCCTCCACTTAATTGTTTGGTGACAAACATCATTATAAACTTGAACTGTGGATCCTTGAAACTTCAACAAAGCTAACGACCTCTGCTTCATCATCAGCTGCTCTTTTTTGTAATAATTAGAGAATTTTACCAAAATGTCTCTGGGATGAGACCTAGCTCTGAAAGCGCCCACTCTGTGGACGCGCTCAATGTCCTCTTCTCCCGTGGCCAGATTAGGGATTATTTCTTTAAACCATCGTGGGATCAATTTCCTCATGTCCTCTCCAGTCATCTCTGGTAAATTTCGAATTCGTATTGATAATGGTCTGCTTTGATCTTCCAGAGAAATCAGTCTTTTCTCATGCTCATCAAATTCCAGAGAGTGCTTTTTTTCCATTTGCCTCATTTGTTTCCCTAATTGGTCAGCTTCCACTCTAAGAAGCTTAATCTGTTTATCATTATGACCAATATTTATAGCTAATTGGTCCATGCGCTTGTCAACTTTTTTGGCATAATCATCCATTCTTTTGAAAATCAGCTCTTTAGTGCTAGTCAGCATTTCTCTGAGTTCATCCACTGTTGCTGGCTGTGAGCCAGTTTTCGCTGCCATTATTGTTTCACTCTCTAAACTCTCTTGCTCCGATTCACCCAGAGATTGTCTTTTTAATCGTGCCGCGGTGTAATTTGAAGAATGGATACGTTGCCACTTATATTTGCTAACACCTTTTTGTTTTTTCAATGGCATAAATCTTCAAAGCCTGGGCAACAAACAAAATAAACCTTCTGCTTCCAGCGGGTGTTTTTTTTTTTATCCGTAATAAAATGGGCTGCTTAACCGTGTGAGGTTGTAAAGTTATTAATCACTCCTTGAAACATGCTGCTGTCTAAAAACAATTCCAAATATTCTTCTGTGGCATTCCAACAACAGCGATTAGGCCCCACACTTTAAACATTATTTATCGGTTTTTCACTGTCCCAAACAACTCTCTTTTTCCTCCACTGTTGGCCCAGATAATCATAAACAATCCTTCACAAATTTCTGTCCATTTTAGTTAGATGATAAATTTTATTGGCCCACTATTCCAGAGCCGGGAAAAACTCTTACCGGCTCATCAGGCTATCAGGCTCCACCCGAGCCTATTATCTTCTATATCTTTATGCTTTCCAAATTTCTTTGATAGAGTTTTCTCCTTTTCTCCTTCTATATTCTATCCAGCACGTCAGTTCCATATTACATCAATCCTGCATCTGTTCCTTTATGAAACTGTTTGTGTTAGTTCTATAATTCCTCTAACCCCCAGATGACGCTCTTGTTCTCCTTGCAGTTTACAGGGTTTTTTTTTTTTTAAGTTCATAAAGTTTATAAGGTTATAGGGTTTTTATAATCACCAATCCAGTATAGTCACACATCCAATCCATTGCAAAGTGTATCATATATCACGCTCAATGTCTATTTAAGTATAAATCTGAAGTTTCTTTCTCATCTGTCTTCTCCTCCCTGCACTTTCCCTGGTTATTCAATATAATCAGCTGCTCCTATCTCCTTGGGGCAGAAATCCTGCCTGACTCTGATGTCACAATTCTACAGCTACACCGTTAGACAATAAATCTTTACTGCACTTTAGGGAAATCTTCTCTCACCAATGTCATCGTGTTACATTTCGATATTCTCTTCCTGCTCTGCAGCTGTCATGGTTCTGAATCGGCCAAGATGGCTGATTTCTTTTCTGCTGGTCTCAAGGAGTTTCTCCTGTCCATTTGGGAGATCGCCCTTCTCCCCGATGTCCTCCGAGTTTCCCCTCTGCCCTGTCGATCCCTCTGGGATTAACTGTGCCCCTTTTTGGGCCTCCAGACAGAAAAATTCAGGCAACAGGAATGGAGCCCCATTCTCTTGCTTCACTCCACCATGACATCAGTGCCAGAAATCACTGTTAGGATATAGTTTGAGCCTAACAAGTTGTCCAGGCAATATATGTGTACTGTAACTTTAATCTGTAAATGTATTATGTGACTTTAATGCTGAGTCATGCTGTAATGAGGTAATCACTGGTTGTGAGAGTATTTAAGCAAGGTATTGTAACATGTTCAGTTGCTGCTATGATATGCTGCCATTGTGTATGGAGCTGATATGATAAGCTACCATTGAGAGGAGTTGCTATCTGCTAATCATCGTTGGATGGATCTGTTACCATCGTGGTTTGTGAACCAGAGTGAGTTTGTTATTCTAACCAACTACTGTTTGTTGGGTAAGAAGATTTTGTATCACTGGACTGATTTAACTGGCAAAGACTTGGAATTTGTTTAAAGACTATGAGACTGTTTTTCTACTATAAAGTAAGCTTTTGATAAACCAGTTTGCATATCTCTTATTCATTGCTCTCAGCAACGTTTCCTTGTGCATTTACTCTGCTGGATGGTAACACAACACCAATATCCTTAACATTGGTTATGGGCCCAGAGCCAACCAGAACTAACAAGGATTGTTAAGAGCTAAACTGAGAGTTAATGTGAATAGTACAAACTGTGTTTGTGATAAACAATCCAAGTGAAGATGGCACTAGAACAAGCAGCAAATTTTTCCATGATAACCCGGCTGGATGGAACAAACTATGTATCCTGGTCTGCAAAATGTAATCTACTTTTGCGTAGAGAAGGACTGTGGGAAGTAGTTAATAATCCACCGGATGTAACAGCATGGAATCCTGCTGATGAGGAAGATGGAAGAAATTAGCCAAGTTTAACAGAGACAATGAACGAGCTCTTTGCATTATTGGACTAACACTGGGTGACCAGCAGCTTGTCCATATTCGTGGTGAAGAGTCTGCTGCTAGGTGTTGGACCAAGTTGAAGAGACTATATTATTTGTGACTCTGTGGGTGCTCATATTTATCTCACACGGAGATTATTTAAACAACATCTTCTTAAAGGTGGAGATATGATGGCTCATTTGGAATCCATGACCAGAATTTTCCAGGAGCTGCATGAAAAGGAACTTGTTTTCTCAGAACTACAACAAGTTTATATAATTCTTTCTTCTTTGGACAATAGTTATGACGACTATGTTTCTTTGTTAGAGGTTTTGTCCAGAGATGAACTGACATTGGCTGGCATAACCAGTAGGATATTGGAAGAATCCAAAAGAAGACAAGAAAGGGATCAGTTGAGAGTGCAACAACCAAAAGAAGAAAAAATGTATTCAACTGCCTATTTTGTAAAACGTTGTTTTGCTTGTGGGGCTAAAGGGCATATAGCTAAGTATTGTAAGAATAAGAAAATGCCTGTTAGGAACAATACTAGACCCAAGAAGGGTTGTAATTTAGCTATATCCAGTTCAACTACTGATGTTAACCAGGATTGTTGGGTTGTTGACAGTGGTGCTTCTCAATCAATTTCTAGAAATAGAAATTTTTTTGTTAAAATGGAAAAGAGTAACCAGCATGTTAAACTAGCAAATGGCTGGAAGGTTCAGGTAGCTGGAGAGGGTATTGCTTGTTGGTCATTTAGCAATGAACCATTGCCTATGTTATATACTCCTGGGTTAAAATTCAATTTATTATCTGTTAAATCATTATTGCAATTTGGGTTTACAGTAACATTTAAAAATGATAAATGTTTTATTGAAAAAGATGGCAAGGTTGTTACTGCAAGTTTAGAAAATGATTTATTTATTTTAAGGGATAACCCAGTATTGGTGGCTAAGTCTAAGTCTGTTTATAAGAATGTTAAACCACATGATGAATGTATTCATCTGTTACACCGGAGACTTGGGCATTTAAATTTCAGGATGTTAAAGAAAACAGTTCAGTTATCTGAAGGGATAAAACTACAAGCATGTAGTAAATATCTGAATTGCAATGCCTGTAGTCAGCAGAAAAGTAGGGTAACACCAGCAAACCGTGTTAATGGTTTTAAAACCAAAAATCCATTAGAGGTAGTGTTTGTAGACCTAATTGGACCCAAGAAACCTAGCATAGGAGGTGCCTGCTATATTCTGAGCATAGTAGACCATTATTCAAGATACGGATTCTGTTATTTAATGAAAACAAAAAGTGAAACATTTCAGCATATTAACAACTGGCTGCATTTTGTGGAAAGGAAACAGAAATTTAAGGTTAAATGCTTAGTGACTGATAATGGTACAGAATTTACCAACCAAAGATTGGAAAAGTTTTTGCAGGATGCAGGGATCCAGTATAAACGGTCTGCTCCACAACACAATTCGTATATTGAAAGAAGAGGTCAAACATTACAAGCCATGACTAGAACAATATTGGCAGATTCTGGTTTGCCTGAAAATTTATGGGGTGAGGCTGTTGTGTGTGCTAACCATGTGTTAAACAACGTGGTTCATTCCTCTACAGGAGAAATACCATTCACCTTATGGCATGGGAGGAAACCAAATCTTAGTTACTTACACACATTTGGAACCCCAGCTTGGGTACATATTCCATCTAGTTTAAGGAGAAAGGATCAACAGAGAGCCAGAAAAATGTTTTTTGTTGGCTATGAATCAAATCATAGATCTTTTAGATTTTGGGCACAGGGAACTACTAGTGTTTATTGTAGTGCAAGTGCTAAATTTCTAGAGCACGAAGGATGGGATAAACTAGAGCGTGCAGATTATAGACATGATAATAATACTGTTAGTATAGAGCATCATATTCCTGATGATATTCCTGAGGATTTAGATGATGTAAAATTCTCTATCAAGGATGAAGAACAGGAAGTAGGTTTAGAGGAGGTAATTTTAGGGGAGGAGTCAGATGAACTATCTGCTGTAAATCCTGAATTACCTAGGAGATCTACTAGGGAAAGGCATTAACCTGATCGATATAAAGCAACCGTACTTTGCCAGGTTAACATTGAACCTTCAAGTTATGAGGATATCAAGCTTTATCCTGAAAAGGAGCAGAATGCTTGGAAGGAGGCAATGAGTAAGGAAATTAATTCTTTAACTAAGTTAGGTGTTTACGAAACTGTGAAATTGCCACCTGGTGAAAAGTTAATAGGTTGTAGATGGGTTTACAAAATTAAGAAAAGCATAGATGGGACAGTAACCCATAAAGCTCGCCTTGTAGCTCAAGGTTTTTCTCAGACTGAACAGGATTTTGATGAGGTTTTTGCTCCTAGTTTACGTGCTAGTACTTTAAGAACAATGCTAGTGTGGGCGGCTAAGTATAAATATAGTATTAACCATATAGATGTAGAGACAGCATACTTGCATGCTCCATTGAGACACACCATCTATATGAGGAAGACTTTAGGAGTTGAAACACAAAACCACACTGATTGTTGGAAGTTAAATAAAAGCCTTTATGGTTTGAGACAATCAGGGTTTGAGTGGAACCAATGTATAGTTAAAGAGCTAAATAAGATCGGTTTTCATGAAGGTATAGCGGATAAATGTCTCTTTAAAAGAGAAATTAATGGTGTAGTATCATTTTTGTTATTGTTTACAGATGATATAGCCATAATAACTAAAACTGACAATGAAGCCATAGATATTGTTAAAGTTACAAATCAAATTTAAGATCAGAAATTTAGGAAATATTAGGCATTATTTGGGTTTAGATATCAGTCAAACAGCTAGAGGTTATAAAATATCTCAATCTAGCAAAATAAGCCAAATGTTAAAACGTTATGGTATGGAGCTATGTAAGCCAGCTAAAATGCCTATGGCACAGGATTTTCAACAAGGAGAAATCCAAAGTCCTAAATTTAGTAAGGTGATCTACCAGTCTCTTATAGGTAGTCTATCTTATATAAGCAATTGGTCGAGACCTGATATTTCATTCGGAGTAAACCAATTAGCGAGATATAATGCAGAGCCAACTGATAGGCATTGGCAGGCCACAAAGCGTATATTAAGATATCTGAAAATGACGATGCATTATGCATTGTATCTGGAACCTAACAATGATTTAGTACTGAGCACATATGCTGATGCCAGTTTTGCTACTGATGTGACCACCAGAAAGACCACATCGGGTATAGCTATCATGTTAGACAATTTTTTGATTGGCTGGAAATCAATTCGTCAAAAACACGTTAGTCTTTCGACTATGGAGGCAGAGTTTTCATGTTTGTCACTTGTTTGTACTGATCTGATTTATTACAAACAACTAATGATGGATATTGGTTTAAAGATGGATTATCCAATTGTAATACATGAGGACAATCAAGCTGCTATTAAAATGGCAACAAATTTAGCAGTTAAAACTAGATCTAAGTATACTGACATTAGGTATCTGAATGTTCATCAGTGTATCCAAAGCAATATGGTTAGGTTGGAATATTGTATGTCAGAAGACAATATTGCCGATAATTTTACCAAAGCCCAAGGTGTTATAAAACATAAAATATGTTGTGAAAGCTATGGATTAAGAATCTAAACTGTATATATTGACCTGTCCAAAGGGGAGAATGTTAGGATATGGTTTGAGCCTAACAAGTTGTCCAGGCAATATATGTGTACTGTAACTTTAATCTGTAAATGTATTATGTGACTTTAATGCTGAGTCATGCTGTAATGAGGTAATCACTGGTTGTGAGAGTATTTAAGCAAGGTATTGTAACATGTTCAGTTGCTGCTATGATACGCTGCCATTGTGTATGGAGCTGATATTATAAGCTACCATTGAGAGGAGTTGCTATCTGCTAATCATCGTTGGATGGATCTGTTACCATTGTGGTTTGTGAACCAGAGTGAGTTTGTTATTCTAACCAACTACTGTTTGTTGGGTAAGAAGATTTTGTATCACTAGACTGATTTAACTGGCAAAGACTTAGAATTGTTTAAAGACTATGAGACTGTTTTTCTACTATAAAGTAAGCTTTTGATAAACCAGTTTGCATATCTCTTATTCATTGCTCTCAGCAACGTTTCCTTGTGCATTTACTCTGCTAGTTGGTAACACAACACCAATATCCTTAACAGTCACCCCACATCTTCTGAAGGCAAGCTGTTCCATTGGTTGTTTGTTCTCACTGTCAGAAAATTTCTCCTTATTTCCAGGTTGTCTGGCCTTTAGATGCTTTGAAAAAATAGCTTGACCCCCTCCTCTCTATGGCAGCCCCTCAAATATTGGAAAACTGCTATTATGTCTTCCCTGAGCCTTCTAGACTAGCCATGCCCAATTCCTGTAACCATTCTTTATATGTTTTAGTCTCCAGTCCCCTAATCATCTTGGTTGCTCTTCTCTGCACCCTTTCTAGAGCAGGGGTGTCAAACTGGATTTCTTCGAGGGCCGGATCAGCAGTGGTAGTTGTCCTCCATGGGCCAACCGGGGGGGAGGGGATGGATGCCTCCTACAGCACTCTGCTGCCCAAAACGGGGCACGGCGGAGCCATGCGAGTTCCCCCCATGCCATGTTTTGGATGCCAGAGGGCTGCAGGAGGCCACCCAGGCAGCACGGGCAGAGGTACTGCAGGCCAGTCCTTTGCTATTTCCAGGCTGGCCCCGCAGGCCAGTTATATCCACCCACAGGCTGAATCCGACCTGCAGGCCTTGAGTTTGACACCCCTGTTCTAGAGTCTCAACATCTTTTTTATAGTGTGATGACCAAAACTGGATGCAATATTTTAGGTGTGGTCTTACTAAGGCTTTATAGAGTGGTATTAGTACCTCACTTGATCTTGATTATATCCCTCTGTTAATGCAATTTAGGATTGCATTGGCTTTTTTGGCTGCCACCACACATTGCTGACTCATATTTACCTGGTTCTCCAGTAAGACTCCAAGATCCATCTCACGTTACTGCTATTAAGCCTGGTTTCACCTAGTCTATATGTGTACTTTTGGTTTTTCTTGCCTAAGTGTAAGATTTTACTTTTCTCTACATTGAATTTCATTTTGTGAGATAGGGTCCAGTGTTCAAGTCTGTCAAGATCCATCTGGATCTTGAGCCTATCTTCTAGGGTATTAGCTATTCCTGCCAGTTTAGTATCATCTGCAAATTTGTTAAGTTCCCCTTCTATTCCCTCATCTAAGTCATTTATGAAGATATTGAACAGTACTGGGCCTAAGATGGAATCTTGTGGTACCCCATTGTTTCCTTCCTTCCATGTAGACATAGACCCATTAATGACTATTTGTTGGGTATGGTTTGTCAGCCAGTTATGAATCCATCTGGTGGTCATGCTATTTATCCCACTTTTTTCTAACTTACAAAAAGTAGGTTGTGGTCTACTTTGTTCAAATGCCTTGCTGAAGTCTAAGTATATTATGTCCACAGTATTTTGCTGGTCTACTAATTTAGTCACTATGTTGAAGAATGAAATACTGTAAGAGTGGTTTGGCATGATCTGTTTTTAACAAACCCATGTGTCAACCCTGAAACTGACCTGGCTGTGGCCATTTTGGGGCTTCAGTGCTGCCACAACTGGAGCTGTGGGAAAGGGAAGGGAAAGTAGAGATAGCTGGAGTGTTGTAGCCAAAATAAAACACTTTCTCTTGGGAACCAAGGACATTCCCACCAAGTGTCCAAAAGGAAGGGACTGGAGACATCTAGCAACAGGACTGTATCCTGATTGGACCATGTGACTGATTGTTTGGAGAAAGTGAAAAAAAATTTAATTAGGTGAAAATTACCGGAACATTTAGAGTCAGTTTTCACCAGCTCATGCCAATATGACATATTCAATAAATCTATTCTTTGAGGAATCCAACTGCCTCAGAGTTTTGATTGCTATGGGTGTGTTACTTGGAACCCTAACATTAAATTGACTCTTCTAAAACAAAAGAAAACTTTCCCTTCCATCTGGAGCTGCTATCCCGGGTCCTGAGCCCTGGCCACTTACCCGGTCTACCGGACAGTGGGAAGACTCAGGGAAAATGGAGAAGAAAACTGAGGAGACGGCAGGCACCGGCAGAGCTTGTGGAGGAGTCACTGAAAGCCTACAATTCCCCCCTTGCCCCAGTGGGTGGTGGCAGTGGCAGTGGCAGTGGACATTGAGCACCAGTTGAGTGCCTGGCCCAAAGTTCACACCAAGTGGCCAGTCACCCAGGATCTCTACCGGACAGAGGAAGACATGCTGCCAAGTGGATGGTCAACCAGATCAGTATAATGACACTAAATCTTGCTTGTTTAAAACTATTGTTTTCCTCAGTGTTTTGCAAAACTGAAACAGTGAAATAATGAAGAAAGTATAGTTAAGGTTAGTACAAAGGTTAAGAAATTGATCTGAACTCTAGAAGAGATACTAGAAGCACAATTGCAAAAAATTCCAATGAGAAAAAAGCCAACAAAATGAATGTGGCTGCACAAAATTCCTACAAAATGAGAAACCACGAACCTTGCAAGAAGAATATGTCCAAATTGAACATAATAATGATCAAACAACTTCTAAAAGAATTGACCCCTTAGAGGAAGAAGAAGAAGAAGACAGATGGAAACATGTCACTCATAGAAAAAAAACACAAACCTAGTACAAAACCCCTGTCCAACCCAACCCACTCTGATGCAACCCCATTGGTGCTAAGCAATTGATTTCATGGACTCTCCTTGGAAGAAAACATGCAGACACATAGAAAAGAAGTATCATCAAATGTCCCTAAAAAAGTAGCACCAACAAATGCTTCTGTGATAGATAGAAAAATACCCCCAAACCTTCCTAGGGAAAAAAAGGCAAATGTTGGTGATAGGAGATTCAATTCTCAAGGGAATAGAACTGTCTCACGGAGATGGGATGGGAGGGGGGACATTCCTGTGAACTGATGGAGATGGGATGAGAGAGTGGCTTGGAAGATGGCCAATGAGACGCAGAGAATTGGGAACCGGAAAGAGAGGTTTTTGGGGGGCCAAAGTTCAGTGCTAACTGTGCATTGAGTCAGGGTCAGTTCATTATGATCAATAAAGAGAAAAATTTCCTCAAAGATCGGGCGTTTGGGAATTCATTTATTTGGAGATAACAATGAAGCTTGACAGTAATTACATATATAGATATTCTTTTTTTTTTATTGCAAGAGTTTTACAATTACATTTTCACCCCTTTTCCCCGCCCCCCTCCACCCACCCCAAACTACCTAACCTCCCTAACCCACACTAACCCTCCCCTCCCCCCGGACTTCCGCACAGTATACTCATATCATGTAAAAAAAAGAAAAAAGAAAAAAAACCCTCCTTTGTATAAAACTTATATAAAACTTGAACCCCTCCCTCCCGCTTATAAATTTTCATCTTCATTACATTAAAATATTTCTATCTTAATATAACATTTTCAAATAAAAGCTATTTGATACTTCCTTGTTTGATATTTGTTCTGAACATAATCTATCCACTTTTTCCATTCCCATTCATAAGTCTCTTGTGAACAGTCTTTTAAATATACTGAAATCTTCGCCATCTCTGCAAAACTGGCCATCTTTAAAGTCCATTCCTCGATCGTGGGCAAAGCTTCATTTTTCCAGTATTTACCTATCAACAATCTTGCTGCTGTTATCATATACAATATCAATTTTGTTTCACCCAATGTAAAACCCTTAACTATACCCAATAAAAACAATTGTGGAGAAAATCGAATTTTTTTCTTCAAAACATTCTGCATGACCCACCAAATTTTTATCCAAAAAGCCTTAACTTTCCTACAGGTCCACCAAACATGATAATATCACATCTCCAACATTTTGGCTGAACATTAGGGTACATACACGACAATTTTTTTGGGTCTAAATGCCATCTATAAAACATTTTATAAAAATTTTCCCTCAAATTCTGCGACTGTGTAAATTTAACATTCTGAACCCAAATTTTTTCCCATGTTTCCAACATCACTGGTTCCCCAAAGTTTTGTGCCCACTTAATCATACAATCTTTAACCAGTTCAGTTTCTGAATCCCTTTCTAACAAAACATTATAAAGCCTTTTAATATGCATTGGACCTTTCTCCTTAATGTGTCTAACCAATTCTTCCTCATGCAACATAATACCAGTTTTTTGGTCCTCTTTCCATCTCAATTGTAGTTGATTATATTGTAACCAGGTTAAATTATCCCTTCATCCAATAGTGTCTGTAGTGTCTTCAACTGCCATCTGCCCGCATCTGTAAAAAGAACCTCTTTGTATAAAAACCCCCCGAGTGACATTATATTTGTATTCCACATAATATGACCAAGATCCAGCCATAGCGGTATTTTATAATCCCATTTGTATCGGTGCTTCTTCCAAACTCTCATCAAAGAGTCTCTAAGTATATGGCTTTTAAATATTTTATCCACTTTGTTGTCATAAAATAAGTACGCATGCCATCCAAATTCAAGATCAAAACTTTCTATGTTCATTATTCCAGTCTTTTTCCTTCCAAACCAATCACTTGCTAGAGTCAAAGCTGCTGCTTCATAATATAGTTGTAGGTTTGGAAGTTTAAGGCCTCCCCTTTCTGGAACATCTTGCATGATTTTCAATTTCACTCTCGGTTTTTTCTCGTTCCAGATAAACTTATTCACTCCAGTTTGCCACACTTTTAGTTGTTTATCACTTTTAAGCACCAGAATCATTTGAAACAAAAAAAGAAATCTTGGCAAAATGTTCATCTTAACTGCTGCTATTCTTCCAAGTAGAGACAGCTGCAGTTTTTTCCAAGTCTCCATATCTTTCTGCACCTCTCGCCACAACACCTCATAATTATTTTGAAACAATTTCATATTTGATTCTGCAACTTGAACTCCTAGATATTTTACCTTTGGTACAATCTCAAAACCTGCCCTCCTTTCAAGCTCGTGTTTACGATCTTGTGTCATATTTTTAGCTATCATCTTGGTTTTTTTCTGGTTCAGTCTAAAACCTGAAACTTTACCACAGTCTTGTATAATGTCCTTCATCTGGATTAATGATTCCATTGGCTGTGTTAGGGTAACAACCAGATCGTCTGCAAATGCCTTTATTCTGTAATCCTCTTGCCTTATCATTATACCTTTCAAGATATTAGAGTCCCGTATTGTATTTAACAAGACTTCTAGTGTTAAAATAAACAACAGTGGGGATAACGGACATCCCTGTCTTGTTCCTTTTTCAATTTTAAACTCTGTTGTCAAACTTCCATTAATAATAATCTGTGCCTTTTGCTCTTGGTAAATTGCTGAAACCGCCTGTATAAATTGATCCCCAAAGTCCATCTTTTTTAAAGTCTTTAGTAGAAAGTTCCAGTCCACTCTATCAAAGGCCTTCTCTGCATCCAAGAAGACCAGCACTGCAGGGATCTGTTTATTCTTCTCAAGATATTCCAATAAATCTATTACTTGCCTTACATTGTCCTTCATGTATCTATCCTCGATAAATCCCGCTTGATCATCATGAATCACCTTTTGGATTACTGGCATCAACCTGTTGGCTAGTACTTTAGCATAAATTTTATAATCAGTATTCAAAAGAGATATTGGTCTATAATTCTCCGGTTTTTTAGGACCTGCTTGCTCTTTTGGTATCAAAGAAATATAAGCTATTGTCCATGATGGGGGTATTTTACCCCCTTGTTGAATATTACAAAATAAATCTCTAAGTTGTTCCACCATTTCTGCTTGCAAGGCTTTATAATACACTGCAGTCAAACCATCCGTTCCAGGAGCTTTAGCTGTTTTTAATTGTTTAATTGCTGCTATTATCTCCTCGTCTGTTATAGGATAATCCATTATTTCCTTTTGTTGGTCAGTGATTTTTGTAATTCTTTTATTATCTAAGTATTTTTCTATAAGTCCATTCTGCACATCATCTTTAGCATATAGTTTAGTATAATAGTCCACAAAAGCTTCTTTAATTAATTTTTGTTGAAAGATTTCTTTCCCTCTAATATCAATACTATCAATAGTCCATACACTCTGCTTTTTCCTTAATGTATAGGCCATCCATCTGCCCGGCTTATTGGCATTACAAAATGTACTATGCTTCGCATATTGTAAGTTTGTTGCAACTTGTTCCGCCATAAGCATTTGAAATTGGTCTTTCAAAAGTTTTATAACACCACGTATTCTGTCATCTGTTGGGTTTTTAATAAGTAGCTGTTCTTTGTTCTTTATTTCTACTTCCAATTCAGATCTTTTCTTTTGTCGAATCAATCTATGTTTAGAGTTCATATAAATGAGCACCCCTCTCATATAAGCTTTACTCGCATCCCACACAATTTCAATTGGGGTACCTTTATTCAAATTTATTTCAAAAAATTCTTTCAGGTGTTTTTTAAATTCTATTATATTTTTTTCATATCTGAATAAGTTTTCATTTATTCTCCAAGAGCGTCGCTCAGTCTTGCCCATCTCGATTTCTATCCATACTGGGCTATGGTCGGTCAAAGTTCTTGGGAAAATCTTTGTTCTTTTTGTCTTAACAAGTAAATCATCTGACAACAAAATAAAGTCAATCCTAGAGAAGGATCTATGTCTATCGGAAAAAAAAGTATAGTCCAATTCTTTTGGATTATGTATTCTCCAAATATCTTTTAATTCCAAGTCTTCTTTCATGTCAAAAAAAGTCTGTGGTAGTCTGATCCTGAATTTCACCAAACTCTTTTTGTCTAATTTAGAATCAATTACTCCATTCCAATCTCCCATAATTAAAATAGATCTATAGTCCCATTGCAGTATTTTAGTATGTAACATTTTATAGAAATAATCCTGTTGTTGGTTGGGAGCATAAATTCCAATCAAAAGAATTTGGCCATTTACTGTATGCAATTCAATTGCTATAAACCTACCATCTTCATCTGCTTCTATAATTTTAGCTGTTAGTCTTTTGTTTACATAAATAACCACACCATTCTTTTTTTGCGAAGTTGAAGATATAAAATGTGTTCCTAATTTAAAGTTTATCAAATATCTTTGATCTTGAGTTGTGATATGAGTTTCTTGTAAACAAATTATATCATTATTAAATTGTCTCAAGTATGCAAATAACTTCTTCCTTTTCTGTACCGACTTCAACCCATTCACATTCCAAGATAAACACTTAAACGTCATCTTTATCTTTCTGAAGCAATGAGCAGAATAACCGAATATCTTCCTGAATCTTCGGTCTTGCTCTCCTCATGACTTCAGTCTCTTGTGTGGTACTCTTAGCTCCCTTTTTATATTGTCTTTCTTGTTGTTGCATTTCTTTAAGTTGCTTGGATTTTGCACGAGTTATACGCTGATCCTTAACTTCAACCATCCGAACCGGGTCTAAGATTGGAGAAGATTCTAACAGGGGCTCCTCCAAGAAACCTCCTACAGCACCCTGCGTTTCCTCTAACTCCACCTGCTTAACCTGTTCTTGCAATTCTTGTTGAGGTTGCTTCTTGTCACTCTCCTTAATCTCCAGCACTGTAGATGTACGTGGAGATGGTGTTCTTTCTTTAAAGATAGCATTATAAAAATGCTCCACCTTCTCCACAGTATTCAAACGATATCTTTCTCCCTTGTACTTCAAAATTATGCCAGTTGGGGCATCCCACCGGAATGGTATCTCTTGTTTTTTCAATTCGTTTACTAGAAAGCCAAAATCTTTTCTGGCTTTCAGCATTTTGGGTGGTAGTTCTTTATAAACTCCAATTTGTGCGCCCCCCACTTGCACAGAGGTAAGAAAAGATTTTTGCAGGATATCATTTCTTATTGCTCTGTCTGTAAAATATATCACCACATCTCTAGGCAATTGTCTTTGTCTGGCCACCCAAGAATTCACTCTGTAAATTTTGTCTATTTTGTAAAAAACCACATCAGGATTAATTTTTAATATGACTGCCAAAGCTTCAGCACAAATCTGTCTCAAATCCTGTTGGTCATCCTCTCTGATTCCTCGAAGCCTTATAGCAAATTCCATTGCCCTGAATTGCATCATAACAATTTCGTTTTCGACTCTCTGCATTTTATCATCAACATCAGAAATTTTATAATCATTGTCTTTCATTTTAACATTGACTTCTGATTTAAGTTCTTCCACTTTAGAATCCACTTTAATAATAAATTCTACAAGGCCAGACGCCACATCTGTTATTTTTTTAGTCACCTTGCCATAATCCTGTTGCACCATGTCTTTAATTTCATTAATTTCCTGCATAATTTCATGTTGAGATTTTTGAAGTTTATCATCTATTTCCTGTTGAGATTTTTGAAATTTATCATCCAGAACCTGGGATATAAATTCTTTTAGGTTTTCACAGTCAAAATTTTTCTGAGTTTGTTGAACAGAAGGAGGCTGTGATTCATGTTTGCGTGTGGGGGATCCCCCCCCCCCCGTTGCCTTTCCTTCCTGCTTCTTTGAAGCCATCCTGCCACGTAGGTTAGTTTTTCTAAAGAGGGAATTCCTCTTTCCTTTTCCTCCTCCACAAAGGCTTCTAAAAAAGTCCCCCAGGTTTAGTCAGATAGAAGCTAGAGTGAACAAACTCAAAATTTAAAGAAACAGATTTTTCCTCTTCTCCTATTCCTCTGTATTACAGGCAGAGTAACTTTGTAACTAATCAAAGTAACTTCTTAGAATCACTTTCACTAGCTCGTTAGCTCGTTAGCTCAGCTGCTGGGCACCATTTGTGAGTTCAAATTAATACTTCCCAAAGTCCTCTAAAAAAGTCCCCCAGTTTTAGTCAAATTGGAAGTGGAATTAAACTAGTGCAAGCTCAGCTTGCTTTAAAAAGGATTTTTCCCCGCTCTTCTCCTGTTTGCTTGCTACAAGCAGCGCAACAATGTAACTTGTTAGAATAGCTTTAAAAGATCACTCTCCCTTTCAGCTTGTTAACGCTGGAATGGCGCCATCTTTTCAAGCCGCTTCCGCTCGCTCTAATTTTTGCTCAAATCGGGAAGTCACAAAAGAAGGAAAATACTTGCAATTTCTTGGTTTCAGGGTTCAGGTTTTTTCCTCCGCTATTTGATAGAGTTGATTTAAATCAATTTTTATGTTTGCTGCTACTGGCTTGCTCTGCAGAAAGCAGAGTCGTCCCACGCCGTCTGGAGTCTTCACAAGTTGGAAGGGAGCCGTGCCTGTTTCCTCCCCAGTAGCAAACTTCTGGGGGCTCACAGGGGCTCGACCTGCACCTTGCTTACTCTCTCCTTCAAATCCTGCAGATTCTGGAGTTTCCAAGCCGCTTCTCACAATTGAAGTGGCTCTACAAATGGCGGGGCTGGCGGACCTTAAAAAGGAACCGTCTTCACCGGGGAGATATTCTTAATATGGAGGGAGGTATACTAAAATTAAAACCTTTGAATGTGTTGAAAGAGGAGAAAATAATTCAAACTTGGTTTCACTATGTACAACTGCAAGCCAGATGGAGAAAAGATCAGAAAATTGGTATTATACAAAGCGATGAAAATTTATTAAAACAAACTAGGGACCAAAGTTCAAAGCATATAAAAAGATTGTATAATATATTGATAGAGATAGACTCGGAAACAGAGATAGTTAAAGATTGTATGATAGATGGAAATATGGGAAAAAATATGGGTAAGAAATGTGAAATTCACACAAGCGCAAAACTTAAGGGAGAACTTTTATAAAATGTTTTATAGATGGCATCTAGATCCAAAAAAACTATCTTGTATGTATCCGAATGTACAACCAAAATGTTGGAGATGTGATTGTGAGGATGCTACATACTTTCATATTTGGTGGACATGTAAAAAGGTTAAAGCGTTCTGGATAAAAATTTGGTGGATTTTACAAAATATTCTTAAAAAGAGATTAAAATTTACACCACAGTTGTTTCTGCTGGGTATAATTACGGATTGTATGGTTATAGAAACTAATTTGATTTTGAATTTAATAACTGCAGCAAGATTGTTGGTGGCACAATATTGGAAGAAGCAAGATTTACCTACAATCCAAGAATGGACAATGAAAGTAACAAACCTAGCGGAGATGGCAAAAATTTCGGCATATTTGAAGGAACATTCAAATGAAAGATATTTAAGGGACTGGAGAAGATGGATAGATTATATCCGAAGTAAATACCGGAATAAGAAGTTGCAGATAGGTTATGAATAAATATGTAGATATTTGGCGTGTTTTTAGGTAATTGAGTTAGCAGGGAAATTAGGGAATTGAAGGAATAAGAGATGCTGAATGTTATAATTATTTAGATTAGGATGGATTATGATTGTTGAATGTTATATCCTGTAATTTGTTCTGGGAAGACGGGGGGGGGAGGTGGGCAGATGGGAAGGGTAAGGGGTGGGGGAGGGGTGGTGGGGTAAGGGAGGGGAAGGAGTGGGGGTGGTAGGGAAGGGGGGCAAACATGTAAACCTTTTGTAAAACTTTTTAATAATAAAAAAACAACAACAAATGGATTAGTCTACAATCCATTAGTCTAGTGAAATCCAGCAGGTTCTGACAGGTTCTGGAGAACCGGTAGCGGAAATTTTGAGTAGTTCAGAGAACCAGTAAATGCCAGCTCTGGCTGGCCCCAGAGTGGGGTGGGAATGGACATTTTGCAATATCCTTCCCCCAGGAGTGAGGTGGGAATGGACATTTTGCAGTATCCTTCCTCTGCCATGCCCACCAAGCCATGTCCACCAAGACACACCACACCACACCACACCACACCACGCCAACCAAGCCACGTCCACAGAACTGATAGTAAAAAAAATTGGATTTCACCACTTGTCTATAAGATATGATAAGAATGTTATTTTTCCTGGAACAAGGTTTATAAAAGTTATTTGACCACAAAGCTTTTCTGTATCTGATGGTCTTGATGCTCACCTATCTTTTATATTCTTTGCTACAATATTTTCTAATGAATTTGTATCATTCAATTCCATTTACTTTTATTACAATCTGAATTTCTATCACATACATTTCTGGCTTAGATCTTTCCATTTTATTCATATCATTAGTTCAATGTGAAGGTATGCTTCCATTTTGCATACTGATAGTGGCATATCAATTTCAGGTTTCAGCAAGAGACCCTCAATTAACCTTTTCCTTCCTTACTCTCAGCCTTTCTCTGCCTCTGGGTCATGGTGCTACTTCTTTCCAGAAAGGTGAAACAAGTCACTAAGAGCAGAACTAATCATCTGGATACCTTTTCTTTTTCAGTGTCAGAAGAATAAGAAGCAGATGAAAGGAGAAGGAACTTGGTTCTTCTTTTTTTTTGACAAAATTTTTATTTTTTAAATAAATATACAAAAAAACAAATAAAAAACCATCTTCAATGTAAATACAAACAGTGTTTCGGTTGGTTACAAGTCTTTTGTGCATCTTCACTCTATTTATATATATACATGTATTATTATCCTCATTAATCATATGTTTAACTATGGTTGTTTCTTCCCTCATTTCATATAGAATAATCTAAGTTTTAAGTTAATTTGTATTATGCCCTTCATTCTCCTAGATCATTCCAATAACAGTGCATCTTTATATTATATTATATCTTAATAACTTCATCTTGCGTTGGCATTTTCTCATTTTTCCAATTTTTAGCAAACATAATTCTAGCCGCTGTTAATACATTCACAATCAAATATCTCAGTTCTCTATTGTATATTTCAGGTACAATCCCCAATAAAAAAATCTCTGGTTTAAAGTCTATGTGTTTTTGTGTCATTTTTTCCATCCATGTGTGGATTTTAGTCCAGTATCTTTTAGCTTTGGTACACGTCCACCACATATGGTAATATGAGCCCGGTATCTGATGACATTTCCAACATATTTCCGATTTATTCTTGAACATTCTAGCGATTCTCGTCGGGGGTAAGTGCCACTTGTAAAACATCTTATACAAATTTTCTTTATATGCAGTTGACATTGTCATTTTATAATTTTGTGACCACAATTTTTGCCACCTCTCTAAGTCAATTCCATGTCCAAAAATTTTTCCCCAAGCAATCATTGTTTCTTTCACTTGTTCATCCTCCAATTTAACCTCTAATAGATATCCATACAATTTTTTAATTATATTTTCATCAGTACCTGTTAAAATTTTATCTAAACTAATCAAATTGTTATAAAAACCTTCTGTCTTAAAGTCTTTATCATGTCTAGACTGTATTTGCAAATAAGAAAACCAGTTCATCTTTAGGCCTTTTACTTCTAATTCTTGCAAAGATTTGAGTTCACCCTTTTCATTCAGTAATTCACTATATCTAACAATTTGTTCCTTTCTAAATGTTATTGAATGTGAGAATGCTTCAATAATTGATAACCAGACCGAAATTTTTAAATAATGTTGTTTTTTTTACCTTCTCCCAATTTAATAGCAAAGCCTCTCATATGAAATGTCTTCTAAAATACCCCTGTGTTTTTGTTTCCTTGTACCATAAAAAGGCATGCCAACCCAGTAACAAATTATGCCCTTCTAAAGTCAATAATCTGGCGTTTCTTAGCATTATCCATTCCTTAACCCATATCAAACTTGTCACTTGGTAATATAGTTCCCAATTAGGCAAGCCAAAACCTCCTCGTATTCTGGCATCTTGCAACAACTTTAGTTTTATCCTCGCTTTTTTACCCTGCCAAATGTATTTCAGCACTATTTTATTCAAATCTTCAAAATAATCTTTCCCCAATCCGACTGGAATTGTCTGGAACAGGTATAAATCGAGACTGCAGAAGCATGGGGGTCCCCGATGATTTGGATAGATGGTACATAGTAGCTGAGGATGTAGAGATCGAGCTGAGATGGAGCGAACTCCGAGGAAGGCGGATGGAGGACCAGTCATCCTCTTTCCACCGTAAGGGGGCACCCAAGATGACTGGCGGGAAGACCGAATTCAAACCCAAGTCAAAGCCCTTCACCTGTTTCAAATGTGGGAAGGAGGGTCACTGGGCGGCCGAATGTTTCTCCAAGCCACCGCCAAAAGCTACTGGGGCCGGCCAAAAGAAAGGCGACAAAATACCCGCCAAAACCCGCAGCACCGCCCTGAAAGGAGAAGTCGTTGAGTTCACTCCCCGAAACCAGGGTGAGTTGGGAACTCCGACCAACGATGACGACAGCGAGACAGACTCCGACTCCGACACCGACGATCGGGTGAGTCACACGGAAGAACCCTTACTCATCCCCGTAGAAATAAGGGTGCCCTCCACAGGGGCTCACGCGCAATTGTTAGCTCTGTTGGACTCCGGGTGCACTAGGTGCATAATTAGCCCCAAAGTAGTGGAGGAAATGGGACTGAGACTAAAAACTTTAAAAAGACCTATTGCATTTTGCCAATTATATGGGTCGATTGCAGGAGGGGGCCCAGCTAGCTTTATGACCGAACCCCTTGAACTGCAGTTGGGGAATCATGTAGAGAATCTCAGATTTATTGTAGCCCCTTGTATGGAAAGACCCCTCATTCTAGGACTGCCCTGGCTTCGAAAATGGAACCCACGAGTAAATTGGAAGACCGGGGTCCTGCGCATCTGCACGGCAGAACCAACTCCGGAAAAGGAAGGTCCCCCCCTCAGGGACGACATAAGACCAGAAAGGGTGGCAGTAGCCATTAACTATATTGAGAGAGAAGAGGAAATTCCAAAGGAATATTGGGATCTCAAGGAAGTGTTTAGCGAAAAAGCATCGGATGCTCTGCCTCCCCACAGGGCCACTGACTGCACCATTGAGATACTCCCTGGAGTGAAGCTTCCCAAACCAAAAATTTACCCCATGACACCACGAGAATTGGGGGAATTGTGAAATTTTGTGAAAACTTAGAACGGGGATTCATCGAACGAGCCAAACCCAAGGTGGCGGCGCCAGTAATGTTCCGCAAAAAGAAAAATGGATCCTTCCGTTTAGTAGTTGATTATAGAAACATGAACGCGATTTGTGTAGAAAATGTCTATCCCCTCCCACTCATGAAGGATACGTTAGCCCACTTAGGGAAGGGAAAAATTTTCACCAAACTTGATTTAAGAGAGGCATACTACCGAGTGAGAATAAAAGAGGGAGATGAATGGAAGACAGCATTTAATTGCCCACTGGGATGTTTCCCTTTTGGACTACAGGGAGCCCCGGCTGTATTCATGCAGTTGATCAACGAAGTATTGCATGAGCACCTGTATAAGGGGGTGTTGGTCTATTTGGATGACATTTTGATTTATTCTGACATCATGGCTGACCATGTAAGATTGGTTCAAGCGGTCTTGAAGAAACTCAGAGCGGCTGAACTCTATGCCAAACTTTCTAAATGTGAATTTCACCAAGACAAAATCGACTATCTTGGATATCGTATATCACATGAGGGAATAGAGATGGACCCTGAAAAGGTCCGGGCAGTACTGGAATGGGCCGCACCTCGCACCCATAAACAGTTACAGAGCTTCTTAGGGTTTGCTAACTTTTATAGACAATTTATCCCCTCTTCTGCGAAAATCGCACTACCAATTACAGACTTGCTAAAAACGAAAGGGGAAGTAAGGCCCAAACCTTCGAAACCACTAGAATGGACTATGGACTGTCAAGCTGCTTTCGAAAAATTAAAACGGCTGTTTGCGGCTGAACCTGTCCTCAAACACCCCGACATGGAACAACCTTTTGTAGTACAAGCTGACGCTAGCAACGTAGCTGTAGGAGCAATACTCTTGCAAAAGAATGAAAACGGGATATTACAACCCTGTGCTTACATGTCCCGTAAACTATCAGACACGGAAAGGATATGGGCCATATGGGAGAAAGAGGCATTTGCAGTTAGATGGGCACTGTTAACATGGAGACAGTTTTTAGAAGGGGCAAAACATCCTTTCGAAGTGTGGACTGATCATAAGAATCTAGAAGCATTAAAAACACCACGCAAACTATCACCAAAACAGGCTCGTTGGGCCCAACATTTCAAGCGTTTCACTTTCACTTTACGTTACTTCATGGCGGACGCACTTTCCAGATTGCCGCAGTACAACAGCATCAAGAAGGAAGTGATTCAACCAATGATCCCCTTGACACAATTGGCAACACCTGTCACTACCAGAGCTCAGCGTAAAGCTGAACCAGAGCTTTCGGGGGATTTACTCGAAAAATTGCGAGGGGCGCTAAAAACCGACGAGTGGTTTAAGAACCACTCAAGTGAATGCACACTTCGTGACGGACTAGCTTGGGTTGGATCGAAATTGTATGTTCCAGCCACTTTAAGGACAACCGTATTGACATATGCTCATGATGCTAAGGCCGCAGGACACTTTGCGTTTGTCAAGACTCTACATCTTGTTAAGAGACAATTTTGGTGGCCTGCACTTAAAAAGGACATAGAGGCATATGTGGCTAGCTGTCCAGTATGTGCCTCGGCTAAAAGACCTCCAGGAAAATCCCCTGGATTACTGCAAAGTGTGGCTAGACCGAACGCCCCATGGAAGGAAATATCTATGGATTTTATTGTGGACTTACCAGACAGTGAGGGCTGCAGTCATTTGGGTAGTAACTGATTTGTTTTCCAAACAAGTACATTTCATCCCTTGTTCAAAGATCTCTTCAGCAAAAACCCTCGCAAAACTGTTTATTCGGCAAATTTACTGACTACATGGATCTCCGAAAAGAATAATTTCTGACAGGGGTGTGCAATTTACTTCCAGTTTCTGGAAGGAGTTTTTGAAATTGATAGGCTCCGCACAGGGGTTAAGTTCCAGTCACCACCCTCAGACAAATGGGGCCTGTGAAAGAACCAATGGGGTGCTCAAACAATACCTGAGGTGTTACGTTAATTACCAGCAAGACAATTGGGTAGACTTGTTGCCATTTGCAGAAGTGGCATATAACAATTCTGTACACAGTAGCACCGGATTCACCCCTTTTAAGGTCGCATCAGGCCAGGATTTTGTACCCATTCCCGAGTTACCACAAGATGATCCTCAAAATCCCTCCTTGATGGATTGGTTTGAACAGTTAAAGAGCACATGGGCAGTGACTCGGAAGGCATTAGATGAGGCACACCGGGCTCATAAGGTGCAAGCCGATAAGAAAAGGTCCCCAGCTCACATTTATAAAGTGGGGGATAAAGTCTATTTATCTACCAAATATTTACAGACCACCCAGAAGTCCAAAAAGCTGGGGCCTAAGTATGTGGGACCATTCCGTGTGATTAGACTGATTAATCCAGTAACAGTTGAATTGGAATTGCCTAAAACGTTGAGACGTATACATCCTGTATTTCATGTTAGTTTATTGAAACCTGAACACTCGTCTCCCCTAAGGGCTGACCAAAGCACCCCTCCCATTCCCATTCTCATAGAGGGGGAGCAACATTTTGAAGTTAAAGAAATCTTGGACTCTAGAAAACACCATGGTAAAGTCCAATATCTGATTGCCTGGAAACATTTCCCTTTGTCTCAAGCTGAATGGGTGAATAAACGAGATGTCCGAGCAACCAAGAAAGTACAGCAATTCTATACCAAATACCCAGATAAACCTTAATTATTGTATATATTCTGTTTCTCTCTCTTTTCTTTTCTCTTATTTAGGAATAACGTCTTTTCTGCAAGAGGGGCCGAATGTCAGCCTCAGCTTTGCCTGCTTCAGCTGCCATAAGAAACGGGGGGAGGGATTAGTTATGGAGCAAAGGGTGGGAAGATGCAGGAGGTGTTTTTTTTTTCCTTGTAGGATGTGTCTTCATAAGAAACGAAAGTGGATCTTCAAAGGGGACGGCTGACCAACTGCGCTACATTCCTGATGAATGACGCTGCCAGACGTGTTGCCACCTGACCTTTGGAAGACCTTTGGATTGGCTGATGATTTATGGACACGGGGGGGGGGGTAGAAGCTTAGTAGATGCATTTCGCGCGTTTTGCTCACTTCCAGCTTTACCTGAGTTGCGATCATTTCATATTCAGTAAAAGTACTAAACTCTTCAAATGTTTGAGTTTGGGTTTTTCTTTCCTGGATGTTGAAGGAAGCATACCTGACATTAACATTCCAGGATAGGAATTTAGTTGCCATCTTTGGCCCCTCGAAGCTTCAAAAGCATCAGCTGAATATCCTCCTCCATCTTACTCTACAGCCTAGCCCCTCCCACTGCTTCTGCTTTTTTGACTTCTTGAGATGAATCTTGAGATTGTTGCACTTTTAGTTGTTGTTCTTGGTGTTTATAGGTTGCTTGTGTCAATGGTTATTCTCTCGGTTCCTCTGCCTTCTTGAGTGGTTCCAAAATTGGGGGTGGACTTCCAAATTGCACTAAATCTTCTTCTATGATAATTCCTCCAGCTGCAGCTTCAGCATAAGTTTGTATCTGCTTTCCATCTTCCTCTTGTTGTAACATCTACATTTTCTTTCTGCCCCCCCTTCCCCCCCCCCCCCGGTGAAGGTGGGTATCCAGCCTTTAGAACATTGACATAGAAATCTTTTGCTTTCCAAACTGTGTTTAAATGGTATTTTTCTCCACCATAATTGGAGTAGTGGGTGGGAAGGGGTGGGGGAGTAGCGGTTGTTATTATAGAAGGCCTTAGGCCGAGGGAGGCCACTATCCCTCAGACAGCCGGCTGTGAGTCTCTCCTTGTGAAGTGGGGTCATGGGGTTCAGATGGGTTTGCTGACCACGTACCTGGCTCCCTGCCACATGGCAGCAGCTCTGCCCAAGCTTCTCAACGTTATCACCACGGTGGCGGTTGATACCCCCAGACTTATGGTCATGGGGGATTTCAACCTGCCGTCCATGGGTGAGGCATCTGAGGTGGCTTGGGAGTTCATGGCTTCCATGACGGTTATGGACTTAACCCAGTTAATTCATGGCCCTACACACGCGGGGGGGGGGAACACGCTGGACTTGGTTTTTGTCTCTGGACAGTGGCTGAGTGATCTTGAGATAGGGGATATAGTCATCGAGCCCTTGTCATGGTCGGATCACTCTCTCCTTCGCCTTGACCTTCAAACCGCTGCACCCCGCTGCAGGGAGGTGGAACCGAAAGGATGGTACCACCCCAGGTGCCTGATGGAACCTGACAGGTTCCAGATGGAGCTTGGGCCAATCCCCGAGGTTCTGGCTCATGCCTCGACTGGAGACCTAGTGGCCGCCTGGGATAGGGCGGCTGCTGGAGCTCTGGATTGAGTCATGCCTTTGCGGCCTCTGACCCGGTGCCGATCTCATCTGGCTACTTGGTTCAACGAGGAGCTAAGGGAGATGAAGCGCTGAAAAAGACGCCTAGAGAGAAGTTGGAGGGCCAGTCGTGCTGAATCTGACCGGACACTGGTAAGATCTCATATTAAGAATTACCTAGTGGCAATAAAAGCAACAAAATGTACCCATTTTGCTGCTCTTATTGCATCATCAGATAATCGCCCGGCCGCCCTATTTAGGGTGACCCGCTCCCTGCTCCATCAGGAAGTGCAGGAGGACCCCTTGGAGGGAAGAGCTGAGGATTTTGTTCAGTATCTGTTTGACAAAATCACTCAGCTTCGGGAAAATCTGGACTCCGATTGGGTAGATCCAGTGGGGATGATGGAGGCAGGTCCTGAGAATGTTATCTGGGATGAGTTTGATCCTGTGACCCTTGAGGACGTGGACAGGATCCTGGGTAGACGGAACACGACCACATGTTTGTTGGACCGGTGCCCCTCCTGGTTAGTGCTGGCTTCCCGGGAGGTGACACGAGGCTGGCTCCAGGGGATTATAAATGCTTCATTGGACGAGGGTGTCTTTCCTGCCACCTTTAAAGAGGCAGTGGTGAGACCTCTCCTCAAGAAGCCTTCCCTGGACCTGGCAGTATTGGCTAACAATCATCCAGTCTCCAACCTTCGCTTTGTGGCGAAGGTTGTTGAGAGTGTGGTTGCGCGACAACTCCCCCAGTACCTGGATGAAACGACGTATCTAGATCCGTTCCAGTCAGGCTTCAGGCCTGGGTACAGCACGGAAACAGCATTGGTCGCATTGGTGGATGATCTCTGGAGGGCTCGGGACAGGGGTGCTCCTCTGTTCTGGTCCTGTTAGATCTCTCAGAGGCTTTTGATACCATCGACCTGTTCTGTCCCTGTACCATGCACACACCCAACCAGCCAGCCGAGGGTTAAATAAACTCTTCAAACCCACAACGTCAGTGATAAGGAACTTGGCAGCAACTCCGTGGCTGCCTGCCAAGAGCTTTTACACAGTCAAAAATACACACAGTTTGAATTAAATCCACGGCAAATAGATGTTGTGTCCGAAGGTGCAAGTGCCTCACCAGAGATTAGCTTTGTCCATCACAGAATCCTAATGGCCACCACACTCCCTTTTATAGCCTGTGGGGTGTGGTCCAGTGACTCAGCTTAATCTCTGGCATGCCTCCTTTTCTGCTGCTCACGCTTGTCTCTCCGATGCTGGCGTGGGTCCAACCACAATGTTTCTTCGTCACTATCTGAAACACCTGGTTCCTGGCCAATCTCTTCTCCTTCGGGAGACACCTGAGGCATTGCCAGAGAGGAGGGTCCTGGAGAGGGAGGCCTGGCCGTCTCCTCTCCTTCATGTTCAGAACCTTCTTCCTCCAATAAGATAGGCTCGGAGGATGGAGCCACAACACTATCCGCCACCGCAGGGCCCTTCCCCCGGGTCTGATGGTCGGGATGTGGTCGGGACAGGAACTGGTCATGAAAGGCCCGTACCAGGTCAGGAGCCTGAATGGAAGAAGCGTCCACCCAGCTGAAATCCTCGGGCCCGTACCCCTTCCAGGCGATGAGGTATTGGAAGCGCCCCTTCAGCCAACGGGAGTCCCGGATGCTGTCCACCTCGTACGTCGAGGTGTTGTCCTCGTTGGCTGCGGCTGGGGGGGGCAGGCGTTGTCAGGCGTCAGAGATGGCTCGCTGGGGCCTCAGGGACCAGGAGGGACCGATGGAAAACAGGGTGGAGTGGCATGGAGCGTGGCAGAGTCAACCGGTAGGCCACCGGGTTGATGACCGCCTCGTCTGGGAAGGGACCAATAAAACGGTGGTCGAGCTTCTTTACCAGCCGGTCCGTGGGGAGGTGTTTCGTGGACAGCCATACCTGGTCTCCCACTTCCAGCAGTGGCATCACCCGTCGAGAGCGGTTGGCGACCCGCTTGTAGTCCTTCTTTGCCTGGATCAGCTGCCACCGCACCAGCTGCTGCACTGCTTGCAGTTCCAAGAGGAACTCCTGGGTCTCAGGAACAGGGGAGTCCGACATGGACAGTGGGAAAAACCATGGGTGCTATCCCGCGTTGGCATGGAATGGGGTCATCTGGGTGGAGGTGTGTTGGGAGTTGTTAAAGGGGAACTCCGCCAGGGGAAGGTACTCGGCCCAGTTGTCCTGCTGCTGGTTGACGAAACAGCGGAGGTACTGTTCGAGGATGCCGATGACCTTCTCTGTTCCCCCGTCAGTCTCCGGATGGTGTGATGACAACAGGCACACCTGCACCTCCAATGCGGCCATCAGGCTTTTCCAGAAGCGGGCCATGAATTGGGCCCCATGGTCTGAAACCACCCGGTCCGGCAGGCCGTGGAGGCGGAAGATGTGTTGCAGGAACAGGCGGGCTGTGTTGCAGGCTGATGGCAGTCCACGGCATGGGATAAAATGTGCCATCTTCGTGAGCGCATCCACCACCACGAGGATGGTCGTGAACATAATGGACGGTGGCAGGTCCGTCAGGAAGTCCATGGAGATTTGCTCCCCACGGTCTCTCCGGTGTCAGCAGTGGCTGGAGGAGTCCAGGAGGTGGGCCGTATGCGGCTTTGGCGTGTCGGCACATCACACAGGACATCACGTACACGTGGACATCGTGCCATACCCGAAGCCACCAAAAAGTCCACGTCACCAGATTCAGTGTCATACAGAATCCAAAATGTCCTGCCGCAGGGTTGTCATGGCACTGGTTCATGACGAGGGCTCGGAGCGGACTCGTGGGCACGTACAACCAGCCCCGGTGCTTCAACAAGCCCTCCTCCAAAGTCCATGGGGACGCGGGGCCGACTTCCGCTTTTCGCTGCTGCGACCAGTCATCCCAATGCTGCGCTTCCAGCACCTGAGCCCGCAAGTCCGTCGGTTCCTGGACCGCGGCCAAGGATTCCGCTGGCAGCACTGTCCATGGGAGAAGGGAGTCCTTAGGGCAAAAGTACTCCGGCTTGCGGGATAGAGCATCTGCTCTCTGGTTGTGGCCACTCGGGATATAAGTCACGTGGAAGTTGAACCGGGCGAAAAACAACGACCACTGGATCTGCCGCTGGTTCAACTTCCTGGCTGTGGTGAGGTGCTCCAGGTTCCGATGGTCCATCCGCACCTCCACCTGGTGTCGGGCCCCCTCGAGGTGATGCCGCCAAGCCTCGAACGCGGCCTTGATAGCCAGCAACTCTTTTTCCCAGATGGTGTAATTGCGCTCAGAAGGATTTAGTTTCCGGGAGTAATAAGCGCAGGGAAAAAGAGAGCCAACATCCACCGGGGCCTGTAGCAGCACCGCCCCAATCGCCACATTGGACCACGTTCGTGTCTCGACCACGGACGGACAATGTGGATTGGGGTGCCTCAGGACAGGTTCCGTGATGAAGGCCTGTTTCAGGACCTCGAAGGCCTTTTGCTGCAGGGGACCCCACTGGAATGGAACCTTCTTCCGAAGGAGCTGGGTCAGCGGCAAGGTCAGGGTGGAGAAGCCCGGGATGAAAGTTTGGTAGTAGTTGGCGAACCCCAGCAGACGCTGGATGTTCTTCACCCAGCAAGGGGGTTCCCAACTACGCAAGGCCTCTACCTTGCGCGGATCCATGGCGATGCCTTCGGGGGAGATGATGTGCCCAAGGAACTCTATGGAAGTCTGGAAGAAGAAACATTTCTCCAACTTCGCATAGAGTTGGTGCTCCCGCAGGCGCTGTAGGACCTGGAGGACATGCTGGAGGTGGCTTTCCTGGGTCCAGGAATAGATCAAAATGTCATCCAGGTATATAACCACAAACCGGTCCAACGTGTCCCAGAAAATGTAATTCATTAGATGCTGGAAGACTGCGGGGGCGTTGGTCAGCCCAAACGGCATGACGGTGTACTCGAAGTGGCCGTATCGGGTGCCAAACACCGTCTTCCACTCATCCCCCTCTCGCACGTGCACCAGATTGTAGATCCCTCGGAGATCAAGCTTAGTGAAGATTGAGGCCTCCCGCAACCTCTCCATCAGCTCCGGGATGAGCGGTAGGGGGTAACAATTCCGCACAGTGATTGCGTTTAACTGCCGGTAGTTGCAGCACAGGCGTAAGTCCCCCGTCTTCTTCTTCACAAAGAGGACCAGGGCCGAGATAGGGGAGGACGAAGGCCGGATGAACCCTCAGGCCAAGTTTTTGTCCAGGAAGTCCCGTAGGGCAGCCAACTCGGGCTCCGACATGGAATACAGGCATCCTGCGGGCAGTGGTGCATTGGGGATCCAGTCCACCGGGCAGTCATAGGGTCGATGCGGGGGTAAGCGGTCCGCCTCCTTTTCTCTGAACACATTGACGAAGGGCGTCAGCTCAGGAGGCAAAGAGACGGCAGGGGTGGAGACATCCTGGCCGGCACAGGTGTGGCGGATGTGGTCGATGCTCTGCAGGCTCGGGAAGGAGATGGCGTTCCTTGACCAGTCCACCTGCGGATCGTGGGCCCGAAGTCAGGCCATCCCCAAGACCAGCGGAAAGTGCATGTCCGCCGTCACATAAAATTGGATCGCTTCCTCATGGGCCCCAATGGCGAGGCGCAAAGGCTGAGTCGCGAACTTAATGGGCCCCACTACAAGTTCCCGCCCGTCAATAGTCTCAACCCTCAATGGAGGGTCCCCCGAAACAAGGGAACCTTAAAATGAGCCACAAAGGCCTGGTCCATGAAGTTCGTCGTGGCCCCCGAGTCCACCAGTGCATGCGCCTGAAGCCCCTCCGATCGGTTGGCCAACAAAACCCGGGTGTCCAGAATCAGGTGCCGAGGGGGCTCACAGTCCACAGCCGCCGACTCCGGCGGGGCATGGCTACATGCCTGACCCAGGGTTTTCCCTAGGCCAGATCTGCCCTGTTTCCCGGCTGGTCACGCCGAGATTCTGGAACAGGCTTGAGCGCCCCACTGTGCTTCCTGGGGCAGGAGGTGGCAAAATGTCCAGCCTCC
Source organism: Arizona elegans (assembly GCA_022577455.1). NCBI lineage: Eukaryota > Metazoa > Chordata > Lepidosauria > Squamata > Colubridae > Arizona > Arizona elegans. The sequence goes on from JAKOOJ010000006.1 coordinate 43,872,836, forward strand.
CCGCAATAGAGGCACAATCCCCCTTGGCATCTCCACATTCGCTCCTGGGCTGTCAGGCGAGGTCGAGCCGCTCCCAGATCCATGGGCTCCTCTGCGGTTGCCACAAAATGCGGGGTGACCTGGGACGCTGTCAGTGCGGGACGCGGGGGTGCAGAAATGGTTGGGGGTTCCTGGACGGGCCGGCGGGTCTTGCGCTGTTGGAAGAGGGCGTCGATTCGCAAACACTGCGTTACGAGGGCGTCAAGGGTCTGAGGCGCCTCCACCCGAACCAGCTCATCCTGCAGGTTGTCGGAGAGACCATCCTGGAAAGTGTCCCTTAACGCTGCATTGTTCCAGTCAGAGTCCTAGCCCAGAAGTCAAAATTCAGCCACATATTCCTGCAAGGGGCACTTCCCTTGATGGAGGTCCTTGAGGCACCTGGCTGCCGTCTGAGTCTTCAGGGGGTCCTCGTACATCACCCTCAGATGTTGCCAAAAGCCCTGATAATCTGCCAACAAGGGGCTATTCTGCAGCAATAGGGGTGTGGCCCATCGGGCGGCATTGCCAGAGAGGAGGTTAATTACAAATGCCACCCGAGCCCAGTCATCCGGAAAGTCCTCTGGCCTCATAGCCATAAACAATTGGCATTGTCCCATGAAGGCCGGGAATATCTCCTGCTGCCCAGAGAACTTATCTGGCACATTGATAGGGCATTTCTGACGGGGAGGAGGAGGTGGTGGAGGGATAGCTGCAGGAGCATTTCCCAAAGCCAGCTGTGCAGTTAGCTGGCCGACTTGCTGCTGCAGGAGCTGATTATCAGCTTGTAGTTGTTGTATTATTTGCTGCAGCTGTGGGTCCATCTCAGTTAGAGATAGGTTAACATTTGGGGGTGACGGACAAGATGTTCTGTCCCCGTACCATGCACACACCCAACCAGCCAGCCGAGGGTTAAATAAACTCTTCAAACTCACAACGTCAGTGATAAGGAACTTGGCAGCAACTCCATGGCTGCCTGCCAAGAGCTTTTACTCCGATAACACAGACAAAAATACACACAGTTTGAATTAAATCCACGGCAAATAGATGTTGTGTCCGAAGGTGCAAGTGCCTCGCCAGAGATTAGCTTTGTCTGTCACAGAATCCAAATGGCCACCACACTCCCTTTTATAGCCTGTGAGGTGTGGTCCAGTGACTCAGCTTAATCTCTGGCACGCCTCCTTTTCTGCTGCTCACACTTGTCTCTCCGACGCTGGCGTGGGTCCAACCACAATGTTTCTTTTTTTTTTAATTAAATTTTATTAACATAAACAAACGTAAAACACAAATACATGTAAACACTTATACATTAACAAAAAGTCAATCGACTAACTTCTAGAAAACCTTCGCATCGGTGATTAATGTCCATTTAACCAATTTTCCTTAATCATACTATTTACACATTTACTTGCTTATATCTTAATACATTCATTGAAATTCAGCAGTATCTTTCTACAATCATATTAACCATTTATTTATAAAATCCTACGGCTCATCTCATGTATCTATTTCTACAATTCTTGAGTTATGTTCTCCTAATGTCCTATGTTGTTGGCCCTATCCTTCTTTCTAACCATGTGTACCATTTTTGCCAAACTAAATAAAAGTCAGTGTTCTCTTTATCTTGGAGCTCTTTTGTGAGCCTATCCATCTCTGCGCATTCATTTATTTTTGTTATTATTTTTTCTTCTGTTAGTATTATCTCGGATTTCCAATTCTGAGCATACACTATAAGTGCCGCTGTCAATATGTGGATGGTAAGATATTTTATCTCCTTGGTACACTGTGGTGTAGTCATTCCAAATAGAAAGAATTCTGGTTTCATTTCTACAGTTTGCCTCGTTGTTTCTTCAATTATTCTCTTAATCTCTTGCCAGTAGCGTTGTGCCTTCCTGCAAGACCACCAGAGATGGTAATATGTCCCCATTTGTGTCTTGCACTTCCAACACATTGGTGATGTGTTTGGAAACATTTTAGCCAAACGTGCCGGAGGAAGGTGCCATCTATAAAATATCTTGTATAAATTTTCTTTGTATGGGATCGACAGTGTCATCTTATAATTTTCTGCCCATAGCTTGTCCCATCTGTCCAACTCTATATTGTGACCTATATTTCTTGCCCAGCTTACCATGTTTTCTTTCACTGTTTCCTCCTCTAATTTATACCTTATTAAATATCCATAAATTTTAGATATTATTTTCTCATCTGTGCCTTTTAAAATTTTATCTAGTTCATTTGGTTGGCTTTGAAAATTATGAAAATCATAATGTCTCCGGTCTGCTGTATATTTTGACTCAATCTGAAGGTATGGCCACCAATCAATCATAATGCCTCGTCTTTCCAGTTCTTGTCTCGTAAGTAGGTCTCCAACCACTATGTTTCTTCATCACTATCCGAAACACCTGGCTGCTGGCCAATCTCTTCTCCTTCGGGAGACACCTGAGGCATTGCCAGAGAGGAGGGTCCTGGAGAGGGAGGCCTGGCTGTCTCCTCTCCTTCATGTTCAGAGCCTTCTTCCTCCGATAAAATAGGCTCGGAGGACAGAGCCATAACACGACCATGGTATCATGCTGCACCGTTTGGAAGAGTTGGGGGTGGGAGGCACCGTACTACGGTGGTTCTCCTCCTTTCTCTCCGACCGGTCGCAGTCTGTGTTGATGGGGGGGCAGAGGTCAACCCCGAGGCCCCTTATATGTGGGGTGCCACAAGGATCGGTCCTCTCGCCCCTTTTGTTCAACATTTATGTAAAGCCGCTGGGCAAGATCATCCGTGGTTTCAGGGTGGAGTACCACCAGTACGCTGACAACACCCAGCTGTACATCTCCACCCCAAACTACCCCTATGATGCCCTTGAAGTGATGTCCCGGTGCCTGGAGGCCGTACGGATCTGGATGGGGAGAAACAGGCTCAGGCTCAACCCATCCAAGACCGAGTGGCTGTGGTTTCCGACGTCCCGATATAGTCAGCTGGTGCCATTGCTGACTATTGGAGGTGAATCATTGGCTCCCACGGAAAGGGCTTGCAACTTGGGTGTCCTCCTGGATTCATGGCTGTCTTTAGAAGAGCACTTGACGGCCGTGACTGGGAGGATTTTTCATCTGGTTCGCCTGATCCAGCAGTTGCGTCCCTTTCTAGATCGGGACTCCTTACGCACAGTCACTCATGCCCTCGTCACCTCCCGTCTGGACTATTGTAACGCTCTCTACATGGGACTCCCCTTGAGGAGCACTCAGAGGCTCCAACTGGCACAGAGTGTGGCCGTGTGGGTGGTGATGGGAGTGACGTGGCGCTCCCATGTAACACCTCTCCTGCGCGAGCTGCACTGGCTCCCAGTGGTCTTCCGAGTGTGCTTAAAGGTTTTGGTTATCACCTTTAGAGCGCTCCATGGCTTAGGACCTGGTTATTTACGGGACCGCCTGCTACCACCAATAGCCTCCCACCGACCAGTACACTCCCATAGAGAGGGGCTCCTCTGGGTGCCGTCGGCCAAACAACGTCGACTGGTGGACCCCAGGGGTAGATTTCTTCTACTCTCTCATGTCTCGCTGAACAAGGTGTTTTGCCAATCCTGAAACTGCTAGAACAATGTCATCTCTTATTTCCTTATGCTTTTCTTCAACAACTTCTTTAATTGCCTTTATCTCCTCCTCAATTTTTTTTAATTTCCCTTCCATAATTACTGTTTGATTATTCATAGCTGCAGTTTGATTATTCATGGCTTCTTTTATAAATTCTTTAAGTTCATTGAAAGAAGCCTCCTCTGTGAAGGGCCTCCAGGTTTTTATGATCAGTCCAAACTTCGAACGGTGTTTGGCCTCCTTCTAGGAGATGTCGCCAGGTTAACAGCACCCACCTCACTGCAAACACTTCCCTTTCCCACGCTGCCCATCATCTCTCTGTGTCGGTGAGTTTGTGGGATGTGTAGGCACAAGGTTGTAGGTCCCCCTGGCTGTTCTTTTGGAGTAGGACTGCCCCCACTGCCACATCGCTGGTATCTGCTTGGATGATTAAGAGTTGTTTGGGGTCAGGATGCTTCAAGACCGGTTCTTTTGCAAACATTTGTTTTAGTGTTTCGAATGGCTGTTGGCAGGCTGGGTCCCACTGTAGAGGTTGTCCCGGGTGGGGTTTTGTTTTCAGACTCCCTGTTTTTAGGAGGTCCATCAGAGGTTTGGCAATTCTTACAAAGGAGGGGATGAATTGCCTGTAGAAGTTCACGAACTCCAGGAAGCTTTGCAGTTGTCTACAGGTGTGAGGGGGTCACCAGTCTAGGACTGATTGTACTTTGGCCGGGTCCATCTCTATCCCCTTGTTTGACACTCGTTAACCTAAGTAGTCTAGCCGCAATTGGTGGAACTCGCATTTTGACAGTTTGACATAGAGGTTCGCTTTCAGCAGTTTTTCCAGAACTTTGCGGACAAAGGGTATGTGTTCGTCTATGGTCTCCGTGTAAATAAGAATGTCATCTAGGTAGACGAGTACCCCCTTATAGAGGTGGTCATGTAGAACTTTATTTATCAATTGCATGAACACCGCTGGGGCTCCCTGTAGCCCAAATGGCATCACCTTGAATTGGAAATTTCCCAGGGGGCAGTTGAATGCTGTCTTCCACTCGTCTCCTTCCCTGATGCGTATTCAGTAGTAAGCTTCGTGGAGGTCTAGTTTGGTGAAAACCTTCCCCTTGGCCAGGTGGGCTAGCATGTCTTTCATGAGTGGAAGGGGATATAAGTTGCATACGCAGACAGCGTTGGATCTACAAAAATCTACCATTAGGCACATAGAGCCGTCCTCTCTGAAGAAGACTGGTGCAGCGACCTGCGGTTTGGCTGGCTCAATGAAACCCCTTTGTAGGTTTTTGTCTATGTAGTTTCGCATTTCTTGCACTTCACGGAGCGTCATGCCATACAATTTAGGTTTTGGTAGTTTCGCCCCAGGGATGATTTCAATGGCGCAATCGGCTTCATGGTGAGGTGGTAAAACGTCACACTCGGCCTCACTAAATACCTCTGCAAGGTCTTGGTAGTCTCTTGGGATCTGTTCTGTCTCGTGGGGGCTTTTTGATGTGGCCCCTAACTGCTTTGCCATACCCTTCAGGACGGGCTCTCGTGTCGGCGCCATCTTCTTTTGTTCAGGGGAAGGTTGGGGCTCTTGTGGGTGGGGCGTCTCTCCTGGTTGGAGTGGTAAGGGTTGGGGCCCCTATGCTATCCTCAATCTGCGGGTTCCCTCTTGCCACCAGATGATTGGGCCCCACTTGTCTAGCCAAGAGAGTCCCAGTATGACTGGATCGGTCATATGGGGGGCTATTATGAACCGAATCATCTCCCAGTGATCTCCTAGCTCCAGCTTCACTGGCTTGGTCAGGTGTGTAGCGTAAGCCCCGCCTACTAGGGTCCCGTTCATTTGCTCAAATCGAATTGGGTGGTTGAGCTTCTTAGCTCAGATCCCCAATTTCAGGACTGTAGGAAGGTTAATCAGGCACCTCGTGCAGCCCGAATCAATTAGGGCTTGGAAAGTCCCTTGGGTTCCTGTTTTAGGGGCTGTTAGGCGTATGGGGAAGAGAAAAGGGTGGGTCATCTTCACCATCGTCCTCGCTGTCATACGAGTCAGGGAATTGATCTCCATCATCTGGGACTCTCCTTGCTTCAGTCAGGTGGGCGAAGACCTCTGTACCTGGGGGGAGTTTTTGTGGCGCATCAGTGGCGCGCTTGGGCCCTCACTCCGGTCGTGCCTTCAGTGGTGGGTTTGGCCTCGGCCCTGGGGTTCCATACACTGCTGCCAGATGGCCCGTTCCCTCACATCTGTAGCACCTCAGCGGGCTCCACAGAATGAAAAGCCTTTGGGTGGGCCGTAGTGCCATGTTTCCGCGTCTGCTATGTGGTCTTGGGTCCGATTGGTACCTCTCCTTGACATCTGGTTGCTCTAGCATGTCATTGGCGCACACCCCCTCTCAATTTGCGTTGCTACCTGGAACCATTCGGAGAGTCAGTTCGGGATGTCCCGATAAGTGGTCACTTGGGCGATTCGCTTGTCTAGGCTTGTTCTGAAGAAATACACCAGTAGTTGCTCTGGTAGGGGAGGTAAGGTGCCAACGACTCTTCTGAATTCACGAATGTGCTCCCTGATGGGCTTCCCTTTCTGCATTAGGTTTCTGAGCTCGTCTTCCACATAGGGGTCCTCCCCTGCCTCATCGAACCTGGCTCGTAGTAGTTGCAAGAAACCATCTGCATCTTGCAGTTGGGGGGCCCTATTCTTGTAGAGGGCTGCTGACCAGCTCCTTGTTTCTCCCTCCAGCCCTTCTGCAATGGCACTGACTAGGGCTCTGGGGAATGGGTAGAGGTGTCCATAGCTCTCGATGTAGATCTCAGCTGCATCGAGGAATTGCGCTACCTGGATCCCCATTGAACTTCCCTCTGAACTGGGGTGGCTCCGCCCTCGGTGCCCCCTCCTCCCATTGCGGGGCTTTCTGAGCCTGCCTAGGGTGCCATAGGGCTTCTTCCTCATCTCTCATTCAGGGGTGAGGGGGCGATGTCCTGCCCAGGCTGGTGTGCTTGCTGGGGAGAGGGGGAACCCATGGATGCACACTGGGACCATCTTCTGGTGTGGGAGGGGGGGCTGCACTCCCGTCTATGGTGACTCAGTTCGGCAGGCTTGGCTGGCCTCCCCCTCTCCTTGGGCCTGCGGGATGGCCCCTCCCCCAGTTGGACGGCACAGTCAAAATCATCCTTCAATTTTTCCATGGGGCTCTCGAGTGGCAGCTTTGAAGCTTTTTGCTGCCTGGCTTGTTGCCAGTTGCAAAGCCAATCTGCCCTCCCCAATTCACTCAGGGGCTTTCCCTTACCTTTCACATCCGGAAAAGGGAACTCAGCTTCTGCTGCTTTTGGCAAAGTCCGCCAAGGCTCGTTTTTTTTTTTTTCTTGGCTTGGAGCACGATTGTCTGACCTTTGTAATGTTGTGGCAGTGCTGGAGGAGGGGGGGGGCTGGTTCCCAGCTGCTTGAAGTAAGCTTTCAGTAAAGAGTTGGCTTTCTGCCATGGCTTCAGAACCTTGGCACTACTCCGTCCAAACATCTGGCAGGGAGCTGGAGGGCTGGAGGTTTGCCAGTTTGGCTTTGAAAGTTGAGTGCTAACTGTTTGTCAAGCTTCGTTGTTATCTCCAAATAAATGAATTTCCAAACGCCCGATCTTTGAGGAAATTTTTCTCTTTATTGAGCATAACGAACTGACCCTGACTCAATGCGCAGTTAGCACTGAACTTTGCCCCCCCCCCAAAACCTCTCTTTCCAGTTCCCAATTCTCTGCGTCTCATTGGCCATCTTCCAAGCCACTCTCTCATCCCATCTCCATCAGTTCACAGGAATGTCCTCCCTCCCATCCCATCTCCGTGGAGACAGTTCTTCAGGGGAATTAAGTAGGTGAAAGTTCAAGCCTCTCCTCTCCTTCCTTATGGCAGCTTGGAAGCTGACAATTACATCCTGTCTGCTTTCTATACTCATATTCTCTATTGCGTGCCTGGGTACTGTCCACATAGGTATCTTTTCATTTAACTTATATTGATATTTCTTCCAGACACGCAATAAAGCATTCCTCAATATATGGCTCTTAAATGCTCTATCCACCTTTTTATCATACACTAAATAAGCATGCCAACCGTAAACCAAATCATGCCCTTCAATGTTCAGAATCCTTCCATTTGTTAAATTAATCCAATCACTAATTGCTGATAAGACAGCTGCTTCATAATATAATTTTAAATTGGGCATTTTCAGCCCCCCTCTTTCTCGTATATCCTGCATTATTTTCAATTTTATCCTTGGTTTCTTACCTTGCCATACAAACTTATTAATACCTTTCTGCCATTCTTCCAGGTTGGCATCCTTCTTTAGTATTGGTATCATTTGAAAGAGGAATAAAAACTTAGGTAAAACATTCATTTTTATAACTGCTATTCTACCTAACAAGGACAATTGTAATTTTTTCCATTTATCCATTTCAACTTGTATTTTATGCCATAACAACTCATAATTATATTTATACAGTTTCCCATTAGAAGGTGCAATATAAACACCTAGGTATTTAACTTTTTTTTACTATTTCACATCCCGTTACCCTTTGTAACTCCTCTTTTTGATTTATTACGTATTTTGTATTACGAATATTACGTATTCTATTCAACAACAGTTCTAAAGTTAATATAAATAATAATGGCGATAAGGGGCATCCCTGCCTCGTACCTTTTTCAATTTTGAAAGTTTCTGTTAAACTACCATTAACAATTATCTGAGCTGTCTGTTCTTGATATATTGCTTTTATAGATTGCATAAAGCAATTCCCAAATTGCATCCTATAAACCACTCTCAATAAAAATTGCCAATCCAATTGATCAAAAGCTTTTTCCGCATCTAAAAATATAAGCACCGCAGGGATTTGGTTGTTCCTTTCCAAATATTCCAATATATCAACAATTTGTCTTACATTATTTTTCATTTGCCTCCCTTGTATGAAACCAGATTGATCAGCATGAATCATTTTTTGCTAACTGACATTAACCTATTTGCCAATATCTTAGCAAATATTTTATAATCTGTATTCAATAATGATATAGGTCTATAATTCTTTGGGTGTGTCAAATCTTGATCTTCTTTTGGAATTAATGAAATAAAGGCTGTTTTCCATGAAGGTGGTACCCCTTCTCCCAACTGATTCTGTTAAACAATTCTTTAAGAGGTACAACCATTTCCAATTGTAGATATTTATAATACACAGCCGTTAATCCATCCGTACCAGGAGGCTTGCCAGTTTTTAATTGTTTAATTGCTAGGAGGATCTCCTCCTCTGTTATTAATTGGTTCAACCATTCTCTTTGTTCCTCTGTGACTATAGGAATATTCTGTCTATCCAAATATCTCTATATATCTACACCTTGTATTTTGTCTGCAGTATACAATCTTGTGTAAAATTCTAAAAATGCCTTTTTAATCATATTTTGGTGATCAACCTCTTTGCCTTTATACTCTATTTTCTCTATGGTATGAGATTTTTGTTTTTTCCTCAGCATGTATGCCAACCATCTACCTGGTTTATTTGCATTACAAAAGGTATTGTGTTTAGCATATTGTAAATTAGTTGCCACTTGATCTGAGAGCATCATATTAAACTGCCCTCGTAATAGGGTAATCTCTTCTTTAGTTTTCTTATCCCCTGGGTTATGTATTAACACCTTTTCTTTTTTCTTAATCTCTTCTTCTAATTCCCTCCTTTTTTCCATCTGTCTACGCCTATATGCATTATTCATATTTATCAAAACTCCTCTCATATATGCTTTACTAGCATACCATACCATATCCATAGATGTTCCCTTATTCATATTGAAAACAAAAAATTCCTTCATTAATTTTTTACATTCTATTACATTTTTCCCATATCTAAAAAGATTTTCATTTAACCGCCAAGATCTCCTAGATCTTTCCCCACACTCCAGTTCCATCCAAACTGGATTATGATCCCTTAAAATTCTGGGGCAAATCTTTGTCTTCTTTACCCTGGAAAAAAAATCATTTGTAATTAATATAAAATCAATTATTGAAAAAGATTGATGTCTATCTGAAAAAAATGTAAAATCTTGTTCTTTGTAATTCCATTCATGCCAAATATCTCTTAATTCCATATCCTCCAACATATCAAAAAAAGATTTAGGCAGTCTCACTCGCAATTTAGTAGATTGTAAAAATCTTTTCTTATCAATATTGGGGTCTATTACTCCATTCCAATCCCCCATCAGCATACATGAATTATAATTCCAGTGTAATAATTTTGTATGTATCAATTTATAAAATTTTTCTTGTTGTTGGTTAGGTGCATATATCCCCATTAAAAGTGCTTTCTTCCCTTCTATCAGTAACTCAATTGCCAGATATCTTCCTTGTTGATCTGCTCACTAATTTAGGCTTCAAGTCTCTTTTCAGATGGATCACTATTTCATTCTTTTTTTCCGGGGCAGACGCAACAAAATGTGTTCCCAGTTTTGCATTTATTAAATATTTTTGATCAGTTATCCTTATATGTGTTTCCTGCAGGCACATTATATCATTTTTAAAATGACTTCCAGCGGCTCCGCAGGATGTTGCGGATGCTCCTTTGTGGAGCGCTAGCCCTGCGACTTTGTTAGCCGCTAGAACAGCAAAAAAACAGCTGTCTAGCGGTGAAGAACCTCCCCCCCCGGGAGAAGAGGGGGAAGAGAGCAGCCAGGTGCAGGGTAGAGCTCCCTAAGAGCCCTAGAATTAATTCTGGGGCTTGAAAGGTGAGAGCTCCCCAGGAGCCGGGGAAAGCTCCAAAGCCGGGACGCCTCTGCCAAAAGGCAGAGCAAAACGCCGTGACCACTCCTGCTACAAAATTGAAACAAATTGAGAACTGAATCAGGCAGAAAAAAGACAGGAAGCTACATAATTTCAAGTATTTATACCTTAATTCCATTGAACATTTCTTCTTTCCGAGCCTACAAGAGCGGAGGTGAAGCGGAAAGGGGGGGAAGATGGCGCTGGCTTGTTAACATAAAAAGACGAAAGTGAAAGTTAAGAAGAAAGCTTTTATTGACTCGTTAACTCATTAGTGCCTTTCAGCTACCAGCCCTGCTCAAAAAATTTTTGGATTTAATTCTGTATTTTAGACTTTGGGATTTAAAATTTAAAGATTTTCTGGATTTTCTTCACTGGCTTTATGAACTGATTCTGAGACTGTGTGAAATGGCTTCAAAGCAGATAAAATCTGGGTTGCCTAAAGCAGGGAGTGCGGGAAGCTCTCCCGCTCAGACTACCAAACTGCAAGCTTTATTGCCCCCAGCAGATACACAAGCTGAGTCACAACCACAACCACAACCAATTAACACTCGAGATGTTTCAGGAAGCCATGAAATAAATTAAAAAAGGATTTAAAGAAGATATTGCATGTGCATTTAAAGGAGTCTCAGATCAAATGGAAGAAATGAAGGAGATAATTAAGACAAGAAATAAACATATAAGGGAAGACATAGTTGTTGCACTCCAGGGACTGGTAAAGCATGTTAATTATGTAGAGGATAGAGTTGAAGAGGTTGCTCAAGCTAATGAGATTCTGGACAGGAAATTTGAGGAAACGCAAATTAAGATTGATAAAACAGAAGCTGAAGTGATGTTGACAAAATATAAGATGATGGAATTTGCTGTAAGAATAAGAGGCTTGAAAGAAGATCCCAAAGAAAACTTGCAAGAGATCTTTGTGGAAGCCCTGGCACAGTTTATAGGAGAGCCCAGAGGAAAACTTGAATGGTAAATTGATCGGACCTATCGCGTTAACTCATGGATAGCCAGACAAAGGAAATTACCAAGAGATGTTATAATTTACTTTGTTACCAGAAGGATTAGAAATGAGATTTTACAAGCCTCTTACAAAAACAAGTTGCAAGTGGCAGGACAAGAAGTGGCAGTATTTAAAGAAATACCACCTAAAATGTTGAAATCCAAGAAAGAGTATGCATTTCTGGTAGATGAACTTAGAAATCGACAGATACAATACAGATGGGAAGTTCCAGTCGGAATAGTGGTGAACTATGCAGGAGAGCGATATCGCCTTAATGCAATTTGGAAAGCAAGAGATTTCTACACTAACATGCTAAAGGCTGGATACCCATCATCTGTGGGAGTTAAAAAAGTAAGAGATGCAGCAGAGGGAAGGAAAGAGGATCTGCAGAAGCAAGCAGAAGGTGGAGTTATGAGTATGCAGGATGAATTACTGCAACTTTCAAGTGCTGTCCAAGCATGGGATATAGTTGAAAAACAACAAGAAGTTAAAGATCAAAGACAAACCAGAGCAGTTACTAAACGTAAAGAACAAGAATTAAAAATGTTACAAGCACAGGCCTTATTACAAGAAAATGTGAATACCGGTACAGAAGCTGTGGGAGGGGCAAGACCGAAAAAGAAATTCCAAGTGGATTACCAAGCGGCTCTTGCCAAGCTTCGAGAGTCTGAAGATGGCTTCTAGGTTTTTAACCTGGAATGTCAATGGTTTAAATTCACCACAAAAAAGGAAGAAAATATTTCACCATTTGAGACAATAGACTAATCCATTTGTTATCATAACAATCTGTAGTCCATAAAATCTGATGGAATAAGATACAGACAAGTCAAGATTGTGTTTAATTTCCATTTTCTGTTTGTCATATGCCAGTAGATGTCTGTCAGGCTTGCCTCCATTCAAACCCCAAGAAAGAAAATCCCTGACTCCACTGAGGTAGAGAAGAGGTACTTTTACTGAGTTTGAAATGATAGCAGCCAAAGCAAAGCAAAATCTGCTTCAAAAGGCATGATAGTTACAGGTTGAAAGTTTTCCCAAAACCCTCCCCCCAGGGACCCAGGCTGAATGTCCAAGCCATGTCCCGCATAATGTCATGTGAAGCTTATCTTTATTTTCGTCCATCTGGAGTTCTAGGACAGTTGGCCTTGACTGGGTGTAAGTAACTCCACTCAGCAGCGCAGTAATTCTGGAAAGTAAACCTTCCTTTTTGTTCACCTGAGCCTTCACCACACTAACTCACTTCCCAAACCTGTTGGTTTATTTGAGAATCACCCAGCACATATTCAAGGAATTGAGCAGGATTCATAATACAGAAAAAATGTCTTTATCCACAAAATACAAAAACATGATACAAACAATACCAATGCATCTCTTGCAATGTGGTAGAGAGAAGAATGAACTCTGAACACAGAATAGCTAAGCCACACCCAGACTAAAGCCAGCTCACATGGCTCTCACAGCAAATCCTGTGTCTCAGTCAAAAAACAGTTCCCATTGGCTGGCTTGTTGTCATGGCTATTCCAGTTCATAAATTCTTTATACACTGACACTCCTCCCTTTATGACTGGAATAGACATAAAACCAAATAATTTAATAATCTTCCCATGGTGCATTCCACCCAATGGCTTGGTCATTACATCTGCTAGGTTGTCTTCTGAAGAACAGTGAAGCAAGCGAATTAGTTTACTTTCGATAGCTTCTCTGACATTACAATACTTAATGTCCACATGCTTGCTCCTATTTTTCATTCTGTCACCTGTTGCCATTTTAATGTAAACAGCATTATCTTCAAACACTGTTACAGCTTCATTAACTTCTATGTTTAAATCCTTTAACAACTGTATATACCAAGTTACTTCTGAACAAAGTTCAGATAGAGCCGTGATGGCGAACCTATGGCACACGTGCCCAAAGTGGCATGCACAACCATGACGCCTGGCACATGCGGCATCGCCCGTTCCTCTTTCAGGTTTCTGATCAGCTGGCCTTTGTGCATGCAGCAGTGCCAGAAACTGGAAGAGCTGGTCTTCTGTTTTCATGCATGATCATGTGTGCCGGCCAGCTGATCGTCGCGCACACATGCAGGCCAGAAACCTAGAAGGCTAGCACATGTGCGTGGCAGAAACAGGAAGTTAGTTTTCAGGTGCATACATGCACCTGGGCAGCTCCTATTCTAGGTTGCAACCCAGACAAGCGTGCATGCACACTCAGTGCCAAAAAGGTTCATCATCACTGTGATAGAACAATAAATTCTGCCTCCACAGTAGAAATGGCTACAGTAGTTTGTTTTCTGGACTTCCATCCAATTAAAGCCCTCCAAATAATATCGCAATCCCAGAATTGGATTTTCTGGTTTGCACATCATTGGCATAATCACTGTCAACATAACATTTTAACTTTAAATCTTCAGAGACCTGTATTTGAAGACCTAAATTCCCAATTCGCTTCAAATACCTGAGAATTCTTTTTACACTGATCCAATGCAACTGTGTTGGTGCAGCAGTGAAGCAACTTAAGATGCTTACTTCACAAGCTACATCTGGTCTGGACCACTGTGAGAGATATAACAAGCTCCCTATTACTGACTGATACTGGCTCTTGATCATGGGGCTTCACTTTTGTCCTCACCCAAATTGTTGTGAAAATCTGTGCTCATAGGTGTTGGAGCAGAATTACAATCCTTCATGTTGTATCTCTCCAATAGCTGTTCAATTTTCCTTCTTTGACTGAGAACATAACCACCTTTCTCAGTTTTTGTATCTCTACACCAAGATAGTTTTGTAGTTCACCCAAATTTTTCAATTCAAACTTTTTCTCCAACTGATTAGCAAATTCCTTCATCTGTATCAGATCTTTTGCAATGAAGCAAAGTTCATCCACAAATGCTAATAATTGACAATCCCCACTGTGTAACCTTGCAGTATACATGCAACCATCAGACTTGCAACTCTTGAACACAAGACCCTTCAATGCCATATCTAAAGTGATGATCCAATTTCTGGCTGACTGCTTCTGCCCATAAATGGCCTTGCTCAGTTTATACACAGTGTCAGGCCTTTTACTTTTATACCCTAATGCTTGAACCATATAAATCTCTTCCTCTAATTCTGCATTGAGGAATGCTGTGCTTATATCAAAGGCCAAATTTTATGGCCACGTGCTGCTGCTAATGCTAGTGCCAATCTTACAGTTTCACTTTTTACCATTGGTGCAAACACCTCATCATAGTACAGGTTTTTCTTTTGCAAAAAAACTTGTGCCACTAATCTTGCCTTATAATGGACTTCATTGTTGGGTAATACTTTCCTTTTCTATACCCATTTACATCCTACAGCTTTGTAACCTTGTGGCAAAGTCATAGATGTCAATCCATTCATGGATTTCATTTCTTTGTCCATGGCTTCTTTCCACTTCACTTGCTCGACTTTGGATAGTGCCAATACTTCCTGATAGTTTCTTGGCTCATACCACACATTACACACCTTTACTTTACTACCGGAATACTTGTCAGGTGGAATCCCTTTGTTCCATCTCTCTGACCTGTGTGGCATTGACTGCTTTTGCGTGTCAACCGTTTCTTGTTCACATATCAGTCATCATCTTATCCTGACTCTTTTTCTTGTCCTTTTTTAGTTTCTCCTTCCTGAATGCTGACACTGTCACTAAGTGAGTCACCATCACTAAGTGGATCATCCCTAAAATTGGCATCAATTCTGCCCCAATTTTGCTCTGCAAAGGTAGCAGACCTGGAAATCACTATTCTCTTGCTCCCATCACTAAAGTGATAGTTCTTTGAGCCAGACTCATAGCCTGTAAACCTGAGCTTTCTAGCCTTTGGTTGACCTTTTTTCCTGATTGCTTTTGGAATATGCTCCCATGCATTGCTTCCAAACACCCTTAAATGTGCTAGAGATGGCTTTCTCCCATATATTAATGGAGTATCATTAATAGAAGAACTCCACAGCCTATTGATCAAATAATTAGCAGTCAACATGGCTTCACCCCAATACGGCCTGCTTATACCAGAATCCTTCAACAATGAGTCTTTCATTGTTTGTAAGACTTCATTACGACTTTCAACTACACCATTCTCAACTGCTGTGTACGGATTAGTGCATCTATGTCATTCCTAACTGCCCCAACCACTGTTGAAAACTTGCGGACATGAATTCTGAACCTCTGTCAGTTTGCAGCTGGCATGCCTTCTATATCTTCTTTCTATGAAGCTTACCAATTGCTTGAACTTTTGTGGCAGCTCTATTTTACTCTTTAGCAAATAGCAGAACCCAAACCTGCTGTAGTCATCTACAATGATCAGCCCATACCTTGCTCCTCCCAAACTGGTTTGCATTGGCCCAATCAAATCTGCATGTACTAGCTCTAGAGCTCTTGTTCTCTGCCTTGTGCTATTCTTGCTTACTGGGAACACCTTGGCCTTTGATGATTTACATACTGCACAGTCTAAGTATGTCTTACACCTTTGCAAGGTTAATCCTTCTCCAAACTGTTGCATCTTGTGCAACAGTCTGAAGCTGGCATGTTCAAGCTTTATGTGCAAGAGATGAACACATGAATCATGTTGTGCCACATTTCCAAATGTTTGGGCACATTGAACCTTTTGTCCCTGAAACACATAAAGATTATCATGTTTTATGCCCTGTGCACATACACTCCCATTTCTTTTTATGAGACATCTCCCATCTACAAATGTGATCTCAAACCCTTGTTTGTCTAGACTGGAGACACTCAGTAAATTATGCTCCATTTCAGGCACACATAATATATTATTAAACTTTTCCTCCAGACATGGAATCAACACATTGCCTTTTCCTATGACTTTAGCCTTCTGGCCATTTGCTAAGGCTACTGCATCTCCTCCAGCTGGATCCAATCTGTAAAACAATTTAGAATTATTAACAATTGTTTGATCTATTAACCATTTGTCTCTGCTATTACAATAGCTAAGTTTTGCAACAGCAGCATGTCTATTTGTTTGTTTTCTTCCTTGTAAACAGTCTTTCTTTAAATGAGTTTTATCCCCGCAGATAAAATATCTCCGTTTTTCCTGTTCTTTCTTCTTGGGAATTCTTGCTGGGATGTAATCCAATATCTTCTGTTGCTCTGTTCTCACCAGACATCCAGTCTGTTGCTTTGCTTTCTCTGCTCCTTGGACTCCCACCTCAGGAATTTCTCCTCGTGGTTTCTTCTAAAATTTTTATTCTTCAGAAATCAAACAGGCTTTAAGGGCTTACGTAATTTCTGGTTTATTTTCAAAAATGGCTGAAATGATGTCCCATTTTCTTCAAGACTATTTAATACCAACAGGCTTTCTGAGATTCAGGAATTTGCATTCCACACTGTTCTAATTCAACAAACAGTGTCTGCATGTGCAGCAGATTCTTTTCTACATTCTCTTGTGGCAGCAGCCAGGCTTTGTAGAATTGTCTCAATAATAGCACAATATTGCATTCTGAAGCACTCACATGCACACTTCTCGATTTCAGTCAAACCTCCTTTGCATTTTTTAAATCAGCTGCATTTAAGAATTATTCATCTTCCAAACTTAAAATGATGTAAGCCAGTGTTTTATCATCCTGCCTTAATCTGCAGCTGCTAATGGCCCCTGGGGTGGATTAATGATGATATCCCAGAGCTCCTTAGCTTTCAGGAAGCATTCCATTTTGCAGCCCAAAGAAGCCCAAATGTAGCTCTCTTTGAAATCAACAGCCATCCTGTAAGCCTTCTCTGCCTGGTTTTCCTTTTGTTTATAACACAAGCAGTCTCTCAGCTTGATTACAGTTCCGTGTTGAGCCTCAATCCTTTTTCTTCAGTTTGACTGTGTCCATGGGCTGGCTGGCTGGGATCTGGGCCCATAACCTGTTGGTTTATTTGAGAATCACCCAGCACATATTCAAAGAATTGAGCAGGATTCGTAATATAGAAAAACCTCTTTATCTACAAAATACAAAAACATGATACAAACAATACCAATGCATCTCTTGCAATGTGATAGAGAGAAGAATGAACTCTGAACACAGAATAGCTAAGCCACACCCAGACTAAAGCCAGCTCACATGGCTCTCACAGCAAATCCTGTGTCTCAGTCAAAAAACAGTTCCCATTGGCTGGCTTGTTGCCATGGCTATTCCAGTTCATAAATTCTTTATACACTGACAAAACCCAAATGCCATGCACCCCCCCCCCCTCTTCCCATTACTATTGAAGCCAATAGCAAGCATGCATCAAAGGAAAAGCCCATGCTGGAGATCCAGCTGCTATTCAACCTGTTAGGTGTTTTGTGTCAGCCATGGCAGTCTCTTCAAAGGCCACCAGATGGGGGCAAAGAGGCACCTTTGATCCCACTGGTGGGTCAAGGGCTCCAGCCCCTGCAGCCCCATTGGGGAGAGTTAATGGCCCTCCGGCCCCCTCACACACCTTGTAAGGGAGGGGCCAGGGGCCCCTATAAGAACCCCTGCACAGGGGCTGCTCCCCCCCTTTTTTGCCTTTTTCCTTTTCCCTTTTTCCCTGTTCTTGTTCTAGTCTCCCATGGGACTGACCCATGGGCTCAATCCAGGCATGGATGCCTCCATGCCTGGGAATTTATTTTACTCCACTTTTACTTCTAAATAAAGACTTAATTTGATTGCATCCTTGCATGCTGACCTTTTCTTGGAAGCGCCCTCAACGAACCATCGTTCTTCGTGAGATCCCTCACACAACCCTCCTGTAGTACAGGCATTACCCTAAGGAAAAAACATAAGACAAAATAGACAAGATAGAAGCAATCTACAGTACAGGAGAGAAAAATAATCTTAAGGCTTGTCAGAGTATTTTGTGTGAAACAGTTGAATGAGTTTGGGGGCCCCGACATCCCAAGCATTCACCCATTCAAACTGTGAGGAAGGGAAATGTTTCCAGGCCACCAAATACTATACTTTCCCTCTCTGTTTCCTGGAATCCAGGATTTCTTTGACTTCAAAGTGTTGCTCACCTTCGATGAGGAGGGGAATTGGAGGGGCAGGTTGGGCTGGTCGAAAGGGAGATACATGCTCAGGCTTTAACAAGCTAACATGGAACACAGAGTGGATCCACCTAAGCGTTTTGGGTAGCTCTAACTGTACCATGACCAGATTGACAATTCTAACTATGGGGAAAGGGCCTACATACTTAGGGCCCAGTTTCTTTGATTTCTCGGTGGTCTGTACTTTGTAGATAGGAAGACCCTATCCCCTACTTGGAATTATTTTTTGTCAGCCTACCTGTCAACTCATGAAGCATTCCTGACCTGCTCTTGAGTTGCCATAGGCAGAGGAATGGGGAACCGAGCCTCACAGCTGCAGTGAGGGAATTGCCCCTCAGTCAAAATAAAATCATATTCCAGCATCTGTAAGGACCAGCTTCTCCTCCCTTCCAAGAAAGTACGAACTCTTGAGAACTTTATATTTCAAAAGAAACCTTTTATTGAAAGGGATGAAAGTAAGTCAAAACTCAAAGGAGGCTCTGAGGTCCCTCAGGGCATGCAGTTCAGGATAAAGGAAATTAGGAACCCCTCTCCACCGTCTGATGTGGATTCCGACCAATCCGCCAGTGTGAAGATGATATTGCACCAGCCTCTCTGAGAAGCAGATAAGAAGAGCTTCTCAGGGCCATCTTGAAATCCACACATTCCCCTCCTCCTGTCTCATTTCCCAGGAGGTGAGAATTCTCCAGGCACTCCTGGTGCCAGGCAACAGTTATAAATCAGGTTAAATTTTATACAAAGAGGACCAGGCAGGAAATAGGATATTTAGGATACATAGGAAAGAGAACTAAATATGACAAATCCAAACCCCCACCCCCACCGCCTTTCTTCCACAAAGAATGGCAGATATACAGATCTGACATTGTTGTGGCTCCGTCCTCCGAGCCTATTTTATCGGAGGAAGAAGGCTCCGAACATGAAGGAGAGGAGACGGCCAGGCCTCCCTCTCCAGGACCCTCCTCTCTGGCAATGCCTCAGGTGTCTCCTGAAGGAGAAGAGATTGGCCAGGAGCCAGGTGTTTCCGAGCTGTTGGATAGTGACGAAGAAACATTGTGGTTGGACCCACACCAGCGTCGGAGAGACAAGCATGCGCAGCAGAAAAGGAGGCATGCCAGAGATTAAGCTGAGTCACTGGACCACACCCCACAGGCTATAAAAGGGAGTGTGGTGGCCATTCGGACTCTGTGACGGACAAAGCTAATCTCTGGCAAGTCACTTTGCACCTTTGGACACAACGCCTATTTGCTGTGGATTTAATTACAAACTGGACTATTCAAACTGTGTGTATTTTTGTCTGTGTTATCGGAGTAAAAGTTCTTGGCAGGCAGCCACGGAGTTGTTGCCAAGTTCCTTATCACTGACGTTGAGTGTTTGAAGAGTTTATTTAACCCTCGGCTGGCTGGTTGGGTGGGTGTGTGCGTGGTACGGGGACAGAACAGACACCATCTCTATGTCAAGGCCATCTCCACAGAGACCCACAGAGGTTGGAGGGAGGGACTTCTACAACCCACAAAATTGCTTCGTTGAGGAATGTGACTCATGACACACATTGGGGTGAGGGGGGAAAGGGTCAGAGCCAGGTCATGAATTAAGTGAGATCAGAGTTGGCTTCACTTGGAACGTGCCGACATGAAACTCCTAATAAATAACTGGATTTCTTTTGAAGCTTGGCTCGAGGTGCATGATTTAATTAGAGCATCAATCAGAACCATGACAGCAAGCCAACTCTCTCAAAACTAATCAAAACAACCAGGACTCCTGAGCCCTGGGCTCTCCATTCGCTCCCCGACTTCTGAAATGCATGGAGAGAAATTCAGGCTACCGTGGCAGAGAGCAGACCATCCAAAGAGAGCCTGATTAGGCAACCCAGAAAGAGGCAGAACTTGCCTCCACCCAAGGACTTCCAGGACCCAGTCAAAGTACAAGCCATCCTAGGCTAGCAGCCCCTCACACCTGCAGACAACTACAAAGCTTCCTAGGGTTTGCAAATTTCTATAGGCAATTCATTCCCTCCTTCACAAAGATTGCCAAACCCATGACAGACCTCCTAAAGACAGGGGGCCCATGGAAGAAGCCCTACCCGGGACAACCCCTACAGTGGGACCTAACCTGCCAAAAGGAATTTGAAACACTAAAAGAACTTTTTGCAAAGGAACTGGTGCTGAAGCATCGTGACCTTGAACAACCCTTCGTTATCCAAGCAGATGCCAGTGATTTGGCAGAGGGAGCAGTGCTACTCCAAAGAAATAGCCAAGGAAAACTACTGCCCTGCACCTACACCTCCCGCAAACTTACGGACATAGAGAGGCATTGGGCCACATGGGAAAAAGAGGCTTTTGCAGTAAAATGGTCACTGCTAATCTGGTGCCACCTGCTGGAAGGCAGATACCATTCAAAGTCTGGACTGACCACAAAATTCTGGAGGCCCTAAGGACCCCACGAAAACTATCGGCCAAACAAGTTCGCTGGGCTCAATACTTCAACCAGTTCGAATTCGTGCTAAAACACATCCAGGGGGAGGAATTTCCTAGCTGACGCCCTTTCCTGCATGCCCCAGTACAAATGCAAATGGGAGGAGGTAGTAGATGCCATCATCGCTCCCACCCATGAAGCTGCCCAAGTGACCACCAGACGACAACACCGTGACCAGCAAAACTGACCCACAAGCGATCTAACCATGAAACTCAAAACCGAACTGCTAGCAGATCCCTGGTTCTGTGACAACCGACATATCTTGACAAAAAGGGATGACCTAGCATGGAAGTGGATGAAACTCTATGTCCCAGAGTCCCTACTCACCTTAATCCTCCAGAGGAGCCACGACGTCAAATCAGCAGGCCACTTTGGGTTCCTAAAGTCTTTACACTGAGCATGGAGGTAATTCTGGTGGCCCAGCATAAAGAAAGACATGGACAATTATGTGAAAATTTGCACCATCTGCACCACAATGAAAAAGTGACTAGGAAAAACCCTCAGACTGCTGCAACCAGTGGCAGAGCCAACGAGGCCATGGGAGGAAATCACAATGGACTTTATAGTGGAGTTGCCAAAGAGTGGGGGGAACACAGTGATCTGGACTGTGATAGACTTGTTCTTCAAGCAGGCACACTTCATACCCTGCAGCAGACTACCCTCAGCCCACCAGCTAGCCAAACTGTTCCTGAAGCACATCTACTGCCTGCATGGAGTGCCATGAAGGTACATCTCAGACAGAGGGGTCCAGTTCACGGCTAAGTTCTGGAGGGAGTTCATGTGGTCCATTGGGTTGTCCCAGGGCCTTAGCTCAGCCTTTCACCTGAGCATCAATGAAAGGGGCAGAGAGACTGAACGCCATGGTAGAGCAGTACCTGAGGTGTTACGTGAACTATCAGCAGTCCAAATGGATGGACCTCCTGCCTTTTCCTGAGGTCGCATACAATAATGCTGTTCACAGTAGCACGGGGCTAACTCCGTTCAAAGGAGTGAGTAGCATGGACTTTGTCCCAATGTCAGAATACCCAAGGGATCCCCCCACCTCAGTCAGCTTGACAGACTGGCTGTCAATGCTGAAAGTAGCATGGGAAAATGTCAAGAAAGCGCTAACTAAAGTGGTACAGACCTATAAGAAGCAGGCAAGCAAACACCGATCCCCACAATGGCTGTTCCAGCTGGGGGAAAAGGTCTACCTCTCCACAAACTACTTGAGATTTAAACTTCCTACCAAGAAGCTGGGACCCAAGTTCATGGGGCCATCCCCCATAGTGAAGATTATCAACTCAGTCATAGTGCAATTAAAATTGCCCTGACTGTTAAGGAAGATACACCCGGTATTCCAAAGTAGCCTCTTAAAACCCGTGGTCACTACCCCATGAGCCCCCCAACCCAGTGGTTATAGGGGGCCAAACCCATTATGAGGTGCAATGAATCCTCGACTCGAGGTGGCACAGGAGAAAGCTCCAATATCTAATCAAGTGGAACGGCTACCCCGTATCAGAGGCATGTTGGGTAAAGAGCAAAAACATCCAAGATGACTTCCTCATAACTAAATTCCATGAAGACAACTCAACAAAACCTGGGGAAGGGTCGCACCCCTGAAATCAATACCTGTACTCATAACTATTTTTGCTTTGCACAGGTTGCCTTCAGGAAGTGAGGGAAGCTAAATGTCAACTCGTGAAGCATTCTTGACCTGTTCTCAAGTTGCCATAGGCAGGTTTAGGCTTAGATTTAGGCTTAGGTTTAGTCTTAGTCTTAGGTTTAGTCTTAGATTTAGGCTTAGGTCTAGGCTTAGGCTTAGGTTTAGGTTTTGGCTTAGCCTTAGGCTTAGGCTTAGGCTTAGGCTTAGGCTTAGGCTTAGGCTTAGGTTTAGGCTTAGGTTTAGGTTTAGGCTTAGGTTTAGGCTTAAGTTTAGGCATAGGCTTAGTTTTAGGCTTAGGCATAGGCATAGGCATAGGCTTAGTCTTAGCTTTAGGCTTAGGCTTAGGCTTAGGCTTAGGTTTAGGCTTAGGCTTAGCCTTAGCCTTAGCCTTAGCCTTAGCCTTAGCCTTAGCCTTAGCCTTAGCCTTAGCCTTAGCCTTAGCCTTAGCCTTAGCCTTAGGTTTAGGTATAGGTATAGGTATAGGTTTAGGTTTAGGTTTAGGTTTAGGTTTAGGCTTAGGTTTAGGCTTAGGCTTAGGTTTAGCCTTAGGTTTAGGCTTAGGCTTAGGCTTAGGCTTAGCCTTAGCCTTAGCCTTAGCCTTAGGCTTAGGCTTAGGCTTAGACTTAGGTTTAGCCTTAGGCTTAGGCTTAGGTTTAGGCTTAGGCTTAGGTTTAGGTTTAGGCTTAGGTTTAGGTTTAGGTTTAGGATTAGGTTTAGGCTTAGGCCTAAGGGGATGAGGATGGGGATGGGGATGGGGAACCAAGCCTCACAGCTGCAGCAAAGGAATTGCACTTCAGTCAAAACAAAAGCACATTCCAGCTATCTCTATGTCAAGGCCATCTCCACAGAGACCCACAGTGGCTGGAGGGAGGGACTTCTACAACCACAAAATTGCTTCATTGGGGAATGTGACTGATACCTTGGGGGGAGAGGGGAACATGGTCAGAGTTGGCATGTGAATTATGTGAGGTCAAAGTTGGCATCACTTGGAACATGCCGACATGAAGCTCCTAATAAATACAGTAACTGGATTTGTTTTGAAGCTTGGCTCGAGGCTCATGATTTAATTAGGGCATTGGTCAGAACCCTGACACTGTCACTGCCTTATGGGTGATGGCCAAATACATTGAAGTTGTTCAATCCATTCTACTAAGGAAAGGATCTGGGGTTTCCCCTGGGGCAGTTCTTATATGGGTACGAAATCCTGACTAGAAGCAATTTTAAATGGGGTGAAGCCAGTGCTACTATGGATTGAGTTATTGTAAGCAACCTCTGCAAATGGCAGCAAGTTGGGCCCATTAGTTTGGGGGGCGGTGCTTAGACCCTGGGCAGAGCTTAACAATTTCAGGAACTCCCTCCAGAAGTGGGAGGTGAATTGTACCACCCTATCTGAAATGATGCAATCAAGAACCCCATGTAGCCTATACACATGTTGGATAAATAGTTTGGTGAGTGTTTTTGTGGAGGGAATCTTGGGGCAGGGTATGAAGTGCACCTGCTTGGAAAATAAGTCTGTGATCATCCAAATGACTGTGTTCCCCCCACTGTCAGGTACTTCAATAATAAAGCCCACAGATATTTCCTTCCATGGGGCACTAGGACTGGCAACACTCTGGAGGAGTCCAGCAGGCTTCCCTGGAGGCCTCTTAGCAGAAGCACACACAGGAGCACTGGCCACATAGGTCTCTATGTCCTTTTTCAATGAGGGATACCAAAACTGCCATTTGACCAGATGTAAAGTTTTCATGAAGCCAAAATGCCCAGCAGCTTTCAAATCATGGGCCCATTGCAGCACAATCCCCCTAAGACTGGGGGGAAGTTTAGCACCAATCCAAGCCAGGCCATCTCACATGGTGCACTTTTTTGAGTGGGATAAACTTTTCAGCACTCCTTTCAGCTCCACACTTATGTCACTGGGAGGGTTGAGGTCCAGTTTTCCCTGGGCTCTATTGCAGCTAGTTGCTTGGAAGGGATAACTGGATGGATTACTTCTGGCCGAGCGCTATTATACTGGGGCAATGTAGACAAAGCATCCGCCATAAAGTTCTTCCCCCCAGGAAGGTAGCGCAAGGAAAAATTAAAATCGTTAAAGTATTGCGACCATTAGGAAATGAGGGGATGAATTGTCTATAAAAGTTTGCAAAACTCAGGAAACTGCTTTCTGATGCGGGGGGGGGTGTCCACTCCATGACTGCCCACACCTTCTCAGGGTCCATTTCTATTCCCTCATGAGATATACACAGTGGTAGGATTCAGCCGGTTCGCACCAGTTTGCCCAAACCAGTAGCTAACATGCCCAGCCACGCTCCTTGCTCCTCCCAGCAATTCACCTCAGATGAGGCTGATATGTCTGACAATGGCTTTGCCATGTTGCCCCCGAGGTGAACCTTCGGCCGAATGGGCAGGTCTGGAGCGGGTCTCCCTCCCTTGGTATGCCGCTTCCCGTATTTAATTTTGGAGCCACACGGGTGAGGGCACACACCCCACACACCCCCGAGCAGTGATCCCTGCCACCATCATGCAAGCCAGCCAGCCAGCCAAGCCCAAACCCGTGAGCGAAGGAACCGTCATCATCCACCAGCTGGCCCTCGCCCGCCCGCCTGCCCAATCAGGTTGTGAGAGTGCCTGGCCTCCCAGCTGCCCCCCCGCCCTCTGAAATGGCAGCAGCAGCAGCAGCACGCTCCCATCGTCCCAGAAACACTATAAAGCCTCTGCAGCCTCATGTTGTGCTA
Source organism: Arizona elegans (assembly GCA_022577455.1). Taxonomy (NCBI): domain Eukaryota; kingdom Metazoa; phylum Chordata; class Lepidosauria; order Squamata; family Colubridae; genus Arizona; species Arizona elegans. Next base: position 43,898,044 of record JAKOOJ010000006.1, read on the forward strand.
CTCAGCTGCCTCGGGAGTGAGGGGGAATAAAGAGGCCAGCCGGCAGGCTGAAGCATCGCTGGCTTTGCTGTCCTGCTGCTGCAAAGTAGAATGCAATACCTTCTCTCTTGCCGCACGGCCCTCCCAATCAGCAGAGGCTCCCTAGATGAGAAAGCTGGCCAGGGTCAGTTCTAGCTTTGCTATCCATCGCAGCTAGGAATCTCAAACAAAGCCCAGAATGAATGCTTGTGTTGCAGCAGCCAATCTGGGCGCTAGCTAGGCAGGTGGCCTGCAAACTCCGTGGTCTTCCGAGAAGTTTCACTCGCTGAGGCACCAGGACTTTTGATGACGGGATGGGGTCCTTTGGGCACTTGGTTTGGCTAACTAGCCCACCCTCTGCCTCAGCAAGTGGCGCGCAAAAGTTCAACCGGGCTCCTCGAGAGGTGGAGTTTGCAGGAGGCCAATCCAGGGGCTGGTTGTAGTCCAAACGTTCATTCTGGGCTTTGAGATTCCTGGCTGCAATGGGCAGCAAAGCTATGTTCGTCTTTCTGATCCAGCAGCTGGAAAAGGGGGCAGAGAAAAAGAGTCCTGTTGACAAGGTATGCGCGGGTCGGAGGGGGGAAGAAATGCAAACTTCAGGCTCCTGGTGTGGCACGGGGCTTTGGGCAAAGGCTGGAGGGAAGGGCCTCTGGCTCACTTGCACTCTCTCCCTCCCCAGTCTAGGTTGATGCAGGCAGAAGCTCACATTGCCCTTCCCAAGGCTGCTGTTGGAGAAGCTGGGCGCCGGTGAGGGCTGGCTTTTTGTCTAGCTTTGTCCGGCTGTCAGGGCGGAAACAGACAGGGGCCTGGGGAGGAAGCCATGCTCCCCCAACAGCTGGACAAAGCTATGCAAAAAGCCAGCCCTCACCGGCTTCTCTGACAGCAGGCTTGCAAAAGGCAACATGGTTCCTCCTGCAATCAAGCTAGAGTGGGGAGGGGGTGGGAGCACGAGTGAGCACTGAGGAAACCGCAGGAGGAGGGAAGCCAGGCAAAGGGGTGAGCAAGGACATCCACAGCATGCTGTAGCACATGCACTCCCTCAGCCCCCTTCTTTCGGAGGGCTCCAATCAGCTCCCCTGCCTCTCCTCTCACCCCATTAGCCAGCCTGCCAGCAGGAGGTGATTTGGTGGGCTTTATTGCGTTCCAGGCATTTCCCATGCGAATGCATTCCCTCCCCCCATTTGCAATGGAGGGAGGTGTTTGGGGAAGACAGCAGGGGAATGGGGGGCTGGCAGAGGAGCAGCTTTCAAGCCATTGGTTTTTGCGGGGTGGAGAGTCTCCCCCTAGGCAGAGGAACACTTTCCATTTCGGTAGCTCCTTCCCCCCCCCACAGTAGGGAAAATAATTTTTAAAAAAAAAAACCTACAAAATGAGATGCTTTGCCTCCCCTGGACAGTAGAGCTGCATCTCTCATTAGTGCTGAGAGGCTGAGGAGAAGGCATGGGGTGCCTGCCAAAAAGTCTTTCTGAGAGCCTCACCTGTAGCAGAGATGAGAATGTCAACTGTCTCTAGCCCCTAGTTCTCCTTAAGCATTGCCAAATGAGGAGCAGCACTGGCAGACTTTTTAAGCCTAAAGCAGAGAGGGAAGGAGGGTGGGAGAGAGATATCCAATCCAACCTCTCTGTGTGTGAGAGAGAGGGAGAGGAAGAGAGATGTGGCTTCTTGGGGGTGCATTTTGGAGAAATGTCAAGAGAAATGTCAAAAGGGCAATCAATTTGGGATTAAATTCCAAATGAAATTGGGTCTTCAGGGTAAGGAGATATTAAGAACTTTCAACTGCAGGTTTCTAAAAATCTCATTAAAAGGAATGTCTAGAGCTCTTTAACTCATTAGTCCAGAGGGAGCAAAAGAGATAGAGTCCCAATGAGTGTCTTAACCAGTGGTGGGTTCTAACTGGTATTACCACCAGTTCGCTTCATGCATGCGCTTTGCGTGCGATCTCCCCGAACTGGAGAGAACCAGTAGCAACCCACCACTGGTCTTAGCTATTTAGCTTAGGAATACAGAATAACAGAGTTTATAGGGACTTTGGAGGTCTTCTAGTCCAGGGGCCCCCAAACTTGGCAGCTTTAAGACTTGTGGACTTCAACTCCTAGAATTCAGCAAGTATAGCTGGCTGGAGAATTCACGGAGTTGAAGTTCACAAGTCTTAAAGCTGCCAAGTTTGAAGACCTCTGTTCTAGTCCAACCCCCTGCTCAGGCAGGAAAACTGAGGATGCCAATCTGAGTGGAGGGCCTGGGAAAGGTGTCAGAATAATAATTAGAAGAGACCTTGGAGGGGACCCTTTACCATTTCAGAGAAATGGCTGTCCAGTCTCTTCTTGAAAACCTCAAGTGTTGGAGCACCCAGAACTTCTGAAGACAAGCAGTTCCATTGGTTAATTGTTCTCACTGTCAGGAAGTTTCTCCTTAGTTTTAGGTTGCTTCTCTCTTTGTTCAGTTTCCATCCATTGCTTCTTGTTTTGCCTTGTGGTGCTTTGGAAAATACATTGCCCCCCCCTTCTTTCTGGCAGCCCCTTAAAAGCCTGTTGCCTATCACACTCTTGGGCAAGACATGTGAGCCATTTCCTCCTTTCAGCGGTCCATGAAAGTATATCTATAGTATATAGATGCAGATAATAAAGTTGAAAAAAGTGAACAACGTTTTACAGAACTATAGATACGTTGAGGCTGGAGGTGACAAGGAGTGGCTAGGAGGGGAGGGGAGGGGCTGGGCAAAGCACCCCTTGACATGAGTGATGTCAAGTTGGCCATGCCCACCCAGTCACATGACCACTCAGCCATGCCCACCCAGTCACATGACTACCAGGCCACACCTACCAAGCCACACCCACAGAACCGGTTGTTAAAAAATTTGAATCCCACCACTGGATATACAGTAACCCAAATAGTCAATTTTATCCTGGTGAAATTCACACTTTGACAATTTGTTGTACAGTTCAGCAGCCCTGAGTTTTTTCTGGACTATGCACACTAGCTTCACATGTTCTTCCATAGTTTCAGTGTAGATAAGAATGTCATCTAAGTAAACCAGGACCCCCTTGTACAAATGCTCATGCAGCACCTCATTGATCAATTGAATGAACACAGCAGGTGCCCCTTGTAATCCGAATGAGAGCACCCTGAACTGGAAGCAACCCAAAGGGCAACTGAAAGCAGTTTTCCACTCATCTCCCTCCTTAATACAAACTGTAATAAGTTTCTCTCAATCCATCTTAGTAAAAATTTTTCCTTTGGACAGATGAGCCATCATGTCCTTTATTAAGGGCAATGGATAAACATTCTCCACATACACCACGTTAAGCCCTTTATAGTCCATGCATAAGCAAAGAGACCCATCCTTTTTTTTTCATGAAACAACACAGGGGCAGCCACTCATGGCCTAGCTGGTTGGATGAAACCTCGCTTTAGATTTTTGTCAATAAAAGCTCCTCCAGCTCTTGTGGGTCATTGAGTAGATCTTTGGCTTAGGGAGTTTCACCCCTGGAGGATTTTTATGCTGCAGTCTATGGGGTGATGGGGCGGGAGCATATCTGAGCCCCTCTTGCTGAATGCCTCCCTGAGGTCCCAGTATTCTTTTGGGATTTTCTCCTCACCATCTAGGAACTCGCTTGCCACAGCTCCTAGCTTCCTCACAACCTTGGCTCTGGGTGGGGTTTTGCCCCCTCCTTCCCGGCTGTGTGGAATAGAGTCATAAAAGCCCTTTCCTCCAATTCACATGAGGGTTCCATTTTCAGAGACAGGGTAATCCAAGCAAGAGGGATCGCTTCATTCTGGGAGCTACAATGAAACTCAGTGTTTCTTGGTGATTCCCCCATCCACATCTCCACTGGTTCATTTACAAAGTGAGCTGGGCCTCCCCCAGCTACCGACCTATCCAGCTGGCAAAATGCTATGGGCAACCTCAGTGTTCTCAGACTCCACCATCAGTTTCTCTACCATCTTGGGGCTAATCATGCATCTTGTGCATCTGAGTCCAAAAGGGCTAGCATCTTCCCCTGGGCACCAGACGAAGGCACCCGCAGTTCCACTGGGATGGACATGTGAGGGTACATGCGGACTTACCAAGGGGTGGGAGCAGGGATGAAATGCTGCTGGTTTGGACCGGATCGCCCGATCCGGTAGTGATGGAGGCGGGTGGTTCAGAGAACTGGTAGCAAAAATCCCTGCCCCCCCCCCCATGCCCAGCTGAGCCACACAATCATCAGAGGCTTTTTTTTTTTACTTTTAAAAGCATTTTTTCTACAACCTCTTCGGTGGAAAAAATGCTTTTAAAAGTAAGCCACGTCCACAGAAACCCCCCCCCCTTTTTTTTTTAAATGCCTCTGATGATCCCAGCTGAGTTGCCTGATCAGCAGAGGCTTTTTAAAAGAATTTTTTTTAAAAAAAAAAAAAGCCTCTGCCGATCAGGCAATTCAGCTGGGATCATCAGAGCCTTTTGAAAGCATTTTTTACAACCTCTTCGGCGAAGAGGTTGTAGAAAAAATGGTTTTAAAAGTAAAAAAAAAATTGGCCACACCCACCCAGTCACATTACCCCCCCACCAAGCCACGCCCACAGAACCAGTAGTAACAAATTTTAGATTTCACCACTGGGTAGGAGTCTCCTCCAGGGTGGTCAGAGTTTCCAGATCTTTCTGGCCAGGAAGGACAAACTCAATGACCTCTACCCCTTTCAGTGCTGTTTTGCAGTGCTTTGATGGCTGCTTCTCAGGCTTCCTGCCCCCAGCAGTTGTCAGCTTGGAGCTTGGCTTGGTGAGGCAATCTGCTGCTTGGTGACCCTCCTTCCCACACTTGAACCACACTGTGGACCTTGATTTGGCTGCTCTCGAGGCCTCTTTAGGGGCAGGGGGAGAGGCTTGCTCCAGCTGCGGCTTCCACAGTGCTAGTCTCTAGCCAGATCGATTTCCACCTTGGCTGCCAACACATACCAGCGCTGAAGGTCTTGAGGGGCTCCCCGGGAGATGCAGCTCTGATAGATGTCTTCGTTAAGCCCATCTTTGTAGCACTCCATTAGGACCTCTGAGAGCCAGCCATGCAGGTGGCAGGCCAATTCACAAAACTCCTGGGTGTATTGTGCTACTGACCTCCACCCCTGGTTTATGGTCTTCATCCTGGTCCTTGCCTTGCATTTGGCTAGGGGGTCCTCGAACCGCGTGCAGAGTGCCATCATAAACTGGTTGTAATCCCTCACAATCATCATTGTGAAGAGTGACCATCCAATCTGCTACAGCTGCTTCCAGGGCCATGGTGACACATGGCTGCTTCTGCTCCTCATACTCCTGCATGTGATTCTAGACTTGAGCTAGGAAGAATCCCAGGGCTTTGGGGTCCCCTTCTTTGGAATTCAGTGACACCAGGGGGGCCTGGGCTGCAGAAGCAGCAGCTGCCAGGACAGATATAGCCAGAGCTAGCCCCTGCTGAGCTACATGAATTGCAGCTGGGGTTGCAGAGATGGCAGCTCCCCCTGCTGCCTGTCCAGCTTCTTCACATGCTGGCAGGGCATGCTTCTGTGCAAGGGCCCCCCGAGCTCTCTGACTCTCGAGTGCTTTGTGCAGAAGTTGCACTGCATGGATCAGCAGGAGGTCCTCTTTTTCGGCTTCCTGCAAGGCATAATCTCCCCGCTGGGCTCTGGCGACAATCAGAGTCACCTCTGGGGGGGGGGGGTGCTCCTCCAGGTCTTCCATGCATCCTACACCCAGTGACCATCTGGCTCGGACTGGTTTCTCCTTGAGCTGCAGCTCCTCCAGCCACTCCATCTCCTTATGGCCATGGTGTGGCTGGGGGGAGGTTGACCCCAGGGCTCCCCAATCTTTCTGGTTGCTCCCGTGGGTTGACATTGTGTGCTCAGCCCCCTCAGTAGACTGAGTCTCTGGGTTGGCCAATAAAGCAGATCTTGCTTAATGTCAGGCCTTACTCTTGTTTAAAACCAAAGAAAGAAAACCCCTGACTCCATTGCGGTAGAGAAGAGGTACTTTTTCTGAGTTCAAAATGTTAGCAGAGAAAGCAAAGCAAGATCTGATTCAAAAGCCTCGAAAGTTACAGGTTGAAAGTTTCCCCCAGGGACCCAGGCTGAATGTCCAATTCATGTCCTGCATCATGTCATGTTAAGTTCATTTTCAGGTATTTTCATCCATCTGGAGTTCTAGGACAGTTGGCCTTGATTGGGTGTAAACAACTCCACTTAGCAGCGCAGTAATTCTTGAGAGCAAACCTCCCTTTTTGTTCACATGGGCCTTCACCAAACCAGCTCACTTACCAAACCCAAATGCCATCCCCCCTCCCCGATAGCAAGCATGTATCAAAGGAAAAGCCCATGCTAGAGATCCAGCTGACAATGTCATAGAAAACAGCAAAGCACTGTACCTGGTCACATGTTAGGCTGTAAGAAAGGTTTGCTTCTGCTAGGTGCCTAGCACTCAGTAAAATATGTTCTAGTATCCTACAAGTTATGTTATATGCTTACAGATGATTTATCATACTAGCAGGAAACTGAAAATGATTAATATCAGAATTTGGTACACTTTTCTACTCATCATTGTTATTATCTAGGGTGAAGATATTCTCTGACTATTGTTATGTATTATCTTTCTCTGTCTATCTATATATATTTTTGCCTGTCTATGTCCATATATAATCTATCTATCATCTATCTATCCATCTATCCTTATACGCTACCACATTCCACAAAGACTGATGGCAATATCGAATTAAAACCTCAAACAACAGACAAATTAGTCAATCAATAAATCATACTATGAAAAAAAAATACTAAGTGAAATGACAGTTCCAACAGTACTGCTATAGCTAATATAAACAGGCATTCCACAATCCATATTAATATGTATTTGTTCTAGAATGAAAGGGTGGCGTTTTTTGTATGTTCAGATTTGCTACAAGCTGGAAAAAGATCTGAAAATATAAATTTCAATTGAAATCACTCTAGGCAATAAAATATTCTGAAAAACCTGTTTTTCCAACTATATATATAGTTTTTGCGGGTGTGTGTATGTAAAAAGTTAAAATCTCGGGTGTTTTCCCATGTCATTAAAAGTCTATTAGTTAAAATGCTTAAAATTTTGAGCTGGGATCTTAGCCAGGATTTTAAGTATTTTAACTAACAGACTTTTAATGACACGGCAAAACACCCGAGATTTTAACTTTTTACACACACACACACACACTCACACACACACATGAATTATACCACAAATAATATTTGATTTGACTTGAATTACTATAAAGCCTCCAACCTAAAAAAATTAAGATGTTGTAATAAACATATTTGCCAGTAGAGGGCAGAACATACACATGTAACTTCTGCAAAGATCACATAAATGAATATTTTAGTGATTTAAAAGGGACCTGGTCCTTCTTCTTTAATCTCTCATGGCAAAAGAATGACAACAAAACAACCTTCAACCATCAAGGAAAACAATATGCTCTGAAAGTTGTTAAAAACTCAAATCTAGCTCTATTAGTTGATAACTGTTGCCAGCCACCCAGTCCAAATTACTGTGATCTTTTAAACTCTGTACCATACTGCAAAGAAAGCCAAAAGAAAAATAATATAACAGTCTAACAAAAAGTGTACACCACACTTGTTTCTAGGGAAAAAATTTACCTTGGCATGGTGATTAAAATGAATGCAAAATAAAAATTCTCACAAACAGGGCTTGTGTAAACTTTTGACATGGGGAATTGGAATTTCCCAGTGCTATTAACACTTAGCAGTTGGTGCCCTGTACCAGCCAAGAACAAGTGATTAAGGGGTATTTGTTTAAACTAATTTCAGTCTGTATACTGGGTCTATGGAGACTGGGGTTACTCTGCTGGAATTGTGCAACACTACTAATTGGTTACAAATTTAACAGTGGCAGAGTTCCCATAGGAGCATTGCTATGTATTCATTAACTGTACTTTCTCTACAGATCTATTTGTGGATTAAGCATTTGTGGCATGAGGTGCCCTGGGCTGCTTCTGAACAGTTGGTTAGCGGTATGCCATTGTATTAGTCTTCTCCATCCCGCAATTTATTACCAATGTATAAATAATAATTGAATGGAGTCCTATGAGATCATTTCAGAAACCAAATTATAATTGCATACACTCATTGGGGTTGTTCACGTATGTCAGCAAGATTACAAGGAAAGAAAAATGACACATAACTTGCATTGCATGCTGGTCTTCAAATTATTGATCCCTGGACAATTTTCTATTGTCCTACAGGAAACTAAAATGTCTCTATTTAGTTTAGTTTATTTATTTGGTTACTGAGATGAAAATAATAATAAGAATGTAAGGACCTATTAGCTGTGCAGTCATACACATAAACAAACAAGACTAATGCCTCTATTCAATAGACTGGGACATACATCCCAGAGGATGGTGGAATTCAATTTTTTTTACTACCGGTTCTGTGGGCATGGCTTGCTGGGCATGGCAGGGGAAGGATACTGCAAAATCTCCATTCCCACCCCACTCCAGGAGAAGGATACTGCAAAATCCCCATTCCCTCCCCACTCCTGGGGGAAGGATATTGCAAAATATCCATTCCCACCCCACCAGCCAGAGGTGGTATTTGCCGGTTCTCCAAACTACTCAAAATTTCCGCTACCGGTTCTCCAGAACCTGTCAGAACCTGCTGAATAGCACCCCTGGATGACAGCCATCCATCGATAACAAGCTGCTTTCTTTCCCTCTTGAATCTCATTGCATATCACAGATAGGTAGGTAGATAAGCAACAAAGGGACTTTGCACTTCAGATATAAATAAGGGGATATCAATGAAAATAAATTTAATCATAACACAACAATCTAAAAAAACACAAATAATAAATGTTAAAATGACAACATGTTATTTACACATCCACATTTTGTTTCAGTTTGGATTAGGAATCTCTGGAAGCATTATCTTCCTCCTTCTAGAATAAGGATTGGAGAACGGTCATTTGATCTAATCTGCCAATCATAATGAAAACTGCACCTGGCAGATGTTGCATTTATATCTGACAAGCTACTGTATTTAATTATTTCCTATGCAAAACATTATGGGCACACTAACTAAAGAATTAATCTAAACTGCCACCTGATTTCACTTCTTATTTAACAAGATAGCCAGACCCCTCAAAAGAGCAGTCAATGTAATTTCCTTGCTGGAGTAATCCATGATCGATTCCAGTTTATTAAATAGTATCATACTGGTTTTCTGGGATCCAGAACACACTATGTGATGATTTAGGGAACACTTGTCAATGGCTTGAGAATTCTACCCTGCTCCATTCCATAGTAGAATTGATGAGCAACCCACAGATTCCCTATTTTTTTTTAAATTTGATTTATATGCCGCCCTTCTCCAGAGACTCAGGGCGTTAAGCAATAGCCTTCATACTTTTGTATATTTATACAAAGTCAGCTTATTGCCCCCACAAACTGGGTCCTCAATTTACCTACCTTAGAAAGGATGGAAGGCTGAGTCAACCTTGAGCCTGGTGAGATTCGAACTTACAGTAATTGCAGACAGCTGGTGTTAATCACAATGCTATCAGTCTGCTGAGCCACCAGGACCAGCAGACTGTCATTTATTATATTCAATTCTCCTAATATTTATAAAACCAGAATGTTGTATCTCTTTTATAACTTGTGCACTATTAGTTTCAGTTCAGTTTAACACATGACCTGATTTGTTTTTATTCTTTGAATACCAATAATTTTATTAGTGTTTTCTAGTCAACTGATGCTCCATTCTTTTCTATGCACTGTAAAGAGGTTTCAATCATGATGTTTACATTTAAAACAGCCTGTGGGGTTCAAACAGCCTATTGGTGCTGTTTGAACCACTTAGGACATCCTAAGTAAATTGGGTTGAACCTTCGTAATGCAGTACTCTCAAAAGTTACCCCACCTTGCAATTCTGAATGATATCTTGGCTGACAGTATCACAAGGTATTGTGGAGTTTTAATGTGCAACATCTGACCTTTATGAGTTATTCACATTTTTATATATCATCAATTAACTTGTAATTTTTGACTGAACTATTAGGAAACTGTCACTTACAAACAAAGCAATAGTTCAGAGCAACTGAATTAAAGAAATTAAAAGAATTAAAAGAAAATATGTAAAATTGGTATTTATTCATTGGTTTCAAATTGGCTTTATTTTCCATTGTATGCTAGTCAATAATATTCTATGGTAGAAAGAAAAATCCATCTGGTTCAGTTCCAAGCTGGGAGAAAGGTGCTGGAAATAAAATGGAGACTGATTGGATTCCATTATTGATGACTAGAACCAACATGTGGTTCAGTGACAGCTAACAAATTGGTTGAATGAGTGGATGGATCTTTATAGGTTTTGGTGATGCTGCTGGGGGTTGTGCAATCTCTGAAATGCCCCTAGGGGGTTGTGCAATGTAGTGAGCTCTATATCCTTTGCTATTCTAATGGTGGTGGGTTAATCCAATTATGTCCTAAAGGTAATGTCCTGTTCTTAGGATTTGGGTGGAGAAGGATATAAATTTTAATCCCATTGCTGGAGGTGAAGGTGTTTTGCATGTGAATAGGCTGGGCCAGTGTGAATACATATGTATCCAGTTCTCAGGGCAGCTGATAAAGAAAACATCTTCACACTTGTGTATTGGCTAAATTCTGCACTCTGGTTTAAGGGAGGGGTCTCTACTGCTTTAATCCTACTTGTCTTGCCTAAGGGTATTCAGACGTTGCTTTGAATCCATTGTTGTCACTTCTGCTTAATAAAAGGTTCCTTTTGAGATACTACATTTCAAGGGTTTTTACTTTCTTAAGTTGGAAGGAGAGGGATAGAGGATCGGAAGCATTGCAGCGAGACAGTCGGGGAATTGGCGGGCTCTGATAAGCTCCACAAAAACCCAGACTGTCGAACCGCTGCCAAGGGGTCTTCGAACCAGAACCGTCCTATAGGGACAGGGTGAGGCACCTCAGAAGACCAAGGCAAGTTCTTTGAAGGTCAGAGGAATCTCTCTCCGATTTGGTGGCGGAGGCGGCAGCCATTACGGCTTTCAAGAAGCTGTGGCAACCGGACTAAGTATTGAGCAGGAGCGGTGAATGCAATGGAGTTTTTGAAGTCAGGTGAGTGACAGCCAACCCATAGGAGAAATAACAACAACAACAAAAATTATTTTAAAACCCAAACCCCCAGCATAAAACTAGCGGCTAATGGGCATGGGGGAAGAAAAGAGAATGCAAGCGGAATTTAAAGGGACAAAACCCGAAAAGAACATTGATCTTTGAATAAAATTAACTGGAAAATTTAAAGAAAATTAGAAGAAACAACCCCAAAATTGGCTAAAGGATTGGAAAGAAAATAAATAGATCCTTTCTTGTTGAAGGCTAAGAAAAATAAAAGCAATTGGATATTAAGCCCTGCAACAGAAGTGCTTTATACCAAAAAAAAAAAAGAGGGGAAAAGTATTATTTAATTTGGACTGGACTATAAAACTGATTTGGTATTTTTAAAGTTAAAAAGAAGAAAAAAGAAGCTAGATTGTTAACAAAGATTGATACAAAATGGACACTGTTAAACAATTAAGAGAATTGTGGATTCTAGAGAGACATCTTCAGGAGAAAAAAGAGCATTGCAATTTGGAATCTTTGTTTTGGAAAACTGAACTATGTCAGTGATAATAGGTGTGAGAACTTTCGGGGAGGATTGCTTTGTCTGCAAGTGGCTTGACTTTGGGAAAAAAAGGAAAACAATGGAACTTTTAAATTTGGAACAATACTAAAATAGAAAGAATAAAATGGCGCAGGAATTTAGAGAAATGACGGAAATGATGTATTCGTAGGGGAAAGCGGAAATAAGAGGAATAATTACGATGCTACCTGGAGAATCGAAACTTGAGGATCCAAAAACTGAGAAAGAGCATGTTCAAGCTGACAAGGAAACAAAGATGGAGAAGCAAGACACAGAGACTGAAAACAAAGAAGAACATAAAGACAATGAGATTAATTCTGGAAAACTAATTGAATATATGGATAGTAATAATAAAAAGGAGGTTTTTAGAAATTACATTGGGATTAAAAATGGAAAAAACAGAAAAGGCAGAAAGAGACAAAGAAGGAGAGAAGGGAGGAATAGAAAGAACACAAAAAATTTAAATGATTACACTGGGATTAACAGTGGGGGGGAAAAAGAGGGAAAGGATGGGAAACAACAGGAAATAGAAGAGTCCAGATTTGTGAAACACAGAATGATTACACTGGCATAAACAGTGGGATGAATAATGGGGAAGTAAGAAAAGGAGAAAAGAGATGGGAAACAATGGGGAAATTTAGAGCAAAAGAGGAGAGCTCAAGATTTCAAAGTACAAAAGAAAAAAAGGGGCAAGAAAAAGGTAAAAATAAAAATGGGAAGGGAGAAAAAGAAATGAAAGAGAAAGATGCTATATGTATTTAGAATTGAAATATAAATTGTAGTAAAAAAATGGGAAACCATATGATTGCAAAAATGAAATGAATAATAATTGGAATAGTTAACACCATCCAATTACAAAGCTTTTACTTTGTAGTGAAAAACAATTGCATAGTCTTTTAATCAATCCAAGTCTTTAGCCATTCAAATCAGTCCGAAGTGACAGATATCTTCTTACCAGACAAACAGCAGTTGGTAATAAACAGCAATTCAACGCTGGTAACAAATCATGATGGTAGCATATCCATCCACTATGAGAACTCCTTCATACACGATGAGAGCAGTTCCAACCAACAAGTCAAGCAGCAAGTCAAGCAATGATGAAAGCAGGTCCAACAATGCCTATAGCTTGGCTCTCTCCTTATATACAGTTTACACTAGTAATTATCCACTTAAGATAAGTGAAGTCAGCAGTGCAATGACTCAGCAGTACAATTATGATAATTGCAGTCAGCAGTTAGTCAGCAGTCATTAGTCATTACAATGACTCAGCATTACATTTAAAGTTACAGAATACATTTAAAGTGATAGAACACACTTCCGGTTTGCTGCTTGTCCCCGCCGGACGCTCCTTCGGGATCGTCGAACCCACAGCCTGTAAGAGCCACCTTTATAGCGGAATGGCGGCTCGAAAAAACTCTGTTTCCATTAGGAAACGGAGATAGAGCCGGCTGGGGTGGGTAGAGTCCTCTGCCTAATCCCAAAAGTTTTTTATTTACTTTTGGGACGGAGCGGAAGAGACTCCCCGTATCCCCAGCTGATGCTCCGGGCTCTGGGAGATCTCTGCTACATGCAGAGCTAGGTGGCAAAAGCAAGCCTAATTTAATAAATTTGTTAAATTAATTAAAGAAGATGTGAGCTGGACCTCTGATCCTGAAGCGCAAGTATTTTTCTTATTTTAGAAAAGTTACTGAAGTTGTTTAAGAAGTGAAAGGAAAAAAGATTTTTAAAATGGTGACTGCTGCGGCTTGAAGAGAGGCTGAAAGGGAAAGTCCTTCCGTTTTTTATTACAAAGTAGCAGAATGAATACTTCTGGCTGTAATTGAAGGCAAAACCTCACTCTCACTCTTGTTTTTTTTCTTTTCTTTTTTCCTGGGGATCTGATATTGATCTTGGTTGGAAACAAGCTTTTTTTTCTCTTTTCCAGTAAATCTTGTCTGTGTGGAAAATGGCACTGAGACTTATACAGTTAGACAAACAGGCAGTGGGGGGGGATTCCCCCATTAACAAATTACATGAACAAGTTCTAACTCTTCAGTCTCAGAAACCTGACTTTAATATAATAGAATTTCTCCTTGAAGAGATTGTAAGAAGGGATGAGATTGTGAACCAGCAACTTGAAAAATTTAAGCAGGAAATTAAAGAAATTGGTGAATTGGTGAAATCAAAGTTTGATTTTTTGAATCGAAAGATTTTAAAAACAGCTAACGGTTTATCAGACTTTCTGATTCAGTTGGATGCAAATACTAAACTATTAGAGTCTAAAATGAAAGAAACTGAGGAGAATTTGGATGACAAGATCCAAAAAATTAAAAAGGATTTGGTAAACACTCAGGATAATAGTTCAGAAGACAAACCTAAAATGGAGGTTGATCAAAAGACTGGTAATGAAGAAAATGTACAACAGAGGATTGAAAGAGAAGTTTTAATGATCCAATATAATTTTACAGAATATGCAATTAGACTGAGAGGTCTGCAGGAAAATAACAGAGATGATTTAAGGAAAATATCTTCTGAAATTCTGGCTGGGATTTTAAAGGTTCAACCTGATGAAGTGTTTTGCAGGATTGACAGAATTTATAGAATAAACTCCTGGTTGGCAAAGCAAAGGCAATTGCCTAGAGATGTGGTGATTTATTTTACAGATAAAGAAATTAGGAATAATATTGTGCAGAACTCTTTTAATTCTACCTTGCAATTTCATGGAAGAAAGATTTGGATTTTTAAGGAGCTCCCGCCTAAGATGTTAATGGAGAGGAAGAAATTTGGTTTTCTAGTGACTGAGTTAAAAAAAAGAAATATCCTATTTAGGTGGGATGTCCCAGTTGGTTTAATATTGAGACACCAAGGAGTAAGATACCAACTGAACACTGTTGAAAAAGCAGAAGAATTTTATCAAAAAAATTTAAAAATGAATTTAACATCTTTAGGCACAATACAGGACAAGCAAAAGGAGTTGGAAACAAAGGGAAAATATCAAATTACAGAGGCTGTGGTAGATAAATTGTCTTCGGACTCCCTGGATACCCCAGCTGGACTGTCTATAAATATGAGAGCAGTGTCATCCGACCCCAATGTGATGAATCATCAAGTTACAGACAAGTGCGTAAACCAACCAGTTGATATACAAGTGATGGAAAAGAAATACGAGATAACAAAACAAAACCATCAAGATCAACTTATAAAGCAGAATGAAAATCGATCAGCTGATACACAATTTGTAGGAAGGAAACCAGGATGGAAATTCAACCCGCAAAAGAAAAGGAAAAGAAATAGATCTCATAGAAATAGTAGTTTCTAAACCAAGCAACAGTGAAGCCAGGGACTTTAAAAAATGAATGAATATGTGAAAAGATGGTGGAGGTGAACTATTGTTTAATATTATCTTGAGGATAGTGGCAGATCTCTGCAATGCCGTGATTTTGGGATGTGAAAAGAGCCTTACATTGTTGGATTTGAATTATCTACTTTGGATTTCTTTTACTGGTAAATATATTATAACTATTTCGAGTTACAAGGCAAGAGAGTCACGCTGGGGCATGCAGAAGATCTGGATGTTACCCATTAGGATGATGGGAATTAATAATCCTGATGAAAACCACAATTACAACTATATGGATATAATTATAATGTCACTCGGGTGGTTGTTTTTCCTTTTATATATATATGAGGATATCTACTACTGATGGGGGCAGAAGATGATTGAAGATCTTGAACAAACTGTTGCACCAGCATGTTATTTTACCCTATTATGGATGATGGATTTAACAATCCAGTGGAAAGACATCAAAGAAGATATTATATGGATTATAAATTTAAAGTTATTGTCTTTTTTCTTTTTATAAAATGGAATGCATATATAGATATATGTATATTTTAGTAGAGTGGGCAGTGGATTATATTTAGAATTGTATTGTATGGTAATTTTGCAGGAAATTGGGTTGAAATAGGTTAGTTTACTGATTGATTAGTTTAAGAAAAAGGATTTTTAAGTCATATATTTAGGGGAGTGGAGGAATTGGATAGAACTGAATAAATGTTAAATTTGGATGTAGGGAGAAGGTTGCTTTAAAATGTTATATTAATATATATAAAAGATTAAATGTTATGTTGTTGTAATAATATACTATAAGTTTGGGGGAGGAGAAAAAGGGCAGATTATTGCGAAAATGGGAGTTATAAGAATATTATGCTAAGGGTCAGTATTTTGAGGAGGGAGTAAGGGTATGGTAAAATATTATGTAATTAGTTATGAATTAGCTTATTGTTGTGAAGAAGTCACAGGGGGGGATGGGTGGTGAGGGGGGGTTAGGGAAGAGGGGGGAAAAGGGGGAAAAACTTGTATTTGAAAACTTTTTCAATAAAAAAAATAAAATAAAATAAAGTGATAGAACACATATATTGCCTGTTAGATTTATACCATATCCTAACAGGAATATTTATATTGTATCTTTGAAAATTAGATAATGATAAGTTTTGTTTTGTTTTGCTTTGTTTTTTAAGAAATATGAATAAGTTTAAATTGTAACAATTGAAATACCTTTAATGGTATATGGTGGTGAAAGTAGAAAGGATTAAGTTGGCTCCGATAACAGCTAGAATATTTTAAAAGTTAACTAAGAAAACTGTAATGGTTGGAATATTTTTAATTCTTTAATTCTATAATGTAAAGAAAGTAGAAATGATTAATTGTAATAATTGAAATACTTCCAATTGAATATCATGTTGAAAGCAGAATTGGCTATAATTAATTGATTTGTAAGGATTTGGATTGCATGGAAATAACTGGAATATTCAGGTTTATATTTATTAATATAAAAAAAAGATAGTTATATAACTAACTGATCTATACTAAAATGTTGGATTTGTATTATCAAAGGAAATCTATGTTATAAAACAAGCGGATTTATTATTATTATAAGAATTAAACTACTGTAGCATTACACAACTAACCAAGGTGAGGATAGATATACAAATAGATGACAATGGAAAGGGGTATAACATAGAACAGAAGGGAAAAACTGAATTTAATTAAGATTAGAGATGAGAATGAAAGGTAATATTGATTCTTAAAAAATAGATGAGAAATGAATATGGCAAAAAGGAAATATAGAAATTATAAATTTAATTGAAATGACTAAATAATTTGTGAACTGGCAAAATACTCTGTTCAAAGAAAATACATTGTATGTTTGTACAGTATGTGTGTTTGTCTAAAAAATAAAAAAACGTGATAATAAAAAAAAAGTTGGAAGGAGAGACAATCCTTACAATATCCATCTCTAAAGACCTCAAGCATTTGCTGGAGGCTATTAAGAAAGACTGGGGCTGCTTTCTGCCTCTAAGAATATGTTTCTCCATTTCTCCTTTGTGGAAATATATTATTCTGCCTCTTTTAATATTCCCCAAAATATTTTATTCACTAGGATGAGGGGGGGGGCTTCCCACACTATGTTCTTCTTCTTCTTCTTCTTCTTCTTCTTCTTCTTCTTCTTATTATTATTATTATTATTATTATTATTATTATTATTATACAAATTTTCCCCCTTTCCCCCCCCCTCCCCCTCCCCTCCCCCCATGGCTTCTACAAGATGAAATCCAAATTAATATCACAATATATAATACTTTACCATCCTTTTACACCACCCCCTATATACTAACCATTTCTTTCTAATATTATTATTATGTCCTCCATATACTATACGTTTCAAAACAACATTTGGCTATGAAACTATATAATAAATCCTAATTTGGCATTTATTCTACTCATAATCTACCCATTTCCTCCACCCTCATACGTATATCTCTTAATTCAAATCTTTTAAGTATATTAATATCTAAACATAACATCCCTTTTCCTAAACTAAGCAATCAGTAACGTTACCTATCACCTTGTACCATATCAATTTTATTTCACCAACTTTCCTACAGATCTACCATACATAATATATTTAATATCTTTATTCTTCTGCCCATATCACTAAAAGATATTTCCATATATAAATAAAACCCTCAAATGACTTTAAATTTGTATTCCATATAGTATCTTCTGTAATGTCTTTCAACTGGATTGTTAATTCCATCGACCATGTTAGGATAACATCAAGTCCTGCTTCCAACAGTATCTTCAGTATCTTCAATTACCATCTGCCCCCATTATTAAAAGTATTTCTGTATATGAAAAAAAAAAACCCGAGTGACTTTATATTTATATTCCATATGGCATCTTTTGTAGTGTCTTTTGTCTAGATTATTAATTCCGACAACCACGTTAGGGTAACAGCCAGATCATCTGCATGTTACAATATTTTGAGGATCAGACTCAATGATGAATTCAGAAGCAATTTCTTCAATTAAAGAAGAGTTTGTTCATATTAGGCATTCTACTTATTCTTGTCAGATTTACAGTGAGAAGCAAACATGAGGTAAATGCACTCTCTATTTATATCAAAGGGGAGGAGTCAAGGAAGGGGGTGATCACACATGAATACATTAAAGGAGGAGGAATAAATTAACCCTTTATATCCTGTACATATATACATATCTCTTGTTATAGAATAAGGCATTTACTTATGACAAATCCCCCTCTAAATGCCGATTCGACATATAACAATGATTGCATTCGGATTCAGAACTATATAGTACTTGTAATTTTGATGTCAAGTATTTGTGTTGTTTAGAAGGTAAAGGTTTAGTTAATATATCAGCTATTTGTTCTGAGGTTTCACAGTGGATTGCTTTAATGAATCCATCCTGAGATAATTGTCTCACGTGTTTAAATTTGATATCTATATGTCTGGACCTTTGACCAATGGCGTCAGATCTTGATATTTCTATAGCCGCCTTATTATCTTCATGTATGACAAATGGTAGTATTGGATTCTTCCAAATATCAGATAATAAATCATTAAACCACACTAAATTATTTGCGGCTTTAGATAAACAGACGTATTCTGCCTCTGTTGTGGAAATCGCTACTAAATCTTGCTTCCCAGTGTACCAGAATATTGGGCAATCATTTAAAAATAATACATAACCTGAGGTGCTCTTTCTACATTTGATGTCACCTGCCCAGTCTGCATCAGCGTAACTGGTGATAATAGGTTCTTTAATATTATTGGGTTCTAAGAGTAGGCAGAAATCCATGCTGTGTTTTAGATATCTTAGTATTCGTTTAACTGCTTCCCAATGATACATAAGTGGTTTACTTACATGTCTAGATAATAAATTAAGTGGCAGAGCTATATCAGGCCTGGTCCAATTAGATATATACAAGAGAGAACCAATAATTGATCTATAAAATGTATTGTTCTCGAACTCAGGTGAAGATTCATCCATATTCCTTAGAAAATCAGTCTGCATAGGAATATCGCAAGGTTTGGCATCTCTTAAATTGCATTTTTCCAGAAGTTCTATAATTTTATCTCTCTGGGATAATTTGAATCCCTTTCTTGTTTTATTGATTTGAACTCCAAGGTATTTGTTTACCCTTCCTAGCGACTTTAAAGAGAAATGTTCACTTAGCTTGGATACAAATAAGTCTTTCTTTTCTTTATGTTTGCCTATATACAAAATATCATCCACATAGATTAACACAAATTCTAATGATTCACCTTCCTTTCTAACAAAAAAGCAATTGTCTGCAGTTGTGGCTTTGAAATCCATATTTTTAAGCACGCTGACTAGACATTCATACCAACGCTTGCCGGATTGTTTTAATCCGTACAAGCTTTTGTTAAGTAACCAGGTCTCATTACTATTTGTACATTGGCTATGAGGTGCCCTTACATATATCTCTTTGTCGAGCTTTGCATGTAAGTATGCGGTCTGCACATCATATTGAAAGACATCAAGATTGAGTATAGCCGCTATGACTAAAGCTGTCTTAACACTTTCGGTTCTTACAGTGGGAGAGTATGTGTCAGTGTAATCCTCAGGATATTTTTGAGCGTAACCTTGTGCGACTAATCTAGCTTTATATAATTTATTACCCTCTTCTAAATCTTTGATTTTGAATATCCATCTGGTGCCTATAATTGTCTTGTTCTTAGGGGCAGGGACTGGTGTAAATACACCTAATTCACGCAAGCTGTTCATTTCTTTTGTTATGGCTAATTCCCATTTTTCTCTTTCTTCCATGGGAAGTTTCAACACTTCCTCATATGTGTTATGTGTTGGTGTCTCGTCATTCACACACATTATATAATCTTTATACTTATTGGGTAATTGTTTTCTGTTACACCTGATTGTTCTTATTGGAATGCTCTCATTATCGTGTAGATACCTTGCTTCCTTTTTGGTTAATGAATCTGTTTTTATCCTGGTATGGTTACCTGTCCATGTTTTGTTTTTGTCATCATGTGTGTTATGTTCATGTTTCTCTCTTTCTATTCTGTCCTGTTGTTCAATATTTGGTTTTGTATTTTGGATTATCTCATTAAGATGTATCTTAGACCAGTTGGCCTGTTCATGAAATACTGCTGTTCTTGAGACTATGAATTTGTTATTACTGTCAATGAATCTATATCCTTTTGTGCCTGTTTCGTATCCCATGAATCTGAGCCTTCTGGATACGTTATCTCCCTTACGTCTTAATTGTTTTGGTATGTGTACGTCTGCTGTAACTCCAAATATGTGCATGTGTGATATTTTTGGTTTCCTATTGTACATCACTTCGTATGGTGTTTTATTTAGGATGCTAGACCAGGTCCTATTTTAGGTATAGTTTGAATATAGTAATGCTTCTGACCAGAATTGTTTTCCTAAACCAGCATCTTCTAATGTACATCTAATCATGGTTTGCAGTGTCGAGTTCTTTCGTTCTGCTGTACCATTCTGAAAAGCAGAAAATGGGCTAGTCGTGAAGTGTAGCATTCCTTTGTCTTTTATCCATTGTGAGAATTCTTTTGACATGAATTTGGATCCCCTATCTGTCATGATTTGTTTTATTTTGATATTGTGTTGTGTTTCTACACGTTTGTAAAATTCTTTGAATTTTTGGAAAGTTTCATCTTTGTGTTTTAAAGTATAAACAAATCCATAACGGCTATAGTCGTCTACAATAGTTAGGAAATATCTTTTTTTGTATGTGATGGATGGTGTTAATGGACCAACCAGATCCATATGTACCAGATCAAAAATTTGGTTAGAGGTCCTTATTGCCCTCTTTGGTTTTGGGTTTGTTCTGAGTTTTGAGGATTTACATACTGAGCATTCCAAATAGTTTTTACAATCCTTTATTTTAACGCCATCAGCATGTTCAATCATTTTTTGTATCACAGGGAAACTTGCATGTCCCAATTTTCTATGCAACATGTGTGCACATTCATCATGAATTGGTTTGCCTATATTGGGTCTTTTGTTATTGTGTGTATCACTAGTGGGTGTGTCTTTGTGATTACAGTGTGTATTGGGTTCTTCATTGTCATTGTTGTTACTATGTTCACTGTCTATGTTGATGTCATCATCAGTGTTTGTATTAATGTTATGCAACCATTTATCTTCTGTTACAAGGAAGGGTAGGCCCCCTTCGATAACTACACTATTCAATTTTGTCCCATCCTTTTCTAGTATTGCTTTTCCCCCAGAGAAGATTATATTTATGTTGAAATCTTGGCTTAATTTCACTGCACTAAGTATGTTATGTGATATTCCTGGTATCAACAATACCCCCTCTACTTTACCTAAACCAGGTATATTTACATCTCCTTTCCCTATGACTTGAACATTTTCTTGATTGGCTACTCTTATCATAAATTTATCATTTGTGAATGAAGACAGTATTTTCTTGTTATTTGTTGTATGATTAGTCGCCCCTGAATCTATGAGCCAAGTATTGTTTTTTGATTTTTGTGTGACGACATCGTTATTTTTTTTTTTTAATTTGATTTATATGCCGCCCTTCTCCGAAGACTCAGGGCGGCTTATAATGTGCTCAGCAATAGCCTTCATCCTTTTGTATATTTATACAAAGTCAGCTTATTGCCCCCACAACTGGGTCCTCATTTCACCTACCTTAGAAAAGATGGAAGGCTGAGTCAACCTTGAGCCTTGGCGAGATTCGAACCCTGCAGTAATTGCAGGCAGCTGGTCTTAATAACCAGCTTAATAACAGGGTGCCTTAAACCCCTGTACTACCAAGGCTCTTTTATGTTTATCTAATCCATTTAATGATCCTGATTTTCTGTCCCTTGAATTATCTCTATCCTTTCTGCGTTCTCTGTAGTTTGGGGAGCCTCTATATCTGTATCTATCAATAGATGATTGCCTGTCTTGATATCTACCCCTATAATCACGGTTTTGTCTTTCCCTATGAAACATGGGGCAATCTCCCTTAGAGTGTTTTCTGGATCCACAATTGTGACATTCAATTGTTTTTTGGTGATTCTCTTGGAAGGTTACCCCTTTTGCCTGTCTGTGTTCTGTGTATGCATTGTATCTACTTTTCCTCAAATTATCTTCAGCTATTAACTTATTTGACAGACTTTCTATGGATAAGTATCCTAGATTGATTGAGTCTAAGTGTGATATGTAGTTATCCCATGATGAATCTAATGAGTTAAGGATAACGCTTTTCATTGTCTGTTCTGATATTATTTCTCCTCTTAGATGTAATTCTGCTCTGGTTTTGTTTAAGGATATTAAATGTTCACTTATGGTGGTTCCAGATCTTAATTTGGCTGAAAAGAAATCTTTAGACATTCTAGTGGTTGTTGCTACACTTTCACTATGAAACAATTTAAACATGCATTGAATTATTTCTGAAACAGTAAGATTATGCTTAATACTGTAGTACATGGCAGGTGATATGCTAGAAATTATTAAATAGAATGCTCTGTGATGCAGGCAGTCTATTTTTAGAGTCCAAGGTCTTTTGGGAGGATTGGTTATGAAAAATAATAAATTTTCTTTCATAAAGACAACCTGAATTTGTTGACACCATTCCTGTAAATTGATGCCATCAATTCTAAGTTTTGGGAAATCACTAGGTAGATTCCCAATATTACTATTCCCACTACTTACAACTGTGGGTAGTCCATGGTCTTGTAGATGTTGAAAATTGCAGAATGGTGTGGGTATTCTGCTGATGAGCTTGAAAGGTTCTCCTTCTTCATAAAGTTCATTGTAGTTCTCTGTGTTCATCTGCGCTTGCGCGTTGGTCATTTCTCTGCTGAAGCCTCTGGGAGAGGTTCTCTTTGCTGTAGCTCCCTCGTAGTGCTCTCCTTCTGATGATTCGGTCTCCGGCTCGATCTTGGGTGTTCTGCTGACAGCTGTGGTTCGTCTCTTTTCTTTGGAGCTTTCTTGCTTGGAGTATTTTGTTCTTTGGATCGTTTGTGGTGTGGGGGAAATTTCGCAGGGCCCTCTGGGTTCAGGCGTCGTCATCATCGTTGTCCGGATCGAGTCGTGCAGGCTTTGAGGTGTCTGTTTATTTCTTCGTCTCTTTTGTATTTTTGCATTATTGGCTTTTATCGATTCTTTTGAAATTGTTAGACTTGTGCCAAACGTTTTAAATAGTTTTCTCATGGGTATTTCGATTTCTTGTTCGGTGGATGATTCTTCTGTATCTGTTTCTGACTCTTCAGAAGAATAAATATATTTTTTGCTATTTTTTGTGTTTTTTCGCGCCAGAGTTTTTGAATGGTGCATTCTGATTGGTTCAGCCGTGTTCATTTCTGTGGCCGGTTGTAGAAAAGATGGCTGCCTTTCAAAATTTTGAGCGGGACCTCTGGTCTTGCTTCTGGTTATTTTTTCTTTCGTTGTAGGTTCGCTCACCATTTTTGTATTTTCGGGTTTGGCTTTTTCAATGTCTTTTTCTCTCGCTGCTCCGTTTTCTTCCAAGAAGCCTCGGAGTTCCGCGATGAGTTTGTGGTCATCTTTTTGACCTTTTATTAGCCTCAGTATCTCCGATCTGAGGTCTTTGTCTTTTATTTTGTTCTCTTCTTGGTTGTCGGTTTCATCTGCTGTTTCTTCGATGTCTGTGGTGTTATCTTCAGATTCTTTGATTGTTGTATTTATTGGTTCGTCGATCATTTCTTGATCTGTTTTTGTTTCTTTATCATTTGCCCTGGCATTGGGTCTTTCTTTTTTATTCTTGAGGTTTTCTTTCTTAGGCATGTTGGATTTTATTGAGTCAGTTCAACCATCCTCTGCTACCAGCTTGTTACAATATTTTGAGGATCAGACTCAATGATGAATTCAGAAGCAATTTCTTCAATTAAAGAAGAGTTTATTCATATTAGGCATTCTACTTATTCTTGTCAGATTTACAGTGAGAAGCAAACATGAGGTAAATGCACTCTCTATTTATATCAAAGGGGAGGAGTCAAGGAAGGGGGTGATCACACATGAATACATTAAAGGAGGAGGAATAAATTAACCCTTTATATCCTGTACATATATACATATCTCTTGTTATAGAATAAGGCATTTACTTATGACAAATCCCCCTCTAAATGCCGATTCGACATATAACAATGATTGCATTCGGATTCAGAACTATATAGTACTTGTAATTTTGATGTCAAGTATTTGTGTTGTTTAGAAGGTAAAGGTTTAGTTAATATATCAGCTATTTGTTCTGAGGTTTCACAGTGGATTGCTTTAATGAATCCATCCTGAGATAATTGTCTCACGTGTTTAAATTTGATATCTATATGTCTGGACCTTTGACCAATGGCGTCAGATCTTGATATTTCTATAGCCGCCTTATTATCTTCATGTATGACAAATGGTAGTATTGGATTCTTCCAAATATCAGATAATAAATCATTAAACCACACTAAATTATTTGCGGCTTTAGATAAACAGACGTATTCTGCCTCTGTTGTGGAAATCGCTACTAAATCTTGCTTCCCAGTGTACCAGAATATTGGGCAATCATTTAAAAATAATACATAACCTGAGGTGCTCTTTCTACATTTGATGTCACCTGCCCAGTCTGCATCAGCGTAACTGGTGATAATAGGTTCTTTAATATTATTGGGTTCTAAGAGTAGGCAGAAATCCATGCTGTGTTTTAGATATCTTAGTATTCGTTTAACTGCTTCCCAATGATACATAAGTGGTTTACTTACATGTCTAGATAATAAATTAAGTGGCAGAGCTATATCAGGCCTGGTCCAATTAGATATATACAAGAGAGAACCAATAATTGATCTATAAAATGTATTGTTCTCGAACTCAGGTGAAGATTCATCCATATTCCTTAGAAAATCAGTCTGCATAGGAATATCGCAAGGTTTGGCATCTCTTAAATTGCATTTTTCCAGAAGTTCTATAATTTTATCTCTCTGGGATAATTTGAATCCCTTTCTTGTTTTATTGATTTGAACTCCAAGGTATTTGTTTACCCTTCCTAGCGACTTTAAAGAGAAATGTTCACTTAGCTTGGATACAAATAAGTCTTTCTTTTCTTTATGTTTGCCTATATACAAAATATCATCCACATAGATTAACACAAATTCTAATGATTCACCTTCCTTTCTAACAAAAAAGCAATTGTCTGCAGTTGTGGCTTTGAAATCCATATTTTTAAGCACGCTGACTAGACATTCATACCAACGCTTGCCGGATTGTTTTAATCCGTACAAGCTTTTGTTAAGTAACCAGGTCTCATTACTATTTGTACATTGGCTATGAGGTGCCCTTACATATATCTCTTTGTCGAGCTTTGCATGTAAGTATGCGGTCTGCACATCATATTGAAAGACATCAAGATTGAGTATAGCCGCTATGACTAAAGCTGTCTTAACACTTTCGGTTCTTACAGTGGGAGAGTATGTGTCAGTGTAATCCTCAGGATATTTTTGAGCGTAACCTTGTGCGACTAATCTAGCTTTATATAATTTATTACCCTCTTCTAAATCTTTGATTTTGAATATCCATCTGGTGCCTATAATTGTCTTGTTCTTAGGGGCAGGGACTGGTGTAAATACACCTAATTCACGCAAGCTGTTCATTTCTTTTGTTATGGCTAATTCCCATTTTTCTCTTTCTTCCATGGGAAGTTTCAACACTTCCTCGTATGTGTTATGTGTTGGTGTCTCGTCATTCACACACATTATATAATCTTTATACTTATTGGGTAATTGTTTTCTGTTACACCTGATTGTTCTTATTGGAATGCTCTCATTATCGTGTAGATACCTTGCTTCCTTTTTGGTTAATGAATCTGTTTTTATCCTGGTATGGTTACCTGTCCATGTTTTGTTTTTGTCATCATGTGTGTTATGTTCATGTTTCTCTCTTTCTATTCTGTCCTGTTGTTCAATATTTGGTTTTGTATTTTGGATTATCTCATTAAGATGTATCTTAGACCAGTTGGCCTGTTCATGAAATACTGCTGTTCTTGAGACTATGAATTTGTTATTACTGTCAATGAATCTATATCCTTTTGTGCCTGTTTCGTATCCCATGAATCTGAGCCTTCTGGATACGTTATCTCCCTTACGTCTTAATTGTTTTGGTATGTGTACGTCTGCTGTAACTCCAAATATGTGCATGTGTGATATTTTTGGTTTCCTATTGTACATCACTTCGTATGGTGTTTTATTTAGGATGCTAGACCAGGTCCTATTTTAGGTATAGTTTGAATATAGTAATGCTTCTGACCAGAATTGTTTTCCTAAACCAGCATCTTCTAATGTACATCTAATCATGGTTTGCAGTGTCGAGTTCTTTCGTTCTGCTGTACCATTCTGAAAAGCAGAAAATGGGCTAGTCGTGAAGTGTAGCATTCCTTTGTCTTTTATCCATTGTGAGAATTCTTTTGACATGAATTTGGATCCCCTATCTGTCATGATTTGTTTTATTTTGATATTGTGTTGTGTTTCTACACGTTTGTAAAATTCTTTGAATTTTTGGAAAGTTTCATCTTTGTGTTTTAAAGTATAAACAAATCCATAACGGCTATAGTCGTCTACAATAGTTAGGAAATATCTTTTTTTGTATGTGATGGATGGTGTTAATGGACCAACCAGATCCATATGTACCAGATCAAAAATTTGGTTAGAGGTCCTTGTTGCCCTCTTTGGTTTTGGGTTTGTTCTGAGTTTTGAGGATTTACATACTGAGCATTCCAAATAGTTTTTACAATCCTTTATTTTAACGCCATCAGCATGTTCAATCATTTTTTGTATCACAGGGAAACTTGCATGTCCCAATTTTCTATGCAACATGTGTGCACATTCATCATGAATTGGTTTGCCTATATTGGGTCTTTTGTTATTGTGTGTATCACTAGTGGGTGTGTCTTTGTGATTACAGTGTGTATTGGGTTCTTCATTGTCATTGTTGTTACTATGTTCACTGTCTATGTTGATGTCATCATCAGTGTTTGTATTAATGTTATGCAACCATTTATCTTCTGTTACAAGGAAGGGTAGGCCCCCTTCGATAACTACACTATTCAATTTTGTCCCATCCTTTTCTAGTATTGCTTTTCCCCCAGAGAAGATTATATTTATGTTGAAATCTTGGCTTAATTTCACTGCACTAAGTATGTTATGTGATATTCCTGGTATCAACAATACCCCCTCTACTTTACCTAAACCAGGTATATTTACATCTCCTTTCCCTATG
Organism: Arizona elegans; assembly: GCA_022577455.1. Taxonomy (NCBI): domain Eukaryota; kingdom Metazoa; phylum Chordata; class Lepidosauria; order Squamata; family Colubridae; genus Arizona; species Arizona elegans. Next base: position 43,925,305 of record JAKOOJ010000006.1, read on the forward strand.
ACTTGAACATTTTCTTGATTGGCTACTCTTATCATAAATTTATCATTTGTGAATGAAGACAGTATTTTCTTGTTATTTGTTGTATGATTAGTCGCCCCTGAATCTATGAGCCAAGTATTGTTTTTTGATTTTTGTGTGACGACATCGTTATTTTTTTTTTTTAATTTGATTTATATGCCGCCCTTCTCCGAAGACTCAGGGCGGCTTATAATGTGCTCAGCAATAGCCTTCATCCTTTTGTATATTTATACAAAGTCAGCTTATTGCCCCCACAACTGGGTCCTCATTTCACCTACCTTAGAAAAGATGGAAGGCTGAGTCAACCTTGAGCCTTGGCGAGATTCGAACCCTGCAGTAATTGCAGGCAGCTGGTCTTAATAACCAGCTTAATAACAGGGTGCCTTAAACCCCTGTACTACCAAGGCTCTTTTATGTTTATCTAATCCATTTAATGATCCTGATTTTCTGTCCCTTGAATTATCTCTATCCTTTCTGCGTTCTCTGTAGTTTGGGGAGCCTCTATATCTGTATCTATCAATAGATGATTGCCTGTCTTGATATCTACCCCTATAATCACGGTTTTGTCTTTCCCTATGAAACATGGGGCAATCTCCCTTAGAGTGTTTTCTGGATCCACAATTGTGACATTCAATTGTTTTTTGGTGATTCTCTTGGAAGGTTACCCCTTTTGCCTGTCTGTGTTCTGTGTATGCATTGTATCTACTTTTCCTCAAATTATCTTCAGCTATTAACTTATTTGACAGACTTTCTATGGATAAGTATCCTAGATTGATTGAGTCTAAGTGTGATATGTAGTTATCCCATGATGAATCTAATGAGTTAAGGATAACGCTTTTCATTGTCTGTTCTGATATTATTTCTCCTCTTAGATGTAATTCTGCTCTGGTTTTGTTTAAGGATATTAAATGTTCACTTATGGTGGTTCCAGATCTTAATTTGGCTGAAAAGAAATCTTTAGACATTCTAGTGGTTGTTGCTACACTTTCACTATGAAACAATTTAAACATGCATTGAATTATTTCTGAAACAGTAAGATTATGCTTAATACTGTAGTACATGGCAGGTGATATGCTAGAAATTATTAAATAGAATGCTCTGTGATGCAGGCAGTCTATTTTTAGAGTCCAAGGTCTTTTGGGAGGATTGGTTATGAAAAATAATAAATTTTCTTTCATAAAGACAACCTGAATTTGTTGACACCATTCCTGTAAATTGATGCCATCAATTCTAAGTTTTGGGAAATCACTAGGTAGATTCCCAATATTACTATTCCCACTACTTACAACTGTGGGTAGTCCATGGTCTTGTAGATGTTGAAAATTGCAGAATGGTGTGGGTATTCTGCTGATGAGCTTGAAAGGTTCTCCTTCTTCATAAAGTTCATTGTAGTTCTCTGTGTTCATCTGCGCTTGCGCGTTGGTCATTTCTCTGCTGAAGCCTCTGGGAGAGGTTCTCTTTGCTGTAGCTCCCTCGTAGTGCTCTCCTTCTGATGATTCGGTCTCCGGCTCGATCTTGGGTGTTCTGCTGACAGCTGTGGTTCGTCTCTTTTCTTTGGAGCTTTCTTGCTTGGAGTATTTTGTTCTTTGGATCGTTTGTGGTGTGGGGGAAATTTCGCAGGGCCCTCTGGGTTCAGGCGTCGTCATCATCGTTGTCCGGATCGAGTCGTGCAGGCTTTGAGGTGTCTGTTTATTTCTTCGTCTCTTTTGTATTTTTGCATTATTGGCTTTTATCGATTCTTTTGAAATTGTTAGACTTGTGCCAAACGTTTTAAATAGTTTTCTCATGGGTATTTCGATTTCTTGTTCGGTGGATGATTCTTCTGTATCTGTTTCTGACTCTTCAGAAGAATAAATATATTTTTTGCTATTTTTTGTGTTTTTTCGCGCCAGAGTTTTTGAATGGTGCATTCTGATTGGTTCAGCCGTGTTCATTTCTGTGGCCGGTTGTAGAAAAGATGGCTGCCTTTCAAAATTTTGAGCGGGACCTCTGGTCTTGCTTCTGGTTATTTTTTCTTTCGTTGTAGGTTCGCTCACCATTTTTGTATTTTCGGGTTTGGCTTTTTCAATGTCTTTTTCTCTCGCTGCTCCGTTTTCTTCCAAGAAGCCTCGGAGTTCCGCGATGAGTTTGTGGTCATCTTTTTGACCTTTTATTAGCCTCAGTATCTCCGATCTGAGGTCTTTGTCTTTTATTTTGTTCTCTTCTTGGTTGTCGGTTTCATCTGCTGTTTCTTCGATGTCTGTGGTGTTATCTTCAGATTCTTTGATTGTTGTATTTATTGGTTCGTCGATCATTTCTTGATCTGTTTTTGTTTCTTTATCATTTGCCCTGGCATTGGGTCTTTCTTTTTTATTCTTGAGGTTTTCTTTCTTAGGCATGTTGGATTTTATTGAGTCAGTTCAACCATCCTCTGCTACCAGCTTGTTACAATATTTTGAGGATCAGACTCAATGATGAATTCAGAAGCAATTTCTTCAATTAAAGAAGAGTTTATTCATATTAGGCATTCTACTTATTCTTGTCAGATTTACAGTGAGAAGCAAACATGAGGTAAATGCACTCTCTATTTATATCAAAGGGGAGGAGTCAAGGAAGGGGGTGATCACACATGAATACATTAAAGGAGGAGGAATAAATTAACCCTTTATATCCTGTACATATATACATATCTCTTGTTATAGAATAAGGCATTTACTTATGACACTGCATGCCCCAGTTCCATAGTTCTCTTGCCTTATAGCTCAACATATACATAATCCATTTTTCAGAGAGTCCAAAATAGAAAGTTCCAATCCGATCAATCACAAGCCATCTTCCACATCCCAAAAGCACCAGCACTGCAGAGATCTGTTATTCTTCTCAAAATAGTATAAGTCTGTAATTTGCCTCAACTATATTTTCATGTATCAGCCTTCTATAAATCCCGCTTATTATATTTAATCATCTCTTAAATAACTGGCATTAATCTGTTGGCTAAAAAAGAATTGTAGTTTAAAATTTTTTAGTTTTGTAGAACCTGCTTCTTCTTTTCTTAACTTGTTGTGGTTTAGATCTCCACCCTGGTTGTCTTTCTAGGACTTGTATATCAGCTGATTGAGTTACATGCTGGTCTTTAACTTGATAAGACATCAAATCGAGATCCGAAGCCGCCTCTCTTGTATTTATAGGTGATCCAGCTATAGCCTCTGAAGGAGAATCCAAAAGCGGCTCATCCAAAAAGCCCTCTATAACTTGTCGTTTTTCTATTACCTCCATCTCCATCTGCTTAACCTGAGTTTCAATCTCTTGTTCATTTTGCTTTTCTTTATCCCCCTCCTGTATTCCTGACACTGATGACATACGTGGAGATGTTGGGCCCATTTTAAAAACCTTGTAGTAAAATTCTTCCGCTTTTTCAACAGTGTTTAATTGATATCTTTCTCCTTGATATCTCAATATTATACCAACTGGAGCATCCCACCTAAATGGGATGTTTTGTTTCTTTAGCTCAGTCACCAAAAATCCAAAGTCCTTTCTATCTTTTAACATCTTAGACGGCAGCTCTTTATATATCCAGATCTTCTTTCCATTCATTTCTAGAGTGGAGTTAAAAGACTTTTGCACAATATCATTTCTTATTACTTTATCCGTAAAATAAATCACCACATCTCTAGGCAACTGTCTTTGCTTTGCCACTCAAGAGTTTACTCTGTAGGCCTTATCAATCTTACAAAATACTTCTTCAGAGCTGACCTTTAAGATCACAGCCAGAGCTTCAGCAGACATCTTTCTCAAGTCCTCCCTATTATTTTCCTGTATTCCTCTCATTCTGATCGCAAATTCCATGGATCTAAATTGCATCATTGTAACTTCATTTTCAATCCTTTGCTTTATATTATCTGCATTATAAGTCTTATGATCAGCTTCCTTCATTTTAGACTCTACTTCTGAGCTATTTTCTTGAATCATTGTCAAATCATTTTCAATTCTTTGTATTTTATTATCCAGATTATGAATCTTATAATCAGCTTCCTTAATTTTAGACTCTATTTCTAAATTGATATCTTTGTCCATCTTTAGAATTATTTCTGAGAAGCTTTTCAAAGCTGTTATAATATATTGCTTCAGGTTATCATACTTTTATTGAACCAACTCATTAATTTCCTGTCTACATTTTTCAAGATTCTGGTTCATAATCTCATCATGTCTTGCCAACTCTTCCACAACAAATTCCTTTAAAACTTTAAAACCATTCTTCTGCATCTGCGAGCTCAAAAATTGCTCTTGTGATTTATAAATGGGGGAGCCCCCCCCCCACAGCTTGGTTGTCTGGCTTTGTCAGTTTTAACGCCATCCTGCCACACAAACAGACTCTTAAAGTCTTCTCTTCACCCAATATCAATATCAAGTCTCTAAGAAAGGAAGAAGCATGAAACAGAAATTTTTCTCTTCCCTTGTAACCAGCGCTATTGCTTCAGATACTTTGTAGCAAGTTAAACCATTCAAACGGAAAGACTTTCACTTTCTTCTCAAGCCTCAGCCAGCCACCATTTTAAACTTTTTTTCCCCTTTTCACTCTTTCTTCATTCTTAGACTCAGTCATAGGGTTGTTACAAATACTTGCGGTTTAGAGTCCCAAATCCGGATTTCATCCTGCTTATTCAAGCAATCTGTTAGTTTTCGCTGATTAGGTTGGTCACATCGTCTAGCTCTGCAAAGCGTAGAGTTCTCCCGCAGCCCGGAGCAGCGGCAAGCTGGATAGGGAGCCTCATCCTGCTTCCTCCCCAAGAGTAGAAAAAAAACTCTGGGGACTTTGCAGAGGGCTCTACCTGCTCTCGCCGGCTCACCTCACATTTCCTTACGGAAACAGAGTTTTTCAAGCCACCTCTCAGCTGTAAAGGTGGCTCTTTACGGGCGGCGGGGGTGGCAGTCTCAAAAGACCGTCTAGCAACGACGAAAGCCAAACCGGAAGCCCCCCCCCCCCCCCATTATTGATATAATCTTATAAGTGTGTAAAGGTTTTTATGGATGAAAAAATACTGGAGGCATCGCCTCTAAGCAAGTATTATTATCAAACACAATGTATTTATAATGGTGCTAATCCCTACTTTTATTTTGAAACCAAGTACCCACAACAGATATTAAGAAAACTCAAGGTCTGCCTCAGTATTTCATTATTTGGCACACACAAAATTAGAACTGCAAATCCCAGAATTCCAATTCACTTTAATGAACCTTTGAGGTAGTCCATCAGCAGCCTGATTTTTTTTTCAACTTTCATTTCTAAAATATGCTCTAGTATCTTGCTCTATATCTAGAAAGGAACAACAGCAACAGGAACTAAATAGATTCAATTGCCTACACTATTTTCATTGTTTTGACTAATGTTAAGGCACTAGGATGATTGACAAAGTCTTGGGCATTAGATATGGAATATTTTATTTTATTTTATTTTAATTACATCTAATCAAAATGTTCTGATTTAACATAACTTGAATAATATGGTGCCTGTCAGATATGTTGAGTAGAATTGAAGCCAAACAGATCTGGAAAGCTTCAGTCTGGGGGAACAGCAAGATTTTGCTGTTTTGCAATGGCCTCCAAGACTTTCCACTGACCAGCTAAGGCTTCACATGAACTACATTTCTGGTTATATCAAAATAAACTTTCTTCAACCTTATATCTTGCAAGTATAAACTTACTTTCCAGCCTTTTTGTCAAGCTGTAACTTCGGGAAGTGTGGTGATATTTCATATCCTAACCTGAATATATGATTGCATGGTTACATCTATATTTCCTAGATGACAATTTCCATTTTAACTCTCTGGCAAGGAATAATGAGTTTCATAAAGTACATAGATCTGATTTTTTATTTTGATTTTCAAATCAATGCTAAACTCTTGTTTCATTACAACTCTCTCCATAGCACTGAGATCTCAGTCATTCATATAAACAATGGAGATTTTTTTGTGGTATGCAAAGCAAAAAGAGATGAGAACAAAAGTGTTATAACTATTCTATGCAAGGCAAAAGGAATTCAGAAGAAATCTGCCTGCCTAATGCATTCCCTCAGCACTTCTGGTTGTGCTGTAGCATCTAAGGGGTTCAGATAACAAGAGCTAGATCATATGCATTAGCAGCAAGACTTCTGACCTTTCCACCTGCTACAGCACATTCCAGACCAACCAGTGTTCTGCTGCTGAGTTGGGAGCAGGGCCTGAAAAATCACAACAAGGCTTTTCCTGGGCCAGTTGTCTTAATATTCTTTGACAACAGGAAGAAAAACTACTTACTGTGTCGCAGCACAGTTCATCACAACACAGCTTTCAAAACTACACCATTGGTTGAAACTTTGACTGCAGAACCCTTTGATATTGACTTACAGTGGCATTTTTAAATGTGATGACCTCATCTTTTCCTCTTAGCATTGTTCCTATGTTGTAACTTCTTCAGTATTGTTTCTTGGAGAATATGCATAGCTAGCAATCCTTAGATGATTAATGTTCTTAGTATTGCAACTATTGGTTGTGCCAGTTTTTAGAAAAATGTTCAACCTGCAGAGCCCCTCCTGTCAATGAAAACATTTTCTAGTAATTGACACAAAATCAGCCACAAAACCTGGATAGCAGATTAATACTTTTTCTGATGCAGTTATAATATTCAGGAATGAAACAGTACAGTAGTATTTATTTATGTCAAGATATTTATTTATTCATATAGCAATATTTATTTATTTATCTAGGCCACTCCATTCAGATTGCCTTGGTGCGGGGGCAGAATGGATTTTGTGGATCAAGTACAGGCTTTTCATTCTAGCTCAAACAGCACACTGAACATTCAAAGAGTAGCATGTAAAACTAGAAATATGATAAACCCTACTCCTACTCTTACAAGCATTCAGTTCTGAAGACAAAAAAGCTGTTAGCATGATAATTTCAGAAGCATATCAAAGTATAATTATTGTAAATATAATTTCAGAAATATTATTTAATCACCGCAAATGTTCTCCAATATACTGGTATGTGCACTTCTGACAGTTAAATCTAATATCAAAATAATTACATATGGCATATAGTTTTTATCAGACCCATTTCCAGCACACTTGTCTTTTAAATAAAAATACAGATTAAAAACTAAGTGGAAGATCACAAATGTAGGGTGGCAGACAACTGTTGTTATTGGAGGTAGAACTGGGAAGATCCTTTGAGAGCTTGATAATCCAGAAATGATCTCTAAAAACTTCAAAGTTTAAGTTTGCTTAAGGAACCTGTGGCTCTCTAGATCTTGCTCTCTGGAGTTGATGGGATTACAATTCACCAATATCTGCAGCATCAAATATTTCTATGGAGATTCTCAATCATCCAGGTCATCCAAAGGTGCTGTTTAAAAGGCAACTGGACTTTGACAAATGAAGGCAACTGGACTTTCTCGGTTTTTTCCTTGAAAACAGGAAGCTGAACTGAAGAAATTCCACTCAGAACTGAAGAAGCTTCTAGGATTTCTTCTTGGGTCAAGGAAAAAAACCAAGAAAGTCCTTTTGAAAAAGCACCTTTGGGACATCAAGTATTTCCCACCTCTACTATATTGTATTATAGGCACTGCCTGCTAGAGTATCTGTCAGCTTATTCATGAGCTGGCAGAGACATGGTAACAAGGTCAGCCAATGAAAAGTCAGCCAATTGGGAGCTGAAACAAACTGCAGCCAGGGCATGTCTTAGTCTGCAGATTCTTAGTCCGTTTCAGAAACTGAAACCAGTGTCAACTAGTCTGCTCTGCTGAAATGAAACTAACTGTTCTCTCCTGCCTTGTGTTTTGCTTGTAACTGATCTCTCTACTTGTTACCACGTTGAAAGAACTCTGCTATTGGTATTGTAAAATTTACTTCATCTATTATTATATATAATAGTGTGCTTCTGGATTTGATTTTGCAACTCTGACTGGTTATGGGCCCAGAGCACACAGAAGACTGAATTGTAATTGAGGTGAAGGACTGCCTGTGTTTTAAGGAGAAACCAGACATAGGAAGCTTGCAGGATGGCTGCTGTTGTAGTTAAGGAGACTCCCTGCCTTGTTTGGAACAGAAGAACTATATTATTTGGGCTGTAAAGATGGAATGTTTCCTGAAGGCTAAGGAGCTCTGGGATATTGTTGTAAATCCACCCTAGGCATTTGCAGCTGCAGAACAGAGGCAGCATGATAAAGCAATGGTTTATATCATCTTGAGTTTAGAAGATGAACAATTTCTCAATGTAGCTAATTTAAGAAGGACTGTTTGCAAAGGAAAAGTTATTTGCAAAGAAGAAGTTATTTGCAAGGAAGACACTTGCAAGATGGACAAGTTTCTATTGCAAAAGTCAGCTATTGCAATAGCAGAGAAAAATGGTTGATAGACAGTGGGACAAGTCAAACTATTGTTAATAATTCTAAATTTTTTATATAATGGATCCAGCTGCTGGAGATGCAGTAGCCTTGGCAAATGGACAGAAGGCTAAAGTCATTGGAAGAGGCAGTGTGGGAATTCCATATCTGGAAAAGAGGTTAATGATATATTATGAAATGGAGCATAATTTGCTGAGTGTCTCTAGTTTAGACAAGCAAGGGTTTGAGACCACATTTGCAAATGGGAGATGTCTCATAAATGGGAATGTATGTGCACAGGGCATTAAAGAGGAAAGTCTTTATGTCACATTTGGAAATGAGGCACCACATGATTCATGTGTTCGTCTCTTGCACAGGAAGCTTGGCCATGCCAGCTTCAGAGTTTTGCAAAGGATGGACCAGTTTATGAAGGGATTAAATTTAAAGGGATGTATGGCATACTTGGACCGTTCAGTATGTAAGTCATCAAAGTCCAAGACATTCCCAGTAAGTAAAAGTAGCACAAGGAAGACAACAAGAGCTTTAGAACTGGTACATGCAGATTTGGTTGGGCCAAAGCAAGCCAGTTTGGGAGGAGCAAAGTATGCGCTGGTCATTGTAGATGTCTACTGCAGGTTTGGGTTCTGCTATTTACTAAAGAGTAAAATATAGGTGCTACAGAAATTAAAGCAATGGGTAAGCTTTGTAGAAAGAAGATATAAACAACAGGTATGTCAGTTGCAAACTGACAGAGGTTCAGAATTTATGTCAGCAAGTTTCAACAGTGGTTGGGACAGTTAGGTACACAGACACACAAATCCATACACGGCAGCTGAGAATGGTGTTGTTGAGAGGCGGAATGGAGTCTTACAAACCATGAAGGACTCACTGCTGGAGGATTCTGGTCTGAGCAGGTCATATTGGGGTGAAGCCATGTTGACTACTAACAATTAATAGACTGTGGAGTTCATCCATTAATGATACTCCATATGCAGTGCTATATGGGAGAAAACCATCTCTGGCACATTTAAGGGTTCTTGGAAAATAATGTGTGGGTTCATATTCCAAAGGCAGTTAGGAGCCTTGGTAGTACAGTGGTTTAATGCACTCTGTAATTAACACAGCTGCCTGCAATTTCTGCAGGTTCGAATCTTACCAGGCTCAAGGTTGACTCAGCCTTCCATCCTTTCTAAGGTAGGTTAAATGAGGATCCAGTTTGTGGGGGCAATAAGCTGACTTTGTATAAATATACAAAAGTATGAAGGCTATTGCTTAACGCATTGTAAGCTGCCCTGAGTCTCCGGAGAAGAGTGGCATATAAATCAAATTTTTTTTAAAAAAAAAAAAAAAAAAGAAGAAGAAGAAGAAGAAGAAAGGGACAATCAAAGGCTAGAAATCTCAGGTTTATGGGCTATGAGCCAGGTTCAAAAAGCTATCGCTTTAGTGATGGGAGCAAAAGAATAGTCATTTCCACCTCTGCTAGATTTGCAGAGAAAAATTGGAACAGAATTGATGCAAATTTTTGGAATGATTCTCTTATTAATGGTGATTCACTTAGTGATGGTAACTTACTTGGTGACAGTGTCAGCATTCAGGGAGGAGAAACTGAAGAAGCTGGAAAAGATATGAAGCAAGAGAGGGTTGAAACACAGAAGCAGTCAATGCCATGCAGATCAGAGCAATGGAACAAGGGGATTCCACCTGACAGATATTCTGCTAGTAAAATAAAGGTGTGTAATGTATGGTATAAGCCAAGGAACTATAAGGAAGTATTGGCATTACCTAAAATAGAACAAGTACAATGGAAAGAAGCCATGGATAAGGAAATAAAATCCATGGATGAACATAAACTGTTTACATCTATGACTTTGCCACAGGGTAGCAAAGCTGTAGGATGCAAGTGGGTATACAAGAAGAAAGTACTGCCCAATAATGAGGTACAATATAAAGCAAGGTTAGTGGCACAAGGTTTTTCACAGATGAAAAATGTGCACTATGATCAGGTATTCGCACCAACCTGGATCTCTGTAGATGACAAGGAGTCTGTTTCTTGCTTTAGAAAACAGAAAACAGAATAACAGAGTTGGAAGGGACCTTGGAGGTCTTCTAATTCAACCCCCTGCTTAGGCAGGAAACCCTACACTACTTCAGACTAATGTTTATCCAATATCTTCTTAAAAACATCCAGTGTTGGAGCATTCACAACTTCTGGCAGCAAGTTGTTCCACTGATTAATTGTTCTAATTGTCAGGGAATTTATCCTTAGTTCTAGGTTGTTTCTCTCCTTGATTAGTTTCCTTCCATTGCTTCTTGTCCTTCCCTCTTGTGCTTTGGAGAATAGCTTGACTTCTTTGTGGCAGCCCCTGAGATATTGGAACACTGCTATCATGTCACCCCTAGTACTTCTTTTCATTAAACTAGACATACCCAGTTCCTGCAGCCATTCTTCATATGTTTTAGCCTCTAGTCCCCTAATCATCTTTGTTGCTCTTCTCTGCACTCTTTCTAGAGTCTCCACATCTTTTTTTACATTGTGGCAACCAAAACTGGATGCAATATTCCAAGTGTGGCCTTACCAAGACATTATAAAGTGGTATTAACACTTCATGTGATCTTGATTCTATCCCTCTGTTTATACAGCCTAGATTTTTTCAGCTTTTTTAGCAGCTGCTGCACACTGCTGGCTCATATTTAAATGGTTGTTCACTACAACTCCAAGATCCCTCTCACAGTTACTACTATTGAGCAAGGTACCACATATACTGTCCCTGTCCATTTTGTTTTTCTTGCCTAAATGTAGAACCTTACCTTTTTCACCATTGAATTTTGTTTTGTTAGATAGTGCCCAATGTTCAATTCTGTCAAGATCCTTCTGTATCTTAAGCCAATCTTCTGGAGTGTTAGCTATACCTGCTAGCTTGGTGTTGTCTGCAAATTTGATGAGTTCCCCATCTATCCCCTCAACCAAATCATTGATGAAGATGTTGAAGAGTACTGGGCCTAAAACAGAATCATTGAGTACCCCACTGAATACTTCCCTCCATGTAGATGCAGTTCCATTGAGGACTACACACGTTGAGTGCAGTTGGTCAGCCAGTTACGAATCCATCTGGTGGTGATCCTATCTAGCCCACATTTTTCTATTTTATCTAGTAGTAGGTTATGGTCTACTTTATCAAATGCCTTACTGAAGTCCAACTAAATTATATTGACAGCATTCCTCTGGTCCATTAATTTTGTCACTTTGTCAAAGAATGCAATAAGATTAGTCTGGCATGATCTGTTTTTGACAAACACATGTTGGCTTTTGGTTATTACTTGGTTTGCTTCTAGGTGTTCACTGATTCATTGCTTGATTATCTTTTTCAGAATCTTCCCTGGTATTGAGGTCAGACTGATAGGTCTGTAGTTTCCTGGATCTTTTTTTTTTTCCTTTTTTGAAGATTGGAACTACATCAGCTCTTTTCCAGTCCTCTGGCAGTTCCCCGGTGCTCCAGGATCTTTGAAAGATATAGTTCAGTGGTTCTGAGATCTTGTCTGCCAGTTCCTTCAGAACCTTGGGGTGTAATCCATCTGGTCCTGGTGATTTGAACTCATTTAGGGTAGACAGGTGCTCACTTACCATTTTCTTCCTAATCTGTTTTAATTTGTGTTCCTAATCTGTTTTTTGTGGTGTTGTTTTTGATAAATTGGGCTGTTTTGTCCCTTTGTGTAAAGACAGTTGCAAGAAATGAGTTAAGTAGTTCTGTTTTCTCCCTGTCACTTCTCACCTTCTTGCCACTTTCTCTCAGCAATGGACCAATTGTTTCCTTGACTTTTTTTCTTGTTTTTAACATGTTGGAAGAAGCTTCTTTTATTATTTTTTTACTTTTGTCACAAGATATGTTGACTCCATTCCTGGCTAGTTGGGAATTCTGGAAGTTGCTATTCAACAAGCTTTATGAGTGAGATAACTAGTTTGAAAACAACAAGAAATTAAACTTCTGTATATCTCAGTAAATAATGAGTTTTGAGAATGAAAGCTAGTAGTTGGAAAAGTTGCTATCAGATTCCTTCTGATTTTTTGCTGTAGTGTAGACTAAAACAGCTGCCAATTTCCAAAATTTGCCATCATTGCAATAAGCTAAGCTTGTCTCTTCCAAAGTAACCCCAGAATTCCATATCAAGGTCCAGCCATTTTATAGCTGCCAAGGTTAAAAAAACGATCTAGATGAAAACAGTCTAAAGCTTTATGTGCATTATTGTTTGCAATATGCAGATTGTAAAATGCTCTTAGCAGTTTAAAACTCATTTTGAATTGAATCTTAATAAATTACAGCAGATTACACAATACAGCACACTCTTGTCCAACTCTTGAAGGCATTGACAGTGGAAACACAATAGAGGCAATTCTGTTCTTCATGAAGGAAATTAGTAAGTGAAAATACATATATTAATTAGAGAAACGTTCCTCAAACTGCTATTCTCCAGATGTATTTCAACTACAGTTTCCAGCAATCTTAGCCTGCCTGGCTACTCATTTTACTTACACTATAACCCTTGTTTTGATCTGAGAAAAGGATTAGCAGCAGGTACGTTTCTGATAATATATTGCTGATATTTTGCCTTATCAGAGTTGTAATAAATAGGCCAAAATATGCAATATACCTTGCTTCAATATAGACAATATATAGAGATGGGTGGAAAGCAAAGAAGACAAAGAAGCAAACCATTACTGTGTAGTTTTATTGTTATTTATACATCATGGACAAACACAAAAGCTATTAGCTCCTCAAATAGCAAGTGTGAAGGTTCTGTACATTCACCCAGTTGGTAAAATAAGTCAGTTAATTTTGCAGGTAAATATTAAGTAATCAAGTTGTCAGAATAAGGCATAAGAAAGAAGGAAAAAGAATGAAAAACTTATGAAATGAAAGTGAAAAGGTTTAAAAAGAACTGAGCAGAAATGATGTACCACATCTGCATCTCTATGTACTACTACTTATATAATTGCTTTGTCATTTATAAGATCATTTCTAATGTGAAGTGTCACAGCATACAGCTCTTATCTTTATAAACTTTCCCAAAACATATAGCATCATTCCAGCAGGCTTGGGGCCATTGATCTTGCTGTTGCAATCTTGCGAGATCCGGCCATGATTTCTTTTAATGTTTTAAAAATGTTTTTTATAATGTTTTTAAATAATTTTCCTATGTTATTTGTTGTATTATTTATTTGCTGTAAGCCGCCCAGAGTCCCTTGGGAGTTGGGCGGCATAGAAATTTGATAAATTAAATTAAATTAAATTAAATCAAGTTCATCTACAAATTGTATTACTTCCCATCAACAAAAGCCTTTCCTTTCCTGAGTCTTCACAAAATAATGATGATTGTTTTGATGATTATGTATGTCTCTTTTTGTTAATCCTAAACACATTGACATTTTGACATCATGTTGTCAAAGAAAATGGTTGTCATTTTCTTTATGGGGCAGTGGTGGGCAGTGGTGGGGTTCAAAAATTTTTACTACCGGTTCTGTGGGCATGGCTTGGTGGGCATGTGACTGGCTGGGCCAAGTCAACATCATGGCTTCCTGCATTGTAATATATCTTATTTAGCAAGTCTGGTAGCATTATGTAAAGGGTTACTATTTTTGGTAATGTTTAATAGTTTTTTTAATTTTTTAATAATGTTTGTTGATTGGGATTAGATTTGGATTATTAAATAGAGAGATGAGGGGAATTTAGATTAAATAAAGGAAGATTATATACTTACGTTGTCAGGCATTTCTATTAATTTTTACTGGAACTTTGTCAATTAATAAGAACTGAAGGTTTAGAGATGATTTAATAGAAAATGGGGTGTTTTACATCAGCCATAAAAACCAGCTAGGTGACTTTGGGCTATTCACTGTCTCTCAGCCCAAACCATCTTCACAGGGTTGATATTGGGGAAAAATAGGAAGAAATATTAGATAGGTTCACTGTTTTGAGTTATTTGTAAACAATAATAAAGGCAGGATAAAAATTAAATAAATAAAACAAGGAAGCTCTAATTCATATAACTAGGAAGAACAAAATGCAATTTTTAATCAGGAATTTGCTGGTAAGACCAGAGGGAAGAAAAAAGGAAGCATTTCATTTGCAAATAACTCAGGTCATTTATAAAGCTCTTATCCTGGAAGAGGATAATTGGAAGAGGATTATAAGAGTTTAGAGCAGTGGTTCTCAACCTGGGGGTCGCGACCCCTTTGGGGGTCAAACAGCCATTTCACAGGGGTCGCCAAAGCCCTCTCTCGCCCCCCCCCCACGCCTTCACTCATCCTCATTCTCTGCTATGTTGGATCTCTGGCCGTTCGCTTACCCCGCCCACTCCCAATCTATTGCTGCCTCCTGAGTCCCAGCTGATGGCTAGAGGAAAAAAAACTGTTTAAATTCTTGCTGCGGGGCTTCAAAGGGCCGCCAGTGGTGGGATTCTGCTGGTTCTAGGAGCCGAATCCTTTGTTAAATTGCTGGCTTGCCCCGCCCCTGCGCACCACTATTTATTGCCAATAAATAGTGATGGGCGAGGGGCGGGCGAGCCAGCAATTTAACAAAGGGTTCGGTGTTTTTTTGTAATTTTATTGGCTTCAGCATAGGCTAATTAGCCATTGATTAGATCGGTTCCCGACTCTCAGCTGATTTGCTCTCAGCTGTTTTGCTCAGGGCTCTGCTGCTTGTTTGCTTGCTGGAGCAGTTTTTTTCCCCTAGCTATGCTGAAAAACAAAACTGAAAGTAAAACAGGCTGTTGGCTTTGCTGTTGCTGCAACGTTGGAAAATTAGGCAGGCAGATTTCTTTTCTTTTTCCTCACCAAAAAAGGTAGGTGCAAACTACCTTTAGTGAAAAGGTAGTTTTCCCTAAGGAGTTAGTTCCTCTTTAGGAAAAAGAGGAGAGTTCAAGATTTTAAAACACAAAAGAAAAAAAGCTCTATTTAACTAGGGAATTGTAATAATTGAGATACTATTAATTGTATATTGTGTTGAAAGCAAAAATGGTTAAGTTGTGGTTTGGAGGAATATATGGGGGAAATTATTTGGTTTATTATTATTGGTAAATATAATTAATGGATTTGTAAGAAATTGGATTGCATGGAAATAATTGGAATATTCATGTTCATATTGCTTAATATACAAAAAAGGTAGTTATATAACTAATTGATTTATATTAAAATGTTGAATTTGTATTAAACAACTGTAATATTACATAATTAACCAATGTGAGGATGGATATAAAAATAGATGACAATGGGAAGGGGTATAATATAGAATAGAAGGGAAAATTGAATTTGATTAAGATTAGAGATGAGGATGAAGGGTAATATTGATTTTTTACAAAAATAGATGAGGAATAAATATGGCAAAAAGGAAATATAGAAATTGTAAATTTAATTGAAATGACTGAACACTGTTTAAATTTGTGAACCGGCCAAATACTCTGTTCAAAGAAAATACATTGTATGTTTGTATGTGTGTTTCTAATTATTGTTATTTATTCATATTTGTTCTCTTTTATTCTTTAAAGTTTAACAATTCATTCTTTATCTTAATATCTTTATATTTGTTTGGGGTTGGCTTTCTTCCCTTTCATCTTTTTTATTGTACAGCAATCTTTCTCCTCAAACCTACCACCTCTCTCTTTTCTTTCCTTCTTACTTTCTCTTCCTCCCCTTCTTTTTCTCCTCCCTACTTCCTCTTCCTTTCTCCTTCTCCTCCTCTCTTCCTCCCACTCTTACCCTCACTCCTACTCTAATTTCCCTTCCCTTCCTTCATCCCTATCTATTACTATATCCTTTTATGCATATGGACTACTCAGAGGGCTAAAAAAGTTATTTTTGAGTGGTCCTCACACTTTTGGCCAATCCTCGAATTTATGACTGTCCTTACATTTTACGTTTTTGCCCTATCTTGTCACCATGGTGAAGAGAAGCAGTTGTGAAATGAGTGACATGGTTGTTAAGAATGCTGCACGGGCATAAATGTGAGGATGGTCATAAGTGTGAGGACCAGTCAAAAATGCGAGGACCTGTCAGAAATGACTTTTTTCAGCCCTCTGAGTAGTCCCTATACACATAGCCATGGCCACCCGGTCACATGACCAGCTAGCCATGCCCACCCAGTCACATGACCAGCTAGCCACGCCCACAAAATAAGCCACGCCCACAGAACCAGTAGTAAAAAAATTTAGAACCCACCCCTGGTTGGGGGTCACCACAACATGAGGAACTGTATTAAAGGGTCGCGGCATTAGGAAGGTTGAGAACCACTGGTCTAGCCTCTTTAAATTCCTTAAGTCTACCATCATCATATTTTCCCTTATCCATTTCTCCTTTCCCACTTTCCTTTTCTTTAGCTAGAGGTTCCTTTACTTCTGTGGCTTGAGCTTTTACTGCACCTTCTTCTCTTAATTCTCTTTCTTCTAACTCTTCATCACTACCAAAATTCTGTCTATAAAACTCTTCTGCTTCAACTATTGTGTCTAATATGAATCTTTTCTCCTGCCATGACACCATAATCCCTTCAGGCATTAACCATCTAAAATTAATGTTTTGTCTTGTCAATTTGGAAGTTAGGTATTGGTAAGACCTTCTTAAGTCTCTCACCCTTCTAGGTACTTGTTTGAGTACTACAAGCTGTCTTCCTCTGTATTCTAGTGGGTCATCTCTGGTTCTGTGTAGTATCTCATCCTGAATTGATTTCTTGATAAATTTGATATGAACTTCTTTGGGTAAGTTATGCCTTCTCGCGTAGTTAGTGTGAAGTCTATAAATCTTATCCATTTCATTAGCCATCTCTCCTTTCCCTATTCCTAAGGTTGCCGCCAAGATGTCCGCCATCATCATCATTTAACAATTCATTCTTTATCTTAATATCTTTATATTTGTTTGGGGTTGGCTTTCTTCCCTTTCATCTTTTTTATTGTACAGCAGTCTTTCTCCTCAAACCTACCACCTCTCTCTTTTCTTTCCTTCTTACTTTCTCTTCCCCCCCCTCTTCTTCTCCTCCCTACTTCCTCTTCCTTTCTCCTTCTCCTCCTCTCTTCCTCCCTCTCTTACCCTCACTCCTACTCTAATTTCCCTTCCCTTCCTTCATCCCTCTCTATTGCTGTATCCTTTTATGCATATGGACTACTCAGAGGGCTAAAAAAGTTATTTCTGAGTGGTCCTCGCACTTTTGATCAGTCCTCGAACTTACGACTGTCCTCACATTTTACATTTTTGCCTTATCTTGTCACCATGGTAAAGAGAAGCAGTTGTGAAATGAGTGACATGGTTGTTAAGAATGTTACAATGGGCATAAATGATGACCAGTCATAAGTGCGAAGACCAGCCAAAAGTGTGAGGACCTGTCAGAAATCACTTTTTTCAGCCCTCTGGGTAGTCCTTTTGTGCATATGGACTACTCAGAGGGCTGAAAAAGTTATTTTTGACTGATCCTCGCACTTTTGACCAGTCCTCGAACTTGCGACTGTCCTCACATTTTATGTTTTTGCCCTATCTTGTCACCATGGTGAAGAGAAGCAGTTGTGAAATGAGTGACATAGTTGTTAAGAATGCTACAATGGGGACTTCCGGTCAGCACCGCAGGCTCCGTGGACGGTCTTTTAAGACCGCCAGCCCTGTGTCTTCGTAAAAGCCGCTTTGACAGCGCAAACCGGCTGTTTGGCAGCTGAAAAACTCTCCTTCGGGAAAAGAAGGAGAGGAGAGCTGGTGGGTGAGAGTAGAGCTCCCCGAAAGCCCTCTGGAACATTTCCAGAGGCTTGGAGGGTGAGAGCTCCCCAGCCAGCCCGCCAAGAAGCTCTGGAGCCAGGACAACTCTGCAAAAGCAGAGCGAGAAGCCGCAATCCGATCCTGCTTTCAAAAGTGAGTTTGACTGATTACAAGCGCAGGCAGAGCGGAAAAAAGGAGAACAAGCTTTAAAAGTACAGAGCTTAACTCCGAAGTTACTTTGTTTCAAATTGAATTTCATTGAGCTGGAGGCTGAAGATGGCGTCTTTGTTATGGTTTTGAAAGTGAAAGCCAGTGTCGAGTCCTACCGGAGCTCGCCATCGATGGGGGGTATGGGAGACGAAGGAGCGGAGATAAGCAGCCACAGCGAACACACAATCAGTTCCTGGATAACGGCATTCATGGCGATGATTGATGACGTTGCCGGGCTCTCCGATTCTGCTGTCCCTGCTGCTCTGGCTCTCGCAGCTGTTACTGTTAAGGGAGTGGGGAGTGCTTGATTGATAATCACCATAGCTGTTACTGTTAAGGGAGTGGGGGTGCTTGCTTGATAATCACCGGATGTATGTTTAAGGGGCTGAGTTTTGTTAAATAGCGCTGTGGTGTGATTACACCCAGCGCTGACTTTCTCTCAGCTTGTCTGAACGAACGACAAGCCGAGAGCCAGAAATGAAAGTGCTTGAGAACTTTGCACTGGGAGAGTGGATTAGCTGCTTATTAACTGCTGGGAAGTGAGAGTTTGTGGAAAACCAAAGAAAAAATTATCTTGCCTGATAATTGGAAATTGGAGACTATAAATTACAAACACTTTAAAGTTGTTTAAAAGACTTTGTGGCTTTTAAATATCTCCTTAAAAGAGGGGGAAAAATGGCTTCTAGACAAGTGAAACCAGGAGTTGTTAAAGGAGGGGGAGGTTCTCCAGTTGTGTCAGTGGTGACACAGAAAGCACAACTTCTGGCTGATCCACAGACTCAGACTCAGAGTCAGGAGGCTGCACTTAATGATTTTAAAGAATTTATGAAAGAAGCCATGAATAATCAAGCAACATCAATGAGAGATGCTATGAATAATCAAGCAATAGCAATGAAAGAAGCTATGAATTATCAAGCAATAGCAATGAAAGAAGCTATGAATTATCAAGCCACAGAAATGAATAATCTAACACTACTTGTGGAAGGGAAATTAAAGAAAGTTGAGGAAGATATCAGTTCAATCAAGGAGGTGGTAGCAAGAAAACACGATGAAATAAGAGATGACATTGTTTATGCTGTATCAGGATTGTCAAACCTTGTTATCCAGCTTGAAGGGAAAGTTGAAGAAATTAATGAAGCCAATTTAAATTTGGAAAGCAAAATGGGAGATGTTATGACCAGAACAGAGAAAGTGGATGATGAATTGGTAATGTTACAATACAGATCCATGGAGTTTTGCTTTGAGATTAAGAGGCCTGAAAGAAAATAGCAAAGAAAACCTAAAAGATATTTGTGCTGATGCTATGGCAGAGATAATTAAAGAAAGACCAGAAGATGTGGCAAGTCAAATTGATAAAATTTACAGGGTTAATTCCTGGCTGGCAAAACAAAGACAGCTGCCAAGACATGTGGTGGTCTATTTCACAACTAGGAGGATCAGAAATGATATTTTACAAGCTTCTTACAAGAATAAAGTTCAGGTGGCTGGGCAAGAAGTGGTGGTTTTGAAAGAGATTCCTCCAAAGATGTTGAGAAGTAGAAAAGACTTTGGCTTCCTGGTAAATGAGCTGGGAAATCAACAAATGGCAAACAGATGGAACGTTCCAATTGGTCTAATAGTGACTTATAATGGAGAAAGATACCGGTTAAACATAGTCTGGAAGGTAAAAGATTTCTATGTAAATGTTTTAAAGGCTGGATACCCACCCTCACCGGGGGGGGGAGGAAGAAAATGGAGATGTTACAACAAGAAAAAGATGGAAAACAGATACAAACCTATGCTGAAGTTGCAGCTGGAGGAATTATTATGGAAGAAGATTTGGATCTTGGGGGCTTACCCCCAACTTTGGAACCACCTAAGAAGGGAGAGCCGAAAGTACAACGACTGACCTGATCAACTTATAAACTTCAAGAACAACAATCAAAAAGGCAACAATCTCAAGATTTATCTCAAGAAGTTCAAAAAACAGAAGCAGTGGGGGGGGGGCTAGGCCGAAGAGTAAGGTGGAGGAGGAGCTTCAGCGGATGCTCACAAGGCTTTGAAAGGCTAAAGATGGCAACTAAATTCCTATCTTGGAATGTCAATGGCCTAAATTCACCACAAAAAAGAAAGAAAGTATTTCACTACTTGAAACAATTTAACAATGACGTTATTTGCTTGCAAGAAACACATATCAGACTATCAGATCAAAAATATTTGATAAATTCAAGATTAGGTACACATTTTGTGGCATCAGCGCCAGAGAAGAAAAATGGACTAGTCATATATGTAAGGAAAGGACTATCAGCTAATTTAATTGAGACAGATGATCAAGGAAGATATATTGCAACTGAATTATTAACACAGACTGGAAAAATGCTTTTTATTGGAATATATGCCCCTAATCAGCAACAAGACAAGTTTTATAAATTTTTACATACTAAAATAATACAATGGGACTATAAATCTTTTATATTAATGGGTGATTGGAATGGAGTAATAGATACACAGAAAGATAAAAAAAGCTTATCAAAGATCTCAACACGTGCAAAACTACCTAAATCTTTTTTTGATATGATGGAAGATATAGAACTGAGAGATATTTGGAGAAAATGTAACGTGGAGGAAAAAGATTTTACTTTTTTTTCTGATAGACATCAATCCTTCTCCAGGATTGATTTTATACTAACCACAAATGATTTTATTTCCAGGGTGAAGAAGACGAAGATATGTCCAAGAACTTTAACTGATCATAGTCCTGTTTGGGTGGAATTCGAACAGGAGAGGGGAGAAAGGAGGTCTTGGAGGTTAAATGAAAACTTATTTAGATATGAAGAAAATGTGAAAGAGCTTAAAAAACAAATGAAATAATTCTTTGTTATTAATATGAATAAGGGTACTCCTATGGAAATGGTCTGGGATGCTAGTAAGGCTTATATGAGGGGTATGTTAATACATATGAACAATAAATATAGACTAAAACAACAAAAGAAGCAGAAAGAGATAGAGGAAGAAATAAAAAAGAAAGAACAATTATTTATATCTAATCCAGGAGATAAAAAAGAAACAATAAATATTTAATATGTTAATGGCTGATCAGGTGGCAACTAGCTTACAATATGCTAAACAAATACTTTTTGTAATGCCAATAAACCAGGTAGGTGGTTGGCCTACATGCTGAGGAAAAAACAGAAATCACGAGTCATTAGTAAGATAGAATATAGAGGTAAGGAAGTTTACCAACAGAATATGATTAAAAAGGCTTTTTTGGAATTTTATACAAAGTTATATGCTAGTGACTCAATACAGGGTATAGATATATATAGATACTTAAAGGAAGGGAATATTATGGAATTAACGTTGGAACAGAGGGAAGGATTGAATCTTGAATCAACCAATAACTTCTGAGGAGATCATTGCAGCAATTAAGCAGTTAAAAACAGGGAAATCTCCAGGAACAGATGGATTAACAGCTGCTTATTATAAAAAATTACAGCTTGAAATGGTAGAACCGCTTAGAGCTCTATTTTGTAAAATTCAATTAGGGGGAGGAGTTCCACCCTCTCGGAGAACAGCTTTTGTTTCATTGATTCCGAAGGAAGATCAAAACTGTATCAAACCTGAAAATTTTAGGCCAATTTCACTTTTGAATACTGATTATAAAATTTTTGCTAAGATATTAGCGAACAGATTAATGCCAGTTATGCAATAAACAATTCATAATGACCAATCAGGTTTTATAAAAGGGAGGCAGATGAAATATAATGTTAGACAAATTATTAATTTATTGGAATATTTGGAAAAAAAATAACCAGGTCCCTGCAGCGTTCATATTTTTGGATGCAGAGAAAGCATTTGATCGACTGAATTGGCAATTTTTGTTTAAGATAGTAGAAAAAATGCACTTTGGGGAGTATTTTATACATTCAATTAGAGCAATATATCAGTCTGGAGGGGAGGGTGGGATGAGGAGAGGGAAAGGGTGGGGGGAATATGTGGGGGAAGAAAATTTTTGGTTTTTTTTGTAAAACTTTTCAATAAGAAAAAAGAATGCTACAATGGGCATAAATGATGACCAGTCATAAGTGCGAAGACCGGTCAAAAGTGCGAGGACCTGTCAGAAATCACTTTTTTCAGCCCTCTGGGTAGTCCTTTTGTGCACATGGACTACTCAGAGGGCTGAAAAAGTTATTTTTGACTGGTCCTCACACTTTTGACCAGATTTCGAATTTACAACTATCCTCACATTTTACGTTTTTTGTCCTATCTTATCACCATGGTGAAAAGAAGCAGTTGTGTAATGAGTGACATGGTTGTTAAGAATGCTGCACGGGCATAAATGTGAGGATGGTCATAAGTGTGAGGACTAGTCAAAAGTGCGAGGACCTGTCAGAAATGACTTTTTTCAGCCCTCTGAGTAGTCCCTATACACTTAGCCATGGCCACCCGGTCACATGACCAGCTAGCCACGCCCACCCAGTCACATGACCTCCAAGCCATGCCCACAAAATAAGCCATGCCCACAGAATCGGTAGTAAAAAAATTTACTGGTTGGGGGTCACCACAACATGAGGAACTGTATTAAAAGGTCGCGGCATTAGGAAGGTTGAGAACCACTGGTTTAGAGAAAGAGCTCCAAAAAGATATTCAAAATAAAACAATTAAGAAGCGAATGGAATTGAAAAATCATGAAATAAATTTAAATGAACAGGAGTTTTTAGCAAATAAAGTAAGAGATCTAAACCGAACTTTTTTGAAAATGCAAATAAACCAGGAAGATCAATTCTTTCTGTTTTTGCCTTTTCCTTTTATTCTTTTTTCCCAAATATGTTATTGCCAGACCCCTAATATAGGCTAAATATTCTTTTAATATGCATTGTTATACCTCTATCAGGTTTAATTATTGTAGTCATGATGAATACAATACTAATAGCAAAATACTTTCAAGGGAACAATGAATGTTCAGTAATAGAACTAGCCTACCCAAACTTTAAAATCCAGTATTTCCCACTCAACAAGGCCCACAAAATAAATTATGGCTATCCCTAAAATTGACCAAGTAGGTATTGCTGTCTGAGCAATTATTACATTCCAAGCCAATGGAGGAGGGAAGAGGCTTGATAAAAACATAAGAGCCAAGCCTGACAATCTAATCATAGAAGAACTGACATTTCACCCTTTAACGCAAACCATAAGAGTAGATTTTCTCTGTTGTGGAATGAGGAAAAGAAAAGAAATCAGTACATTAGGATAATAATGACTACTTTATTTTCATCTGGGTCCCAAGTTCCAAAGCAATTTTATTTATCAAGAATGAATAATATATCTACATATGTTCCCCCTAATTTCAAATGTCTGTTTTGAAGAAGAAAGCCACAGTGCACTGATTTAACTGACTTCATGTTTCAACAACAATATAACAAAAATATTAGGGAAAGTGCAGCTAAAAAGGTAAACACAAGAAAGTAACAAAGTATCTAAAATATGTTTAATGCAATTTTAAATGCCCAGTGCATTTCAGAAATCTCTTATTGGCTACAGTTCTTGCTGGTTAATGTTATTGGCCACCAGTGCTAGACATTATAGAACTTTAGTCAAAAAGATCTAGAAATATCTGCTTGCCTATATTAGCTTATCTTGTCAGAACAAGAAACATACTTTTGGACATGATTTTGCTCATCCTGTTCATGTTTTATACCACTTTGGAGTTCTTTTTTTTCTTTTTGATTTTTTATTTTTAAACATAAAACAGCATCTTTTTAGAGCAAGGGTTTAATCCGGTATAAAATAAGTATAAATTCCAATTTTTTTTTTATTGAAAAAGTTTTTCAAATACAGATTTTTCCCCACTTTTTTCCCCCTCCCTCCTCCCTAACCCCCCTCCCCCTCCCCTCCCCCCATGGCTTCTCCAAAATAAAATCCAAATTAATATCAAATTATATAATACTTTACCATCCTTTTACACCATCCCCCACATGCTAACCATTTCTTTTCTAACATTATTATTATATCCCCCTTATACTGTACCTTTCGAAGCAACCTTCAGCTATATAGCTATATAATAATCCTAATTTAACATTTATTGAACTCATAATCTACTCATTTTTTCCACCCCCATACATATATCTCTTAATTCACATCTTTTACGTATATTTATATCTAAACATAACCTCCCTATTCCTAAACTAAACAGTCAGTAACCTAACCTATCTCCACCCATTTTCCTACAGGTCTACCATACATGTTATTTTTAATATCTTTGTTCTTCTGCCCACACCACATAACTAAAAAATATTTCCATATATAAATAAAATACTCAAATGACTTTAAATTTGTAATCCATATAGTATCTTCTGTAATGTCTTTCAACTAGATTATTAATTCCATCACCCATGTTAGGGTAACATCAGGTTCAGCTTCCAACAGTATATTCAATCTTCCGTTACCATCTGCCCCCATCCATAATAAGTATTTTCATATATAAAAAACCACCCGAGTGACTTTATATTTATATTCCATATAATATCTTCTGTAGTGTCTTATCTAGATTGTTAATTCCAACCACCGCCTTGGGGTAACAGCCAGATCTTCTGCATGCCCCAATCCCATAGTTCTCTTGCCTTATAACTCAGCATATGCATAATCCATTTTTCAAAGAGTCCAAAATAGAAAGTTCCAATCCACTCAATCAAAGGCCATCTTCCACGTCCCGAAAGCACCAGAGATCTGTTATTCTTCTCAAAATAGTATAAGTCAATAATTTGCCTCAATTATATTTTCATGTGTCAGCCATCTATAAGTCCCGCTTATTATATTATCGTCTCTTAAGTAACTGGCATTAGACTGTTGTTTAGTTTAATTTTTTTTAGTTTTGTAGAACCTGCTTCTTCTTTTCTTAGCTTTTTGTGGTTTAGATCTCCATCCTAGTTGTCTTTCTAGGACTTGTATATCAGCTGATTGAGTTCCATGCTGGTCTGTAGCTTGATAAGACATCTCATTAAAATCCAAAGCCACCTCTCTCATATTTATAGGTAATCCAACTATAACCTCTGAAGGAGAATCCAAAAGCAGCTTGTCCAGAAGGGCCTCTGTAACTTGTTGTTTTTCCACCACCTCCATCTCCATCTGCTTAGCCTGAGTTTTAATCTCTTGTTCATTTTGCTTTTCTTTATTCCCCTCCTGTGTTCCCAACACTGAGAGCATACATGAAGATGTTGGATCCATTTTAAGAACCTTGTAGTAAAATTCTTCCGCTTTTTCAACAGTATTTAGTTGATATCTTTCTCCTTGGTATCTCAATATTATACCAACTGGAACGTCCGACCTAAATGGGATGTTTTGTTTCTTTAGCTCAGTCACCAAAAATCCAAATTCCTTTCTATCTTTTAACATCTTGGGCGGCAACTCTTTATATATCTAAATCTTCCTTCCGTTCATTTCTAGAGTGGAGTTAAAAGACTTTTGCACAATATCATTTCTTATTCCTTTGTCAGTAAAGTAAATCACCACATCTCTAGGCAACTGCTTTTGCTATGCCACCCAGAAGTTTACTCTGTGGGCCTTATCAATCTTACAGGATACCTCTTCAGGACTAACCTTTAAAATCCCAGCCAGAACTTGAGCAGACATCTTTCTCAAATCATCTCTGTTATTTTCCTGTAGTCCCCTTATTCTGACCGTAAATTCCATGGACCTGTATTGCATCATTGTAACTTCTTTTTCAATCCTTTGTTTTATATTGTCTGCATTATAGGTCCTGTAATCAGCTTCCTTTATTTTGGATTTTACTTCTGAGCTATTATCTTGAATATTTATCAAATCATTTTCAATTCTTTGTATTTTATTGTCCAGATTATCAATTTTATCATCAGCTTCCTTCATTTTAGACTCTAATTCTAAGTTGGTATCTTTAACCATCTTTGTAAATATTTCTGAGAAGGTTTCCAAAGCTGTTATAATCTGTTGTTTCAGATTTGCATACTTTCGTTGTACCAACTCTTTAGTTTCCTGCCTTTTCAAGATTCTGATTCACAATCTCATCATGTCTTGCCATCTCCTCCAAAACAAATTCCTTTAGGTCTTTAAAACCATTCTCCTGGATCTACAAGCTCAAAACTTGCTCATATGATTTGTAAATGGGGGAGCCTCCCCCCCCACAACTTGGTTGTCTGGCTTTGTCAGTTTTAACGCCATCCTGCCACACAGACAAACTCTTTTTTTTTAAAGAAAAGACTTCTCTCCAAACAATATCAATATCAAGTCTCTAAGAAGGAAGAAACATAAAATGAGAATTTTTCTCTTCAATTCTAACCAGCGCTATTATTTCAGATACTTTGTAACATATTGAACTATTCAGGTGGAAGGACTTTCACTTTCAGCTTTCTTCTTCTCAAGCCTCAGCCAGTCGCCATTTTAAACTTTCTTTCTTCGCTTTTAACATCACTCAAAGAATTGTTAGAAATACTTGCGATTTAGGGTCCCAAATCCGGATTTCATCCTTTTTATTGAAGAAATATATTAATTTTCGTTGATTGGATTGGTCCCAACGCCTGGCTCTGCAAAAAGCAGAGTTCTCCCGAAGCCCGGAGCAGCGGCGAGCAGAATAGGGAGCCTCATCCTGCTTCGTCCCCAAGAGTAAAACAACAACTCTGGGGACTTCTCAGAGGGCTCTACCTACCCTCGCCGGCTCTATCTTCCTCTTAAGGAAATGGAGTTTTTCGAGCCGCCTTTCAGCTGTAAAGGCGGCTCTTTACGGGCAACGGGGCTGGCGATCTCAAAAGACTGTCTGATGGCAACAGAAGCCAAACCGGAAGCCTATAAATTCCAAATTTCATCAGTTAACATCTTAAAGGAAAAAAAAAGAAAAAAAGAACAAATCTAAACCCAATTTTTATCATTCAATCTAACATCTTATTCTAACATTTAATATTTTATTATGTAATCACCCTAAATCTTAAACTTCAAATCTAAACAGCTCTTTATAATATTCATTTATCATTTTAACAATCAGTATTTCATATATTTTCCTTACTTCAAAGACCCAAATCAAGTCAATGTTTCTTTTAACTCACATCTAATAATCAACATAAAGTATTTTATTCCTCTCTTAAGAACATTTCAAAATCAGAAACTGTTCTTCAAAAATATCTCCTTCACTCCTCCTAGGTTTATTTTTAGCTGGATTGCAGCTTAATTAGCTGGTTTCCAGAGATGCTTTCCTCCATTCCTAACCTTATTTGTTGGCTGGATCACAGTTTAGTTTTATCTGCTTCCAACATTTTCTCCTTCACTCCTCCTAGTTTTATTTTTGGCTGGATAACAGCTTTTCAGCTGTTTTCCAGGGATGCTTCCCTCCACTCCTAACCTATATTTCACTGGTTCACAGTTTAGCTTTAACTGCTCCCCGGTATTGTCTTCTCCTCTCCTCCTAAATTTATTTTTAGCTGGTTCACAGCATAATTTGCTATTTTCCAGGGATGCTTTCCTCCACTCCTTACCCTATATTTGACTGGTTTGCAGTTTGGCTCTCACTGCTCTTCAGCATTGCCTCCTCCGCTCCTCCTAGGTTTATTTTTGGCTGGTTCACAGCCTAATCAGCTGTTCTTCAGAAATGCTTTCCTCCGCTCCTAACCTTATATTTGACTAATTCACAATTTAGCATTAATCAACTGATTCCCAAAATCATACTTCTTTGCCAGTTTAAACTAATAATGCATTTTAGTATATAACTTCTCTCCTACTCTCTCCTGAACTATTAATTTTCTTTAAATTTCTCCCATTTCTAATTTGTTTCTTGTTTTTCTATGTAAAACAACATTTTAAACCATTTTAAAAACCCATTTACCATAGTTATAAAATCTATAAACAAGTCTTATTAATATTCAAAAATTCATTCCCATTCTCTTATTTACTGTAGCAAAACAACATTTTAAACCACTTTCAAATCCATTTTCTGTAACCATTGGAACGCTTATTAATATTTTTTTAAAGAAATTCTTTCAAAATATCCACATTTTTTGTAGTTTTTCTATAAAGACATTTCTCACTTTAAAATAGTCATAAAGTCTATAAACAATTCTTGGAGACTTCCTGTTGGCTCCGGACTTCCTGTTGGCTCCGCAAGCTTCACTGACGCTCCTCCATGGGCGCCCGATCCCCGGCACCATAAAAGCCCCAGAACAGCCAAAAAACAGCTGTCTGGGGCTTGGAAACCCTCTCCCTGGGCAAAGGGGAGAGAGAAGAGCCAACAGGCAGAGGTAGAGACCCCCAAGCACCCTAGGAGAAATCTTGGGGCATGAAGGGTGAGAGCTCCCTAGAAGCCTGTCAATCTGCTCCGGACCTGGGACGATTCCACTGATTAGCGGGGCTAGAAGCTGCGTCCAATTCTGCTGACAACAAGTGAGGGGATTCTTAATATCTTCAATTGCTGCAGGCAGAACAAGCCAGGAGAAGTCAGACTGCTAGTATTTACACTTAACTCCAAGGTTTATAGCCTCCTTCAGAAGTAACAATTTAGCAATTTGCAACAAAATGGCGATTGAAGCTTGAAAGGGAAGGGCGGAAAAAGTGAAAGTTACAGAAAGTTTCGTTTCACTGGTAGCCTCTTGCCTGGAAAGAACTTTTGTGTTGAGAGAAGGAAGATTTTAAACGTAAATTTATGATTGGGGAAATCCTTTGATTTTGGAACTTTTCCTTTTGGCTTCTGATTAAAATACAACAATCAATTTAAACTGAAATGGCCTCAAAATCTGTAAAGACCGTTCCTATTAAAGGAACTGGGAGTGCTGGAAGCTCCCCAGCTCATACTCCTAGATTGCAAGCCTCTGCCCCCCCCTCAACAGACCCACAGACTTTAATGTTTGAGATGATACAAGAAGCCCTACAAGCCACACAAAATAAAATTGCTACTGTGATTAATGAAAAAAATTAATGAAACTAATGAAAAAATTAATGAAACTAATGAAAAAATTAATGAAACTAATGAAAAAATACAGGCTGTTTCAGAGGAGATTTTAATTCGGAATCGGCAAATTAGAGAAGACATATTGTTGGCTTTTAATGTTTGGCAGGTGATATTGAAATTGTGGATGATAAAGTTAAAGAAATTAAGCAATCTACGGAAATTAACAGAGACTCAGAACAGACTTGAAAGGGCTGAAGTTGATGTAACGATGTTACAATACAGAGATATGGAATTTGCTTTAAGATTCAGAGGGGTGAAGGAGAATAAACAAGAAAACTTGAAAGAAATGATGTCAGAGGCATTGGCACAGTTGTTGGGGGAGGCGAAAACTGAGCTGGGCTGGCAGATTGACAAGGCATATCGTGTCAACTCTTGGGTTGCCAGACAGAAACACTTACCAAGAGACATTGTAATATATTTTACTACAAGGAGATTACGTAACGAAATTTTACAGGCTACTTTTAAAAACAAGCTTCAGGTTGAAGGCCAGGAGATACATCTATGGAAATGGTATGGGATGCAAGTAAAGCGTACATGGGAGGAATTTTGATATATTTGAATAATAAATATAGAAAGAAACAGGGGGGAAAAAGAAAAGAATTAGAAGATGAGATTAATAAACAGGAACGGGCTTTAATAGCTAACCCAACAGATAAGAAAATTAAAGAGGCAATCAATTTATTGAAGGGTCAGTTTAATATGTTAATAGCAGATCAAGTGGCAACCAATTTACAATATGCAAAACATAATACTTTTTGTAACGCTAATAAACCAGGTAGGTGGTTGGCATATTTGTTAAGGAAAAAGCAGAAAACAAGGACAATAGAGAAAATAAAATACAAAGGTAAGGAGGTTTATGAGAAAGAATTGATTAAAAAAATTTTTTTAGAGTTTTACTCAAGGCTGTATACTGGTGATAAAATTCAAGATACAGATATAGATAGATACCTGCAGAAAGAGAATATTTATATAACTTCAAAAGAGCAGAGGGATAGCTTAAATCAATTGATAACTTCCGAGGAAATTTTGTTTGCAATTAAGCAGTTGAAAATGGGTAAAGCTCCTGGAACGGATGGCTTGACAGTTTACAGGAGGAAATGGTGGAGCCATTGAAGGAATTATTCAACAATGTACAACAGGGAGGAGAGATACCTCCAACTTGGAAGACAGCATTTATTTCGTTGATCCCAAAAGATGGGCAAGACTATACAGACCCTAAAAACTATAGGCCGATTTCACTTTTAAATACAGACTATAAGATTTTTGCTAAAATTTTAGCAAATAGATTAATGACAGTTATGCAGCAAGTGATTCATCATGATCAAACTGGCTTTATAAATGGTAGACAAATGAAAAGTAATGTAAGGCAAATTGTTAATTTATTAGAGTTTTTGGAAAGGAACAACCAGGTCCCCGTGGTGCTAGGTTTTTTGGATGCCGAAAAAGCCTTTGATAGACTGAATTGGCAATTTTTATTAAAATTAATAGAAAGAATGCAACTTGGAGAACATTTTATACAATCTATTAAGGCAATATATCAAAAACAAACAGCGCAAATAATAATCAATGGTGGTTTAACAGATAATTTTAATATAGAAAAAGGAACAAGGCAAGGTTGTTCCTTGTCTCCACTATTGTTTATTTTGATGCTGGAAATTTTATTAAGTAAAATACATGGGATGGATATAATAAAGGGAATTAGAATTAGACAACATGAATATAAGCTACGAGCATTTGCGGATGACCTGGTTGTTACCTTAACCCAACCGGTACAATTGACTACAGCCTTGATGGATATAATCTGCTCATATGGACAAGTATCTGGTTTTAAAATAAATACAGCTAAAACAAAGATAATAGCTAAAAATATGGTCAGAAGCCAGAAAGAAGAGATAGAAAGGCTAACAGGATTTGAAATAGTTAAGAAGGTTAAATATTTAGGGGTTTATATTATGACTGCAAATATGAAATTATACCAGTATAATTATGAACCGTTATGGCAAAAAATACAGAGGAAACTTGGAAAAAATTACAACTGTCTTTGCTGGGTAGGATAGCTGCTGTAAAAATGAATATCTTACCAAAATTTTTATTTCTTTTTCAAATGATACCTATGCTTAAAAAAGATGAAAATTTGAAGGAATGGCAGAAGGGCATAAACAAGTTTGTGTGGGCAGGGAAGAAACCGCAAGTTAATCAAAAGATATTGCAAGACACCCGAGAAAGAGGTGGTCTTAAAATGCCTAATTTAAGATTGTATTATGAAGCCGCTGCCCTCTCAGCAATTACAGATTGGATAAATTTAACGGAGGAAAAGATATTGAATATTGAAGGATATGGTCTGGTCTAAGGCTGGCATGCTTATCTATTGTATGACAAGAAAGTAGATAAGGCTTTTAAAAGTCATATATTAAGAAATGCTCTATTGCGTGTCTGGAAAAAGTATAAATATAAATTAAATGATAAATTACCAATATGGACAGTACCCAGACATATGATAGAGAATATAAATTTGGAGCAAAAGCAAGATAAGATTACATATAAGGAACTCCTTTATAAGGAAGGAGTCAGATTACAATTAAAATCTATGGAGCAATTAAGAGAAGAAGGAATTATTAGGACTTGGTTTCAGTATGGTCAGCTGCAGGCCAGATGGAGAGAAGATCAAAAAACTGGTATTTTGCAGCAGGATGAAAATTTGATAAAGCAAATAAGAGATAAAGGTCAAATGCATATAAAAAGGTTGTATAATGTATTAGTGGAAATAGATTCAGAAACAGAGCTAGTCAAGGATTGTATGATAATATGGGCACAAAACATAGGTGAACCAATAATGATGGAAACTTGGGAAAAGATATGGGTTAGAAATGTAAGATTCACACAAGCTCAAAATTTAAGAGAGAACTTTTATAAAATGTTTTATAGATGGCATTTAGACCCAAAAAAACTAGCCTGTATGTACCCAAATTTACAACCTAAGTATTGGCGATGTGAGTGTGAAGATGCTACATATTTTCATTATGGCTTTTTGGATAAAAATATGGTTGATTATTCAAAATATTTTAAGGAAAAAGATCAAATTTACACCACAGTTTTTTCTGCTGGGAATAGTTACGGATTGTACTGTAGTAGAGACTAAGTTGGTTTTGAACTTAATAACAGCTGCCAGGTTACTGGTGGCACAGTACTGGAAGAAAGAAGATCCACCCACCATTGAGGAATGGACATTAAAAGTTGTGCATTTGGCAGAGATGGCAAAAATTTCATCATACCTTAAAGACCATTCAAATGAAAGATACATATCGGAATGGAGAAGATGGATTGACTATTTACAAAAAAAGTATCCAAACAAGAAGATACATATAGCTTATGAATGAAATATGTTTAAGTAGTTCATGTTTATAGTTTTTTTAGTTATAAGGAGTTAAAGACTTAGGGAGAATATGAATGCAATAATTTGTTAGCATATTTTAGTTTTATGTTTGTGAATGCTATACCCTGTGCTTGTTCTGGGAAGTCTAGGGAGGGAGGGGAGGGGGGAAGGGGGGGTGGGGGGAGAAAATGTTTGTATTTCCTATAAAACTTTTCAATTAAAAAAAACAATTCTTGGTAATATTCAAAGCTTCATTCACATTTTCTTATTTTCTATAAAGAACAATATTTTAAACCATTTTAAAGAAACAATTTTCTGTAGTCATTGAATCTATTAACAATTCTTATTAATAATCAAAAATTCATTCATAATCTTCATATTTCTTGTAATTTTTCCATAATCACATTTTCCCCACCTTGAAAATCACTTCTCTTAATAATAGTAATGAAAGGTAAAAGTAGGAAAGAGAAAGGGAGAAGAAAAAAGGAATAAAAGTATAGCAGAAAAAATCAAAAAGAAAGATTCAAAAAGAGAAAGGGAAAAAAAAGGAAAGCAAAAAGAGAGGAATATAATAAGAGGATATTTTAAAAAGGAAAGAAAAAGTAGAAAAAAGAGAGAAAGAAGCAGGAGGAATGCTCCTCCTTACATTATTTAGACATCAATTACATAGAAAGTGTTTACGTCCATTTTAATTAAACTGTGGTACTTTTCTCATCTTGCTACCCAGTATATTCCGGTTTTCTTTCTCCAATCTGTCCAAACTTTCTTTCTTTTTCCAGTTCCAATATCAATAAAGTTATAAAGACTAAAGGATTTAGTTCTTTTGTATTCCATATATAGTATCATTATGTCTTCTTGTGGGGCTCCGCCCTTCCCTTATGTTAGAACACCATTAATCAGCTATTTTAATTGTTCCAATTAATTTCTTCTTTCCAACTGTCCATAAGTAGTCCAAAAACAGTTTAAGTACATCTAAAATCAAGCCTCCTTAATTTTTCCTCAAAATAATCCAATTCTGGAAGCAAGAGACAAAGTTTCTTCTTTAAACAGCAAACTTTCCACAGTTGCAATTTGCACTTTCACTCTCTCAGCCATTTTAACTTCCTCCACTTGTTATTCTCATAGCTTTAAAAAAACATTCTGCTTGTTCCCCTTCCAAGCTAATCCATTCTCATTAAAGACCAAGAAAATATCAAATTTTAAATCCATCCAAAGGGATGTTAAATTCCAAAAGCAGTCAATTGATGCTATTGTCCTTTAATGGGTCTTCTCCTTGTTAATTGTTTAAATTCTTTGCCCAAATAGTTCTTAGCAGCTGTTAGGGCCAGGGCATTATTAGTATTTAAATGTTTGAAGACTGTTCTCGCCTGGGCTAATCCTACTCACCCGGCATTCAAACATCTTGCTCCCGTGTCTCCTCCTGCACTTTGCTTGTCCCGGCTGCTGAAGCTTTGGGGCAGCCACCATGGCTGCCTCTCCCACCACAGCTGGCGCAGAGGACAATCCTCCAGCCCCAAGGAACCTGCCCGTTCCTCTCGGCCGTCCAAGGGGTCCCTCTCTAATCCCCTGTCCCTCCAGGACAGGGTAGGTCGGCAGACCTGCCGGCGGTGGCTTAAAAGACGGGGTTTTCGCGGGGCTCCAAAGAGCCCCGCTATTTTCCCGTCAGCTCGCTGCAGCGCCAACCGGATGCTTTCCCACTTTGGAGTTCTTTATTATTTACTTTAATCAATCAAGAGCAAGGACTGACAGGAAATGTGTGGCTAACTATATCCAAATTGATATGTGACATTGAACCTCCTGGAGTTTTGGGGGGTTTTTTGCTTCT
This sequence comes from Arizona elegans, assembly GCA_022577455.1. Lineage (NCBI taxonomy): Eukaryota > Metazoa > Chordata > Lepidosauria > Squamata > Colubridae > Arizona > Arizona elegans. Next base: position 43,959,734 of record JAKOOJ010000006.1, read on the forward strand.
TTGGCTCATAGTGTTGCCATCCTCAGAATCCCTTTTCTTCCTTGCAATACTGTAATATTTCTTTTATCTTTTAAACCTGTATGTTTTGTTTGTCCATATTTCCCTTCCTTTTCTTAAGATAGTGCTTCCTTCCTTGAAGAAGTCCACAGTTTTTATTTATTCTTTTTCATATTGCTTCCTTTTTACTATGTTAATCCCAAATTTTCCCCCTATTCTTACAGCTTTCTTCTGTTTGGGCATTTATCCAAGCTCCTTGAAGTTTCTCATCTTGCCTTTCATCTTTTCCAATTCTCTCCTTTGATCATTAAAGTGACTTTCATGCTAACAAAATAACTTCCTCACAACTTCACCAATAGAAAGATCAATTTAGGGAATCAGTTTGGTGGAGTGATTTAGGAATCAGGTTAGAAACCAGGAGATCATGAGTTCTTGTCCTATCTTAGCCAGCTGAGTGACCTTGAAGTAGTCGCTTCTCTCAGCCCTAGGAAGGAGGCAAGGGCAAACCACTTCTGAAAAGCCTTGCCATGAAAAATGCAGGGGTTCATTCAGGCAGTCTCAGATAATTGGACATGATTAAATGAGGGGAAAAAAAACCACTTACAATCACATAGATTGTATAGTCTTTTCTGTATGATAGCATCATTGCTATCAGTAGGTGTGGTGGTGAGGATATATCATCAAATTGTGTCTCTGCAGAATGCATTGCCTTCCCCTTAATTAAAGGACATTGGATGTATTTGATAAATTATGACAAAGTTAAAATTTCCATGAGTATGTTGTAGGAATTATGGGAAATATGTTATTTATCTCAATAATGCCAAAATAGCAAAAAGCAAAGTTTACATGGAGGATGAGGGGAAAAAGGAATACCCTCAACCAAAGCACAGCTGTATGACATTCACATTTTAAATTCCACCCCTATATCAGCCCTTTCCAATCATAACTAAATTCATGTTTGTTAATTATTGTTTTGTAAATTGATGAAAAAGAACATTTTTATTTTTTTATGATAGATTTGATACAAGAACTAGTACAACTCAATAAAATACTCTGTAGAACAATTATTGTATTATTTTTTGTATAAAATTTCTGAAGATACAACATTCTTGACTGCTGCTAATACATGCACAGTTACATTAATACATTAAGATTAATTCAATCTCTATTGGACATCCACTGGGTTACATTTACTTTTATATGGACTCTTATTTCTAGAACTTGCTACAACCTGGAACTTTTCTCTTTTTTAATACAAAAACATTTGCCCAAATGCCTTTTCCTAAAATGACGTGAATGATGAAACTGCATTTACAAATTGCAAAGCATAATATACACAAGTGCAAAGTAATCTGTATATTTTAAAAGTCTATTGTTTAAAAACATCTTTAGTTTTCTCCATTTGCCTAGTTTTGTGGTGATCAAGTGTAGAATAGAAATATCCAGGATTCCTTTGAGAATAGTGCAAAACAATTATCAGTTCCCTCTCATTTTCTAGAGAAGTACTATTTTTTATTTGTTACTAAGGAAAAAGAAGAAGAGATCTCATATCATCTGAAAAATATAAATATCTATAGCATATCTATGTTCCATGGACAACAGTCTGCTTGATCTAAAGCATAAAATGATATTCTGAGAGATGGAGAAGAGGTTTACACATACAACTACATACACATATATATTGGAGAAAAGGAATAATAAATACTAGAGTCAGAAAATAATGCCATGTAGAATATGCAGTGATTAACAAGAGCAATCAACAAAGAATACCTTTTGCTGACAAAGTAAATACATTTGTACTATACATAACACATTAACAGTCTAGAATGAACTTAAGCATATGCTTAAATGATCAAAGGACCGGGTTCTTGGTGTAAATCCTTTTGTATATTTCTTTCTATATTATCCCCTGCATTCCATTCCCAATAGAAAGTGTGTTAGAGTTTGCAGCAATTCAACCAGCACACAAGTAAAAAATTCATCAGGATTCATTTATAAAAGAAACTTCTTTATATACAATACCATACAGCAGAAGCCAGAACCAGAACTCAGAATCCAGAAGTACAGAATCAATATAATCACAGAAGCTATAGAAACACAGAAGCATATATATATATATATATATATATATATATATATATATATATATATATATATATATATATATATATATATATATATATATGGATCAGTGAACCTACGCCACACCCAGGCTCCGAGCTGTCTGGGTCACCAAACAGTCTCCATTGGCTGACGTGTTACCGTGTCTATTCCAATTCATGAACCCTTATATACTGACACTCCTCCTTTCATGACTGGAATAGACATAAAACCTGTCAGAGTATGAATATTCATAAACTGGAATAGATCAGCCAATGAATAGGCATAGCAACTAAGTCAGCCAATGAGGGCTGTTTGGGAGCTGAGACAGACTGGAGCCAGGGTGTGTCTTAGTCTGCAGTTTCTGAGCCTGTGCAGAGAAACTGAAATTAGTCTGCTCTGCTGAAATGAAAATAACTGTTCTCTCCTGCCTTGTGTTTTGCTTGTAATTGCTACGTTGGAAGAAATCTATATTGGTATTGTACATTTATCTTCATGTATTATTATGTATATAAAGAAGCTAATGAATCCTGCTGAATCAGTTTACCTGTATGTGCTTTCTGGATTTAATTTCTGCAACAAACTCTGACAGGTTATGGGTCCAGAGCACACAGAAAAACTGAACTGTAATTAAGCTGAAGGACTGCCTGTGTTAAATAAGACAACAAGGCAAAGAGAAAGCTTGCAGGATGGCTGCTGTTGAATTTAAGGAGAGCTCTCTGCCTCGTTTGGAACAGAAGAACTATATTATTTGGGCTGCAAAAATGGAATATTTCCTGAAGGCAAAGGAGCTCTGAAATATGGTTATTAATCCACCACAGGCTTTTGCAGTTGTAGATCAACAGCAGCATGATAAAGCAATGGTTTATATCATCTTGAGTTTAGAAGATGAATGTAGCTTATTTAAAGACTGCAAAGGAGGTCTGGCTGAAGTTGAAAAGTGTGCATGTGAGTGTGTCAGCCTGCAATATTGTACAATTGTCAAGAAAATTATACTGAGCCCGTTTGCAACTAGGAGAATCTGTGGAACAGCATTTTGTACTTTTGTACAAATGCAAACTTTGTTTCTGGAGTTAGAACAGCGTGGGATGCCGATCCCTGAGTCACAAAAGGTGCTGCTAGTGTTAAACAGTCTTGATGAAACTTGGGACATTGTTTCTGCAGTGTCTGAGTGCAAACCAGAGCAGGAGTTACATTTGGAGGCTTTAAAGGCTTGTTTGATTGCTGAGGAGCAGAAACGTCATTACAGAAAGAGCCACGAGGAGGAATTCCTGAGGTGGGGGCCCAAGGAGCCGAAAGAGAAGAGCAGCAGACAATTCCACAGACTGGATGTCTCCAAAGAGAAATGTAGCAGCAGATTACAGCCCAGCAACAGAGGCGGTGCTTCATTTGTGGTGAAAGAACACCTTTAAAGAAGGAGTGTTTGCAAAGGAAAAGCTGTCCGGTTTGCTGCTGGCCGCCGCCAGACGTTCCTCTGGGATCGTCAGCTCCCTCTGCCTGTATAGAGCCGCCGTTACAGCGGATGGCGGCTCGAAAAAACTCCGTTTCCAAGAGGAAACGGAGAGAGAGCCGGCAGGGGTGGGTAGAACTCCCCGCAGAGTCCCAAAAGATTTTTTTTTAACTTTTGGGACGGAGCGGATGAGAAGCCCCATATCCCCTGCCGCTGCTCCGGGCTTTGGGAGACCTCTGCCTATGCAGAGCCAGGCGTCATGAGCAAGCCTGTGAATCTAAAAGAATAATTAAAGAAATGAAGAACTGGACCCTTAATACTGAACCGCAAGTATCTCACCCTTTCAAAAACTATTTAAAAGAAAAGAGCAGAGGAAAAGAGGGAAAAAGAGCCTTCTAAAATGGCGTCTGCTGTGGCTGGAGAAGGGCTAAAAGGGAAAGTCCTTCCGTTTTTCATTATTACAATGTAGCGGAATAAATATCATTGGCTACATGTCTAGAGAAACCTCGCTCCTGTGCTGCTCAGAAGTTTTTTTTAATGAGGGAAAGTCTTTTTGTTTTCTATTTCTTCTCTTATTTTTGCTAAATCTTGTCTGTGTGGGAAATGGCATCAGGACTTATACAGCTGGACAAACAGGGGGGGGGGAATTTCCCCCCTTAAGAAATTGCGCCAACAAATTTCAACTCTCCAGCGTCAGAAACCCGATTTTAATATATTAGAATTTATCCTTGAAGAGATTGTAAGAAGGGATGAGATTGTGAATCAGCAACTTGAAAAATTTAAGCAGGAAATTAAAGAAATTGGTGAATTGGTGAAATCAGAGTCTGACTTCTTGAATAAAAAGATTTCAAAAGTTGCTAATGGTTTATCAGGCTTTCTGATTCGGATGGAGGCAAAGACTGAATTATTAGAGACTAAAATGAAGGAAGTCGAGGAGAATTTGGATGACATGACTCAAAAAATTAAAAAGGATTTGATAAACATTCAGGATAATAGCTTGGAAGACAAATCTAAAATGGAGACTGACCAAAAGATTGGTAATGAGGAAAATGTACAACAGAGGATTGAAAGAGAAGTTTTAATGATTCAATATAATTTTACAGAATATGCAATTAGATTGAGAGGTCTGCAGGAAAATAATAGAGATGATTTAAGGAAAGTATCTTCTGAAATTCTGGCTGGGATCTTAAAGGTTCAACCTGATGAAGTGTATTGCAGGATTGATAGAATTTATAGAATAAACTCCTGGTGGGCAAAGCAAAGGCAACTGCCTAGAGATGTGGTGATCTATTTTACAGATAAAGAAATTAGGAATAATATTGTGCAGAACTCTTTTAATTCCAATCTGCAATTTCATGGAAGAAAGATTTGGATTTTCAAGGAGCTCCCGCCCAAGATGTTAATGGAGAGGAAGAAATTTGGCTTTTTAGTGACTGAATTAAAAAAAAGAAATATCCTATTCAGGTGGGACATCCCAGTTGGTTTAATATTGAGATATCAAGGCGTAAGATATCAATTGCACACTGTTGAAAAAGCGGAAGATTTTTATCAAAAAATTCTAAAAATGAATTTAACACCTTTAGGCATAATACAGGATAAGCAAAAGGAGTTGGAAATAAAAGGAAAACATCAAATTACAGAGGCTGTGATGGATAAATTGTCTTTGGACTCCTTGGAGACCCCAGCTGGACTGTTTATAAATAAGAGAGCAGTGTCATCCGAACCCAAGGTGATGAATCATCAAGTCACAGACAAGTGCGCAAATCAATCAGTTGATATACAAGTGATGGAGAAGAAAGATGAGATGATAAAATTAACCCAACAAGAATAATCCACAAAGCAGAATGAAAATCAACCAGCAGATATACAATTGGTAAGCAAGAAAAGAGGATGGAAATTCAACCCGAAAAAGAAAAAGAAAAGAAACAGATCTTATAGAAACAGCAATTTCCAAACTAAGCAACAGTGAAGCCAGGCGCTTTAAAAAATGAATGAATATTAGAAAAGACAGTGGTGGCGAACAATTGTCTGATACTATCCTGAGGATTGTGGCAGATCTCTGCAAGGCCATGATTTTGGGAAGTGGAAAGAGCCTCACTTTGTTGGATTTGAATCATCTAATTTTTTCTTATTTACTTTTTTTTTCTCTTGGAAATATATTATAACTACTTTGAGTTATAAGGCAGGAGAGTTTTGCTGGGGCATGCAGAAGATCTGGATGTTACTCAGTAGGATGACGGGAATTAACAATCCTGATGAATACCACAACTATAACCATACGGATATATTCATAATTATAATGTCACTCGGGTGGTTGTTTTTACTTTTATACAGGTGTGAGGATATCTACTACTGATGGGGGCAGAAGATGACTGAAGATTTTGAACAAACTGTTGCACCAGCATGTTATTTTACCCTATTATGGGTGATGGATTTAACAATCTAGTGGAAAGACATCAAAGAAGATATTATATGGATCATAAACTTAAAGTTATTGTCTTTTCTCTTTTTACATAATGAAATGCATATATAGATATGTGTATATCTTAGTAAAGTGGGCAGTTGATTATATTTAGAATCGTATTGCATGATTTTGTAGGAATTGAAGGGCTGAAATAGGTTAGTTTACTGATTGTTATAAAATGGGATGCATATATAGATATGTGTATATTCTAGTAAAGTGGGTAGTGGATTATATTTAGAATTGTATTGTCTGATTTCAAGTCATATATTTAGAGGAGTGGAGGAAGTGGACAGAATTGAATAAATTTGGTTGCAGGGAGAAGGCCGATTTAAAATGTTATATTAATATATATAAAAGATTAAAGGTTAATTTGTAATAATACTCAATAAGTTTAGGGGAGGAGAAAAAGGGCAGATTACCGTAAAAATGGGAGTTATAAGATTAACAAGTTAAGGGTCAGTATTCCGAGAAGGGATTAAGGGAAAGGGAAGATATTATGTATGTAACTAGTTATGAAATAGCCTATTGTTGTGAAGAAGTCACAGGGGGGGTTGGGTGGAAAGGGTGGGTTAGGGAAGAGGGGGGGGGGAAAGGGGGAAAAACTTGTATTTGAAAACTTTTTCAATAAAAAAAAAAAAGGAAAAGCTGTTTGCAAGGAAGAAATTATTTGCAAGACAGGAACTGTTTGCAAGGAAAATTGCAAGATGGACAGGTTGCTGTTGCAAAAGTTAGCTATTGCAATAGCAGAGAAAAATGGTTGATATACAGTGGGGCTAGTCAAACAATTGTTAATAATTCTAAATTGTTTTAGAGGATTCAGCTGCTGAAAATGCAATAGCCTTGGCAAATGGACAGAAGGCTAAACTCATTGGAAGAGGCAATGTGTAAATTCCATATCTGGAAAAGAGGTTTAATGATATATTATGTGTGCCTGAAATGGAGCATAATTTGGTGAGTGTCTCTAGTTTAGACAAGCAAGGATTTGACACCACGTTTGCAAATGGGAGGTGTCTTATAAAGAGAAATGGGAATGTACGTGCAGAGGGCATAAATCAAGATAATCTTTATCTGTTGCAGGGACAAAAGGTTCAATGTGCCCAAACATTTGGAAATGTGGCACAACATGATTCATGTGTTCATCTCTTGCACAGGAAGCTTGGCCATGCCAGCTTCAGAGTTTTGCAAAAAAATACAAGAGTTTGCAGAAGGATTAAATTTAAAGGGATGTAAGGCATACTTGGACCGTGCAATATATAAATCATCAAAGTCCAAAGCATTCCCAGTAAGCAAAAGTAGCACAAGGCAGACAACAAGAGCTCTAGAGCTGGTACATGCAGTTTTGGTTGGGCCAATGCAAGCCAGTTTGGGAGGAGCAAAGTATGCGCTGGTCATGGTAGATGACTTCAGCAGGTTTGGGTTTTACTATTTACTAAATATTAGTAAAATATAGGTGCCACAGAAATTAAAGCAATGGGTAAGCTTCATAGAAAGAAGGTATAAACAACAGGTATGTCAGTTGCAAACTGACAGAGGTTCAGAATTCATGTCAACAAGTTTTCAACAGTGGTTGGGACAGTTAGCTATAAAACACAGACACACAAATCCATACACAGTAGCTGAGAATAGTGTAGTTGAGAGACAGAATGGAGTCTTACAAACCATGAAGGACTCACTGCTGAAAGATTCTTGTCTGAGTAGGTCATATTCGGGTGAAGCCATGTTGACTGCTAATTATGTAATTAATAGGCTGTGGAGTTCATCCATTAATGATACTCCACATGCAGTGCTATATGGGAGAAAACCATATCTGGCACATTTAAGGGTTTTTGGAAGTAATGCATGGGTGCATATTCCAAAAGCAGTTAGAAGAAAGGGACAACCAAAGGCTAGAAAGCTCAGGTTTATGGGCTATGAGCCTGGTTCAAAAAGCTATTGAGACTTCCGGTTTGGCATTGTGGCAAGACAGTCGGGGAAATAGCAGGCTCTGTTGAGCCCCACAAAAACCCCAGCTGCCGAACCACCGCCGATGGGTCTTGGGACCGAACCCATCTTGCAGGAATGGGGGAAGAAGAGGGGCGCCTTGGATGATCGAGAGGAACAGGCAAGTTCTTCGGAGGTCGGAGGGAACCCTCTGTGAGTTGGCAGTAGGGAGCGGCAGCCATTGTGGCTGCCACGAAGCTAGGACAACTGGGCAAAAAAAGTGCTGGAGGAAAGCAGAGAAAAACAGAGCTCTTTGAAGCCGGGTGAGTAACAACGTTTGGAGCATTATTAATAATTAGAAGACTCCTAGCCAAAAACAGCGGTTATGCAACAAAGGGGCTTTGGAAAAAAATTTAAAATTACAACTTTAAAGAGACAAAGACCCGAGAAACAACTAATTTTGGAACAGAACTAAGAGAATTAATCTGAAGATATGGTTTAAAATTTTGAATTGGATTTTAAAAAGAAAAAAGAAGATTTGATGCTTTTTTAATTAAAAGAAGAAGAAATAAATTGGATGGTTATATAATAATGTCACTGCATTTTTGTATTTACCAGCTGAGCTCATATTTCTGGACTGTCAGACTTTCCGTAGCTTGCCAAAATTTCTTATCAGTAACTGATACTACGCATATCCGCATTCTTTCACTTGCTTCCACTTTCTTTGTTCTCTTGCCAAGAAGTCCGACCACAGAGAGGTGGCCGGCAGGAACGTTGCCAAAATGTAATTATTTAGATTAGTAAGATGTTTTATTCTCTTTATAACAAATAAATGAGTTTTTCTTAGAAAAAAATATCTTCGGGTTTATTTTCTTAATGTATACTTGCAAGAAAAAGCCTCGATCCATGTCTCTAAATCAAGGTGCAATTACCCAAAAGCAGAATGGGATTAATTAGCACCCTGACACAAATAAAATGGAGTCTTGCATGACTAATGGAAAATGTGGATTATAGAGAGACACCATCTGGCGTAAAGAGGAACTTTGTAACTTCCCTTTGTTATGGGAAACTTTGAACTTTACAGATAAAAATTACTGAACTCTATGGAAGAGGATTTTTCTTTCCTGTATGCAGGCGGCTTGATTATGGTGAAAAGAAAAGAAATCTACAATGGAACTCCTACAGTTGAAATAATAATAATTTAAATGCTGGCGCAGGAATAGAAGAAGGATTAAGTGCAGCCTCAAAAGAAAAAGATTTGATATATCACATCCAGAATAAAAATAAGAAAAGAGAATTAACTGGATTTATGGAAAACAAAATTAAAAACTTGGAAAATGGAAGGAAATATATGTTTGCAAACAAGGAAATTAAGATAATGTGATTAAAAATAAAATAAAGTAAAGATGGATTGTAATAATAAAAGGGAGGGTTTTATAGAAATCAAGAATGTTAAAAGAAATTAATTAATACATGTAAAGATATGCTTGATGCAAGAACTATGTTTTAATGTCAAAATGTTAAGGAAAAGAATAAAGATAAATATGATTAATTAAAAATGTTAAAAGGAATTTATAAATACAGTTAAAGATATGTTTTAAGCAAGAACCATGTCTCAATGTTAAAATGTCATGAATGTCATGAAAAAGGATACAGAACAATAAGATTATGTGAAAAAGCAATGCATAGATGGATGGAAACAATAAAGAAAGGTTTAAGTAGAGATTGTTAGTTAAACCAACTATGAATATGCTGTGTTTAACAGCCAAAAAAATATAATATGCTGTGTTGAACAGCCAAACAAAATGAATATGCTGTGTAACAGCCAAAACAAAACTGAATATGCCGTGTAACTGCCAAAACAAAAAACAAAAATGTGTTTAACAGCCAAAAAAATGGAATATGCTGTGTAACGGCCAAAAAATAAAAATTAATATGTTGTGTTCAACAGCCAAAATAAATGGTTATGCTGTGTTTAAAAGTCAAGAAATAAAAATGATTGGTTTAACAACAAAGATAAAGACAATAATGTTGGGTTTCTTTAGGAAAATATGAAATGAGGTGGGATAATTAAAGTGAGGAGGTGTATGTTGAGAGTGATAGTTAAGATAAAATGAATATTAGGTTTAATAATAGAAATAAAGAGTATAAATTTTGAGTTTAATAGTTAGAAATAAAATGGGTATGTTGAAATTAAATATTTTTGGAATGTTTAATATAATTGTATGATTTATATTGTTAAAATATATCCATCTAAGCAAATGAAAGAAAAATGGATTGATAATTGGTTAGGATTTAAGATTTAAGTAACGGGTTTTTGGGGATAATGGCATAGTTACATAGACAGATTTGAGGGAAATACTTGCAAATTTTTGGAATGATTCACTTAGTGACAGTAACTCACAATGATTGTAGCTCACTTAGTAATGGTGTCAATGTTCAGGGAGGAGAAGTTAAAAATGGATAAGAAAAGGAGTGGGGAGAAGTTGATGACTCAGATATGAAGCCACAGAGGGTTGAAACACAGGAGCAGTCAATGCCATGCAGGTCAGAGCGATGGAACAAGGGGATTCCACCTGACAGGTATTCTGCTAGTAAAATAAAGTTGTGTAATGTATGGTATGAGCCAAAAAACTATAAGAAAGTATTGGCATTACCTCAAATTGAACAAATAAAGTGGAAAGAAGCCATGGACAAAGAAATGAAATCCACAGGTGAACATAAGGGTAGCAAAGGGCAGCAAAAGCACAGGGTAGCAAAGCTGTAGGATACAAGTGGGTATACAAGAGGAAAGTACTGCCCAACAATGAGGTACAATATAAAGCAAGGTTAGTGGCACAAGGTTTTTCACAGATGAAAAATGTGCACTATGATGAGGTATTCACACCAACTGTAAAGACTGAAAGCATAAGGCTGGCATTAGCTTTGGCAGCGGCACATGGCCATAAAATTTGGCATTTTGACATGACCACTGTATTCCTCAATGCAGAATTAGAGAAAGAAATTAGTCTGCTCTGCTGAAATGAAAATAGCTATTCTCGCCTGCCTTGTGTTTTGCTTGTAACTGCTACGTTGGAAGAAATCTATATTGATTTGTACATTTATCTTCATGTATTATTATGTATATAAAGAAGTTAATGAATCCTGCTGAATCAGTTTACCTGTATGTGCTTTCTGGATTTAATTTCTGCAACAAACTGACAAAACATCTGCCTGCAATTTCTGCTGGTTTGAATCTCTCCAAGGCTCAAGGTTGACTCAGCCTTCCATCCTTTCTAAGGTAGGTGAAATGAGGACCCAGTTTGTGGGGGCAATAAGCTGACTTTGTATAAAAATATACAAAAGAATGAAGGCTATTGCTTAACGCATTGTAAGCCGCCCTGAGTCTCCGGAGAAGGGCGGCATATAAATCAAATTAAAAAAAAAACAAAACCAAATAACTTAACATTCTTCAGAGACCTGTATTTGAAGACCCAAGTTCACAATTCCCTTTTACACCCATCCAATGCAAGAACCAGGGTATGAAAGTAAAAAGCCTAACACGGTGTATAAATTGAACAAGGCCATTTATGGGCTGAAGCAGTCAGCCAGGAATTGGAATATATGTCTAGATAAGGCATTGAAGGGTCTTGGGTTCAAAAGTTGCAAGGCTGATGATTTATATACACTGGAAAGTTACAAGGTGGTGATTGTCAACTATTAGCATTTGTGAATGATCTTTGCTTCATTGCAAAGATAAGAAGAATATTAAATTATTTGATTTTATTTCTATTCCAGTTATGAAGGGAGGAGTATGAATATTCATAAACTGGAATAGATCAACCAATGAATAGGCATAGCAACTAAGTCAGCCAATGAGGACTGTTTGAGAGCTGAGACAGACTGCAGTTAGGGCATGTCTTAGTCTGCAGCTTCTGAGTCTGTGCAGAGAAACTGAAATTAGTCTGCTCTGCTGAAATGAAAATAACTGTTCTCTCCTGCCTTGTGTTTTGCTTGTAACTGCTACGTTGGAAGAAATCTATATTGATTTGTACATTTATCTTCATGTATTATTATGTATATAAAGAAATTAATGAATCCTGCTGAATCAGTTTACCTGTATGTACTTTCTGGATTTAATTTCTGCAACAAACTGACAAAACCAAATAACTTAACATTCTTCAGAGACCTGTATTTGAAGACCCAAGTTCACAATTCCCTTTTACACCCATCCAATGCAATTGTGTTGGTGCAGCAGTAAAGCAATACAAGATGCTTACTGAACAAGCTATGTCTAGTCTGGACCACTGTGATAGATATAGCAAGCTCCCTATTGCTGACTGATATATCTCTTGATCACAAGCTTCACTTTTGTCCTCACCCAAATTTCATTAGCAGAATACCTGTCAAATGGAATCCCCTTGTTCCATCGCTTTGACCTGCGTGGCATAGATTGCTCTTGTGTTTCAACTGTCTCCTGTTTCATATCTGAGTCATCATCTTCTCCTGACTCCTTTTCTTTCTCTTTTTCAGTTTCTCCTCCCTGAACGCTGACACCATCACTAAGTGGGTCATCATCACTAAGTGGATCATTCCAGAAATTTGCATCAATTCTGTTCCAATTTTGCTCTGCTAAAAGCAGACATTCTGTTCCAATTTTTCTCTGCTAGCAGACCTTGAAACTATTCTCTTGTTCCCAACACAAAAGAAATAGCATACTTTGCTCCTCCCAAACTGGCTTGCATTGTCCCAACCAAAACTGCATGTACCAGCTCTAGAGCTTTTGTTGTTTGCCTTGTACTACTTTTTCTTACTGGAAATACCTTGGACTTTGATGATTTACATACTGCACAAGTATGTCTTACACCCTTTTAAGTTTAATCCTTCTCCAAACTGTTGCATCTTTTGCAAAACTCTGAAGCTGGCATGGCCAGGTTTTCTATGCAAGAGGTGAACACATGAATCATGTTGTGCCACATTTCCAAATGTTTGGGCATATTGAACCTTTTGTCCCCGCAACACATAAAGATTATCCTGATTTATGCCCTGTGTACATACATTCCCATTTCTCTTTAGCAGACACTTCTCATTTACAAATGTGGTCTCAAACCCTTTTTGGTTTAAACCAGAGACAATAAGTAAATTATGCTCCATTTCAGGCACACATAATATGTTGCTAAATGTTTCCTTCAGACATGGAATCACCACACTGCTTTTTCCAGTGACTTTAGCCTTCTGGTCATTCGCCAAGGCTACTGCCTCCCCTCCAGCTGGATCCATTCTGAAAAACAATTTAGAATTATTAACAATTGTTTTACTTGCTCCACTGTCTATTAACCATTTGTTTCTGCTATTTTTTGCTTTTGCAATAGCAGCCTGTCCATCTGTTGTATCTTTTTTTTGTAAACAGTTTTTCTTTAGATGAGTCTTATCACCACATATGAAACACCTCTGGTGTTGGTGTCCTGTTTCTTGCTTTTTAGAAAATGTTTGCTAGGCTATAATCTGTTCTCTTCTGTTACTCTGATCTCTGCAGACATCCTGTTAGTTGCTGTTCTCTCTCTGCTCCTTGGGCCCCTAGCTCAGGAATTTCTCATTGTGGCTTTTTTTTTAAATGGCATTTTTGTTCTTCTGAAATCAAACAGGCTTCAAGAGCTTCCATTCTTAAGTCCTATTCTGGTTTGCACTCAAACACAGCTGAAAGAATGTCCCACATTTCATCAAGACTATTTAACACCAACAATACCTTCTGAGATTCAGGGATCTGTATTCCACGCTGTTCCAACTCAATAAATAAAGTTTTCATTTGCACCAAATGCTTCTCCACATTCTCATGTGGCTGCAGCCAGGATCTGTACAATTGTTTCGATAATTGCACAATATTTTTTTTTATTGAAAAGTTTTACAAAAAAAAAAAGAATTTCCTCCCACCCCAATATTCCCCCCACCGTTTCCCTCCCCTCCCCCCCCCCCACCCCGAGACTTCCCAGAGCAAAATACAGGGTACTTCAATTAACAATCATAAGCTAAATTAACCTATCTATCCTCAGACTACTAAATCCCCCCCTGAAACCTTAACTCCACTATAGATAACATAATACTTCTAATACTTAACGTTCATTCATAAACTATTTGATATTTTCTTGTCTGATACTTATTTTGAATATAATCAATCCATCTTCTCCATTCCAATACATATCTTGTTAGATATGTTCGAGGATCGTGCCCAATAATTCCAACAAGCAGTTCTGGTTTAAATCGTTTATTGTTTATTGACTGGACATCTCATCAATACAGGTACATCTCCGGAACTGGAGCAGGGCCGCATGGCTGACCCTTAAGTACCCCCTGGGCGTGGCTAAGGTAAGGAGGGGCTATTGGATTAGGGTGTACCTTGTGGGCTGGCCTGTCCAGCCCCCCCACCTCTAGCTCTGGGTCAGAGGCAAGGCATTTATTCCTGACAAAACCCCCTCTAAATGCCTGGCCGGGATATTCCTGAGTGGTGTACACTTGAGGCGCTATTTTTAGGAGGACACCTAATTTTGATGTGAGGTATGTGTGTTGCTTGTTTTGTAATGGCTTCGTTAGAATGTCCGCTGTTTGCTCCTCTGTGTCACAATGTATAACCCTTATGAATCCTATGTTTGCGAATTGCCTAACATGTTTATATTTTATGTCAATGTGTCTCGACCTTTGGCCAACCGCTTCAGCCTTTGATATTTCCATGGCTGCTTTATTGTCTTCATGCATAGTGATGGGGTAGTTTGGTTCGGCCCATATGTCCGTGAGCAGGTCGTCAAACCAGATTAAGTTATTGGTGGCCTTGGACAAACAAATATATTCGGCTTCTGTGCTAGATGTGGCTACCAGATCCTGTTTCCCTGTGTACCAATGCACTGGGCTGTTGTTGAGGAAGAACACGTAACCTGAGGTGCTCCTCCTACTTTTCACATCTCCAGCCCAGTCAGCATCTGCGTAGCACGTGAGCGTGGGAGTTGTGGCGTTCTCGGGTTCTAGTGACAGGCAGGCGTCAGAACTGTGTTTTAGGTATCTCAGTACCCTTTTTATGGCTTCCCAATGGTACACGGTGGGTTTCCCTACGTGTCTAGACAGCAGGTTGACAGGTAGGGCGATATCTGGCCTGGTCCAGTTTGCAATGTACAATAGTGAACCTATGGTGGATCTGTACAGCGTGTTGTCTTTGAATGGTTCAGCCTCATTGTACATGTCCTTCAAAAAGTCTGGTTGCATTGGTGTTTCACACCCCTTGGCATCTGTCATATTGCACTTATGTACCAGTTCCAAAATTTTATCTTTCTGTGACAATTGGAAACCTTTGTCTGTTTTTGTGATTTGCACCCCTAGGTACTTGTCTACCTTACCCAAAAGCTTCAGGGAGAAATGCTTTCCTAGTTCATTGGCAAAGTCACTGCATTTGCTGGTCTGATTACCGATATATAGTATATCGTCCACGTATATTAAGACATACTCGAGGGAATCACCTGACTTCTTGGTGAAGAAGCAGTTGTCGGCTGAGGTGGCTGCAAAGCCCATGGATTTCAATGTCTTAGACAAACACTCGTACCAGCGTTTCCCTGATTGCTTGAGCCCATACAAGCTTCGGTTTAGAATCCATGTTTCTCCCTTCCTAGTTGTTTGACTGGGGGGTGCTCTTACATAAATCTCTTTGTCAAGCTCAGCGTGCAAGTAGGCGGTTTGTACGTCGAATTGGTGTACCTCCAGCCCTAGCAGTGATGCAATGACTAACGCACATTTTACGCTTTCGGCCCTGACTGTGGGGGAGTATGTTTCTGTGTAATCATCAGGGTATCTTTGAGCAAACCCCTGCGCTACCAGTCTAGCCTTGTAGAGAGTTTTGTTTTCCTCTAGTGTCTTGATTTTGTAGACCCATCTGGTGCCTATTGTTGTTTTTCCTGCTGGAACCTCAGAGGGAGTGTATACGTTTAGTTCCCTCAGGCTATCCATTTCCTTCTCCATGGCCTGCTCCCATTTTGCCCTTTCCTCATCTGGTAGTTTTAGCACATCTTCATATGTGTTGGGAGTTAGTTGGTTAGTGTGGATAGATAATACGTAATCCCCTAACCTCTGTGGCACCTTGCCCCTGTTTGCTCTGATTGGCCTGTCAGGGGGCGTCTCTGTGTCGTGCATGTACCTGGCTTCTTTCTCAGTGAGTGAGTCCACTTTGATGTGTGGGTGGTTCTCCTTCCACTCCTTCACTAGTATTTCCTGCCTCTCGCTTTTGATTCTTTCCTGTTCTGTACCCTTTCCTGTGTTAGGTGTTACTCCCCTTTGAGTGTTCCCCGGTCCGTCCTTGCTAAGGAACACCTCGTTGAGGTGTATCTTGGACCAGTTGGCATTTTCGTGAAAAACTGCTGTTCGAGAGATTACGAAGTTGTTGTTGCTGTCTATGAACCTATATCCCTTTGTTCCTGGCTCATATCCCATGAAACTCAGTCTTCGGGATACCCTGTCCCCCTTTTGCCTCAATTGCCTGGGAATGTGTACATCTGCTGTGACCCCGAATATGTGTAAATGCGATACTTGTGGCTTCCTTTGGTACATTAACTCATATGGAGTTTTGTTTAGTACGCTGGACCATAACCTGTTCAGAGTATAGTTTGAATAAATAAGTGCTTCCGACCAGAAGTGTTGTCCCAGGCCTGCATCCTCTAATGCGCACTTCATCATGGTCTGCAGCATTCTGTTTTTTCGTTCCGCCACTCCGTTTTGGAAGGCCGAAAATGGGGAAGACGTGTAGTGGACTACCCCGCGTGCCTTTAGCCATTGCGAGAAGTCGCTCGATAAAAATTCAGACCCCCGGTCTGTCATTATTTGCCTGATTTTGGTATTGTGTTGTGTCTCTACTCTAGCGTAGAATTCCTTGAATTTCTGGAATACTTCGCTCTTCTGTTTTAGTGTGTACACGAAGCCATAGCGGCTGAAATCATCCACTATGGTCAGGAAGTACCTTTTCCTGTATTTAATGGAGGGCCTTAGTGGTCCCACTAGATCCATATGTATGAGTTGAAAGGTTGAGTCTGTAGTGCGTACTGACTTTTTGGGCCTAGGTTTGGTTTTTAATTTGGAGCTCTTACAAACAGAACACTCGAGATAGTTCTCACAATTCTTTATTTTTACACCTTCAGAGCACTCCATCATCTTCTGCACCACGGGGAAGCTAATGTGTCCTAGCTTTCTGTGTAATAGGTGAGCGCAATTGTCGTGTATGGGCTTCCCTATCGCTGGCCTTTCTTTTCTGGTTGCCTCCTGCTCACTTGTTTCATTGTTGTCGTGTGTGTGGTTAACCCCCTCTATTTCCCTACTTGTGTTATCGGGGCTGGCCTTATGGTGGTTGTTTACTCTGGGTTGCTTGTCCCAGACTGGGTGGTAGAAGGGGAGTTCTCCGCTGATTACTATTTTCCCTACGTTTTTGCCCCCTCTAGTTACCTGCACCTTTCCTCCCTTGAAGGTTACTTCAACATTGTTGTCCTTGCTTAACTTTAGTGTAGCAAGGATGTTATAGGGTATATTGGGTACCAGTAACACTCCTTGTACCTCCCCTATTCCCGGCACGTGTGCATTGCCCTTGCCTGTTACTTGCACATTATTCTGGTTAGCCACCTTTATTATGAAACTCTCCTCTGTGAATGATGTTAGTAGATTACGGTCATACGTGGTATGGTTTGTGGCTCCTGAATCCAGCAGCCATGTACCTTCTATCCTGTCCTGGTTTGTGTGTTGCCCCTGGTCTCCTATGCCATACAGAGAACCCGTTTGACTTTCCCTGGAGCTGTCCCTGTGGTTTCTCCTGTCCCTGGGGTTAGGTGAATCCCTACGTCTGTGCCTGTCCTCAGGTGAGTGTCTGCTTGTGTATCTTGTCCTTGACTCTGATCTGTCCCTCCTACATTGCCTGTCCCTGTCCCCTGTGTTTCTAGGGCAGTCCCTTTTGTAGTGGTTCCTTGACCCACACAAGTAACATTCTGCGTTGCTGTGGTTCCTGCTCTGTGGCTCGACCTTCTTACTGGGCCTTTGCTCCCTGCGGCTTATTGAGCGATCTTTTCTGATGCTATCCTCAGCTATTAGTTTGCTCGTTAGTAACTCTAGTGAGAGCTTTCCTGTCCCTAGGTTGTCTATTTGCGTAATGAAGGTGTCCCAGCTGGGGTCCAGGGAGTTCACAATGATACTTATCATGGTCCTTTCGCTTATGACCTCCCCCCTTTGTGTTAGCTGGGCTCTGGTGGCGTTTAGATGTTCACTCATTGGGGTCCCTGCTTTGTGTTTGGTGGCATAGAATTCCCTGGATAGCCTGGTGGTGCTTGCCACGCTCTGGCAGTAAAATAGTTTGTGCATCCTCTGTATTACTTCTAGAGCAGTCAGATGATGCCTGATGCTGGGGTAAATACTGGGGGTGATACTAGCTATAACAATGCAGTATGCTTTATGATAGGTACAATCTAGCTCAAAGGTCCAGGGCTTTTTGGGAGGATCAGTGACTATGGATAGTAGGTCTTCTTTGAGTAGGGTGTCCTGGAGCTGTTGGTTCCAGTCCAGGAAATTCTCCCCATCTAGCCTTAGTTTGGGGAAGTCACTTGGCAAAGCCCCTGAGTTATAGTTTAAGTTACTCACATTATGTCGCTGTCCATGGTTCCTCACGTAAGGGAACTCACAATAAGGTAGGGGAACGACTGTGGCGAGTCTGAACTGACTTGTCTCTGTGTGCATGCATCGGTGTAGCTCTATGTCTTCTTCTGTTTCTCCTGTAGGGGCGCATTGCGCGTGCGCGAAGTTCATTTCTTCCCAGCCGCCGTGGAGTGAGGAGCTTGTCTCCGTAGCTCCCTGGTATAGGCCCCAATCCTCCGGATGGACCTTCGGTTCCTCCTTGGTCGGCCTTGCTCGTCTGGGATCGTCGTGGTTCGTCGTCTGGAGCCTCAGGAAGCGGTGAGGATCGTCGTCGAGGGCCTGGAGTCCGGTTGGTGCCGTGGATGGTCCTGGATGGCCCGGCCTCGTGCGGGTGTCGCCTCTGGGTGTCGGGCCGAGTCCCCTGCCCGCCGATGGACGTCCCCTGCCGGTGGATGGCCCCGCGGGCCATGGGTCTGGTCCAGTTCGTAGGTCCGGTGAGTAGTCCCATCGCCTCCGGTGTTCCGTTTTTAAGGGGAGGCTTCTTGGGGGCCCTGGGTGGCTCTGGATCCACGCGGCGGTGATCGGTCCCTCGGGATGGATGTCGGTGTCGGGCCTCCTCGCGTTAGGGTCCCCTTTGCGCTTGGGCCTGGCACCGGGGTGCGTGTCCGGTAGCTTCACCTTGTCCCCCAGGGCCGCGGCGATCAATTCGATTGCCTTGTTGAGTTCGGGCTCGGTGGGCGAGCCTGTGGCTTTGGGCCTTGGGTTTCCTCTTTGTTTGTGGCATTCTTGGGGGGTTACCTTGGGGTAGGCCCCGATTCCCGCCATGAGATTTAAATCTCGGGAATCTATTGGTGGGTGGTCGGCCATTTTTGATGACGCCGCCTCCCAAGATGGCCGCCGTGAAAAAGGTGCGAAAACCCCTTCGGCTCCCTTGGCGGGTTTTTGGTGGGGGGTTCTCTCCCTTACCGCTTCTCCGCCGCTGCATTCGGATTCATCCTCATCTTCCTCACTCGCTGCTTCGCAGCCTTCGATTAGGCTCCGTAGTTCCGCGATGAGGTCGGTGTTGCTTTGCGATGAATCTATCAGGTCCAGGAGTTTTCCTTTTAGGTCGTGCTTTTCCCCTTTTGGGGTCTCGTGTTCGTCCCACTCCTCTCCGCGTCTGGCAGGGGTGCGTGGGTGGTGGAGTAGGCCACTTGCTTCAGATGCCTCTCCTCGGGTGGCTTCGGGTTGGGCAGGTCGTTCTGCCATCTCCTTGGTGAACGCTCTGGTGTTCATCCTTTCCGTCTTGGTTCTTTGCATGCTTGTGGAATCTTTGGGTTGGGCTGCCGAACCATCCTCTGCTACCATTTTGTTAGATATGTTCGAGGATCGTGCCCAATAATTCCAACAAGCAGTTCTGGTTTAAATCGTTTATTGTTTATTGACTGGACATCTCATCAATACAGGTACATCTCCGGAACTGGAGCAGGGCCGCATGGCTGACCCTTAAGTACCCCCTGGGCGTGGCTAAGGTAAGGAGGGGCTATTGGGTTAGGGTGTACCTTGTGGGCTGGCCTGTCCAGTCCCCCCACCTCTAGCTCTGGGTCAGAGGCAAGGCATTTATTCCTGACATATCTTTCTTGTGTATAGTCCTTCAAATACGCTGAGATTTTCGCCATTTCTGCTAAGTTCGTTACTTTCAGTATCCACTCTTCAATAGTAGGCAAAAAGTCCTTCTTCCAGTATTGCGCTACCAACAGCCTTGCTGCTGATATTAAGTTCAAAATCAATTTAGTCTCTAATACTGTACAATCCATTGTTATACCCAGTAAAAACAATTGAGGAGTAAATTTCAACCTTTTTTTCAGAATGTTCTGCATCACCCACCAAATTTTTATCAAAAATGCCTTGATTTTCTTGCAGGTCCACCATATAGGTTGCATCATCACATTCACATCTCCAACATTTAGCTTGTAAATTCGGGTACATACATGATATTTTTTTAGGATCTAAATGCCATCTATAAAACATTTTATAAAAGTTCTCTCTCAAATTTTGTGCTTGCGTAAATTTAACATTTCTGACCCAAATCTTTTCCCATGTTTCCATCATCACTGGTTCCTGAAAGTTTTGTGCCCATTTTATCATACAATCCTTAACCAATTCCATTTCTGAATCTATTTCCAATAAAGCATTATACAACCTTTTAATATGCATCTGACTTTGATCTGTAATCTGTTTCACCAAATTTTCCTCATTTTGCATAACACCAATTTTTTGATCTTCCCTCCATCTAGCTTGAAGCTGACCATACTGAAACCATGTATAGGTTATCCCTTCTTCTTTTAGTACATCTAAAGATTTCAGTTGCAAATTACCCCTTTCCAAAAGAAGAAGCTTTTTATAAGTAATCACTTCTGTTTTTTTGCTCTATACTTATATTTTCTATTGCATGTCTAGGATTTGCCATATGGGTATCTTATAGTTTAACTTATATTGATACTTTTTCCAAACCCTCAACAATGCATTTCTAAGTATATGACCCTTAAACACTTTATCCACTTTTTTTCATATAACAGATAAGCATGCCATCCATATAACAAATCATAGCCTTCTATGTTTAACATTCTTTCTTCGGTTAAGTTAAACCAGTCACTAATTTGTGATAAAACAGCCGCTTCATAATACAATCTTAAATTAGGCATTTTAAGACCTCCTCTCTCACGTACATCCTGTATAATTTTCAGTTTCACTCTTGGTTTCTTCCCACCCCAGATGAAAGTATTAACCCCTTTCTGCCATTCCAACAAATTTCCGTCTTTCTTAAGCACTGGTATCATTTGAAACAAAAATAAGAACCTAGGTAAAACATTCATTTTTATTGCTGCTATCCTTCCCAATAGAGATAGTTGTAACTTTTTCCGATTTTCCATTTCTTTCTGCACTTTTTGCCAAAGAACTTCATAATTGTTTTTAAATAATTTCGTATTTGACCCTGCAATATTTACTCCTAGATATTTAACCTTTTTAACCATTTCAAACCCCGTTATTCTTCCTAAGTCTTCTCTTTGAGATATGGACATATTTTTAATTACCATCTTTGTCTTATGTTGGTTTACTTTAAATCCAGATACCTTACCGTATTGACCTATTATGTCCAACATATATGGAACCACTTCTATAGGTTGAGATAAAGTAACAACCAGGTGATCTGCAAATGCTCTTAATCTATAATCCTGCTGTCTAATTACAATTCCTTTTATTTTATCAGATTCATGTAACTTATTCAACAAAACTTCTAAAGTTAAGATAAACAACAAAGGCGACAAGGGACAACCCTGCCTTGTACCTTTCTCAATTTTAAAGACTTCTGTTAGGCCTCCATTAACTATTATTTGTGCTGTTTGTTCCTGATATATTGCTCTAATTGAATGTATAAAATACTCCCCAAAATGCATTTTTTCTATTATCTTAAACAAAAATTGCCAATTCAATCAATCAAATGCTTTCTCTGCATCCAAAAATATGAACACTGCAGGGACCTGGTTATTTTTTTCCAAATATTCCAATAAGTTAATAATTTGTCTAACATTATATTTCATTTGCCTCCCTTTTATAAAACCTGATTGATCATTAGGAATTGTTTGTTGCATAACTGGCATTAATCTGTTCGTTAATATCTTAGCAAAAATTTTATAATCCATGTTCAAAAGTGAAATTGGCCTAAAATTTTCAGGTTTGATACAGTTTTGATCTTCGGAATCAATGAAACAAAAGCTGTTCTCCAAGAGGGTGGGACTCCTCCCCCTAATTGAATTTTACAAAATAAAGCTCTAAGCCAGCAGTTCTTAACCTGGGGGTTGCGACTCCTTTGGGTTTTCACAGGGGTCGCCAAAGCCCTCTCTCGCCCCCCCCACGCCTTCACTCACCTTCACTCTCTGCTCTGTTGGATCGCCGGCCATTCGCTTACCCCGCCCAGTCCCAATCTATTGCTGCCTCCAGAGTCCCTCTGATGGCTAGAGGGAAAAAAACTGTTTAAATTCTTGCCGCGGGGCTTCAAAGGGCCACCCTACAGCTGATCAGTGTTAAAAGAAAACAAATGAGTAGATCGGTGCCTGCAAATATAAATGGGTAGGCCCAGTGGTGGGATTCTACTTTGGTAGAACCGGTTGTTAAGTAGTTAAGCCAGTGGTTGCCAAAATGGACAGTACCTCCCCCTGGGGGGCGGTGGGATGCCTTAGGGGGGCGGTAAGCGGCAAGGGGGGTGGCAGAGGGACACTAGAGGCAAAGTGGGGCGACAGGGGGGCTAAGTGGCAAGGAGGGTGCCCCCCCTTTTTTAAAAAATTTGATTTATATGCCGCCCTTCTCCAGAGACTCAGGGCGGCTTACAATGCGTTAAGCAATAGCCTTCATACTTTTGTATATTTATACAAAGTCAGCTTATTGCCCCCAAAAACTGGGTCCTCATTTCACCTACCTTAGAAAGGATGGAAGGCTGAGTCAACCTTGAGCCTTGGAGAGATTCGAACCAGCAGTAAATTGCAGGCAGCTGTGTTAATAACAGGGTGCGTAGACCACTGTACTATCAAGGCTCTTAATCCTTTGACCTGTGCCTCGCAGCACTTACCTCCTTGCAAGCAAACAGCAAGAAAAAAACAGCCTCTTTCAGCTTCAGCATAGGTTAATTAGCATGATTAGATCAGCCTCCGACTCTCAGCTGATTCGCTCTCAGCTGTTTTGCAGGCTCATTTGCAAGCTCTTGTTTTGCAAGCTCTTTGCTTGCTGCAAAGAGTGTTGGAGCAGATTTTTTTTTCTCTAGCTAAAAGGAAACTGAAAGTAAAGCAGGCTCTGCTGCAATGTGACAAAATGAGGCAGGGAGAGAGATTTCTTTTTCTTTTTCTTTCTCCTCACCAAAAAAGGTAGGTGCAAACAATGGGAAATTTAGGGCAAAAGAGGAGAGTTCAAGATTTTAAAACACAAAAGAAAAAAGCTCTATTTAACTAGGGAATTGTAATAATTGAGATACTATTAATTGTATATTGTGTTGAAAGCAGAAATGGTTAAGTTGTGGTTTGGAGGAATATATGGGGAAAATTATTTGGTTTATTATTATTGGTAAATATAATTAATTGATTTGTAAGAAATTGGGTTGCATGGAAATAATTGGAATATTTATGTTCATATTGATTAATATACAAAAAAAGATAGTTATGTAACTAATTGATCTATATTAAAATGTTGAATTTGTATTAAACAACTGTTTTACACAATTACATAATTAACCAATGTGAGGATGGATATAAAAATGGATGACAATGGGAAGGGGTATAATATAGAATAGAAGGGAAAAATTGAATTTGATTAAGATTAGAGATGAGGATGAAGGGTAATATTGGTTTTTTACAAAAATAGATGAGGAATAAATATGGCAAAAAGGAAATATAGAAATTGTAAATTTAATTGAAATGACTGAACACTGTTTAAATTTGTGAACCGGCCAAATACTCTGTTCAAAGAAAATACATTGTATGTTTGTATGTGTGTTTCTAACTATTGTTATTTATTCATATTTGTTCTTTTTTATTCTTTAAAGTTTAACAATTCATTCTTTATCTTAATATCTTTATATTTGTTTGGGGTTGGCTTTCTTCCCATTCATCTTTTTTATTGTACAGCAATCTTTCTCCTCAAACCTACCACCTCTCTTTTCTTTCCTTCTTACTTTCTCTTCCTCCCCCTCTTCTTCTCCTTCCTACTTCCTCTTCCTTTCTCCTTCTCCTCCTCTTTTCCTCCCTCTCTTACCCTCACTCTTACTCTAATTTCCCTTCCCTTCCTTCATCCCTCTCTATTGCTGTATCCTTTTATGCATATGGACTACTCAGAGGGCTGAAAAAGTTATTTTTGACTGGTCCTTGCACTTTTGACCAGTCCTCAAACTTACGACTGTACTCACATTTTACGTTTTTGTCACCATGGTGAAGAGAAGCAGTTGTGAAATGAGTGACATGGTTGTTAAGAATGCTACAATGCTAACCCTAAACTGGTTGAATATGATTACCCACATATCTGTGTAGTGGGAGACTTTAATGCTATAGAGGATAAAAGCAAAGATTATACATCTGGAAAGAGGAAGCAGGAAGGGGAAAAGAATATGGTAAAGAAAAGGTTGCCTTCTATCTGGCATCAAATACAAGAAGAATTTGGACTCAGAGATATTTGGAGGGAAAAGCACCCAGATGATAAACAATATACATACTGTACTTCTCCACCAGGCACTCATCTTGGTCGCGGATAGATGCGGCGTGGTTGTCAGGGGAATTGAGTCAGGGGATACAGAAAGCAGAAATAGGCGTCAATGAGTGGGCAGACCACAACCCTCTTTGGATAACATGGGGAAGCCAGAAAATAAGGCCTAAGTGGAGATTGGATATAAGAGTTTTTAAAGATGAGTTATTTTAAAAACACTTAAAGAAAGAGATGGGGTTCTTCTTTCAGGAAAACAACAGGAGGGTGCAAGCCCTTTCAACGTATGGGACACAGCGAAGGCTGTGTTTCGTGGTTTGGTGATTAATTATATGGCAGGGAAACGAAAGAAGGAAAGGGCTGAGCGCAATAAATTATTAGATGACCTGGTAAGAAGTGAGGCTATGTTACAGCAGGATCCAAGCAATATAGGACTTAAAATGAACTTGAAATTAGCACGACACCAAATTAATTTATTAGATCAACAGGATTTGGAGAAAAAAATAAGGTGGATGAAGCAAAGATACTTCGAAAGGGCAAACAAACAAGGGAGGTGGCTCACTTACCGTCTAAATAAAGAAAAGGAAAAGAATAGAATCCATAACTTGAGAGATGGGAAAGGCAATTGGATTACAGGGGAAGAAGGGAAGAAAATAATTGTACAGGAATTTTATACTAACCTATATTGTAAGGATGATAAGTCTGAGCAGGAAATAAAGAAATACTTAGAGGAATCAGACATACCCCAAATACCAGGTTTATCTAGGGAAGTATTGGATGAAGAAATTACAGAGGGGGAAATCGAAAGGGTCATGGGAAAACAAAAGACAGGGAAAACTCCCAGTACAGATGGCCTACCGATTGAATATTACAAAGCACTTTGGGAAATACTAGGTACGCATATGTCTGAGTTATTTAATGGGGTGATTTGGGAGGGACAGACCCCGAAATCATGAACAGAAGCAATAATAACTCTTTTGTCAAAGGACGATAGTGACCTATCTCAGATTCAGAACTATAGGCCCATCTCGCTCCTTAATGCAGATTATAAATTATTCGCAGCAGTTTTAGCAGAGAGACTCAAAGGGTTTCTTAACCAATTTATATATGAAGACCAAAATGGCTTCTTACCAGGCAGACAGATTAGAGACAATGTAAGAATAGTTATGAATGTTTTGGAATACTACGAAACCCATAGTGATAAACAATTGGCCCTGGTATTCATGGATGCACATAAGGCCTTTGATCGTGTGAACTGGAGCTTTTTAATAGGTTTACTGCAACATATGCAATTTGGAGAAAGATTTATTCGGGCAATCCGTGCAATTTACTCGAAGCAGACTGCTAAAATTTCAATTAATGGTGATGTATCCGGTCAAATTGATATTGAGAAAGGAACTAGACAAGGGTGTCCGCTTTCCCCGTTGTTATTTATTTTGTCATTAGAACCCCTACTGAAGGAAATTAGACGTAATACGGGGATAAAAGGTCTTTATATCCAAAATCAACAATATAAGGTGCAGTCTTACGCTGATGACTTAGTATTTATATTAGAAGATCCGTTGATATCGGGACCGTGTCTGACCCAGGAAATAGAAAAATATGGTAAGGTGGCGGGATTAAAAGTCAATAGGGAAAAAACTAAAATTATTGCCAAAAATCTGACAGTAAAGCAAGGGAAAGAATTAGAAGCGAATTTGGAGTTCCAAATTGTAAATAAACTAAAATATCTAGGTATTATTATATCAGCCAAATGCTCCACGATCAAAGAAGACAACTATCTGAACCTTCTCAAGAGAACAGGTCAGGATCTAGAGAAGTGGAAGAACATGCAGATATCCCTACTAGGTAGAATAGCAATTATAAAAACTTACATACTCCCGAAATGGATATACCTATTCTATACAGCACCAGCTAGATTGGATAATAATTTTTTAAAAAAACTAAATTACTATGTCCTTAAATTCATTTGGCAAAATAAAAAACCCAGAATCAAACTTAAAATGCTTCAAGAGCTTAAAGAAAGAGGAGGATTTGGTGTTCCAAAATGGGAATACTACAATCAGGCCGCAAATTTAGTCTTGATCAGGGATTGGATATTGTTGAGAAGAAGGAGGTTGTTGATCTTGGAAGGGGAGGGGCTACATCAAAGTTGGCATTATTTTCTTTGGCAAAACAAAATCCCAAAGCACAGGTGCCTTGCAGGACATTATGTGAGGAATATTCTAATTGAGTCCTGGAGGAAAATTAAGGGTAAATTTTACTCTTCAATCCCCTCTTGGCTGGTCCCACTCAAAGCTATAACGTATAGGCCTCTATATAACAAAGAAAATCATCTCTCTTACCGGGAACTTTTGGACCCCCATGGTAGTCTGAAATCAAGAAATGAGTTGGAGTTGCAGGGAAGACAACTGGATTGGTGGGCTTATGCCCAAATTTGCTCAAAATTTAAAAAAGATAGGGAACAAGATGGTATTAATTTGAATCAGCATGATCTGGACAATATCATTCTAGGAAAAGAGGACAAAATGTTATCAAGGATATATAAACTTTTAATAGACTATTGGATAGGGGATGAAATAGTTAAAGACTCTATGATTGCCTGGGGGAGAAATATTGGCTATCCAATTGATTTGACAAAATGGGAAGAAATCTGGCTTAAACATATGAAATTCCTGTGGGCAACATCATCCAAAGAAAATGTGTACAAGATGCTGTATAGATGGCACCTTCCACCTGCTCGTCTTTCTGAAATGTACTCAAATCTCTCACCAAACTGTTGGAAGTGTGGGGAGATTGGCACCTATTTCCACATGCGGTGGACCTGCTCCAGGACGACTGAATTCTGGAAAATTATACAGGCATGGATCATGGAAATCACAGGTTATAACCTAATTCTGAAACCAGAGTACTATCTACTGAACATCAGGCCAGACAACATAGGCACAAATATATGGTGTCTGTGTGTATTTACACCACGTCAGCAAGAATATGTTTCGCCCAATATTGGAAGGGGAAAGATCTGCCGGCTGAAGATTTGATTTTGGAGAAAATTTTGGATTATGCGGAAGCCGACAGACTGACTAAAGCATTGAGAGATCAAAACGACTCCATATATTTCCAATGTTGGGACAAATGGTACGTTTGGTTGAACAACAGACGCCCAAAAAGTCAAGTATAACCAGGATTATGTTTAATATATGTTAAATCTGACTGAAACCTACATACCGTAGAAAGTGTAATTATCATGTAAAGTTCCTGTCGCGATCATTTGTTTGACTATTTCTTTTTTTTTTTTTTTGATGTATCGTTTTAAATAAGTAAAAAAAAATATAAAAATAAAAGAATGCTACAATGGGCATAAATGATGACCAGTCATAAGTGCGAAGACCAGTCAAAAGTGCAAGGACCTGTCAGAAATCACTTTTTTCAGCCCTCTGGGTACTCCTTTTGTGCACATGGACTACTCAGAGGGCTGAAAAAGTTATTTTTGACTGGTCCTCGCACTTTTGACCAGTCCTCGAACTTGTGACTGTCCTCACATTTTACGTTTTTGCCCTATCTTATCACCATGGTGAAAAGAAGCAGTTATGAAATGAGTAATATGGTTGTTAAGAATGCTGCACGGGCATAAATGTGAGGATGGTCATAAGTGTGAGGACCAGTCAAAAGTGCGAGGACCTGTCAGAAATGACTTTTTTCAGCCCTCTGAGTAGTCCCTATACACATAGCCATGGCCACCCGGTCACATGACCAGCTAGCCATGCCCACTCAGTCACATGACCTCCAAGCCATGCCCACAAAACAAGCCATGCCCACAGAACCGGTAGTAAAAAAATTTAGAACCCACCCCTGGTTGGGGGTCACCACAACATGAGGAACTGTATTAAAGGGTCGCGACATTAGGAAGGTTGAGAACCACTGCTCTAAGCGGTTCTACCATTTCAAGCTGTAAATTCTTATAATAAACAGCTGTTAATCCATCTGTTCCCGGAGCTTTCCCTGTTTTTAACTGCTTAATTGCAGCAATGATCTCCTCAGAAGTTATTGGTTGATTCAAGATTCAATCCTTCCCTCTGTTCCAACGTTAATTCCGTAATATTCCCTTCCTTTAAGTATCTATATATATCTATACCTTGTATTGAGGCACTAGCATATAATTTTGTATAAAATTCTAAAAAACCTTTTTAATCATATTCTGTTGGTATACTTCCTTACCTCTATATTCTATCTTACCAATGACTCGTGATTTCTGTTTTTTCCTCAGCCTGTAGGCCAAGCACCTACCTGGTTTATTAGCATTACAAAATGTATTATGTTTAGCATATTGTAAGCTAGTTGCCACCTGATCAGCCATTAACATATTAAATTGCCCTCGTAATATATTTATTGTTTCTTTTAGCTTCTTATCTCCTGGATTAAGTATAAGTAATTGTTCTTTCTTTTTTATTTCTTCCTCTATCTCTTTCCACTTCTTTTGTTGTTTTAGTATGTTTATTATTCATATGTATTAACGTACCCCTCATATAAGCCTTACTAGCATCCCAAACCATTTCCATAGAGGTACCCTTATTCATATTAATAACAAAGAATTCTTTCATTTGTTTTTTAAGCTCTTTCACATTTTCTTCATATCTAAATAAATTTTCATTTAACCTCCAAGACCTCCTTTCTCCTCTCTCCTGTTCAAATTCCACCCAAACAGGACTATGATCAGTTAAAATTCTTGGATATATCTTGGTCTTCTTCACCCTAGAAATAAAATCATTTGTGGTTGATATAAAATCAATCCTGGAGAAGGATTAATGTCTATCAGAAAAGAAGGTGAAATCTCTTTCCTCCATATTGCGTTCTCTCCAAATATCTCTCAGTTCTATATCTTCCATCATATCAAAAAAAGATTTAGGTAATTTTGCACGTGTTGAAATCTTGGATAAACTTTTTTTATCTCTCTGTGTGTCTATTACTCCATTCCAGTCACCCATTAATATAAAAGATTTATAATCCCATTGTATTATTTTAGTGTGTAAAAAATTATAAAATTTGTCTTGTTGCTGATTAGGGGCATATATTCCAATTAAAAGCATTTTTCCAGTCTGTGTTAATAATTCAATCATATATGGTGGACATGTAAAAAAATTAAGGCTTTTTGGATAAAAATATGGTGGATTATTCAAAATATTTTAAGGAAAAAAATTAAATTTACACCACAGTTTTTTTTTGTTGGGAATAGTCACGGATTGTACTGTAATAGAGACTAAGTTGGTTTTGAATTTAATAACAGCTGCCAGGTTACTGGTGGCACAGTACTGGAAGAAGGAAGATCCACCTACTATTGAGGAATGGACATTAAAAGTTGTGCATCTGGCTGAGATGGCAAAAATTTCATCATATCTTAAAGATCATTCAAATGAAAGATACATATCAGAATGGAGAAGATGGATTGACTATATGCAAAAAAGTATCCGAACAAGAAGATTCATATAGCTTATGAATGAAGTATTTTTAAGTAGTTTATGTTTATAGTTCTTGAGTTATAAGGAGTTAAAGATTTAGGGAGAATATGAATGCAATAATTTGTTAGCATATCTTAGCTTTATGTTTGTGAATGCTATACCCTGTGCCTGTTCTGGGAAGTCTAGGGAGGGGGCTGGGGGGGAAGGGGGAGGGGAAAAGGGTGGGTGGGAGAAAATGTTTGTATTTCTTATAAAACTTTTTAATAAAAAAAATTCAATTGCAATATATCTTCCTTGATCATCTGCCTCAATTAAATTAGCTGATTATCCTTTCTTTACATATATAACTAACCCATTTTTCTTCTCTGGCGCTGATGCCACAAAGTGCGTACCTAATCTTGAGTTTATCAAATATTTTTGGTCTAATAACCTAATATGTGTTTTTTGCGGACAAATAACATCATTGTTAAATTATTTCAAGTAATGAAATACTTTCTTTCTTTTTTGTGGTGAATTTAAGCCATTAACATTCCAAGATAGAAATTTAGTTGCCATCTTTAGCTTTTCGAAGCCGCATAAGCATCAGCTGAAGATCCTCCTCCACCTTACTCTTCAGCCTAGCCCCCACCCCACCCCTGCTTCTGTTTTCTGAACTTTTTGAAATAGATCTTGAGATTGTTGCATTTTTAACTGTTGTTCTTGAAGTTTATAAGTTGATTGGGTCAGTCGTTGTGCTTTCGGTTCTCTCTTCTTGAGTGGTTCCAGAGTTGGGGGTAAACCCCCAAGATCCAAATCTTCTTCCGTGATGATTCCTCCAGCTGCAACTTCAGCATAAGTTTGTATCTGCTTTCCATCTTTTTCTTGTTGTATCATCTCCATTTTCTTTCTGCTCCCCCCTGGTGAGGGTGGGTATCCAGCCTTTAAAACATTAACATAGAAATCTTTTGCCTTCCAGACTGTGTTTAATCGGTATCTTTCTCCATTATAAGTCACTATTAGACCAATTGGAACGTCCCATCTGTATGCCACTTGTTGATTTCTCAGCTCATTTACCAAAAAGCCAAAGTCCTTTCTACTTCTCAACATCTTTGGAGGGAATCTCTTTCAAAACCACCACTTCTTGCCCATCCACCTGAATCTTATTCTTGTAAGAAGCTTGTAAAATATCATTTCTGATCCTCCTGGTTGTAAAATAAATCACCACATCTCTTGGCAGCTGTCTTTGTCTTGCCAACTAGGAGTTAACCCTGTAGATTTTCTCAATTCAGCTTGCCACATCTTCTGGTCTTTCTTTAATTATCTCTGCAATAGCATCAGCACAAATATCGTTTAAATTTTCTTTACTGTTTTCTTTCAGGCCTCTCAATCTCAAAGCAAATTCCATGGATCTGTATTGTAACATTACCAATTCATCATCAACTTTCTCTGTTTTGGTCATGACATCTCCCATTTTGCTTTCCAAATTTAAATTAGCTTCATTAATTTCTTCCACTTTCTCATCCAACTGAATAACAAGTTTTGACAATCCTGATACTGCAAAAACAATATCATCTCTTATTTCATCGTATTTTTTTGCAACCACTTCTTTAATTGATTTTATATCCTCCTCAACTTTCTTTAATTTCCCTTCCACAAGTACTGTTAAATTATTCATTGCTGTGGCTTGATTATTCATAGCTTCTTTCATTGCTGTTGCTTGATTATTCATGGCTTCTTTCATAAACTCTTTAAAATCATTGAGAGCAGCCTCCTGACTCTGTGAATCAGCCGGAAGTTGTGCTTTCTGTGTCACCACTGACACAGCTGGGGAACCTCCCCCTCCTTTAACAACTCCTGGCTTAACTTGTTTAGAAGCCGTCTTTTTTTCCTTTTTTAAAAGATCTTTTTTTTTTCCAAAAGCCACAAAGTCCCTTGAACAACTTTAAAGTGCTTGTAATTTATAGTCTCTAATTTATCAGGCAAAATAGTCTTTTCTCCACAAGTTCTCACTTCCCAGCAGCTTTAAAAGTTCTCAATAAGCACTGATTGTGTGTTCGCTGCGGCTGCTTATCTCCGCTCCTTCGTCTCCCATACCCCCCATCGATGGCGAGCTCTGGTAGGACTTGACACTGGCTTTCACTTTCAAAACCATAACAAAGATGCCATCTTCAGCCTCCACCTCAAAGTAATTCAGTTTGAAACAAAGTAACTCCGGAGTTAAGCTCTGTTACTTTAAGGCTTGTTCTCCTGTTTCCGCTCTGCCTGCGCTTGTAATCAATCAAACTCACTTTTGACAGCAGGATGGTCACGGCGTCTGGCTCTGTTTAAAACAGAGTTGCCTCGTATCCAGAGCTTCTTGGTGGGCTGGCCAGGGAGCTCTCACTCTCCAAGCCTCTGGAATTATTCCAGAGGACTTTTGGGGAGCTCTATTTGCACCCACCGGCTCTCCTCTCCTTCTTCTCCCGATGGAGAGGTTTTTCAGCTGCCAGACAGCCGATTAGCGCTGTCAAAGTGGCTTTTACGAGATTGCGGGGCTGGCGGTCTAAAGAGACCATCCACGACGCCTGCGGTGCCAAGCGGAAGTCTCGATAATTGCACAATATTGTATGCTGACGCACTCACATGCACACTTCTCAATTTCAGCCAAACCTCCTTGGCAGTTTTTAAATCAGCTACATTCAAGAATTGTTCATTTTCTAAACTTAAGATGTTTTAGGCCAGTGCCTTATCATGCTGCCTTTGATCTGCTGCTACTAATGGTACCGGGGGTGGATTAATAACAATATCCCAGAGCTCCTTAGCCTTTAGGAAGCATTTCATTTTTGCAGCCCAAATAATATAATTCTTCTGTCCCAATCGAGGCAGAGAGCTCTCCTTGAACTCAACAGCCATTCTGCAAGCCTTCTCAGCCTTGTTCCTTTTACTTTTTTAAGACAGGCAGTCCTTCACCTTAATTACAGTTCAGTCTTATTGTGTCTGGTGTGCTCTGGGCCCATAACCTGTTAGAGTTTGCAGCAATTCAACCAGCACACAAGTAAAGAATTCATCAGGATTCATTTATAAAAGAAATTTGTTTATATACAAAACCATACAGCAGAAGCCAGAACCAAAATTCAGATTCCAGAAGTACAGAATCAATATAATCACAGAAGCTATAGAATCATAGAAGCACTCATATATAGAGAGATCAGTAAACCTAAGCCACACCCAGGCTCCAAACCATCTGGGTCACCAAACAGTCCCCATTGGCTGACCTGTTATTATGTCTATTCCAATTCATGAACCCTTTCATACTGACAAAGTGGGATGCTTCGGTTTTGGGTAAAATAGAAAAGATTATAATTGCTTACAAACATTTACAAAGAAAGGCTAAAGCTTCTTTACTGTATGTTGTTTTCAAGAAATTTACAGATTTCTTCACTTGAGGTAGCAAGCATTTTGAATTATTATTATTATTATTATTGGTTAATCTTTAGTGAGATTCACAGCCTTTGAGGCTGGTTAATAGTTCAGCAGCTCGAGTCCTAACCAAGGACCTAGGAACTGTTAAGGTATCGTCGGAGGATGTAAGCTGTTCCAAGTAAGGTGGTTTTTTGTAAAGTCAAAATGTCCAAGTCCGGCAAATTTAGAATTTCTAAATAGCAGGGTAGCCCTTTGGGTATTGCTCCAAGGGCTCCAATTACAATCGGGACAACACACGATTTCTTTTTCCACAGTCTATTATTATTATTATTATTATTATTATTATTATTATTATTATTATTATTATTTTCAAAAATGAACATAGGGAAAATCTGCCAGATTAATCCATCTCAATAGTTTACAGTGTTTATCTAAAAAACTGAGTCATGGCAACTGGATTTTCAGACAACAATGTCTGGATGACTGAGAATCTTCATCAAGATAGTTTTACAGTGTTTACTTTTTAAGAATTTTAATTCTTATGTACTCAGCTATGCTTCCAGGACTGGATGTTTCCAACATCGTTTTTTTTCTGATTTCTAATTTTAAGAAATAATATGACACGTAGGAAATCACAACATGATGCCTTCTAGAAATAGTTAATACTATTGAATTTAACAAGTGCAGAGCTGTAAGAATTTTGTTTGATTCACCAGAATTTAGGAGATTTTAGAAATTGTTTTATAGCAGAAAGGCATCCAGATTTAAGAAGTTCAGATTCAGGAGAAACTGGTAGCTTCCTCCATCTCTGTGTTTGTTACGTTGAAACATATGAAGAGATATACCAAACCCAATGAAGGGTTTGCTTCAAGGGTTTGCTTTTCAGAGACTGCTCATTCCCCAGCAGAATAACCCAACCCCTGAAACAAACTCTTGAAGGTTACATAGGAGCAAAAAAGAGAGACATAGGTTGTTCTTTCTCTCTGTTATGTCAGAAAATCATTGTCTTGCTTATTCAAATGCTGAGATTTCCAGACAGAGGGAAGAATTAAGACTGATTTTTTTCCTAATAAGCAGACTAAATTGTTAACCACTGCATTCTGTTTGTCCAAGATTATCTGGCTGTTTGTCCATCAATTCATTTCTTATTTAACCTATAAAAAACACATTGTACAATCCATAAAATTATTTTATTCTCTGTACTGTAGCTCTTCAATTATGCTTTCAGTTCAGTTTGATTTTTCTAATGAATCTTCCTAGAAGTCGTTTTTTAAACCGTTATTCTATGTTTTAATAGTAATCTGGTATCGGCAAATGAGACATTGAATTGGAACATTTTGCAATGCAGCTTGTAAATAAGATGAATAATGGCTTCTTGTTTAGTTACATCAATAGATCATAATCTCATGCCATTCAGTAAACAATGGAACAAACTGTATTCTGGAATGAAGACTGTTGATGTTTCAGAGTGAATTTAAAGTTTTTTTCTTGACTGCTGAAAGTCCTTGACACCGGGATTCTCCCCTTCCTATGAGAATCAACAGTATCATAGCCTCAAATATTCAACATACCCTCCTCTGCCAATACTAATTTCTAAAAAACCAAGAAACATTGACAAGGTGAACAGGCTTTTTATATCACTTGAAGAAAAAAATTCCAATAGAAGAGAAAATATGTAACTCGGGGTTGAACTGTGGAGTCCTTAGTGTTCAGAGAGCTTAGAGAACACCAAGGACTCCACTAAAAATATATTAAAATACATAATATAACTTGTCTTAATATACTTTTCTGAGTCTAAAAATATGCCAGACCAAAAGAAACATATTTACATAAAAAGCAGACAAGGTCAAATAACAAAGAAAGCCCTTAATTAGTTGTAATCAACTTTAATTTGCATACCATATATAATTCCTAAATGATTGTTAATAATAACTTTATATAATGGACTTCCAATTTTCATGAAAATGGCACATTTTGATAAGCAGACACAAAACCCTAATACTAATAAGGTTTAATTTGCATACATTAGACTGATTATCCAAACAAAAGGATTACAGTATTACTTCTCCATACCTTTATGTCCTTATTATGCACATTTATTAACTTCACAAAAGCTAGCTGTTACTGACAAACAATAGCCATGCATGAAAAAAATCTTCAACATGAATAAAAACATTTTAATGCAAAAGAGCAAAGTTTATACAGTATAAATGCTTTATTTAACTCTTTCATAGCAAAACAGCATACATTCTGAAAATCCTAGTCATTAGATCAAGTTATAATTTCTGTATGGCACAAAATTAAAACAAATTACATTTGATAAACTTTTGAGAGGGCATGAACTTTGGCTATCACTTTTGTCAAAACCTTTCTTCATGTTGACTGGGAAATATGGTATTTATAGTCTCAATATATCTAGAAATGCCAGATTTAGGAAGCCTGAGCTTCCTGCATTCAGAAGTAGGTTCATAATTAGATCATTTATGAGTAATTGATTGGAAACTGTCTAAAAATTATTGTAAACATTATGAGTAACTTTTTATTTCCAATATTTTTGTAGACAATTTCAGATAATTTCCACACACAAAACTGTAATCCTGCTCACAATCTCACCTGCAAGAAAAAAACTAAACTTTGAACTCACTCATTACTAATAAAAAAAATGTTGATCTATATTACAAAATAAATGTTTTTCAAAAATAAAACATAGCTTCTACTTAAAATAACCAGCATGGGTATAAAAATGTTTAAACTAAATGAAATGTGAAAAATCTGCCTGTAGATCTGTTTAGCTGATATAGAAGAATCAACAATAAACCAAATAATGGCTGATACAGAAATCAATATGTTAAGATTTAAAAACCTTCACAAAATTACTGGATAGAAAAGAGTCAGAATACTGGTGGCTACACATCATGTTCCAGACTGAAATTCAATGTTCTATAAGCTTTCAGCCACTTAGGGAGTCTAGGACAGTTCCAGTTTTAATGGACCAAGATTTAAAGTCATCTACTGGGTTTGGAAAAAAATCCTTTTTTAAAACAGAAATATTGGTAGTTAAAACAGTGTTAGTAACTCACAGTATCTATGATACTCAGCAGTTAACATTTATGGCAGAAGGGAGGGCAGGGAAAAAGCTGTGAATAGTGTTCTCATATTGAAAGACAAATGAAATTCACAAGAGCCTGGAAAAAAGCCAATGAACTTGAAATTCAGGCAGAAGAATGCCTCTTACATTTTGTGACCTAGAGCCATGGGATTAAGGATGCAGGGGGCAAATTAGAATATGAAGTGTTTTTCAGTGATAGCTCCTCTCACAAGGCAAGTTGCACATCAATAGAACAATATCACTATACCTCCAAAATCAGTTTAAATGAGTCAGTTCTCAGAGAAATGGTCTCTGCACACTTCAAACATTGCAGATTTTTTTTCTCCCTCAGGAAGAGTTCTGATTTTTCTTCAATGTATGTAATGAAACTGATGGATGCCAGTCATGAATGACAAGGTAGTGAATACCAAGCATATGGTTACAGGGAAATAGAGAGAAACTAAAGCAAGCAGTTATCAAGCTGGTCAGTCAGTCAGAAAATGTGGTGAGCACAATAATTGCTTAATCTGTTTCAGTACAATAGCTGTTCAAATTGAAGAAACAAACCGAACTCAATTGAGCTCATAGAGGCATAGGTTCAGTCTTTGGAAAAACTTCAATGCAGGTCTACAGCAAAGCATCAGAAAGGAGCATTGGCCTCACCCACACACTGAAGACTGAAAGAAAGCTTGAAAGGCAAGAATTAACACATAATTGTTAATTCTTGCCTTTCAAGATTTCTTTCAATCTTCAGTCATTTTACTCAAGTATCTGTCTCAGTGTTCCTCAACCTTGATAATTTAAAGTTGGATTGACTTCAACTTATAGAATTCCCCAGACAGCCATGCCAGAAGTTGACGTCCATACTGTTATGACCCAAGCATCAAGGCAAGGCAGGCCTGTAGAGAGTTCTTTATTTCTCTTAACAAATGTTCCAGCCAATGGCCCTCCAACAACCGGTAAGGCTCCACCACCATGCTACCCTGAAGGCAGCCATCTTCAGTCTCCCAAACACAGCCCTGTTAGTACAAAGAAAGCCCACAGAGTAGGAGCATGCTCACAGGGCAAGGTCCAGGGTTCCAAGTCCAATCCACAAGGCAGAGTCCAGGCAAAAGGCAAGGGTAGTCCTCAGGACAAGGAACAAGTCCTAGGCAGGAAGCAATTCCAAAGGCACAGGGAAGCAAAGACCAAACACAGGCCAAGAAGAGAAGGGCTACATCCAAAACAAAATGCCAAGAACAATCTTCAAAGTGAGGCAAGGCAAACAGCAACAGGCATGACTCAAAGCCTGTTTGAACCTGAGTGGCACAGCAGACTAATGCTACTGTTAAATGTAGTATTTAGCTTCCAGCTGCCTGCAATTACTGCGAGTTCAATTCTCACCAGGCTCAAGGTTGACTCAGCCTTCCATCCTTTCTAAGATAGGTAAAATGAGGACCCGGTTTGTGGGGGCAATAAGCTGACTTTGTATAAAATATACAAAAGTATGAAAGCTATTGCTTAACGCTGTCAAGTTTCCGAAAGATGCCCTAATTAATTCATGAGCCATGATCCAAACTTCAAAGGAAATATATTCATTTATTAGGAGCACCATTCCGGCAATACTCGGATACAGTTAAGAGTGATCCTACGTAGATTTATGTTCCCCTATGACCCTGTCTCTCCCCACCTCTCTGGCCATGTCATAAATCACATTTTCCAATTAACCACTATGGTTGGCTGTGAAACCTAACGCCCTCCTTCTGATTGCAGTCAGAAAGAATGTATGGAATTCACTTCGGTTCTCCCTCCCTCCTGCTCATGGCAACTTGAAAGCTTTGCAAATTGACATTCAGCTCCCCTCACTTCCCGAGGGCGACCTGCACAAAGCAAAACAATTTGAGTACAGATGCAGAGTTTAAGGATGTGACCCCGCACCAGGCTTGTTTGGATATTTTGCATGAAATTTGGCTATAAGGCGATCAGCCTGGATGTTTCGACTCTTTACCCAAGATGCCTCTGATAAGGGTAACCCTTCCACTTGATTAAATATTGGAGTTGCCTCCTGTGCCACCTTGAATTGAGGATTTGCTGTACCTCATAATGGGTCTGGCCCCCTATGACCATGGGGTCTGGGGGCTCACAGGGTAGTGGCCTCCGGGTCGATCCGACCACGGGTTTTAAGAGGCTACTATGGAATACCGGGTGTATCTTCCCTAGCAATCGGGGCAACTTCAATTGCACTGTGACTGGGTTGATTATCTTTACTATGGGGAATATAAATTCCTATAATTTTTGGTCCCAATTTCTTGCTAGGAAGTTTTAACCTCAAATATTTTGTGAAGAGGTAAACTTTCTCCCCCAATTGAAATGGCCTTTGGGGAGTTCGGTGTTTATCTGCCTGTTTCTTATAGGTTTGTGCTGCTTTAGCTAGCGCTTTCTTAACATTCTCCCAGGTTGCTTTCAGTGTCGCCATCCAATCGGTCAAGCTGACTGAGGAGGGAGGCTCCCTTGGGTACTCAGGCATTGGGACAAAGTCCATGCCGCTCACTACCTTAAACAGGGTTAGCCCGTGCTACTGTGAACAGCATTATTATACGCAACCTCAGCGAAAGACAGGAGGTCCGCCCAATTGGACTGCTGATAGTTCATGTAGCACCTCAGGTACTGCTCTACCATGGCATTCAGTCTCTCCGCCCCCCCCTCCATTGGTGCTCAGGTGAAACGCTGAGCTGAGGCCTTGGGATGACCCTATGGACCGTAGGAATTCTCTCCAGAATTTTGCTGTGAACTGGACACCTCGATCGGAGATGATTATTCTGGGTACTCCATGCAGGTGGTAGATGTGTTTCAGGAATAGTTTGGTCAACTGGTGGGCTGAGGGTATGAAGGGTACCGCTGCAGGGTATGAAGTGTGCCTGTTTGGAGAATAAGTCTATTACAGTCCAGATCATGTGTTTCCACCACTCTTCGGCAGTTCTACTATAAAGTCTACTTTATTTAAACAAGCCGGGCTGGCTTAAGATGAAATTTTTAACTGTTTTAAATGTTTTAAACGTTTTAATTGGTAATGAGTTTTAATTGGGCCAAATTTATATATCTTTTAATTGTTTTTTTAATATTTGTCTTGCATGTCTTTTAATTCTGGCTGTACACTGCCCTGAGTCCTCAGGGAGAAGGGCGGTATAGAAATTCAATAATAAATAAATAAATAAATAAATAAATAAATAAATAAATAAATTCCATTGCAATCTCCCCCCATGGCCTTGTCGGTTCAGCTACTGGCTGCAGCAGCCCGGGAGGTCTTCCTGGTCATTTTTTCATCGTGGCACAGATGGTACAACTTTTCATATAACTGTCTACGTCTTTTCTCATGTGGGGCCACCAAAACTGTCTTCGTACTAAGTGCAGAGTCTTTAGGAAGCCAAAATGTCCCGCTGGTTTAACATCATGGCTTCTCTTGAGGATCAGGATGCGTAGAGTCTCTGGGACATAGAGTTTTGTTCCCTTCCATGCTAGGTCATCCCTTTTTATCAAGAGATGTTGATTGTCTCAGAACCAGGGGTCTGTCAATGTTTCAGTTTTGAGTCTTGTCGTTAAGTCACTTGCAGGTTGGCCTTGCCAGTCGCGACGTTGCCGTCTGGTGATTACTTGACCTACTCCTTGGGCAGAGGGGATGACGGCATTCACTACCTGCTCCCACTCACTGTTGTATTGAGGCATTCAGGAGAGGGCATTGGCCAGAAAGATTTTCCCCCCGGGATATGTTTCAGCTAGAAGTTGAAATGATTGCAGTATTGGGCCCACCGTACTTGCCTGGGTGACAACTTCCATGGGGTCCTGAGGGCCTCCAGATTCTTATGGTCAGTCCAAACTTTGAACGATTTCTGGCCTCCTTCTAGCAGGTGTCGCCAGGTCAGCAGCGCCCATCTCACTGCAAACCCTTCCTTTTCCCACGCCGCCCATCATCTTTCTGTGTCAGTGAGTTTGCGGGATGTGTAGGCACAAGGTTGTAGATTCCCTTGGCTGTTCTTTTGGAGTAGCATGGCCCCCACTGCCACATCACTGGCATCTGCTTGGATGACGAAGGGTTGTTCGGGGTCAGGATGCTTTAAGACTGGTTCTTTTGCAAACATTTCTTTTAGTGTTTCGAATGCTTGTTGGCAGGCCAGGTCCCACTGTAGAGGTTGACCTGGGCAGGGTTTTGTTGCTGGACTCCCTGTTTTTAGGAGGTCAGTTAGAAGTTTAGCAATTCTGGACTTCCGGTTGGCACCGCCGGCATTGTGGACGGTCTCTCCAGACCGTCAGCCCTGTGATTTTGTAAAAGCCACTTTGACAGCATTAAGCAGCTGTCTGGCGGCTTGAAAACCTCTCCATTGGGAGAAGAAGGAGAGGAGAGCTGGTGGGTGTGGGTAGAGCTCCCCGTAAGCCCCCTGGAATAACTCCAGAGGCTTGGAGGGCGAGAGCTCCCCAGTCAGCCCACTGAAGCTCCGGATCCGGGATAACTCTGTTTTAAACAGAGCCAGACGTCGTGACCAACTCTGCAGGCAAAAGTGAGATTGATTGAATACAAGAGCAGATGGAGCGGAAACAGGAGAACAAGCATTTGCAAATAACAGCGCTTAACTCCGAGTTTACGTTGTTTCTAATTGAATTTCTTTGAGCTGGAGGCTGGAAGATGGCACTGTGATGATGCAACTTATTATCATATATGGTGGACTTGTAAGAAAATCAAAGCATTCTGGATTAAAATTTGGTGGGTAATGCAGAACATCTTGAAAAAAAGTTTGAAATTTACTCTGCAACTGTTTTTATTGAGTATAACTATGGACTGTACAGCATTAGACACCAAATTGATTTTAAATTTGATATCAGCAGCTAGGCTGTTGGTAGCACAATATTGGAAGAAGGACTTTTTGCCTACTATTGAAGAGTGGACATTGAAAGTAGTGAATCTAGTGGAAATGGCGAAAATGTCAGCGTACTTGAAGGACTATACATAAGAAAGATACGTATCGGAATGGAGAAGATGGATTGATTATATTCAAAATAAGTATCAGACAAGAAAATATCAAATAGCTTATGAATGAATGTTAAATTTTAGAAGTATTATGTTATCCATAGTGGAGTTAAGGTTTCAGGGGGGGATTTGGTAGTTTAAGGATAGATAGGTTAATTTAGCTTATGATTGTTAATTGAAATACCCTGTATTTTGCTCTGGGAAGTCTGGGGGGGAGGGTGGAATGGGGGGAAGGGGTGTGGGGTTGGTGGGGGGGAGGGAAAGGGGGGAATATTGGGGGGGGGGAATTTTGTAAAATTTTATAAAACTTTTCAATAAAAAAAAAAAGAAGTTTAGCAATTCTTGCAAAAGAGGGAATGAATTGTTTGTAGAAGTTCGCGAACCCCAGGAAGCTTTGCAGTTGTCTGCGGGTGCAAGGGGGTTGCCAGTTTAGGACTGATTGTACTTTGGCTGGGTCCTTTTCTATCCCCTTGTTTGACACCCAGTAGCCTAAGTAGTCTAGCCGTGACTGGTGGAATTCGCATTTTGATAGCTTGACATATAGGTTCGCCCCCAGCAGTTTTTCCAGCACTTGGCGGACGAGGGGTATGTGTTCGTCTATGGTTTCCGTGTAAATGAGAATGTCATCTAGGTAGACGAGGACCCCCTTATAGAGGTGCTCATGCAGAACCTCATTTATCAGTTGCATGAACACCACCGGGGCTCCCTGCAATCCAAATGGCATCACTTTAAATTGGAAACTCCCTAGGGGGCAGTTGAATGCTGTTTTCCACTCATCTCCTTCCCTGATGCATATCCGATAGTAGGCTTTGTGGAGGTCTAGTTTGGTGAAAACTTTCCCTTTGGCCAGGTGGACTAGCATGTCTTTCATGAGGGGAAGGGGATATAAGTTTTGTACGGAGACAGTGTTGAAATCTCTAAAATCAACCACCAGGCGCATAGAGCCGTCTTTCTTCTCTTTGAAGAGGACCAGTGCCGCGACCCGTGGTTTGGCTGGCTCAATGAAACCCCTTTGTAGGTTCTTGTCTATGTAGTTCAGCATTTCTTGCATTTCACGGGGCGTCATGGCATACAATTTGGGTTTAGGTAGTTTCACCCCAGGGATGATTTCGATGGCACAATCTGCCTCGTGGTGGGGAGGCAGGATGTTGCACTCGGCCTTGCTGAATACTTCTGCAAGGTCCTGATATTCCTTTGGGATCTGTTTGGTCTCTGGGATTTTGTCGGATGTGGCTGCCAGTTGTTCTGGTGTGCTCTTTTGGAGGGTTCCCTGCATGGGTGGTATTTCTGCTTGCTAGTGCGGGAGGGGTTGGGGCCCCTTTGCTATTCTCAGTCTGCGGGTACCCCCTTGCCACCAGATGGTTGGTCCCCACTTGTCTAGCCACAAGAGTCCCAGTATGACTGGATCTGTCATTTTGGGGGCTATTACAGATCGAATTACTTCCCAGTGATCCGCTAGCTCTAGCCTCACTGGTTCAGTCAGGTTTTGGTAGTTTCACCCCAGGGATGATTTCGATGGCGCAATCGGCTTCGTGGTGGGGTGGTAAAACATCACACTCGGCCTCGCTAAATACCTCTGCAAGGTCTTGGTAGTCTCTTGGGATCTGTTCTGTCTCATGGGGGCTTTTTGATGTGGCCCCTAACTGCTTTGCCATACCCTTCGGGACAGGCTCTCGTGTCAGCGCCATCTTCTTTTGTTCAGGCAGGGAAGGTTGGGGCTCTTGTGGGTGGGGCGTCTCTCCTGGTTGGAGCGGTAAAGGTTTGGGCCCCTTTGCTATCCTCAATCTGCAGGTTCCCTCTTGCCACCAGATGATTGGGCCCCACTTGTCTAGCCACGAGAGTCACAGTATGACTGGATCTGTCATTTTGGGGGCTATTACAAATCGAATTACTTCCCAGTGATCCACTAGCTCTAGCCTCACTGGTTCAGTCAGGTGAGTGGCATAGGCTCCACCCATTAGGGACCCATCAATCTGTTCGAACCGGATTGGGTGGGTCAGTCTTTTTGTTCTGATCCCCAGTTTCAGGACTGTGGTTAGGTTGAGCAAGCATCTAGTGCAGCCTGAGTCTATCAGGGCTTGAAAGGCCCCCTGGGTCCCTGTTTTTGGGGCTGTGAGGCGTATTGGGAAAATGAAAGGGTGGACTGGTTCCCTCACCATTGGGTCATTTTCACCCTCGTCCTCACTATCATAGGGTTCTGGCAACTGGTCATCGTTGCCTGGTGTCCTCCCCGCTCTCAGCCTGGAGGGCCCTCCGGGACCTGTTGGTGGCTCGTTTGGGGCCTCGTTCCAGCTGTGCCCTGGGTGGTGTCTCTGGCCTAGGCCTTGGGGCTGGGGTTGTGCACACAGATACCATGTGGCCCTTCCCCCCACATCTGTAGCACTTCAGCAAGTTTTGAGGGAGGGCTGGTTTCAGGTTGGGTTTCTCCCTGTCTTTCGTGTCTGGTTGCTCTCTCATGTTGTTGGCGCGCAATCCACTGTCAACTTTTATTGCTACTTGGAACCACTCAGAGAGCTGGTTTGGGATGTCCAAGTAAGCGGTTACCTGGGCAATTCGATTGTCCAGGCTTGTTCTAAAAAAGTGCACTAGCAACCGCTCTGGCAAAGGGGGTAGCCTCCCAACAACTCTCCTAAATTCATGG
This sequence comes from Arizona elegans, assembly GCA_022577455.1. Classification (NCBI taxonomy): domain Eukaryota; kingdom Metazoa; phylum Chordata; class Lepidosauria; order Squamata; family Colubridae; genus Arizona; species Arizona elegans. Next base: position 44,004,072 of record JAKOOJ010000006.1, read on the forward strand.
ATGTGCTTTTTAATGGGACGGCCCCTCTGCTTTAGATAGCTGAGCTCATCCTCTGCATACAGGTCTTCCTCTGCCTCCTCGAATCTGGCCTCTAGCAGTCGTAGGAAGTCATCTACATCTTGCAGTTGGGGGGCTCTCCTCTCGTGGAGGGCTGCTAGCTATTCCCTTGCTTCCCCCTCTAGCCCCTCTGCGATGGTATTCACCATAGCTCTGGGGGATGGGTAGAGGTGTCCATAACATTCTAGGTGGATCTCAGCTGAGATCCTCAGCTATCAAGGAATAGAACTAGCTGGTCTCAGTCCCCATCAAACTTTCCTCTGAACTGGGGTAGTTCACTCAGCACTGCTCCTCTCTCCCCCTGTTGGCCTCTGTATACTTGCATTTGATGTAACTGGCCCTCTTCCTCAGCTCTAGTTTGGAGGGAGAGAGGGGTTTGTCTGCCCTGGGCAGCCTGCCTGCTGCGTGGGAAAGACACGGGTTGCGGCTTCTTTCTGATGGGTGAAGAAGGGGGGCTGTGCTCCTGTCTGCTCCTCCTCACTTCAAAGGGATTCACTGCTCCTCCCCTCTCCTTTGGCCTGCATGACAGCCCCTCATCGGGAAGGGTGGCTTGGTCAAATTCCTTCCTCGGCTGCTCTCTGGAACTCCCCAGGGGCTTTGGAAGCCTGGCTTGTTTCCAGTCCAACCTCCACTCCACTCTTCCCAGCTTGCTCAGGGGCTTCCCCTTTTTCAGGGCATTGGGGTGGGGAAACTTGACTTCAGCTGCCTTAGAGATTAACTCCCCCCAATACTCATCTTTTCTTGCTTCCGTCGCTGAAGCAGTCATCTCAGCTTTGATGTCCGAGGGAGGCTGCACTCTAGCTGCAATTAGGTTCTCTTCAGATAGCTTGTCTCCGGCCATAGTTGCCTGATTTTCCCTCCCAGCACCCAAGACATCGGGGAGCTGTTGGGGAGTCCAGATTCAGGAAACCTGGTAATCTTTACAGATTTTTAAAAGCAGTCCTAACTGTCTGTCAAGTTTCCAAAAGATGCCCTAATTAATTCATGAGCCATGATCCAAACTTCAAAGGAAATATATTCATTTATTAGGAGCAACATTCCAGCAATACTCGGATGCAGTTAGGACTGATCCTACGTAGATTTAGGTTCCCCTATGACCCTGTCTCTCCCCTCCTCTCTGGCCATGTCATAAATCACATTCTCCAATTAACCACTTTGGCTGGCTGTGAAACCTAACGCCCTCCTTCTGATTGCGGTTAGAAAGAATGTATGGAATTCACTTCAGTTCTCCCTCCCTCCTGCTCATGGCAACTTGAAAGCTTTGCAAGCCGCCCTGAGTCTCCGGAGAAGGGTGGCATATAAATAAATAATTTTAAAAAAGCCAGGGGAGTGTAAACTAAAGCAAACAATTGTTCTTGGCAAAGACTAATTCCCGATGGCTTCTCCTTAAGTTATTCCCCTCCAGGTGTTCCTTGTGAAGAGAGGTGGGGTGACCTCCTCCCAAGTAATCTTGCAGTCCTTCTCTGGGCTTGCCTATGCTCCATTCTCCTTGTCTTCGGGCCAAGTGGAGTAGACAGCTGCTCCTCATCAGAGGAGATTGGTTGCATATCAGCACCACTGCTGGTCAGCAGCTGATCTTCCCTTGTCTGTGCAGGCAGGCAACTCTCCATCTGGTTGACCACCTCCCCCAATGCCTGAGGGGCCCGGGACAGCATCGTCCTTAGCTCCTGGTGTCACCAAACATCCCAAGGGAGATATGCCTTACCTGTCAGACAGTCTCAGATCCAATTCCTCCTCCTCCTCCTCCAAACTGGCCTCTGGTGAGGCTATGACACATACATCTTCAAGTTGCTAAAGTTAAGGAACACTGCTCTGTCTGCAATGCCTGCAAGACACTCCATTCACATATACTACCTTAAGTTCCATTATAGAAGAAGGGCTGATAGAAATAAACAAAATAAAGGTGATTTGTGCCGTTAGGTTTTGCCTTCTTGACACTATTGGAAATACAGTTCTCCTCTAGGGTTGCCAGGTCTGCTTCCAAAAAATAGCAGACAAGCGGGGGGGGGGGAGGTGTTAAGTAGTAAAAAAAAACACGTATTAAAATAATCACTTCAAAACTTTACGTAAAATTCAAAACATCAAATATATTAATAATATGTAAAATATTAAATTACATTTTACTTTGCTGTCGTGTGTATTTTTTATTTGACTGCGTAGCTTTGATCAATTCTTTGTGTTTAAGGAATAATTCTTTAATTTCAGTACAACGTTGAGAAATATTTAAAAATATACAAAGTTCACTTCGAACTGATACAAACAGTCGGTTACATTCATCAGTCCACAAATTTCCCATGATGCTGAAAATTTGTTCAACGTTTGCATTTGATACCGGAATTGATGCACAATACTGGAACAGTTTCAGTAAACTCGGAGCTGGCTCTTTCTTGAAAAAGTACGTCCACTTATCAAGAGATGAATCGCCCTGCAGGTGAACATAAACTTCTTCTAAGGCAGAAATTTCATCAAAGAGAGTGTTGGGTGGAAGTTCTTCTCGCCATGGTGATAATAACCAGATGTTCGTCATTTCTTCTAAAGTTGGAGGATTATTGCGATCAATTAGATTGAAACAACTTAGCGTCTCATATACTGAATCGGTGAAATTATACCACTTTTCTAGGTACGCAATGGCTCTTTGATACATGTTGATGGCTTCTTTCTTGAACTTTTGCACAGCATTCTCAGGCAAATGTTTTTTACGAAAGGCAAATAAAACTTTCATTCCAAAAAACTGCTCATTGTATTTTTTTTGCAAAGAATCATGCAGCTTACACATGATAATGTGAAGATCACATGCAAGAATTTTCTTGCTTTCCAGCTTCAGTAGGGTGTCTTGCATTATTGACATGAAGAAGTGTGTGAAATATAAATACAATTCTGAAATTGTTGGTTCATCGTCCTTTGCAAGTTCATTTTCCTGATCCGAAATAAGGTTCCAGATAACCTTATGGCACTCATCAGATCCAAGAGAAATAAAATACGATTTTAGAGGTATCCAGTTTAAAAGAAGGAAATGGGGGGGGTCGAGCTTGTCCAGATTGTGTTTTTACTGGTACTGTGAGGGGGAGGGGTAGATATGGCGGGAGCAGGGGGCCATATCATGTTAAGGGAGTGTACATCCACTGTCTTCAAGCGGTAGCATGCTCCGGCCCCCAAGGCTCCACTCGTTCTCCAAGTTGCACAGAACCTCAGGGCCCAGGCCTTCGACTGATGTTGTGCAACGCCAGGTCTGTAGTAAATAAAGCCCCCCTTATTTGTGATCTTGTTCAGGAGGGGGGAGCGGACCTGGTGGGTATTAGGGAGACCTGGTTGGGCCTGGAGGGAGGGGTCCCTCTGGTAGAAATGTGCCCACCAGGCTTCCACGCATTCCATCAGCTGAGGTCACAGGGGAGGGGCGGGGGAGTAGTGGTTATTATTCGAGAAGGCCTTAGGCCGAGGGAGGCCACTGTTCCTCAGACGGCTGGTTGTGAGACCCTCCTTGTGAAGTGGGGTCATGGGGTTCAGATGGGTTTGCTGATCACGTACCTGGCTCCCTGCCACGTGGCAGCAACCCTGCCCGAGGTACTCAACATTATCGCCGCGGTGGCGGTTGATACCCCCAGACTTATGGTCATGGGGGATTTTAACCTGCCGTCCGTGGGTGAGGCGTCTGAGGTGGCTCGGGAGTTCATGGCTTCCATGATGGCAATGGACCTGACCTAGCTAATTCATGGCCCTACGCACATGGGGGGAAACACACTGGACTTGGTTTTTGTCTCCGGACAGTGGCTGAGTGATCTTGAGATAGGGGATATAGTCATCGAGCCCTTGTCATGGTCGGATCACTCTCTCTTTCGCCTTGACCTTCGAACCGCTGCACCCCACCACAGGGAGGCAGAGCCGATAAGATGGTACCGCCCCAGATGCCTGATGGAACCTGATAGCTTCCAGGTGGAGCTTGGGCCAATCCCTGAGGTTCTGGCTCATGCCTCGACTGGAGACCTAGTGGCCGCCTGGGATAGGGCGGCCGCTGGAGCTCTGGATCGAGTTGTGCCTTTGCGGCCTCTGACCCGGCGCCGATCTCACCTGGCTCCTTGGTTCACCGAGGAGCTGAGGGAGATGAAGCGCTGGAAAAGATGTCTAGAGAGTAGTTGGAGGGCCAGTTGTGCTGAATCTGACCGGACACTGGTAAGATCTCATATTAAGAATTACCTAGTGGCGATAAAAGCAGCAAAATGTACTCATTTCGCTGCTCTTATTGCATCATCAGATAATCGCCCGGCCGCCCTGTTTAGGGTGACCTGTTCCCTGCTCCACCAGGAAGCGAGGGAGGACCCCTTGGAGGGAAGAGCCAAGGATTTTGTTCAGTATCTGTATGACAAAATCACTCAGATTCGGGAAGATCTCGACTCCGACTGGGTAGATGCAGCGGGGATGATGGAGGCAGGTCCTGTGAATGTTACCTGGGATGAGTTTGATCCTGTGACCCCTGAGGACGTGGACAGGACTCTGGGTAGACTGAACGCAACCACATGTTTGTTGGACCTGTGCCCCTCCTGGTTAGTGCTGGCTTCCCGGGAGGTGACGCGAGGCTGGCTCCAGGGGATTATAAATGCTTCATTGGGCAAGGGTGTCTTTCCCGCCACCTTGAAAGAGGCGGTGGTGAGACCTCTCCTCAAGAAGCCTTCCCTGGACCTGGCAGTATTGGCTAATTATCGTCCAGTCTTCAACCTTCGCTTTGTGGCGAAGGTTGTTGAGAGCGTGGTTGCGCGACAGCTTCCCCAGTACCTGGATGAAACGACGTATCTAGATCCATTCCAGTCGGGCTTCAAACCTGGGTACAGCATGGAAACGGAATTGGTCGCGTTGGTTGATGATCTTTGGAGGGCTCGGGACAGGGGGTGCTCCTCTGACCTGGTCCTGTTAGATCTCTCAGCGGCTTTTGATACCATCGACCATGGTATCATGCTGCACCGTTTGGAAGAGTTGGGGGTGGGAGGCACCGTACTATGGTGGTTCTCCTCCTTTCTCTCCGACCAGTCGCAGTCTGTGTTGACAGGGGGGCAGAGGTCGACCCTGAGGCCCCTTATATGTGGGGTGCCACAAGGATCGGTCCTCTCGCCCCTTTTGTTCAACATTTATGTAAAGCCGCTGGGCGTGATCATCCGTGGTTTCGGGGTGGAGTACCACCAGTACGCTGACGACACCCAGCTGTACATCTCCACCCCAGACCACCCCAACGATGCCCTTGAAGTGATGTCCCGGTGCCTGAAGGCCGTACGGATCTGGATGGGGAGAAACAGGCTCCGACTCAACCCATCCAAGACCGAGTGGCTGTGGTTTCCGATGTCCCAATATAGTCAGCTGGTGCCATCACTGACTATTGGGGGTGAATCATTGGCCCCCACAGAAAGGGCTCGCAACTTGGGTGTCCTCCTGGATTCATGGCTGTCTTTAGAAGAGCACTTGACGGTCGTGACCGGGAGGATTTTTCATCAGGTTCGCCTGATCCGCCAGTTGTGTCCCTTTCTGGATCGGGACTCCCTACGCACAGTCACTCATGCCTTCGCTGGCCTGACTTAAGTTTTTCCCCTTTTTAAATGGAAATTTTAAATTTGGTCTTAAATTATTGGGGTTTTAAATTTTCAGCCAAATTATTTAATTCGTTTTACTTTATTTTAAATTTTGTATTCATATGTTTTATTCTATGGCTGTTCACCGCCCTGAGTCCTTTGGGAGTAGGGCGGTATACAAATTGAAATAAGAAAGAAAGAAAGAAAGAAAGAAAGAAAGAAGTCTTTCGACCACTTTAAACAAACTTAACCAACGTGTTGGAACATGGCGCAAAACTTCATGGAATTCTGACTCGCAAAACTCAAAAAATGATTTCAACTCTTCTTGTTTCTTCACAGAATTCAAAAATTCGGCAAAAGCCTTCAGCACTACATTTTCAATATCAAAAGATAACTGCTTTAATGCATTTTTTGCGATGTTGTGTAAAATGTGATTATTGCAATGATCATTCGATCTTTATCTCATTCTAACTTATGGAAAAAAAGACAAAACGTGATTCTCCTATCCATATTCTCTTAGACTGTACAGCTTTAGATTACGTACCATTTCATCATACAGCTTTTAAATAAAAAAATGTCCACTATTTTGTGAAAAAAAATAGTGAACATAATGTGAAAAAAGTGGACTGTCCGCTCAAATAGTGGACACCTGGCAACCCTATTCTCCTCAAAAGCAATTGTCCTAGCAGACCATAAATAAGCTTCTGCTTTCCTTGGCAAGGTTCCCCAGAGATTGATGCTGGAACCCATTTCCAGAATCCAATTTAATATCTCTGATCCTCACTGTGGGATTGAAACTCATTGTGGTTCATTATCTAATTCTTAGGATCACTACACACAAACATACAGACAATTCTGTGTGACTATGGCTATGCCCAGTGATGGGATTCAGCCAGTTTGCACCACTTCAGGAGAACTGGTTGTTAACTTTCTGAGCAGTTTGGCAGACTGGTTGTTGGAAGAAATCAGTAGGGCAGAGAACAGATTGTTAAATTACTTGAATCCCACCACTGGCTATGCCCACTTATCTGGAAGTAAAACCCATAGAACCAGGGGTGAAATCTAATTTTTTTGCCACCGGTTCTGTGGGCGTGGCTTGGGGGCGTGGCCTGGTGGTGGTCATGTGACTGGATAGGCATGGCCAATTTTAAAAAAACTTTTTAAAGCATTTTTAACTAGTAAAAAATGCTTTAAAAAGTTTTTTAAAAAAGTTTCCAATGATCAGCACCTGACTAGCCTGACCCCCCTTGCCAAGCCATATCCAACGTCTCCTAGCCCCAAAGATTGCAAGCCTTTCTACCTCGGCCACCCAGTCTGGGAGATGACAGGGTGGGGGTTGAAAGAGAAAAAAATTGCTCGGCTGCTCCCCCTTTTCACTCAGCCCGAGCTTCCTGTTGCGGATTTTCACGCCTTTCTTCACACACCTGGGATTGTCACCCTCGTCTTCTTCTTCCTCCTCCTCTCCAAGTGGAAAAATGCCAGGAGAACAAAAAGAAGCGCTTGCTTGCTCCTGATGTTTTTCCGTTTGTAATGAAGCTTTCGTACCTTGTGAAGGCAAGTCTGGTTTCCTGCGCTAAAAATCTCACCAGTCTGGCTTGTGTGTGTGTGTGTATGTCGGGCATGGGCTGCTGCGAAGACCAGCAGGAAACACACACACACACACACACACACACACACACACACATAGACACACAGAGGCTTTAAAAGACCTTTGAATGAAGGCGGGGGTGGATTGGAGAGGTCATTTCCCTCCCCCTCCTTGCCTCCCCACTGACATTAAGTGCATCACACACACACACACAGGCTTTAAAAGACCTTTTGAATGACTTGAGGCTCCTTCAGGTTGGCCTCCAAAGAAAAGAGGAATGAAGGTGGGGGTGGATTGAAGGGGTGAATTCCCCAACTCTGGTTCAGCTGAGTGGGGATGGGATAGCAGGCACAGGCTGCTGCGAAAAACCAGGAGGAAAAAGACACACACACACACACACACACACACACACACACACACTGCGTGCACAGCAGTAATGGTGAGGTTTTTAGCAAGCAGCACAGGAAGCCAGACTTGCCTTCACAAAAGCTTCGTTACAAATGGAAAAACGTCAGGAGCAAGCAAGCACTTCTTTTTGCGCTCCTGGCATTTTTCCACTAGGAGAGGAGGAGGAGGAAGTGTCATGTATAAACACCTGACCAACATGCTCTCATCACGAGGCAATGACCTGTAAGGGTTAACACCCACAGACCTCTCCACCCCTTGACCCCTCCTTACCTCAACTCCGCCCCCAAGGTTTATAAGCTCCATCCATGTGGCCCGGAGCCCAGTTCCAGCTGATCACCTGTAAGAGATAGATATGCTGTAAATAAATATCGTTGATTCAACTAATGTATCGTGTGCTGGAGTTATTGGGCAAGATCCTTGAAAATAAGTAATAATATGGTAGCAGAGGATGGTTGGCTAGCCCAATAACTTTAAGACATGTCGGGAAGCCCAAAGCAGCCTGAAGCAAAGGGAAGAGCGAACACCCAAGCTTTCACAAAGAAAATGGCAGCACAGCTATCGCCTGTGGGAGCCATGCCAAGAGAGGAGACGGACGTGAACGAGCAGGTCTCCAGCCCTGGCACCCCAGCCAAAATCGAAGAAGAACGAACTGAAAAAGAAAAAGACCCCGAAACCACTGCAAGCAAGCAAGGCGACTTAAGGGGAAAACTACTGGAACTACTAGAGTCAGCTTCAACCAACCAGGACCTCATCGTGAACCTCTGAGGCCTGATCAAGGACTGCAGAGCAGCGACCGGAGAGGACGTGGCCAAACCGAACCACACGACCACAAACATGGTAGGAAACTTGCAACCTTACCATAGTCCCATTGAAAGAGCCGAAGCCAAATTCACGCCCTTTCCGCGGTGGCCATCTTGCACTGTGATGTCACCAAAGATGGCCAACCAGCAACCAATGGGCTCCCATGATTTAAACTGCTTGGCGGGAACCGAGGCCTACTCACGAACAATTTAAAAAAATTAACCACAAAGATGGGGATGAGCAAGAACCCAACCCAGTGAGCTCGCCTACCGAGCTCGACATCGATAAGGCCATACGGATATTAACCGTGGCCTTCGGCACTAAAATAAAACTACTGGGCCTGCACCCAGACGCCATGGAGGGACCCGAAGAGGCAGCTGACGAGCAAGGGGTCACCACCAAGAACCACCTAGGGGACGCAATCACTGGGACCTGGGTGCCGCTACAACCGCAACCCACCAGGGACCTCTCCTTGCCCCCACCGAGACCCACACCAGAACCAGGGGGCAAATCGGTCACTCACCGGTCCAGCGACCCCCACCGAGCCTCCTGGAGTGTCCGACGGGCATGGATTTTGGCCCGGTTCCAGCTTGCAGCCATCACGCCGGAACAGGCCACCCGGACCTCCACCCAGCTACTGCGGGCCATCCGAGTCTTCAGGGCGACCCAAGAAGCACCCGGTGATCCAGATGGCATCTCGAATGCCCATTGACCATCTGAGGCCACCCGGGACCGAGCAGAGGACTCATCCAGTCGAGTGGGGCCTCCATCCAGGAGCCACGACCACAAGCTCCTTCCCTGGTGATTCCTGGACGAAAATGAACCCGGAGCATGCACAGAATTCGACTGTTAAAAGAGAAGGGAAGAACATAGAAGCAAGTCAGTACAGACTAACAGCAAGCATCCCCGTGCCATATTGTGAGTTCCCTTACATCCAAAACCATTAACAGCGACAGCCTGTAAATAGCTTTACACACAGCACAGGGACATTACCAATTGACTTTCCTAAGTTAAAATTACATGGGACAAACCTCCTAGAGTGGAACCAGCAACTACAGGTTATCTTCTTGAGGGAGAACTTGCTATTTCTGATCACTGACCCCCCTGAAAGACCATGGACTTTTGAATTAGACTGCCTGCACCATAAAGTGTTTTACATGTTGATAGCTATCATTTCACCCAGTATATACCCTAGTCTCAGTCATCACCTGACTGTTTCTGAACTAATACAAAAAATGTTCGGTTTGTTCTACAGCAAGAGCATGGCCACCACCACCAGAATTTCTAGAGACTTTCACTCAGTCAGACACAAGGCAGGGACATCCATGAGTAAGCACCTACTAACTCTAAATGCCACCAGGGCCGAGCTAATACAGAGGGGGGAAGTCATAACTGAGGGGAGCATGAAAATTATTATTATTAACTCCCTAGACTCCAGTTGGGACAACTTCGTCACTCAGCTAGGCAGCCTTATCTTAGAACAACTCACTTTAGAGACACTAACCAATGAATTGATAGCTGAGGACAACCTAAGGAAGGACCGCTCCTCATGTCGCAGAGAGCACAAACCAGCCAAAAGAGTAGAGTTCCTAGGTAGAAACCACAATGCGCCCAAGTGCTTCATATGTGGTTCCAGAAACCATTATAAGAGGGATTGCCCCAGAAACACAAGGGATAGGGGCTGCACCTATCGCAGGGACAGTCTAGACCACAGGCCAAGGTTCACAGACAAGCACTCCCCAGACAACAGACACAGACACAGAGACTCCCCCAACCCAAGAGATAGAAGGGGTTACAGGGACAGCTCTAGAGAAAGCCAGACAGGCTCACTATATGGCCTTGGGGACCAGAGGCACGCCATCAACCAAGCCAAGAAAGAAAATACTTGGCTCATAGACTCGGGGGCCACTAACCACACCACATACAACCCAAAATTACTCTCATCATTCACAAAGGAGAACTTTATAATCAAGGTGGCAAACCAAGACAATGTTTTGGTGACCGGAAAAGGGAACATGCACATACCGGGAGTAGGGGAGATAGAGGGAGTATTACTCATGCCAGAAATACCTTATAATATACTCGCCCCATTGAAACTGAGCAGGGACACAGGCATTGAGGTCACATTCAAGGAAGGGAAGGTACACATGACTAGGGACAGTAAGAACATAGGGAGAACCATAGTCAGGGAGGCCTACCGTACTTCCAACCAGACTGTAATGACCACCCAAGAGTAAATGCCAACCTAAGCACCAAGGTGTGCCCTGTACCCACAAAAGACCAAAGGGGTGACAATGAGGAAATAGAGGGGGTCAATTGCGAACTCACCCCTGATGATACACACACTCGTGAATCATCTGATAGGGAACAGCCTTCAATAGGCAAGCCCATCCATGATGACTGTGCGCATCTATTGCATAGAAAATTGGGACACATTAGCTTCCCTGTCATACAAAAAATGGTTAACTGTTCTGAAGGTCTGAAAGTAAAAAATTGTGAGAACTATCTTGAGTATTCTGTGTGTAAATGTTCCAAACTCAAGGTCAAACCCAGACCAAAAAAATTGGTACGCACTACTGACTCCGTTTTCCAAATAGCATGGATGGATTTGGTAGGGCCTCTGAGACCATCCATTAAATACAAAAAGAAGTTCTTCTTGACTATCGTAGACAACTTTAGTCGCTACAGATTTGTATACACTCTCAAACATAAAAACGAGGTATACCAGAAATTCAAGGAATTCTGCAAGAGGGTAGAGGTTCAGCACAACACCAAAATCAAACAGATAATGACAGACCGGGGGTCTGAGTTTCTATCAGGGGATTTTTCACATTGGCTAAAGGCACATGGGATATTACACTACACTTCCTTGCCATTTTCCGCCTTTCAAAACGGGGTTTTCAAAACGCAGGAACGGCACCCTACAAACCATGATGAGGCATGCCCTAGAGGATGCAGGGTTAGGACAATCCTTTTGGTCAGAGGCACTTATTTACTCAAACTACACATTGAACAGATTGTGGTCTAGTGTGATAGATAAAACCCCATACGAGTTAATGTATAGGAGAAAACCACAAATAGCACACTTACATATATTCGGGGTCACAGCAGATGTACACATTCCCAAGCAGCTAAGGCGCAAGGGGGTCAAAGTATCGAGAAGGTTGAGGTTCATGGGATACGAACTGGGGACCAAAGGGTTTAGGTTCATAGATAACCACAATAAATTCATAGTGTCCCGGATAGCAATTTTCCATGAGCATTCCAACTGGTCAAAGATACATCTAAATGAGGTATTCCCCAAAAAGGAACAATCCAATAGCATGCAGAACAGGGCAGGTCAAGTTATAATGGAGAACAGGGGACAGGGAAAAACCAAACCAAAACGGCAGGAAGTAGAAATCAGGGAGTGGAAAGAAAATCACCCAAGCATAAAGCTAGATGCACTCACAGAGAAGGAAGCCAGATACTTACACGAAACAGAAACCCCGCCAAGCAGGCCAGTTAAATCTAACAGGAACAAGGCACCCAAAAGACTAGGGGATTATGTTTTATCCCTGCAAACTAACAACGTAACCCCAAACTCCTATGAAGAAGTACTAGACCTACCCCAGGAGGAAAGGGTCAAATGGGAGCAAGCCACGGAGAGAGAGATGAGTAGCCTCCGAGAGTTAAATGTGTATACCCCAGCCAAGGTACCAAATGACAAAATCCCAATTGGTACCAGGTGGATTTACAAGATCAAGACGCTAGAAGGCAATAAAGTGTTATACAAAGCCAGATTAGTAGCACAGGGATTCGCACAAAAATACCCAGAAGACTACACAGACACGTATTCCCCCACAGTCAGGGCAGAGAGTGTCAAGTGTGCATTAGTGATCGCATCCATCCTGGGTTTCGAGGTGAACCAATTTGATGTGCAAACAGCATACTTACATGCGGAACTTGACAAGGAAATCTACGTCAAGGCCCCTCCCAGCAAAGGTACACAAAAGGGGGAAACATGGCTTCTGAATAGAAGTCTGTATGGACTAAAGCAATCAGGGAAAAGATGGTACGAATGCCTAGCCAAAATCCTCAGATCAATGGGCTTCTCAGCCACCTCAGCTGACAACTGTTTTTTCATCAAGAGAGAAGGTGACTCCATTGAATATGTCCTTGTATACGTGGATGACATATTACACATTGGTAACCAGACACACAAATGTGATAACTTTGCTGATGAACTAGGGAAACACTTCTCCCTGAAAATATTAGGAAAGGTAGATAAGTACCTAGGAGTACAAATCACCAAAACTGACAAAGGTTTCCGGCTATCCCAAAAGGAGAAAATCCTAGAGCTCCTACATAAATGTAACATGCTCGATGCCAAGCCTTGTGAAACTCCAATGCAGCCAGACTTCTTGAAGAACATGTATAATGAAGCAGGAACATTCATCGATAACACCCTTTACAGGTCAACCATAGGCTCACTACTGTATATTGCAAACTGGACAAGGCCTGACATCGCTTTACCCGTCAACCTCCTATCCAGGCACATTGGCAAACCTACAACATACCACTGGGAAGCCGTCAAGAGGATACTCAGATATTTGAAATACAGCTCTAATGCCTGCCTATGTCTGGAGCCAGAAATCTCCAAAGAACCAACACTAACATGTTACGCTGATGCTGACTGGGCAGGGGACGTAAAAAGCAGGAAGAGCACATCTGGGTACATATTATTCCTTAATAACAGCCCCATACATTGGTACACGGGTAAACAAAACTTGGTTGCTACATCCACCACAGATGCCGAATTCATATGTTTGTCCAAGGCCACCAACAACTTAATTTGGTTTGATGACTTGCTCTCCAACATATGGGCTGAACCTACATATCAAATCGTCATCCACGAAGACAACAAAATATCTAAGGCAAATGCAGTAGGTCAGAGATCGAGGCATATAGACATTAAACACAAGCACGTCAGGCAGCTTTCAAGCATTAGGTTCATAGAAACCATACATTGCGAAACCGAGGAACAGACGGCAGACATACTCACCAAGCCACTACAAAACAAACAACACACTCACTTAACGTCAAAGCTAGGTGTCCACATGTAGCAAATTCCTCACATAACCAACTCACCCAAACATCTCGGTCAGGCATTTAGAGGGGGTTTTGTCATGTATAAATGCCTGACCCACATGCTCTCATCACGAGGCAATGACCTGTAAGGGTTAACACCCACAGATCCCTTCACCTCTTGACCGCTCCTTACCTCAACTCCACCCCCAAGGTATATAAGCTCCATCCATGTGAGCCCAGTTCCAGCTGACCACCTGTAAGAGATAGATATGCCGTAAATAAATATCATTGATTCAACTAATGTATCGTGTGCTGGAGTTATTGGGCAAGATCCTCGAAAATAAGTAATGGGAAGAAGAAGACGAGGGCAACAATCCCAGGCGTGTGAAGCAAGGCATGAAAATCCACAGCAGGAAGCTCAGGGTGAGTGAAAAGGGGGAGCAGCCGAGTGCTTTGTTTCTCCAGAACCGGTAGAAAAAAAATGCTTAAAAAGTAAAAAAAAAAGTTCCCACAGTCACGCATCGCTCAGCTGATTGTCGGAACTTTTTAAAAAACTTTTTAAGCATTTTTTTACTACCGGTTCTCTGGAAGTAAAAGCAGGAAGTAACGATGACTGGGTGGGTGCGCAGAGCCTCGGGTTGCTATTGCTACCAGTTCTCCGAACCACCGGCCATCATCGCTACCTACTCGCCTGAGCCGGTCCGAACCGGGAGCATTTCACCCCTGCATAGAACAAATACTAGAATAATATGTAGGGACATACAGAAGTTTTGCTGTAGCCAATAACAAAAAAACCTAAATCAATATTTTATATTCTCAAACTAAAGAGTAGCAAGCCTCATGAAAGTGTCAGTGGGGAAGTAGGAGGTATCCATCACCCACTTTCTAAATGAATACCTTTACTATAATCAGTCCTCCAGTAAACCCTTTCAGATGAACCTCTATACCTGTGATGGCAAACCTATGGCACGCATGCCACAGGTGGCACGTGGAGCCATTTCTGCGGGCACACAAGCAATCACTGTAGATCAGCTCCACCGTGCATGCACACGTGCCTCCTGCTGCACCGCCCCTCCAGGAGTCTCCACGCGGCCTGTTTTAGATGCCAGGTAAATACAGGGCTCGCGCAGAGGCTCTGGGAGGGTGAAAAACGGGCCTACCAGAAGTCTGGAAATGGGCCAAATGGGCCAGAGAGATTGTTTTTATCTTCTTGGAGGCTCCAGGAAAGCCTCTGGAGCAGGGGTGAAATGCTCCCGGTTCAATAGTGATGGCGGTAGGTGGTTCGGAGAACCGGGAGCAGAAATCCCTGTTCCCCCCCACATGCCCAGCTGAGCCGTGCAATCATCAGAGGCTTTTTTTTTACGTTTAAAAGCATTTTGATTGCACGGCTCAGCTGGGATCGTCAGAGCCTTTTAAAAGCATTTTTTCTATCTCCTCTTCAGCTGAAGAGCTTGTAGAAAAAATGCTTTTAAAAGGCTCTGACAATCCCAGCTGAGTTGCCTGGTTGTCAGAGTCTTTTAAAAGCATTTTTTACAACTTCTTCAGCCAAAGAGGTCGTTTAAAAATGCTTTTAAAAGGCTCTGATGATCCAGATGAATTGCCTGATCGTCAGCGGCTTTTTTTTTCTTTTAAAAGCAAAAAAATGTTTTTAAAAGAAAATAAAAGCCTCTGACGATCAGGCAATTCAGCTGGGATCGTCAGAGTCCTTTAAAAGCATTTTTTACAACCCCTTCGGCCAAAAAGGTTGTAGAAAAAATGCTTTTAAAAGTAAAAAGTACTTCTTGTCCTTCTACTTGCTACTTCTTCTATCTACCATGTTGCAGAAGCTGCATGTATACATGCATCATGTTTTATATTATTGTATATAAAGAAGTTTCTTCTATAAATGAATTCTGCTGAATTATTTACTTGTGTGCTGGCTGGATAGCTACAGACTTTAACAGGTTATGGGGCCAGAGCATACCCAGCCAGTCCAAACCCACAGTAAGTCTGAACTGTAATCAAGCCAAGAGACAGCCTGTGTTATAAGGAAAACAGAACAAGGCTGAGAAGGCTTGCAGGATGGCTGTTGAGTTCAAGGAGAGCTCTCTGCCTCGATTGGGACAGAAGAATTATATTATTTGGGCTGCAAAAATGGAATGCTTCCTGAAGGCTAAGGAGCTCTGGGATATTGTTATTAATCCATCCCAGGCACCATTAGCAGCAGCAGATCAAAGGCAGCATGAGCCTTGGTGGCACAGCAGACTAAAGCACTGTTAAGTAACACCAGCTGCCTGCAATTACTGCAAGTTCAAGTCTCACCAGGCTCAAGGTTGACTCAGCCTTCCATCCTTTCAAGGTAGGTAAAATGAGGACCCGGTTTGTGGGGACAATAAGCTGACTTTGTATAAAAAAGAACACCGCTGGGGGGGGGGAAGCCCTACTAAGCAGGTATATACAAAAGTATGAAGGCTATTGCTTAACGCATTGTAAGCCACCCTGAGTTTTCGGAAAAGGGCGGCATATAAATCGAACCAATAAATAAATAAGGCACTGGCCTAAATTGTCTTAAGTTTAGAAGATGAACAATTCTTGAATGTAGCTGATTTAAAAGCTGCCAAGGAGGTTTGGCTGAAATTGAGAAGTGTGTATGTAGTGCATCAGCATGCAATATTGTGCAATTATCGAGAGACAATAGATAATTGTACCTGGCTGCTACCACAAGAGAGTGTAGAGAAGCATTTGCTGCACATGCAGATGCTGTTTATTGAGTTAGTACAGTATGGAATGCAGATTCCTGAATCTCAGAAAGTGCTGTTGGTGTTAAATAGTCTTGATGAAATATGGGACATTATTTCAGCCATTTTAGAATGCAAACCAGAACAGGAATTACAAGCCCTTAAAGCCTGTTTGATTTCTGAAGAACAAAAACACCATTTTAGAAGAAGACATGAGGAGAAATGCCTCTGCCCAAGGAGTAAAGAGAGAAGAGATTGGATTACATTCCAAGGCAACAGACAGAATGTCTGCAGAGACCAGAGTAACAGAAGAGACTGGATTACAGCCCAGAAAAGATTTTCTAAGAAGAAAGAAAAAGAACAGTGGTATTTCATCTGTGGTGATAAGACTCATTTAAAGAAAGACTGTTTACAAGGAAAAAAAACAACAGATGAAGAAGCTGCTGTTGCAAAAGGTAGCTATTGTAATAGCAGAGACAAATGGTTAATAGACAGGGGGGCAAGTCAAACAATTGTTAATAATTCTAAATTGTTTTTCAGAATGGATCCAGCTGGAAGAGATGCAGTAGCCTTGGCAAATGGTCAGAAGGCTAAAGTCACTGGAAAAGGCAGTGTGCTGATTCCATGTTTGGAGGAAAAGTTTAGTAACATATTATGTGTGCCTGAAATGGAGCATAATTTACTGAGTGTCTCCAGTCTAGACAAACAAGGGTTTCAGACCACTTTTGTAAATGGGTCTCATAAAATGGGTCTCATTAAAAAAAATGGGAGTCTATGGACAAGGCATAAAACAAGAAAATCTTTATGTGTTGCGGGGACAAAAGGTTCAATGTACCCAAACATTTGGAAATATGGCACAATATGATTCATGTGTTCATCTCTTGCATAGAAAGCTTGGCCATGCCAGCTTCAGAATTTTCAAAAGATGCAAGAGTTTGGAGAAGGATTAAACTTGAAAAGGTGTAAGGCATATTTGGACTGTGCAGAATGTAAATCATTAGTCCAAGGCATTCCCAGTAAGCAAGAGTAGCACATGGCAGAAAACAAAAGCTCTAGAACTGGTACATGCAGATTTGGTTGGGCCAATGCAAGTCAGTTTCAAAGGAGCAAAGTATGCGCTAGTGAAGTAAAGGAGTGTATGTGTGGTATGAACCAAGAAACTATAAGGAAGTATTGGCATTGCCCAAAATTGTACAAATGAAGTGGAAAAAAGCCATGGACAAAGAAATGAAATCCATGGGTGAACATAAACTGTTCACATTTATGACTTTGCCACAAGGTTGCAAAGCTGTAGGATGTAAATGGGTGTACAAAAAGAAAGTACTACCCAACAATGAGGTCCATTATAAGGCAAGATTAGTGGCACAAGGTTTTTCACAAAGGAAAAATGTGCACTATGATGAGGTATTTGCACTTACAATAAAGAGTGAAAGCATAAGTTGGCACTAGTATTGACAGCGGCACGTGGCCATAAAATCTGGCATTTTGATATAACCACAGCATTCCTCAATTAGAATTAGAGGAAGAAATTTACATGGTTCAAGCACAAGGGTATGAAAGTAAAAAGCCTAACACAGTGTATAAATTGAACAAGGTCATTTATGGGCTGAAGCAGTCAGCCAGGAATTGGAATATCTGTTTAGTTATGACATTGAAGGGTCTTGGGTTCAAAGTTGCAAGGCTGATGGTTCCATATATACTGGAAAATTACAAGGTGGGGATTGTCAATTATTAGCATTTGTGGATGATCTTTGTTTCATTGCAAAAGATCTGTCACAGGTAAAAGTATTTGCTAATCAATTAGAGAAAAAAATTGAATTGAAAGATTTGAGTAAAATACAAAACTATCTTTGTATGGAGATACAAAAAACTAAGAAAAGTGGTTATGTTCTCAGCCAAAGAAGAAAAATTGAACAGCTGTTAGAGAGATATAACATGAAGGATTGTAATTGTGCTCCAACACCTATGAGCACAGATTTTCATAACAATTTGGGTGAGGACAAAAGTGTGATGAAGAGTCAGCAATAGGGAGCTTGCTATATCTGTCACAGTGGTCCAGACCAGACATAGCTTGTGCAGTAAGCTATCTTAAGTCGCTTTACTATTGCACCAACATAATTGCATTGGATGGGTATAAAAAGGATTCTCAGGTATTTGAAGAGAACTGTGAACTTGGGTCTTCAAATACAGGTCTCTGAAGAATTAAAGTTGAAATGTTATGTTGACAGTGATTATGTCAATGATGTAAAAACCAGAAAGTCCAATTCTGGGATTGTGGTATTATTTGGAGGGGCTTTAATTGGTTGGAAGTCCAGAAAACAAACAACTGTATCCATTTCTACTGCAGAGGCAGAATTTATTGCTCTATCTGAACTTTGTTCAGAGGTAACTTGGTATGTACAGCTGTGAAAAGATTTAAACGTAAAAGTAAGTGGTGCTGTAACAGTGTTTGAGGATAATGCTGCATGCATCAAAATGTCAACAGGTGGCAGAGTAAAAAATAGAAGCAAGTGTGTGGATATTAAATATTGTAATGTAAGAGAAGCCATCAAATGTAAATTAATTAGCTTGATTCACTGTTCTTCAGAAGACAATCTAGCAGATATAACGACCAAGCCATTGGGTGGAGTGCACCATGGGAAGAATATTAAGTTATTCGGTTTTATATCTATTCCAGACATAAAGGGAGGAGTGTCAGTGTATAAGAATGTATGAACTGGAATAGCCATAAGAACAAGTCAGCCGGACTTCCGGTGGCTCCGCGAAACGCCGACGGAGCTCCTTTTCGGAGCTCCAGCCCTGCAACTCCATATAGCCGCTAGAACAGCGAAAATCAGGTGTCTAGCGGCTTTAAAACTTTCCCCCAGGGAAAAGGGGGAGAGAAGAGCAGAAGGGTCTGGGTAGAGCTCCCCTAGACCCCCAGGCTTTTCTTTTTTTTAAGCCTGGGGTTTGCAGGGTGAGAGCTCCCTGAAAGCCCTTCAAAGCTCCAGAGCCAGGACGAGTCTGCTTAAAAATAAGCAGACCGAAGCATCACAACCACACCAGCAAAGTAACTAGAAAGATTATAAAGAATTTGGATTTTGGATTTTGGATGCTGGCAGAGTTAATCCAGGAGACTGAAAATGCAAGTATTGTATGTTATCTCCATTTAAAAAGGGAAAGATGGCGCCTTCATTTACAAGTGAAAGTCCTTGTTAACATCAGTAACATTGTTAAAGCTATCAGGTTATTTAAGAAAAAGATTTAAAGTGGAAGTGGAATGGAAAAGACTGTGGTATTGATTTTTTTTTTTAATTTGATTTATATGCCGCCCTTCTCCGGAGACTCAGGGCGGCTTACAATGCGTTAAGCAATAGCCTTCATACTTTTGTATATTTATACAAAGTCAGCTTATTGCCCCCACAAACTGGGTCCTCATTTAACCTACCTTAGAAAGGATGGAAGACTGAGTCAACCTTAAGCCTGGTAAGATTCGAACCTGCAGAAATTGCAGGCAGCTGTGTTAATAACAGGGTGCATTAAACCACTGTACTACCAAGGCTCCTATTTTAACTAACTTACATCCTTAATTTGCCTGGAAATAATTGGAGTTAATGACCTGATAGCCAAATTAATACAAACATAAAGAGACAATTGAAAAATGGCTGAAATTAAAGATGGATTATATCAGTCAGCAAACTTACAAGTAGTGACTGCGAAGAACTTAAAAGACTTTTTAAAATCTTTTACAGCTGAGATAAGACAGATAATTAAAAGAACTATTCAAGATTTTAAATTGGGGAATAACAATGACTTGCTGGCTGGAAAAGTGGAAGCTTTGGAGGATAAAAGAGACATTGCTGGGGCTAAAATGGAGGTTGTTATGCCAAAAACACAGGTTCTGGAGGAGGCTTCCACTCAATTAACTGAGAAACAGCAAGAAGACTCTTTACTGCAGGTTGATAAATATTTTGACAAATTTTGGCTCTACAGACAGAATCAATATATAAGGAATAAACTGATGGACTACAAATGCAGGAAGAGTCGAAATGGGGGCTTCAAATTAAAGGAAACAACCCCAAGAAGAGAACGAATTCCTAAGTCATACCAACTACAATTTCAAACCCAAAATTTTTTGAAAATAAAAGTAGGGGAAGGAGCAATGCTGAAGAAGAAAGTATTATTGAAGAAGGACTGGAAAAATATAGAAAGAAAGACTGGTCATATTTTGGAGATTGTCTCATGATGTTAAAATATTTAATTAAAGTTGGAGCAGGGGGAGGAGCAATGCTGAAGAAGAAAGTATTATTTTTTTTATTTAAAAAGTTTTACAAATACATTTTCTCCCCAGTTTCCCCCCCCAAACCCTCCCTAACCCTCCCCTCCCCTCCCCCGATGACTTCCTCAAGATGAAATCCAAATCAAAATCACATTTTATAATACTTCAACCCCTAGCTATTCCACCCCATATACTATTCATTTCATCATGACATTCAGTTATTCTATCCCTATATAATACATTCAACTAAAAGCTATCTGATATTTCCTAGTTTGATATTTATTCTGTACATAATCTATCCACTTCTTCCAATCCCATACATAAGTCTCTTGAGTCCGATCTTTTAGATATGCTGAAATCTTCGCCATCTCTGCAAAACTGGCCATCTTCAAAGTCCATTCTTCAACAGTGGGCATAGCATCATTTTTCCAATATTGACCTATCAATAATCTAGCTGCTGTCACCATATACAATATCAGCTTTGTTTCACCCAGTGTAAAATCCTTAACTATACCCAATAAAAACAATTGTGGTGAGAATTGGAGTTTTTTCTTCAGGACATTTTGTATAACCCACCAAATTTTTATCCAAAAAGCCTTCACTTTCTTGCAAGTCCACCATATATGATAATATGTAGCATCTAAACAATCACATCTCCAACATTTTGGTTGAACATTAGGATACATGCACGACAGCTTCTTAGGATCTAAATGCCACCTATAAAACATTTTATAAAAATTTTCCCTCAAATTCTGCGACTGTGTGAATTTAACATTCTGGACCCATATTTTTTCCCATGTTTCCAACATAACTGGTTCTGCAAAATTTTGCGCCCACTTTATCATGCAATCTTTAACCAATTCAGTTTCTGAATCTCTTTCTAGCAAAACATTATAAACCCTCTTAATATGCATTGGGCCTTTCTCTTTTATCTGTCTAACCAATTCTTCTTCGTGCATCATTATACCAGTTTTTTGATCTTCTTTCCATCTCAATTGAAGTTGATTATACTGTAACCAAGTTAAATTGATCCCTTCTTCCAACAGTGTGTTCAATGTCTTCAGTTGCCATCCGCCCCCATCATTAAAAAGAACTTCTTTGTATAAAAACCCCCCGAGTGACATTATATTTATATTCCACATGATATGAGCAAGATCCAGCCATAACGGTATTTTGTAATCCCAAGAAGAAAGTATTATTGAAGAAGGACTGGGGGGCGGGATATAGAAAGAAAGAAAGGCTGGTCATATTTTGGAGATTGTCTCATGATGTTAAAAGATTTAATTAAAGTTGGATAACTTCTGAATTTTATGGTAGTTTTAAAGTATTGAAGTTTAAAGGTGGATAACTTAAAATTTAATGGATAACTTTTTGAAAGTTTTGAAACTTATATTTTGGAGAATGTTCTGCTAATGTATTAAGAGATTTTAAAATGTTTAAAATAAGATTATGGTTTTTTTTTTTACAAACGTGAAATGTGATAAGAGAATTTATAAAAGGAAGGTTGAAGTATAATTTTTAAAAGGGGAGTTAACAAGTGTGACAGAGTTTTGAATTCTGTAATAGCTAGCATATTTTAGCTTATGTTTGTTAAATGCTATATCCTGTTTTTGCTCTGGGAAGTCGGGGGGGAATTGGGGAGGGGGGTTGGGTGGGGATAAAATGATGTATGATAATTGATTGTGTAATGTTTGGTTGTTTGAATATAAAAAAAATAAAAAACTTTTGTTTTTTTAAAAAAATAGAACAAGTCAGCCAATGGAGGACTACCAGTTGATGTTGCGGCGCTATCAGATGCGAAGAGCGAGGCTCCGCGAAATCGTACCAAATCCCTTCCTCAGAGGGCCTCATACTGTAGGGGTAATGGAGGGGTGCCCTGCAGGTTATGGAGAGTGGTGGCTCTTCTACTTGACCCAGGGCTAATTCCCTCTCAGCCGACAACGAAGAGGAATGGCAGCCATTATGGCTGCCATGAAGCTGGGGCAGTCAAAGAAACAAAGAATGTGCTGGAGCAGTGTGGATGAACAGTGACTGGAACTGGGTGAGGTGACTATTTTTTATCTATAACCTACCCCAAAGAAAATTAACTCTGGAAAAGAGACTCTTTGAAAAGTTTGTTTAAGCGGCAAACAATTACAGAAAGAAAAATTACAGACCCGAAAGAAAAGATTTTAAAAAGAGAGCGCAAAACTTTAAAAACATAGAAAGATTGTCTCTCTAATTTTTACTGGCAATAAGGCATTTTAAAATGCTGGAATTACCTATCAGAATTTTGATTATCTGTTTGAATAAATACAAATGGAACCTGTTAGAATTTGAGCAACATTGAAGTGAAGTTGAAGGCGCCATCTGCTGGTGAATGAAATAGACAGAATAGAATATTCCTACAACCTTGGGAAAAATACTGATAAGACAGAGGAGAAAGTGGAAATAACACCTGGAGGACTGCTGTGTTATCTATTGCTAATCTATTCTAATTGCTATCTATTCTAATGGTGAAAACACGGAAGACATCTAATTAAAGTGACTTTTAAACATCAGGAGTTATGATTGAATTTATAGAGTGGATTTAAGGAGACATTTGGAAATCTTCCTGGATTACCTAAAAAGAGCTAAATTGACTAACTGTGGGACATAAAGGACTATATTACTGAGGAGCAATGTCTGGGCTGAGTAAATAGTTTTCAGATTGACTTTCTGAGATCAAAGATAATTGAGACTCTGGGGCAGTGATAGAACACTGACAGACTATTGAGCTATACTGGGACTTATTAAAAGAAGACAAGATGTTTCAGCAGGGGAAAATAAGTGGGTTTTAAAAAGAAATGGTGTTGATGTTTCAAAGGATTTATGATATCATGACAAGGAATCACAGGGAGATAATGTATTTAATGAATAACATAAATGGGAAGCTAGAAAGTGCTCCACAAGGAATAATGAATAATGATCAAAAAGCCCAGGAAATAGAGGAGATGACAGAGAGACTAGGGGAACAAATAAATAACAAATAAAACAAGAAGGAAGAGAAGGCAATAAAAACTTATGAAGCATTGAACCTTTCCGCAATTATATTCATGAACAATTTATAATCTGCGTTCAATAATGAGATGGGTCTGTAGTTGGATATCTGTTTCGGGTCAGCACCTTCTTTCAGTATAAGCGTCAAATACGCTTCCCTCCACGAATCTGGGATTGTGGTACCCGCCAGGGCCTCATTTAGTACTTCTAACAACTCTAGTTTTAAGGCATCATCAAATTTTTGGTATAATTCCCCGGGGAGACCATCTGGGCCTGGAGTTTTATTTTTCTTTATTTTAGAAAGGGCCGTTTTTAATTCCTCTATAGTAATCTTTTCATTTAACATTTCCTTTTCTTTTTCAGGGATTAGCGGTAATTTAGCTTCCAACAAATACTGTTCTACCTTGCTGGACGTAATTTCTTCTCTTTTGTATAAGCCTTCGTAAAACTTTCTTATACTCTCTAATTTGTCTTCTTCCTTCATCAACAAGTTACCCTGAGAATCTTCTAATACTAATATTTGGGTTTTTTCCTTCTCTTTTTTTAATTTATACGCCAACCATCTACCCAACTTGTTTGCATTCTCAAAACAATAATGCTTAGATCTTTTTACTTTCTGCGCCATTTCCTCCTGGTCTAACAAATTCAATTCATGTCTCATCATCGACCACTGTTGTTTGATCGCCTCATCTCCCGGGCATTGCTGGAGTTTATCTTTGGCTTGTGATAGCTTATTGATGAGCACTTCTCTAGTCTTTCTTTTTTCCTTGTTTTTGAAGGCATTATATGAGATGGCTACCCCTCTCACATAAGCCTTCATAGTGTCCCACACAATTTCTTTCGCTGTCTCTCGGTTTCCATTTTCTATGAAGAAGCGTTTGACTTCTTCGTTCAATTTCAGTGTAAACTCTTCTTCATATAGCAACTTAGTTCTTAGACTCCATCTCTGTTGTATTTTCTTTGTATCGTGGTGCCAGCTAATTTCAAGGAATTTATGGTCTGCCCAAGCATTTGTGCACATATTAACCTTTTTAATTTCTAGGCCCAGTTTCCTGGTAGCCCAGACCATATCTAATCTAGATCAGGAGTTTTGTGGCATTGAATAGAAGGTAAATTGTCTATCATGGGGGTGTAAGGTACGCCACATATCAATTAGGTTGATCTCATCCACTAAATCAAAAAAGGTCTTTGGTAAGGGAGATCTTTTATTCTTTTTAGTTATATCACATTTGTAATCATATTTTGGGTCTACTATTCCATTAAAGTCCCCTACCATACAAATTTCGTTGTTTGCCCATTTTGCCAGCTGTTCATGCAATTTCCGGTAAAATTTCCCTTGTTTTTTATTTGGGGCATAAACCCCTACCATTAACATCTTAGAATTGCCTCTCGTTATCTCTACTATAAGTATTCTCCCTTTTTCATCTTTTATTTACATTCTGCCTCTATTCCTTTCTTAACGTAAATAGCCACCCCCCTTTTTCTTTTCTCGGCTAACGAAGAGAATACTTTACCAAATTTAGAATAATTTAAATAGTTGGCTTCATCCTTTTTTATATGGACCTCTTGGATACAGATTATATCAGGATTTTGTTTCATCAATTTCGACAATATTATCCTCCTTTTTTTGTAATCATTTAAACCATTCACATTTAACGATAAGATCTTGGTATCGTTCATTCCTGTAACTATTCTCTAGTCTCTGGTTTTTATTTACCTTTTAGTGTTACTGCTTTCACTGGTCTAGATTTTTTCCCCCTTTCTTCTGTGTCTTCCTTTTTCTTCTCCTCTTCTATATCTTCTCTTGTAATTTGTTCTTGAGATGTCTCTTCTTCCGTATTTGCTATTTCGTTTTCCTCCTTACTAGTTTGTTCCTCTTCGCCTCCCCTTAATTGTTGTAAGAAGTCTTGGGCGTCGCTTACACAATTGATTTTGATTTTCCTCCCTTGCCAAGATATTAGCATTCCTTCTGGGAGGAGCCACCTAAATAATATACTTCTCCTATTTAATTGGTTTGTCAAAAATCTGTAGTTTTTCCTCCTCTCCCTCACTCTCCTTGGAATTTGTTTTAAGATGTTCACTTCTTTTCCCCCATATATAATTTTTTCCTCCCTAGCAATATTATACAAAATGTCTCTTACTTTTTTCCTAGCGAACCGAACATGGACTTCTCTAGGCAGCCTGTTCCTTCTCACGTAGTTAGTTTGGACTCTGTAGACCTCGTCAATCTCTCGAATTATTTCTTGCTTATCCTGTTGGAATGTCTCTGCGATCAACTCGGCCATCCTATCTCCTAAGTCCTCTTCTTTGTCTTCCACTATGTTTTGGAATCGCAAGTAAAACGAGGCCTTGTCCATCTCGAGTTGTATCAGGGCGTCTTCTGTTTCTTTATTCTGCGCCAGCATGGTTTGATCAACCATGTCCAATTTCTTCTCGT
The DNA here is from genome assembly GCA_022577455.1 of Arizona elegans. Taxonomy (NCBI): domain Eukaryota; kingdom Metazoa; phylum Chordata; class Lepidosauria; order Squamata; family Colubridae; genus Arizona; species Arizona elegans. Next base: position 44,029,978 of record JAKOOJ010000006.1, read on the forward strand.
TTTTTTCTATTCTTTGTTCCGCTTTTTGGATTCTGTTCTCATTACTGGCGATCGAAATTTGGATCTCATTCATTTTGGCATCAAGTCCATGTATATCTAATTTCAGTTCGGAATGGCTATTCAAAAGTTTTTCTTGCATCGCAAGCATGGTTTCTTGTATTGTTAGCAGAGACGATTGTAGCGTTTGCAGCGTTGGAGTTGCTGGGAGTTTATCTGTTTTCTGTAAACCTTCCACTGCTTTCTGGGTGGCTGGAGAAGACATTGCTATCGTGAGGATGGATGGCACCTTTTTATTGGTTTTTGCAATTGTGGATGTCAAACTTGCCATTTCTTTCAAAAGCACTTTTTGATCTCTAATTATATTCTCAAATCTTTCTCCAAATAATCATCCAATGGCGCTTGCCACCTTTTACTCCAGGGCACTATCTTAAGTCCCAACCTCCTTAATTAATTCCCACTCGTCTCTTAATAGATTTCAGATAGAACTTGATTTGTAAATAGCTATAATATGATAATTCTACGCTGCCAGCTAACCACAATAAGTATAGGTAAGGTTCTTATAGAACTAGGTACAATATTAATATAATTGTTATTATATTCCTATTTCAAAACATTCCGCTATCATTAGACAAAAAATTCTTTTTGGACTTGAACAAATACATCAGAAATTTTCTGTGGGAGGGTAAGAAATCAAGGATTTCTCTTAAGGTACTTCAAGGGAAAAGAAATCTGGGAGGTTTTGGGCTCCCCGACTGGGAACTATATCAAAAGGCTGCAAAATTAATTTGGATCAAGGAGTGGATCAAGTTACAAGATAGGAGAACCTTGATTTTGGAAGGACATGACCTCCTAGAAGGATGGCACTCCTATCTTTGGGATATAAAGAATAAGAAAAAATCCTATTTCCACAAGCACAAAATTAGGGAGACACTTATTCGCACGTGGGACGAAATTAAACAGAGGATTTATACCAAGGTACCCAACTGGCTTTCCATTATGGAAGCGTTGGTGGCGTCAAATAGGAGAGATGATTATAAATGGGGTACATACAAGGATATCCTCGATGTAGAAGGGAAACTTAAATCGCTGGATCTTTTGAGGGAGCAGGGCTACAACCTGGATTGGTGGAACTATCTTCAGATCAACTCAAGATTCCAAAAAGATAGAGATAAATTCGGTATAGCAGCGAAACACGGAAATTTTGATAAAATTATTTGGGGAACAGATAAGAAAATGTTAACAAAAATTTATAACTATCTATTAGATGAAGATAAGGCAGAGTCCATAGCAAAAAATCAACTGAACATCTGGGAAAAAAATTTAGGACATAGACTAAATTTTAATGATTGGGAGTTAGCTTGGAATAGGAACTACAAAATAACCAAATCGACAACGTTTAGGGAAAATCATTACAAATTGTTACACAGGTGGTATCTAGCCCCAGCGAGGCTAGCCAAGATGTTCCCAAATCTCTCTCCCACATGTTGGAAATGTGGAAAAATGGTCGGCACCTTTTATCATTTATGGTGGACTTGCCCTGAGACTAAAAAGTACTGGTCTAAAATCCAACACTGGCTCTGTGAAATAACAGGACAGGAGGTAGTCCTAGCCCCAGAACTTTTCCTCCTAAGCATAACCGAAGAAGGCTTAAACAACAATAAAACCCAACTGATAATCCAGATCATAACTGCGGCTAGATTAGCCTTCGCAAAATGCTGGAAAAACAAACTTATACCCTCAGAGTGCGCAGAAATGGCGAAACTGACAAGTGAGTTAAAAAACGAGGACAACTCAAAATATTATGATGTATGGGGTATTTGGTATCACTGGCTGAATAATAAGATGAAAACATGACTTTAGAAATTTTGACCTGGCACATGTACTATAGCTATATTGTATAGAATAATGTATAGTTAAGGATGAAGCTTTTTTTAAAAAAACTTTTGTTTCATTATATTGTATTTACACTGTACTTCCGAAAGCATAGATAGATTGTACATTTTCTTTCTTTTTGTTTTGAAAAACCAATAAATATTTAAAAAAAAAACTTATGAAGCAATTCAGGAAAAATACAGGCTAAAAAATGGTACTGGATAAATAGAAAGATACCTTTGAAAAGAAAATAGAGATTTGGGCAGATCCTCTGGAAGCTTGGCAGCAAAAGATAGTAGAGATGGAAGAAATACTTAAGCTAACCAGGAAAGATGTAGATAGAGATGAAGACCCAATGGAGGAATTTGGGAGGCAAGTTAAAAAACGAATAAGAATTGAAATATTAAAACAGGCAAGAGATGATGGATAGAAGAAATGTTATGTAACACAAGATTGGCTTTATTAGGAGCTAGAACAGAGGCAGAAACAAGAAATAGGGGGAATATTATTATGCATATTTTTATAAAATATAAAAGTATAGCTAGATATAAAGATTAGATATTGAAAGATGGTGACACTATGTATGTTTTAATTATATTGTTATTGTCATTGGAATGTGGGACTAAAATGTTGAGCAACTAAATAAGGCCTATATTTTATCACAAATATGTATAACATTATAATTATATAAGTATGATCTAAATAAATAATATTAATACTATCATTACTACTTGTATTTAAATGAATAATACCCAGACGCCTCACTGTTCATGTATTGATATTGACACACACACACATATATAACAAGTCAGCCAATGGGAACTGTTTGGTGACTGAGACACAGGATTTGTTGTCAGCCATGTCAGATGGCTTGGAGCCTGGGCATGGCTTAGCTTAACTGTTCTGTGTATATAAGAGTTTGTTTGTCTTTCCTTGCTTGCTCTAGTCCTTGCTTCTACTTCTACTTCTTGTCCTTGTACTTGCTACTTCTTCTCTCTACCATGTTGCAAGAGCTGCATGGGTATTGTATACATGCATGATGTTTTATATTATTGTATATAATATGAAACAGCATCACCAAGAGGGAACTGTTGCTTTATTTTTATTTTTTTTGAAAAACCTTTATTAACACTTAAAATCCAAAAATACAAGTTAAAATATCTCTATAACTAAAATACATCCATAATAATTATACAATTCAACGTCTTTCTGACAGTACTTAATTCTTAACTTTCTTCATCTATTCCCACATATTCCTATTTAATCGACATATTTAATCATATTTTATATCTTATTTTGTTCTATACATTCCTTATTTTTTTTATTGAAAAAGTTTTTCAAATACAAATTTTTCCCCCTTCCCCCCCCTCCACCCTAAACCCCCTCCCCCTCCCCTCCCCCTGTGGCTTCTCCAAAATAAAACCCAAGTTAATAACAGATTATATAATACTTTACCATCCTTTTGTACCACCCCCCATATACTAACCCTTTCTTTCTAACAATATTATTATATCCCCCTTATACTATACATTTCAAAAACAACATTCAACTGTTTATATAACTTTATATAATAAATTCTAATTTAGCAATTTCATCTATTCAACTCATAATCTATCCTTCTAACAATAACATTATATCCCCCTTATACTATACATTTCAAAGCAACATTCAAAGCAACTTTCAGCTGTAAAACTATATAATAAATCCTAATTTAGCAATTTCAACTCATAATCTATCCATTTCCTCCTCCCCCATACATATATCTCTTAAATCAAATCTTTTACGTATATTGATATAACATAACATCCCTTCTCCTAAACTAAACAATCAGTAAACTAACCTATCTCCACCCACTTTCCTACAGGTCTACATACATAATATTTTCAATATCTTTATTCTTCTGTCCATTCCACTAAAAAAAGTTTATTTACATATATATATATAAAATCCTCAATTGACTTTAAGTTTGTAATCCATATGATATCTTCTGTAATGTCTCTCAACTGGATTGTTAATTCCATTACCCATGTTAGGGTAACATCACATCCTAATTCCAACAGTATGTTCGGTATCTTCAATTACCATCTGCCCCCATCAATAGTAAATATTTTCATATATAAAAAAAACCACCCGAGTGACTTTATATTTATATTCCATATAGTGTTGTCTATAATATCTTCCATCTAGATTATTAATTCCAACCACCGTGTTGGGGTAACAGCCAGATCTTCTGCATGCCCCAATCCCATAGTTCTCTTGCCTTATAGCTCAGCATAAACGTAATCCATTTGTCAAAGAATCCAAAATAGAAAATTCCAATCCACTCAATTTATGGCCATCTTCACATCCTAAGAGTACAGCACTGCAGAGATCTGTCACTCTCCTCAGGATAATATAAACCAATACTTTGCCTCAACTAAATTTCTAAATATTCAATCGTCTCTTGAGTAACTGGCATTACACTGTTGTTTGGTCTAAAAGTTTTTATTTTTGTAGGACCTGCTTCTTCTTTTCTTAACTTTTTGTGGCTTAGATCTCCATCCTGGTTTCCTTTCTATGAGTTGTATATCAACTATTTGGTTTCCATGCTGGTCTGTAGCTTGATAAGTCATCACATTAGAATCCAAAGCCGCCTCTCTTGTATTTATAGGTAATCCAACTATAGCCTCCAAAGGAGAATCCAGAAGCGGCTCATCCACAAAAGCCTCTGTAACTTGTTGTTTTTCCGTTACCTCTACTCCATCTGCTTAGCCTGAATTTCAATCTCTTGTTGAATTTGCTTTTCTTTATTCCCCTCGTGTATTATACGTGGAGATGTTAAACCCATTTTAAAAACCTTGTAGTAAAATTCTTCCGCTTTTTCAACAGTATTTAGTTGATATCGTTCTCCTTGATATCTCAATATTATACCAACTGGGACATCCCACCTGAATGGGATGTTTTGTTTCTTTAGTTCAGTCACCAAAAATCCAAAATCCTTTCTATCTTTTAACATCTTGGGCGGTATTTCTTTAAATATCCAGATCTTCCTTCCATGCATTTCAAGAGTGGAATTGAAAGACTTGTGCACAATATCATTTCTTATTTCTTTATCAGTAAAGTAAATCACCACATCTCTAGGCAACTGCCTTTGCTTTGCCACCCAAGAATTAACCCTGTAGGCCTTATCAATCTTGCAGGATACATCTTCAGGGCTAACCTTTAAAATCCCAGCCAGAACTTCAGCAGACATCCTTCTCAAATCTTGTCTTTTATCTTCCTGTATTCCCCTAATTCTAACCGCAAATTCCATGAGTCTGAATTGCATTATTGTGGTTTCATTTTCAATCCTTTGTTTTATATTATCTACATTGTAAGTCTTATAGTCAGCTTCCTTTATTTTTTTTAAACTCTACTTCTAAGCTTTTTTCTTGAATCCTTATTAAATCATTTTCAATTCTTTGTATTTTATTATCCAAATTATAAATCTTATCATCAACTTCCTTACTGTCTATTTTTGAATTTATAATTTCATCAATCTTCAGAATTATTTCTATAAAACTTTTCATATGTTGCTTCAGAATATCATACTTTTGTTGAATCAACTCTTTAATTTCCTGTCTAAAATTTTCAAGATTCAGATTCACAGTCTTATCATGTCTTGCCATCTCCTCCAGTAAAAATTTCTTTAGGTCTATGAAGCCATTCTTCTGCATCTGCAAACTCTCAACTTGTTCATGCGATTTATAAATGGGAGAGCCCCCCCCCCCCCCCGCCATGGCTTGGTTATCTGGCTTTGTCAGTTTTAGCGCCATCCTGCCACACAAAATATTTTTTTCCTTTTTCCTTTTAAAGAAAAAGACTTCTCTCCAAACAATATCAATAACAAGTCTCTAAGAAGGAAGAAACATGAAATAAGAATTTTTTCTCTTCACTTCTAACCAGCACTTTTGCTAGATACTTTGTAACTTTGTAACGTTATAAGCTTTTCAAACGGAAGGACTTTCAGTTTCAGCTTTTCTCAAGCCTCGGCCAGTCGCCATTTTAAACTCTCCTTTTTCCTCCTTTCACTCTTCTTTAACTTTAAAATCAGTCTTGGGGTTAGAATACTTGCAGTTTAGGATCTCCGATCTGAATTTCATCCTGCTTATTCAGATGATCTGTTAATTTCGTTGATTGGTCCAGTCCCAGTGCCTGGCTCTGCAAAAAGGCAGAGTTCTCCCGAAGCCCGGAGCAGCGGCAAGCGGAAATAGGGAGCCACAATCTGCTTTGTCCCCAAGAGTAAAAAAAGAACTCTGGGTACTTCGCAGACGGCTCTACCTGCCCTCGCCTGCTCTATCTCACATTTCCTTTAGGAAATGGAGTTTTTCAAGCTGCCTTTCAGATGTAAAGGCGGCTTTTTATGGGCAACGGGGCTGGCGGTCTCAGAGGACTGTCTGGCGGCAACAGAAGCCAGACCGGAAGCCTATATATTCCTTATTTTTAATTTCTATCCATTGATACCAATTATCCCAAGTTAAGTAATATTCCGAGTCTTCCTTATTGTTTAATTCTAAAGTAAGTTTGTCCATTTCTGCACATTCAAAAATTTTACGGATTATTGCACAGTCTGTTGGAATAGTGGACATTTTCCAAGCTTGCACAAGTACGATTCTAGCTGCTGTAGTTATATGAATAATTAAATATTTTATCCTTTTAGGATAATTTTCTTTAATAATCCCCAGAAGAAACAGTTCAGGTTTAAATTCTATTTTATAGTGTGTAATTTCTTTTAGCCATTTTTGTATTTTAATCCAGATTTTTTTAACTTCTGGGCAAAGCCACCATACATGGAAGTAGGTGCCTTGTACTTGATTGCATTTCCAGCAATGGGGTACATTTTTGCGAGTCTTGTTGGGGCTAAGTGCCACCGATAGAACATTTTATACTGGTTCTCTTTATATGCAACGGATTTTGTTAATGTATAGTTTTTCTCCCATATTTTTTCCCATTCTTCTAACTCAATATTGTGCCCAATATTTTTTGCCCATGCTATCATTGGTCCCTTTACAATTTCTTCTTCTAAGTCAAAATTTAATAAATAATTATTAATCTATATTTTAGATAATAATTTCTCTTCCAGGCCTGTCAATAATTTATCCACTTGTGTAAATTTTGGTTCAAATCCAAATTCCTCTAAATCTTTTCTGTATCTAGATTGCAATTGAAGATACGGACACCAATCTATGGTTATTCCCTGTTCCTTTAATTCTTAGTTAGTTTTTAATCTTCCTCCATTGTCCAAAATTTCATTGTATTTTACCATTTTACCAATATCTAATGTGTTGGGGTAGATCAATGGCTCCATAACCAGCCTGGTATTTTGAGATAATGTTTCTTCCTAATTCCCTCCCAAGTCTGTATCAGTGAATCTTGAATTGTATGTCTATAAAAATATGAATGTGAATGTTTCTTATTTCCGATGTTCCATATGAAGGCATGCCACCCCATCTGAGAATCATGTCCTTCCAATTTTAAAATTCTCCTATTCTTTAAATTAATCCATTCCCTAACCCAAACCAAACTCGCTGCTTTGTAATAAGTTTCCTACGCAGGGAGTCCAAAGCCACCTCGGCTTCTTCTATCCTGAAGTGAGATTATTTTTATCCTCGCCTTTTTTCCTGCCCATACAAACTTCATAATCATTTTGTTTAACTCTTTAAAAAACTTTTTATCTAATTTTATAGGAATCATTTGGAATAAATAGAGCAGTTTTGACAGTATATTCATTTTAATTGTTGTGATTTTCCCTAATAGTGACAACTGTAATTTCCCCCATCTTTCTAAGTCTTTCCCTATTTGTTGTATTAATTTCGTATAATTATCCTTTTTTAATGCTGAACATCTTGCTCTTAACCAAATATGTAAATATTTCACTTTTTTTACGGTTTAAAGTTCCATTCTTTCCTCAAGTTCTCCTTTTTGTTTTTCCGTTAAATTTTTAACTAGCATTTTAGTTTTTCCTTTATTAATTTTAAGGCCTGCAACCTCCCCATATTTCTCTATCTCTTGCAGTAGAATTGGTCCAGATTCAAAGGGGTCTTCTATAACAAATACCATATCATCTGGAAATGCCTGCACTTTAAATTCTTCCTGTTTAATTTTGGTTTCTTTTATTTCCATTTTTTGTCTAATTCTCTGTAATAATATCTCAAGGGTCAGGATAAAAAGCAGAGGTGACATAGGACAACCCTGTCTAACTCCTTTTGTTATTTTAAATGAATGTGTAATCTCCCCGTTTATTATTACCTTTGTCTTTTGCTTGGAATAGATCGATTCAATCATCTTTTCAAATTTATCTCTGAATTTCATGGCTTTAATTTGTCAAATCATAAATTCCCAATTTACATTATCGAAGGCTTTTTGTGCAGCCAGAAAGACAAGGGCAACTTGTCTTTCTGGATGTGCCTCGTAATATTCCATTATATTAATCACTATTCTGGTATTGTTTCTAATTTTTCTCTTAGGAAGAAATCCATTTTGATCTATGTGTATCTTATCATTTAGTATTTTTTTTAACCGTTCCGCCATAATGTTCATAAATCTTTTGTAATCCAAATTTAAGAGTGAGATTGGTCTACAATTCTTGATTTGTTTATTATCTGTGCCTTCTTTAGGAATCAAAGTAATATATGCCTCCTTCCACGATTCTGGTGACTTTGCTTTCCTTAGGGCTTTATTACATACTTCCAATAATAATAATTCTACTGAATCTGCTAAGTGTTTATTAATTTCCCCTGGCAACCCATCTGGTCCTGGGGTCTTATTAGTTTTTTGTTTTCGAATTGCTTCTTTAATTTCTAATAATGTTATCTTCTTATTCAATATTTCCCTTCCTTCTTCCATCAGTGAAAACCCAGACCCTTCCTTCAAATAATCACTTATTAATCACTGTTCTGTCTCTTCCTGTCTATAGAGTCTCTCAAAGAATTATTGTGTGATTTCTTTTTTCTTCTCCATATTACTTTCCACAATTCCATTTTCATCCTGTAGTTGGTGTATTATTCTTTTTTCTCTCTCCTTTTTTAATTGATAAGCCAGCCACCTCCCTGGTATATTTGCATGTTCAAAATAATTTTGTTTTGCAAATTTTAAGTTTCTTGCCATTTCTGTTTGGTCCAAGATATTCAATTTATGCTTAACTAGGGTCATTTTGCTTTTAATTTGTTCATCAACTACATCCTCTGTTTGTAGTTGATCTTCTAATTTCTTAATTTCCTCTGACAACATGTTATGTTCTCTCCACTTATCTTTGTTTCTTTTTGCACTATATGCTATTGTAATCACCCTTAAATAAGCTTTCATAGTGTCCCAAAGATTTTGTAATGAGGTGTGGTGTTTTTTATTGTCTCTGAAAAATAATTCCATTTCTTTCAGAATCTTTTGAATATATTCTTTCTCTTTTAAAATTTGTGGGTTCAATATCATCTACCTTTCTTTCTTTTATACCCTTTCCATATTATTTTGAGAGGATTATGATTGGCCCAGGTGTTTGGCATAATCTCTACAGTTTCAACATCTTTAACAAGATCTCCATATATCCAGGCCATATCGATTCTCGATATGAGGGTTGGAATAGAAGGTAAATTTTGTTTCTTCTGGGTTACGAAATCTCCAGATGTCTAATAGATTTAATTCTTCTGCCATTTCAAAAAAATACTTTGGGTAAGATGTTTCTTTTTATTTTTGTTTTTTGGTTATTTACATAACCAAAATTACATTACATCTTTTTTAATATCCACTATTGCATTATAATCACCAATCAAACAAACATTGTCATTCCCTCTCTATTATCTTATCATATACTTTTTAATAAAAATCTACTTGGTTCTTATTAGGTGCATATATCACCAACAACAAAATCTTTTTTTGACCCATTACTATTTCAATTATCAACATTCTACCTCTTATGTCTGTATATATTTGTTTAGCTCTTATCCCCTCTTTAATGTATACCGCCACTCCTCTTTTTTTTTCTTCTGCCAATGTTATATAAAGTTTCCCCAATTTGTTATATTGTAAATATTTTTCATCTTGTTTTTGGATGTGTACCTCCTGGAGGCACACTATATCTACTTGTTGTTTTACTAATTTGGAAAATATAAGTCTTCTTTTAGACGGTGAATTTAAACCATTCACATTTAATGATATTAATTTCAGTTCCTCTTCCATTATTTGTGTCTCTCATTGCCTTCTTTGGATCCTTGTTCTTACTCCCTCTTCTCCTTGATGATGTTTCTCCTCTTTTCTTTTATCCTCTTGGTCTTTCTTTTGTGTCTCCTGTCTTTGTTCATCTTGGCTGGCTGATTCTAATTCCTCCCTGCTACTATAATCTTCCTCTGAGCCAGCTAACTGGTCATACAGTTCTTGAGCTTTTTCCATACTATCCACTTTAATATATTTTTTTTCATTCCGGGAGACTAACATCCCCTCCAGAGTAATCCATCGAAACCGTATATCCCTTTTATTTAATTGGGTCGCTAAGAGGCAATAACCTTTCCGTAGTTCACGGACCTTCCTAGGGATTTGTTTCAGCGTAATAATTTCTTTTCCTCTGTACATCATCGGTTCCTCTCTTGTGATCTTATATATCATATCTCTCACTTTCTTACAAGCGAATCTTATGTGAACTTCCCTGGAGAGTTTATGACATCTCACATAACTTGTGTAGACCCTGTACACATCATCCAATTCATTTATAAACTCTTGCTTGTCCCTTTGCAGTGCATCTGCAATTAAGCCTGGCATCAGTATCCCTAGGTCTTCATCATTTGTCTCCATGATGTTTTGGAACCTCAGAATAAAGGAAGCCTGGTTCATCTCCAATTGTAATAAGGAATCTCCTAGTTCCTTATTTATCCCAGCCATCTTTCGATCTACCAATTCTAAATTTTTCTCAGTTTGTTCTGTTCTATTTTCAATAGTTTTTATTCTCTCTTCATTCTTCTGTATTGCTCCTTGAATGGTGCCCATTTTTTCATCCAACTTGTGTAACTCTGTCTTCATCTCTCCCATGTCTGATTTTATGTCTGATCTAATTTCTCCATGACTTTTTGTCATATTTTCCTGTAGTTTTCCCATTGTTTCTTGTAATGATATCAGGACAGCTTGCATTGCCTGCATATTTGGAGAGTCGTTCAATTTTCCAGTAGTTAACATTCCTTCCATTAGTCTTTGGTTCGATGGAGATGCAGTTGGTGTTGGGACTAATGGTGTAGCCTTCTTTCCTGTTTTCAGGATTGTAATGGTGGTCATTTCTCTAAAAATTTTATGCTGTTCACCTAAAATTTTATATATATTCTCCCAAATTACCATCCAATTTTATTGATCTAGTTTGTATTTATATATATTATACTTTTCTGTAAATTAAGCTAAGTCCTGTCTACTCAATGTAATTCTATCTCTTTAAATCAATATCAATTTTACTATTATGTATCAGTAAGTATGTTAGTTGATAATAAAAATAGTAAAGATAATATGAATAATAATAATAAATGGATGAATAATAAATATTAACTATTGGGTATTAAGTACAATAAATGCAATATATAGAATAAATATGATAAATACTCCAGTCTAATTGCAAGGATCAAATTATTCACAAGTATAGTTGATAAAGTTAATAAAATTAATAATTACCATAAATACAGTTCGTATTGGGTACAAGAAATATTATTATATTTTTCTATAACTATCACCACTACTCTATATTGACTATTTCCTAAATTTCTTAAATAAATATATTTTTATCAGCGTGGTTAAATATTTATATATTTCTAAAAACTATATATGATCTATAGCCAGCTCTAACAATACTAAGTAATATTTTAAACGTATAGATATGTGGGGATATTAAACTAAAAAAGTTTATAAGAGCACAAAGAAAAAGAAAGAAAAGGGGTATTTGAATTTTGAATATTATTATTCCCGTTATATTCACTATTGCATCAACTTCCATCTTACGATGTCAATCTCTCTCTGTCTGTACAGTCACTCTCTCATAGTCTTTCCTTCTTGACTGTGAGCCTTTCATTCCTCTGTTGGAGCTCAAGTTTCTGAGATTCAAAGTTCAAAATACAGTTCCTTATTTGCAGTTCCTTGTTTATCTCACAGAGTGAAACTCTGCTCCCTTCGCCCTTTAAATGTTTTTGTTCTCTTCTCTCACTATACTGCTCCCAATGCCAGAATGCCACCAATTGTTCAAAATAGTCTTTCTCTATTGGAGACTCGCTCTGTCTCTTTAAATGCTCCTCCGGTTACTTCTTTGCCAGTCTTCCAACCTTGGCTAAATCCACTGCTCGGGTTACACTTGCCGTACTGTCTTCTCTCCTCACTTCCCCTTCTTTGGCCAGCGTGTCACGCCTCCAGGACTGCCATTAAGGCAGGTTTCTTCCAGGTTGGGTTGGAGGTTGTCTTCCTAGCGCTGCGGGAAACTGCACCTTTCCTCACTGCCTCAGAGACTTCCTCCTTTTGTTGTTTGTCCCTCCAGGACAAAACTTCGCCTCTCAAGGCACAATCCCTAGAAATCCGGCACAAGGAATGGAGCTTCTGTTCCTCTGAACCGCCACGACAAGACGCCACCACCAGAAGTCAGAACTGTTGCTTTAAATCCAAGCTGCAACAGCCCCCACACTGCTAAGCCTGAGGCTGCTGCAGCTGAATTGACCCTGAGAAGGCAAAGAAGTGATATACAAACTGTGTTACCCACAGCTGCAGAAACTGCTGAGGGTGTGCCAGAAGAAATGCTGATTGACCTATTCAGTTCATTGCCCAAACCTGAGCAAGTTAATATTATTCAAAGACTGGATAATCTAAAATAGGCTCTGACAACAACTCAATCTACAGCAAAGCCTCTATTTAATTTGGCTCCACTAATCGCTCAACCTTGTGACAATATGTTTAACCAACAATCTGCCTTTACCTCAAAGGCTTTACCTCACTGTCCCACAGGCTGACAGTGGGGTAACTGCCCTGACTGACCCAGACTCTGAGAAACAGCTGAAAGACAAAGGGTTTCATCACACAGTGCCCCCTAAACTGATAAACACTATAATCCAGCTTCCATCCTCATTTGACTTAGAAGTTCCCTTAACATCTTCTCACAAGATGAATCCTCAGCTACATCCCTCCAAAAATGGACATAAATCTACATGGGTTTTGGACATGGATTTTGCTGAGACAATTGCTCAATGTGAAGACGCTCTGATCCAGCCACCAGCTAGAGATCAGAGGCAGAGGCATGCCTCAGTGCCCACACAAATGCGGAGGGTACCCTTGATGTTGAGGATGATGTCTCCTTAGACTTGCAAAATATGCCAAATTCTGGGTTAAATGTTGATATTGTTAACTAACAAACAATATCTAGCTCTTGGTGTCAACAGTACCCAGCATAATTATCTTCCAACAAGCACCCGGTACTGACATTATGAGGACCAGTGCAAGAAAAACACTTTAAGTATAATGTCATGGAATGTAGCTGGGTGGTACTGTTTTAGAGGCCTAAATTACTCTGATCCTCTGATAGATTCAAGAGACTTGGACCACGGATGACCTGCTGTTGAATGGTTATCACTCGTATAAACTAGAAGCAAGGACAAGCAGAGGCCCAGGAAGACTGAAGGGAGGACTGGGTATTTTCATTTCTACCAACTTGAGAGCAGAGCCCACTCTTATTGCCCCATTAAAACATATGGTTATTGCCCTTCTCCTCGAGATGGACTCAGTCCTGCTCTTAATAATTAATGTTTATCTTCCGCCATCGTTAAGAAAAGCTGAAATCACTGCAGTATGGATGGAGTTGGAACATTATATTAGTAAACTCCACTTGGACCATCCAAAAGCCGGGGGGGAGACTTCAATGCTAGATTGGGATTGATGATTATACACTATATACGAAATATCATCATTATCCACCATTGGAGGTTGCCATAAGAACCAGCTCCTCCCTCACACAACTCAAGAGAGCAAATTTCGCTGGCCTCTGTCTTGCAAAGATAGTGAATAAACTCAACCTTTTTATATCCAACAGCTCTTGGGTTGGCAACTATCCTGGTGAGATTACATTTATGGCAAGGTCCAAAACTGGAAGCCAGTGCAGCTCGCGCAGGAGAGGTGTTACATGGGAGCGCCATGACGCTCCCATAATCACCCGTGCAGCTGCATTCTGAACCAGTTGGAGCCTCCGGGTGCTCTTCAAGGGGAGCCCCATGTAGAGAGCATTACAGTAGTCCAGGCGGGAAGTGACGAGGGCATGAGTGACTGTGCGCAAGGTGTCCCGATCTAGAAAGGGACACAACTGGCAAATCAGGCGAACCTGATAGAAAGCCCCCCTGGCCACGGCCGTCACATGTTCTTCTAAGGACAGCCGTGCATCCAGGAGAACACCCAAGTTGCGAGCCCTCTCCATGGGGGCCAATGACTCGCCCCCAATAGTCAGAGATGACACCAACTGACTATATCGGGACGCCGGAAACCACACACCCGCAACAACTACAGAGCTTCCTAGGATTTGCTAATTCTATAGACAGTTCATCCCCTCATTTGCCAAAATCGCATTATCAATTACAAATCTTCTGAAAACAAAAGGAGAATTGAAACCAAAGCCCTCCTGGCCCCTCGAATGGACTATGGATTGTCAGGCAGCGTTTGAGAAACTAAAACAGTTGTTTGCTGCCGAACTGGTCCTTAAACATCCGGACATGGAAGCCCCTTTTGTTGTACAGGCTGACGTCAGCGACGTACAGTGAGGGCAGTGTTACTACAAGCGAATGCAGAAGGAAAGCTGCAACCCTGTGCCTATACCTCTCGTAAGCTGACGGAGACTGAGAAGAGATAGGCCATATGGGAGAAAGAGGCTTTTGCGGTTTGTTGGGCACTATTGATGTGGAGACAATTCCTTGAAGGAGCTAAGCACCCATTTGAGGTGTGGACTGACCACAAAAACTTAGAAGCTTTGAAGACGCCATGTACACTGTCCCCTAAACAAGTCCGCTGGGCTCAACACTTCAAACAATTTAATTTCTCCCTGCGCTACCTTCCTGGTAGGAAGAACTTCATGGCGGATGCCCTTTCTAGACTGCCGCAATACAATAGTGTTAAGCAGGAGGTGATTCATCTAGTTATTCCCTCAATACAACTGGCGGCACCAGTAGTTACTAGAGTCCAGGCGAAAGCAGATCCAACTTTGTCAGATGACTTGACTAAGCAGCTACAAGAAGCTCTAAAGACTGACGAGTGGTTTTTGGCCCATTCAAATGAGTGTACACTTCAGGAAGAACTTGCTTAGGTGGGAGTCAAGCTGAGTTCCCGCCAGTCTCAGAGCGACAGTTTTATAGCACACCCATGATGCCAAAGTTGCTGGGCATTTTGGGTTTATGAAAATGTTACATCTAGTTAAGCGGCAATTATGGTGGCTCGCACTCAAGAAGGACATAGAGACCTATGTGGCCAGTTGTCCCGTGTGTGCTTTAGTCAAGAGGCCTCCTGGAAAGCCACCTGGACTGCTTCAAAGTGTTGCCAGACCGGGTGCCCCATGGAAGGAAATCTCCATGGATTTTATTGTAGAATTGCCCGAAAGTGGGGGGAACACAGTTATTTGGGTGTTTACTGATTTGTTTTCCAAACAAGTGCATTTCATCCCATGTACCAAGATCCCTTCCACAAAAACACTTGCAAAAATGTTTGTCCAACATGTATACAGGTTACATGGTGCTCCAGAATGTATAATTTCGGATAGAGGAGTTCAATTTACCTCCCATTTTTGGAAAGAGTTCCTAGGGTTGATAGGCTCCGCCCAAGGGTTAAGCTCCGCCCACCGCTCCCAGACAAATGGGGCTTGTGAAAGAACCAATTCCATATTAGAACAGTATCTGTGATGTTACATAAATTATCAGCAATATAACTGGGCAGATTTACTGCTTGGGATTCTTGGGAGGGGGAAGCGAGCTGGAGGAAAAGGAAAGTAAATCTTTGCTGCAGCGTTTTCTTTGAAGCTGATAACATCTCAAGGTCAATGTCATGGCATAGCAAGAGGATGACACTGCCAGACGTTTGCTCCCACATGACCCCTGGAGAACCTGTGGTTTGGATGATTTACGCTGGACAGTTGGGCGGGGATGCTTTCTATATGTGATTTTCACGCCTTTGTTTCAGACCTTGATTTATTTTGACTGCATTCAGTTCTTATCCAGTAAAAGTTACCTTTCTCTATGAAAATGGAGTCGGGGTTTTTCTTTCTTGGATAATGAAAGGAGGCCGTCCTGACAGTATTTACTAAAGATAAGAAAATGGACTCAAATTCTATGACCTGAAAATGGGTGCAGAAATCTAATGAATGAATGTTTTTCAAAAGAAAGTCAATGGTGGAATATAAGAGCATTTAACATTATCTTTCCATTTTCTATCCTATTAGTAACTTTCATAAACTATGCATAATATTCATACAAATTTCAAAGGGTTTCATTTTTCAGATAGAGAGTGCAGTATCAGAGAATGCTGTATCAGAAGCATGGTGAAACTTGTTTGTTTAACTCAAATGTTTTTACCTTACTGTATGAGAGATAAGGAGGTGGACTATTCATTTCTTAGGCAATAAAAGTAACGGCCATCCTCTGTAGAATGGCTAAGGCTGAAAACAGACAGCAGCTTCCATGTCAAAGCACTCAATACAATTTTTTCTAATTTACTTCACTTAAATTCTTTTAAACAATATATAATGAAGGTCAGGGAATCACATTAAAAGGTTAAATGGTCATCCATTTTTCTATTTATATTGTTCTCCCTGCCCTTAGTACTTGAAAAAGATGTCAGTTTTCCTTATGAAAATAACTGAAGAGCATAAGTTTCATCTCAGAATTCTAACCACCCACTGATCATTTGACTGATATTTTCTTAGTGTTTATCCTTTGTTAAACTCCCTTGCAGCCAGTTTCTTTCTTAGTAATATCAAATAAATGCTGTTATATGTTGGCTGATGAGCCAACAGAAATATCTATGTAAAATTATAATCTGTAAAATTATAATCTATAAAATTAAATTGACTTTGTTAGATAGTGTAAACAATCTGATTTTGTAATAAAAACTGAGCTACAAACTTCCTGATAATAAGGATCATTGGTGGGTATGATTTCTTCAATGAATTGTCAATAAACTCCAAAAAGTCCCAAAAGTGCTTTTTTCAGGAGGCAGCTGGACTTTCTTGTTTTTTCTTTTTCTTTGAAGACGTTTCGCTTCTCATCCAAGAAGCTTCTTTAGCTCTGACTGGATGGTCGGGAATGGAAGGATTTACTGTATTTTTCGGAGTATAAGACACACTTCCCCGCCCCCCAAAAGAGGGTGAAAATTTGGGTGCATCTTTTACATCAAATGTAGCCCTTCCCACCCGCCATCCTTCGGCCTCCGCACATCCTCTCAAACTTTGGAGCTTTTGGAGGCTGCAAACTCAGCCTCTCAAACAGAGGGTGAAAAGGCAAGATGCAGAGGCCAAAATGGCAACCCAGAACAGTTGCTGCCTTGTTGGACTGGTTCTGCACTTTGCCTGCTGTACTCACTGGAGTGCCCTGCGACGATCAGCTGCATTTTTGGAGCTGCATATCTGCCCCAACGAGGCACGTGAGAGCGTAGCGAGTGTGCTCACAACCAGCGAACCTGTTGCTAAAGTTCACCTCTGGGAACAGCTGATTGGGGGTATTCCAGGAGGCTGATCCACCCACCAATCAGCTGCTCATACTGAATCAGGCTAATGCACTGAAGCTGACCAGGCTGTTTGCAATGGACGCTAGCCAGATGAATACCAGTGGATGCTGGTAGGCAGAGGCAGAATTTTTCTTATTATTTTCCAAAAACTAAGGTGTGTCTTTTACTCCGGAATGTCTTATACTCCGAAAAGTGTGGTATATTCCTTGCAGACAGCTGGTCATTTGCATTCTTTTAGAAGGTTGCTGAGGCAACTTGGAAGTTTATCTGTGTCCTCAGGGTCACCTGAACTCCAAAGAGGGTGAGAGATTCAGAAGAAAGATTCAGATTCTTGAACTGTCAAAGACCAGTAGATACAATTTTCTCTGTTGCTTTTGACACTTTAAACACATTTATGCCCATCTTATGCAAGATTTTCCAGCTTCTATAAAACACAGCTAAGTACTGGCATTAGTTTTGTGCTCAATTTTGTATATAAACCTAATCTTGTTTCATTCTATTCCCTTTTCTTTCAAGCACAAGCCTATTTATATTGGGATAGAATCTCAGCTGGTCTGAAATGGAACAGCTCCACTCCTTCCCTTTAATTCTAAGCTGCAATTATGTACTCAAGAATCAGAGACTTTTACTACAACTGCACAAAAGCAATACAAGAGCTCAATTCAGCATTCAGGCTCTGCCTCTTGCCTGGGCAAAGGGTGGGTTGCTCTTTGTGCATGTCCCATTCCTTTACAAAAACCTGCAGTAAGGCAAGCACATTCATTGGACATTCGTCCCCTCTGTCCCTTCCCATAGTTTTTCTTCAGAAAAGAAACAATATTTTTCATGCTGCAAAGATATTGTTTTTCATGCATTGTACTCCACATTTTTAAGGAGAAAAAAAGAAACTGAGTTCAAATTATTCAGAGAACAGCCCCCATTTCACCTATTTGCTTGATTACAAGGAAGTATTTCGTTCATTAAAACCCATTTCATACTGAATAGGTGATATAATCATGTTCTACGCATAAACAGGTAAAATGTACTACACATTTCAAGGTAGAGAGATTTATAAAAGGCATGAAAGAACATACAAAATATTATTTTATTACCTGATAAAGCAGCAAAGGTACCATTCATGGGACTGGGAGTACCACAAGATTTCAAACAAATAACTTACTGGGCTTAGTGAGTGACTGAAATCAGCTGAACTACTGATTTATTTACTTAGATATACAGTAAATCCTATTTATTTTAATAGAAATTATTGTATAATTCACCTGGAAGCTCAACTGAACATAATACAAGTGAGTTTAGAGTAGAAAAGTAAAGGTTTGTACAATGATTATATGCATAATAAAACATTATAAATCTTGTTAACTAAAATATTCCCCATTAATTGCTACCAGGTGTAGCAATTAGGCTTGCCTGAAGATTATACTGCCTGTAACCAAGAACAGTACAGATTTTTAACTTGTCTATGGAGATTCTCAATCATCCAGGCCATGATCATCCCAAAGGTTCTTTTCAAAAGGCAACTGGACTTTCTTCACTTCTGAACTGAAAAACTGAAGAAGCTTCTTATTTTATTTTATTTATTTATTTATTTATTTATTTTATTAAATTTGTATACCGCCCTACTCCCGAAGGACTCAGGGCGGTGAACAGCCATAAAATAAAACATATAGATACAAAATTTAAAATGGAGATAAAACTAATTAAATAAATTTGGCTGAAACATTTTAAAACCCCAATAAATTTAAAACCAAATTTAAAATTTAAAATTCCATTTTAAAAGAGGAAAAGTTTAGGTCAGGCCAGCTTGATGGAATAAGAACATCTTAAGCGCGCGACAGGAGGTACGCAGATCCGGAATTCTCCGTATCTCCGGGGGGAGCTCGTTCCAGATTGTAGGTGCCCCCACAGAGAAGGCTCTCCCCCTGGGGGCCGCCAGTCGACATTGTTTGGCCGACGGCACCCGGAGGAGCCCCTCTCTATGGGAGCGTACTGGTCGGTGGGAGGCTATTGGTGGCAGCAGGCGGTCCCGTAAATAGCCAGGTCCTAAGCCATGGAGCGCTCTGAAGGTGATAACCAGAACCTTGAAGCGCACTCAGAAGACCACCGGGAGCCAGTGCAGCTCGCGCAGGAGAGGCGTTACATGGGAGCACCACGTCGCTCCCATCACCACCCGCGCGGCCGCACTCTGCGCCAGTTGGAGCCTCCGAGTGCTCCTCAAGGGGAGCCCCATGTAGAGAGCGTTACAATAGTCCAGACGGGAGGTGACGAGGGCATGAGTGACCGTGCGTAACGAGTCCCGATCCAGAAAGGGATGCAACTGGCGAATCAGGCGGACCTGATGAAAAATCCTCCCGGTCACAGCCGTCAAATGCTCTTCTAAAGACAGCCGTGAATCCAGGAGGACACCCAAGTTGCGAACCCTCTCCGTGGGGGCCAGTGCTTCGCCCCCAATAGTCAGCGATGGCACCAGCTGACTATATCGGGACGTCGGAAACCACAGCCACTCAGTCTTGGATGGGTTGAGCCTGAGCCTGTTTCTCCCCATCCAGATCCGTACGGCCTCCAGGCACCGGGACATCACTTCAAGGGCATCGTTGGGGTGGTCTGGGGTGGAGATGTACAGCTGGGTGTCGTCAGCATACTGATGGTACTCCACCCCGAAACCACGGATGATCTCGCCTAGCGGCTTCACATAAATGTTGAACAGAAGGGGCGAGAGGACCGATCCTTGTGGCACCCCGCATATAAGGGGCCTCGGGGTCGACCTCTGCCCCCCTGTCAACACAGACTGCGACTGGTCGGAGAGAAAGGAGGAGAACCACCGTAATACGGTGCCTCCCATCCCCAACTCTTCCAACCGGTGCAGCATGATACCATGGTCGATGGTATCAAAAGCCGCTGAGAGATCTAATAGGACCAGGACAGAGGAACAACCTCTGTCCCAAGCCCTCCAGAGATCATCCACCAACGCGACCAATGCCGTTTCCGTGCTGTACCCAGGCCTGAAGCCCGACTGGAACGGATCTAGATACGTCGTTTCATCCAGGTACTGGGGAAGCTGTCGTGCAACCACACTCTCAACAACCTTCGCCACAAAGCGAAGGTTGGAGGCTGGACGATAGTTAGCCAATGTTGCCGGGTCCAGGGAAGGCTTCTTGAGGAGAGGTCTCACCACTGCCTCTTTCAAGGCGGCAGGAAAGACACCCTCGCCCAATGAAGCATTTATAATCCCCTGGAGCCAGCCTTGCGTCACCGCCCGGGAAGCCAGCACTAACCAGGAGGGGCACGGGTCCAACAAACATGTGGTCGCATTCAGTCTACCCAGAATCCTGTCCACGTCCTCAGGGGTCACAGAATCAAACTCATCCCAGATAACATTCTCAGGACCTGCCCCCGTCATCCCCGCTGGATCTACCCAGTCGGAGTCCAGATCTTCCCGAATCTGAGTGATTTTGTCATACAGATACTGAACAAAATCCTCGGCTCTTCCCTCCAAGGGGTCCTCCCTTGCTTCCTGGTGGAGCAGGGAGCGGGTCACCCTAAACAGGGCGGCCGGGCGGTTATCTGATGACACAATAAGAGCAGCAAGATAAGTGCATTTTGCTGCTTTTATTGCCACTAGGTAATTCTTAATATGAGATCTTACCAGTGTCCGGTCAGATTCAGTACGACTGGCCCTCTAACTACTCTCTAGGCGTCTTTTCCGGCGCTTCATCTCCCTCAGCTCCTCTGTAAACCAAGGAGCCAGGTGAGATCGGCGCCAGGTCAGAGGCCGCAAAGGCACGACTCGATCCAGAGCTCCAGCGGCCGCCCTATCCCAGGCGGCCACTAGGTCTCCAGTCGAGGCGTGAGCCAGAACCTCAGGAATTGGCCCAAGCTCCATCTGGAACCTATCAGGTTCCATCAGGCGCCTGGGGCAGTACCATCTCATCGGTTCCGCCTCCCTGCGGCGGGGTGCAGCGGTTCGAAGGTCAAGGCGAAGGAGAGAGTGATCCGACCATGACAAGGGCTCGATGACTATGTCCCCTATCTCGAGATCACTCAGCCACTGTCCAGAGACGAAAATCAGGTCCAGTGTGTTTCCCCCCGTGTGCGTAGGGCCATGAATTAGTTGGGTCAGATCCATAGCCGTCATGGAAGCCATGAACTCCCGAGCCACCTCAGACGTCTCACCCACGGACGGCAGGTTGAAATCCCCCATGACCAT
The DNA here is from genome assembly GCA_022577455.1 of Arizona elegans. Lineage (NCBI taxonomy): Eukaryota > Metazoa > Chordata > Lepidosauria > Squamata > Colubridae > Arizona > Arizona elegans. The sequence goes on from JAKOOJ010000006.1 coordinate 44,051,765, forward strand.
AAGTCTGGGGGTATCAACCGCCACCGCGGCGATAACGTTGAGTAGCTCGGGCAGGGCTGCTGCCACGTGGCAGGGAGCCAGGTACGTGATCAGCAAACCCCTCTGAACCCCATGACCCCACTTCACAAGGAGGGTCTCACAACCGGCCGTCTGAGGAACAGTGGCCTCCCTCGGCCTAAGGCCTTCTCTAATAATAACCGCTACTCCCCCACCCCTCCCCTGTGACCTCGGCTGATGGAATGCCAAGAAGCCTGGTGGGCACATTTCTACCAGAGGGACCCCTCCCTCCGGGCCCAACCAGGTCTCCGTAATACCCGCCAGGTCCGCTCCCCCCTCCTGAACCAGATCACAAATGAGGGGGGCTTTATTTATTACGGACCTGGCGTTGCACAACATCAGTCGAAGGCCCGGGCCCTGAGGATCTGTACAACCTGGAGAACGAGTGGAGCCTTGGGGGCCGGAGCATGCTATCGCTCGGAGACAGCGGGTGCACACTCCCTTAACATGATATGGCCCCCTGCTCCCGCCATATCTACCCCTCCCACTCACAGTACTGATGATAGAGACATAATCTGGACAAGCTCGACCCCCCCATCACCTCCGGATCCCCCATCCCCTCCACCGCGCATAGTGGCCAGGCCTGACCCTGCCCTAGGTGGGTCTTCCCCCAAACCCACAACCCTGGTACCAATTTTTCCCTCCCCCCTCCCGGGACCCCTTAAAAATTTACCCAATTTACTTAAAAAAACCCTCAACCCCCTCTTCGCGGCATGCCACCTCTCTGGGTTCCAAAGCCCGTCATTGAGGTAGGCCCTCGATAATGTGGAGGGCCAGACCTGCGAGAGGGGGGAGTCTCGCAGCGCAAGAAGCTCAATGGTTGAATACATCCACAGATTGGGAAAGGGTGAAGATGGCGTCTGGCCAGGGTTCCATAAAGTCTAAAAGTCCTGAGGACAAAAGGCAGCAACAAAGAACATGGGTAACTGGACTCCACTGTCCTCTCACGACAGTGGGAGGAGTCCCATGCCATTCCGATAAATCTAGGGGATGTTCCTCCCAGACATCCTCTCACGATGTCAGGCCAGATGGAATGTGCTATGGAGAAATTCAAAAGCTGTCCCCTCTAATAGGGATGGTAGTAGTAACCCAGATTCCCTGGGAGCCCACTTCAAGCTGTCCATTTGTCATATAGTCCGGGGCAGATGGAATAAGCCAGTCCAGAAGGCAAAAGTAGATAGTAAGACCAGGGGCAGAGTTCGATGACACCCAGAAAGATGGAAAAAGTAGCTTACGAGGCAAAAGGCAGCTGGGGTAATGACTATAATGAGGCCTACACAAGCCAAAAAAGGAGGGGAGGGGATGGCCCTAGGCAGCCCACGGCCAGCCCTCAGCCATCCTCCAGCCTCTCCCACTCCCTGGTCTTTAGTCATTTTTATCCCCAGTCTGCAGCCCCAATTCTGGGGGGCCTCCGGATTCGGCCAGGAAATGGGTCCATAGAGCCAGCCCCTGACAGGTCCGGGCTGTTGGCAATTTGCCTCTCCCCACATTTGACCGCTGCCCCCTTGCCTCCACCAGCATCCAAGGCAGTCCAAGCCTCGTAGGCACCAGTGCCACAGCCGCCACCATCTCCACCAGGGCTCCCACCACGCTCCGGAAACGCCAGGGGCCTTAAGAAAGACCCCAGAGAGACCGGAGAGCCGGGGAGACCCCCATTTCGCTGCTGCCGCTGCTGCAAAGTCGCTGCCGCCGTCCCGACCGCCGCCAACCATAGTGGGGGGGGAGAAGTACCGCTGAACAGCTGTTGCTGCCGCCACCCCGCGGCGCCTTCTGACGGCCGTATCTCCTCAGTCCTGATGTCCCGGAGGGCGAGAAATCCCTCAATATGCTGGGAGGAAGCCCCTTTCACTAGGACTGGGGGCCAGGATGATTGAATTTGCCCCCGCGGTCCCCAAAATGCCAGGAATCGCCCCTTTCTCCCGGGAGCGTCTCAGCTCAAATCCGCCATCTTGGGCATGCGCAGAAGAAAAAAAAATAAAAAAATTTGCTTCTTGGGTAAGAAGCAAAATGTTTTCAAGGGGTAAAAAACAAGATGCTTTTGAAAAGCACCTTTGGGATTTTTGTCTTGTCCTTGTGGTTCAAGACACTCACTTATAGACAGTGGTGGGATTCAATTTTTTTAACAACCGGTTCTGTGGGCGTGGCTTAGTTGGGGGTATGGCTTGGTGGTCATGTGACTGGGTGGGTGTGGCTAGCTGGTCATGTGACTGGGTGGGCGTGGCTAGCTGGTCATGTGACCAGGTGGGCGTGGCTATCTGCATAGGGACTACTCAGAGGGCTGAAAAAAAGTCATTTCTGACTGGTCCTCGCACTTTTGACCGGTCCTCGCACTTATGACCATCCTCACATTTATGCCCGTTGTGGCATTCTTAACAACCGTGTCACTCATTTCACAACTGCTTCTCTTCATCATGGTGACAAGATAGAGCAAAAACGTAAAATGTGAGGACAGTCGTAAGTTCGAGGACAGGTCAAAAGTGCGAGAACCAATCAAAAATAACTTTTTCAGCCCTCTGAGTAGTCCATATGCACAAAAGGACTACCCAGAGGGCTGAAAAAAGTGATTTCTGACAGGTCCTTGCACTTTTGACCAGTCTTCGCACTTATGACTGGTCATCATTTATGCCCATTGTAGCATTCTTAACAACCGTGTCACTCATTTCAAAACTGCTTCTCTTCACCACGGTGACAAGATAAGGCAAAACCATAAAATGTTAGGACAGTCGTAAGTTTGAGGATTGGTCAAAAGTGTGAGGACCAGTCAAAAATAACTTTTTCAGCCCTCTGAGTAGTCCATATGCATAAAAGGATACAGCAATAGAGAGGGATGAAGGAAGGGAAGGGAAATTAAAGTAGGAGTGAAGGTAAGAGAGGGAGGAAGAGAGGAGGAGAAGGAGAAAGGAAGAGGAAGTAGGGAGGAGAAGGAGAGGGGAGGAGAGAAAGTAAAAAGGAAAGAAAAGAGAGGGGTGGTAGGTTTGAGGAGAAAGATTGCTGTACAATAAAAAAGATGAAAGGGAAGAAAGCCAACCCCAAACAAATATAAAGATATTAAGATAAAGAATGAACTGTTAAACTTTAAAGAATAAAAGAGAACAAATATGAATAAATAACAATAATTAGAAACACACATACAAACATACAATGTATTTTCTTTGAACAGAGTATTTGGCTGGTTCACAAATTTAAACAGTGTTTAGTCATTTCAATTAAATTTACAATTTCTATATTTCCTTTTTGCCATATTTATTCCTCATCTATTTTTTAAAAAAACCAATATTACCCTTCATCCTCATCTCCAATCTTAATCAAATTCAATTTTTCCCTTCTATTCTATATTATACCCCTTCCCATTGTCGTCTATTTTTACAGCCATCCTCACACTGGTTAATTATGTAATATTACAGTTGTTTAATACAAATTCAACATTTTAATATAAATCAATTAGTTATATAACTACCTTTTTTGTATATTAAGCAATATGAACATGAATATTCCAATTATTTTCATGCAATCCAATTTCTTATAAATCAATTATTTATATTTACCAATAATAATAGACCAAATAATTTCCCCCATATATTCCTCCAAACCACAATTTAACCATTTCTGCTTTCAACACAATATACAATTAATAGTATCTCAATTATTACAATTCCCTAGTTAAATAGAGTTTTTTTTCTTTTGTGTTTTAAAATCTTGAACTCTCCTCTTTTGCCCTAAATTTCCCATTGTTTGCACCTACTTTTTTTGGTGAGGAAAAAGAAAAAGAAATCTCTCTCTGCCTCATTTTGTCATGTTGCAGCAAAGACCCTGCTTTACTTTCAATTTCGCTTTTTCAGCATAGCTAGGCTAGGGGGGAAAAAAATCTGCTCGAGCACTCTTTGCAGAGAGCAATAGAGCCCTGGCAAAACAGCTGAGAGCAAATCAGCTGAGCGACGGGAGGCCGATCTAATCAACTTGTGTTAATTAACCGATGCTGAAGCTGAAGGGGCTGTTTTTTCTTGTTGTTTGCTTGCAAGGAGTTAAGTGCTGTGAAGCACAGGACAAAGGGTGGGGGCCACCCTCCTTGCCATTTAGCCTCTCCTGCCGCCCCCCTTGCCTCTTACTAGGAATCCCTAAGGCATTCCACCGCCCCCCTGCGACATCTCGGTGTTATCTTCCAAAGTTCTTTCTTCTTCTGTGTAGTGATTATTTCTTCTATCTTGATCTTTATCCAAGGATCATCACTAACATAATATTCTACTCATCACATATTTATACATACTTTTATAGTTAATCATTTATATCTCTTTATATCTCTTCTCCAGCCAATAATAAAAATAATTCCATATTTTAAAATATTCTGAGTTTTACTCCAATAGTTTTTAGCTTCTGGACATGTCCACCACATATGATAATATGATCCTGGTAGTTGATGACACTTCCAATATTTAGCTGATTTTTCTTTAAACATTTTTGCTGATTTCTCAGGTGGCATATGCCAGCTATAAAACATTTTATATTGATTTCCTTATATGCAGTGGACATCATTAATTTATAATTCCTTTCCCATAGTTGTTGCCGTTTTTCCAAATCAATTGAATATCCAAAGTTTCTTCCCCAAGCTATCATTGTTTCTTTTACTTGTTCCTCCTCTAATTCAATGCTAAGAAATTATTTAAGAAATATTAAATTATCATCTGTTCCTGTGCGTATCCTATCCAACTCAGTCTTTTCCATGTGAAAACCATATAGCATCTTTCTTATATCTTGTTTGTATCTGCATATACATATACCAATCTGTCTCAATCCCCTGTTCTTCTAGTTTGTGTTTCCCTCTCAATTCCCCCTTGTCTTTTAGTAAATCCTTATATCTAACAATATTTCAAAAATTGAAAACATTTGGGAGTATTAAGGCTTCCATAGTCGATAACCATGTTGGTATTTTTACATAGTTATCTCTTACTTTCTCCCATACCAATAACAATGCATTTCTTACATAATGTATATGAACATATGTGTGTATCTTATTTCTACCATACCACAAAAAAGCATGCCATCCCAATTGTAAGTCATAACCTTCCAATGTTAACAACCTTGTGTTTCTTAGTTCCACCCATTCCTTTAACCATGTCAGTGTTGCTACCTGATAATATAATTCCCAATTTGGTAAACCAAATCTACCTCTCAATCTCGTATCTTGCAGCATTCTTATGCTTATTCTTGCTTTTTTCCCTTCCCTTATAAATTTCCTTATTATCTTATTAAGATATTGAGAATAGGTCTTTTCAATTTTTATCGACACAGTCTGAAATAAAAATAATAATCTTGGTAATATATTCATCTTTATCAGTGCAATCCGTCCCATGAGTGATAATTGAAGATTCTTCCATTTTTTCAAATCCCTTTCAATTTGCTGTTTTAATTTATAATAGTTAACTTCTTTTATTGTTACACATCTTGACGTTAGATATACTTCAAGGTATTTAACTTTTTTTACTACTTGTATATCCAAATTTTCTTCCATCTCTCTTTTTTGTTTTTCTGTTATGTTTTTAACCAAAATTTTTGTTTTGTCTTTATTTATTTTCAAGCTGGAAACTTTCCCATAATCTTCTATTTGTTCTAATAATTTAGGGCCTGTTGTTTGTGGGTTCTCTATAATAAATACCAAATCATCTGCAAAGGCCTGCAATTTATACTCTTCTTTTTTTAACTTTTATCCCTTTTATCTCTTCCTCTCGTCGAATATTTCTATTTAAAACTTCTAAGGTCAAGATAAACAACAATGGCAAAAGAGAACATCCTTGTCTAGTACCTTTCATTATGCTGATCTTTTCTGTCATATCCCCATTTATCATTATCTTAGCAAATTGTCTATTATATATTGTTTTTATAGTACTTATAAATCTCTCCCCAAAATCCATTCTCTGTCGTTGTTTTATCATGAACTGCCAACTCACATTGTCGAAAGTTTTTGGGCATCCCAAAACATCAACGCCATCTGTTTTTCTGGATGGTCCTCATAAATACTCCAAAGTGTTCAAAATCATCCTCATTTTGTCTTTAATTTGTCTTTTTGGTAAAAATCTGTTTCGGTCTGCATGTATATATTCATTTAGTGGCTTTTTCAATCTGTGTGCCATTATTGACGCAAAAATCTTATAGTCTGCATTTAACAGCAAAATCGGTCTATAAGTTTTTATCAATTGTAAATCCATGTCTTCTTTAGGTATAAGTGTTACATATGCCTCCTTCCATGAATCTTGTATTTTTGCCTTCATTAATAAAAATCATTAAATAAATCCAACATTAGATTACTAATCACCTCTTGTAATATTTTATATAACTCCACTGGTAGACCTGCTGCTTTTTCACTTTTTTGTCTTTTTATTGCTTCTGTTACTTCCATCATTGTTATTCTTTCTTCTAGCATTCCTTCGTATTATTCTGATATTTTAGTCAAGTCTGATTTTTCCAGATAGCTTAATATCTCTTCCTCCAGAATCTTCTCTTGCAAGTAAAGTTGCTCATAGTATTCTTGAATTACTTTCTTTTTATCTTTAATTCTATATTGTAATTTTCCTTCTCCATCCCAGGAGCTATATTGAAGAATTATTGAGTCTGTCATTTGTTCTTCTATAACTGTCTGGTTTGGGTACAGCAACCAAACAGGACACATACAGACTTCAATTGATAGTTAGGGCTGCAGAAAAAGTAATTGAAACCAGCCAGCCAGCCTGCCTTCCACTGAGGACCTTCCACCAAGAACCTATATATTGCATGGGTCAGAAAGAGGACTGATAAAATATCTACAGACCCCACACAACCTGTTTCAATAAACTGTTTCAACTCTCCCCTCAGGATGCCACTATAGGACATGCCAAAACAACTAGACACTGAGACTGGTTTTTTCCTAGTGCCATCACTCTGCTGAACACCTAACCACCACAGTAGTTATCTAACTACCACATCCCTGTCTATGGATCAGGGGTGAAATGCTACTGGTTCGGGGCAGTTTCCTCAAACCGGTAATGGAAATGCTACTGGTTCACCGGAATCGGTAATAAAAAAAATGCTTTAAAAAGTTTTTTTAAAAAGTTCCCATGATTGTGTGGCACAGCTGATTGTCTGAACTCTTTTTAAAACTTTTTTTTAGCATTTTTTACTACTGGTTCAGGCAATAGGTAGTAAAAAAATGCTTTAAAATGGACTTAATATAGCAACTAAAAGAAGGAAAGTATTCCACAAATTGGAGAAATTAAAAATGGATATAATTTGTTTACAAGAAGTGCATATCAAAAAACAGCATGAATTACTTTTGGTACAGCCTAAACTAGGGAAATTATTTGCTTCATTGCCACAATGTAAGAAAAGAGGTGTGGTTTTGTATATCAAAGATACAATACTAACGGAAAAAATTTATGAAAATGAAGAAGGATGAATTCTGATGGTGGAAATGACAGACAACAATAGGAAAATATTGTTAACAGCGATATATGCTCCTAGTGACAACCAAGAAAATTTTTACAGAAAATTACATATGAAATTAATAGAGCTGGACTATGACAACATCTGTATGATGGGAGACTTCAATGGAATAGTAGATGAGAAAATGGACTATAATACACAAAAGACAACAAAACAAAGTAGAAAATCTTTGTCAAAATCTTTTTTCAAGATGATAGAGGAAATAAATTTAAAAGATATATGGAGAGAAAGAAATACAGAAAACAGACAATACACTTCTAATAGACATTTATCATGGTCCAGAATAGATATGATATGGTGACAACTTGACCTTGAACATAGAAGAAATAGCCATACCTGGGCAGATCATAATCCAATGATGTTGAGATGGAAAGGACAAAGGAGAAGGTCTAGATGGACTCTAAATACCACAATATTAAACGAAAAGGACTTTCTACAGAAAATGGAGAAAGAATTAGCTTTTTTTTTTTCAAAGAAAATAGAAAAGAGGATACATCAATGCAGAATCTGTAGGACACTATGAAAGCCTATGCCAGAGGACTGATTATTGACTATACAAGAAAAAGAAATATTAAGAAAAGACAAGCATATAAAACATTAGAGGATGATTACAAGAAATTTGAAAAAGAACTGCAGAAGTTCCCACAAAAAAAAGACATTAAAATGAAAATGGACATAATTAAACATAAAATGGGATTAATAGAGAAAGAAGATTTAGCACAAAAAATTAGGAATGCTAAACAGAAATATTTTGAAGATGCTAATAAACCAGGCAGATGGCTAGCATATAAACTGAAAAAAGAAAGGGACTCAAGGAAAATATCACAACTAATAGATGAACAAGGACAAATTAGATTTGGAATTGAGGAGAAGAAAAACATTGTATAAGACTACTATAAAAAACTATATGAAAAAGAGAAAATAGAAGAGGAAAGTATTAAACAATATTTACACAAGGCAAATTTACCCCAGATTCCAAAAGATGCCGAGACGATGCTAGAAGGAAATATAACGATGATGGAAGTGACCGAAGCAATCAAAAAACAAAAAAGTGGGAAGGCACCAGGTCCAGATGGACTACCAGAGAAATATTATAGGACCTTACAGGAATCATTGAGTCTCCCATTATTAGAAGTTATGAATGAAGTAATGTTAAAGAAGGAAATACCCAACTCATGTTTAGAAGCATATATTACACTTATTCCAAAAGAGGATACCGATCTACAACAAGTCAAAAACTATAGGCCTATATCTCTGCTAAATTCAGATTATAAAATCTTTGCTACAATATTAGCAGAAAGACTTAAAAGATATTTAAATAATTTTATACACTCGGATCAAAATGGATTTCTGCCGAAAAGGCAGATTAGGGACAATATGAGTATAATTCTGGATATGGAATATTATGAGGCACACCCAGAAAAGCAAATGGCTTCGATGTTTTTAGATGCACAGAAAGCCTTCGACAATGTGAACTGGCGATTTATGATATTACAATTGAAACAGATGGGCTTTGGAGAGAAATTTGTTCAAGCCATAGAAGCTATATATTACAAACAAATAGCAAAAGTAATGATAAATGGAGAGCTGACAGAATTTATTGAAATACAAAAAGGAATGAGACAAGGTTGCCCATTGTCACCACTGTTGTTTGTGCTAACATTAGAAGTACTAAACAGAAACATTAGAGAAGAAAAAGGAATAAAAGGAATGAAAATTCAAAACCAAGAATATAAATTGCAAGCATTTGCGGATGACCTGGTGTTTATCTTGGAAGATCCACTTCAATCTATAAACAAACTGATAGATAAAATAGGAGATTTTGGGAAAGTTGCAGGCCTGAAAATAAATAAAGGTAAAACGAAGATTTTGACAAAAAAAAATGCTAAAAAAACAGAAAGAAGAGTTGGTGGAAGTATCAAGGATGCAGGTCACGCATAAGGTTAAATATTTGGGGATACATTTGACAGCAAGATGTGGTACTCTTAAGGAGAATAACTATGATAATCTTAAACAACAGATAGCGACAGATTTGGCAAAATGGGACAATTTGCAATTATCATTGATAGGGAGAATATTAACTATTAAAATGAATATATTGCCCAGACTCTTATATTTATTTCAGACAATTCCAATTAAGTTGGGAAAAGAATATTTTGAAGATCTAAATAAAATTGTGTTAAAATATATATGGCAGGGTAAAAAGGCAAGGATAAAATTAAAACTGTTGCAAGATGTTAGACTAAGAGGAGGTTTTGGTTTGCCAGATTGGGAATTATATTATCAAGCTTGTAATTTGATGTGGATTAAAGAATGGATAATGTTAAGAAATACGAGATTGTTGCCTTTAGAAGGACATGATTTGTTGTTGGGCTGGCACGCTTTTATATGGTATAAAAGTACAAAAATCCAGGGTTATTTTAGAAGGCATATGATACGAGAATCTTTGTTATTAAATTGGGAGAAGATCAAAAAATGTCATTATTTAAAAATTCCAGTCTGGTTATGTCCTATAGAAGCAGTTTCACACTCAATAACATTTAGAAAGGAACAAATTGTCAGATATGGTGAATTATTAAATAAAAAGGGTGAACTTAAATCGAAGCAAGAATTAGAAGAACAAGAAATCGAAATGAATTGGTTTTCATATATGCAAATACAGTCTAGATATGATGAAGATTCCAAAATTGAGGGTTTTTATTACAATTTGACAAATTTAGATAAAATTTTAACAGGTTCTAATGACTATGTAATTAGAAAACTGTACGGTTACTTATTAGAAGTAAAATTGGCAGAAGAACAAGTTAAGGAAACAATGATTGCATGGAAGAAAAATGTTGGTCATGGGATTGATTTAGAGAAATGGGAAAAACTGTGGTCACAGAACTATAAAATGACAATGTCAACAGCATATAAGGAGAACTTGTATAAGATGTTTTACAGGTGGCATACAGGTGAGAATAGCCAGAATGTACAAGAATAAATCGGAGAAATGTTGGAAGTGTCATCAGATTCCGGGTTTATATTACCATATGTGGTGGACATGTGCAGAAGCCAAAAGATATTGGACTAAAATCCACACATAGGTGGAAAAAATGATAAAGAAACACAATTATTTATTTATTTATTGACTTTAAACCAGAGATATTTTTATTAGGGATCTTACCAGAAACATACAAGAAAGAATTGAGATATTTAATTGTGAATGTCTTAACGGCAGCTAGAATTGTATTTGCTAAAAACTGGAAAGGAGAGAAGATACCTACGGACGATGATGTTATTAAGAAAATTCTGCACTTCCGGTTGGTGACCCGCGGCAACATGGTTCTGAGTGAGTGATCACCGCTCCTCATCACTGCTAGTCACCGTGTTTTGGGGATCCCTTCAGGGGCGCGAAGCCTGGAGAGCTTCGCGAACAATAGAGAGAGCCGGGAGAGCGAAAAAGTGAAGCGCAATCACTTTTCGCAAGACCGGGCGGCTCTGTCAACCTAGCACACGTGAGTCTGCCAGTCAATGGCGGACCTGAAGGGGCAGTAACCAGCAACAAGACGGGAGATCGGAGATCGGAGATCGGAGGTTGCGGTGTCGAATTTGGACTACCATATCTTTCCTAGTTGGTGAGAGTGACATCGGAGGAAGGAGCTGGTGGAATCGGGTGTGAAGGTCTCAGAAGGGAGCGAGCGGTGACTGGATCTGAATGAGCGGACTGAAAACGAGAGAACCCGACGAGCCAGCAGAGAGGAGAAAGCGATTACTGGGATTATTGGCATAAGAAGAGGTTTGGTAGACAGAGCAGAGTAAGAGATAAGAGCTTTGAAGAGCCTTTATTTTGTTGCCTATTGCCACAGACCGATTGGAGAGTGTGTAAGTTGGAGAGAGATCTGAGCGTCCTAGAAGAACAGGAAGTGCAGCCATTATAAGGATTAGTCAGGAGACAACGGGAGAGGCTGACGTCAGACAATCTAGCAGTAGAAAACCATAGAGAACAGTGTCAGAATAACTGATTTGCAAGATTTGGAAGATTGTGGAGGCTGAGTATTAAAGAAGTTTAAAGAACGTTATATATTCGATATCTGAAAAAGTGGGGGGAAAGGAGAAAGAACCCCATCTTTATAATAAATTTGACACTGGTTATAAACTGATATATATACATATACATATATACTCTTCTCTTGATTCCTGTCAAAAACCGTCTTGAGTAATATATAGATACATTCTACTAATTGGTAAAATAACAAATTAATTTGTAAGATCTCTTTACTTATAATTTTGTGTAAAATAGAATTTACATTTTTATTGTACCCATAACTTAACTTTATATTTATCCACGTTTATAGTATTTATCAGGTAGCATAGTCACAGATAGGTAGCACAGATTCATATTTATCTATTTGTATTTATATTTGTATAGATTCATATTTATCTATTTGTATTTATATTTGTATAATATTTTAGTTTGAAATTAGCTTCAAGAAATAACTTGGGTATAGAAATAAGTCATAGATAATAACTGAGAAGTGCATGCACTTAGTGTACTAATAGTAAGTTACTCATATTTATTGCTTTTATTAGATAGTACAGTATTGATATTTCTAAGTAGGCACTGATCTTTCTAAACCTATTATACTTAATTGTTCTTTAGGTGATTATCTTGCTAATTAATTATTTATTAAGCTTAATATATTCTCCTAGGAATTCTAATCGTCGGTAATTATCCATATAAGTTTGATAATACTAATTCAATTGTTTTTTTTAATAATTCATTAATAAGTGCTATATCTAATCAATTACTCAATCGATTTAGGATAGGCTTAAGTAAGTTTTTTAAATTTAAATTTATGTGTGGATAACATTAGACAAGAGTTAAGAGACATATTGTTTTATGGTGTTATTTGTTTAGTGAAATAATCATATTAAGAAGTCATTGGGATTAATTAAAGAAGGTCAAGGATAGGAACCTAAGGTAGAGTCTTTAAATAAACAGACCTCTCATACCTAACAAGCAAGTAACTTAATTAGGATTCCAAGAAGCAACTAATAGTGGAAAACAGTGGCAAGTGCCACTGAATGATTATTTGGAGAAATATTGAAAAAATAATAAGAGAACAAAAGTCAATTTTGAAAGAAATGGCAAGTATGACTTCAACAATCCTGAAAACTGGTAAAAAAGTACCATCCAATCCTACCTTAGCAATGTCGTCCCCAGCTACACAGAAGTTACTAGAAGGCTTGCAGAAAATAGATAAACCTCCAATAACCCCAACATTACAAACTGTACAGTTCTCTCTGTCACTAATTCAAGAAACTATGTTAGCAATGCAAGAGAAACTACTGAATAACCACTCTGAATTAAAGTTGGATATTCATGTTTTAGACTCAAAGATGAATGAGATCCAAGCTTCAATCGCTAATAATGAGAGAAGAATTCAAAAAGCAGAACTAAGGATTGAACAAAATGAAAAGAAACTGGATATGGTATATCAAACTCTTTCGACACAGAATAAGGAAATTGAAGACTCATTGATACAACTCGAAATGGACAAGGCCTCATTTTACCTCCATTTTCAAAATATTTTTGAAGATAAAGAAGAAGACCTGGGTGATAAGATGGCTGAGTTGATAGTGGATGCTCTCCAGCAAGACAAACAGGAAATCATTAGAGAGCTTGATGAGGTCTATAGAGTGCAAACAAATTATGCGAGAAGGAACAGGCTCCGTAGGGAAGTACATGTAAGGTTTGCTTGGAAAAATGTGAGGGACATCTTATACAACATAGCGCGAGAGGAACAAAATACATTCAGAGGGAAAGAGGTGATTATCCTAAAACAAGTACCAAGAAGAGTGAGGGAAGGGAGGAAGAATTGTAGATTTCTGACGAGTCAATTGAACAGAAGAAACATATTATTTAGATGGCTCCTGCCAGAGGGGATGTTAATCTCATGGCAGGGAAGGAAAATTAAAATTGACAGCTTAAGTGCAGCACAGGATTTCCTAGACCAGCTAAGGGGAGGGGAAGAGGAGCAAAATAGCAAGGAGGAAATCAAAACGACAAACACAGAAGAAGAAACTTCCCAAGAACAAAGTACAAAGGAAGATATAGAAGAGGAGAAGAAAAGAGGAGAAGAAGAAGAAAAAAGAAAAAAAAATCTAGACCAGTAAGAGCAGTAACTTTAAAAATAAATAAGAACTAGGAATTAGACACAAACATTAGGAATGAATGGTATAAAAATCCTATCTCTAAATGTCAACGGCTTAAATGATCATAAAAAGAGGAAGATAATTCTGTCAAAATTGGTAAAACAAAATCCGGATATAATATGCATACAGGAGGTCCACATAAAAAAAGAAGAGGCCAATTCTCTAGAATATACTAAATTTGGCAAAGTATTCGTGTCCTTAGCAGAGAAAAGAAAAAGGGGGGTTGCTATGTATGTCAGAAGAGGAATAGATGCAGAATTAAAATATAAAGATGCTAAAGGGAGAATCCTAATGATAGAGGTAACGAGTGGTAACTGTAAAATGATGTTGGTGGGGGTATATGCTCCGAATAAAAAAAAAGGGACAATTCTACCAAAACTACATGAACAGTTAGGAAAATGGGCGCATAATGAAATATGTATGTTAGGCGATTTCAACGGTATTGTAGACCCAGACAGAGATTATAAAAGTGGAAAAATTAAAAAAAATAAAAGGTCACATTTGCCAAAAAGCTTCTTTGATTTGGTGGATGAATTAAACCTAATTGATATGTGGCGAACATTGCATCCTTCTGATAGACAATATACTTTTTGCTCGAACCCGCAGAATTCCTAGTCTAGAATAGATATGGTATGGGCCACCAGGAAATTAGGATTGGAAATTAAGAAGGTTGATATGAGCACAAACGCTTGGGCAGATCACAAGCTCCTCGAAATAAATTGGCATTATATGAATAAGAGAAAACAACAGAGATGGAGATTAAAGATGAACCTACTGAATGAAAAAGAGTTTATATTTAAACTGAATGAAGAAGTAAAGCGCTTTTTTACAAAAATAGAAATCAAGGTACGGCGAGAGAAATTGTTTGGGATACTATGAAGGCTTATGTGAGAGGAGTAGCTATATTGTATATGGCATTTAAAAATAAAGAAAAAAAGAAGGCTAGGGAGGCCCACACCAAAAGGTTAGAAGAAGCGGAAAATAAACTACAGCAAAACCCAGGAGACGAGGTGGCTAAACAAAAGTGGATGATGGCGAGACATAGGCTGAATATTTTGGATCAGGAGGAGATAGCGCAAAAAATAAAAAGAACAAAGCATTACTACTTTGAGAATGCTAATAAGTCCGGAAGGTGGCTTGCATATAAATTAAAAAAAGAAAACGAAAAAAGTCAAATTCTTGCATTAGAAGATTCTAAGGGCAACCTCCTGACGAAGGAAGAGGATAAATTAGAAAGGACAAGAGAATTCTACGAAGCTCTATACAAAGATGAAGAGATTGAGCCAGATAAGGTGGAACAATATCTGATGGAAGCTAGTCTACCTCACATAACAGAAGAAGAGAGGGAAATGTTGAATATCAAAATTACAATAGAGGAACTCAAAACTGCTCTTACCAAAATTAAAAAGAATAAAACCCCAGGTCCAGACAGACTCCCAGGGGAAATTTATATAAAATTTGATGAAGCATTGCAATTAGAATTATTAGAAATCTTTAATGAGGTCTTGGTTAGTACAAGAATCCCGGACACATGGAGGGAAGCGTATCTTACACTCATATTGAAAGAAGGTGCCGATCTGAAACAAATTGCAAATTATAGACCCATCTCCTTACTAAATTCAGATTATAAATTGTTTATGAGTATAATAGCGGAGAGGGTGAAAAATTTTTTAAATTTTTGGATCCACAAAGACCAGAATGGATTCCTTCCAGGGAGACTAATCAGGGACAATCTGAGAACAGTAATAAACGTTATAGAGTATTATGAGCAACATCCTGAAAAGCAGTTGGCACTAGTGTTTGTGGACGCCCAAAAGGCATTCGATAACCTGAATTGGAGCTTTATGGTCAATCAAATTAATTTAATGGGAATTGGGGCAAACTTTAGGAAAATGATTGAGAATATTTATCACGAACAGAGGGCGAGTATACTCATAAATGGTGACAAGACTCGAACATTCCAGATTCGAAAGGGAGTAAGGCAGGGATGCCCCCTATCCCCTTTACTTTTCATCTTGGCATTAGAGATGCTACTTAGGAAGATTAGATCTAATAAAGAAATCAAAGGACTAAAGATTAGGAAAGAAACTTTCAAAACGCAAACCTTTGCAGATGATGTGGCTCTAATAATAGAAGACCCATTAGAAACTGGCCCAAAATTACTACAGGAAATATGGAGAAGTTGCCGGCTTTAAACTTAATAAAACAAAAACCAAAATAATAGTAAAAAATGTAACAGAAGCATATAAGAAAGAGTTGGAAGAATTGTTAGGTCTCCAGGTAGTGAAGAAAACAAAATACTTAGGAATATGGATAACTTCGAGGTATTCATCATTAAAAGAAGATAATTATACCCCACTATTACAAAAAATACATCAGGATTTAGATAGATGGAAAAAGCTAAAATTGTCTTTTATGGGCAAAATAGCAGCAATCAAGATGAATATCCTCCCCAAAATTTTATTTTTATACCAAAGTATACTGGTGAGTCTAGATAAAAAATTCTTTTTAGATTTGAACAAAAGTATTAGGAATTTTCTATGGGAGGGAAAGAAGACGAGGCTCTCATATACGATATTGCAAGGGAAAAGAAATATGGGCGGCTTTGGACTCCCTGATTGGAAAGCATACCAAAAGGCAGCTAAATTAGTTTGGATTAAGGAGTGGGTCACATTGCAAAATAGCAGAATCCTGACCTTAGACGGTCACGATTTACAAGAAGGAGGGCATGCCCATTTGTGGGACCCAAGAAATAAGAAAA
Source organism: Arizona elegans (assembly GCA_022577455.1). Lineage (NCBI taxonomy): Eukaryota > Metazoa > Chordata > Lepidosauria > Squamata > Colubridae > Arizona > Arizona elegans. The sequence continues at coordinate 44,068,251 of JAKOOJ010000006.1, forward strand.
AATCCTATTTCCACAAACATAAAGTAAGGGAGACTCTTATACAAACGTGGGAGGAAATTAGGCAGCGGTTCTACATTAAAGTACCAAATTGGCTTTCTACTATGGAGGCCCTGACCTCTCCAAATAAAAGAGATATTTTAAAATTTGGCACATACAAGGATATATTAGATGAAAACGGGAATCTTAAATCCCTGGACACACTGAGAGACCAAGGCTTTAACCTAAACTGGTGGAATTATTTATTTATTTATTTATTTATTTATTTATTTATTTATTTATTTATTTATTTATTTTTAAATTTATATACTGCCCTTCTCCCTGAGGACTCAGGGTGGTGTACAGCCAGAATTAAAAAACATGAAATACAAATATTAAAAACAATTAAAATATATATAAATTTGGCCCAAAATTAAAAATACAAACCAATTAAAACATTTTAAATTTCTTCTTAAGCCAGCCCGGCTTGCTGGAAAAAGTGGGTTTTAAGGGCACGGCGGAAGGCACTAAGGTCTTGGATTCTCCTTATCTCTGGGGGCAACTGATTCCAGAAGGTAGGTGCCCCCACAGAGAAGGCCCTTCCCCTGGGGGTCACCAGCCTACATTGATTGGCTGATGGCACCCTGAGGAGGCCCTCTCTGTGGGAGCGCACGGGACGATGGGAGGTCGTCGGTAGCAGCAGGCGGTCTCGAAGATAGCTAGGCCCGATGCCATGGAGCACTTTAAAGGTGATAACCAACACCTTGAAGTGCACCCGGAAGACCATTAGGATCCAGTGCAGCTCGCGCAGGAGCGGTGTTACATGGGAGCGCCATGCTGCTCCCATCACTACCCGTGCTGCTGCATTCTGGACCAGTTGGAGCCTCCGGGTGTTCTTCAAGGGGAGCCCCATGTAGAGAGCATTGCAGTAGTCAAGGCGAGAGGTGACGAGGGCATGAGTGACTGTGCACAGGGAATCCCGATCTAGAAAGGGACACAACTGGCGAATCAGGCGAACCTGACAAAAGGTCCCCCTAGTTACAGCTGTCAGATGTTCCTCCAAGGACAGCTGCATATCCAGGAGGACTCCCAGATTGCGAGCCCTTTCTGTGGGGGCCAAAGACTCGCCCCCAATAGTCAGTGATGAACTACTTACAGATAAATTCAAGGTACCAGAAGGATAGGGCATAGAAGCAAAGTATAGAAATTTAGACAAAATTATGTTGGGGGTGGAAAAGAAAATGTTAACAAAAATATATAACCTTTTGTTAGATGAGGACAGGGCAGAGGATATACCCAGAAACCAGTTAAACATCTGGGAAAAAAACATTGGATATAGTTTAAATTTTAACGATTGGGAAGAGGCCTGGAACAGAAATTATAAAATGACTAAAGCAGCAACATACAGGGAAAATCATTATAAAATGCTCCACAGGTGGCACCTAGCGCCAGCCAGATTAGCGAAAATGTTCCCTAATGGTTCAGCAACTTGTTGGAAGTGTGGTAAGGATGTCGGCACCTTCAATCATATGTGGTGGACCTGCCAAAAGACAAAAAGGTTTTGGTCTAGGATTCGAAATTGGCTACAGAAAATAACTGAAGAGGAATTAGATTTATCCCCTGAAATATTTCTTTTGGGAATAATCAGGGATGGGTTTACCAAAGATAAAATTAAACTAATAATTCATATAACAACAGTGGCCAGATTAGTTTATGTGAAATTTTGGAAAGATAAACCCATACCACCAGAGGAAATACTAATAAACAAAATTTTAGAGTGCGCAGAAATGTCAAAATTAACGAATGAGCTAAATAACGATGAGAAATCAAGACACCATATAGTATGAGAAAAGTAGTACGAATGGTTAAACAACAGGATAAAATCATGATTTCAGGATATGTTTATTTCTTGCAAGTTAAGTTTGAAGCATACCTGATATATATTTTGTAAATATGTATAAACACTGCACCTCTGATTTTAGTAGAGACTTGATGCTTTTTGTAACTATAAAACTAATAAAGTATATATATATATATATATATATATATATATATATATATATATATATATATATATATATATATATATATATATATATATATATATATATATATATAAATTCTGGAGTGTGCTGAAATGAGTAAATTGACATTTGAAATTAGGGAACAGGAAGACAAACAATATTATTTGATATGGGATTTATTTTATCAATGGTTAGACAAGAAAGCATGGAAATGAAATATGAAATATGAAATGGATAAAATAATAAAATATATAAAGAGGGGTTCATTTCTCTTATGGAGGATAAGCTATTGTCAAATAATTGGTGAATGAGAATAATAATGTAATAAACTGTTAAATAAGAAAATGTTGGATAGAGGATTAAGCACAAAAGATTTGTAACTGATCAATACACTTTCTGTAATTGTAATGGATGATAATTGTTTTATGTTTTAAGTTTTGTTTAAAAATAAAAAAACTTTTTTCAAAAAAAAATTTAAAAAGGTTCTGACCAGTGATTGGATTCAAAAATTTTTACTACTGGTTCTGTGGGCCTGGCTTGGTGGGCATGGCAGGGGAAGGATACTGTAAGATCTCCATTCCCACGCCACTCCAGGGGAAGGTTACTGCAAAATCCCCATTTCCTCCCGATCAACTGGGACTTGGGAGGCAGAGAATAGATGGGGGCGGAACCAATCAGAGGTGGTATTTACCAGTTCTCCAGAACCTGCTGAATACCATCTCTGGTTCTGAGAATCAGCTGTGACAATCAGCTGTGCCGCACAATCATCGGAACATTTTTTTTTTTACTTTTTAAAACATTTTTTTACTACCTATTGCCTGAACCGGTATTTTTGTGTAAAGTGGGTTGGTTTGTTTTTGAGCTCTCTGTGACTCTGTGAGGTTCCTGCTTGTTGCAGGGGCCATTTTGTGTGAAGTCCAGCTGCTTTTGCATTGTGTGTGAATCAGTTGTGTAGCTTTTGTGTTATTTTTGTGTAAAGTGTGATAGTTGGTTTTCCCGGTCACATGACCACCAAGCCACACCCACCCAGTCACACAACCACCAAACCATGCCCACCCAGTCACATGACCACAAAGCCACGCCCACAAAGTCACACCCACAGTACCGGTAGGGAAAAACTTTGAATTTCACCACTGCTATGGATATTTACCCATGTAGTATGGCTGTATTACTATTGTCCTTCTCATCTTTTTCTACTACGTTCTCTTATTGGTATCATTATTATGATCACATTACTTCATCATTTGTATGCACACTAAGAGTTTATGCACGAGAGACAAATTCCTTGTGTGTCCAATCACATTTGGCCAATAAAGTATTCCCTATCCTATCCTATCCTATCCTATCCTATCCTATCCTATCCTTCTACAGTCCTGAGTCCTGTAGCCAGAACATTCACCAGATGTTCAGGAATTCCAACATTTAGTTTAGTCCCTGTAAACATGGGGGAACAACTGAGCCAGTATGGATTTCTATAATTTAAATCTCACCATATTTTTTATGTGAGAGACACTCTTTGTCTGACTCCTCTGATGACACCTTCCAGTATAGTTGACCCTCTGGCATAGCTCTCATTTTCCTCAGAGCACACAAGCACACAACCATGTCAAGATAGTGCCCCACAAGACTTCCGGTTTCCCTGTCTTCGGCGACGACGGTGCCTTTTGAAGCACCGCCAGCCCAGCCGCTTGTAGAGCCGCTTCGCGATCGAGAAGCGGCTTGAAAACTTCAAAATCCTCAGGATTCTTGGAGGAGAGGCAGCAGGGCACAGGTTGAGCCCCTGTAACCCCCCAGGGAATTGTTTCTGGGGAGGAAACAGGTGCGGCTCCCTCCCAACCTGCTGAGACTCCGGGCGGCGTGGGACGATTCTGCTTTTGCAGAACAAGCCGGCTGCAGGAAACTTCAAAAGAGAAAGGAAATAACCTAAACAAGCAGCGGAAATCTACTTGAACCCTGAAACTCGGAACTGCAAGTATTAGCACTTCGTTGATTTCTTAATCTGAAGGAAAAAAAAATGTGAATGAGTGAAAGTGACTTGAAAAAATATGGCGCTCAGCATTAGAGTGAACGAATCAGCGAGTGTGGATTGGTGAAGTCATCTTACTTTGTTACAAAGTTAATAAGTTGCTATAAAGTTGCTTCGGTTGCAACAACAGAAACAAGAGAAAAATTTCTCCCTTTTTAATACTTGACTTTGCATCACCACAGTTTTGATTTGATTAAATCTGGGGGACTTTTTTAGAAGTCTTTGTGGAGGTGGGAGAGGAAAAGAGACTTCCCTCTTCAGAAAAACTAGCTTACATGGCAGGATGGCCTCAAAGAAGCAGGAAGGCAAGCCACCAGGGGGGGGATCCCTCACATGTAAACATGAAACGCAGATTCCTTCTGCTCAACAGTTACAAACTCAGAAAAAAGATTTTGATATGGGAGATTTAAAAGAATTTATTTCAAAAATTTTGGATGATAAATTTCAAAAAGCCCAACAGGAAATAGATGATAAACTTCAAAAGTCTCAACAGGAAATTATGCAGGAAATGAAACAGAATCAAAATAAGGTGACCAAAAAAATATCAGATGTGGCGTCTGGCCTGGCAGAATTTATTATTAAAGTTGATTCAAAAGTGGATGAATTTAAATCAGAAGTCAATGTTAAGATGAAAGATAATGATCACAAATTTTTTGATGTTGATGATAAAATGCAGAGAGTTGAAAATGAAATTGTTATGATGCAATTCAGGGCAATGGAATTCGCTATACGGCTTCGAGGAATTAGAGAAGAGGACAGACAGGATTTGAGACAGGTCTGTGCTGAGGCCTTGGCTGTGATTCTAAAAATTAATCCTGATATGGTTTTTTACAAAATAGACAAAATTTACAGAGTGAATTCCTGGCTGGCCAGACAAAGACAATTGCCTAGAGATGTGGTCATATATTTTACGGATAGAGCAATAAGAAATGATATCCTGCAAAAATCTTTTCATACCTCTGTGCAAGTGGGGGGGTTCGCAAATTACAGTCTACAAAGAGTTACCACCTAAAATGTTGAAATCCAGAAAAGACTTTGGCTTTCTTGTTAAAGAATTGCAAAACTATCAGATACCATTTCGGTGGGATGCTCCAACTGGTATAATTCTGAGATATAAGGGAGAAAGATATCGTTTGAATACTGTGGAGAAGGCAGAGCAATTTTACACTAACATCTTTAAAGAAAGAACACCATCTCCACATACATCTACAGTTTTGGAGATTAAGGAGAGTGATAAGAAGCAACTTCAACAAGAACCGCAAGAACAGTCTAAGCAGGAACCAGAGGAATTGAAGGGCGCTGAAGGAGGTTTTTTGGATGAGCCTTTGTTGGAATCTTCTCCAATTCTGGAGCCGGTCTGGATGGCTGAAGTTAAGGATCAGCGTATAACCCGAGCAAAATCCAAGCAACTTAAAGAAAAACAACAACAGGAAAGACAAGATAAAAAGGGAGCTAAGAGTACTACACAATAGACTGGAGACATGGGGAATGCAGGATCGAAGATTCCAGAAGACATCCGGTTATTCTGCTCTTTGCTCCAGAAAGATAATGATGATGATTAAATGCTTATCTTGGAATGTGAATGGGTTGAACTCAGCACAGAAAAGGAAGAAATTATTTGCATATTTGAAACAATTTAATAATGATATAATTTGTTTACAAGAAACGCATATTACAGTTCAAGATCAAAACTATTTGAAAAATTCCAAATTAGGAATACACTTTATATCTTCAACTAACCAAAAAAAGAATGGTGTGGTTATTTATGTAAATAAAAAATTAACAGCCAAACTTATAGAAGCAGATCAAGATGGTAGGTTTGTCGCAATTGAACTACTTACAGCAAATGGCCAAATTCTTTTGATTGGAATTTATGCTCCCAATCAACAACAGGACCACTTTTACAAAATGCTACATACTAAAATACTACAATGGGATTATAGATCTATTTTAATTATGGGAGACTGGAATGGAGTAATTGATTCTAAATTAGATAAAAAGACTTTGGCGAAGTCAAGGATTAGACTACCACAGACTTTTTTTGATATGAAAGAAGACTTGGAAATAAAAGATATTTGGAGAATACACAATCCAAAAGAACTGGATTATACTTTTTTTTCTGATAGACATAGATCCTTCTCTAGGATTGATTTCATTTTGTTGTCAGATGATCTACTTGTCAGGACAAAAAGAACAAAGATTTTGCCAAGAACTTTGACTGACCATAGCCCAGTATGGATAGAAATTGAGATAAGTAAGACTGAGAGACGCTCTTGGAGATTAAATGAAAACTTGTTCAGATATGAAAAAAATATAATAGAACTTAAAAAGTACTTGAAAGAGTTTTTTGAAATGAATCTGAATAAAGGCACTCCAATGGAAATTGTGTGGGATGCAAGCAAGGCTTATATGAGAGGGGTGCTTATTTATATGAACTCTAAACACAGATTGATTCGACAAAAGAAAAGACTTGAATTGGAAGTAGAAATAAAGAATAAAGAACAGTTACTTATTAAAAATCCAACAGATGAAAGAATACGTGGTGTTATAAAACTTTTGAAAGATCAATTCCAAATGCTTATGGCAGAACAAGTTGCAACAAATTTACAATATGCGAAGCACAATACATTCTGCAATGCCAATAAACCGGGCAGGTGGTTGGCCTACACACTGAGGAAAAAACAGAGTATACGGACTATTGATAGTATCGATATTGGAGGGAAAGAAATTTTTCAACAGAAATTAATTAAAGAAGCTTTTCTCGACTACTACACTAAATTATATGCTAAAGAGGAGGTGCAGAATGGACTTATAGAAAAATATTTAGATAATAAAAGAATTATAAAAATTACTGACCAACAAAAGGAAAGAATGAATTATCCTATAACAGAGGAGGAGATAATAGCAGCAATTAAACAACTAAAAACAGCTAAAGCTCCTGGAACAGATGGTCTGACTGCAGTGTATTATAAAACTTTGCAGGCAGAAATTGTGGAACAACTCAGAGACTTATTTTGTAATATACAACAAGGGGGAAAAATACCCCCATCATGGACAACAGCTTATATTTCTTTGATACCAAAAGAGCAAGCAGGTCCTAAAAAACCGGAGAATTACAGACCAATATCTCTTCTGAATACGGATTATAAAATTTATGCAAAAGTATTAGCCAACAGGTTGATGCCAGTAATTCAAAAGGTGATTCATGATGATCAAGCGGGATTTATCGAGGGTAGATACATGAAGGACAATGTAAGGCAAGTAATAGATTTATTGGAATATCTTGAGAAGAATAAACAGATCCCTGCAGTGCTGGTTTTCTTGGATGCAGAGAAGGCCTTTGATAGAGTGGATTGGAATTTTCTATTAAAGACTTTAAAAAAGATGGACTTTGGGGACCAATTTATACAGGCGGTTTCAGCAATTTATCAAGAGCAAAAGGCACAGATTATTATCAATGGAAGTTTGACAACAGAGTTTAAAATCGAAAAAGGAACAAGACAGGGATGTCTGTTGTCCCCACTTCTATTTATTTTAACATTAGAAGTCTTGTTAAATACAATACGGGACTCTAATATCTTGAAAGGTATAATGATAAGGCAAGAGGACTACAGAATAAAGGCATTCGCAGATGATCTGGTTGTTACCCTAACACATCCAATGGAATCAATAATCCAGATGAAGGACATTATACAAGACTATGGTAAAGTTTCAGGTTTTAGACTGAACCAGAAAAAAACAAAGATGATAGTCAAAAATATGACTCAAGATCGTAAACACGAGCTTGAAAGAAGGGCAGGTTTTGAGATTATACCAAAGGTAAAATATCTAGGAGTTCAGGTTGCAGAATCAAACACAAAATTGTTTCAAAATAACTATGAGGTGTTGTGGCGAGAGGTGCAGAAAGATATGGAGACTTGGAAAAAACTGCAGCTGTCTCTACTTGGAAGAATAGCAGCAATTAAGATGAATATTTTGCCAAGATTTCTTTTTTTGTTTCAAATGATTCCGGTGCTTAATAGTGATAAACAATTGAAATTGTGGCAAACTGGAGTGAATAAGTTTGTCTGGAATGAGAAAAAGCCGAGAGTGAAAATGAAAATTATGTAAGAGGTTCCAGAAAGGGGAGGTCTTAAACTTCCAAACCTACAGTTATATTATGATGCAGCAGCTTTGACTTTAACAAGTGATTGGTTTGGAGGAAAAAAGACTGGAATATTGAACGCAGAAAGTTTTTATTTGGAATTTGGATGGCATGCCTACTTATTTTATGACAACAAAGTGGATAAAGTATTTAAAAGCCATATACCTAGAGATTCTTTGTTGAGAGTTTGGAAGAAGCACCGACTCAAATGGGATTATAAAATACCGCTATGGCTGGATCTTGGTCATACTTTGTGGAATACAAATATAATGTCACTTGGGGGGTTTTTATACAAAGAGGTTCTTTTTACAGATGCGGGCAGATGGCAGCTGAAGACATTACAGACATTGTTGGCTGAAGGGATTAATTTAACTTGGTTACAATATAATCAATTGCAATTGAGATGGAAAGAGGACCAAAAAACTGGTATTATGATGCATGAGGAAGAATTGGTTAGACACATAAAAGAGAAAGGTCCAATGCATACTAAAAGACTTTATAATGTTTTGTTAGAAAGGGATTCAGAAACTGAATTAGTTAAAGATTGTATGATTAAGTGGGCACAAAATTTTGAGGAACCAGTGATGTTGGAAACATGGGAAAAAATTTGGGTTCAGAACGTTAAATTTACACAGTCGCAGAATTTGAGGGAAAATTTTTATAAAATGTTTTATAGATGGCATTTAGACCCCAAAAAATTGTTGTGTATGTACCCTAATGTTCAGCCTAAATGTTGGAGATGTGATTGTTCAGATGCTACATATTATCATGTTTGGTGGACCTGTAGGAAAGTCAAGGCTTTTTGGATAAAAATTTGGTGGGTCATGCAGAATGTTTTGAAGAAAAAAATTCAATTTTCTCCACAATTGTTTTTATTGGGTATAGTTAAGGGTTTTACACTGGGTGAAACAAAATTGATATTGTACATGATAACAGCAGCAAGATTGTTGATAGGTAAATACTGGAAAAATGAAGCATTGCCCACGATCGAGGAATGGACTTTGAAGATGGCCAGTTTTGCAGAGATGGCGAAGATTTCAGCATATTTAAAAGATTGTTCACAAGAGACTTATGAATGCGAATGGAAAAAGTGGATAGATTATGTTCAGAACAAATATCAAACTAGGAAGTATCAAATAGCTTTTATTTGAAAATGTTATATTAAGATAGAAATATTTTAATGTAATGAAGATGAAAATTTATAAGGGGGAGGGAGGGGTTCAAGTTTTATATAAGTTTTATACAAAGGAGGATTTTTCCTTTTACCTGATATGAGTATATTGTGTGGAAGTCCGGGGGGAGGGGAGGGTTAGGGTGGGTTAGGGAGGTTGGGAAGTTTGGGGTGGGTTGAGGGGGGGGAAGGGGTGAATATATAATTGTAAAACTTTTGCAATTAAAAAAAAAAAAGATAGTGCCCCACAAATTATTAATATCACTGAGGAAATACAGGAATTAAAAAGAGAAAAGACAATGATTGGAAAAATTAGTGAAGGCAATAATATAACAGACAATCAACTTATTAAAAAGTATTTTCATAATTTTTATTCAAACTTGTATAAAAGACAGGACATTGATATGTTAAAAATAGATGAATACCTTTCAAGACAACAGTTACCTAAACTATGACAAACCCAGAGACAATTTATGAATGATCCAAAACTTCTGATATCTCAGAAGCTATTAAAAAAATGAGGCCAGGCAAGGCACCAGGCCCAGATGGTCTCACAAGTTAATGCTATAAGTGCTTCCAGGATGAACTTCTTCAACCACTAAAGCAGGGACCTCAGGGACCACTAAATTCATAATTTTAAATCCTGCGGACCACTAACACAAATCCAGTGTGCTGCTTGCTGAAGTGCCTGGGCTCCCAGTGATGGGATGGGGTCCTTCAGGCACTTAGTTTGGCCGCCTGTTTCTGTAACCTTAAACACTCAGAGAGCCATTTGGACCTGTTTCCCACAGAAAACAAAACACCTGGATCTCTCATCTCTCTCCCCCCCCCCACACTCTTTGTCTCTCTTTCTCTCTCTCCCCTCCCCCTCATTATATCTCTCTCATCTCTCTCTCCCCCTCTCTTCCTCTCTCTCTCCCATCTCTCTCCCCCTCTCTCATCTCTCTCACTCTCACTCTCTCATCTCTCCCCCCTCTTTCTCTTTCTCTCTCCCCTCTCTCTTTGTCTGTCTCTCTCATCTCTCATCTCTCTCACTCTCTCTCATCTCTCTTTCTCACTCTCTCTCATCTCTCTCCCCCCCTTTCTCTCTCACCTCTCTCCCCACCTCTCTCTCATCTCTCTCCCTCCTCATTCTCTCTCTCTCATCTCTCTCCCCACCTCTCCCCCTCTCTCTCTGTCACCCTCTCCCATCTCTCTTATTCTGATTCTCTGGTGTTCTCTGGGTCTCACGGGTGCTTTTTCAGCCTTTGTTATTGGTAGACACATCTTGGTCACTTGGGGAGACACCCAACCTGCTCTGCCCTGAGATACTTGCTTGACCCGGCTGCAACTGATGCTCTGTGTTGTAATGGGCTCCAGGAGCAGGAGTGGAAGCCATATCCCCTAATGTGAAGCACACTAAATTTAACTGCACTGCAATAGCAGGGGGAAGGCCATGGAGGTGCCAACCACAGCAGGGGAGAGAAACGGCCAGGTCAGGCCAGTGTCTCGGGGCTGAGAGGACTTTGGGGTGAATTTTATCCAAGGAATCAAAGCAATCTACACATCCCAAAATTGTTATAAATGGTGACTTAACTAACTCATGTGAAATTCAAAAGGGTACAAGACAAGGACGTCCTTTGTCCCTTTTGCTGTTTATCTTGGTTTTGGAAGTCCTGAATAGAAGTATTAGACAAGATGATAAAATAAGGGATATAAATACCCTGTTTCCCCCAAAATAAGACATCCCCTGATAATAAGCCCAACTGGGCTTTTGAGCGCATGGCAATAAGGCCAAGCGCTTATTTCAGGGTTCAACAAAATATAAGACAGGGTCTTATTTTCAGGGAAACACGGTATTAAGAAAGAAATTTATAAATTGAGGGCCTTTGCTGATGATGTGGTTATATTTTTACAGGACCCAAAAATAATATAGAATACTTGATGAGGAAACTGAATGAGTTTAGGGCTCTGTATATAAATAAACAGAAAACAACAATGCTGATCAAGAATATGCCTTCTCAGCAGTGGTGGGTTGCTCCTGGTTCACACCGGTTCACAAGAACCGATAGTAAAAATTTGTAGTAGTTTGGAGAACCGGTAATAACATTGGCTGGCCACACCCCCGAACCGGTCCCCAGCCCCGTTGCCGCTCGCTTACCCTGCCCACCTCGTCAGAGGCTTTTTTTTTTACTTTTAAAAGCATTTTTTCTACAACCTCTTCGGCCGAAAAAATGCTTTTAAAAGTAAAAAAAAAAGCCTCTTATGATCGCATGGCTCGGCTGGGATCATCAGAGGCTTCTGAAAGCATTTTTTCTTCAATCTCTTTGGCCAAAGAGGTTGTAGAAAAAAAAATGCCTTTAAAAGCCTCTGGCAATCCCAGCTGAGTTACCTGATCATCAGAGGCTCCTAAAAGCATTTTTTTCTGCAACCTCTTCAGCCAAAGAGGTTGTAGGAAAAAAAATGCCTTTAAAAGCCTCTGGCGATCCCAACTTTTAAAAGCATTTTTTTCTGCAACCTCTTAAGGTTGTAGAAAAAATGCTTTAAAAAGTAAAAAAAAAAGTTGGCCACACCCACAGTCACATTAACCCCCCACCAAGCCACACCCACAAAATAAGCCACGCCCACAGAACCAGTAGTAAAAAAATTTAGAACCCACCCCTGCTTCTCAGGATAGTGATATATTGAATAAAAAGCCAGGTTTTAGGGTTGAGAAAAAGGTGAAATATTTAGGGGTTATGTTGACAAATACAAATATAAAACTGTTTTTATAACTATGTCCCCTTTTGGAGAGACATAAAACAGGATTTACAAAGATGGGATAAATTGCATGTATCACTATTGGGTAGGATTTCTGTAATTAAGATGAATATTTTACCGGAGATGCTTTTTTTATTTCAAACATTACCAATACTTACAACTGATAATCCATTTAAACAATGGCAGACGGATATTTCAAGTTCATCGTTCTTTACTTCTTCCTCCTGCACATTTCTTTTTTCGGTTTGTCCCACCTTCGTGGCAGTCGCCATGACTGCCGCCCCCCACCACCGACTCACAGAGGGTTCTCTCCAACCTCGGAGGAACTTGCCTGTTCCTCTTGGTCGTCCGAGGTGCCCCTTTTCTCCCCCCGTCCTTGCAAGATGGGTTCAGTCCGAAGACGCATCGACGGCGGTTCGGCAGCCAGGGTTTTTGCGGGACTCATCAGAGCCCACTATTTCCCCAACTGTCTCACCGTGATGCCAAACCGGAATTCCAATTTCAATTTTTGTTAACTACACAAAATCCTGCTTCCTAGCAGTCAGATTTATTTATTTAGCTTATAAAACTAAGTATGAAAATCATCATATAAAAACACAAAAACAACATTGCTTCAGCAAAAATGTAGAAGTGCAGAAAATTGTAAATGAAAGCTCATTTACTATATATATTGCTTTTTATTTCTCTCATTTACTATTACTATTTGTCACTATTTAAAATGAAGGAAATTTTCTCTTGATATCAAAGAGTAGCAATAGTTTTTGTTATTGAAAAGACCAAGCATGTAGTTCCAAATGGATAATATTTGACTGACGGGAGTGAAAGTGTTTTCAACTTTCTAAGGAGTGAAATGAATACTTAACAGAACATGATAGTTGGGCAAAGAATTTGAGGAGGTAAAGCACACACAGAGAGAAATAAACTTTTATTGAGGGTACTATGACAATAGTAGCACCAAAATATTAATTAGGAATGTTCAATTTATTTATTTGTTTGTTGTTTGTTTATTTGCCTCTGGCTGGTTTACAAACATTAAAACAATAAAGCAGCAACAACAATAATGATAATGATGATGATGATGATGATAATAATAATAATAATAATAAGCTATATTTTTAATTGATATTTGATTTGATTTGATTTGATTTGATTTGATTTGATTTGATTTGATTTGAAAAATGTGCTATATTATCCATGCAGCAAGGAAAAAATGGAAAAAAATAGAAGGAATAGAACTGGGAAATGGAAACATAGTGAAAGCATTAGCAAAGGATGATGATTACAAATACCTAGTCATATTGGAAGCAGATAACATCTTGAATGGAAAAGTCAAAAAGTCAATGCAAAAGGAATACATCAAGAGGGTTTGCAAAATATTAAAATCAAAGCTGAATGCTGGAAACATAATTAAAGCCATTAACACATGGGCAGTTCCAGTGATACACTATTCAGCTGGAATCATCAACTGGACTTTGACTGGACTGGAAAACTTGGACTGGAAAATACGCAAACTTTTGAATATGTACCATGCTTTACATCCACGAAGTGACATCGACAGGTTGTACCTGCCAAGAAAAATAGAGGGCATGTGAATGCAGCAAAATCATACAAACTGATTACAAAGCTAGACACAACCGAGTTTCTAAATTAATCCACTGGTCATTATTTATTTATTCATTCATTCATTCATTCATTCATTCATTCATTCATTCATTTATTTATTGGTTCAATTTATATGCTACCCTTTTCCGGAGACTCAGGGTGGCTTACAATGCGTTAAGCAATAGCCTTCATACTTTTGTATGCTTAGTAGGGCTTTCGGGGGCCCCTAAGCGGTGTTCTTTTTTATACAAAGTCAGCTTATTGCCCCCACAAACTGGGTCCTCATTTTACCTACCTCAAAAGGATGGAAGGCTGAGTCAACCTTGAGCCTGGTGAGATTTGAACTTGCAGTAATTGCAGGCAGCTGGTGTTACTTAACAGTGCTTTAGTCTGCTGCGCCACCAAGGCTCTTATGTAAAAAATACGACTTACCTGTATCCAAAAAGTCATGGGAACATAAAGTGGAAAAAGTTATAGAAAATGAGAAGGTGAAGATCTTGTGGGACTTTTGAATACAGACAGATCATCATTTGGAACACAACATGCCAGATATCACAGTTGTCAAAAACCGAAACGTACAATTTATTGACATTGCGGTATCAGGAGATGCCATAGTTGAAGAAAAAGAACTGGAAAAAATATCACGAAATATCGCAACCCGGCCATTGAAATATGCAGTTATGGATGAAACATGTAACAGTGATACCCATTGTCATTGGGGCACTTGGTACCATGTCCAAGAATTTTATAAAATACATCAACAAATTGCAGCTTCCTGCAATAACACCAGCAGAACTGCAAAAAACTGTGCTACTTGGAACATAGTACATTTTAAGAAGGTACTTTGTTGATACCTAGGAAGCTGGCAGCAACCCATATCAACCATTAGCACCAGTCAATGGTATTTGTGATGCATTTTTGAATGTTCAGCTGACTGAGTTTCATGTTTAATGAATAAAGTATACAATAATAATAATACTTTTGCTAGTATCTTATAAACACACAATTAGTTTACATTTACAAGAGCATAAAACATTCTTCTGTGTTGCATGGATCCCGAACACCTTTGGAGTCACAGGCATATCTGGAATTTTGAAAGCATGATTAGAGACATTACTAGAAATTAATGGCTGTGGTCAGGGCCGGATTTAGATTGGAAGATGCCCTAGGCTATTCCACTTATGAGGCCCTTTCACCAGTGGTGGGATTCAATTTTTTAACAACAGGTTCTGTGGGCGTGGCTTAGTTGGGGGTGTGGCTTGGCAATCATGTGACTGGGTGGGCATGGCTAGCTGGTCACGTGACTGTGTAGGCGTGGGTAGCTCGTCATGTGACCGGGTGGGCGTGGCTGTGTGCATAGACTTTTTTCAGAGGGCTGAAAAAAGTCATTTCTGACTGGGCCTCACACTTTTGACCTGTCCTCACTCTTATGACCATCCTCACATTTATGCCCGTGCAGCTTTCTTGGTGACAAGATAGGGCAAAAACGTAAAATGTGAGGACAGTCGTAAGTTTGAGGACTGGTCAAAAGTGCGAGGACCAGTCAAAAATAACTTTTTCAGCCCTCTGAGTAGTCCATATGCATAAAAGGATACAGCAATAGAGAGGGATGAAGGAAGGGAAGGGAAATTAGAGTAGGAGAGAGAGGGAGGAAGAGAGGAGGAGAAGGAGAAAGGAAGAGGAAGTAGGGAGGAGAAGAAGAGGGGGAGGAAGAGAAAGTAAGAAGGAAAGAAAAGAGAGGTGGTAGGTTTGAGGAGAAAGATTGCTGTACAATAAAAAAGATGAAAGGGAAGAAAGCCAACCCCCCAAAAATATAAAGATATTAAGATAAAGAATGAACTGTTAAACTTTAAAGAATAAAAGAGAACAAATATGAATAAATAACAATAATTAGAAACACACATACAAACATACAATGTATTTTCTTTGAACAGAGTATTTGGCCGGTTCACAAATTTAAACAGTGTTTAGTCATTTCAATTAAATTTACAATTTCTATATTTCCTTTTTGCCATATTTATTCATCTATTTTTGTAAAAAACCAATATTACCCTCATCCTCATCCTCATCTCTAATCTTAATCAAATTCAATTTTTCCCTTCTATTCTATATTTTACCCCTTCCCATTGTCATCTATTTTTATATCCATCCTCACATTGGTTAATTATGTAATATTACAGTTGTTTAATATGAATTCAACATTTTAATATAAATCAATTAGTTATATAACTACCTTTTTTGTATATTAATCAATATGAACATGAATATTCCAATTATTTCCATGCAATCCAATTTCTTACAAATCAATTAATTATATTTACCAATAATAATAAACCAAATAATTTCCCCCATATATTCCTCCAAACCACAACTTAACCATTTCTGCTTTCAACACAATATACAATTAATAGTATCTCAATTATTACAATTCCCTAGTTAAACAGAGCTTTTTTTCTTTTGTGTTTTAAAATCTCCTCTTTTTCCCTAAATTTCCTGTTGTTTGCACCTACCTTTTTTGGTGAGGAAAAAGAAATCTGCCTGCCTAATTTTCCAACGTGCAAAGCCAACAGTCTGCTTTACTTTCTCTTTCGTTTTTCAGTATAGCTAGGGGGGGGAAATCAGCACTCTTTGCAAGCAAGGAGCAGATCCGTGAGCAAAACAGCTGAGAGCAAATCAGCTGGGGGTCGGGAGCCGATCTAAGCAAGGGCTAATTAGCCTATGCTGAAGCTCCGGGGGCCAATAAAATTACAAAAAAAACACTGAACCCTTTGTTAAATTGCTGGCTCCCCCGCCCCTCGCCCACCACTATTTATTTATTTTTATTTTTATTTTTTTAAATTTGATTTATATGCCGCCCTTCTCCGGAGACTCAGGGCGGCTTACAATGCGTTAAGCAATAGCCTTCATTCTTTTGTATATTTTATACAAAGTCAGCTTATTGCCCCCACAACTGGGTCCTCATTTCACCTACCTTAGAAAGGATGGAAGGCTGAGTCAACCTTGAGCCTTGGAGAGATTCGAACCAGCAGAAATTGCAGGCAGCTGTGTTAATAACAGGGTGCATTAAACCACTGTACCATCAAGGCTCTTGATTTATTTATTTATTATTTATTTATTATTTATTGGCAATAAATAGTGGTGCGGAGGGGCGGGGCAAGCCAGCAATTTAACAAAGGGTTCGGCTGCAGCACTGGCTCTAGGGCGGCCCTTTGAAGCCCCGCGGCAAGAATTTGAAGTTTTTTTTTCCTCCAGCCATCGGAGGCAGCAATAGATGGGGAGTGGGTGGGGTAAGCGAACAGCAGAGAGGGAGGGTGAGTGAAGGTGGGGAAGCTGCTTTCTCCATCCTGCTCTCTTGCATCCGGAGCCCACGTGGATCCCAGGCAGCGGAACTCAGGCTAGGGAAGGGGTGGGCAATTGTGGCTCTTTTACAACCTGTGGCCTTCAACTCCCAGAATTCCTCAGACAGCCAAGCTGCATCAGGAATTCTGGAAGTTGAAGTCCACAGGTTGTAAAAGAGCCACAATTGCCCACCCCTGGCTACGGTAGGCTGGCGCCGCGCGGGTGGGAGGCGAGGGGCGGGCGAGCCAGCAATTTAACAAAGGGCTCGGGCGAACCCCCTAGAACCCCCAGAATCCCACCACTGTGTAGGCCCCTCTTGATCTTGAGGCCCTAGGCTGAAGCCTAGTTAACCTATAGGAAAATCCGGCCCTGGCTGTGGTGAACAATGCTAGTCTCAAAATAACCATTTATCAGAAAAGGATTTTCCCTACCACCCTTATAGCTTCCCACTTGATCCTTATCAGATCAGGTGATATTTATCGGTGGAGAAGTAAAATGCCTGTGGGGTCTGTGTGGGATAAGAAATGCAATTTATGCTTAAAGCTGGAGTTTTCTTACAAATAAAACCTCATTCAGTCAAACTTTACTGCTGATAATTTCATGAACATGTCTGTATAGTTTTATGAGAAATGATATACAAGTAGTATGCTACTGACATCTTCCAGGATAGTTTGTCCGCTTTCCAGTCATACTTACAACCTTGGATTTTCCTAAAGTTCTTCCATTCAACTTCCCACTAGGTCTTTTTTTGAGATCAGAGAAGGGTAATTATGTGCTGCCACCTAGCTGGATACAATGGCATGGTAAACTAATTAAAAAAACTAAAATTGGGGGTGGCAATGACCCTTATAGGCATCAAGAGATATATTGCTATCTCCAGCAGTGGTCCTAGGCACAAAATTGGGGAGTCAAATTATGTACACTAAGCCTTGCATAAAAAAACATGCAGCCGTGCAAATATTTTAAAATAAAAACAACCCAATATTTTCAAAGACAACCTTCTTACCTCAAAGATATATATTTGCAAAACTCAAACAAAATTATTTGGAACAATAGAACTGAGTTATTTGGCAAGCTCTCAGGATTGGAAATTCCAGAAAATCAATGCTGTCATATGGTCACGGGTTGGGGGAAGCCAAAAGCCAAGTAAATTCTGACAAAATAATGATTTATAATTACTCATGAGAAATTTTTATCTCAAAACCAATCCTTAACATTTCATGTTTTCTCCACACACACATATATTTACTTCCATATATAACTCATTATGTTATATATCTATTTTTATGTGTATATCAGATATGAAATGTTTACTATTTTTTTGTAATTGCAGTATCTGATGTTGAGATAATAATAATATCTGTGGCATGCAGAATTATTCAGATCCCATCATCATAACTGTCCTTGATTTCTAGTCTACTTCTATTTGAAATTATCAAAGGTTCCATGAATCTTATTGAATACACAGAATGACAACAACAGTCCTTGCCCTATAACCTGTAATAGTCAAAATCCCCTATCACAAGTATATGAGACAGAAATATGACTGTCATGAAGGAAACAGTAAAAAAAAAATGGAATTGTTAGGAGAATATAAGGAAGACTACCAAGAACAAATGGCTATCAGGAACTATTATTTTAAAAAAGCTTAAAGAAAGAGGATTTTGAGCATGATCCAACTAGTCACAACCACTGTAAAAAATTCATTGTGTGGAAAGCAGATAATTTGAGTAAGTTCTACACATTTCTTTTCTAAGAAATAAGTCTTAGAAGTATATATAATACTATAACCTAAAAATACATGGATGCTCACAGGAGTTTTCCAGGATGAGCCATGTTGGTGCAGTGGTTAGAATGCTTTACTGGAGGAAGGAATAGATTTAAAACAAAATCGATTGGATAAATTATTAGAATCTAAAGAAGGGAAATTAATTTCAAAAATTTATAAATATTTACTCGAATACGATTTGGCAGAAGAGTTGGTCAAAGGGAAGATGATAGCCTGGGCGAGGAACATAGGGCATAATATACAACTGGAAGATTGGGAAAGAGCATGGGAATATAATTATAGCATGACAAAATCGGTAGCCTACAAAGAAAATCACTAGAAAATGTGGTACCGATGGTATCTGCCACCCGCAAGGTTAGCAAAAATGTATCCAAATGTGAATCCGGCCTGTTGGAAATGTAAAAAAGCGCAGGGAACTTTTTACCATGCTTGGTGGCTTTGCCCAGAAATTAAAAAATACTGGAAAAAAATAAAAACATGGATATTAGAAATAACAAATTACGAAATTGAATTAACACCTGAAGTTTTTTTACTCGGTATGATTAATAAGAATATTAGAAAGGACATAAAATACTTAATACTCCACATTATAACAGCGGCTAGATTAGCGTTGGCACAACTTTGGAAAATAGATCATTTGCCAACTGATCAGGAAGTAATACAGAAAATCTCTGTATGCGCAGAGATGGATAAATTAACCCTAAAATTACAGGATAAGGAAGATTCAAAATACTTTAAAATATGGAATAGCTGGTACCAGTGGATAAGTCAGAGAGAGGGAATGGTTAGAGATGAAAGTTAGGAGAAATCAATGTAAATAAACAACTGCACTGTCAGAGAGATATAGAAGGAAATAAGTCACTGTGCGTATGTATATATGTATATATAACATTAGAAAGTAGTTAATAGATGAAGTTGAGCATTATATATGTATCGTATATGTATATGTAATTTGTGTGTTTGATTAAGAGAAACTTGTCAATTTTTCTTATAATTGTTTTAAATGTCTTTTTTTAAATACGAATAACGTTTGTTTAAAAAAAAAAAAGAATGCTTTACTGCAGGCTACTTCTGCTGATTACCCTCTGCTTGCAGTTCGGCAATTCGATTCTCACCGGCTCAGG
Organism: Arizona elegans; assembly: GCA_022577455.1. Lineage (NCBI taxonomy): Eukaryota > Metazoa > Chordata > Lepidosauria > Squamata > Colubridae > Arizona > Arizona elegans. Next base: position 44,088,185 of record JAKOOJ010000006.1, read on the forward strand.
GTTGACTCAGCCTTCCATCCTTCCAAGGTTGGTAAAATGAGGACCCAGATTGTTGGAGGCAATATGCTGACTCTGTAAACTGCTTAGAGAGGGCTGTAAAACACTATGAAGCGCTAAGTGCTATTGCTATGTTAGTATAATTTGCATGCATAGATTATGCTCTGTCCACTTTTCTTAGAAGTGTGGTACTGGATTTTTTGGCAGCACTACATTTTCACCACTTGACAACTTCACATTATTTATCAGGAAAAACCCCAAGGTTCTAGAAAGAAACATGGAAAGAAAGCTCATATGCCTTACATCACATCTGATTTTGGCTCTCTAAACTCTCTAAGCCCAATATTTATTGTCATAGCTTTGAAGAATGCACATTTCTCAGTGATTCTAGGCATTATACAATATAAAAATGTCAGAACAATAACAAAATAATTTTTGTTATTATATTTGGTATAAACTCGCTAAGGTTTCAGAGTATTGTCTTTCAATCTTTCCTGTACATGCTACAGGTTGGCTGTAACACTGAGCTCCATTTTGAAAATGTGATGAGCATCCCTAAATAATAGCAATGACATTTGTAGAAAGTATCTTTTGCAGGGAAAGTAGCAAAATATAGATATGCATGGTTGGGTTTTGAATTCCACTGATTTTTATAGTTGCAGACAACTTTAACACAATGTATAAATGTTATACTGCACTATAATGGAAGTTTTATTCCTAGAACTGTAGGATCAGTCAGCAAATTCCCAGTCAACAAATTTGTCAGGTTTTATAGCATGGCTTTAATTAATTCAGTTTTCTGTCCCATATGCAAAACCTAGAAATTCTGTTATGCCTATAAATCAGTCAATCTTACAAGAAGGGCATACCATACGAAAGATAGAGAAAATAGTGTTTATTTGCAATTCATTTCTGTTTTATATTAAGATGTTTAATGTGATTAGAACTGAGATTAACTTTTATTCTCCCACACAGACTGAAGGATCATAATTTCAGACTATAGGCTTCAGTCCAAAATAATCTGATCTGGGAATAAATCTCTCTGGAATTGAACAGGCTATACTTCACAGGATTGCACTGTCAAGACTGCCATCCCAATGTATTTTATTTATTTATTTTATTCATTTAAATTTCTATACCGCCCTTCTCCCGAAGGACTCAGGGCGGTGAACAGCCAGAAGATAAAACACAGAGATACAAAATTTAAAATAAATTAAAACGAATGAAATAATTTAGGCTGAATTTTAAAATACCCCATAATTAAACAGATTAAAATTTATGTTTAAAATTTAAATTTAAAAAGGAGAAGATTTAGGCCAGGCCAGCTTGATGAAATAAAAACGTTTTAAGTGCGCGACGGAAGGTGCGAAGATCCGGGATCCTCCGTATCTCCGGGGGGAGCTCGTTCCAGATCGTAGGTGCCCCCACAGAGAAGGCTCTCCCCCTAGGGGCCGCCAGTCGACATTGTTTGGCCGATGGCACCCGGAGGAGCCCCTCTCTATGGGAGTGTACTGGCCGGTGGGAGGCTATTGGTGGTAGCAGGTGGTCCCGTAGGTAACCAGGTCCTAAGCCATGGAGCACTTTAAAGGTGGTAACCAAAACCTTGAAGCGCACTCAGAAGACCACCGGGAGCCAGTGCAGCTCGCGCAGGAGAGGTGTTACATGGGAGCTCCATGTTGCTCCCATAACCACCTGCGCGGCCGCACTCTGTGCCAGTTGGAGCCTCCGAGTGCACCTCAAGGGGAGCCCCATGTAGAGAGCATGACAATAGTCCAGACGAGAGGTGACGAGGGCATGAGTGACTGTGTGTAGGGAGTCCCGATCTAGAAAGGGATGCAACTGGCGGATCAGGCGAACCTGATGCATTGGTTTACACATCACATTAAACCAGAGCTTTTTTAAAAAACAGTTTGTTGAAGATACCACTGTGGTGTCAGTTGTTCATGCAATAATCCAAATCACAATGGAAATGTCCGTACATTATACTAAACTAGAAACAAAGAAATCACATTATGGCTTAATCAAATCAGCCAAGGAAGAGAATTGTCTGTGAATTTTGCAAGCTAGGAACTTACATTCTCACTGACATCTTAATTATGGTGAATTTTTAGAGGCATCTTTTCTGTTTATACCAGCACTTTAATTAGAAAGATAAGAGAACAAGGCAAAACAATAAATCTACTAGTGCTCTTTACATGTCGTGCACTTGGAACCATGTTTAATATTGGAAACTGCACACACAGACACGCACACACATGCATGCACACGCACACAAATATGGTGTTTCATTACACTAATAGGAAAGCAAGCTCATTAGCTATAACCTTTATGCTTACTCTTTGCACTCTCCCCAAAGGCAGCCTCCCAATTCCTTGAGATATTTAAAACGGGAATAGGAAATAAATTATACAATTACTTAGCCCATTATACAATTAGCTCACCATAGAGATGGAAATCAATCTGTCTTCAAAAACATTGCTCTGCAAGGGGGATGGCAAGGTTTATCAAATACTTATTTTTACAAACTGATCTTTTTACAAATAATTCCATCACTATTCATAGGATAGGATAGGATAGGATAGGATAGGATAGGATAGGATAGGATAGGAATAGAATAATTGGAAAGAAACTTGGAGGTCTTCTAGTCCAACCCCCTGCTTAGGCAGAAAACACTATACCACTTCAGACAAGTGGTTATCCAATCTCTTCTTAAAAACTTCCAGTGTTGGAGCAATCCTTGATTAGTTTCTACCCATTGCTTCTTGTCCTACCCTCAGGTGCTTTGGAGAATATTCTTTTTCAGTCTGTGTCCTGCCAGACACATATTTAAAAGTACATTTAGTCCTTTAGAAACTGATGTTTGGCTTTTATTTTTTTTTCTCTTCCTGATCTTTTCAACTTCTTTCTTTAGGAAATATTTTTATTGGTATTTAACTACTTGTAAACAGGATTGCATCTACAGAAATGAATGTGTAATGGCCATTAAGGGATAACAACAACTTCCTATTTTAAATCTTATTTATTCAATTATTTTAATTCTTTAAAAACAAAAAGAATGGTTTTTTTCCTTAAAAAGTAACAGATTTCTGACAAAAGCAAAAAGTAACAGGATTTTTGTACAACCAACAAGAGGTGATGAGATCTTCTCCCAGCTGAGAGCAGACTGTCAAAGCTGAAATGCTGCTGACTCCTTCATACATCATACATCATACTTAAGCGGTCAGTAGAGGGGGCGTGCATAAGTGCACTAATGTGCCTATCGTCCCTGTCATTGCTTTTTTTCTTTTATTCTTGTTCTCATTTTTGTTTGACAAATTCTAATAAATAAATAAATGTGGGAATAAAAATATCTTATATTTGGATTTTTTTTTCAGGAAAACCAATGAGGAGTTTTCCACCATTTGAACTAACATCCGCATGACCTGTGGATTTAGATAGGCAAACTTTTGGTTGTGGAATTCCTACACATAAAGGTCAGTACGGAATCTTGTTTAAAAGGATATGTGGAAGAATAACTGGCATCAGAAATTGCTTCTTGAAACAGATTACAGTATATTTAAGCAAACACGTTTTCTGATCTTCATTTCTGGCTACAAGTAAAAGGGAGGTACCACTTTTAGGCTCTTATTGAAATCAAGATGATGTTCATCTTTGCTGGACAAAAACTTCATCCTTGTATTGCATTTCATTCCCCCATAAAAACATCAGTGCTCAGAGCATTCTGCAATTTCCTTTCCTAGCGTGGCTCATGGAACCTGGCACGAGCTTCATCGAGCTTCATCGTGCCAGGTTCCATGAGCACTTCAACAAGCTCTTGCCTTGTTTCCAATCATTTTGCATGGGCAGAAGTTTGAACTGAAAGTAGACAACGATTCTCTTTCTCAAACCACTAGCAGAGGTACTGAAGTGGAAAGCCCCACCAAAGCAACTTGCTCCTGCCTCACCTATAGCTGTCAGTATCCCAAGTCCTTGACTCTGATTGGAGGAAAATTCTTACTTCCTCAGTAAAACTCTAATCATTTTGTACCATTTGGATCAATGCACTATTGTTTCCCCTGCACTCCTCCAAAAGGTTACAATAGGTTACAAAAGGTTACAATAAGACAGTTCCGGGGTTAAATTAGGATTAGTGGAGGGAAAAATAGATGGTTAGGGAAAAGAAGTTGGCAGGAAAGCAGGAAGGGTTGAGAATCCAGAAAACTAAAAATGTGCAGGGGAAAGATCACCTGGTTGTAGGGGATTCCAGAAGCGGATAGATCGTCTGCACCAGTTCTGCCTTTGGGCCTTGCTTGTTTAATTGTTCTGATGGGTATGTGGGGGATCTCTACCGAGGAAGTTGCTGAAAAATCCTTAGGAATGTCGACGTCCAAATTATCGAATGCGGCGTGTAGGCTGAAGCCCTCGCCTTCCGCGGTAAAAACGGCTAGACTCGAGATGAGCCGCTTCTCGGCTTCCCGGAGGGAGAAGTGGCAGACGGGGCTGATTTTTCAGCTTCTACCACATCTAGAAGTAGAGCCTTCTCTTCACTCAGACAGGCCCCCTCTCAGCAGGCCTGGGCCAGCTGGATGGAAACGCCAAGCAAAGAAGCGTCAGCTTTGCGCCGACTTAAGCAAGTGAATAACTAAAAGAAGTAAATGCGGACAAATCAAAGGAGTTTCATTCCCTTTGGCTGATTGAACATTAAGAGTTTTTCCGAAAACTATCGACACTTTCACTTCCCTTTCTTGTCTTGCCACGATCGCTCTCACGGGTCAGATTGATGTTGGGAGTTTTGAGAGGCCCCTGGGAACAGGATGAGGAGCAACAGAATACTAATTACGAGATTCAGCATTTGGCCATTTGAGGGCGACCCTGTTTTTTATTCAACAAACTGGGGTGGGGGAGAGCCAGATCTAACCCTGCCGAGCCCACAGAGAGGATGACGGACCTAGAGGCTGTTCCTCCGGCGCGGTGGGCTCAGAGGCGGCCAGGCAGCGCTCGGAGCGTGGCGGCTTGATGCGCCGACAATAGTGGGCCATTCTGTGGCGGGGACCGAAGAGTCACCGCCTGCCCTGAGGCCACGTTAAGGGTGGCTCTGTAAGACGAGGGGAGAATGGATACTGCAAAACAAAACGCGCCCGCCAATTACCCGGTTCGCCCGGGAGGCGGAAAAAGAAAGGCGAGTGCGGAGCGGAGGAAATTGGTCCTCAGAATGGAGCCTTTCCGGCGGAGCAAAAGGCACCTGAGGGCATTCCGGACTGACGCTCTGTTGACCCAAATCGTCCTCTGCCGGCCGCCTTCTCCTTTCAGGCCTCGGCACTCGGGACGGGCGGGAGCGGAGATCAGGGCTCCTCTGGCCGCTCCCTTGAGTGGGATCGAGGAAGAGGAAAACGCGCAGAGCAAACCCGCCTCTGCGGGGCCCTTCTACTGGCAACCGGGCTGCCTCTCGCAAATAAAATTCCCTCGGCAGGCAGCGATTGGTCTCCCGACTTATTCGCCCTTCGGGAGGAATTGACGCTTGCCGCCCGATCCCGCCCTTCCTTAGGGAACGTCTCCCTCCTCCCACCTCTGCCTCTCCTCTGGAGGAGGAAACCGCCACGGTGGAATCGCCTCGTCCTTAAGAGTTCTATTGAAATGGACTTCGACGTTCAAGTTTCACTTTTTAGCCGGATCACAGTGGTTGAGTTTTGGACTTTGCAGTCCAAGGTTTATAGGGGCTTTTTAAAACCCCTTCCCCGCACAGATAGGTGCCAAATGTTGCTACAACGGAAAGAACTTCAGACTTTTCCAGGGCAGAGGAAGGCAGGGCGTTTAGGAGATGAAACCAAGCGCCAGCGAAACCGCGGCGTGAAAGTATCCCGCGGAGAGAAGCGGCTGGGAATCACTGCGGGCTGCGCATGGAGCAGCTGGGGTAGAGGAATCGAGAGGAGAGCTCTTTGGGGACGAGCCTCCTTGGGGATTGTCTTTCAGGGAAGCGGGCGCGGTGTTCCCCTTCCTTCGCTTCTCTACTTCGCCGCGAAACAGTTTTGCTGCCACGGCACCGGAACGCTGCTCTCCTATTAGCATTTCAAACAGTCATCCAGATGTTTATTACAGTAAAAGAGGGCGAGTGCACAAGAGAGATTCCAATTATAAATCCTTATATTTTTAAATACGAACTGTAAGTGATTCAAGTAGGTATCTTTGTAAAAAAAAATTTGACACGCTCCGAGAGAGAGGTTCAGTGAGAAGAAAACCAGGTCTGGAATTTTTCCCTTGTCCCAAACCTGGATTTCAACCATAGTTTCCTTGCTCCTTGCTGCTCTCTCTGCCTGCTTTTCTCTTTGGAAGGTAGCGGGGAAACTTGCCCGATAAAAATAACTGCAGAGCAAATTTGCAATCTTTGGCACTGATCCTGACCGTCTGAGGAAAATACTCAGCGACCTTCAGTTCCTAATCCATAATGTTTCCCAGATAGTCGCTTTGAAACAAGATGTCATTGACCCTATTATAGTTTTTTTTTTTAATGAACTTGCGCATCGAGGAAGCTAGCTGGAATTACCCATCAGTTCCTCACAGTGCCTAAATTGTTTCTGATCTCGGGTCGCTTTGGTTCTTGCATAACAGCAGCGAAAACGTGTAGATCAAAAAGATAGAGTTATTTTAGAAAAAGTGAAAGGCTTTTCCCAGTTACCCAACTTTAATCTTTAGGCAGGGAGCCTTGGCCTCTGTCTCAGGGGTGAATAAATTCTATAGCTGGGTTCCAAATCCCCCAGTTTGATTATTTCAGTGAAGGCACCGTTTTGTGCCAATTATGTTCGTTTTTAATCTTAGGTAGATCCGGATTTGCTTTGAGGAAGGAAGGAAGGAAGGAAGGAAGGAAGGAAGGAAGGAAGGAAGGAAGGGTTATGAAGATCTGTGTTTTATAATTCCTACCCACAGGAATTATAAAACATATTACCAACAAATTACATATTACCAACACATCACAAAATCAAAATAATGTGCTGATTTGGATGACCCGCCAAGTTTTCCCCTATCAATTTGTCGGCTGCTTTATCCTCTTACTTGTAAATGGTTTTTTGTCTAGATAAATATTAGTGTATGAACCTTTACGGTCTGTATGTGCATTCTGAAGTTAAGGATGCAATTCTAAACGTAGTGCCCAAGAAATAACTATGATCGATTTCTGAATGAGTACATGCGGGTTTGTACTCTGAATTACTGAATTTCAGTCGCTGAATTTCAGCGACTGAAAGTAATCCAGTGATTCATTCAAAAATCTAAGTCTCAACAATTTATTTCTTAAAATTAATAATGGGAAGCTATCTTGAATATTGCAATTAAACTTGTAAGCAAAATATAATTGAAGCAAACAAGTTTCTACGTTAATCAATGCAGTCGAGATATGTTGTACTGTACATGGGATAATCCTACCCATTCCTTGTAGCATTCGGGGAGAGGGGGGTTGTGTTTTCCTTTTCATGGAAAAAGTGATTTAGTTCTTCTTGCTAGTTGCAGCAAGAAGGATGTCCAGGAAAGCCACCCAACTTGGTTCAACCTGTACCATTCCCCTTCTCTACGATCCAGGCCGCATTTTTCCTTGGGCTGAAGCCAGAGGCTGCCCAGCCTCTGGCATGAGCCAATCAGAGGGCGCCTTACAGCACGTGGAGGAGAGGGAATTAAGAGCTAAGCGATTGCAGCGCAGTCACTACCCTGGTTTTTCGTGTCCTGGGCAGGAAGAGGGGCGAGCCTCAGCTGCTGCTTAGTGGGGGGAGGGGTACCAGCCCCAGTCAAACTTCAACCCCCGCACGGCCCGGGAGAGTGCAAGCAAGCCAAAGCCATGAGCAGCCAATACCAAGAAGAGAGTTGCTCCGAGAGGCCCGAATGCAAAAGTAAATCGCCAACTTTGCTCTCCTCCTATTGCATCGACAGCATCCTGGGCAGGAGAAGCCCTTGCAAGATGCGGCTGCTAGGAGCAGCTCCTAATCTGCCGCCTCTGGCCAACCGGACGGAGCCGGACAAGGCCGGGCAAGGTGAGAATGGTGGAATGAGGGTGGAAAAGGGAGGGAACATAGCTTCGAAGAAAAGAAAGGCAGATCCCTGTCTTGCCCGCAGTCCTGAATATCACCTGATCCCTTCCACTCCACCCTTGGGCCAGGGATTGTATAGGGAGAAGGCGCTTCTACTGTAAGTAACTGGGTCCCAAACTCGGGCAGTCCCAAATTGACAGTTGAAGGCCGAATCACGTTCCGAAGAACTCCGCTCCACATGTGCCCTATTTTAGTGTCTCTCTCTCTCTCTCTCTCTCTCTCTCTCTCTCTCTCTCTCTCTCTCTCTCTCTCTCTCTCTCTCTCTCTCTCTCTCTCTCTCTCTCTCTCTCTCTCTCTCTCTCTCTCTCTCTCTCTCTCGCTACTCAGGGAGAAGGCGGAACCGGGGGGGGGGGGCTGGATGCAAAATCGAGGGTCTCTTTTTCTGCTCTCCTCACTTTACGGATTTGTACGGGTGGCGGTGTGTTGGCAAATGTTAACCATTGTCAAGAGTTCTGTGCCGGTATTTTCTCCAACTTGGCAGCGCCTTTGCCTGCCAGGCCTAGATTAAAGGACATCTGGGTGACGGCGGGGGGCACTCCAGTTCAATGTCTAAATCTTGTAGGAAATTAGATGTTTCGTTCTGATTTTCCTCATGAAGGGAGAGAGGAAGAGAATTCGGCTTCTTCTAAACCACTTTCTCTCCGGCCTGGAATTTCAGGTGGGTCAAAGGCCATTTCTTTGCTACCTCCAAAGAAATGTGGAAATTAATTTGACAGAACCCCATAGGTGTCAGATGCCAGCTGGAGGAGGGAGACTCCCTTTAGTTGGTATTTGAAGGTAATAATCTTTGAAACCAAAATGAGGTTGGGAGATGTTCTCCGGCAATGTTGTTTGCTGCTGCTTCTTTCAAATATAAGCTTATGAACAAAACGGACTTTGTCTGTTATTATAGAAACGGGGGATTGCCTGGATTCTAACGGAATTCCTTTGGGTTCTATTGACTCAACCTAGACAGCTGAGGAGGAAGATGGGCAGGTTGGGATGACTCGCGCTGGGACTTTTTCCAGGGAGGGGTCCCTCTAGCCAATAAGTCCATCTGAGCTACTGGACTGACGACCCGTGCATTTCTCTGTCTCTGGCAGGACCAGGCAAGGGCAGCCCGCCCGGTTTCGAGATGGGCGAGCTGCATCTGCCGCCCAAGTTGCGCCGCCTCTATGGGCCTGGTGGGGGCCGATTGCTGGCGCGGGCCGAGGCAACCGCCTCGTCGTGGGACTCTCTCAAGATCAGTCAGGCGCCACAGGTCAGCATCAGTCGAAGCAAGTCCTACCGGGAGAACGCGCCCTTTGCGCGTACCGCTCGTACCCTCGACGACTTGAGCAGCCCTGGAGGTGGCGGCGGCCCCGACAGTAGGCCAAGCCGAGGGGAGGAACTGCTAGAGGAGGATGAGGAAGAGGAAGAGGAAGAAGAGGAGGCCGAGGAGCTGGATGAGGAGTTGGACGAGGACGACGAACTGCTAACCGAGGCCAAAGATGCCCGACGGAGCTCGGGGTCCGCGGGTGGGACTGGAATGGGGCCTGCGGCTATGGGAAGCGAGGATGCCGGCGACTCGCCCAAGGAGGAGCTGCTGCTCCCTACCGACGAGCTGGGCGACGGCAAGGATGGTGAGGACAGCGTGTGCCTGTCTGCCGGCAGTGATTCCGAGGAGGGGTTACTCAAGAGGAAGCAACGCCGTTATCGCACCACCTTCACCAGCTACCAGCTGGAGGAGCTCGAAAGGGCCTTCCAGAAGACCCACTACCCAGATGTCTTCACCAGGTAGGGAATGAATCGTTGAGACAAGCTAGCCTCCAAGTGGCTCTAGAGTGGGAAGGGGTTTCTCAGGCCAGGATGGAACGTGGAAAGAACTTTTAGGAATGAGGAAAGAGTTGCAAGATCAAGAAAGGCGGATCGACTGGGCATAAAATCCTCTGGGCGAAAGTTTTTAAAATATTTGTTTCGGGTTTTGTCTGTACAAGATCAGAAGGAAACGGAAGGAGGAAACAGGTAGGCATAAGAAAGGGTACTGCAAGGCTGGAAAAAGGGAAAGGATTTGAAGAAGAGACGCGCGTCACGCGTCTTCTTCGGGTCGTCCTCCACTTAATTCATTTTCGTGTCCAGCTTTGCTTCTCCCCTTCCGCTATTCCCGTGCTTTGGGCAGTCACCTTTCCCCAAATTCAGCGGCCTTTACGAATTAGCGTGCCCGGCTCTCCGCTGGACTTCAGGCGCTAAACTAGTCTGCTAGGTGTGGCCGAATTTTTGACCACATTGTTGCAAAACCAATCTATTTTTGCCCTGAGCCTCTGGCTAGTCTGTCAGGTATCAATTTCACAGTTTTCCGTTGCTGCCCTCTCAATGGAAGTCACATACATACAGATAGGAAAAGATCAAAGTATTCCGCGTTCGAAGGCTAAAAATATGGAACGAGGCGGCAGCGTTCGGCCAGAGCATTTTGGCAGAGTCTGCAAGGGCTTGCTTGCCTGCTCGCAGACGGTAGTAATTTCTGGACGGGGTCCGGAAAATAGGAGATGGAAAAAAATGGAGCTGGAGACGAGAAAGCCGTTGCTATTCTTTGGATGCGCCTCAGTTTAGAAAGGAAACTCAAGCCGAGAATTACCGAATTTTCCCGAAGCGCTGGGCGGAACTTTCGCTCCCAGCCTCCATCCAAAAGTAAAATGGCTTTCTGAATATTTGCATCGAGAGGGGAAATCTTCGCCTTTCCTTAGTTTCAGATTTGCTTTGGGTGAGCTTAATTCATCGTATTAACCCTTCTGAATTGATAATTAATTAATAATATTAATCAATTAAGTATTCAGCCTTTTCCTTAGGAATTCCTTCATTTTTGCAGGAGCGCAAATGCTTCCAATCTATTGCCAACAGATAAGCAAAAGTAGGCACTGCAAATAAAACTCAACTCAGTCCCTTCCCTAAAAGGGCAATGAGGGGGAAAACATACTCATGTTGAACTAGGAACTACCAAGTTCGTAGGCAATTTTCCTGGGTGCGAAGAAATTCTCCGTCTGTAAAGTCGACAGTTTACTCGGTCTTCTCCTTTTTATCAATTGTCTGGGATTCTTCCTCTACTTTTCTTCTTTTCTGAGGAAGGAAGAAAGAAAGAAATTCGTTAACCTACCACAGTGCATGTTATTTCCTCGGAAAAGGGGCTGCGTTTGGATGATGGAAAGAAACTGACGGATCCCTTGCTAAGGCGATTTCTTCACTAGCCTTTTATAGCCACTTATTCTGTACCATCAGTCAAACTCGGTTGTGGTGCTGCAATGCCAATCTGGTCACTGATACCCACGCTACCTTTCTAGCCTAGCCAGAACCCAGAAAATCGCTCCGTCTTTTCCCTGGAAATGGGCCAGCGGAGCACACCAAGCAATCTGATTCCAGTGCCAAAATCCCGATATATGAACATGGGGGTGATGTCGGTTTTTCCACTGCCCCGTCAGTGCAGAAATGTACTGGGTTCTTTAAATAGTTCCTGCAGATCGGTCCGGGGGCTTCCTTTTTTGCAGCCCGAAGGCCCTGGCTATTTTTTCTTCTCGAGTCCGGCCAGACTCCCATTTTGGCCGGCACTGCGCTTTTCTTCCGAGTGGAAGGAGAGCCAATTACCCCGGGACTCGCCCGAATTCGAGGTAAACACATTGTGAGCAGTTCCCTAACATCCTAATGGTTTCCGATTTGCTTTAATTGTTGCAATAATCACCGCAATGAAGGGCTCATGTTGCAGCTCAATGGATCTCCCCTGTGCTGCAGCATTGTATTTGGAGGTGGGGGTCTTCGTTAAAGGCCTTCGCTGGAGATGCCAGAGAGGAAGTGGGCTCGGGCTTGACTCCTTCTGGGGAACGCTGCCTTCTTTCGCACCTTCTTTCTTTGTGGAGAAAAAGGGAAAAGTAAATTTAGCTTGGAGAAAATCAACAGGTAAAGCCTGTTTGGGCCATCTAATACCAGCCAGCGAGCTTGAGGCTTAGGGTAAAATATTTCCAGCTTTGACCCAGGAACGGAGAGGAAGGATGGTCCAGAGAAACCTCAAAGTGTGGGATATCCCATCACCACCAAAAGATTTTAAGACAAAAAGCAGGGGCCTAGTCTGATGTGGAGCTGGGCAGATGGGGTCGCTTTGATCTGAGCAAGAGAGAAGAAGTTGGAATTGAATTGAGCCTTCTGCAGTTTCTACCTCATTATACCTGTTCCCGGACCCTTTTAGAGTTTCACCTGAGCACCTGTCTTGTACTTATTTCCCTCCCAGGGAAGAGCTGGCGATGCGTCTGGATCTGACTGAAGCCAGAGTGCAGGTGAGTCGATGGGGGGGGGGGGTTGGAAATTGATGTGGGAGCCAGATATCAGTTGGACAGGGGAGCTTCTCAGTAGGGCAAAACGAAATGCTTTCATCATTGATTTCATCCTCTTGGATTCATCCTCTTTCGTCCACCCAAAATTAAGTTAAAAATTTGAGGGAACTGCAGTGCTTCTCCAATTTTTTTTCTTTCAGAGACAATGTCCAGGAGGTCCCCAAGAAATCTTCCTTTCTTTCCCCACTGAAATTAACACTTCTGGCAATTTTTAGTCTCTCCAAAAATATCTCAAAGAGGAAGCCAGGCATGTTGGTGCAAGAGCAAAGAGGACTCAGAAGAGAACAGGAGGCTTCCTTCTCAACCCTGCCCCAATCTCTGAGAGCCAGCTACTGCTCCTGATTTCCTCTCCTTCCAGTGCAGAAGAGCAACCATACCCCCCTCCTCCCAAAAAACAGATGGCTCGGCCTTTGGGCTCTGTGCTGAGCAAATCACTTTACACAGAAAGCCAAGTGCAGCAAAAGCATCATAAATTCCATATGGCTCATTTAATACACAACAGCTTCTCGCATTAGAGGAGCTAATGAAGAGCTCAGTTCCCTCCTCTCTGTTGACACATTTCTCTATTGTCAAACAGAGATGTGACAGCAACTCAGGATTTTCAGCTCAGGGGAATGAGTCGTGGGAAAGTTAAATAACTAAAAAAGAGAGTGAGACCCCCCCTTCCCCTCATCACCATCTTTCTTTCTCCCCATCCCCTTTGTTCTCATTCATGGGAGAAGATGTAATTAAGGAGAATATGAATTATTAGAATTTTTTGGTTTACCTTTGGGTATACTCAGACTTATTAATTCAATAAGAGGCATAATGGGGGGGAGTAGCTAATTGAGTTGGAAACAGGAAAGGCGCACTGGGAGATACCAACATTTTCATTGCCTTAATGCTGAGTTCCTGGGCTGGCCTTGGTAGGGCTATAAGGAGGGCCTTCTTGGAGGTGATCAGAGCAAACCAGGCTATGCAAGGAAGTAACATTTTTTGCCAGCTATAATGTTTTCCTCCTTTCTCTTTCCCAAACTCTTTTATTTGGTGGAAGTGAAATCAAAATTCTTAGAGAGCAAATTCTAATTTCCTATTCCTTTCACATTGTTGTAATTGTTAATGTGACTATGCTACTTAAGCTACATCACTTTACAACAGGACAAAAGATGCAAATGTCTGATATAAAATAACCTTACTTTATGGAAATCCATTTAGCCAAGTTTTGGTTTAAAAACGTAGGAATGGACAAAGGTTTATCTTTTGCTCTTTCTCAGGAAATAACTAGAGGAAGGGCAGACCTGCAGAGATTGTTAATGATGCTATAGATGAATAGCGGCAAAATATTATTTATTGTTATTAATTTTCTCAAGTATCAAAGTCTTCAACATGTTTAACCTGCCAAAAGCATTCAAACATTTGCCAAAACCTTTGGCACTGAAAAAGGGAAGGATAGAGAAAGCTACATGTAAAGTTTTAAAGACATCAGGAAACATTAGATATTGCTTATTGAATATTGCAGAATGTGTCTTGCAGTATTTACTTCCAATTCACTATCCCCACTCATTGGTGAGGCTACCAGAGGATGGATGGGAACTGCAGATCTAGAGCAGAGAGAAAAAGACTACATCAGAGAAATTCCTCCAATAGAGAACCAATAACAAAGTGCCTATTTCTACTAAGAGAAATGTATTTTAAAAGCTCATTCCGATGGCTCAGTCTGCTTTACAGGGACAGATAAAGAATAGACATCAGCAGAACATAAATAATCAGAATAATTTATTATTTATATACCGGTATGTTCAAGAGTTTCTTTATACATTGAAGACAGGAGGACGATGTATATTTACCAGCCAGGGCTAAGAGTCTAAATCCCCCCCAAAAAAAGGTGAAAAATAAATGCTGCATTAATGATATCATAAAAAGTAATTGTAGCCAGTTGGATTTTTACTTTTGAATAGGAGAACTTGAGAATAAATCAGTGTATGCCTCTATCTATTAGAATCTTTAATTTAGATGTCTGTGCTGCTGATTTCGCAGGAAACCATGAAAAAGCTTCTCAATATCTTAAATTTAGGTGACTTTCTACCGCTGTGAGCTTTTGTTTTGGATTTATAGAGTGAAGGAACTTTTGGTCCATTCACCCAGCAGCCTTGGTTTACTTTTCTTAATAAATAAGAGGACCAATTTGCTTCGCTTCCTTCTAGAAAACAGATGAGTCTGTTAGACAGATTTCATAACTGTTTCCAGGAGATGGAGGCGTATTTCTTTCTACCTCTGTGGGAAAAGTAGAAAGGCGCTAGATTACTGGGTGGCTTTCTAGAGTAACTACGCAGGCAAGCTTTCCCCTCTTCCCCTGGCTGGACGGGTCTGGCGAGGTTAGGAACCGCTGTTGTTGGCTGTCCTCCGCAATGTCTCAGCGTGGCCCGGAGGCGGGTGATCGGGCTTCTGAAGATCGTTTGCTGGCCGCCGAGCAGCAGGAGCAGAAAGGGCCGCGTTTACTAATCGCCTTGCCCCTTGTTTTCTTTTGGCTTCCAGGTCTGGTTCCAGAACCGGAGAGCCAAATGGCGGAAGAGGGAAAAGGCCGGTGCTCAAAGCCACCCACCCGGCTTGCCTTTCCCTGGCCCGCTGTCGGCATCTCATCCGCTCAGTCCCTACCTTGATGCTAGTCCTTTCCCTCCTCACCACCCAGCTCTCGACTCCGCTTGGACGGCCGCCGCCGCCGCCGCCGCCGCCGCCGCCTTTCCCAGTCTCCCACCTCCGGGCTCTGCAGCCTTGCCCCCCAGCAGCACCCCGCTAGGCCTCAGCACTTTCCTGGGAGCGGCTGTATTTCGGCACCCGGCCTTCATCAGCCCAGCTTTTGGCAGGTAAACTCCCCTCCCCACACCTGGTGCCTTCACAATTGGTCAGCGGAGGGCCACAGAGGAGGTGATGAACTTGTCCCGCGGCACAAGGGTAAAGGGGGGGGGATTTCCTAGGAGTACGCATGGGCTGTGTAGATCCAGAAGAACCTATTTCTGAAGTCAAAGGGGCGGAGCTAGGGGCAAGTTGATTCTTGGGGATCCTACGGATTTGGAACACGGATATTAAAAAAAAAATCTAACAATTCTCAGTGCCAAGATTACATCCATGAAAGCTAAGGATGGGGGGCCCGATGTACCCTTTTCAACCTCACAGATTTGTTATCCAGCCCTGGCTGCGATTACTCAGAAGTTCTCTGTACCCAATGTAGGCTTGGCTGCGGTCTGAATGGTAGTCCAACCTATTCACCTCATGTAGCTAAATAATTCCATTTGGGAGGCTGTAAAAGTTCAGTCTCTTTGGGGAGGGTTGCACATTTCAGGAGTTCTCGTTTTTAAAAGAATGGATTTGAAGAAAAAAAAAACTCGTGCGAATCACGTCTGATTTTCTATGTTCTAATTGGACAGCGATTTATAAAAGCTTTGGCAAGTGCGTTTCGACGATTTAAGTTTAAACATCTGTTAGAAGTTGGGTATCCTCCTCCCCCAATGATTTGGAGGTTGGTAATTATTTCCCTATAAGTGTATATTTTACTCCAAATGCTTACAGAAAGAACTGCAATATACATTGACATTAAGTGGGAAGAGGGAAATCACAGGTGGGCCATATTTAATTAAACTCAATGCAATTGAAAACTCTTGCGCTCAAGAGAGACGGCCAAGTTCCTTAGTTTGGGGGGCAATCAGCCCAAACTAGAAAAAGTATAAATCAGACAGGGGGAGGGGCGATATTGTAGTTACATTTCCTTAGATAAATTCAAACAATGAAATAAAAAGCCTGTAGCTAATTAAATAGACAACGAGAAATTGTCTTCCAGTTATTAAAACTGGAAAGATGAAAATACAAGGGAAATATTAACAGGAGAACAAAAGGAAAATATATTCATTGGGGTACGACGTCACTTAAAACAAAATGATCTCTTGTAGGAGGAATGGAAATCCTAGTTAAATTAAGATTTTAAGGGGCGGGGCATGTCTACCAATGAAAATGAAATTATTTCTGCTTCCCCTCCACAAGTAGAGTGATTCGATTTCCCAAACGTTACTGGATTACTACGCCCCCTAATGATCACACTGTTCCCGCGCTTTAATGCTTTTCTTTAAACTCTACGTAGCCTGGTGTTTCAGCTCTCTCTTTCCGGCCAAAAACATTGAAAAATTAGTTTTAAAAAGCTCTCTGAACATATTTTAAAGGGCAGCCCTGCAAGTGAAGGAGCAGGGTGGGTGTAGGGAGAAAAAAACCTCTCATCCTCTTGAGCGATATTTCCCTTTGCTCTTAACACAACGTTTTTAGAAAGGCGTCCAGGCGATTTGAAACGGCTTCTATCTACACCTATCAGATTCCCCAGATCTGCAAGACTAAATGCTAATATTTCCAACCACGAGGTTCCCAGCTGAGGAAGACTGGTATTGCAGGTCTACTCCCCCACCGTCCCCCCGCAGTTGCTCTCGGCCTCCATTCTGCAAACGAAAGGCTACAGAAGTCTAGCCTAGTCAAGGCCAGGGCGGCCATTCCGAGTTGAACTGTATAAAGCCTCTCACTGAGCACGGCGGGTGAGCTGGGGACAGAAGCCACTCCAGACGGAAACCAGGCTTCAGCCCCGGCAGCCTGTCCCAGAGCCTAGCCAGTTTGGTCTTGGTTGGTCCCTCCCGTTGCCTTCCAGGCCCGCAGTTCAATTCCTCGCCGCGCTGATGTCAGTAATCACCTCCTTGGTTAATGGAGAGCTCGTGTCTCTCGACGTGCCGGTCAAAGAGGGTCAGCTGAATAGCACCGGGAGAAACGCAGGCGAAAAAAGGAGAAGGGAAAGCATGCCGCAGATTGTGTCATTGCTAGGGGTTGCCGGAGCGTAATTGGAGTTCCGCTGTGAGGCAATCCGCTAGAACGGCACTCCCCGCTGGGGAGGGGGATCTGCGCGGCAGCGAAGCCGAGAGGCGGGCCCCGCTTTGGGCATCCGGGCGCTGGGAACTTTCTCATAAGACCGACGGGGGGGGGGATGGTTTGTCAAAGACGGACACCCTAATTAAGAGGGCGAGCGCAAGTTCGGCAGACCAGTTAAGGTCTATCGAAAGTCACCCCAGTCGTAGGTTGGAGGGAAGGGGCAAGAAGAGCCGAGGCAGCCGACATCTATCTTGTTGCCTAGCCTCGCTCTCCGTGCAAGTCAGTTTCGACCGATTGCTAGTTTCTTGAAGCGAACTACTGTCGCCAATACACGGCCTACCTACCAACCTACAAACGCGACTTTGCCCACCGTCATCGAGGTTTTTCAATCTTCCTCTTTCTCGAGCCTCCTCCCACAACTTTCGGGTTCAGAAGGGCCCGCCAAGGCTGTCCCGTCAGAAGCGTGCAGAGTTGCAGGCAGAAGAGGCGCCCTAAATAGGGGAAATGCGGGATTCAGTCCCCGGTCCCGGAGGAGGCCAGAAAGCGGACAAAAGAGAGAAATCAGGCTCCTCCAGTTCGAGGTTGGCAAGTTGTCGCCTTCCCGATTTTTGGAGCTCTGAAAAGCCGTCTGTCCTTCAAAGAGAATAAAATTGAAACCGAAATGGCAGCCCCCTCTCGCCACCATAAAAGCAACTGCGGGACTTTCGGCTATTTTAAGACTGACTGTCCCGCGTCTCCTTTGCTTGCAGGCTCTTTTCCACCATGGCCCCGCTGACTAGCGCTTCCACTGCGGCTGCTCTGCTGCGACAGCCAGCCCCTGTCGTGGACAACGCCGTGCAATCGAGCGGCCTCTCTGACCCGGCCACCGCGGCAGCGGACCGGCGCGCCTCCAGCATTGCGGCACTGCGCCTGAAAGCCAAGGAGCACGCGGCGCAGCTCACGCAGCTCAATATCCTCCCCGGGAACAGCGCGGGCAAAGAGGTGTGCTAAGCCGCTCCCGTGGGGTTGGTGGGCGAATCGGTCGAGGCATGAATCCAAGACCAAAACGGGAGGGAAGCCAGTGGACGCACGCTTTCTGGAGGGGGACAGGAGGCGGGGAGGCGCCACTTCTGCGGCTTCCCTTGGGCCAATTCGCAGGAGCCCACCCTTCCTCGGCCGGGAGTTTTTTCCTTGCTAGATCGTCGACTTGGGTCAGCAAAGCACCTGCCCGAGTTGCGGGAGGCTGGAGAGAAGACCGGGAGGTCGGTGTGGTTTCAAAGAAAACGAAGGGCAACGGAGGCCAGGTTGCGCTCTTTGCCTAGGCTGTTCTCACCAGCCCAGAAAAGATGTTTGCTGACAGAGCCAAGGCTGGGTCAAAGCCAAGTAGAGCACTTGGGGAGGGACGGGTCTGGTCTCTTGTCCACCGATCACATCAACCAAGGGTTTTATAGTAAACCAAAGGGAAATATAACGCTAGCATATGGACTGTTTAAGTTACTATACTGTGATACTCGATACTGTACATACCATTGTTATTAAAAAATACGAAAAAGAAAAAACCCCAGAGCTTTGTATATTTGAAATGTTATATAATTGCACTCAGTGTAGTGTTTGTACAAGTTTGTCATTTCTGTAGATTTCTGTGTTCTAGATATTATAGGGACCCTAGACAAATATTTATGTACAAATTCTTTAACTTATTAATTGTAGTTTCCCAAAACCCCGAAAGAGAATGCCAGCAAGCCAGAGAAAGGCCATCGGAAACGTACGTTTGTGTAATGTTGTTATTGCTCTCACTTTTCCTTCCGATTAAGTGGGAAAGTGTTACCCATAGAAAATAAATATATCTCTCTATATCCGCACGCTTATCAATAATTCCAAAAGCTATCTGGAGGTTCAGTGTCATTGAAAACGACCATGCTAATAATAAGGGGGTGGTGGTGGTGTATAAGCAGATGCAAAAGATTTAAGTCCTTTACAGAACTGGAGAAAAGATGGACTGATAAGTAGAAAAAGGCTTTGCCAAATTTTCCGAAAAAATTCTGACTTGAGTTTGATTAGTGTAGAATCTTCACTCACTTGCCAAACGGCTTGGCTGGGAATTCTGGAAATTGTAGTCGCACAATAACTGGAAGATACCAAAGAGGGAAAGTAAGTCCAGAACTATGAGGTGGATGTAAAAGGCCCAATCCTGCTCATGTCTACTCAGAGGAAAGCCCCACTGAGATTTTTGGAAAGTGGGTGTAAGATCGTGGCCTAGGCAGAAGTTTTAAAATAAGTTAACATCACTAGGAGTGGCCTATAGAGCCTTGGCCATATCAAATGCACTTTTTGGGGAGTAAAACCAACCCAGCATAAGAAGAATTATTCCCAAATCAACATCTTGGCTATTCTAGCAAGGAACGTTTACTCCATCCTTTTCAATGGGCACATTTTTCTTCCCCTTTAAATGTGAGCAAAGATGATATGCGCGCGCCTCCCCTTTTCTCGATCCCTTTTCGTTCCTTCCTTCGCCGAAAATGTCTCTCCTCACAAGGGTGACTTTGTGAGAAGGCTGAGAAGGCTTTTGCTTAGCGGCCTCCATCCCTAGGCGTGGGCTTGTAGACCAGGTCGGCCTGGCCCGAGGCCGGGGCCGTGTACTAGCCAGTAACTGTGTGGAATGAGGAGCTGGAGGTGTCTCGGCGCCCGCTCTGAGCCCTCCTCACACATACAGGCTGGTTGAGGTATGAAACTGTGGGGCTGTCACGAGGCTGCTGGGCTGTATGGCCGTCTCTCGTGCCTGGAAATTTGGCGGGACTTTTCAGGGCCAAGCTCTGAGGAATGAAAGGGAGGCTTGCCACACATCGGGTTTTTTTCTTTCCTCAGTCCCAGAGGCGGGAAGAAAAATGGCGCTATTTTGCCCCAGGCATTACTGGCAAAAGCGGCAGATGCTGCCTGTCCCTTTCCGGGAGTCGGACAATAGCCGCGGGTGAGCGCCCAGCCCGATCTCTCCCTTTTTCAAACCATTTGACCTGCCATGGAGCTGAAGCAAATCGCGTGAAATTGCCTCCAAGGATTACATCGCCGTCCCATTGAAAAGCCCCTGAGCCCCTGGTTTACCAACCTCCTAATCCCATGTCACTCGGCTGCTGAAAACACCCCCCCCCCCGTGAAAAGGCCCCTATTCTTCCGCAGCTGGGGGGGGGGGGGCTTTACAGTCGGCCGTGGCGGAGCTCGCGCTTCAAAAAGGAACGTCGGTCTTCCCCGGATTAGAAGAGAACCGGGCTGTCACGCCTGACAAGCCCTCAAAGCCGCCACCGAAACTCACGACCTTTCTCTTTCTTGGCTCTGTGGCAGCGGGGAACACCTAACGGGCCCTTGCGAGAGCTCACTAGCTTTGAATGGGGCTCCGGCAAGATAAGGAAGGTAAAACAAGGCCTTTCATAAATCCCATTTAAGGCTTCCCAGGAAGTTTCACAAAGCTGAGCTCCCTGCTCTCTTTTCTTTTTCTAAGACACTTATCTCTCTCCCCTCCCCACTTCTGTACATCCAAGGGCTGTGTTTTCTGAATAAACTCAATGGTGAAAAATGGAAACACCTTCACTTTGGGTAATTCACCAGAAACAACTGAAGCCAACTTCTCCTAAATTGCTTCTTTGTAAATTGATGCCATATATGGATATGAAATGGTTGTACAGTACAACACCTTTCATGTATGCATTACATATTCCCATTGCCACTTCCATCCAACATACACATACATATTAGGTCAACTAACAGGAAATGAAAGGAATTGATCACTATACATCAGCACTCTAACTCTAATAACCTAAAACAGGCCATGGCTTGCCCATTAAGGAAGACTTTTGGTAAATGTTACAAAGACAATTTAAGAAAAGGCTTCACTGACATGGCTCTAATGCAAGGCCTCTATGGTGAGAATGGCAAATTTTCCTTCCATGCATATTACTCTTCCCAGAATTTACTTTTATACACATGTAGTGGGCTCTTCAGCATGTTTGTTTTTATGAACTGAATTTTTTTTTCCAAATAACCATAAATTTAAGTGACACCATCTTATACACATATGCATTTTGAAGTATATATATTTAAAAACACCATAGGTACAAAAATATTTTTATACCAAAAAAGAACATTTGCCCCTGGACATGATTAACAGTAGAGTTTGAAGTGCATGTTTTACTTTAAAGAAAAGGGAATCATTATCAAGCCATTATGCATTAAGAAATGTCACTCAGTCATTTTTATTCATTCTACAGAAATCATTGTAAAAGCCAGAATCATACTTCTGCAGGCAACAATTTTGTTCTGCAGGGGGGTTATTACTCTGGTCCCTTATTAGGATCTATACTACTGCCAAGCAATCCTATAACCATCTCAAAAGAAGTTTACCTTCATGTTATAAAACCAGTAGTGGTATTTATACTGTGCAATAATTAGTGTATTACTTGAATCTACTAACAGGTTCATTTTATCTCTTCACAAACCCTCTAGCCTGCTTATAGAAAGCTTGTGCCTCCTTTGGTGCTGTTAAAGTGGTAAAAGAGTGAATGAAGGCTGGTAGCACTCTCTCTTTTTGCCTTGCCTTAATTCCCATCTCTTTTTGCTCTCATCCAATTAGTGCAGTGTATTAAGCAGTTTATCATCTCATAGTCAGCTATTGAGAGAAACAAGGCGAACACTTTGCAATAGAGCCTGCTCTCCTTTGACACCCTCAGGTACTTACATATTCCACTGTGCTATGAATAATAGAGGAAGAATAGAGCACTAATTCCCTCATCAAAGAATGCCTTGTCTGCTGCTTTGCTCAACAACACCATTCTGATCAAAAGAAAAGCAATAAAGCTTAGCATAACAAAACGAAACCTACTTATTAGCTTAGTGGTTAAATTAATGCAGAGACGCTGCTATTCAAAACCAAGGTTTGAAAACAGCCTCCAACAACCTGATAATGCTGCCTTCAGGATGAAGGAATTTTAATCTGAAATTTGAAGCTGGCACAGATGAGTTAATCTATTAAACAGCTATAAGAGGAGTGCAGGATGAGTGGTTCAATTAAGAAATATTTAGATGGTCAACAGAAGAGAAGCAAAGGAGGCAAGATCAAAAATAGGCTGAAGTTGGGAAATAGAAAAGTAATTTTTATCCAGTAAGAAATGATTCTGGCATAAGATGAAATGATTCATTGGGTTTCTTTCTTTTAATAAATACTAATTGTGAAGGCTGACTTCTAAGCTTATGTATTAAAACCTCCTTCCCTGTTCATCAACCTAACTTTGTTTATTTTTAACTACACGGAGAAAAAGGAGAGTAACAGAGCCCAGATTTCTCTGATGAACTCAGGCTTGTTTTTGGTTTTGTAATTCTACAGTTCAATGAATTTAATATGCATGTAAAGATTGATGTACACAAAGAAAGATGACTTTACACTTCTCAGTTTTTTCATTGTTAAAATAAAGTGAAACAGTCAAAGTAGGCTGTGTAGTCAGCAAGGGTCATATCAGTAGCAGATTTAGCTGACTAAACATTTACTTGTAACAAAGCATTAAACAAGTTAGCTTTATTTATTTTATGGTGCAAAAATATCTTCCCTAGTAATTAAGAAATGCAAAATTGCATTATGAAACTTATATTTATAAAATGTACATTTGTAGAAATAAAATGTTTGCTCAAATTTTCTGCAGAATTCTATATAATAATGTATGTAAAATTATAGTCTTGCTGAGATTATGTCATGTGCTTGTCTTCACATACACATTATTTTTCATTTCCTCATATTTTACAATAAATATTCTGAACATGGGATATATCAAAACCTATGCAGTATTTGTAAATATGGTATGTTATTCTAATTAGGAGGAAACTGCTTTTATCCCTCAAAGCCTGAGCTACTGTAATTGGGCAGCTGATTATAGTAGTAATAGGTACTACTAAAAATGTACAGCCATCCATATGATAGTCTCCCTTAACCAATACTAAAATCATTTACTGAGAAAACAGAACATCGCAAAGTAAACTTCCCAATCCAGAGCTGTTTACAAAGAAATTTCTACGTCAATGCAAGGAAGGGTTGAACTACTCAACCCAAACTAATGCAAAAATCTTTACAGAGGAGTTCTATTGGTACACTGCAACTCACTTTTCAGTAAGACAAGATAAATCACAGCAAACGTTTTACCTGATGCCTGTCATTTGTATTAATGAAAGCTGAAATAGATGGGACATCACTACCACATTTGTTTATTTATCTGTTAGTACAATCAGGCAAGAAGTGGGTACAAAGTACAAATGGCTTGTCCACCCATATCATTATTCTGTTTCACAGATATATTTCATATGAATGCACCATTCAGATATTTATACCAATAATTTTATTATATTTCCTTCAACTGTGTAAATGTTTACATGCACATTTAAAATGCTTTTACATATACCAATAAATGTTATTACCCTCATAGAAGTTAAGAAATACATAAATCTATATAAGGAGTCCAGCATCTTCCTTTTCTAGCCCAAAGACCCAGCCAGTGAGGTTGGATTAACTTTTGTTGTACCTGTTAATTGTTTATTGGCAATTAAAAGATTGTAATCATTATATGATAATGTTTCCATGGCTTTATTTGCTTACTATAAGGCCATTCCTTTTGTCATCTTAAATTTATTCCATTTTAGTTTTAACTAGCTTCTTCTAATGATAATAGGCTGTCCTATTTATTTTGATGACTCCCAAGAAATTAATGACTAACATTCAAACAGCTGAAAGAATTTGCAACACATAATCTCTTTGGCCTGTAAAGAAATCAGTTGATTCCTTTATATATATATATGTTAGTTTTAATTCAATTATGGTACATCATTGCAGTACAATACTCTTGTTTGGTATGTCCTCCCGGAAAAAAAAGAACCTTAATGTTGTCATATTATCACATAGTAGATAAATTATGAAAAGATAATCTATCAGTGCTCCTACACCTTTGTTAACTTCTTTTCCTGAAAACACCTCTTGCTAAATGTCTTGATTAAAGTCTAGGATCACATACATTGCAGCAACTCTCACTGGAAATTATTCGATTAAAGGAGCTATTTTTCTATTTCTTGCTTCCATTTTAGGTCTCAATAAACAACCTATTATAAAATCTAAATTGTGAGCTGCTTATTATATTCATCAACTTTTAATCTGCTTTTCCTTTACATATTTTAGTACTGAATAAACTTAGATTTTAAAGTATATTAGTTTTCTTAATCTACAGCCATACTAGAAAGCCTCAGATAACAGAAAAAAAGAGAAAAAAAGAGGAAGATTAATTACTGCCTATAAACGGAGGTCACAAACAACATTTTAAAATACTGGACTCGTCCCCGGATTTTACTATACTGAATGCCTGAAAGAGTTTGCCGAGGTTTACTTCAGAATAGCTGTTCATAGACAACCATTTGTCTACTGTGTTCTTCAGCTTTTTGTATCCCTCCTTGTAGGCTTCCAACATCATCTTCAATTCATCTACAGGGGCAGAGAAAATTAAAAGATTAGAAGGGGGGAATAAATTACTACTTAGCCATGCTTTTATGTCTTTAAAACATGATGATCTCAAAACCCAGAATTCTTTGCAAGATGCCTGCTGATGAGCTTGCTATTCCCCTGCTTACATTTTTAAAAAGTACTTTGGTCAGCATGTTTATTTAAGTGTCACACTTGTTATTTACAAACAGATCAAGTGCATCAAGAATTAGTCAACCCACTTGTCATGCCCAACTATATTGGCACACCAGCTTCTGTCAGTAAATGTTAGGAAGCTTAGTTTGTCCATTAATGCTGAATAAATTGGGGTAGAGAGGGTAGAGAAGAACAGAAATGAGGGAATAGATTCAGCTGTATCACAGAACCAACTGATAGCAAAGAGGTTTAACGAAGAAAACAAAACCAAGTTTAGTGTCACAATTGTCTGACCATCTGCTTTCAATATTGTGAACGTTGTCTCCTGACTAAATTACTGAAGAGCTTTATAATGATGAGGACATTGGGAACTTTCTTTAATTGCTTATTATAAGGCATAGAAAAGTCCCTTCAGAAATGCTCTGAAGGCTATTAAAGTGAAATGAACATTCTGTTCCACACTTACATTTCCCCCTCAAATTTTTAGAAAAGCCATTTATGAGGGCTGCAATCAGAAAATCAGAAATTCTCCTTATGAATTCATTTATGCACTTTTAAAGTGCTTGAGGAAATACTTACAGGCACCCTTCCCCCTTTGCTATATGCATTAACACATTCAGTGGGAATAGCAAGCAAGTTGCATATTTTATTGAGGTATCTTTTGGGGAATATATAGACAAATAGATAGATAGCCTATAGCTAACTTGAGAAAACAAAATCTGAAACTATATGCCACTGGAAGAACCAGAATGACTACAAGAGGTTGTCTTATATCAGATCAAGCTATCCCTTTAGATCAGATTGTTGACTAATTGGTAGTGGTTTTTCTTGGCCCTTTCAAATTGTTTGCTACAAGAAATTACCATCCTCTCTGAAAATAGTGCTGAAAACTAGGCAATTTATTTTATGAAATAAGTAGACAGACAGACAGACCAGCAGATAGATATAAAATGATTACAGGTAGTCCTCAAGTTATGAATGTAATGGAGCTTGCCCATTCCATTTGTAATCCGAGGATTCGTGGGAGTGCATCTTGTACCTTGAACAGGATCACTTCCTCCTTTTGCCCATGCATTCACTAATTGAATGCACAGTTCGTTTAAGTGCACATGAGGTATTTCAGGGTGGGAAAGGCCGTGGGGTGCCTAGTGATGGAACAGGCCACCTGCTTAAGACCACCCAAGGCCTCCCTGACCCACTGAAATACCTCATGCTCCCCACAATTGCTTCCCCCACAACCTGCCATGCCTGGTCACTTACCGTGTGATGAACTAGCAAGCCATCTCCTCTCCAGCCTCTCAGCCACGTATGCCCCTCTGCAGCTCTGTTTTGGTGTGCTCAGGCCTCTCCTGGCACTTTGCAAGCCAAAATGTAGGTCCGTTTAGAGCTGCGCAGGTAAAGTCCCGGGCGAGGCCTGTGCAGGCCAAAACAGAACATCAGAGGGGTGGGCCGTTTTGGCCGGCAAAGTGCAGGACGAATATTGCAGAGCCTCTGTGGTTGTTTGTAAGGGTGAACAACTGCCGTGGTGCTGCAAGATTTGTACTTTTGGGACTTGTTTGTAAACACTAGGGGGCGCTGATTGTGTAAGTTTGAACGTTCACTAAGGGAACGCTTGTAACCCGGAGACTAGCTATGTATACTGGAATTTACAAGAGCAGATCATTGTGGAGCGCTTAGTACGCTCTGAACTTGATTATTTTCTTGTGGATATTTCATTATCCAACTAGGTAACATCTTCAGTGCTGTAGTACCACTGTACCAGAGCATTTCAAGACACTGGAGTTTTAAGATACCAAAGTCTAACAACAATTCTTCTAGTAAATGTCCACTGCAACTTGCCTGTGAATTAGACTGGATTGAGAGACTGGCTCAAAGTCACCTAGTGAAATTATGTGATTTAGGATGGGCTTAGAATTTTAGAACTCTTAACCTAACCTCTTTACCACTACATTACACTGGCACTCTTTGTGAATTTGGAATAAATACTAAATATACAAACTGTTTTTTTAATTTCATAAGGTGGATTATTCTAAGGCTCTGAAAATCTTTTAAAATAAGCATTTTGGAATATGTAGGAGTATACATGAAACATGTTTTGAAATCATTGAAATATCTAATTTTTTTTCCAGGTTCACATAACAGTTTTAAGAATATGTTTCTGGCTGTCTCTGAAACATTTTGACAACATTCTGGCTGTCTTCTTTTTGCATTTTTTAAAAGAGAAAAGCAATGTACTTCTGTATCCATTTGCCCACAAAAAGATGTAGCTGCTTTAACTATTTGAAAGAGCTACTTTGTATGCTTTCCTACAAGCTTTTAAAGCATATCATGCATAGGCTTTGCAGAATTCTAGATTATATTATTGATTTTTTTGTTTTTATTCATTCTCCTTTTATGCAAGTTAGAGAAGTCCCATGAATTTAGTGGATGTTACTAGTTCAAGAGAGTAACAGCGTTTCAATTTCAAATCTCATGATTTTCCATCATTAGTCATATGGTGAGGCATGATGAACATCTAGGAGGGCTATACATTCCCATTAAGGAAATTAAAAAGAAAATTTCATTAAGGTTTACTATTACATGTCATCCTCACTTAACAACTCATTCATTGATTACTCGAACTCATAATGGTGCTGAATGAGTGGTGATTATGACTGGACTTCGTAGTTACATTGGTTGCAATGTCACCATGGTCATGTGATTGCAATCCAAGTTGCTGGCTCTCAATTGTGATATTGCAGCATTTTGTGGTTATGTGATTGCCATTTGAAACCTTCTTTGCTGCCATCCTACAAGCAGTGGAGAAAGCAGGTGGTTGTAAATTGTGACCATAAGATATCCTTACTTAATGATCCATGGTGATTTGCTTACAGAGCCCTGGTGGCGCAGCAGACTAAAGCACTGTTATTAACATCAGCTGCCTGCAATTACTGCAAGTTCAAATCTCAGCAGGCTCAAGGTTGACTCAGCCTTCCATCCTTTCTAAGGTAGGTAAAATGAGGACCCAGACTGTGGGGGCAATAAGCTGACTTTGTATAAAATATACAAAACTTTGAAGGCTATTGCTTAACGCATTATAAGCCGCCCTGAGTTTCCGGAGAAGGGCGGCATATAAATCAAACCAAAAATAAATAAATAAATAAATAATAATAATAATGGCAACCAGAAATGCTGGAATTTCTGTCCAATATGTAATGAAAAGTTATAACCATGTTGCTTAACAATGGAAATTCTGGTCTCAGTTACCATCATAAAGTAAGGGCGACCCATATTCACTATTTTTCACTGAATTAGTTTTTACTGCCAATTTTTTCATTTGTCTAGTCACATCCATCTTTTAATCCTATATAATATATACTTCTATATATTGCTTGGTTTGATTAATAATTTTATTAATCATTACATTTAAAAAGATAAAAGCTTTTTATCTTTTACAATACAAAATACAAAAGAAACAAGAAAAAGTAGAAAGAGTAGAAATAAGAAAAATAGAAAAGAATAAATAAGAATATAGTAAAGAAAAAGAAAATACGTTTAAAGAAACCTCTCCGTACCCCAGGAATAGAATTCATGGCCAACTGAGATCTAGTTCCATCAGTACGCTGATGACACCCAGCTGTAAATCTCCACCCCAGGCCACCCCAACGATGCCCTTGAAGTGATGTCCCAGTGCCTGGAGGCCGTGCGGGCCTGGATGGGGAGAAACAGGCTCCGACTCAACCCCTCCAAGACCGAGTGACTGTGGCTTCCGGCGTCCCAAATATAGCCAGCTGACGCCATCGCTGGCTATTGGGGGCAAATCATTGGCCCCCATGGAAAGGGCTCACAACTTGGGCGTCCTCCTGGACGCACGGCTGTCTTTAGAAGATCATTTGATGGCCGTGGCCAGGGGGGCTTTTTATCAGGTCCGCCTGATACGCCAGTTGCGCCCCTTTCTAGATTGGGACTCCCTACGCACAGTCACTCAGGCACTCGTCACTTCCCGCCTGGACTATTGCAACGCTCTCTACATGGGGCTCCCCCTGGGGTGCACCCGGAGGCTCCAGCTGGTCCAGAACGTGGCCGCGCAGGGGATTATGGGGGCGACGAGGCACTCCCATGTAACACCTCTCCTGCATGAGCTGCACTGGCTCCCGGTGGTCTTCCAGGTGCGCTTCAAGGTGTTGGTGACCACCTTTAAAGCACTCCATGGCTTAGGGCCGGGGTACTTACGAGACCGCCTTCTGCCACCAATAGCCTCCCACCGGCCAGTACGCTCGCACAGAGTGGGCCTCATCAGGGTGCTGTCTGCCAGACAATGTCGGCTGACGACTCCCAGGGGGAGAGCCTTCTCTGTGGCGGCGCCCGCCCTCTGGAACAACCTCCCCCCAGAGATACGTACAATAACAGACCTCTGGATTTTTCGTCGGGCCCTGAAAACCCATTTATTTCAACTAGCTGGGCTGGCTTCAGTTAAATTTTAAATTGATTTTAAATTGGGTTGTTTTAACTTACGGCCAAAATATTTAATTATTTTAAACTGCTTTTAAATTTTGTATGTATTGTTTTTTACTTTGGCTGTTCACCGCCCTGAGTCCTATTTGGAGAAGGGCGGTATAGAAATAAGAACAAATAAATAAATAGTCTACAGTGCCTTCCTCGCTTTTTAAAATATACATCTAAAGCAGTGGTTCTCAACCTGGGGGTCGCGACCCCTTTGGGGGTTGAACGGCCATTTCACAGGGGTTGCCAAAGCTTTCTCTCGCCCCCTCCATGCCTTCACTCACCTTCACCCTCTGCCTCTGTTGGATCGCCGTTCGCTTACCCCGCCCACTCCCAATCTATTGCTGCCTCCTGAGTCCCAGCTGATGGCTAGAGGGAAACAAACCGTTTAAATTCTTGCCGCGGGGCTTCAAAGGGCCGCCCTACAGCTGATCAGTGTTAAAAGAAAACATATGAGAAGACCGGTGCCTGCAAAAATAGAAAAAAACCAGCCCCTTTCAGCTTCAGCATAGGTTAATTACCATAAGTTGATTTGATCAGCCTCCGGATTCTCAGCTGATTTGCTCTCAGCTGTTTTGCGGAGGGCTCTGTTGCTAGCTGCAAAGAAAGGAGCAGATTTTTTTCCCCCTAGCTATGCTGAAAAAACGAAACTGAAAGTAAAGCAGGGTCTTTGCTCCAACGTGACAAAATGAGGCAGAGAGAGATTTCTTTTTCTTTTTCCTCACCAAAAAAGGTAGGTACAAAACTGCAAACAATGGGACATTTAGGGCAAAAGAGGAGGTTCAAGATTTTAAAACACAAAAGAAAAAAAAGCTCTATTTAACTAGGGAATTGTAATAATTGAGATACTATTAATTGTATATTGTGTTGAAAGCAGAAATGGTTAAGTTGTGGAGGAATATATGGGGGAAATTATTTGGTTTATTATTATTGGTAGATATAATTAATTGATTTGTAAGAAATTGGATTGCATGGAAATAATTGGAATATTCATGTTCATATTGACTGATATACAAAAAAGATAGTTATATAATTAATTGATTTATGTTAAAATGTTGAATTTGTATTAAACAACTGTATTACATAATTACATAATTAACCAATGTGAGGATGGATATAAAAATAGATGACAATGTGAAGGGGTATAATATAGAATAGAAGGGAAAAATTGAATTTGATTAAGATTAGAGATGAGGATGAAGGGTAATATTGGTTTTTTAAAAAAATAGATGAGGAATAAATATGGCAAAAAGAAAATATAGAAATTGTAAATTTAATTGAAATGACTAAACACTGGTTAAATTTGTGAACCGGCCAAATACTCTGTTCAAAGAAAATACATTGTATGTTTGTATGTGTGTTTCTAATTATTGCTATTTATTCATATTTGTTCTCTTTTATTCTTTAAAGTTTAACAATTCATTCTTTATCTTAATATCTTTATATTTGTTTGGGGTTGGTTTTCTTCCCTTTCATCTTTTTTATTGTACAGCAATCTTTTTCCTCAAACCTACCACCTCTCTCTTTTCTTTCTTTCTTTCTTTCTCTTCTCTCCCCCTCTTCTTCTCCTTCCTACTTCCTCTTTCTTTCTCCTTCTCCTCCTCTCTTCCTCCCTCTCTTACCCTCACTCCTACTCTAATTTCCCTTCCCTTCCTTCATCCCTCTCTACTGCTGTAGCCTTTTATGCATATGGACTACTCAGAGGGCTGAAAAAGTTATTTTTGACTGGTCCTCGCACTTTTGACCAGTCCTCGAACTTACGACTGTCCTCACATTTTACGTTTTTTGCCCTATCTTATCCCCATGGTGAAGAGAAGCAGTTGTGAAATGAGTGACATGGTTGTTAAGAATGCTGCACGGGCATAAATGTGAGGATGGTCATAAGTGTGAGGACCAGTCAAAAGTGCGAGGATCTGTCAGAAATGACTTTTTTCAGCCCTCTGAGTAGTCCCTATACACATAGCCACGGCCGCCCGGTCACATGACCAGCTAGCCATGCCCACCCGGTCACATGACCAGCTAGCCACGCCCACAAAATAAGCCACGCCCACAGAACCGATAGTAAAAGATTTTAGAACCCACCCCTGGTTGGGGGTCACCACAACATGAGGAACTGTATTAATGGGTCGCGGCATTAGGAAGGTTGAGAACCACTGATCTAAAGTAATTTATATTAGCATTTATTTACTCGAATGAAATTTGTCAATTAGCACTCCTTTAGCTTTTTCACCTCATTCTTGTTTTATTAAACCATGGATCAGTGAAAACTGCCTTGCTCTCATGCAATGTCTACCTTTCTCCTTAGCATTTCATTATTATGATACATATATTAACACATATGATTAAAAAAGGGCTAGTTATGCTAAAAGATTGGATGTGAAGTAGTTCAATTAAAAAACAAAACAAAAGTAACCATGAGAAAAATTTGATCAAGTTTAGTTTGTCTTCTCCAACATGGCTATTGTTAAGAATATAGGAAACTGAAATTTATACATCTAGAAAGTACTGAAGCTGGAGACAGTTGTTAAACAATGATTTGATTGAAGGCAGAGTCATGTTTTTGTATGTTTTTTTTTGCATACACAAAATTGTCATTTTTTTCATCCAACTAAAATATGATCTTGATAGAGTAACTTACCAAGTAGGGCCAGCCCAAGAGATTTGACTGTCTATAGCAAAGGATGGGATATCATCTTGTCATTCATGTGCAGAAGATGAACAATTAAATCTTACTTTGGTAACATTAGTCTGGTAATATTATCTGGTAATAGAACAGTGTTCTTCAGAAAATTTGGGGGCAGCAAATTAGAGATGCCATACCAGGCTATGGGTCATTAAGAGTCTAGTCATTCCACCACTTGCTGCTGCCTCCGATGTGCTGTAACTGCTATTTCAAGCAGCCACCTCGCTATGTCTAACAGTAGGAACACACACACACATACAGAGTGTATATTTATACTTTTATACTATATATCGTTATATAAATTATATATACATATAATTATGTATATAATGTTGCTCATATAGAAAATTGCTTTGCAAAATTAAGGAGGAATATTTTATTTTAAAATATAAAACAAAAAAGAAAAAGTACACCACTAGACTATAGCCTTATTTGTACTGCAGCAGTATATGCATTTGAATGACAGAAATGCATTTGATGACTGGGGAGAATAGATTTAAAGAACTGTAGTAATATAGAGCAGGGAAGATGAGAGAGGACGCAGCTCCTGATGTGTTTACCTCCTCTACTGATGGGATATTGACTTTTCCCACCAGGTTGGTTAGAAAGGGGACTATTTGCGCTGCCACACAGCAGAGTAAGAATGGCAACCAGCATCGTTCTATGCTCTCCTTAGTAAAAGACAATTGTGACCATTGTATAGCACACAGTCAGTCAATACTTTCAAGCTACCATACCATCCAACTTGGAGATGCATATAAGAACTCCCTTTTTTTCTAAATAAAATTTATATCAATAAAATAGTCCATCTTTTTTGAGAACAGTGTTGTTACATGATGGAAATTGCTTGTAGAACATTCAGATATATGGACAGAACACAATTTTATACAAACTGCTACCATACCCTTGACATTTGTGCAGAAAAAAATCCAAACAGTCTTTTACAACATCAAAACAAGATATATACTGGTACTATGCAATGTTTTCACACAGAGCTTCCTAAAGATTTCCTAATTTTTAAATACAATACACAATTAAGTTTTAAACCGAATGATGTAAATTATAAAAGAAAAACTATTTAAATTAAACATTTATTAATTGGTATTTTAATAATTGAAGATAATGTGGAATTTATAAAATGTATTAGCATTCTTCTAAATATTTTCATTATTTAAATAGTGCACAACTAACTAAATAAGAATGATGCACTGATTCCTGAACAGACAAGGCACATTTTTTCACTATTAAAATAGTGCACAAATAAATATAGAAGCCTTTTTTGGCTTGCTTTCACTTGTATAGGAGATTTTTATATTTTATATCCAGTTAATGGAGACTTAGTCTTTCCATGTTAAATTATTAGTGAGCAAAGCTGATAATTTATTGTCCCAAATATTACTTGATTTTTGTTAATTCTAAAACTGTGGAGAATTTTAGCAATGGGTGATTTTTCATTTAGAAAGTTGTAGGTTGGTACATACAGTGCTTATTTAATTATTTTTGTCTGTTCAGGAGTCAGTGCATCATTCTTATTTAGTTAGTTTTTTATTTGAAGAATATGCTAAATTATAAACCATTAGAAGGTGATTTTTATTGTATTTAATTATAACAAACACAGGAACACTAACAGTAGACTTTGTTCTAAATACCTGTGTTTCATCTATTTCTATGCAAAGATAGCAAACAACAGTCAGTCATAATTGATTCTGTCAGATGTTATACAATCAGTCATAATTGTCTTACTGTCAATTTACAGTAAGTTAAATAAATATTCTGTCAATTATGAAATCAGTTAAGGCAAGTCTTCTTTTAATTGCAGATTCCCCACTTTGCAACATACAGCACCCTTATCCATAATGATAGCTCTATCATTTCTACTATGTCAATATAAAAGAGGAAAAATTAGCAGCGCTACAACCCCCCCACAAAATATTTATTTAATATCAGTGATGATTAAAAAGTAGCAAGAGTAATGTTAATTTATGATGTTAATACAAATGTGTTCCAAAACATAGTAATTCCAGTACCATTATGATAAATACAGGTCAGCAAACTCTTGTTATTGTACATAACTCTACAGACATATGTGAATTATATCCTGCATTAATTTCAATTCAGTTAATTTACACATTACATGCATAAGATGTATGCAAGGAAAGCTACAGTCAATATTTGGACACTAAAGCTGCTTTATGACTTCCTCAAAAATCCCTCAACAAATTTTTCACCACATCCCAACTTTTGGTTTATATATTCTTCTGGTAGCAAACACCATTTCTTCTGTTTAGTAAGAATCTGGCATAACCATTCAAATACCTAATCATTCTTCTATTCTGTTAGATTTTTTTGACAGCAGATCAGCAGAATATATTTAATATATGAAAATTATCTCTCTCTTACCAACAAAGAAAACCCTTCAAACAAAGACCATTGATACTATCACCGTTAGCTGTTGAAGTCCACCACCATTATTCTACAAACAGAGTCTCTTTTGCTTAAAAAATTATCCTCACTTTCCTTGTTCTGTTACAAAAATATAGCTTCTAGGCTGAATAAAAAATAGGGCCTGAGTGCTTTATTACAGTGATCTCACAAATATTTAGAAGTGTGATTATAAGTCCATTCATTCTTAGTCTAATTCAGATTCAAATCAACATGGAGAGCTATTTTCCTTTGCTGAATCCAGTGCTATGGAACAGAGTTATTGCAGATGTGAGTGAGGAAGCCTGGCCGAGAAACCTGTCTACTTATAAGAGAATAAAGAGCATTGTTGTGGGGTGGGAAAATATTGTAGGGAGGTATCAGAAGGTGCAAATAGTGCTTTTCTCATATTTTACAAGAGCAAAGTTATCCTGAAAATGATAAATTTATTTCAATAGGATGAATGATTGTATCAGGGGTTGAGCAAAAAGCTGTTTTGTATTTCTAACTCCAAAAGAAATTGCACATGCCCCCTTGCTGTGGATTTAAAATACTGTCAGCATATTGGTCAGAATATATTTTATTTATTTTGGGGAGTGTGTATATACATGCGGGGGAACATTCTGCAGGATCATTAAGCACTGTTGTATAAATAAAGTTAGAAGATCAAACGAAAAAGGGGCCTCAGGTTAAATGCTGGAAGACAAGCTTAAATAAAGTTCTGCAGAAAAAAAGCAAGACATGCTGTAATTCCAAGAACCTATTACTTCAGACAATTTACTTCAAAAAATAAAATCAGAATGGTAAATGATTACCCCAAAGCAATCATGTCATCATCACTGAAAGATGGAATAAAATAATTTTTTGTGAAGTGGCTGAATGAGAGCAACTTAAAAGCCACGGAGCCTGTCAGAAGCACATTATTTCTTTTTACACCCCGTTTCCCAATTCATCTCAGTGCTGCTGACTAACCTTGGCTCCCAGCAGGTGGAGCATTTAAAATAAATAGCATTTCCTACAAAATGCGCTCCAACTGCCCCATGACAGACGCTTCCAATTCCTGGCCAGCCACTGGATCAGCTTCAGCGGTATCTAACAAGGTGTAAATACAATAACAAGCATGTAATTAAGTGAACATGATGAAGTTAATGGAGATAATTCATTCCATTTTGGGCTTATGAATATTCTATTAGATGTTATCAGGCAGCTGGAATAGCTGTTAATTTAATCATCATTCAGACCAGCAAAATGTTCTTTGTGCGAGTATAATTGCAGAGAATGAATAATTGATTTGACAATTGTACCAGTGGATTTCAAACAGTTCTGTGCGCTCTCAGAGCAGGAAGGGAGGAGAACTGGAATACTCAAAGCAGTGAAGAGGTGGCAGAAAAGCCAGCCTGTAAATTGAACATTATCAGGACATTATCAGGACACAGATAAAAGACAATTTTTATTTTATCAATGCAACACAATTACATTACAGAGCGCTAGTAATCACTCTGCCCACACTTTAAAAAGGGAAATAAATTACTCTTCATGTAAAAGGACAAAAAATAAATATCAAAACCATTTAGAAACCATTGATATTGGATGTTTAATTTTTTGCATTATATTTCATTATAGAAAATATCAAACTGTGCTTGAAATTGCTGCACATTTAACTCTGTTACCTGGAATCAAATGCACAGATTATATTTTATACGTATCTCTGAATTACAGAATGTTCTATGAATTACAATTATTTATTTCAACTTTTAAAGATGTCTATATAGTTAAAATATATTTATTTTAGTATATAAAGTAGAACATACCTAAAGCATTTATATTTCATATGAAGAAAATGTGTGTGCATCTGTGTTTGTCTATACACTCATAAAAACTTATACACATATGTAAACATTGACATTCTATGGCTTTTATTTCCTTGAGTAGCAAAACAGGAAATATTTACAATATCATCAAGAGAGGCAATTATTATCACAAAATTTGCTTTCAAACAGTGAAGGCCCAGATCTGCCAGGCAATACTAATTATATACTCACTCTTTCTCTTTAAATGTACCTAATATGGGGAGACTTTTAATGCCCTCAAATATGTTACAACAAATAGGAAAAATGCAACATTTCTGTCCTTTTGCTAAATCTATTGAATAACAGACATGTAAACCATTGGCTATGTGTGTGCCCAGGGAAATTTAGTGCACAATGCACATAGTGAAACCAACCACCAATAAAGTCTTAAACTCTTATTGTCTGAAAGCTTTAACAGATCCAAAGGAAATTCTGAAATTCCGACTAGTAAACCTCTAAGGAAGAGAGGTGTGCTGAGTCTCAGAGATATATGCTCTCAATTGCATAGGTAGCCTAGAACAGAGCACACAGAGCAAATGGGATTGCTTAATGTTCTTCCCACTGATCCTTCAGCAATTTGCAAAGCCATTATCTGTTAACCAGGTTAGATATGTTCAAAGTTTAAGATTTAGTATATAACTCACTAACGTAAAATTAATGTTTAGATGTTGTAATATTTACATTTTTCATCGATTATATAAAACAAGATATTTGTGACATTTAGAAATAAGTAAAAATGATGTACTGATAATTTGATTTTAAAAAAATGCTGAAAATCTTAATGGAAAATTCATACTACTAGACAATGCCTGAATTTTTCTGTATTATCATTTTTGAAAACATACATACAGAAATTACAGGTGTTCTCGTCTAATCTTGCATAACAATACTCTCCAGGTATATTAAATCTATCACCCTTAATTTCCAGCAGCTATAGTACACTGGCTATTTGTTTTTATTCTTTGTTGCTAATTATTAAAGTTCCAACCATATTTCTAACATCTGTAATGTATAAATAGTATGGATCCAAGTGAAAAGTAGGGGAAAGTGAAAAAAAAGGGGAAAACCCCTAATATTTCATTTCCCTCAAATGGCTTTTGGAATGACCCTCATACATATTGTTTAAAATATTTCCTTAAAATCTCATTGAAGTCTCTTTCCTCTCACGCTTACTTCCTTTCATGACTTGGATATATCCATATTATTTTCTTGGCAACAATATTGAAATGCCTTGGTGGCTAGAGCCTTAGTGGAGCAGCAGACTAAAGCACTGTTAAATAACACCAGCTGCCTGCAATTACTGCAAGTTCCAAATCTCACCAGGCTCAAGGTTGACTCAGCCTTCCATCCTTTCGAGGTAGGTAAAATGAGGGCCCGGTTTGTGGGGGCAATAAGCTGACTTTGTATAAAAAAGAACACCGCTTAGGGCCCCCCCGAAAGCCCTACTAAGCAGGTATATACAAAAGTATGAAGGCTATTGCTTAACGCATTGTAAGCCGCCCTGAGTCTCCAGAAACGAAAAATATAAATCGAACCAATAAATAAATAGTGCCTTCTTCCAGATTTTTTAAAAATCAACTTTGTTATCTACAAACTGGGATTACTTGGTGTTGACCAAGATTCAAGTACTAATCCTGTCCAATTAGCCTTGTCTAGGTGTGCCCATCTCTGTGATTTTTTTCACTTAATATTTTTAGCTTAAAATGGATTGCCAGTTACATGGCAAGTATAAGGGTTAGCATATGCAAGTTGTAGAGATAATATTAGAACCTTTATTGATATGCCTGGCATACCTGAAACACAAGAATAAAGGTACTATTAACCCAGATATAGATGCTATTGAAGATTCAACCATAATAACAGGTGTATGTTAGAATTTGTATGGATCACCTAATATGTTTTAGTAAGTATATCCATAACTTAATTAATAGTAAATATGAAGAGTATGATAGATAAGGAGACATAAAGTTAATAGTCCAATCATGCAAGTCAGTAAATAATCTAAAATTGCCCAGTCTAAAATTCCAGCAAAAGTAATCCTGGTTGTCTGAAAATCCCTAAATTGTATTCCCAACACATCTGAAGCAGCTAAGGTAAGAATCAGCAAATTTTATTATAATATTGTAATGCCTTTAAGTTGGGTGTCATTCTTTCTGTTTCAGAAAGCTTTATACACCCCCATTGGGGCCCCAGGCCAATTGCCAGATCCGAGTCTTTAGCCCCTTTTGGAAAATCAAAAGGATAAGTGCGGATCTCACCTCGGAAGGCACAATGTTCCAGAGGATGAGAGCCATGGCAGAAAAGGCTCTTCTTCTGAATCCCAGTCTAGAATTCCTAGACTGATGCAGGAAGCCCCTTCTGTCAGTATGGGTGGAGCAGGCCAATCTCACTGGGGTGAGATAGTTTCTCAAATATCCTGGACCAAAAACGTAAAGGGCTTCTAAGGTAATACCAAAACTTGAATTTGATCCAGAAGCAAACCGGCAGCCACTGGAGCTTGCAAAACAGCGGTGTAACATGGGACATTCTAGGGACCTCAAGAACCTTCCAGCAAACTGCTTTCTGCACTATCTATAGCTTTCAAATACTCTTCGTGAGCAGCCCGATGTAGAGCAAGCAGGAGTCGTGAGTCTAGGAGAACCCCCCAAGTTGCGCACTGGGTCTGTCTGAGGCAGTGCCCATCAAGAACTAAAGATGTTAAACCCAAAAGTGCTTTTTCAAGAGGCAACTGGACTTTCTTGATTTTTTTAATTTTTTAAAATTTTTTTTGACTTTCTTGATTTTTTTTGAAGACGTTTCACTTCTCATCCAAGAAGGTTCTTCAGCTCTGAACAACCATGACCTAGATGACTGAGAATCTCATAGACATAAAGAAGTTAAAGTCCTGGATTCTGAAGCTCCACACACTCAAAAGCCACTTGCCAGGTTTAAGCCAAAGCCTGTTGTCCCCTATCCAGAGTCCACAGTTCCTAGGTACTGCAAGAGGGCAGCAGCAGCAGTATTTGGGTCACCAGGAATGGAGATATAAAGCTGAGTATCATCAGCATACTGATGGTACCTCATATCCAGTGGCTTCATGTAGATGTCAAAAAGAAGTGGAGAGAGTACTGAGCCCTACAGCATATCATAAAGTGACTCTGTGAGAACAGAATTTGCAGCTCAAGCAAAAATGGCTAGCAGGACAATGCCCTGTGACAGAAGTGGAGGGAATGTGCCCTGAGTAACCTCAACAGAAACTTATAGTTGACCGTGTCTTACCATATCACCACTAAGATAATGAATGAGGCATTATTTATCATTCATAGGCCAAGGAACAGTTAAGGATGAAATCAGTCAACTTCCTCAGTGAATTTGGGATGAAATTGAGGCTGTGTGAGACATCTGGCAGTAGATTGTGGAGAAGAGCCAGAAAGTATTTGAAAAGTAGGTATAGTACAGAATTGCTAGATTCTGTTATTTAAAAAAGAGAAATGTTGTTGCTAGTATAATAAGTAAAACTATACTGTGCTTTCACTTAACATTTTCTTCTATTAACACATCTAATAATCTTAAAAGTTTTAAAATAAGTAATTACTTAGTAAACTATAACTTATTAAATTAGTGAATGAACTTGTTTTTAGTCTCACAAACCCAGTTGTTTTTTCTGCACTTGGTGTTGCCACTAAACAAACCTGAGTTTTCTATGTCTAAGCCTTGAATAATTGTCCTGTCATTACTTCAGAATCCTCTGTGCTCCTTACCTGACAAAGTAAAAACCTCTGCCCTCTGCTTAATTTGCTGTATCATTATTATTGGGAATCATAACACATGGTAGTGCATGAACTAATTATTTTCTTTCTGTAAATTCCTGTATGAAAGATTTTTTTAAAAATAAATCTTCCTATTTGGTAGATATGCATGAGTAATTTGCATGAAATAATAACTGCACAGGAATTTGGATAATAAAACACTAATTCTTCATCCTGGCAGTTGTTAGCATACTGGTCCTTCAGAATGAAAGACTTTTAAGTTCAAGTGATAAATCCTAATTTGTTACCAAAGGATCAGTCTGGTCAAGTTGGAAGGGACGTTGGAGGTCTTCCAATCCAACCTCCTGAACAACCTGTTCAGGCAGGAAGCCCTATATCATTTCAGACATATGTTGTCCAATCTCTTCTTAAAAACTTCCAGTGTTAGAGCATTCACAAATTCTGGAGGCAAGTTGTTCCACTGATTAATTGTTCTAACTGTCAGGAAATAGTAAGCAAATACTGTTTACTACTTTTAATACTATTGTTATTGATATTAGGAGACAAAAATATTTTTAAGTCATTTAAGGCAATCAGGATGCATAAGAAAGGGATACAGCATAATCTTGAATACCTTCATAATGGAAGACAGGTGAGGGAAAGCAAAAAAACACAAGTTGCTCCCATGCAGTGGTGGGTTCCTCCCGGTTCCACCGAGCCGGTAGCGTTGACAATATGACATCACTGAACCGGTTCTGGGGCCCCCCGCCTCCACCCCCCTGTTATTCTTACCTTTTATTTGGCCCCACCCCCAATCTATTGCTGCCTCCTGAGTCCCAGCTGATGGTTAGAGGGAAAAAAACTGTTTAAACTCTTGCCGCGGGGCTTCAAAGAGCCGCCCTACAGCTGATCAGTGTTAAAAGAAAACAAATGAGTAGACCGGTGCCTGCAAAAATAAATGGGTAGACCAGTGCCTGCAAAAATACATGAGTAGACCAATGCCTGCAAAAATAAATGTGTAGACCAGTGTCTGCAAAAATAAATGGGTAGATCGGTACAGCTCTGCAAGCAGTTAAAAGCCTGGTAGACCAGTACCTCTGCTAAATGCTCCATGGCTTAGGGCCAGGGTACTTACGGGACCGCCTTCTGCCACCAATAGCCTCCCACCAGCCAGTTCGCTCCCATAGAGAGGGCCTCCTTAGGGTGCCATCGGCTAGACAATGCCGGCTGGCGACCCCCAGGAGGAGAGCCTTCTCTGTGGTGGCACCTACCCTTTGGAACAATCTACCCCCAGAGATACGAGTGATCTCCGACCTCCGGACTTTTCGTCGGGCCCTAAAAACTCATCTCTTTCAGTTAGCCGGTCTCTCTTGATTTTATGATTGATTTTAAATTTTGATATGGATTTTAAATTGACAAATTTTAAACTATGGGCCAAATTTAATTATTTTAAATTTATTTTTAATTGTACTTTATGTATAAATGTTTTATTTTGGCTGTTCACCGCCCTGAGTCCAAAAGGAGAAGGGCGGTATAGAAATTTGAATAATAAATAAATAAATAAATAAATAAATCCTAAATAATTGTCACATGACCATCAAGCCACGCCCACAAAATAAGCCACACCCATAGAACAGGTAGTAAAAAATTTAGAACCCACCCCTGCTCCCATGATATGGAAATGTTTCTCTTCTGCAGGTGGAATCACGGTATGGAACAAAGGATGTCTATGAAGAGTAATGGCTCTGGATGGCTTCATTAAACTATAATTCATATATTGCTTTAGTGGATGTGGTGGAGGTGATCTGAAGGTTGTAAACTTAAGGCAAATTTTTTTCCTGCCATGTCTTCCTTATTATCCCAAAAACATGGGGAAAAGAATACTACTTTTTCACTGATGGTTAGCAAACCCAAATTATAAAGAGCAGCTTGCTGTAGTTTCCTGCTCTCCAAAGTGAATTGAGTGGGTTTTAGTCTTGTTGTGAGCTGTCTCAACCATTTGAAAAATGTTACAGGAAACATTTCTCACAGAGTACCTAATATTCAAACAATTTTATTAAGTTGAAATTCTGAGGCATATTTTCTAGCCAAATAAGAAAAAAGTGGCTAGGTGATAGAGGCAGAAGAAAAAACATTTTTTGCCTACCAACCACGACTTTCAGTAAGTCCCCGCATCAAACAAGTATATATATAAAAGATGTATATGTGTACAGATTGTACACCTTCAAGAGCCCCTCTCTGAGGGAAATGGGAAGTTAAGAAATAGGAAAAATATATATATATATAAAAATAAGGCATCAAGACATGTGAAATTATTATGGCTAAATTTATGTTGATAATCTTATTATAAACATTGACCTTTATCTTCTACATCTTTCTCAATTTTTAAAATATACTGTATGTTATTTGCATATAACCATGTTTTAT
Source organism: Arizona elegans (assembly GCA_022577455.1). Lineage (NCBI taxonomy): Eukaryota > Metazoa > Chordata > Lepidosauria > Squamata > Colubridae > Arizona > Arizona elegans. The sequence continues at coordinate 44,130,666 of JAKOOJ010000006.1, forward strand.
CATTTTTATATTGTCGACATTAAGACTTTAGGAGTGTCATTTCAGAATACATATTGCTAATGCTGCCTAAATTTCAAATTGTCTTGTTGTCAAATTGTTGCTAATTGATTGGAATAATGCCTGCAATTGTATGAAACCCAACATAAATTTAAGGTGGAAAAGATACAATCAAATCCAAAATCATTCTGTATGGATAAAAAATGAGTCACAAAAATTAAGATAGCTTAATTTAAACATAAAGACTTATCAAAAGATAAAATTATAAACCCTGTCATTGACAATCACAAACAAAAATGTAAAAAAACAAAACAAAACAGGAAAGAAACAGTGAATAAGCAAAGTCAGTGTGAAGACATCACCTGCCAACATATCTAAAAACTGCTTCCTGAATGCTTCATTTCACAGGAATTTCTGTTTGCTATAGGGCAGTGATGGTTAACCCATAGTGCCCATAGTGCGCACGCGAATCCATGTGCACGTGCCAGAACCTCCAAAATGCAATGCGAGCACCCCCTGTGCATGTGCCCCACGAATGGCGTCATGCATGCACATGTGCCCCGTCCTCCTGTCCCATTTTGGGACTGGAAAGCCTCCTGCACCAACCTGGAAGCCAAAATGGGGCGCGGGGGGCTGCATGAGGCCCCCCCTACGTCCTATTTTGGGCCTGGAAAGCCTCTTGCACTAACCTGCACCATCCGCATGCGCCAATTTGGTGTAGTGGTTAAGACATTAGGCTGGAAAATGGGAGACAGTGAATTCTTAGGCAGAAAGCGTGAGCTGGGTAACTTTTAGTCTGTCACTTTCTCAGCCCTAAGAAAGAGGCAACAGCAAAACATTTCTGAAAGTCTTGCCAGGAAAACTAGGGACTAGTCCCGAAATGATTCAGAGGCACGAAAGGAGGAAAAAAAAAATAGTGGTAAAAGGTGAAACTTTAGTCTACTCTTTCTTGCCAATTAAGCTGTTGAGTCTTTAAAGAATACAAGTTCATTCATTAGTTGCAACTTTACCTCAGACTTCTTTTTACATTTTTTTAAAGAAACCATTAAATGTTAGTAACGTTGACATTGTCAGTTATTTTTAAAAATGTTTTATTTATCATTCATTATTTGAGTTTGCCCAAAGTATTATCTAAAAGAAATTTTCATATAATCCTCACAAGAAATATAGGAAAAATATTCTCTACAATTTCCTTGTCATATTTTATGTTTCTTTTAAACCTCTATGGTATAATATTACTAAAACGTCTTGAACTAGCTTCATGATTAACTATTACAGTTTATATTTATAGCAATCTGTTAAATTTCTTTCTTTGTACATATTGCCAAATCACATTTATTTTGTCAGCATTTTAGAATCTTTTAAATTTAGTCAGGTAAAATGTCAACTTTTTAACACTAGGAATTTTGAATGCTTTTTGTGACTCCATTATTTAATAGTACTTGTGTTTTTTAGAGAATGCATATTTTATTGCTTAATCTCATTGTTATTACTGGTTTATTTATTTTAGCTGCAGCCAAAGTTTCATTTTTCTTTTGGGAACACTTTTTAATTATACTTAGAAAGTGATTCAGTGCTTTCACTTTCAATGAAAGTGATATTGTTAAATTTATGTACATGTTTCACTGAAAGTCATAAACTTAAATCTATTATTTAAAAACAATCACTTCTATATGTATGGATTTAAACATACAACTGGAATCTATCAAAATTATATATCACAGTCAAATTTCAAATTTACATTCATGCATATTGAGCATGCTATTCTTTCTCAGGTCAAGTAGTGCATGCAAAGCTCAAGACAGGACCAAGAAATAGTAAGTAACAGAAAAGAAGGCATGGGAAATAAAAGGCATAAAAGGAAATATAGTTAAAACTTGTTTAAGTCAAGATCATTTTACTCCATACTTACCTTACCTTGCAAGCCAATCTGTCTTCCATCCTGAGAACACAGTGTTCATTGTTCTCTAAACTTCTCACCTCCCCATTTTTGAGGATTGCATCAACTTCCCAAATCACAAATTTTCTTAGTCTTTCTCTACCTCTTAGCACTTTCACTCTTTCTTCCAACTCTTTTAAAAAGTTCATTCTCATTCATTCTCTCTATGACAAAATTATTTCAACAGAATTTTTATATTGATCATTCACTTTTGTATTTCATCCACATGTATTCAGCACTCATACATTCTTCACTTTATCTTCCCCCATACTTAAATATCCAATTCCCATCATGATCAATTTACTTTGATGATATGTCCCAAATCAGTAGAAACATGCTCAGAGATTCAGTTGTTTATCTTCTTTTGGCACATATTTGTTACTAGCAAAAATGCATATACTAACCACTATATTTCTACTTGTGTTTGCGTTTCTTAAAATGTTCCATTTATTTCTCCATCTTTATATATACCACATAGTACACAAATATAACTAGATTCTCATGTATAACTTAGACATATTTGTACAAATTTTCATGCTATATACATACATTTTCATATCTATTCTCTTTATTTCATTATATTATCTATCTAAAATTGGCTTCAAATTATTCAGGTTTTAGTCAACAGCTCAGAATCATGTGCATACAAATGTACAAATATATGTACATCTACAACAAATATACTTCTAATGTGGCAAGCATTTTTATACATTTACTTATAAATATATTAAACTGCAGAATATCATGCAACTTCATTTTTCCCTTCTCAGTCCTAAATGATTAATGAATGGCTTTTTTTTCATTTTTCTTATTAGCCTAACACCATCAACTTTTGTAGCACAATGTAAAGTAATTATTTTCACTTTTTTCTACACAGCTTTCACCACCCTTTTCCATACCCAATTCTCCTGGGAGACTCCTAAGAGACTAATCCACCTTTTAATACATTTAATACATTTTCATACAATAGGTATGCTTTTCCAACAATCTTTCTACTTTCATTCTACATTCATGTCTTTCTTTTCTTTCCATGACTTTCCATCCCCCAAAAATCCACTCATGAAACTACTCAAAATGGTCTTTGCATTCAGTGCTTATATTATTCTTGTATGTTTCATCATAAAGAATCAAATCAATCATCTATGACACCTTTTACATCTATGTACATTCCATTTTCATGTGTAATATTATAAACTGTCCAGATTTGCCTTGTGGTGAGAAGGGCAGCAAAAAAATGTAATAAATAATAATGTGTACATATCACATGCACATTCAAGTGTCCAAGTATTCAAAAGAAGCAGATTTTTCTGAGAAACTCAGGCTACCATGACAGAAGGCGGACTATCCGAAGAGAGCCTGCTCCAGGCGACCCAGAGTGTGGTAGAACTTGCCCCCACTCACGGAGGCAAGCAGCCCAAATGGAACCAAACCAGCAGCCCAACCGGAACCAAATTGCAGCCCTCCCTGGACATCAAAGCCGAGATGCCAGTCTCAGTGACCAAAACAAGAAAAGATGAGTATTGGTGGAAAAAAGTCCCTAAAGCAGCTGAGGTTGAGCTCCCCCACCCTAGAATCCAGGGCTGGGGGAAATCCCTGAGTGAGCTAGGAAGACTGGAATGGATGATGGACTGGGAATGGGCCAAGCTCTGAAAACCTATGAGCCCCCCAGCTGCAAGACATTGACGACTTCCTACAAGATCTAGAAGCCAGATTTGAGGAAGTGGAGGAGGATCTGTACACGGAGGATGAGCTCCAAAACCTAAAGCCGGGGGTGGGGGGCATTAAAGAACACATTTGTGAATTCAGAAAAGTTGTGGGGAAGCTACCCCCTTTGCTGGAGCGGCTATTAGTTCACTTTTTCAGAATGAGCCTGGAAAAGCAAATTGTCCAACTGCCTATCAGGACATTCCAAACCAACTCTCTGAGTGGTTCCGAGTGGACATAAAAGTTGACTGTGGATTGTGAACCAATGACATGCAGAAGCAATCGGACACAAAGGAAGGAGGCCAACCAGACCGGAGACCATCCAGCCAATGGGAGGTCGCAGCAGCACAGCCAGCCCGAAAACAAACCCACCCATGAAGCCAGTTGAAATGCTACAGATGCGAAGGGATGGGACACATTTCCTCGGCATGCACAACTCCAGCTCTGAAACCCAAGCCAGAGCCACCACCCAGAGCATGCCCGGAATGAGGTCCCAGGCATGCCATTGACATGTCCCGAAATGCCCTCTAGGCTGTAGAGGTCCCTCCTAACCCAGTCAAAGAAGGGGGGGACTCCAGCCAATGATGACCAATTGTCAGATCCCTATGACAGTGAGGATGATGGTGAAGATGATCTGATGGTGAGTGAACCGATCTACCCCTTCGTCCTCCCTATACGTCTCACAGCCCCAGAAACAGGGACCCAGGGCACTTTTCAAGCCCTAATAGACACAGGCTGTACTAGATGACTGATTAACCTAGCCACGGTCCTGGGGATTAAAATGAAGAGACTGGCCCACCTGATTATATTTGAACAGGTCGATGGGTCCCTATTGGGGAGAGCCTACGCCACCCATCTGACTGAACCAGTGAAACTAGAGTTAGCGGAGCACTGGGAAGCAATTTGATTCATAATAGCCCCCAAAATGACAGACACGGTCATACTGGGACTCTCCTGGTTAGACAAGTGGGGACCGACGATCTGATGGGAAGGGGGCACCTGGAGGCTAAGGATAGCTAGAGGACCCCAACCCCTCCCACACCAGCAAATAGAAAACCCATCCAAAGGCCCCTCCAGAACTATTGGCAGCCACCTTTGACAAAAACCCAGAGGTCGAACAGATCCCCAAAGAATATCAGGACCTTGCCGAAGTGTTCAGTGAGGCTGAGTGTGACATCCTATCCCTCCTCCACCATGAGGAGGACTGCACCATCGAAATCATCCCTGGTGCAAAAGTACCCAAACCCAAACTGTATGCCATGACACCCTGGGAAATTCTAGAAATGTGCAAATACATAGACAAAAACCTAGCAAGGGGGTTCATCAAGCCAGCCAAGCCATGGATCGCAGCCCCAGTCCTATTTAAAGAAAAAAAAAAAGAGATGGAACTATGAGATAATGCGTGGACTTTAGAGATATAAACTGTGTGTGTGTGTGTACACAACCTATATCCCCTCCTTCTTATGAAGGATATGCTGTCTCACCTAGCCAAGGGAAAAGTCTTTACTAAATTAGACCTCAGAGAAGCATACTACCGAGTCCACATCAGGGAGGGAGATGAATGGAAAACAGCATTCAACTGCCCCCTAGGGAGCTTCCAATTCAAAGTAATGCTTTTTGACTACAGGGCCCCCTGGTAGTGTTTATGCAGTTAATAAATGAGGTGCTGTATGAGCACCTCTATAAGGGAGTCCTGGTCTACCTTAACAACATCCTCATTTACACCAAGACCATGGAGAACCACATACCCCTAATCCACCAAGTACTGTAAAAACTTCTTGTGGCAAACCTGTACGTCAAGCTGTCAAAATGCGAATTTCACCACACACATCTAGGCTAACTGGGCTACCGAGTGTCAAATGAGGCCATAGAGATGGACCTAGCCAAGGTACAAGCCATCCTACTAGATGACTGATTAACTAGCCATGGTCCTGAAACTGGGGATTAGAGAAAAGAGACTGGCCCACCCGATTAGATTTGAACACGTCGATGGAGAAGATACAGAACAATTAAAACTTGGATCACGCGTTTTCTGAATAGTTTTTATCCCAGGGCTATAATTGCACTCAACAATGAACTAAAGGGCCACCATCAGTGAGCTGTTGGACAGTATTACTTGGTCTGTTGTGTGGAAGTTTGGGTAGTTTAGGGGTGGAGAATTGTGGTGGGTGGCAGTGTGTTTGGGGATTGTTATGTGTGTTGGACCTGGTCTTTGGGTGTTAAGTGAATTTCGTTGTATGGGTATACTGTGTATACACGTACAATGACAACAAAGTTACTTATTTATTCATACTTAAAACTCAAGATTTCTATATACATTTTAAACTGTGCAACCTCAAAGCGTTTTTGCAGTAGCTCCTCTTGGCTTTATTTTATTTTATCGATTTTTAGTATACTCATTGGACCTTTTTATTTAAATATTTTTTTCAGAGACGATAACAGAGTAGATCACAACACAGACAAAGTTTTGGCTGATAAGGACTAATAAGGCATGGGGAAAAGAAAGTAGCGCCATGGCACCAGCCCGGGATCTCTCCCACCAATGAAGAATGCAAAACAACCAAAAATTGACAAGCACTTTGCTGACAAGAGATTTGTAAGTAAAAATATCCCCCCCCCTTCATTTCCAACAATCTGGAGAGGTTAGAACGGGACCGGCAAAGAGATTTGACAAAACAGCAGATACTAGACTTTCCCGATCTGGGGGGAGGGGAGCAAAATGACAGCCAGCTGTTTTCACAAACGAGTTCAGCTACAGCCTGTATGGAGACCGAGATAAAGTCTAAAAAGTTTAACAACAAACTAATCCAGAGTGTGGAGAGAATTCACAGTGTGTGTATTCTTACTGTGGAATACAACAGAGTTTATGGCAAAGCAATGCCTTCTTACAGCACAAACGGTTGTTTCAATATTTGAACAACTAATAACCATTCAACATGATGTAGAGACACTGAAAAAAGATATAGCTGTTTTTCTGCAAGCACGACATCGGGCTATAGGCACCCCTACTAAAGCCCATACAGCAGACTTGGGTAAATCCCATATTCAGGATAAGGAAGAGGAAAAAGAGCAAAGACCCAGGAAAACAGTTAAAGAGCCTGCCAAAAAGTGGCAGCCCACTCGGAAAAACAGTCCTTCTCCACACAAGGCATCAAGAGGAGGAGGTATTAATAGAGAAGTTTCATTGGAAGACAGTAAAGCATCTCCCCTACAATTACAGCAATCACATTGCTCACTACAAACTCATCAGGTTGCACTTAGAATCCATATGAACAGAATTAATCATGGACGCTGGATTACCAAGAGTGCTATACTAAATTCCCTAAACCAGCTTCTTCACTGTCACTGGGGGCAGTTTCATCTCCGTGCTGCGGAGTGGCTTCCTGAGGCCCCAAATTGGAAGCAGATACTTCTGTCTTTCAAACAGCCGACCATATCATTGATGCTATTCAAGATGAAAGCACATCTAGTCTCCTTTCAAATCTTTCCCGTCAGAGTTTTCTGTGAGGAAAGGGTTAAACCCTTAATTATTAACATGCGAGCTCTCAAAGTTGCTGTCTCTTCCCAAGAAGAGACATTCTCTTGCATTCTCAATCTTGGAAAAGAGAGAGGAAAAAAGTGGGAGTAAGCCAGCCTTGTCCAGTGAAGGTGTACTTAACAGCACAGAAACAGGTCTCATAAATGCTTTTGGTGCTCTCTCAAAGAAAGAACAAGATAATATACTATTCAAATTAGAAAATTTAAAGAAATCCTTATTGGACATAATCGACACAGCTGAACCACTTATTGATCTGGTTTCCCCTATAATTGAGCCTCTTACTTCTCCCCCAGGAGGTAAGGATTTGCATGAATATGAGAGCATGGAAAACAGAAGGCAAAACACACAAGGGCCATTACAGGCCTCAATAGAGAAGGAGATGGTGATTATCCTATGATACCTTTAGCACCACATAAAGAAATTGAGAGAGGACCCACATCAGTGCCATCAGCTCAAAGCCGATTGGAGCACGATTGAATAACCCCCTGCTCTACACCTAGAGAAGAGGCATCGGAATGGCAAACCTTGTTAGCTGGTGCTAAATCCTCTTACCCTGAACAATTTTACCAGGAGTCGACACAGAATTTAGATGGGGCACCCCTCCTTTTAGAGAAGGCCAATTTCGTGCATGACGACACCTCAAGCCATTGCAACAAACATACAACTTCCCTTTGTATATATCAAATTTCCTGATGAGCTGCGAAAGAGGATCCCCTCTCCATCATAACCTGGAATATAGCGGGTTGGACTGTTCCATCAAAAGACCAACTTTTTTTTGACTATATACCACAATTTGACATTCTCTTCTTACAGGAAACCTGGGCCTCCGCAGAGATATAATTAGATGGTTATTGGGTTAACTCTATCCCAGCTGTCCCAAGTAAGGTGGGGGGGGGGGAGAGCTAAAGGGCTTTTTGTGACATTAGTGAATACATCCTTGCAATTTAAATGTATATCACTGCCATCTTTGCAGCCATGTGTTGTGACTACCTTACTGTCGAGTGTCAGCCATTCCCTCGACACATGAGCCCGGGGACTGTGACAAGCCAGAAGAACAGAGACACGGTGAAGGGGGGTGTTGTAGCATTTAGCAGGGCACGGTGATATCAGGTGGTGGACGGTATAGGGAATCTGGGGACAGCGTCAATAAAACGATGTCAAAGGAAACAAACGCCCTTCAATACGAGGGACAGCGAGATCCGGAAGTAACTGAAGGATTAAATAGTGCGGTCACTTTAAATGCACAATTGAGCAAGGGAGGGGCGCTTGGGGGCGTTCTATAAAGCCAGATAAGCGGAGGGGTCGGGCATCTCCAACTTTGTTTTTCATCAGAAAACTTCAGCACTTACTGTATGACCACCGATTAAACCGGATAGCTTCACCTTTGAGTGTGTGCGTGTGGTGTTTGTTCGGCGGAGCACAGGTGGTTCCAGAGGAGGCTGACAGAAAGTCGGAGACGCTTTATTCTTCTGTCTGAGGACTGCAAGCAGCTGTGATGGCAGAGGGCGTGACGGATGATGCCACGATGTTGGATTTGGGGACAGAGCTGGAGGCAGAGGAGGGGGAGAACGTGGAGACAGAGGAGCATTGCGAACAGCCAGTGGTACGCCCCAAACAGAGAGTGGTGTCGCCCCCGCCGCCAGAAGACAAGCAGGAAAGACAGGATTCATTGGGGACTGAAACTGCTCGAAAACCATCTGGAAATTGGTGGCAAAGTACCGCTATACTAGGGAAGTTGGGGTTTCAGACGTCAGCTAACCCCCCTCTAGCCCCTCAATTCCAAGGATGGCGGGAAAGGCGATGGATGGAGGAGGAGGAAGAGGGGGACTGGAATTATTCTTCTGGCCCCGGTGTAACCACCATGGATATGTTGAGGGAGAGGTTTGGGGAAGCTAGCTTCCGGGATGCCCCCTCTTGGCAGCCCTGGGCGCCCGGGGCAGACCAGTCAAATACGTAGCAGAGTGGGGTGGGAGCATCAACGGGCAGAATGTCCGAATCCAGGGTGCGTTTGGCCAGTCCAAAGCTGCGAGTAGACCATAGTTGATACAGGGATGGAAGGGATGAAGACCCTGCTCCCCAGGGGGGGGTCCTCGTCAAGCAAGGGGATACATGATACACGACGACAGCCACATAGTCAGGGGCATCATGAGGACCAGGAAGGTGAGCCTGCTGCTAGATGGTCCCGCTCACGGGAACGAAGAGCCCCTCGGGGTGGAGAGCGGTCCAGGCGTGAACGGGATCCAGCACCTGCATGGATCCCAGGGCCTTGGGTACAGCAAATACCATGGGGTCTCCCTCCCTTACAAGCCACGTTCGATGGGAATCCAGACCGTGTAGCCCTCTTTCTAAGCCAGGTGATCAGCTACATGGATGCTTACGGGCACTATTATTCCACTCAGTGGGCCAGAGTAGTAGCGATTACGATGGTTTTGACGGGTGAGGCAGCTGACTGGGTGGCCAGTTTACACACCATGCACGCTCGAGAACTGGCCGATTTGGGACTGTTCCTGGAAGCGTTACGGAATCGATTTGAGGACGATGCCAGCACCCAGGCCATTGTCGAAAGCGATCTAGTTTCACTAAAAGAGCCTTGATGGTACAGTGGTTTAATGCACCCTGTTATTAACACAGCTGCCTGCAATTTCTGCTGGTTCGAATCTCTCCAAGGTTCAAGGTTGACTCAGCCTTCCATCCTTTCTAAGGTAGGTGAAATGAGGACCCAGTTTGTGGGGGCAATAAGCTGACTTTGTATAAAATATACAAAAGAATGAAGGCTATTGCTTAACGCATTGTAAGCCGCCCTGAGTCTCCGGAGAAGGGCGGCATATAAATCAAATTAAAAAACAAAACAAAAAAACAAAAAAACAAAATGGACGAGCGGCTAAAGACTATGTAAAGGAATTTCGTACCTTGGCTAATTGGCTGAGGGGCTGGCCCAAACGTTTATTAGTTCACCATTTCCATAAGGGGCTGGATAGAGACCTATGTCAGGCCTGCGTTTATAGGGGCCTTGGTCCTTACATAACAGCCTGGTATAAAGCGGCTGTCGAATTGGATGTAGGCCTGAAGGAGTTCCGGATGTGAAGCGACACCGTGACCCCACCACGGAAGGTGTTGGAGAAGCCACCAACAGGGTGGGGAGGCATTCGAACATATATGCCTATAGGAGTAAGAGGTGGTATTGCTTCACGAAGACCATTCCAATGTTACCTGTGTGACCAGGAGGGCCACAGAGCGCTTGATTGCCCACTCCCGCCTCTCTGGGCCCCAGACATCCAGGCATCAGGTTCCGGTAGGCGGGCGGGTTTCCGTTCCAGACTATCGGAGCGCTCTCGTATCGCGGCTCAAACAAGAGGTGGCGAGGCCAATGGTCGTGATGGCAATGGTGGCTCTCCTGACATCATCCGAACACCGACGGAGGAGGGGAACATTGAGGAGGAAAAAATTAGCAACAGACAGTTGGTTGAAGACCAATCCCCAGATAGTGACACAGAAAAGAAGACTAATGTGGAAAGGAGATAAATTATATATCCCCGAAGGATTGAGAGATAAGGTGTTACGACAATGCCACGATGTAAAAACAGCAGGGCATTTCGGTTTCGTGAAAACGTTGCATCTAGTGAGGACAGTTCTGGTGGCCACGTATGCGAAAACAGGTAGAGACATATGTACAAGCTGTCCCGTCTGTATAAGAGCTAAACCCTTGTCAGGGAAATCGTCTGGTTTATTACAGTCCGTGGCTGAACCACAGAGACCTTGGGAAGATATAGCCATGGATTTCATAGTTGAATTACCTCCCAGCAAAGGACACAATGTAATATGGACTATTATTGACCAGTTTTCCAAACGGGCGCATTTTGTCCCCTGTAAAGGACTACCGTCCGCAGGGCGCCTAGCGAAACTGTTTGTCCAACACGTATATCGACTTCATGGCACACCCAAACGTATAATCTTAGACAGAAGTCCCCAATTTACCACCCGGTTCTGGAGACGTTTCCTAGGACAATTAGGAACAGAACAGGGACTGAGTTCTGCGTTCCACCCAAATACCAACAGAGCCGCTGAAAGAGCCAATGCCATGGTAGAAAGGTATCTACGTTCTTATGTGTCATACCAACAAACAGACTGGTACGAACTCTTACCTTTCGCAGAATCAGCATATAATAACACCATGCACAGCAGTACTGGTTATACACCCTTCCTAGTAGTTTCTGGAAAAGAGTTCCCGGCCATCCCCGATCTAGATGTACAAATGACTAGTTCCCATAGTCCAAAAGAATGGACAGAGAAGGTTAAACAGAGTTGGCCACACATCAAAAATGCATTAGAAAAAGCTTCTGAAGCATACAAAACCCAAGTAAACAAACGGAGACGAGATAACCTACCCTTCAAAATAGGAGAAAAAGTGTATTTGTCCACAAAATATATCAATCTGCGTATGCCCAGTAAAAAATTAGGTCCAAAGTATATAGGTCCCTTTCCCATTACCAAAATAATAAATCCCGTAACGGTATCTTTACAACTACCCTCCTTACTGAAAAGAATACACCCAGTATTCCACAGTAGTCTCCTAAAACCAGCAGCCAAAATAAGAGAGACAGGAACACGTCCAGGGCCTGTGACAGGAAGTTCATACGAAATTAAAAAGATCCTCGATTCTAAGATATATCATGGGAAGCTTAGGTATTTAGTACATTGGAAGGGATACCCTATATCAGAAGCAACATGGGTGAAAACGAAGGATATAGATGCTCCACGATTACTAAGACAATTCCATGAAACATGTTCAAACCAGGTGGACACTTTCCCACTTAATGAAAATAACCGAATGTTTTTATGTCCCTACAGGAAGAGACCTGGTGCGGGGGGGGGGCATGTCAAGTGTCAGCCATTCCCTCGACACATGAGCCCGGGGACTGTGACAAGCCAGAAGAACAGAGACACAGTGAAGGGGGGGTGTTGTAGCGTTTAGCAGGGCACGGTGATATCAGGTGGTGGACGGTATAGGGAATCTGGGGACAGGGTCAATAAAACCATGTCAAAGGAAACAAACACCCTTCAATACGGGGGACAGCGAGATCTGGAAGTAACTGAAGGATAAATAGCGTGGTCACTTTAAATGCACAATTGAGCAAGGGAGGGGCGCTTGGGGGCGTTCTATAAAGCCAGATAAGCGGAGGGGTCAGGCGTCTCCGACTTTGTTTTTCATCAGAAAACTTCAGCGCTTACTGTATGACCACCGTGTAAGCTATGATTAAACCGGATAGCTTCACCTTTGAGTGTGTGCGTGTGGTGTTTGTTCGGCGAAGCACAGGTGGTTCCAGAGGAGGCTGACACTCTTATTTAAACAGGTGGAGATTTTGCTTTTTAATATCTACATTCCCCCACTCAATAAGAATGATTTGATCAACAAGATTTGGGATGGCATAGAAGATTTTATCCTGGGCTGCTTAGATAATACCCTACAGCAGCAATAATTATTGGGGGAGACTTAAACGCTAGGATGGGCCCAAACAATCAAGCATTATTTAATCAATTTAAGATCCATTATGATGAGAATGTACTAGGAGAACCCCTGCATCTCAGACAATTTAAAGACACTAAGGCAAATCGGGCAGGACTGTGTGTAAAATAGATGACTGTACACTTGGACCTTTGTATCCTGAACGGTTCCACTTGGGGTGACTACCCAGCAGACTATACTTATCGAGGAGCAGGAAGAAAATCCACAGTTGATTACTGGATAATATCATATGACCTCCTGAAGTTCTTGCAGAAGTTGGAGGTAGACTCGCGTCTGGAAAGTGATCACGATTCACTTATCCTTACTCTTACATTACACCAGAAATTACTAAGGGTTGGCTCAATCTACCTACCCAAGTTAGAAAGCCAAAATACCCAGGTAAAAATTAAATGGACCGAGAAAAATGCAAAGGAAGTTATTAAATGGATGTTAGCTCCAGAAACCATAGAATTATATACATCTCTACTAAGAAATAAGTTTGAAGGACCATATTTAGAGGAGTTTGAAACTTTAATATCAAATTTGAAATCGATTTTCACTAACAGAATACTAGCTCACTCCCAAAAGCCAGTTTTAAAGAACAAAAAATGGTTTGATAGAGATTGCGTGCAATTAAAAAGGATATATAATAAGGAGTACAGAAGAAGTAAAAATGACCCTTCTGAGGATCACACTCACTTCTTAAAACAGTTGAAGGCACAATATAAGACCCTCCTAAAAGAAAAGAAAAGTGCGGCTTTGAAGGAGTCTTGGCAGAGATTAATTACATCAGTCGGGACAAAAAATACATCTCTTTTTTGGTACATCACCAGAGGATTGGGGAAATCCCCCCTACCCCCAACTAATCAGGTACTGATTCAGGCCTGGGAAGAATATTTTAGAGAGTTATATACAGATCCCGAGTATGTAACTAAGGAGAGCCAAATTAGTTTGGAGCAAACTGCTTACTGGCCCCCTGTTACATCAGAAGAGATATCCTGGTTGATCGGAGCCCTCAAGGCTAATAAGGCACCTGGTGCTGATAATATCCTCCCAGAAATAATCAAAAAGAACTCCAGTTGGTGGGCCCCACTTTTAGCATCGCTGTTTACATTTATAGATAAAATGGGCCATATGCCAAGAGATTGGGGATTAGCAATTATTATACCAATCTATAAAAAGGGTAATAGAAATGATTCAGGAAATTATAGACACATTAGTCTTCTGAGTGTTTTAGTAAATTGTATGCTAAACACCTAAACTATAAACTCCAGGATTGGCTAATTTCAGGGGGGATAATCAAAGATGAACAAGCTGGCATTAGTGAAGGAAGATCTACGGTGGATCATATCCTGATACTTCACCACATATACACAAAAATATACGTACAAAAAAAAAATCCTCTCTCTACGTGGCCTTCCTTGATTTTAAGCAGGCCTTTGATTCAATATACAGGAACATCCAATGGGAGAAATTAAAATGCACTACAATCGATAAACGCCTCCTTTTCCTCATACAAAAATTGTATGCCAATTCCACCTTGAAAGTGAGATGTAATCCTCAAGGGACTTTAACCGGCCCAGTAAGGGTTCAAAAAGGGGTATGGCAGGGCTGCATCTTGTCCCCCTCCCTTTTTAACTTCTATATTAACCCCCTGATTGATCTCTAACAGAACCCTGATCTACATCCTCCTAACATAGCACAACGCAAAATCCCGATTCTCCTATATGCCAACGATACTGCTATTATTTCACAAACTCCCATAGGCCTGAAGAGAGCAATTAGGGCAACACTTGGCTTCTGTAGGCAGAACAAGTTGGTCCTTAACTTTGATAAATCAAAAATTTTAGTTTTTGCCAAAAGACCCAGACAATACTCATGGAAAATCGAAGGACACAGATTGGAACAGGTTAGGACATTTAGATACCTTGGGGTGGTTTTCCACTCACAAGGGACATGGAAAGCACACCTGGAGCAGACATTGCAAGCAATAGGTCCTCAAATGCAATTAAACACTTTTTTTATACAGGCGGAGGTCAATTAGTACCTGCTGCCTTAAAATTTTTTGAGGCCGACTTCCAGTTTGGTCTTTGCCGCTGCCATACGGTCTTTTTTTTAGACCGCCAGCCCCGCTGTCTGTAAAGAGCCGCTTCGAGAAAGGAGAAGCGGCTCGAAAAACTCCAAATCCATAAGGAATTGCGAGCAGAGCCGGCGGGATTTGGTTGAGCCCGTGAAGCCCCCAGACTGCTTTTTTTGCTTCTGGGGGAGAAAACAGGCGAGGCTCCCTCTTCAGCCCGCTGAAGCTCCGGACCTCGAGGGCACTTCTACCTCGTAGAACAAGACGGCGAGACCATCCTAACAAGTGAAAACCAAGAAAATCTCCTAATTGAACAGGGTGAAATCGGAACTTGAACCTTAAAACTGCAAGTATTTGTGCTGTGCTGTGCTAGCCCTGTGATTAAACTTAAGTGAGAGATTGAAAGTTTCCTGAAAATGGCGCCCGACTTCAGCGCAGAGGAATGCTGAAAGTGAAAGTGGATTTGCCTAGTTATTTTAACATGTTACAAAGTCTCACTGCTTGTAACAACTGAAGAGAAAAGACTAAAAATAAGCAAGCTTCATTTTGACTTAACTTTATTTCTAATCTGATCAAATCTGGGGGAATTTTTTAGAGGATTTTGTGGAGGAAGAAGGGAAAAAGGAGCCTCCCTTTTTGAAAAAGTTAGGCTACGTGGCAGAATGGCTTCTAAACAGCCAAAGCAAGATATGAAGGCGGCAGGGGGGGGATCCCCCACCCACAAGCCGCCACAACAGCCTTCTAGCCAGCAGAGTCAGAGAAAGGAGATTGATCTTGAAAGTTTGAAAGAGTTTATTGCCCAGGCTTTGATGAAAAAAGATGAAAATTTGGATGAGAAGTTTAAAAAATCTCAACAGGAAATCAAGCAGGAGATTAAAGAAATTAAAGAGGTGGTTCAAGAAAAATATGATAAGGTGACTAAAAAGTTAATGACAGTGGTGACTGGTCTTTCAGCTGCAGTTGTGCAAACGGATAAGAAAGTAGAGGAATATCAATCTGAGATGGATGTTAAAATGAAGAAGGCAGAACATAAAATTTTTAATGTTGATAATAAAATGTAAAGGATGGAAAATGAGCTGACAATGATGCAATTCAGGGCTATGGAATTTGCTATAAGACTTAGAGGTATAAAAGAGGACATTAGAGAAGATTTGAGAAGGGTTTGTGCTGATGCCCTAGCTGTGATGTTAAAGACCAGTCCTGAAGAGATTTATGGTAAGATGGATAAAGCTTATAGAGTGAACTCCTGGGTGGCTAAACAAAAACAATTGCCCAGAGATGTGGTAATATATTTCACAGACAGAAGAATAAGAAATGATATTTTGCAAAGGTTTTTTGTTTCTGCTGTGCAAGTTGATGGAAGAGAAATTGGAGTTTACAAAGAGTTGCCACCTAAGATGTTAAAAGACAGAAAGGACTTTGGATTTTTAGTGTCTGAACTAAAGAAACAGCAAATCCTATTTAGATGGGACGCCCCAACTGGTATAATATTCAAGTATGAAGGAGAAAGGTACAGATTGAATACAGTTGAGAAAGCGGAAGAATTTTATTCTGCAGTTTTTAAAAAAACAGGTGCAACATCCCCACGCACATCTTCAGTGTTGGAGATAAAGGAGAGTATAAGGAGAAGCAGTTTGAACAAGAGACTGAAGAGCAGTGCAAACAGTTGGAGCGGGAGGCAATGGAAATGCAGGGAGCTACAGGTGGATTTCTAGATGAGCCTTTGTTAGATCCCTCTTTGGAACTATTATTTGGAGTAACCACAAATACAAGAGAAGTGGCTTTGGACCTGGCCCGGATGGCTGAAGCTAAAGAGCAGCGTATAACTCGAGCAGTTTATAAGCAATTTAAAGAAAAACAACAACAGGAGAGGTCCAAGCCACAACAAGACAAGAAGGGAGCTAAGGGTACACAAGTATGTGAAGCCATGGGGGTAGCTAAGCCGGAGACTACCAATCTGGAAGAAAGTCTTCAGCAAATGTTCCTATTGCTTCAAGATGTTCCAGATGATAATTAAGTTTCTATCTTGGAATGTGAATGGATTAAACTCACCACAGAAGAGGAGGAAATTATTTAATTATGTGAAACAGTTTAATAATGATATTATTTGTTTACAAGAAACTCATATTCGAAAACAAGATCAAAAATATTTAATAAATTCTAGATTAGGAACACAATTTATAGCTTCTAGTTCGGAAAAAAAGAATGGAGTAGTGATTTATATAAATAAAAGACTATCATCTAAAATTATAGAAGCAGATGATTCTGGGAGGTTTATAGCAATTGAACTTTATACAGAAAATGGTCCAATTTTGGTGATTGGAATCTATGCTCCTAATCAACAACAAGATTTTTACAAAATATTGTATTCTAAAATACTGAAATGGGACTATAGATCTATTTTAATTATGGGAGACTGGAATGGAGTAATTGATCCTAAAATAGATAAAAAGAGTTCGGCACAGTCAATGAATAGATTGCCACAGACTTTTTTTGATATGAAAGAAGATTTGGAATTAAAAGATATTTGGAGAATAAACAACCCAAAAGACTTGGACTTTACTTTTTTTTCAGATAGACATAGATACTTCTCCAGGATTGATTTTATTTTATTATCATCTGATTTACTTACAAAAACAAAAAAAAAACCAAAGATTTTTCCAAGGACTCTAACTGACCATAGCCCAGTATGGATAGAAACTGAAATGGGAAAGATTGAGAGAAGATCATGGAGAGTAAATGAAAATTTGTTTAGATATGAGAAAAATGTAAATGAACTTAAAAAGCAAATGAAAGAATTTTTTGAAATGAATTTGAATAAGGGTACCCCTATTGAAATCGTGTGGGATGCGAGTAAGGCATATATGAGGGGGATACTTATTCATATGAACTCTAAGCATAGACTAAACCGACAAAAGAGAAGATTGGAAATGGAAGCAGAGATAAAGAAGAAAGAGCAGCTACTTATAAAGAATCCAACAGATGAAAGAATACGAGGAGCTATTAAACTTTTGAAAGATCAATTTCATATGCTTATGGTGGAGCAAACAGCAACCAATTTACAATTTGTAAAACAATACATTTTGTAACGCTAATAAACCGGGCAGATGGCTGGCCTACACATTGAGGAAGCGTCAGAACACATGGGTTATTGGTAGTATTGACATCGGAGGGAAGGAATTTTTTCAACAAAAATTAATTAAAGAAGCCTTTCTAGATTATTATACTAAATTATATGCTAAAGACGAAATAAAGATTGGACTTATAAATACTTAGAAGAAAAAAGAGTTATAAAAATTTCTAGTGATCAAAAGGAAAGAACGAGTCAACCAATTACAGCTAAGGAGATTATTGTCGCAATTAAACAACTGAAAACAGCTAAAGCGCCAGGGACGGATGGCCTAACTGCGGTGTATTATAAAACTTTACAAGCAGAAATGATTGAACATCTTAAAGACTTATTTTGTAGTATACAACAAGGGGGTAAAATACCTCCTTCATGGAAAGCAGCTTATATTTCACTGATACCGAAAGAGCAAGCAGGTCTTAAAAAACCTGAGAATTATAGACCAATATCTCTTCTGAACAACGATTATAAAATTTTCGCAAAAGTATTAGCCAACAGATTGATGCCAGTTATTCAAGAGGTGATTCATCATGACCAAGCAGGATTTATAGAAGGCAGATACATGAAAGATAATGTAAGGCAAATAATAAACTTATTGGACTATCTTGAGAAGAATAAACAGATATCTGCAGTACTGGTGTTTTTGGATGAGGAGAAGGCCTTTGATAGAGTGGACTGGAACTTTCTATTAAAGACTTTGAGAAAAATGGACTTTGGGGATCAGTTTATACAGGCGGTTTCAGCAATTTATCAACAGCAAACGGCACAAATTATTATTAATGGAAGTTTGACTACAAATTTTAGTATTGAAAAAGGAACAAGACAAGGTTGTCCGCTATCCCCATTGTTATTTATTTTTAACATTAGAAGTCTTGTTGAACACAATACAGGACTCAAATTTATTACATGGCATAGCTATTAGGCATGAGGACTACAGGACCAGGGCATTTGCAGATGATCTGGTTGTTACCCTAACACAGCCAATGGAATCAATAATCCAGGTGAAAGACATTATAAATGAATATGGTATGATATCAGGATTTAAGTTGAATCAGAAAAAGACTAAAAAGACATTAAAAATATGACACAAGATCGGAAGCAGGAACTTGAAAGCAAGGCAGGCTTTGAAATAGTATCAAAAGTTAAATATCTAGGAGTTCAAGTTGCAGACTCGAATATAAAATTACTTCAAAATAATTATGAGGTGTTGTGGCGAGAGATACAAAAGGATTTGGAGACTTGGAAAAAACTGCAGCTGTCGTTGCTTGGAAGAATAGCAGCAGTTAAGATGAACGTTTTGCCTAGATTTCTCTTTTTGTTTCAAATGATTCCGGTGCTTAAAAGTGATAAGCAACTGAGAGAATGGCAAAATGGATTGAATAAGTTTATTTGGAATGAGAAAAAGCCGAGAGTTAAACTGAAAATAATGCAAGATGCCCCAGAAAGGGGTGGCCTTAAACTTCCAAATCTACAATTGTATTATGAAGCAGCAGCTTTGACGCAAGCGACTGGTTTGGAAGGATAAAAACTGGAATATTGAATATAGAAAGTCATGATCTTGAATTTGGATGGCATGCATATTTATTTTATGAGAACAAAGTGGATAAAGTATTCAAAAGCCATATACTTAGGAATTCTTTGATGGGAGTTTGGAAGAAGCACCGATTCAAATGGGATTACAAAATACCATTATGGCTGGATCTTGGTCATATCATGTGGAATACAAATATAATGTATTGGGGTTTTTATACAAAGAAGTTCTTTTTATGGATGGGGGCAGATGGCAATTAAAGACATTGTCAGCCTCAGTTTTGCCTGCTTCAGCTGCCATAAGAAACGGGGGGGGGGGGGAAGGACTAGTTAAGGGGCGAAGGGGGGGAAGGTGCAGGAGGTGTTTTTTTTCCATTGTAGGACGTGTCTTCCCAAGAAACGAAAGTGAATCTCCAAAGGGGCCGGCTGACCAACTGCCCTACATTCCTGATGAATGACGTTGCCAGACGTGATGCCACCTGACCTTTGGGAGATCTTTGGATTAGATGATGGTCAATGGACACGGGGGTGGGGGGAGAGAAGCTTAGTAGATGCTATTTCGCGCGTTTTGCTCACTTCCAGCTTTACCTGGGTTGCGATCATTTCATATTCAGTAAAAGTACTAAACTCTTTAAAATGATTGAGTTTGGGTTTTTCTTTCCTGGATATTGAAGGAAGCATACCTGACAGACATTAGAAATGCTGTTGGAAGAAGGGATTAATTTAACTTGGTTACAGTATAATCAACTTCAACTGAGATGGAAAGAAGATCAAAGAACTGGTATAATGATGCATGAAGAATTGGTTAGACATATAAAAGAGAAAGGTCCAATGCATATTAAGAGAGTTTATAATGTTTTGCTAGAAAGGGACTCGGAAAATGAATTGGTTAAAGATTGTATGATAAAGTGGGCACAAAATTTTTCAGCACCAGTGATGTTGGAAACATGGGAAAAAATATGGGTCTAGAATGTTAAATTTACACAGTCGCAGAATTTGAGGGAAAATTTTTATAAAATATTTTATAGGTGGCATTTAGATCCTAAGAAGTTATCGTGTATGTATCCTAATGTTCAACCAAAATGCTGGAGATGTGATTGTTTAGATGCTACATATTATCATATTTGGTGGACTTGCAAGAAAGTGAAGGCTTTTTGGATAAAAATTTGGTCGGTTATGCAAAATGTTTTGAAGAAAAAACTTCAGTTTTCTCCACAATTGTTTTTATGGGGTATAGTTAAGGGTTTTACATTGGGTGATACAAAGTTGATACTGTATATGGTGACAGCAGCGAGATTACTGATAGGTCAATATTGGAAAAATGACGCTATGCCCACCATTGAAGAATGGACCTTGAAGATGGCCAGTTTTGCAGAGATGGCGAAGATTTCAACATACTTAAAAGACCGAACTCAAGAGACTTATGTATGGGAGTGGAAAAAGTGGATAGATTATGTGCAGAATAAATATCAAACTAAGAAATATCAGATAGCTTTTAGCTGAACGAATGTATTATGTAGGGTCAAATTAACTGAGTTTTATGAAGGTACTAACAGTATATGGGGTGGAGGGGTTTAAGTTTTATAAGTTTTATACTATGTATTTTTCAATTAGGATTTTATACTGTGGAAGTCCTGGGGGGGAAAGGGGAGGGTTAGGTATGGGGGGTTTGGGGGGGGGAAATGGGGAGAAAATGTATTTGTAAAACTTTTTAAATAAAAAAAATATTTCTTTTTGAGGCCAAAACATTGGCTCAAATTCTTTATGGGGCACAAACAGGAATCCTTGCAAAGAAAAACTTACTAGAAACTATACAAACCAAATTGCTGCGAGCCATTTTAGCTGCACCCAAAGGAACTCCAAATGCCCAGCTAAGAATTGAGACAGGTATGCCTCAAATTCAGGTAAGAGCCTGGAAGATGATGAGCATTTATTGTCTAAAAATTCATTTCTTTCGAGAGGGACTGTCCTGTTAGTGCTGACTGACAAACTCCCCTCCCCCTGGAAACAGGTGATAGATCATAAGCTGGACCTTATTTATTTTATTTATTTATTTTATTAAATTTCTATACCGCCCTTCTCCTGAAGGATTCAGGGCGGTGAACAGCCAGAAGATACAACACAGAGATACAAAATTTAAAATAGATTAAAACGAATTAAATAATTTGGCTGAATTTTAAAATACCCCATAATTAAACAGATTAAAATTTGTATTTAAAATTTAAATTTAAAAGAGGAGAAGATTTAGGCCAGGCCAGCTTGATGAAATAAAAATGTTTTAAGCGCGCGACGGAAGGTGCGCAGATCCGGGTTCCTCCGTATCTCCGGGGGGAGCTCATTCCAGATCGTAGGTGCCCCCACAGAGAAGGCTCTCCCCCTAGGGGCCGCCTTATGGGCTGCCATTGGTATTTTTAATGTCCCTCAGCTTTGACAAAGTAAATGGTAATTGATAGAATGAAGGACATGGAGTTCTAAGAAGAACTAAATAGGTTGCTTCTCCACAGTAGGGACAGAATCAAGCAGGGTGTGTGGGAATCAGCAAGAGATCTAAATGATCTGATCTTCTCAAAACAAAGAATAGCTTTCTTCAGAGCCAGATTTAATATTTTCCCCTCAGCACTTCTCCAGGGTAGGTACAAGAGAACACAATAGCAGAATGGGTATGCATATGTGGAAAAAGGGAAGTCGAAGATATCTCACATGTTTTATTGTACTGTGAGTTATACAGAGTATGTAGGTCAATATATATTCTCCCCTTACTAGAGAGATTGCCAGGGAGGACAGATGACTTTTATGTAGGCTTTCTCTTCCAAGACTCAAATCTGGCTCCCATGTGGGCAATGGCAAAATTCTGTGTCACTGCAATGTCCACAAGAAAAAAACTGGTTACAGAATTATAGATGTCAACTGGTGCCAATTTTTTGGAGATTTTGATTTTTGATTTGATTTTATTGAACTTCTATACCGCCCTTCTCCCAAAGGACTCAGGGCGGTGTACAGCCATATTAAAACACATATAAACTCACAAATTTAAAAACAATTTAAAACGAATATATAAAATTTGGCCCATAAAGTTAAAAGCTAACAAACACCCAATTTAAAATTCATATTAAGCCAGCCCGGCCTGTTGGAACAAAAGAGTCTTAAGGGTGCGGCGAAAGGTATGCAGGTTGGGGATCATACGAATCTCTAGGGCCAGCTCATTCCAGAGGGCTGGTGCCCCCACAGAGAAGGCTCTCCCCTTGGGTGTCGCCAGTTGACATTGTTTGGCCGACGGCACCCTGAGGAGCCCCTCTCTGTGGGAGCATATTGGCCGGTGGGAGGCTATCAGTGGCAGAAGGCGATTTCGTATATACCCAGGTCCTAAGCCATGAAGCGCTTTAAAGGTGTGGGGATGGTTGCTTTCTCAGTAGCTGGCAAACCATGCTGAGGAATGCAAACATCAACCCAATGATCCTTAAAGATCCTATCTCAGGAAGTCTCAAAACATGAGGTTTGTCACGTAAGCATATCCCATTGTTTGCAGCAGCCAAAAGCATGAGCTGTCCACATGGATAGCATAGCCATACCATGAGCTTTGTTTAGCCAATCAACTACAAGTGAACTTTGATCAATGAATCAACTTCTGCCACGAAGACTGTAGAGATCAATAAAAGGGATCTCCCAGAAACTGTTCTGTGTGCCTTCCCATTAACCTTCTTCCTGCCTAGGCGTCTTTCTTCATCACAACAACAAAAGGTGGTGACCAACACCTCGAATCGCACCTGGAAGACCACTGGGAGCCAGTGCAGCTCGCGCAGGAGAGGTGTTACATGGGTGCGCCGTGTCGCCTCCATAATCACCCGCGCGGCTGCATTCTGGACCAGTTGGAGCCTCTGGGTGCTCTTCAAGGGGAGCCCCATGTAGAGAGCATTGCAGTAGTCCAGACGGGATGGGACGAGGGCATGAGTGACCGTGCGCAAGGCATCCCAGTCCAGAAAGGGACGCAACTGGCGTATCAGGCGAACCTGATAAAAAGTTCCCCTGGCCACGGCCGTCATATGATCTTCCAAAGACAGCCGTGCATCCAGGAGAACACCCAAGATGCGAGCCCTCTCTGAGGGGGCCAAAATCTCACCCCCAATAGTCAGCGATGAAACCAGCTGACTATACCAGGACACTGGGAACCACAGCCACTCGGTCTTGGAAAGGTTGAGTCTGAGCTTGTTTCTCCCCATCCAGATCCGCACGGCCTCCAGGCACCGGGACATCACGTCAAGGGCATCATTGGGATGGTCCGGGGTGGAGATGTACAGCTGGGTGTCATCAGCGTACTGGTGGAACTTCACCCCAAAACCACGGATGATCTCACCAACAATAAATGTTGAACAGAAGGGGCGAGAGGACTGATCCTTGTGGCACCCCACAAACAAGACGCCTCGAGGTCGACCTCTGTCCCCCTGCCAACACAAACTGCGTGTGGTCGGAGAGGAAGGAGGAGAACCATCGCAACACGGTGCCCCCCACTCCCAACCCCTCCAATCGTCGCAGCATGATATCATGGTCAATGGTATCAAAAGCCGCTGAGAGGTCTAATAGGACCAGGACAGAGGAACAACCCCTGTCCCGAGCCATCCAGAGATCATCAACCAATGCGACCAATGCCATTTCCGTGCTGTACTCCAGCCTGAAGCCCAACTGGAACGGATCTAGATAGAAATCTTCATCCAGGTACTGGGGAAGTTGTTGCGCCACCACACTCTCAGCAACCTTCGCAACAAAGCGAAGGTTGGAGACTGGACGATAATTCGCTAATACAGCTGGGTCCAGGGAAGGCTTCTTGAGGAGGGGCTTCACCACCGCCTCTTTCAGAGAGGGAGGGAAGAAACCCTCACTCAAAGAAGCATTAATAATCCCTTGGAGTCAGCCTTGTGTAACCGCCCGGGAGGCCAGGACCAACCAGGAGGGACACGGGTCCAATAAGCATGTGGCAGCGCTAAGCCTACCCAGAATCCTGTCCACGTCCTTGGGAGTCACAAGATCAAACCCCTCCCAGATAACATTCTCAAGACTCACCTCCGTCACCCCATCTGAATCTACCCAATCTGAGTCCAGGCCTTCCCGAATCTGAGTGACTTTGTCATGCAGGAATTGCACAAAATCCTCAGCCCTGCCCTGCAAGGGGTCTTCCCTCGCTCCCAGATGAAGGAGGGAGCGGCTCACCCTAAACAGGGCTGCTGGGTGGTTCTCTGCGGACGCAATAAGAGCGGAAAAATAATTAGATTTTGCCGCTCTTATCGCCACTAAATAGATCTTAATATGAGACCTCACCAGTGTTCGGTCAGATTCAGAGTGGCTGGCCCTCCAGTCGCTCTCCAGGCGTCTTTTCCGGCGCTTCATCTCTCTCAGCTCCTCGGAAAACCAGGGAGCCAATTGGGATCGGCACCGGGTCAGAGGCTGCAAAGGCACGAAGCGGTCCAAAGCTCCAGCGGCCGCCCTATCCCAGGCAGCCGCCAGTTCTTCAGTCGGGCCGTGAGCCACAACCTCAGGGAATGGCCCAAGCTCCATCAGGAACCGATCAGGGTCCATCAGGTGCCTGGGACGGAACCATCTAGTCGGTTCCGTCTCCCTGCGGCGAGGGGTAGCAGTTTGAAAGTCCATACGAAGGAGAGAATGATCAGACCATGACAAGGGTTCGGCGACTAAATCCCCTGTTTCCAGATCATTCTGCCACTGACCAGAGTGTGACCCCCGTGTGGGTAGGGCCTTGAACTAATTGGGTCAGGTCCAAGGCTGTCATGGAAGCCATGAACTCCTGGGCTGCCACTGACGTTTTACCGACAGATGGCAGGTTGAAATACCCCATAACCATGAGCCTGGGGGTATCAACCGCCACCCCGGCTATCACGTCGGGCAGGGCCGCTGCCACGCAGCAGGGAGCCAAGTACATAATCAGCAGGCCCATCTGCACCCCGTGACCCCACTTCACAAGGAGGGACTCACATCCTGCTATTTGAGGTACAGTGGCCTCCCTTGGACATAGACTTTCTTTAATAATAACTGCCACCCCCCCCCCTATCCTGGGTCCTTGGCTGATGGAATGCCCAGAAACCTGGTGGGCACATTTCAACAAGGGGCACCCCCCCTTCCGGACCCAACCAGGTCTTCGTAATACCCGCCAGGTCCGCTTCCCCCTCCTGAATAAGGTTGTGAATGAGGGGGGCCTTATTTACCACGTGTTGTGACTCCGACCCCCAAGCCCATCTTATCGGAGGGAGAAGGCTCCGAAAGTGAAGGAGAGGAGTTGGCCAGGCCTCCCTCTCTGGCAATGCCTCAGGTGTCTCCCGAAGAAGAAGAGATTGGCCAGGAGCCAGGTATCCCCAAGCAGTCGCAGTCAGACAATGACGGAGATAAGTCTTGGCTGGATCCACGCCAGCATCGGAGAGACAAGCGCACGCAGCAGAAAAGGAGGCATGCTAGAGATTAAGCTGAGTCACTGGACCACACCCCATAGGGGATAAAAGGGGGTGTGGTGGCCATTCAAGCTCTGTGACGGACAAAACTAAACAACTAGCGAGTCGCATTGTATCTCTGAAACTACGTTATCTGCCTGCCTTGGATTGCATATGGACTGGACTTGACAATTCTTTGGCTTTGTGTATTTGTTTTGGTTTATCTGACGGAGGAGGAACACCTCCCTCTGTGAGTAAAGTTCTTGGCAAGCAGCTACTGGGTTGCTGCCAATCCTGTTATTGAAGGAATTTATTGTCTGCAAGTTTTATTTAACCCCTGGCTGACTGTGTGCGTGTGTGAGACAGGTACAGAACACCACGGACCTAGCATTGCACAACATCAGCTGACGGCCCAGGCCCTGAGGATCTGTGCTGCCTGGGGAACGAGAGAAGCATTGGGGACCGGAGTCCGCAATCGCTTGGAGATAGAGAGTGCGCACTCCTGAAGCATGATATGGCCCCCTGCTTCCACCATACCTGCCCCTCCCACCCACAGTACAGATCAAACGGCCCTCATTAGATCGAGCTCTAGCCCTCTCCCTGGTGTCCAACCCTGCACCCCTTATGCCGCAGCTGCCCCCCGCCGGACCCGGTCTTGGCCCTCATGGGTTATCCTCCAAATCCATTCTGGTTGTCCCTGAACCCCTTAAAATTTTTGTTAAAAACACATTTTAAAGGCTTCCAGTCTGGCTTCCGTCACCGCCAGACGGTCCTCTGAGACCACCAGCTCCGTTGCCTGTAAAGAGCCGCCTTTACATCTGAAAGGTGGCTCGAAAAACTCCATTTCCTGAAGGAAATGTGAGACAGAGCAGGCGAGGGCAGGTAGAGCCCTCTGCGAAGTACCCAGAGTTTTTTTTTTAACTCTTGGGGACGAGCAGGTTGTGGCTCCCTATTTCCGCTCGCCGCTGCTCCGGGCTTCGAGAGAACTCTGCCTTTTTGCAGAGCCAGGCGCTGGGACCGGACCAATCAACGAAATTAACAGATCATCTGAATAAGCAGGATGAAATTCGGATCGGGGATCCTAAACTGCAAGTATTCTAACCCCAAGACTGATTTTAAAGTTAAAGAAGAGTGAAAGGAGGAAAAAGGAAAGTTTAAAATGGCGACTGGCTGAGGCTTGAGAAAAGCTGAAAGTGAAAGTCCTTCCATTTGAATAGCTTATAACGTTACAAAGTTACAAAGTTACAAAGTAACTAGCAAAAGTGCTGGTTAGAAGTGAGAGAAAAAATTCTCATTTCATGTTTCTTCCTTCTTAGAGACTTGTTATTGATATTGTTTGGAGAGAAGTCTTTTTCTTTAAAAGGAAAAAGGAAAAAAAAATCTTTTGTGTGGCAGGATGGCGCTAAAACTAACAAAGCCAGATAACCAAGCCATTGGGGGGGGGGGGGTTCTCCCATTTATAAATCGCATGAACAAGTTGAGAGTTTGCAGAGAAGTTCTGGCTGGGATTTTAAAGGTTAGCCCTGAAGATGTATCCTGCAAGATTGATAAGGCCTACAGAGTTAATTCTTGGGTGGCAAAGCAAAGGCAGTTGCCTAGAGATGTGGTGATTTACTTTACTGATAAAGAAATAAGAAATGATATTGTGCAAAAGTCTTTCAGCTCCACTCTTGAAATGCAGGAAGATCTGGATATTTAAAGAACTACCGCCTAAGATGTTAAAAGGTAGAAAGGATTTTGGATTTTTGGTGACTGAACTAAAGAAACAAAACATCCCATTCAGGTGGGATGTCCCAGTTGGTATAATATTGAGATATCAAGGAGAACGATATCAATTAAATACTGTTGAAAAAGCGGAAGAATTTTACTATAGGGTTTTTAAAATGGGTTTAACATCTCCACGTATAATACACGAGGGGAATAAAGAAAGGCAAAATCAACAAGAGATTGAAATTCAGGCTAAGCAGATGGAGGTGGAGGTAACGGAAAAACAACAAGTTACAGAGGCTTTTGTGGATGAGCCGCTTCTGGATTCTCCTTCGGAGGCTATAGTTGGATTACCTATAAATACAAGCGAGGCGGCTTTGGATTCTAATGTGATGACTTATCAAACTACAGACCAGCATGGAAACCAAACAGTTGATATACAATTCATAGAAAGGAAACCAGGATGGAGATCTAAGCCACAAAAAGTTAAGAAAAGAAGAAGCAGGTCCTACAAAAATAAAAACTTTTAGACCAAACAACAGTGTAATGCCAGTTACTCAAGAGACGATTGAATATTTAGAAATTTAGTTGAGGCAAAGTATTGGTTTATATTATCCTGAGGAGAGTGACAGATCTCTGTAGTGCTCTACTCTTGGGATGTGAAGGTGGCCATAAATTGAGTGGATTGGAATTTTCTATTTTGGATTCTTTGACAAATGGATTACGTTTATGCTGAGCTATAAGGCAAGAGAACTATGGGATTGGGGCATGCAGAAGATCTGGCTGTTACCCCAACATGGTGGTTGGAATTAATAATCTAGATGGAAGACATTATAGACGATACTATATGGAATATAAATATAAAGTCACTCGGGTGGTTTTTTTTATATATGAAAATATTTACTATTGATGGGGGCAGATGGTAATTGAAGATACCGAACATACTGTTGGAATTAGGATGTGATGTTACCCTAACATGGGTAATGGAATTAACAATCCAGCTGTGAGACATTACAGAAGATATCATATGGATTACAAACTTAAAGTCAATTGAGGATTTTATATATATATGTAAATAAATTTTTTTTAGTGGAATGGGCAGAAGAATAAAGATATTGAAAATATTATGTATGTAGACCTGTAGGAAAGTGGGTGGAGATAGGTTAGCTTACTGATTGTTTAGTTTAGGAGAAGGGATGTTATGTTATATCAATATACGTAAAAGATTTGAATTAAGAGATATATGTATGGGGGAGGAGGAAATGGATAGATTATGAGTTGAAATTGCTAAATTAGGATTTATTATATAGTTTTACAGCTGAAAGTTGCTTTGAATGTTGCTTTGAAATGTATAGTATAAGGGGGATATAATGATATTGTTAGAAGGATAGATTATGAGTTGAATAGATGAAATTGCTAAATTAGAATTTATTATATAAAGTTATATAAACAGTTGAATGTTGTTTTTGAAATGTATAGTATAAGGGGGATATAATAATATTGTTAGAAAGAAAGGGTTAGTATATGGGGGGTGGTACAAAAGGATGGTAAAGTATTATATAATCTGTTATTAATTTGGGTTTTATTTTGGAGAAGCCACAGGGGGAGGAGAGGGTGAGGGGGGGTTAGGGTGGAGGGAGGGGGGGAAGGGGGAAAATTTGTATTTGAAAAACTTTTTCAATTAAAAAAAAAACACATTTTAAAAGCCCCTCAGTCTCCTCTTTGCCGCGTGCCATCTCTCGGGGTTCCAAAACCCGTCATCAAGATAGGCCCTCGATAGCGTGGAGGGCCAGACCTGCGAGAGGGGGGAATCTCGCAGCACAAGAAGCTCAGCCGCTTGCAGCACAAGAAGCTGGATTTCCGGTTGGCGCTGCGGGGATCCAGACGGGGAAATGGCAAGCTCCGCGGAGCTCTGCCAAAACCCCATCTGCCAACCTGCCGCCAACAGGTCTTCGGACCTCCCCTGTCTTGAAGGGACAGGGAGACAAGAAGGGACTTCTTGGCGGCTGAGAGGAACGGGCAGGTTCCTCGGGGCTGGAGGCTTTCCCTTCACGCCGGCGGCAGTGGAACGACAGCCATGGTGGCTGTCCCGAAACCGCGGCAACCGGGAACAAAGATTGTGTTGGAGGAGAGGAGGAGAAGCGAGAAGCGCAGAGTGGAGCAGGGAGTTTGAAAGCCGGGTGAGTTGACTTCTGCCCAGGCGAGAACTGCCCGTAAATGCTGGATTACAAAAAGTGTGCCCCAGCCTTAACAGCGGCTGAGAAACATCGGGACAAAAAGACTCAAATGAATGGTGGAGAAAAGACCTGTTGTCAGATAGCGTTAATTATAGACTTTTTTGAAATGATTTTATTACAGATTTGGTTTTCTTTTTTTATTTTTCTGGCTATTTCTTGTGGCTAAATGAGATTGGATTACGTTTGAGAGAGAGGAAGGAGAAGAGGAAATAAATATGCTTTTAAAAGAAAAGATGGCTGCCAGCTGAAAAATGAAACTGTAAATTCCAGACTGCTTGTTACTTGAAAGAGAAACTTTGTTGCTTGTTACTTAAAGTGGATTATTTTGAGAAAAATTTCAAGAGGCTTGATTTTGGACATATAATCTGTGTATTGGAGGATATTGAAGACCAGAAAGAAGAAACTAAATGGAATAATGAAAACTGATTTATTAAGCGTGGCAACAAGAGAAAAAGGGCGTGGCAACAAAAGAAGAACATGATGATACCATATATGGAATACTCAATTCAGAATTAACTTTATAGAACTTACAATTTTGAGGACATTGAAATAGAAAATAAATATACTCAGATAGATTGGAGAAGGAAAAAAATGGAATATAAAGTAACAAGATAACAAAATACTATAGTTTGAATTAAATGGATATAATGGTGTCTGGGAGTTTGATCTTTGAATAATTTTAGGAGATACCTTCCTTCTCCTCTGGGCTCTCTCTCAATTTTATTTTATTTATTTTTCTTTTCTTTTCTTTTTCTTTTTTTTCTTTTGTCCCTTTCCCCTTCTCTATTTTTTCTAATTCTCTTTTCAATTTCTCTTGTTATCTATTCTCTTTCCTAATTTTATTCTTATTTCTTTTTCTTTAGTTTTTATTTTAACTATTATTAATATTGTTACCATTCTCTCTCTTTTTTCACTATTATTTTTATCTAAGTTGATTTTATGAATATACAACAATTTGACTTGGAAAAAATGAGTATAAATGATTGAAAATTATGATTTTTGGATGTTTTAATACTTTTTTAAACTTGGAATTTTTAAGCTCTATTTACAGACCTAATAATTTAGAAGAAAATGTTCTCTAAGGTGCTGGATAATAATAAGAATTAATTACAGACTTAAAAATTGTAGAAAATTGATTTTAAAGTGATTTAAAATGTTGATATTCATTGGAAATAAATATGGCACGGGAGAAAGTCTAGGAGAGAATAGGAGCTAAGATATTTGTCGATATACTTTTTTATTTTTAATCAGTTAAAGACATGGAGGAGAATGGATTTAAAAATGAATATGAGTAATATATTGTGAATTAATTTAAAGTTAAATAATTGAATAAGATGTAGAAATGGGGGAAAACATAAAGCTGGACAATAATTAAAATAAAATGTTATGAATTAGTTAAATAAATGAAGTTAGGAGTGGAGGGAAGCATGATTCTGGAGAACAGTGAAAGTAAAGCTGTGATCTAGTCTTACAAATAAGGTAGGAGTGGAGGAAAGCATCATACTGGAGAACAGTTAAGGCAAAACTGGGAACCAGTTAAAAATAAAAACAAGAGTTAGGAGTGGAGGAAAGCACACAAAAAATAAACTCAGGAGGAAGTGGAGGAGACAATACTGGAGAATAGTTAAGCCAAACTGTGAACCAGTTAAATAAATAGAGATAGAAGTGGCGGAAAACACTGTTGGGAAATAGCTATTATGAATCAGTTAAATATTAGACTTTAAAATAAAGTATTTTGGGAGTGACAAATTTTAGATGGAAATGTTGATTGATTTAGAAACAATTAAGAGAGGAGGAAAATATTCTTTGTCTAGATTATGGATACTAATTACCATTTAAAAGAGGTACAATATAGACTCGATGTAATGGGTCTTAGAAATGAGGAATATATATGAAATATTGATTGTTAAAATGACAAAGATTTGGAATGATGTCTATTTGGAAATAATTGTTTAGAATTTAGGGTGATATAGTGGAATGTTCAAAATCTAAATGTTTAGAAGAAGCTCGGCCACTGAGTACATCAAAGACCACAAGGGATGAGGATGAAGACAAATCCTGATCGGGTTCCATGTGATGGTTTAAATGGTGCGGAGCGAAGACGACAGTTCAAAACAGGTGGCTGGGCTCTCATGCTCTCTCACAGCAAGAGGAAAACCGTGCCATTTCGATAAAGTCAGGGGACTGCCCCTCCAAGCCACCCTCTCACGGTGGCTAACGGTGGAGAGTTCGGTGGTAAATTCCTCTGAAGATGAGATGGCAGTATAACCCAGATATCTATAACAATTATTGGAAAAATACATTTACTCACATATTTATCGGCTCTCCACTCATGTAAATTAGAGAGTGACCCTAACGGTTTGAGATTATGTAGTTTCATAACAGGGATGTTATTATTCATGATTAATGTCAGTATTATTTTTAATTTATTGTATTTATTGCTGGTCGATGATTGTAATAAAGTTTTTATTCATTCATTATAATTTAGTAAAAGGTATGGACTTTTTGTATATTTTTGTCATTCAATATAGTGGGAAACCTCAAAAAAAGCCCACAGTAATAAATAAACTTGCAACATTACTGTAACTTCCGAGAACAAATTGATCAGAGTCCCAATTATTGAGCCATTGTTCAAATATTATTCAGATTTTCAACTTTCTGAAATCATTATTTGTACACGCATATATGTAGCCTTCTTCCTTTTTTTTTTAGTTGTTGTGGTAGATGGATCAACTTAAGAAATAACCAGAAAGTCACAATTCATAGAAAAATATCTTGCAATCTTTTACAGAATTACTTCAGTCAGCACCAGATTGTAGTCAGAGAGCACATAATGCAGCAACTTCATTAAAATGAAGCAGGCTTATATTTTGTATTGGTGCCTGGATATACTCTCATTTGAGTATATTGAGACAGGATAACCAATTACTAAACAAGCAAACCAACGGATAGGTCAAACCAAAATAATTATGTCCCTAACAAAGACATGACAGCATTTAATTTAACATTTACAAACAGGAAGTAAACTAAAGTTGCACTTTATTTATGATACTTTGCACTAGATTAGGAATGGGCAACCCGTGGCCTAAATTTTGGGGAAGAACATGAAACTTCTGAAGTTCATGTCATCAATATTTGGTAACAAACCAGTGAACAATGAATGACAGGGCTGCATTTTTCTGGTTTCTGGTATGAAACAAAGGCAAACTGGCTCAATTAGGAAAGTTAAAGGAAAAATTCAAAATGAAAAAAAATCTTATTCATGCTCCTTGTAATGAGATTATTACATTACTACCCTGTCCCAAATAATACTAATTTTAAACAATGTACCTCTGGCTGTTGAAAATCTACCTGTCCTTGACAAGAAATTTCCATGGAAAATATGAATATTTTAAGTGGTTAAAGAATTTTTTTTTACCAAAAATTATAGAGAATCAGAAATGGATTATGAATGGACCTATAACAATAAGTGAAGTTCACAAAACTATATTAAAAAACCAGAGGTGCCTAGATCAGATGGTTACTGGCTTTCTATTATAAATTCTTTGAGGATGAACAAAGTAGGATGAATTCTATTTTATGGAGGGAAAGATGTCAAAGAACTGGATAGATGGGTTCTTTAAGGTCTCTTGGAGACCCGTCAATATCTCTGCAGTCTGGGGGTCATAAGTGACCTAAGTCATCCTGAAGGGACGACAAACAAGAGGAGCATGGACTGGAGCATAGGGGGATCACAAACTCCCCAGCTGAACCAGAAGAAGATCCTCAAACCAGACTGCTCTGAAAGTGACCATAGAAGTTGCTAGGAAGCTGGGGCGGCTGTAATGAAAGAGGAAGACAGGAAAACAACATAAGACATCAAGGTGAGAGAGACTCTGATTTTTATACTCTTCCCTTTGAATCCAACTGGAAATTAAATAAGAATAGACTGGCTGAGAGTGAGGAGTGAGAGCGGGTGTGTATTCGTTCTCACATCTGGTAATCTGGCAGTGGAGAAGAGACAGTAAAAAACTTT
This sequence comes from Arizona elegans, assembly GCA_022577455.1. NCBI lineage: Eukaryota > Metazoa > Chordata > Lepidosauria > Squamata > Colubridae > Arizona > Arizona elegans. Next base: position 44,164,471 of record JAKOOJ010000006.1, read on the forward strand.
TTTTCTTTTTTTATGTATTTTTTCTTTGTGATTGAGAAAAGAAAAGTAATTCCTTAAAAATAAGAAATTGGGACTAAATGAATTAATGATTGAATTCCATTCTATTGAAAAGTTGAAATGGTGGTAATTGACCAAACGAAACTTTGAAGATCGTTCTTAAAAAGCTTAAAAGATTGAAAGTACTGTGTTCTATTGAAAGCTAGTCTGCAATGCCATCTAGTGGCAGAAGGGAAAAAGACTTGGAAGGAATCTTGACTATAGTTGACCTTGACATTTCGGTAGACTGATAAAGAAAACAGATATGCATGAGAGAAGATTGGATTTTGGACTTTCCTTTTGGCCTTTAATCTTTTATTATTATTAATCACTGACTGGTGATTGCTTTGAAGTTCTGAGTTTTTATCTTTGCTGGTGGATGAAAGGCACCCTATTTTGTGCTTTGTGTCTTTTATTTTTCAAGGAATTTTTTTTCTATGCCTTTTTTTTAAAAAAAGAAATAGATTGACAAGAAATTGGATTAAGACTGGAAGAGTCAGAAGAAAAAGATCCAATGGAACAAAGAGAGACAAGGGAGATGAAGTCAAAAACTAGTAACAAGTAAAACATGGAAGAAGAAATTAAAGCAATATCTTTAAATGTAAATGGACTGAATGCGGCGATAAAAAGAAACAGAACTTTATCTAAATTAAACAGCTTGAAGATGGACATTATATGCCTACAAGAAGTACATATTAGAAAACAACTTTTAAAATTATTACAATATCCAAACTTAGGAGTTCTATTTACATCATTGATACAACAAGCAAAAGAGGAGTGGTGTTGTATATCAAAGAAAAATTAGAACCTAAATTACTTTTTGAGGATGAAGAGGACAGGATTCTGATGGTGGAAATAAAAATGAACTTTAAACAAATACTTTTGATAGCAATATATGCACCAAATGAAAACCAAGAAGAATGTTATCGGAGATTACACAGAAAATTTTTAGAACTGGACTACGAATATATATGTATAATGGGTGATTTTAATGCTGTAACAAATGTGGATCTGGACTATAAAACAATGAAGACAACAAATCCAGAAGAATATTGCCGAGATCTTTTTTTATAATGATAGAAGAGTTGAGTATTCAAGATATTTGGAGACAAAAACACTTGAAAGAAAACCAATATACTTTTTATTCAAATAGACTTTTATCATGGTCAAGGATAGACATGATATGGATGTCAACAGAACTTATAGATAATATACAAGAAATAAATATTGGTTCAAATATTTGGGAGGACCATAGCCAATGACAATAATATGGAAAGAAGAAAAAGACAAGATGGACTTTGAATGCAACAATATTAAATGAAAAGGACTTTCAACAGTTTATGGAAAAAGAGTTAGAATTTTTCTTTAAAATAAATAAGAAAGAAGATACATCACTTCAGAACGTATGGGATCTGATGAAAGCCTATATTAGAGGTTTGGCAATAACATATTTGCGAAGAAAGAATAAAAAGAAAAGGCAAAAACAGTAAGATTGGAAGAGGAGTATAAGAACTTAGAGAAAGAATTCCAAAAAGATACCCAAAATAAAAAAATTTAAGAGACTGATGGAACTGAAAAAACATGAAATAAATTTAAATGAACAGAAATCATTAGCAAATAAATTAAGAGCATCTAAACAGATTTTTTTTGAAAATGCAAACAAACCAGGAAGGTGGTTAATATAAATTAAAAAAAGAGGAGAAGAAAATAATAAAATATTTACAAAATGAAGAGGGGAAGTTACACTATAGAAATGAAGAAAAGAAGATAGTAATTCAAAAATACTATGGCAAGCTATATTCCCAAGAAAAGATCTCAGAGGAAGAGATAATAAAATATTTGGAAAAATCAGATTTACCTAAAATACCAGAACAATATAAGGGAATGTTAGAAGAAAGAATATCAATGATGAAATTAACAGAAGCGATAAAAGTACAAAAAATTGGGATAGCAGCAGGACTGGATGGATTACCAGATGAACTATATAAAACACTACAAGAAGGGATGAGTAATGTAATATTGAAACTATTTAATGAATTAATAATGAAGGCAAGAATGCCAGACTCATGGAGGGAGGCTTATGTAACACTTATACCTGGAGAGGATATAGATCTACAATTGATAAAAAACTATAGACCGATTTCGTTGCTAAATGTGGATTATAAGATTTTTGCTTCAATAATGGTAAATAGATTAAAAAAACTATTAAATGAATTTATTCATATGGACCAAAATAGATTTTTACCTAGAAGGCAAATCACAGACAATATGAGGATAATTTTGAATACTTTGGAATATTATGAGACACATTCAGAAAAACAAATGGTGATGATGTTTCTAGATGCCCAAAAAGCTTTTGACAATATGAACTGGCAATTTATGATAGACCAACGGCAGAGAATGGACTTTGGGGACAGATTTATAAACAGTATAAAAACGATTTATGACAGACAAGCTGCTAAGATAATGATGAATGGAGAAATGACAGAAAATGTTAGCATTATGAAGGGCACTAGACAAGGATGTCCTCTATTACCATTGCTGTTTATTTTGACCTTAGAAGTTTTAAATAGAAATATTAGGCGAAATGAAGAGATAAAAGGGATGAAAATCAAAAAAGAAGAGTATAAACTGCAAGCTTTTGCGGATGACTTAGTATTCATCTTAGACTGAGGAATCACAAACAACTGGTCCCAAAATACTAGAACAAACAGAGAATTATGGAAAGGTATCTGGTCTAAAAATAAATAAACATAAAATGAAAATTCTGGTGAAAAATATTAATAGAAAAATACAAAAGAGAGATAGAAGAGAATTTAGATATACAAGTGGTGAAAAAAGGATAATTATTATAAATTAAAACAACAAATTGAGAAAGACTTGGAAAAGTGGAAGAATCTTCAATTGTCACTAATGGGCAGGATTGCAATAATAAAGATTAATATATTACCAAGATTATTATTCATATTTCAGACAGTACCAATAAAAATTGAAAAGACTTATTTTCAACAGCTTAATAAGATAATAAGGAAATTTATATGGCAAGGGAAAAAAGCAAGAATAAGCATAAAAATGCTTCAGGACAGGAGATTACGTGGAAGATTTGGATTACCGAATTGGGAATTGTATTACCAGGCAGCAGCATTGACTTGGATGAAGGAATGGATTGAATTAAGAAATACAAGACTATTAACACTGGAAGATCATGATTTACAATTGGGATGGCATGCATTTTTATGGTATGGTAGAAATAAGATACATACGTACTTTCATAGATATTATATAAGGAATCCATTGCTATTGGTATGGGAGAAGGTCAGAGATAAATATTATCTGAAAATACCAATATGGTTATCAACAATGGAAGCTTTGATACACCCAAATGTTATTAATGTTGGAAATACTGTTAGATATAAGGACTTATTAACAGATAAGGGGGATTTGAAAGGGAAATGAGAATTGGAAGAACAGGGGATTGAGATGGATTGGTATATGTACATGCAGATACAAACAAAATATGAAAAAGATGCTAAATTATATGGTTTTCACTTAGAAAAAACAGAGTTGGATAGGATACTCACAGGAACAGTGGATAAATTAATAAAAAAAATCTCTAATTTTTTTACTTGGCATTGAACTGGAGGAGGAGCAAGTAAAGGAAACAATGATAGCCTGGGCAAAGAATTTTGGATATTCAATAGATCTAGCTAAATGGCAACCGTTATGGGAAAAGAATTATAAATTAACAATGTCCACTGCATATAAGGAAAATCAATATAAAATGTTTTATAAATGGCATATGCCCCCTGAGAAACTGGCAAAATGTTTAAAGATAAATCAGCTAAATGTTGGAAATGTCACCAGTTACCAGGTTCTTATTATCATACTGTATGTGGTGGACATGTCCAGAAGCTAAAAATTATTGGAATAAAATTAATATATGACTGGAAGAAATGATACAATAGGAATAGGAACTGTTCCTATTGGGTATCCTGTCAGAAAAAATTAGCAAATAAAATATTTATTTGATTATACAAGCTGCAAGGATTGTTTATGCACAACATTGGAAAGCAGAGAAAATACCTTTGGAAGGAGAAGTCATTACAATTTTTTTAGATTGTGCAGAAATGAATAGATTGACTTTGATGATTAAAGAAAGAGAAGATTCAGAATACTTTGAGATATGGAATCAATTCTACTATTGGTTAGAAAAGAGATAAAAATAAGTAAATTAATAGTTAGGTATAAAAATACTATAATTAGAATATTTTGTTAGTGATGAATTGTTGTAATTGATTTGATGAGAAAGAAGATAGAAGAAATAACAAAAAGAAGAATGATTGGAGACAACACTGAGTTGTCACATGGAAGGAATGACTGATGTATTAAATGTTTGTTTGTTTAAAAAATAAAAAAACTTTTTAAAAAAGAACTGGATAGAGGATATTATAGCATTACTACCTAGAAACAAGATTTGACTTTATTATTATTGAATAATGATAACATGTTGTTTACAATTATTTTGGCTGAGAGGTTAAAAATAATTTTGCAAGAATATATTTATTAGGATCAATGTAGATTTTTACCTAAAAAAATATTAAAGGATAATATAAGAAATGTGTTGGACATTTTGGAATACTTGGAGAATCATAGTGAAAAATAAGCCTTATTGATTTTCTTAGATGCAGAGAAGGCCTTTGACAATTTGAACTGGGCCTTCCTGTTTAAAGTAGAAAGTACTTTAAAGTAGAAGATACTGATTTTGGAGAGAATTTTATTAAATCAGTAAGATTTACATTTCACAGAAAGCACAAATGGAGATTAATGAAAAGCCTGTGAGATAAAAAAAGGGATAAAGTAGGGATGTCTGTTGTTTCTTTTCCTGTTTCTTTTAATTCTTAAACTATTTAAGAGAGATATAAAACAAGAATAAATATTAAAAAAGGAAAGAAGTTAAGGACATTTGCTAATGACACGGTGTTAGTTTTGGAGGATCCACTACCAGAAGTATTAATGGGAAAATTAAAAGAATTTGGTACACTAGCAGGTTTTAAGAGTAATAAATAAAGACGAAAATGTTAAATTGGATTTTAAGATTGAAAAAAAGTAAAATATCTAGGTATCACCATGACAAATATAAGTTGTATGTTATTTGAAAATAATTATGTTAAGTTATGGAGTGAGGTTAAAAAATATACCTTAAAACGGGAAAAATCACACTGTACATGATAAACAAAAATGCTTTGCTGAGAATGTTTTTGTTCCAGACAATATTAATTTTAATAATTGATGTGCCATATAAGTGGCAAAAGGATCCATTTAATTTTGTATAACGAGGGAAAGACTCATGGGCTAAATATAAGCAGATTGGGTTCTTGATTTGAAATTGTATTTTCCAACTTGCTGTTTGATTTGGATGAAAGAGTGGAGTTGCTGAGAAATCTCACCAGGATCAAGGCTGACTCAGCCTTCCATCCTTTCGAGGTAGGACCCGGTTTGAGGGGGCATTAAGCTGACTTTGTATAAAAAAGAATACTGCTGGGGGGGGGAGGTGCGAAAGCCCTACTAAGCAGGTATATACAAAAGTATGAAGGCTATTGCTTAACGCATTGTAAGCCGCCCTGAGTCTCCAGAAAAGGGCGGCATATAAATTGAACCAATAAATAAATAAATAAATATGAGATTTTTAGAATTAGAAGAATGACTCAAGATTTGGGTGGCATGGAAGCTTCTGATTTGGTGGCACAGCGAGATAGTTGGGATAGCAGGGCTCTGCAAAAGCCCGACTGATTGTTCTTTGTTAGGGGGCCCTAAGGGGCTAAAGTCACCCTGGAGGGATGACGAAGAAGGAGGGATCCTGTCAGACGTGCCTCCGTTCAAAACTCAAGAAAGAAAAACCTCATGTTTGTAGAGAAAAGCTCAGGACCTGGTTATTTGCGAGTCTGTCTTCTGCCACCGGTAGCCTCTCACTGACCAGTACGCTCCCACAGAGAGGGGCTTCTCAGGGTGCCGTCGGCCAAACAGTGTTGACTGGCGGCCCCCAGGGGGAGAGCCTTCTCTGTGGGGGCACCTACCTTTTGGAACGGGCTCCCTCCAGAGATACGGAGGATCCCGGATCTGCGCACTTTCCGCCGTGCCCTTAAGACCTTTTTATTCCATCAAGCGGGGCTGGCCTAACCTTTTTTAATTGTTTAATTTTAATTCAGATCTGTTCTTAAAAATAGGGTGTTTTAATTAGTGGGCCAAATCTATTTAATATGTCTTTTAACTTGTTTTTAAATTTTATATTATATTTGTTTTATTTATAGCTGTTCACTGCCTGAGTCCTTCGGGAGTAGGGCGGTATATAAATTTAAATAAACTGAAACTGAAACTGAAACTGAGTATGAACTGAATGCAACGAAAAGAAAGCAAGGTCTGAGGCGATAGGCACGAAAATTACATATTGAAAGCATTCCCAAATCTTAAGATGAGGTTCATTTTACCCATTTGTAGTATTTGTCCTGCTGCTATCTTCCATGTTCCTAGCACTCGGTGTAACAAGACAACACTTTAGCCAGCCTGATTGTTTTATCATTAAAGCGAATTGTTTCAATTAAAAAAAAAAAAAGAAAGAAAGAAAATATTTCCCCTGGCTAAGTGAGCTAACATGTCTTTCATAAGCGGCAGTGAGTAAACATTTTCTACACAAATGGCAGTCAGGTTCTTGTAGTCGACACATAAGTGAAGAGAGCCATCTTTTTTCTCCCGAAACAGAACAGGGGTGACTACTCATGGCCTAGCTGTTTGAATGAAGCCCCGTTTTAAGTTTTTATCAATAAATTTCCGTAGCTCCTCCAGCTCACGAGGGGTCATGGAGTAAATCTTTGGTTTAAGGAGTTTCACCTATGGGAGGATCTCTATGCCACAGTCTGTGGGCCAATGGGGTGGGAGCACATCTGACGCCTTCTCGCTCGAAGCCTCCCTGAGGTCCCAATATTCCTTAGGGATTTTTTTCCTCCCCAGTAATGCATTTGCTCGCCGTCGCTACCAGCTCCTTTGCAGCTTTGGCCATGCAAAAAGGTTTTCCCCCCTCTTTCCATAACCATCCCTTCCTCCAATTCACCTGCAGGTTCCATTTTCGGAGCCAGGGCAATCCAAGCAAGAGGGGTTGCCAGGGGCTACGATAAAGCTCTAAGTCTCTCGGTGGTCCCCCATCCACATTTCAACCAGTTCGGTTACAAAGTGGGCTGCCCCCTGACCTACTGACCCATCCAACTGGCAGAATGTGATGGGCACTTTCATTGTTTTTAGTCTGATGACACACCTAGTACATCCAGAGTCCAAGAGGGCTAGCATCTTCCCCTGGGCACCGGATGATGGCACCCTTAGTTCTACTGGGATGGTCATGGGGCCTCTGACTTACCATGGGGGTTATCATGGTGTCGGTTTCAGTGTTTCCTGCGGTGGTCGGAGCTCCCAACTCCACAAGGCCTGGGGCAGCGAACTCAATGACTTCCACCCCCTTCAGGGCTGTCTCGCGGTTCTTTGCTGGCGGCTTATCAGCTCTCTTCCCTCCAGCAGGGTTCGGCTTGGAGCCGAGTTTGGAAAAACTATCAGCAGCCCGGTGCCCCCACATCTGAAGCATGCTGTGGATTTAGGCTTAGAGGCTGGCCCCCCTGTGGAAACTCTGGGGCCTTCTTTCTGTGGAGAGAGGGAAGGCTTGTTCCAAGCTCGGCCCCCATGGTAGTGATCTATGGCCAGGTCAATTTCCATGTCGGCTGCCAGCACATACCATCATTGCAAGTCTCAAGGGGCCCCTTGGGAGCAGCAATCCTTGTAGACGTCCTCATTAAGGCCATCCTTATAATATTCCGTCAGGGCCTCCTGGGACCACCCCCTCATGTGGCGCACCAGCTTGCGAAACTCCTGGGTGTATTCGGCCACCAATCTTCGCCCTTTTTTATAGATTTCATTCTGATTCTAGCCTTCTGCTCAGCTAAGGGGTCCTCAAAGCGCACTTGGAGGGCTGCCATAAACTGATCATAATTCCTCAGCAGGGAAGAATTCTCATTATGGAGACCCATTCATTATGGAGGCCGATTCAGCAACCATCCCCTCCAGGGCCATGGTGACGCACCTTATGCGAGCGGCCATGTGATTCCACACTTGGGTTAGGAAGAATCCCAGAGCCTTGTGACCTCCTCCGTATTTTACTGCAAGTGGAGGAACCTTTGGAATGTGACGCTTCCGGGGCCCTACCCCCCCCATAGGGGTGGCCTGGGCTGCAGCTGCTGGTTGAGTTCCAGCAGCCTGTGCTCTCTTTGGTCGAGCTCCAGGAATCTCTTCTGAGCCCGCAGAAGCCTCTGCTTCCCCCACTGGGTGTTCGGTCTCCCCATGCGCCGGCAATGCATACCTTTTGCAGGCTCTCTGACTTTCAAAAGCTTCTTTCAAGAGCTGCAGAGCTTGTGTCATCAGGAGGTCTTCTTTGTCCTCTTGCTGCCAGGCAGCCTCTCCACGCTGGCATCTGGTAACTGTCATCCCTGGGGGAATTTCCTCTGGAGGTTCCATCCTTCCCACACCCAACGTCCACTTGGCTCTGACCGGCTTTTCTTCAAGCTGTAGTTCAGACATCCACTGTGAGGCTTCCCCGCTGCACCGGGACTGGGGATGGGTGGATCCAGCAGCTCCCATGTCCTCATTGTCTTGGTCAGACATTCTTTGCTCAGCCCCCACATTAGAGTTTTCTCCGGGATGGCTGTTAAAGCAGATCTTGCTTAATGTCAGGTGTGCCTCCATTCAAAACTCAAGAAAGAAAAACCCCAACTCCATGTTTGTAGAGAAAGGTATTTTTACTGAGTATGAACTGAATATAGCCAAAGAAAAGCAAAGTCTGAGGCAATAGACGCGAAAATTACATATTGAAAGCATTCCCAAATCCCTCCCACCAAGGATCCAAGTTGAATGTCCAATCTACATCTCCCCAGGGTGTCATGTGGGGTGCTTCTTCAGATGGTCCCATCTATGTGGTATGCCAAAATGGTTGACCTTGACTGCTATCAGCACTCCCTGCAGCTGCTACGAAGACAGTGAGAAGTTTCCTTCTTTTCACAAGACATTTCCACCAGCTCACTTCCCGCTCCCAAATATCTATACTTCCCCCTCCCGTTACTATGGCAGCTGAAAGCAAGCAAGCATCATAGAGGCTGACAAATCCCTTGCTGATCGTGGGAGAGTGATGGGTCTTCCGCTTGATCTGAGGTGCCCTCCCAATGAACAAAGAAGAGAGACTGTCATTATGGCCGAACTGAAGTTGGGGCAACCAATGAAAGAAATGAGCTGGAGCGGTTTGTGTACAGTGGATTGGAACTGGGTGAGGCGACTTTCAACTTCTATATTTGAGATAACCCCAAATAAAAGAAATTTTGAAAGATTCTCTAAAGCGCCGAAAGTGGCAAGCTAATACATAGAGAGAGATTATAGACCCGAAAGAGAAAGGAAATTTTAATGGGAGACTATGAAGTTCTAAAATATAGAAAGATTGGACTGGAACTTGCAGTATTGTGAAAAGTGATTTTAATTTGTTGACAATATTGTTTGACTATTGTAAAAAAATGTATAAAAATAGATTCTGTGACTATTTGGCAATTTGGCAAGCTGTGACAGCTTCTGCTCTATTTTAATGCTGGAGCTTTAAGGCTGGGGTGCCATCTACTGGTGGAAAAAATATACTATACTATACTGGAAAATACCTTGAAACTCAGGATTGATAAGAGAAAGGGAAATAGAGTGCAAATAACACCTGGAAAGCTTTTTGTTTTGTACTGTGTTTCCCTGAAAATAAGACCCTGTCTTTTATTTTTTTGAACCCTGAAATAATTGCCGTGCTCTCAAAAGCCCGATTAGGCTTATTATCAGGGGATGTCTTATTTGGGGGGGAAATAGGGTATCTATTTGCTTTTTGGCTGGTTGGGAGTAACTGGTGAGCCTTTCTAAGACAATAAGCAACAGGAATCAGCCTTGAAACTGAACATTTGACTATGTGGATTAATGAGACATGGGGAAACCTGGTGGGCTATTCTGGATTTTAAATGCTACTCAATAGAACGTTTTACGAAGCGAAAGAAGAAAAGTTAAACAAGATCTACAAATTCAGAAAATTGAGAGGGAGCAAATTGGCAGATCCTGAAGTTCCTAACTCTAACCCTAACCATTGTGCATTCTGAGCAACAGTTCCAGGACTGAGTACATTTTTCTAATATTGGCCGTTTGGTGTGATGGACAATTGGGAAGTGGGATCTTGGTAGATTATTGAATAATTTTTAGCCCATTAAATTAAAGTAAAATGTCACAATTAGGGAGAATTAGATGCATTGCAAAAAGAAATACTATTTATGCTTCAATGTATTCAGGAAGCTATGATAGGAACCATAGGGAGAAGATGGAATTGATACATGACACAGATGTGAGATCAGGAAATTCTCCACAAATGATAACGGAAAATGTACAAGAAATTCAAGAAATAGAGGAGAAAGTAGAAAGAGGAAGAAATAGAAGAGACAAATCAACAAACAATACAAACAGATAAAGATGAGGAAAAAATAGTAAAAATTCCTGAAACGAAGCAGGCAGACTACACTTTAAGAGCTCAAAATATAGAACAGGACAAAGAAAAAGAACTCCTAGGAGTGATGAAAGAGTCAGTGATGGACATAATGGAGATTTGACAGCAAAATGTAGATGTAGAGGCAGACAAAATTTTTAGATTAATTAAGAGTGATGTAAGGAGATGCAGGATTCCAATGGAGGAGTATGGGAGATTGGTCAAAAAATCAATAAGAGTTGAAATACGAAAAAGGGCAAGAGATGATGGATAGATATAAAATACTTCTTAATATAAGATTTGCTTGATTAAGAGTTAGAAAATAGAGGTAGAAATTAGAAATGGGGAAAATATTACTAGATATATTGCTATATAATTAACACGTAGATGCAAATGTTAGAAGTTGAAAGACTATTATCAGATATACTTGAATAGTACTATTATTGTTATTAGTATTGGGCAAAAGTAAATTGATCATTATTATTATTATTATTATTATTATTATTATTTCAACTATTATCATTAATATCAGAATTATTATTTTGTAAACATAAAATGACTCAGACAATGCACTGTTCGTTAAGCACCTATGTAGGTTTAAGGAAAAAAAATGGATAAATAAAATTAAAAAAAAAAGATTTGGGTGGCATGAACATTTGTGGTATAATAAAATCAGGATTAATTTGGATTTAAAAAATCACTTAGACATGCTATATGGAGAGTATGGAATAGATAGATACAAATTCAGGTTTTGCCCAAAGTGCATTTGTGGCTCTCAGCAAAAGAAATATTTTATAGATGAGAAATAATAGTTAACATACCATGAGATACAATTCTGTCAAGGGAATACAAAATCAAAAGTGTCACAATGGCAGAGTGACATTGTTGTCAATGGTTTTCCTATTTGCAGCGATCAGAACCATTCAAAATAGATAGAATAATCGATGGTATTGAATATTTTAAGACTAACTTTGAAACGGATTCTGTACAAATGATGTACTTTTAGTAAATGCTAAAATATATAAACTTTTATTGAAATTTGAAACAACAAATGAAAGAATGTATGATATAGTGGGCTATTTTTTTTGTTATAATATGCACATGAAACAATGAGAAAATACATGGTTGAAAGGACTGAAATTCAGACTATGTTATAATCTTAAAGAGAACTTTTATAAAATGATATACTGTTGGTATATGACACCAGAAATACTGAAATGGTAAAAGAGGAAGAAAATAAGACCAGAGATTATTGTATGGGAGTAGTTAGAAAGGTTTTGCAATATCTACAATGGAGGAATGGTTCATGAAGATGACAGAATTTGCTGAGGTAGCCAAATTGACCTATTTGATTAGAGAAAAGATTATCTACATTTACTGCTTAACTGTTTTAAGTCTTATGGACTTAAAACAGAAAAAAATGAACATGATTTATGGTTTTGATGATTACACAGGATATTTTACAGAAAGCACTCATGATGTAACTTTAGAGAAAAGTAAATCTACAATTGCACTTAGAACAGCTGTAAAGAAGATCAGAAACTATTTCTTTATTTTCTATTTTTCATCTACCTCTTTTCTTGACTTTTTTTGCCCTTTAGTTTTCTTTTATGTCTTTCTTTTAATTTTTTCTCTTCTTGTATTAATTTTTACTTTTGTCTTTAAATTTTTTTGATAAGTACGTATAAAAATAAAAGTTCCTTATCATTGCTTTAGACTAGGGGTGTCAAACTTGCGTTGTCATGGTGTCGTGACATGACGTATCGGGACTTTTCTCCCCTTTGCTAAACCAGGCGTGGGTATGGCCAGCACATGATACATCTGACCCGTGGGACCGTGGGAGTCCTGCTTTAGACTATATTTAGACCAGAAGTTAAACCATATCTTTTATTTTATGCACAACTGATAAAATTTTCGCTGGACTACACCTTATATTCTACTAGGGCAAACCACTTGAAGACTACCATATTTTTCGGAGTATAAGACGCACAGGAGTATAAGACGCACCTTAATTTTGGGGGAGGAAAACAAGAAATCTACCTCTGCCTACCAGCATTTAAGATGGCGCTGCTTTACGCTGCCCTCCTCCTCCTCCTGCAAACGAGAAGTGCCTCAGAGACTTGGCTGGGAAAGAAAGTGTTGATTACTGATAAGTTCTTTTTGAGAAAACTTATCAGAGTGCTCCTGCGATCTGCAGGGACTACTCGCTTTCCCCCAAAGAGACCCCTCGCATGCTCTGGGGGGAGGGACAGAGCACACCCTGAGGAATAAATCTCTTTGGAACGGCCTGGGGGGGGGAATCTGCCTGGCAGATTCGGGGAACAAGGTTGGCGGCATGATTTGCAGTTGGTCACTCCACTGGCTGCCCAGTGGGCAGCTCAGGGCAGACAATGGTCGCAATGACTTCACTCCCCAGCAATGTGAGGAGCCGCTGCCGATGCTGCCTAAGCCCTCTCAGCGCCCAGGAGCTGAACCGAGCCGAGCGGGAGGAATGTTGTGGCTCCGTTACCTGAGCCTGTGTCATCAGCAGGAGAGGACTCCGAGAGTGAAGGAGAGGAGTCTGCAAGGCCTCCCTCTCCAGGACCCTCCTCTCTGGCAAGGCCTTCGGTGTCCGCTGAAGGGCAAGAGATAGGGCCGGGGCGAAGCACGTCCACGCAGCCACAGGTGGACTGTGATGAGGGTAATGAGTCTTGGCTGGATCAATGCCAGCATCGCAGAGATAAGTGCGCGCAACAGAAGAAAAGGCATGCCCGAGATTAGGCTGAGTCACTGGACACACCCCACAAGGTATAAAAGGGAGCGTGGTGGCCAGTCAAACCTTGTGACGAACAAAGCTGAAAGCTTCCACGCCATTCTGCATTGCCGGACTTTTGCTATAGACTTTGCTGGATTATCTTTGGACTTGATTGGCTCTGTAATTATTGAGCTGTTTCTTTTGATGTACCAGAAGCGGGGAGAAGTTATCTCTCCTCTTCGTAAATAATAAACTCTTGGCAGGCAGCCACTAGGTTGTTGCCAAGTTCCATTATCATAAAGAAAAGGATTTTGCCGGCTGGTTTGGTCTTTAACTCTTGAATGTCTGTTGGTGTGCAGGACGAGCTGCAGGACGAACTGGTCCGGGTGGAGGTGCCTCAGACCCTCGACGCGCTGGTGATCCAATGCCTGCATTTCGACACCCGCCTCCAACGGCGACGGCCTCATCGGCCCCTCCAGGAACCACCGGCAGCTTCTGCACCCCCGCGACCTGCACCGACAGTGCCCCGGGCCACCCTGCGTTTTGTGGCGACGGCTGAGGAACCCATGGAGCTCGGAGCAGCCAGACCTCACCTGATGGTCCAGAAGTGTATGCGGAGACGCCAAGGGGGATTGTACCTCTATTGTGGAGAGGCTGGACATTTTGCCGCTTCGTGTCCCAGGAAGCGAAGTGTGGCGCTCAAGCCTGTTCCGGAATCTCGGCGGGACCAGCCAGGAAACGGGGCAGGCCCGGTCTAGGGGAAACCCTAGGCTGGGCACATGTCAACGCCCCGCCGGACTTAGCGGATGTGGACTCTGAGCTCCCTCGGCACCTGATTCTGGACACCCCGGTTTTGTTGGCCAACTGGTTGGAGGGGCTTCAAGCACATGCGCTGGTGGACTCGGGGGCCACGACGAACTTCATGGACCAGGCCTTTGTGGCCCATTTTAAGGTCCCCTTGGTTCCGGTGGACCCTCCATTGAGAGTCGAGACTATCGATGGGCGGGAACTCGTGGCGGGGCCCATCAAATTCGCTATCCAGCCCTTGCACCTCGCCTTTGGGACACACGAGAAGGCAATCCAATTCTATGTGACGGCAGACCTCCATTTCCCATTGGTCCTGGGAATGGCCTGGCTTCGGGCCCACGATCCGCAGGTGTCATGGTCGAGAACTGCCATCTCGTTCCCGAGCCTGCAGTGCGTCGACCACCTCCACCACACCTGTGCCGGCCAGGACGTCTCCACCCCGGCCGTCTCCTTGCCTCCTGAGCTGACACCCTTCGCTGATGTGTTCAGCGAAAAGGAGGCGGACCGACTACCCCCGCACCGACCCTACGACTGCCCGGTGGACCTGAACCCCAACGCACCACTGCCTGTGGGACGCCTGTATTCCATGTCGGAGCCCGAGTTGGCTGCCCTCCAGGACTTTCTGGACAGGAACCTGGCCTGAGGGTTCATCCGGCCTTCGTCCTCCCCTCTCTCGGCCCCGGTCCTCTTTGTGAAGAAGAAGACGGGGAACTTACCCCTGTGCTGTGATTACCGGCACTTGAATGCAGTCACGGTGCGGAATTGCTACCCCCTGCCGCTCATCCTGGAGCTGATGGAGAGGTTGCGGGAGGCCTCGATCTTCACTAAGCTCGATCTCCGAGGGACCTACAATCTGGTGCATGTGCGAGAGGGGGACGAGTGGAAGATGGCGTTTGGCACCGATACGGCCACTTTGAGTACACCGTCATGCCATTCGGGCTGACCAACGCCCCTGCAGTCTTCCAGCACCTAATGAACGACATTTTGCGGGACATGTTGGACCGGTTTGTGGTGATCTACCTGGATGACATTTTGATCTATTCCCGGACCCAGGTTCTACAGCGCCTGCGGGAGCACCAACTCTATGCGAAGTTGGAGAAATGTTTCTTCTTCCAGACTTCCATAGAGTTCCTTGGGCACATCATCTCCCCCGAAAGGCATCGCTATGGACCCGCGCAACGTAGAGGCCTTGTGTAGTTGGGAACCCCCTTGTTGGGTGAAGGACATCCAGCGTCTGCTGAGGTTCGCCAACTACTAACGGACCTTCATCCCGGGCTTCGCCACCCTGACCTTGCTGCTGACACAACTCCTTCGGAATAAGGTCCCGTTCCAGTGGGGGCCCCGACAGCAGCAGGCATTCGAGATTCTCAAGCGAGCCTTCGTCACGGAGCCTGTCCTGAGGAACCCCAATCCACATCGTCCGTTCGTGGTCGAGACAGATGCGTCCAATGTGGCGATTGGGGTGGTGCTGCTACAGGCCCTGGTGGATGGCGGCATTCTTTTTCCCTGCGCGTACCACTCACGGAAACTCAATCGTTCCGAGCGCAACTACACCATCTGGAAAAAGGACTTGCTGGCTATCAAGGCCACGTTCGAGGCTTGGCGGCATCACCTCAAGGGGGCCCGACACCAGGTGGAGGTGCAGACGGACCATCGGAACCTGGAGCACCTCACGACGGCCAGGAAGTTGAACCAGCGGCAGATCCGGTGGTCGTTGTTTTTCGCTCGGTTCAACTTCCACGTGACTTATATCCCGAGCAGCCACAACCAGAGAGCAGATGCTCTATCCCGCAAGCCGGAGTACTTTTGCCCTAAGGACTCCCTTCCCCCACGTACGGTGCTGCCAGCGGAATCCTTGGCGGATCAAGAAACCGACAGACTTGCGGGCTCAGGTGCTGGAAGTGCAGCGCCGGGATGACTGGTCGCAGCAATGGAAAGCGGAAGTCGGCCCCACATCCCCATGGACTTTGGAGGAGGGCTTGTTGAAGCACCAGGGCCGGTTGTACGTGCCCACGAGTCTGCTCCGAGCCCTGGTCATGAACCAGTGCCATGACAACCCCGCGGCAGGACATTTCGGGTTCTTTAAGACACTGAAAATGGTGATGCGGACTTTTTGGTGGCCTCGGGTACGGCACGACATGCACGCGTACGTGATGTTTTGTGTGATGTGCCGACAGGCCAAAGCCGCGTCCGGCCCACCTCCTGGACTCCTCCAGCCGCTGCCGACACCGGAGAGACCGTGGGGAGCCATCTCCATGGACTTCCTGATGGACCTGCCACCGTCTGCTACGTTCACGACCGTCCTCGTGGTGGTAGATACGCTCACGAAGATGGCACATCTTATCCTGTGCCGTGGACTGCCATCGGCCCGCACCACAGCCCGCCTGTTCCTGCAACACATCTTCCGCCTCCACGGCCTGCCGGACCGGGTGGTTTCGGACCGCGGGGCCCAATTCATGGCCCACTTCTGGAAAAGCCTGATGGCCGCGTTGGAGGTGCAGGTGTGCCTGTCGTCATCGCACCATCCGGAGACTGATGGGGGAACGGAGAAAATCATTGGCATCCTCGAACAGTACCTCCACTATTTCGTCAACCAGCAGCAGGACAACTGGGCCGAGTACCTTCCCCTGGCGGAGTTTGCCTTTAACAACTCCCAACACACCTCCACCCAGATGACCCCGTTCCATGCCAACGCGGGATACCACCCACCGCTGTTCCCGCTGTCCGTCTCGGATTCCCCTGTTCCCGAGACCCAGGACTTCCTCTCGGAGTTGCAAGCACTGCCGTAGCTGGTGCGGCAGCAGCTGATCCGGGCGAAGGAGGACTACAAGCGGGTCGCCAACCACTCTCGATGGGCGAAGCCACCGCTGGAAGTGGGAGACCGGGTATGGCTGTCCATGAAACACCTCCCCACGGACCGGCCAGTAAAGAAACTCGACCACCGTTTTATTGGTCCCTTCCCGGTTGAGGCAGTCATCAACCTGGTGGCCTACCGGTTGACTCTGTCACGCTCCATGCGACTCCACCCTGTTTTCCATCAGTCCCTTCTGGTCCCTGAAGCCCCAGCATGCCACCTCCGGCGTCTGACGACTCCTGCCACCCCAGCCCCAGTCGACGAGGACAACTCCTCGACATATGAGGTGGACAGCATCCGGGACTCCCGTTGGCTGAAGGGGCGTTTCCAGTACCTGATTGCCTGGAAGGGGTACGGGCCTGCGGATTTCACTTGGGAGGACGCTTCCTCCATCCATGCCCCTGACCTGGTACGGGCCTTCCATGCCCAGTTCCCGTCCCGACCGCATCCCGACCGTCAGGCGTGGGGGAAGGGCCCTGCGGTAGGGGATAGTGTTGTGGCTCCGTTACCTGAGCCTGTGTCATCGGCAGGAGAGGACTCCGAGAGTGAAGGAGAGGAGTTGGCAAGGCCTCCCTCTCCAGGACCCTCCTCTCTGGCAAGGCCTTCAGTGTCCGCCGAAGGGCAAGAGATAGGGCCAGGGCCACTGGATCACACCCCACAAGGTATAAAAGGGAGCGTAGTGGCCAGTCAAACCTTGTGATGAACAAAGCTGAAAGCTTCCACACCATTCTGCATTGCCGGACTTTTGCTATAGACTTTGCTGGATTATCTTTGGACTTGATTGACTCTGTAATTATTGAGCTGTTTCTTTTGATGTACCAGAAGCGGGGAAAAGTTATCTCTCCTCTTCATAAGTAATAAACTCTTGGCAGGCAGCCACTAGGTTGTTGCCAAGTTCCGTTATCATAAGGAAAAGGATTTTGCCGGCTGGTTTGGTCTTTAAATCTTGAACGTCTGTTGGTGTGTGTGCGTGTGGGATGGGGACAGAACAAGGACCTAAAGTGAAACGTCCCTCCTTTCCAGCCACCGCTGCCCGGATTCCCCAACGCAATTCTCAGAACCGCATTTCAGGCGGCAGGCAGCCAGTTCCCCTGCAATGTGCAGCGGGGAACTGGGAACCGTTTTGGATTCGGGGAGGGGATTGCAGCACTGCTGCCTGAAAGTGTTTTTCTTCCCATTACACATTGCAGAACCGCGCGCCCTCGTCCTCCTTCTCAGCAGACTCACCTTCTCTTTCCTCCTGGCCAGATCCGCTGCCTGAAACGCGATGCACTTTTTTTGCCTCTGCACACCCCATGTTTGGAATCTGGAAGGGGATCGCAAGTCTGCTGCCCGAAAACGCTTTCCTTTGGCATCAGGCACTGAAAGGGCTTAGGCGGCGGCTCCTCACGTTGCTGGGGAGTGAAGTCATTGCGACCATTGTCTGCCCTAAGCTACCTGCTGGGCAGCCAGAGAGGTGACCAGCAGCAAACCGTGGGGCCCACCTTGTTCCCCGAAGCTGCCGGGCAGATTCCCCCCCCAGACCGTCCTGAAGAGGGTTGTTCCTCAGGCGGTGCCCTGACCCAGATCCCCGCCAGCTGGAACTGCCCAAAAATGTCCGAAGGGTGGGGGCCGGTGGGCGGGCGGGGTTACATTTGGAGTATAAGAAGCACCCAGATTTTCACCCCTTTTGGGGGGTAAAAAGGTGCGCCTTATACTCCGAAAAATACGGTATATTTATCATTTGTGGACAGGGTTGAAAATACGCTGAAAAAAATATTTCAATTGCTTAAGTTCAATCAACTTAACTTTTGAACAGATGCACCATAGCATTAAAAAATCTGAGTGATCTTTTCAACTGGATTTATTTCTTGCTGAGTCTGTCCTCTAACTGATGACATCCTTTTTTTTTATTGAAAAAGTTTTTCAAATACAAAATTTTCCCCTTTTCCCCCCTCCTCCCTAACCCCCTCCCCCTCCCCTCCCCCGTGACTTCTTCATAATAAAACCCAAATTCATAACAGATTATATAATACTTTACCATCTCCTTACTCCATCCCCATATGCTGACCCTTACTTTCTAATAAGATTATCATATCCCCCTTATACTATACATTTCAAAATGACTTTCTACTATAACATTATATAATAACTCCTAATTTAGCATAATAAATCAAATCTTTTATGTATATTAATCTATCATTTCAAAACAACCTTCCGCTATAAAACTATATAATAAATCCTAATTTAACATTTATTCAGTTCATAGTCTACCCATTTCCTTCACCCCCATCGTTATATCTCTTAACTCAAATCTTTTACATATATTTGTATCTAAACATAATATCCCTTTTCTTAAGCTAAACAATCAATAAACTAACCTATCTCCACCCACTTTCCTACAAGACTACCATACTTAATAATTCTTAATATCTTTATTCTTCTGCCCACTCCACTAAAAAAATATTCCCTTATGTAAATAAAATCCTCTTAAAAAGACTTTAGGCTTGTAATCCATATAATATCTTCTGTAATGTCTTTCAACTGGATTATAAACTCCATCACCCATACTAGGGTAACATCACATCCTAATTCCAACAGTATGTTCGGTATCTTCAATTACCATCTGCCACCATCAGTAGCAAATATCTTCATTAAAAAAACAACAAAAAAAACAACAACAACCACCCGAGTGACTTTGTATTTGTATTCCATATAGTGTCTGTAGAGGTGTCTTTTATCCAAATTATTAATTCTAACCACCATAATAGGGTAACAACCAGATCTTCTGTGTGCCCCAACCATAACTCTCTTGCCTTGTAACTCAGCATAAACGTAGTAAATTTATCAAAGAATCCAAAAAAAGATAATTCCAATCCATTCAGTTTAAGGCCCTTTTCACATCCCAAAAATACAGCACTGCAGAAGTCTGTCACTCTCCTCAGGATAATATAATCCAATACTTTGCCTCAGCTATCTTTTCATGTGTTCAATCATCTCTTAAATAACTGGCATTACACTGTTGTTTAGTTAAAAAGTTTTTGTTTTTGTGAGACCTGTTTCTTCTTTTCTTAACTTTTTGTGGGTTGGATCTCCATCCTGAATTCCTTTCTGTGGATTGTATATCAACTATTTGGTTTTCAAGCTGATCTATAACTTGATCTTGTTGGTTTCGCTTTTGTGGCTTAAATCTCCATTCTGGTTCTATAAATTGTATATCAACTGATTGATTTCCATGCTGGTTTGTGACTTAATAAGTCATTACATTAGAATCCAGAGCCACCTCTTTTATATTAAATGGTCCAGCTGAGACCTCTGAAAGAGAATCCAAAAGCGGCTCATCTGTAGATACCTCTGTAACTTGTTGTTTCTTCATTACTTCCACCTCCTTCTGCTTTTCTTGAATTTCTATCTCTTGTTGATTTTGCTTTTTAAGGACCTTGTAGTAAAATTCTTCCACTTTTTCAACAGTATTTAACTGATATCTTTCTCCTTGATATCTCAATATTATACCAACTGGAACATCCCATCTGAATGAAATATTTTGTTTTTTAAGCTCAGTCACCAAAAGTCCAAATTTCTTTCTATCTTTTAACATCTTTGGTGGCAATTCTTTATATATCCAGATCTTTCTTCCATACAATTGTGCAGTAGAATTAAAGGATTTTTGCACAATATCATTTCTTATTTCTTTATCTGTGAAGTAAATCACCACATCTCTAGGCAGTTGCCTTTGCTTTGCAGTCCAAGAATTTACTCTATAGGCCTTGTCAATCTTACAAGATACCTCATCAGGATGAACCTTTAAAATCCCAGCCAGAATTTGAGCAGATATTTTTCTTAGATCATCTCTATTATTTTCCTGTAATCCTCTCATTCTGATCACAAATTCTGTGAGCCTGTATTGCATCATTACAACTTCTCTTTCAATCCCTTGCTTTATATCTTCTGCATTGTAAGTCTCGTGACCAGCTTCCTTTTTAGACTTTACTTCTAGACTATTGTCTTGAATTTTTATCAAATCATTTTCAATTCTTTGTATTTTATTGTCCAAATTATAAATCTTATCATCAACTTCCTCCATTTTAGACTCTAATAATTTGATATTTGTATCCATCTTTATAACCACTTCTGAAAAAGCATTAGTCACTGTTACAATCTTTCGTTGCAGATTATTATAGTTTAATTGTATCATTTCTTTAATTTCCTGCCTTAATTTCTCAAATTTCTGGTTCATAGTCTCATGATATTTTGCCATTTGCTCCTGAAGAAATTCTTTTAAATTAAAACCATTCTGCAAAGTCTGTAGGCTCAGAGCTTGTTCAGCTAATTGTGGATGGGGGAACACCCCCCCCTGCTTGTTTATCAACCATCCTGCCACACAAAAAAGCTCTTTTTTTAAAAAAAAAAAAAAAGAAAATTTTTCCCCAAACAAGATCAAATACAGATCGCCAAGAAAAAAGAAACTTAAAATGGATATTTTCCTTCTAGTCTAGCTGGCACTGTATATTTCGCTACTGTGTAGTGTATTATGGAAGGACTTTCACTTTCGGCTTTTTTCTCAAGCCTCAGCAGTCGCCATTTTAAACTCATTTTTTCCGTTCAATTAGAAAGACTTGTAAAATCATTAAAAATACTTTCATGAGATGGAAAGAGGACCAAAAAACTGGTATTATGTTGCATGAGGAAGAATTGGTTAGACACATTAAGGAGAAAGGTCCAATGCATATTAAAAGGCTTTATAATGTTTTGTTAGAAAGGGATTCAGAAACTGAATTGGTTAAAGATTGTATGATTAAGTGGGCAAAAAACTTTGGGGAACCAGTGATGTTGGAAACATGGGAAAAAATTTGGGTTCAGAATGTTAAATTTACACAGTCGCAGAATTTGAGGGAAAATTTTTATAAAATGTTTTATAGATGGCATTTAGACCCCAAAAAATTGTCGTGTATATACCCTAATGTTCAGCCAAAATGTTGGAGATGTGATTGTTTAGATGCTACATATTATCATGTTTGGTGGACCTGTGGGAAAGTTAAGGCTTTTTGGATAAAAATTTGGTGGGTCATGCAGAATGTTTTGAAGAAAAAAATTCAATTTTCTCCACAATTGTTTTTATTGGGTATAGTTAAGGGTTTTACACTGGGTGAAACAAAATTGATATTGTACATGATAACAGCAGCAAGATTGTTGATAGGTAAATACTGGAAAAATGAAGCTTTGCCCACGATCAAGGAATGGACTTTGAAGATGGCCAGTTTTGCAGAGATGGCGAAGATTTCAGCATATTTAAAAGATTGTTCACAAGAGACTTATGAATGGGAATGGAAAAAGTGGATAGATTATGTTCAGAACAAATATCAAACTAGGAAGTATCAAATAGCTTTTATTTGAAAATGTTATATTATATTATATTAAGATAGAAATAATAGTAATGAAGATGAAAATTTATAAGCGGGAGGGAGGGGTTCAAGTTTTATATAAAGGAGGGTTTTTTTCTTTTTTTTACTTGATATGAGTATATTGTGCGGAAGTCCGGGGGGAGGGGAGGGTTAGGGTGGGTTAGGGAGGTTGGGAAGTCTGGGGTGGGTGGAGGGGGGGGAAAGGGGTGAAAATGTAATTGTAAAACTCTTGCAATAAAAAAAAATACTTGCGGTTTAGGGTCCAAGGTACAAATCTCGCTCTCTTTAATTGGACCATCTGTTATTTTATTAGTTGGTCCGGTCCCGGCGCCTAGCTCTGCAAAAAGGCAGAGTCCTCCCGAAGCCCAGAGCAGCGGCGAGGGAAAATAGGGAGCCACAATCTGCTCGTCTCCAAGAGTAAAAAAAAAACTCTGGGGACTTCACAGAGGGCTCTAGCTGCCCTCGCCTGCTCTGGCTCACATTTCCATCAGGAAATGGAGTTTTTCGAGCCGCCTTTCAGGTGTAAAGGCGGCTCTTTACAGGCAACAGGGCTGGCGGTCATGGAGGACCGTCTGGTGGCGACGGAAACCAGACCGGAAGTCCTAACTGATGACATTCTTAATATGGATGGGAGTCAGTGGTGAAATTCAACTGGCTCTATCCGGATCACGCAATCTAGTAGCGCCGGTGGCGGGAGGCTCTGCCCACCCGCCCGGATGTCATCATGTCCTGTTTTTGACCCTCTGCGTATGCGTGGAGGAGGCACGTACGAACATAGTGAGCGCACGCATGCACACGCTCATATTTGCGAAAAGGTAAGTGAATACCACCCCTGATGGGAATGAATAAGACTAGATGAGTTTTCACAATTCATATTGTACACTGTGCTTTTTAACTTGGGTTTTTATTTAGTTACACTTCAGAACTGCATTATTCAGTTTTAGGATGTATACATTTTCCATCTCTGAAAACAGAAATATCGGCCTATATGAGTATCTAAATTTTCATAATGATTAATGTGTAGTATTTCTTTCTCAAAGTATTTTCTAGAGTAGATCCCATTGATGCTTTTGCACAATCAGAATTATACATATGCATATAACCAGAATAATGTTCCTTTTTACTGCAAGCGACATTATGCAAAGGTCAGTAAACAAGGACATAATAATAAAGGATGTGCATGAGCTGAAAAATGTGATTTGGTGCACAAAGCAAGCATATTGTGCTTCAGTAGTTCAACTAGACCAGTTGAACTTGGTGAACCTTTGCAGCCCTGAGGGGGGGAGGGGGGGAGCACCAGAAATTGGAAGAGCAGTTCCCCAGCACACATGCATGGGAGTGTTGGAAACCAGAAGATCAGTTCACCAAGGCAAGCTTTCAGTTTCCGGCGTGCGCATGTGTGCCGGTCACCTGGTCTTCTGGTTTCTGGCGTGCATGCGTGCACGAAGACTAGCTGGCTGGTGTGCACATGCGCACTGGAAACTTAGCTTCCTGGCATGCACATGTGCGTCAGGGAGCTGCTCTTCTGGTTTCCGGTGCTCCTGCACACGCAAAGACTAGCTGGCTGGCATGCATGTGCACACCAGAACCCGGAAGAGCAACGGGCAATGGCTGGCATGCCTGGAAAGACGGCTCTGCATGCCACTTCCGGCATGCGTGCCATAGGTTCGCCATCATGGAGCTAGATCATTCTGTGCAGGCCATTATCCAGCTAAAGCAAAATCCAGACAATTTAGGCTGATTTTGGATTTTGGCAAGAAAAAAGGGAGTCGTTGGCAGGAGTATTAAGGGACAAGAAAGCAAAGCTGGTGTGCCTTGTCCCTCTTTCCTCGCTCCTCCACATGGCTTTTATGTCACAACCACTTAGAAAATCTGCTCCACCTCTCCGCACATCACCATTCTTCCTTTTCCCGTCTCCCACAAGGGAATATCTGTCAGAACATGCGTGCTCTAAGTCCATGTATGGGCCAAATACATGCTCTCTGAATCAGTTGATGGATGAAAAACATATAGTTCAATCTGTGCATTGAACATTACTGAACTTAAATTAAATCCAGAACTATCAAAGACTATTTGTTATATCTTTCTATCTAATTTGATGTATTATGAACAGAAACTGTTTATGTCTGTGGTTGATAAATGTTTGAGACATTCTGGCCTATATTATCAATGAAAAGAGATTAGTGAGTCACAAAACAAAAGACCTGAGTACTACCGTACAAGACTGCTTACTTACAAGAGCAAGTTATTTAGACTTCTGAAACCTAATTTGTAAGTTATATATGCAGTGAAGACACAGTATACAAATGCTAACCTGGTCTATGCTTAGAAAATACACAGAGGAACACAGCAAGCAATGAGAAATAATTTCATACACTTGATGAAGGGGAATATATATTTAATTAATAGGAATATCTATTAACATTAATATCAATGTTGTTATTGTGGAGAAAAATAGATGTCTATACCATCTCCAGCTCCTGAAGTCAGAACATATTTCCATATAATCTAGTGAGTTCACAGACCAATGAAATTGTGGAACTTTTATTTTTCTTTATTCTTTTACTGCTGAGATTGAAAAACATTCACAAAAACAGGAATAAATAGTAAAAAAAACCCAGTAATATATCAGTCTGCCTCCTATTGGCATTGAAAATATATACTGAGTAATATTAAAGGCAATCTGGAAAATAAATTATTTGTTAACAGTTTTCTTTAATTTTTTTTTCAAAAGAAAAAAATATTTTTTTTCTTACTTGACATATACATATCCATTATGCTATTTCATTTTAGAATAAGTGTTGTATAAACATTTCTATACAGGAAGGAATAAGAAGCAATAAGCTGATGAAATAACGGATCTGACTTCATTGTAAGAAAATGAAGCATAGTTAAAATTATCTGTGACTTACTGTAGTTATTTATTCTTCTAATCTAAATCATTCTTGCTTCTACCAAACTAATCTATAATTTTATAGGTGGTTTTATGTTCATTAAACTTCTGATTTTTTCTTTTGAGGATCTTATCAACTCCATGTATTCATCAATTCCACCCCACAAAATTAGATTATCTTTATTCAGGTCTCATATCCTTCTCCTTTCTCTTAGCTTGCACAATTTATCTATTTTTATTTATTCTTTAACTATGCTTTTTATTATTTCCTCTTGCATTCTAAGCTGCAGTCTTCTACGTGCTTTGGTCTACCAGACTGTTCCCAAAGATATTGACCTCAGTCGCCTTCTGACTTTAGTTGGTTCAGACTTTCATTTTTTTTTTTTAGTATGATAGAAAAGGCATTGGCTAGGTTATCAGTGTTAGGCCTACTAATGCAACATACATCTTTCTCTGCTAAAAGTGCTTTGTGTACCATATGTAAAGGACAAAAACCAACATTTGGTTGCAAAGGACAAAAACCAACCAACAAAAGCCAAACAATGCCGACTGGCGGCCCCCAGGGGGAGAGCCTTCTCTGTGGGGGCACCTACTATCTGGAACGAGCTCCCCCCGGAGATACGGAGGATCCTGGATCTCCACACCTTCCGCCGCGCTCTAAAG
Source organism: Arizona elegans (assembly GCA_022577455.1). NCBI lineage: Eukaryota > Metazoa > Chordata > Lepidosauria > Squamata > Colubridae > Arizona > Arizona elegans. Next base: position 44,190,421 of record JAKOOJ010000006.1, read on the forward strand.
ACCTTTTTATTTCACCAGGCGGGCCTGGCCTAATTTTCTCCCTCTTTTCTAAAATATTTTTGATTTTTAATATTTTTTAGTATTTTATATATTCAAATTTTAAAATTGGTTTTAAATTGATTGGGGTTTTAATTTGTCTGGGCCAAAACTATTTAATTTGATTTTAATTCCACTTTTAAAATTTTGTATGTATGTATTTTATTGTTTGGCTGTGCACCACCCTGAGTCCTTCGGGAGTAGGGCGGTATAGAAATCAAATCAAATAAATAAATAAAAAATAAATAACATTTTGCAGTCTTCTTGCTTTATTACAGTGTATTATAATTTATTAAATCAATTGAACTATGCTTCCTCTGTATACAGTAATTTACTTAATATGATTGGGAATGGCTGTAGGTGGGCCGTATCGGACTTCGGGAGCCTGCCCCCGCTATCTCCGAGCGGTGGCGCGCTCCGACCCTCCTGGTTCTATCTGACCTCCTGGGGGTTTGAGAGATAGGGTCCCTGGGCTTAGGCTGTTCTATTTTAATGCTAGGTCTGTGGTCAATAAAGCTCCCCTCATTCGTGATTTGATTGAGGAGGAAACTGCAGACCTGGCTTGCATTAAGGAAACCTGGTTGGGCTCAGAGGGGGGTGTCCCTCTGACTGAATTGTGCCCACCAGGCTTCCGGGTGCTGCACCAGCCAAGGGCCCAGGGTAGGGGAGGGGTGGTGGTGTCAGTCCGCAGGAGGTCACTGCTCCTAAGATTGACAGATGTGAGGCCCTCCTCATGAGGTGGGGCCCATATGGCCAGTTGGGCTTGTTGATTGCGTACCTGTCTCCCAGCTGCGTATCAACAGCTCGGGCTACTCGACGCCCTCTCGGGGCTGGTGGTGGAGTTTCGCAGACTCATTGTTCTGAGGGACTTCAATCTGCCATCCCTGGGTGCGGTGTCGGGGGTGGCTCAGGAGTTCATGGCTTCCATGGCAGCTATGGACCTGACTCAGATTATTCAGGGTCCGACTCATGGGGGGGGGCACACGCCCGATCTTGTTTTTGTCTCGGAGCAGTGGCAAGTGGAGTTCGGTGGGGGATCGCCTTCTATTTATCCCCTGTCATGGACCGACCACTATCTCCTGCTAGGCGTCCCTTCTCGCTGGGAGGCAGAACCAACCACCTGGTTCCGCCCCAGGCACCTGATGGACCCAGAGAGGTTCCAGACGGAGCTTGGGACGATCCCCCCTCTCTCTCTCCCACGCCCTGGCCACGCCCCTGGTGGAGGCCTGGGAAGAGGCAGCTGCTGGGGCTCTGGACCGGGTCATTCCTTTGTGGCCTCTGACTCATTGCAGATCCTGGTTGGCTCCCTGGTTTACTGAGGAGCTCTGGGGGATGAAGCGGCATAGACAAGGCCTAGAGAGCCAGTCGTTCTGAATCTGACCGATTTCAGTTAAGGTCGGCTACACGGGCCTACCTGGTGGAGTTGGCAGCGGCAAAGCGCCGCTACTTCACCGATGTCATTGGGTCTGCAGAGAATCGTCCAGCTGCCCTGTTCAGGGTGTCCCGCTCCCTCTTAAATCAGAGGGTGAGGGAGGATCCTTTACAGGGACAAGCCGAGGAGTTTGGTCAGCACCTGTCAGACAAAATCGCTCAGATTCGGGACAGCTTGGACTCTGACTGGACAGAGTCAGATGGGGGTGAGACAGCGGGTCTTGTGCTTTGGGAAGAGTTTGACTCTGTTACCCCAGAGGAAGTGGACAGGATCATGGGGAAGCTGAGTGCGGCCACCTGTGTACTGGACCCGTGTCCCTCCTGGCTGGTTTATTCAGCCCGGGAGGTGACACGAGGCTGGATGCAGGCGGTGATAGCGGCTTCTTTGAGGAAGGGAAACTTCCCAACCGCCTTGAAGGAAGCGATGGTGGGGCCCCTCCTCAAGAAGCTGGCCTTGGATCCAGCTGTTTTAAGTCATTTTCATCCAGTCTCCAACCTCCGCTTTTTAGCGAAGGTTGTCGAGAATGTGGTGGCGGGTCAGCTCCTGCTGATCCTGGATGAAGCGGATTACCTTGACCCATACCAATCGGGTTTCAGGCCTGGATACAGCACGGAGACGGCATTGGTCGCGCTGGTGGATGATCGCTGGAGGGCCCGGGACAGAGGTTATTCCTCTGTTCTGGTTCTATTGGATCTTTCGGTGGCATTTGATACTGTCGACCACGGTATCTTGCTGCGTCGCCTTGAGGGGCTGGGAGTGGGAGGTACTGTTCTACGGTGGTTCTCCTCCTACCTCTCGGGTCGAACGCAAGCGGTGTTGGCAGGGGGGCAGAGATCAACCCTGAGGAGCCTCACCTTAAGGGGTTGGTCCTCTCACCCCTCCTGTTCAACATTTATATGAAACAGCTAGGGGAGATCATCCGTGGTTTTGGGGTGAGGTATCATCAGTAAGCTGATGATACTCAGCTCTTCATTTCCACCCCAAACCAACCCAGTGATGCCCTCGACGTGATGGCCTGATGCCTGGAAGCGGTACGGGTCTGGATGGGTAGAAACAGACTGCAACTCAATTCAACCCGGCCAAGACCGAGTGGCTGTGGGTACCGGCATCTCGGTTCAGGGGAGAGGTGCCATCGCTGACTATAGGGGGTGAAGTTTTGCCCCCTGTAGATAGGGTGCCCAACTTGGGCGTCTTCCTGGATTCATGGTTGAGCTTAGAAGTTCATATAACAACCGTGACCAGGGGGGCATTCGCCCAGATACGTCTGGTGCGCCAGTTGCGTCCCTACTTGGACCAAGATGCCCTATGCACAGTTACTCATGGGCTGGTCACCTCATGGATTGACTACTGCAATGCTCTCTACATGGGGCTGCCCTTGAGGACCACTCGGAGGCTTCAGCTGGTGCAAAATGCAGCTGCGCGGGTTATGATGGGAGAATCCTGATACTCCCATGTTACACCCCTCCTGCGCGGCTTGCATTGGTTACCGGTTGCCCTCCAGGTGAGATTCAAGGTGCTGGTGATGACCTATAAAGCCCTACATGGCTTAGGTCCAGGATATTTGGCGGACCACCTACAGCCAGCAACGATATCCCATCGCCTGGTTCGCGCCCATAGAGAGGGCCTTCTCAGGGTGTCATCGGCTAGACAGTGTCGGCTGGCGGCCCCCAGGGGTAGAGCCTTCTCTGTGGGTGCGCCCACCCTCTGGAATCAACTCCCCTTGGAGCTCCGATTAGTGCCTGATCTTCGCAGCTTCCGTGAATTAAAAACTTGGCTTTTCAAATCCCTCGACCTGGACTGATGGGGTTTTAAGGGTTAAATTTTAATTTTTTTTAGATTTTAGATTTTATTTTGTATTGTGGCTTGTGTTTTTATTATTGTGAGCAGCCCTGAGTCTATTGGGAGATAGGGCGGCATATAAGCCGAATAAAAAAAAATAAAAAAAAAATAAAATAAAATAAAATAAATAAATAAAATAATATGCGTATAATTATTTTATCTTCCATCTAAAAAGCAAGCTAGTACCAACACTTGCCATCTGTAGCTTTTATTTGCTTTACAAATAGTAAAACAAATATCCTATTCCCAGGAAATGCCAGTAGAAGGAAACGAGAGATAGTATTGAAGGGTAAGAGAACAAGAGAGCAAATAAATCCC